>OY992799.1:5000000-6250000 GCA_963921375.1 Tiliacea citrago
CGACAAAGAGATGTAGACACCGTGTGTAAGAGTAGAAGAGAAAATAGAATACATATAATCAAAAACAATTTACTTAATAAAACTAAACAAATAATATACTAATATACATAGATACATACACACAAATACATACTTCTAAAATAAATATCACTAGAATATTAATTATAATTCTATTAAAATAATAAAAACATACGCAACTATGACGAAGTGGAAAGATAGTGTTCTTTCACTCTTCTTTTAAATCAAACAATCAATCAATCAACTCAGCCTATCGCAGTCCACTGCTGGACATAGGCCTCTCCCAGGCTGCGCCACAACACCCTGTCCTCCGCCTTCCGCATCCAGTCTGACCCAGCCACCTTCTTAAGATCGTCGGTCCATCTAGCTGGGGGGCGTCCCACACTACGCTTGCCGATACGCGGTCTCCACTCCAGGACCCTCTTCAGGGGGCTCTTTTAAATACTGAAACATTATGGCAGTCCCTTATATCAATATGTAGTTTCTGCTTTAAGTAATTTCAATGGTCATAAGTTGTCCCCTTTCTCTTTTCTTTTTTCAAATCTCGACTTGATAATCTACATATCCACGCTGGATATGAACCACTACAATGAAAAAAAATCAAGTCAATCACAATATATTAAGTCAAATAATTTCCATAGTAACTACGCTTAGCAATATCCTATATTTACCTACATACGTTCCGTGCTACACCTTCCTACACAACTAATAAGCGTCTCGACAATATTTGATTCATTCGAGCATTTTCTCACCGGTTCTATAGTACCTATCTCTAACAAGCCTTCAATGGCCTTTCCCCACATTCCAACACAAACCCTTGACACAAAAAGCATCAACTAATCCGAAGAATAACCACTTGTATGCAAATCCCTTAGTGAAACCTCTGCGTTAAATTAATATACTGGTAAAATCAATTAACCATAAAATTTAATGACGATTAACATAATTTATACCGAATTTTCTTTGCTTCTTAACTTATTGTGAGACAGAGATGTATGTATGCGTGTGTAATATTGTATAGCATCATCTCTTTCTAACACTTCATAATAGTCAGGTAGCAGCACTTCATTTGTCGTTAAGTTTAAAATTAAACACTTTATAAGCAAGATTATTTAAGTTCCTATAAATGTATTATCTGTTGTGTCAAGGCTATAAAGTTTATCTTTATATCTGTTAAGCTTTTATGAATGGAAAATGCTTCTGTAGCTTGCATTCGCTATTCCTAGAAAACTGTTTAACAGGTTTTTATAATTAATGTGATGAGGAGTGACGAGAGGTGGTGGGTTTGAAACTTTAACTCAGCCCGAACCGGTTGTGAACCTACCTAATTACAAATATGTTAAGCTAAACTGAATTCATATAGAAAAATAAAACCTTGCCGGACATCCCAATCCACAACCCATCCACAGTCATGGCAAGATATTGCATTACCATCCAGTCTTATATCTTTTGGTGTCTTAGAAAGGTTCCATCATCATCCTCCTATCCTAATTTAAAAACAATTTATTTGGGGTCTACACAGCATCCCTTTTTTTTCAATGTATCTATATTAGCCGTCATCTCGGACTTCACTCCCGAGTCGTTGTAAGTTACGGCTTAAGTTGATATCACAACTAATCTGTAGGTTAGTAATTAGCCTGTGTTTCACTTTCTTTAGTTTCTTATATCTGCTAAAGCCGATACTGCAATTTTGTACCATACTATAAATGCAGGTACTGCATGTCTAGACTCCATGACCCAGCTATTGGAACTTTCGGGCTTCTGATTATCTACCTGTAACGACTACCAAAGCTTTACGAATGACAGCCGGGATCAGAATTAGGTATATGAGAAATAGCGCATGGCTTAGTAAAAGATAATGCAGTCAGCAAGGTTGGAGCTAACTGTTCACTCGTAGAGGTTCTTTTAATGAAATCACTACTAATTTATCCTTCTAAAATGGTAAATGGTTCTTGTTCTAATATAACAAGACAAGTACAAGAATTAAATTTAGCTATTATGTCAGCAATTACTATGATTTATAGACACACTGTCAGTATAAACGAGTGACATTCTGTTATCGACCTATCTAGGCTTACTTCGACGTAGCCCGTGTACTATTTAGATAAATTTAGAATATGATACATCATGCTAAAAGTTTGTATAACTTTCACCACAGGAGTGTGGAATTAAGATATTATTGTGAGTCTTCTTTTTGGTATCTGTTCTAACTTTTGCATTTGCATATCGCAGTTAACAGCTGGACAAGTCCCACTTCTACAGCCCGTTTGTCCGCTGTCTTCCATCTTGCGTTGGTCCCACGCCACATTTGCCGTTTTTCGGTCTCCACTCCATGGCTCGTCTGCTCCAACGTCTATTAGTCCTTCGACAGACAATACTGGCCCACTGCCACTTCAGCTTGCTACCTCTGCAAGCTATGTCGATAACTTCAGTTCATTTGCATTACTTAGATGTATTTTAATTGATTTTATGCTTCTTCCTCTATAATGAGGATTTTGGCTAATTGCCAGTATCCGCATTTTCAAAGGACATGTGTTGATTTGAATCTGCGAAATTTATTTTGCAATTTATCGCATAAATTCACATCCATTGCTCACAAAATCTAGTAATGAGCTCAAAAGAGTCTCAGTTACGCCCTCTCTTTTGTATTCCGTGGTTTCGTCTGTAACTCTCCGCCTTCTAAGATTATTATATAGACAGTTAACGACAATGTTTGGCCTAAAAACTACAGTATAAATTGACAGATTGTAAAACATTGAACATCTCTTATTGAAAACACCTACACGTAACGTTTTATCAGGAAAATGGAAATGCAGCCAATATCTAGCGGATATTTATTATAATATAGGTACCTACTTATTATGTATTGACTGCATTGAGGACGCAAAGGTTGTGCTACATAGCACAGATATAGCTAAAGCGATATAAACTTAAACAGTATAAGATAAGATGTGCAACCAGTTCAAGATATACAATATGATGATTGCATCGGAACATACAATATGCACCTTTAAAATTGAAAATGTATATAGTATTAAATCTCGTTTTGTCAATCTTTTCTTCGACCCAATCTGATGATCATTACCACTACGAAATTAATCATTTTAAAGAGAGATTTTTCTTCTAGCAAATCAAAATCCTTTGGTACCTTTTGAGAAGGTTACAAAATATTTCTCCAATCAAAATTTTGCCTTTAAAAACTTATCCAAGTAAAACCTAATATGATTGTGTTTACCCACCACAATACAAAGTATTTGTTGCAAAGACTAAACGACTTGCGGCTCCAGCTCAGGTCAATTGAAAACCACCGCGTTACCTTGAACAATTAGATCCTACACACATTGTGATATTATTTACTCAAATTACGAGAAGCTACACGTGTAAGATTAATTTATCTAACAAATTATGTTAACATTTTTAATAAGTAAGTGACAGATTACCTTCAAAAGTCTAATCGTATCGACATTGCTAACGGCCATTAAAAATAAACTGGATTTGAGTTGTTTATTTAACAAGAAAAGACAAACGCAGAACCAGGAAGTACATAGCAGAATAGAAAGGAGGCCTATACCATCCAGCAGTGAGTGATTCCAAGCCGAATAATAATGATCATGATGATGATGACCTTTTAAAAGATCCCTTCAAAGAACCTACATAATTATCATTGACGGTTTTAAGAATCCTTGAAGTAGTCTAAGCTGGCAATGATAATACAGAAAACCTGAATCCTGCCAAGCCTGCTATAGGCAAACGCATAAATGCATCTATGGAAACGGAAACGTCACTTCTATTGCTGATCAACTAATTCTGTAGTTTACTAGATTAAAAAATATCAAGTTCCATTGATTATAAGATAAACTCGTATCGTTAATCTATGAATTTTAAATAAGTACCAGCTTCTTATCATAGATAAGATGTAGCTGTCAAATGTAACCGGTTGTCTGTGGTGATTAGAGTGCCATGCATAATTATGATGTTTCAATTCTATATCTTATTGCGGGAGATTCTTGTGCTCAAAGGCTGGTTCCCTAAGCCTCGGAATGGTCAAACAGACAGACAGATTGGAACTGGAAACTAGTCGCATCTTGAATGGAGGCATTGATCCTGCCCATAGGAATGTGCAGGATTACGATAGAATTCTATTATATAATCAGGACAATGAATGCGTCAAATTATTCTAGAGGAGCTAAACTCATTATAATAGAGTTCTGAACAAAGCTTTTAAGAACTTTAAAATCTACTAATTGCTACAGATACATTAACTCACAAGAACCAAAGAAACTCAGAAACCATAGAACGCAACCTGCTACAATCCTTGCATACTCTTTTTGCTTGGTTTACGTTCATACTGTCCTAAGTGCATGTCATACGCCTTTGAATAGGTTGATATAGCTATATTACAGCCAATATTTAATTTTTTTCTGTGGTTCGTAATCATGAACATGACTATCACGAACCACAGACAATTAATCCGTCAAACGCATTGGTCAAACGTTGAGTTGCACAAAACCAACATTAGTTTAACGGAGACTTTAAATTCATGCCATCTTTATATCCATTCTGTATCAAAAATAAAGTGGCAGCATCATTTAAAATCTCCGTTAAACTAATGTTGGTTTCGTGCAACTCATCGAAAGACTCGTCTAATATCTATAAATGCAACAAAACTCACATCCAAGTCCAGTTAACCAGCAATTATTAAACCAAGAATAAACCTCCTACACTGGACAACTCTAATGTCCACGTGTCACCTACGCCTGCTTTCTCTTCCGAATTGACTGACCACAATGTCTTACACTAATAAACTCACAGTTTGTAATTATGCTTCTTTGTTGTCCACAGCTTGGATTTATGATTTGTTTATAACTTATGGTAACACGTGTGGCCACCTACTGATTGTGTTGTGATTATAAATTAGGAATATATTTTTTAGTTTATGGATGCAGTATGTCGGGAGCTATTAATGTTGGAAGTACTTCTACTGAAGCTGCTGTAATTTCATACTACTCGTAATATTACTGTTGCGTGTTGTCTATTGGGGCATTTTTGTGGAATTGTTGAAAATTATTGCGAAGTTTAATTACGAAAATATATTAGTTACAACGGAAAATCGTGACTGTCATGATGTAAGAAAAATTGTTCTAAGAATACTAGTTCTGTGCTCAAGTATATTATAACTAGGTAAATAGCCCCTATGTATGATGGTGCTGGTAAATGCTTAGAGTTAGATTCTTTACCTAGTATAGTAAAATTTTAAGATAAAAATCTTTGATTCTTTTCTCTATCTTTTTTTATCTCTCTCTCTCTCTCTCTCTCTCTCTCTCTCTCTCTCTCTCTCTCTGTCTCTACCTAGCTTTATCCTATAACATTTGGGGTCGGCTGTCCTCGTGATGCTGCATCAGACTAATCGTGAACCTTTGATTCTAATAAACAAGCTAAATTACCGTCACTATTATTGCAGAAACTCAATAAAGAAAGATTACCAATTGACAGAAAAATTATGCCAACTCGACACATGTAATTGTCCCCAAAGCCTGGTTTCACTCTATACGGAAATCGAAAGTAGCACACTATGATTACTTGTCCTATTACGTCACAATCGATTTCTATTATAACTAAAGACCTTTAATTAAAGGGGAACTTAATGATCTTTGGATTCTCACGCCCTGAAAATAATTGTGTTGGAATTTATTGCCATATTAGTAAGATATGCCATGATCTCTAGGCATAAAAGTCCTATAGTATCGTTAGTATTCAATAACTTGAGTATTTTCGGAACAACTATAATTAGTCCTTTTCATGAAATAATGATTAGCTTGCCGTCATCGTACTAAGGTACAATCCTCCTCAAAAATTATTTAAACTATCGCTGAACACCAATTACCTAAATTTTAAATGTGATTCCAAAAATAACTTCACAGTGCTAGTGAATATTTTACAACCCTATTTATCTACTCTAAAATTCAGTTAATATCACAACTGAAATTACCAACAACTATAACAACAGACCCCAAACAAAACGAAACAGAAGTCTTTGAACTTTTCGAATAACTGGTAATTTCAAAACTTTCTTTCACCTTCGACCTTAAAAACTTTACCTTCTGAAGGTTGTTTATCCCTCACCTGCCCTTGGAAGGCTTCAAGGTCTCCGAAACTAAAACACGCGACCGCGTCAAGGACCTTCCTTTTTCATGGCCGGCTTTCTTCAAGGGTAATCGAAAGTAATTTGTCAGATGCTCAAGCTTCTACTCGTATTTCGCTTCAAAAGGAATTAGAACCAGGGTGAGCGTCAACTTTCTTGCTAAAAAGACAATGCTTAACAAATCTTCGGTTTTATTTTCAATGTGTTTATTATTTTCTTTATTTGCTTTTCCACTTACACAATGGTCATTGGTTATGTAATGTTGACATGAATATTCTAATTGAGTACTAATAAAACTGAAAACAATGGGAACGTTTTTATGTCATCGAAGTCTACGTTTTTATTAACATCGCAATATCTACCGGATGATATATATGTTTTTATATTTGCCCGTAAACTTTGCTCATTATGAGATTTATTTTAGATTAATATTATTAACTGGTATATCTATTAAATTAGTTATAGATTTAGAAGCCTTAAAAATATTTCCGATTTAGGCGACTAGGGTTCCCTTTACATCGTTAACGTTGTCTTCCTTGAGACCTTTTTTTAGTTCTTCCAAATTATGTATAACAGCAGTCATTCTTAAGATTACTTCTTTGATCCCATAACCGTTGAAATGTAGTCCATAGTGTGGTGTTATGTTAGTTTTTCTTTCTTAGCTGGATATTAGAGTCTTTGGTACTTATTTCCCAAAACCTACAAACAAGCTGCTTCACCATCCCATGTCTTCCATTACCAAAAATTACTTTAACATTATTTTGCTCATTCAATACCTTCCAAACCATGGGTTATAAATAACAAATGATTACCCAATCGACTTCCAATCATTACGTGGCTACTGTCTCACTAATTAATTTCAAGGCGCCATGACACTGTCGTTATCGACTGACGTTTTCCGTGTGTCAATTAACATGGAAATCTCTCAGAGATTAGTGATGCGCATGTTGTATGTACTACTTGCAATAACGAGTATTAAGTTTTTTTGGTGTTGAATTTTTTGGGCGTCTTCAAAATGTTTTATGGTTTCGTTGTCAGCTGCTTTGCTTAATGGCTAATGTGTTAGCGTTTGCTTTGACTTTTCATCCCAAATAAAATAGTTGACTGTTAGTTTTTGTAGAAATTCTAGATGCCTCAAAAACATTGCTGCTTAGATCTTTATATTCCCACCTTATCTGTATTTTCCTAAGTAATCATCACTTTTTTTATCCTAGTTACGATCAATTTGTCTGGTTAATCTAGATCCTAGTTTAGCTATGTTTTATCACTGCCCCAAGCCTGCAAATATTTCTCCCTCATCTACAGTAATCCTGCAAAAAGTTTTTCTATAGTTTGAAGCAAAGATCTATGTGCCTTGCCTTAGCCTTTTAAATCGTCGCAATTACCACTGTCTTCACATATCACACTGATTTGACAAAGCACCTCATTATGTTGTCTCAATAGATGACCGTTAATTGTAGAATGATTCCTAATCGCTTTACTATTAAGAATGCATTTGTTGAATGTAGCGTTATAACACGACCTAATTGTCTGTCTGGCGCCTTCTTGAGTATGTGAAGTTGTAGTCTAAACAAAAATGTTTAAACTTTAGGGTCTTTTTTTTTTTTTTTTGGGTGGGAAATTATCAAATAACTTCTCCCGCTCTGCGTGGAGCGGGAGGGAGTGTCAGACTTTTACTGACTAAAACCCACCGTGTTCCTTCAGATGCCTGTGTGCCAGGGCCACGATATCCCTTTCGGACAGGCTCGTAACCCTGGCAGGCATTGGCCCTTTCGGACCCCCTCAATTGGTGCTGACGTCTCTTTGAGGCGCGCGTGGAACACAACGCGCCGTCGACCCGGGCTTGGTCCTTATCGGACGGCGAGCTACCCGTCGCTCACCGTCCGCAAGCCCGCGCCTACGGTGGCCGGGAATCGGCCTGCGATTGAATCGGCCTGCATATATAGCATTTTAATCACATTCCTTTTTTTTGGATTGGAATCGGCCTGTCATAGGATTTTAATCACATTCCTTTTTTGTTTGTGCTGAAATCGTCATGAATATACTTTCTGAGTACCGACTAAAACCATGGTGCATTCGTCAATATCCTGGGGATTCATAAGAAAGTCTTCTTGAGTGAATACATTTCAGTAACTCTGACGCATCTTGATGACCACCTTCAAAGTCAAAGTCAAACCATTTATTTCAAATAGGCACATAAGAGGCACTTTTGAACGTCAAAATTTACAAAAAAAATAGAATTGATTCTAGTTGCCCCTTCCAAAGGGTAGTTTCGTATGGAGAAGAATGGGCAAGAAACTCCACTGGTACTCTTTTAAAAATGTTTTACAATATTTTGTTTGATTACATTAATTATATGATTATATGTGAAGACGATGCACCTAGAATAAAATTACTATACCATAATAGGTAAAACGAATTAAAAACTAAGCAATGAAAAATAACTTAATTATTAGATAGATACATGGTGTTACATATTTACAAACATCATAAAAGTATGTTTTTCTAAAAAAATAAGTCAGTGTGTGAGTATAGGTTTATCACAGAATGTAAAATCAATATCATAAAAATAACAGATTTTACCATAAAAATAGCAACCAGTTTGATTTTGTCTAGACTCTAGATTGTCCTATGGAGCTGGACCAGCATGTTTCCAAGCATTCCTGTCCTGGATATAATCCTCTAACTTGTAATATGCTTGTTTACAAAGTGTACTTTTAATATGTGTTTTAAATTTTCTCTCATTAACCGACCTCCAAAAAGGAGGAGGTTATATGTTCGGCTGTATGTTCGTTTTTTTATTTTTTTTTATGTGTGTTCACCGATTACTCCGTCAATTGTGGACGGATTTTGAAAATTCTTTTTTGTTTGGAAGGGTATGCTCTCGAGGTGGTCCCATTGCCACCAAATCAGAATCTGATGAGGGGATCCCATGGAAATCGAGGGAAATCCTCAAATTTTATAGGCATACCTATAGCGATTTGAGTATTTTTTATAGTAACTCGTGCACTTGCACTCGAAAAGCACCATTTGGTGAAGTGGGACTGATGATGAAGACCACAGATGGCCACCGGAACTACTTAATAATAAGTATTTCACCGTTGCGATTCGATTAGGCACTTTAATATGGTTGCTTAGCAATTTATGCTCGTCAAAATGCATAATATGGTGAAGTCACCATCAGAACTCCTGGTTCTTACCAGGAGAACTCCTCAACAATTAACGCCCCTGCATCGGGAAAAGCAATATTTTGTAAAAGGTGATGAGCATTTGACATTAGGCTATTGTAAATTGGATAAATTACAAACTGACCCACTAAAAAGTGAAAAATAAAAAACTTTACAAAAAAAAAAAAGTCGGTGGCAAAAAACTGAAATACAGATCAAAAGCCACCGACTTCCGAAATTAAAGTAATTTTTCACTTTGTAGTGTTTTTTTTGGAAGTCGGTTTTTTTTTTTGTAAAAAGTTTTTTTTTAATTTCAATTATCCTTTTCTTTTTATATCCTTTTCTTACAGGCCAATAATTTTACCACTGTCGTCACATAACTCCTGCCGCATGAATTCCAACTTCCTAGGTTTGTTCCAGCTACATATATTATCTTTCAATCCGGCTTTTAAACTATGTCGACCGACAATATATTTATACTATCTATGTCGAAAGTTCCTCCACTAATAAAGTCATCTACATAAAATCGAAATCGACTTTTCCTAACAGTTGTCAATTATTTATCGCATTATAAGTCGATTTATGAGATAAACATCCCATCTCTATTGGAGATTGCGAAGAAACCGGTCAATGAGTGCAAGAGATTGGTCGACCGGAGTAGTGATAAGGGCTGCCTAGTCGGGTACATAGAAATGTTTATAGAATACAGTTATTTATGATTCGCATGTTTTATGCAAGGCAAGGTAGGAAATGTCGTGATATCTTATCAGGTAAAAAATGGTGCTGGGTCAACTGATTTGACGTGGGTTTTCTCAATCTTGAACCCATATTTAAACTTGGAGGGAGCAGTTATCTTGAGACGGGGCGCATTCATTTGTTTCTTGACTTTTGCAAGTCCTTAGATGTTGCAGTGTCATCATATTTTACTTCTAGCTGGGGGTGTTTGATAAAATGAATTGTTGAGTAAGTATAATAAATTGCTGCGATATTGTTTTAAATACGAGCAGGCCCTTTAAGCGTGAAGAAGTAACAAACATGCACACACACACACTCACAAACTTTCGCCTTTATAATATTAGTGTGAAATAATCTATCTACTGCGTGTATGCTCAGATGTATGAACGTAGGCGAAGCAAAAGGAGTACGTATGTAAAGAGCGTAGCAGGTGGCGTTCTATAGTTTCTGCCTACCCCCATGGGATGAAGGCGTGAGTTTATGCATGTATGTATGTATAATCTATTCAAAGCACTCCATTTGTAAGTGGCACGACAAATTGGCATCCACAGGTACGTTTTCCGATCCATTTGTTTTAAATTTACATCAGATATGTACTTTTGGGATGTGTCATGATCAATCATTCAATCAACCTCACCATTCCGTAGTTCATTGCTAAACATAGCCCTCTCCATAGTAACATTACATACATCAACCAGGTGTCCACAAAATATTTTAACCTGGGTACATACAGCCCGTCCATTTTGACTTTGACAGCCACTTCATTTCGTAGCAATTCGTTGCGGGTTTCGCAGTTCAATTGTAACTACTGATTTGCAGTTAACCGTAACTGCGAAAAAATCTAGATCTCACACATACACTATTAATTTAATGATATTTTATCGACAGTTGAATCCTTTTATTGTATAAACAGGACACCGAACCAATATGGCGCGGGTCCATTGGGGTCATGACAGTATCGAGTTAAAATATTGCCATAATAATGCGCGAGCGCATGTGGATGACAGATTGATAGGTTTTGTTACAGACAATGCTGTGGATGGTTGGTTATTTACTTGAATTTTGAAGGTTAAAAATACACCATAGTTTACTTAGGTACGAGTAGTATGAAACGGTGGTGCCGGACGTAAAGAATAGCACCGCCCTATTTCTTCCCGTGGGTGTCGTAAAAAGCGACTAAGGGACTTACTACAGAATGGGCAGAAGCGTTCTCTATGCATTTTATCACCATACTGCGATCGCCAACCCGCCTGCCAAGCGTGGCGATTATGGCAACCCTCCCCAAATGTTAGGGGAGGCCTATGTCCAGCAGTGGACGTCTTTCGGCTGGAATGATAGTATGAAACGGAGAGTAGGAAGTTCTGTGACTGGGCGGAGCGATAATCTTCGCAGGGTGGCTGATCGCAGCTGGATGAGAGTTCATCAAAATCGAAAATCGTGGAAAATTACGTGCAAATAGAGAGACATGTCCAGCAGTGGACACTGGTGGTGGTGGTGGTATAGGCTGATGGTGATTATGAAACAATAAATATATTAGGAAAAATATTAAAAAATATTAGGAATAAAATTTGTAATTGTGAATGACATGCGCTTCACCCGCGTGCTTGTCGGATATTATCCCATGGGAACGTACTACCAGGATAAAAATCATTCCATCCCAGGATAAAGGCGCGGGCCCACCGCGGTGCACGGAGAGGCTACGCACGTGTATTAAGCTTCGCTTTGTAAGAAAATGTATGTGGTTGTGTCCACTGCAACCCACGGAGAGGCTATGCATGAATTGACGTCATTGATACATGCATGGCTTGCTCGAATAGGCGGTTACATAGCTCAACGCTGTCGACGTGGGTCTACGTTTCCACTGGAGTACACGAATATGACCCATGACTATGTACAGCTCGCTTATCGCAGAGCAGTTTTCAGTCATATAGCGTAGCCGTACGTAGCCTCTCCGTGCGCCGTGCCACGCTACACATAGTCGTGGGTCTTCGTGTAGGTACTCCAGTGGAAACGTAGACCCACGTTGTCAAACAAATTAATACACGCAGCTAAATTGCGCCGCGTGCCCGTGCTCAGCATGCGCCGCGGTGGGTCCGCGCCTTAAGTATCCTATGTCCTAATCCAGGTCATGCTGGATGATATGATATTCGATATGATGATGAATGACGTACACGCTGTAGTACATACTTTAACAAAATATTTAAGTATGCAGGTCAAACAAACTCCTATGCAATAGGTAGGTAGGCACAGGCAACTCATTGATATTAAGTGCGCAATAATTTTTAATACTCATTATTCTACTCTCGTGTGCCACTAGTTATATGATATTAGCCTTTCTAAGCTAACGGCATATGCCATGAAACGATAACCCTAGCTCTTCTAATGCATCCCCAATAATCATTACTTAATTTCCATTAGCAGCTTCAAGAATATTTGCATGAAATTATCAATTTTAGCATGCATAAGCATAGTATAATTAACGTATAATGTTCCTACTGTTGGGACACAGGCCTCCACTCTGTGAGGGGGAGGGGGCCGTAATCTACCATGCAGGCCCAGTGCGATGTCACATAATTATGTC
The DNA here is from genome assembly GCA_963921375.1 of Tiliacea citrago. Classification (NCBI taxonomy): domain Eukaryota; kingdom Metazoa; phylum Arthropoda; class Insecta; order Lepidoptera; family Noctuidae; genus Tiliacea; species Tiliacea citrago. The sequence continues at coordinate 5,012,644 of OY992799.1, forward strand.
TTCGATTTTTTGGTTCTAGGATAATATACCGGTTTCCACTTGATTTTTCTTTTCCGTTTTGACAGCTGTGGCAGTGGCGATGCACACAAAGTAAAATCCCTGCCTGGGTACGAACCTAAGACCTGGGCCTGACCAAATTTCACTGGGCCACCGCTGCTCTCTCTATTATTTAGTTTGCTGACTGCAAAAATTTACTTACATAACTGATAATAAAAGTAACATTACCTGCCTAAGCCGCATAAACTTATGACAAACGCAACCATTGTTCTAATTACATTGTAATGAAATACAATAATTGTAATATTGAGTTGCACGCGGTTTTACCTGTGTTTGTAATCAAACGACCACAACTAGATCGATTGTAAGGAATACCTATAATATGGGCTAATGATTCATTGATACAGACCTGTGGTACGTACTTAGACACCTCATTGTTGTTTAAAGAAGCCGTAACGATAGTTCGACTTGAAAATTCACTGCAAGATGGAAGCGCAACTGCTGCATGAGGTTCTGGGTCACGCGTCGGGCAAAGTGTTATTAGGTTTCTCAATCGGGAATTTCACAGTAACAGCCCGGAGTCTGGATTTGTGCCCGGTTGATGGCGATACGCTGGCCCCCTATTACATGGGACTGGCGAAATGTGGTTGTAACAGATACACCTCTGCCTAACCCTTCGGGGATTACAGGCGTGATGTTATGGAGTAAAAATAATCGACCGATATCTGAGTTGAAATCCTCTTCATCGTACCGATGATTCCATTTCTATATTTAATCATTTTAAGCTTCGACCAGAAATCAGCTACGACGAGCCCAGCTAAAGGCCTTTCAAAGTGCAGGAGTTATTGCACAGTGAGCACGACAAGAGGCGCGGCATCGTTTGTGACGTAGCTCCACAGTCACATTGTGGCTCATCAGAGAACTCCCACCCGACAAAGTTGTACCTGCAACCTAGAGTTTGGCCATGTGTTAAAATGCATAGAAAACGCTGCTGCCCATTCTCTAGTAAGCCCCTTAGTCGCCTTTCACGACACCCACGGGAAGAAATAGGATGGTGCTATTCTTTACGTCCGGCACCACACGGAACACAAGTATCAAATCATTTTCATTTTCAGACTATATTTTGTTGCCAGCTGAAGATTTTTTTAAATGTGCCGCCATATCCTTGTGCCACGACTCGCTGGCCAAACTTTACGAACCTGCAACGTAACTGTTCAAATTTTTGACATTCAAAAGTGCCTTTTGTGTGCCTATTTGAAATAAATAATTTGACTTTGTTTTTGCATCGATCAACCTGGCTTCGTAGCCGGTGTAGAAGTTTCCAAGTGCAGATCAACATCATTCTCACCGAGAGACTGCCATTGAAGTTGTAAATAGGCTTCTTCGTCCTCCTTCCTCGTCCATGAATCGTCACGACTGGTCAAATCCAAAGCCCCCACTCGAAGCGATCGAAAGCTATAGCGTAACAATAAAAATGAGTAATGGTCACGTTAATTACTCGACGTCTTTCACCACCATGGCGGTCTCACAGCACACAATAAACTTCATACAATGTTGCCAGATTAGATCATTAAGTATGAACTCACATTATATGAGGCTTTCACGACGTAACTACTAGCCTAGGCTAAGATGCGACTGGAGTAACTGCGGACTTCAGCACAAAAACATCATATTTCTTTCCTTTTACCCTTCCCAGAAGACTTAGGGAAATTACTTTAATTTTAAAACCTGGAACGGTAGTAGCAAATGGTCCTGCTAATATTAACACGAGGGCATATTTTTTTTGTCCTAGCCCACTCCTGGGCAAAGGCCTCGCTACACTCCTTCCGCAAGCCCGCGCGACCTATTTCCAGTTTTGACGAAATCTATCCAGTTCGTCCCGCCATTTCTACGTGGTCTGCCGTGACCCCCTGTTACTGTCTCAGGGCATCAGGTTATGTGCTTTTATGTGTCCACAGTTTGTCAGCGACGTGGTGCTCGTGGCTAAGTAATACCAGCCGCAAGGGTTGATCCATCCGGTCAAGGTACGCTTGCCGGGGTTAGTCCATGGATTGGTGACCATCTTTACATACCGACACTCCTCCGTGCCTCGGAAAGCACGTTAAACTGTAGATCCCGGCTGTCATTCGTGTATGTTTGACAGTCGTTAGGGGTCGTCGAAGCCCGAAAGACTGACAACCAGTCTTACTACGGGGTATCGTATTACCCAGTAACTGGGTTGTGGAGGTCAGATAGGCAGTCGCTCCATGTAAAATACTGGTATTCAGCTGCATCGGGTTAGACTGGAAGCCGACCACAACATAGTTGAGAAAAGGCAGCCAGATTGATTGATTAAGTTTGGGACAGACATATCTTGCCCGGGCTCATTTGGGCAGCCTTTTCAGCCACGTTAGCTGCATTCGTTTTTTTTAGGGCCTACAAATTATCACTGACCGAAAAATGTTTTGTATCCATCACCTAAAAATGTTGTGAAGTCTTCAGGTTAGCTTTGGTTCTTCAATAAGACTTCACATTTCAGAAAATTAATACACAAATCTTCAGGGGGACATTACTCGAACTAAAAGAACGGTCAACAATTCAAGGCGCAATATCAGCTCTGCGACAATAAATGTAAAAAAAAGACTAGAGGTTTTAGTACTTTAGGACTAGAGGTAACTGAGACAATCAGTCTCAATTTGTCAAAAAAACACTAGTTTTCAGTTAGTTAGTTAAAATGCGTACGTTCTTAAAAATACGAGAATTGGCTCTCAGATTTCTTGACTTTATAAATTCGTCTGACATTACCTAGTTTAATGACAGTTGCACACAGGCGGTCTTTAAACAAACTGAAGTAAGTACACGCGTGTAGTAAAACAGATGCCATTCGATCATGACTCACTAACATAGCCAATAAACAGCAGCATGACTTGTAAACCTACTGAGGGAAATTGATTTCTTGTCGGCACGACTGTACTATTTTATTACCGCTTCGTTCTAGACAATACCACTACTTATGGCACCGCTTAGATGTCTGCTAACCCCTAAAAAGGTAAAATGGTACCTACATGATTTTCATTTACCGCACAAATTTGTCGAAAATTTATTGAACTATTCAAGATACTTAGTGGATTTTGTAAGCTGTTAAAGCAAAAATAGGACAAGTTTAATTAAAGCTAGGACACACTATCGATTACTTGTCAATTTGACAGATTTTCGCAAGAATGTGCAAACTCATTTAACATTATTATTTAAATTATAGACGAATGGAAATAGGTCGAAAGACTATAAAGGCTGGTCCGCATCAACGCAGTCATAATAGCATAGGTAATTATTTGTACATTGTTATTGTTTACAACAACACTGAACAACTACAATAACAATAAAGATGTTTTACAGCTACTCGCAATAAACATTTACTACAAGAATATTTTTATTACGGCATTGTGTTAAAACATTCATCGATTTATTGATTACTAAAGGAAATTGCTAACATTTTATAACTCTAGAGATTGATTCTGTTATGCTTTCTGACATACTGGACATACGCAACGTTAAAATATGTCGTGTTTCTCACACTCACATGATTTTTCTACATTTTAGACCAAATAACGGCAAAAAAGTAGTAAATAGTTTAAGACAACAGCAGAATAGCCCGCGAAATTAAAATTTTCTTAAGTTTTATTGCAATATACAGGTTAGTATCAGGTTGTATTTTGATCTTAGCGCATCCCCCTTTTTGATGTTGATAGTACCATAAAATTCAACTAAACTGTTACCTCTGTTTGCTGTTTATGACAAATTGACAACAATCGTTGGAACGGTTGTTGTCAATTTGTGTTACACAAGGATGGATCCTTCTCTTGCCCTTATCCCAATTTATTTGGGGTCGGCGCAACATGTATTTTCATCCACACATCTCTGTTAGTCGTCATCTTGGTAGACACCCCTTTCTAGCCATAATCTATCATAGTCCATCCATTGTTTCTTTGATCAAATTCACAACAACGGTTTATTACTGAACGAAAAATAAACAATTTATTCATATTAATAAGCGACCTGTTCAGAACACTATGTACCACAGACAACGTCCCATAATTTTCTATGCTTTATTATGCATCTTTGATGACATGTCCGCCTAGCATGTTCAAATGACTTTTATAGTTTGACAATAATATTATGGGCTTGCCCCAACCGCCCGCACAGAAAGATACATCATTACGCCTAGAGCAGTAGCTGTCAAATTAGAGATTTGTATCGCTCGTACTTAATAGATGATAAGTTGCCCACCTGGATATGAGTCATGAGTCGTGACAGCTACTGTCAAATTATGTGACGTGCATACCAAGCTAATATGGTCGGAAGTGTATCTGCCGTATATGGTATTGGTACCTATATAGATTGTGGTGATTTGGTTTATACAATGATCAAAGAACTTTTGAACCTAAAACATAAAGCAGTAGTGGCAAAAAGATTGAATAGGAGTTCCGCAGGGTTCAATTCTTGGCCCTTTTTTATTTCTCATATATATAATATTAATGACCTACCTAAATAGTGTTATTTTACAGACACATCACTTTTATTTAAGCTTAAACGACAACAGACAGTTACTGATGATGTAAATAATGCTTTCTCTAATTAATAGTAACAAGGTGTTAATAATTTACTTTTAAAGAGAAAAAGACAATATATTAGACTTCTGACACATAACGTTAAGCAGATAAAAACTAATGTACTTACTTACTAATGGGGGAGAATTGGATCTTGTGGACACCACTGTGTTCTTATGTATTTCTTTGGACCCGGAAGCTACAGTGAGGCACCCATAAAAAAAAACCAAATTGTCGAAGCGGCTAAGCTCTACAACCTACGCGGTCTATTAAATCCGTCATTTGACTGATGTAGAAATAGCTCGATTAATATATTTTAGTTATTTCCATAGTGTAATGTCATACGGCATTTTGCTGTGTGAAAATGCAGCCGACATTCAGACTATATTTCTGCTGCAGAAACCAGCTATTCGATCAACTTATAACCTAAGTTGTAGGCATTTACTGAGGGATAAATTTAAGGAAATAAACATATCTAATGACAGTCCCATCTCAATATGTATATGAGAACCAGATTTATGTAAAAAGAATATTAATCACAGCGACATTCATAGCATGAATACTAGAAACAAAGACTAACTTGTTGTGTATATATACGTTTTTACAACAAACTCCCAAGCCATGTTAAAGATCCGAACCTCAATAAATTTAAATGATTTAATAAACAGAATCTCGGTCAAAAAGTTGTTCTATAAGTCTCTATAAATAAATTATTCATGTCACATGTAACTTGAAAAAATAAAATTTTACATTAGTTAATTATAGTTCAGAGAATAACAGTAAATTAAGTAACACAACTTCGCTATAAACTATAATTTAACCACGGATATAATTTTACTGTCATTTATTTATTTCCAAACACAAAAGTCATTGATCATTCGTCATATTTTTTGTAACTGAGAAACAATTAATTTCATAATGAAAAACCGGTAGTTATCAAAAATGACAGGATATTTTAACCCTGCACCCAAAACAATATAATATAAATCAGTGTAATTTATTAACACCTTCGCTAGAAAACTCCTTAGTTTTATTGTCATCAATAAAATATTTACCAATAATTTTACGTGTTTCAATAACCTATAAAATGTTTTCTGTTAAACGATATAACTGGATTCCATTGTTAAAAGTTTATAGGGCATAAAATAAAGCCTTTTATACTTAACAAGCTGATTATCATGTCGACGATTATACTTGACACGGTCACGGGCTGTTAAATTATTGTAACGGTATTTTTATGGTGGTCAGTTTAAATAATAAGGGATGATTCAGAATTGCAAAGTTACAGGAATTAAAAAACGATTAGGTACGTATTGCATTGGTAAATGATTTTATTTATGTAAGTAGGTTTGTACAATAGTACATTTTGACACAAGTGGAGAATGTTTGTTATTGCATTCGAGGCGGAATTAACACCTGAGTCAACTGCAATAACAAATGTCCACCCACGTGTATTAAACGACGTTTTTCAATACACTTTTGAAGAAATAAAATAAAATAACGAATAATATTTTTGTCATGAATTATTAGGAAACTATGATTTAATTTTCTTTTTTTCCGCGCTTTGCTTTCGCCAAGTTGAAGGAGAAGCAAAGGTATAAAGCCGATAAACAGCCTAATATGAAAAATAGAAAATTACAATATTTTTGAGTTTAGAACACAAATAAATGTTCATTTGTTCATAAACGTTTTTTTTTTATTGTAATAATAATGGTATTCTATTTATAAACATTATTTAAATATTCCAAAAATATTAATGCCGTAAAGACGCATATTTGCCGTGATTAAAAAAAAATCACCTCCGAATAGAGAGGACCGTCTCTGGCGCGAGACGGTGTGAATAGAGGCATTGAACCAATTTGGACTGAGTATAGGTATAAGTTATCTGTGGCAATTTTTATTCCCTCACACGTATTGGAAAAAAAAAATCACACGCGTATGAAATACATTGCATTGTGAACCTAATCGTAGTGCGATATGAACCAGTTTTCGAGGAAGTGTATTGAAAACACTTTTAAACGTCAATCGGACTGATCTGAAAAGAAAGGCCGAAACAAAGACAGTGGTCACAATCTCTTTTAAAAACTAGATTTAATCTTGGTGAGGAACATGTTTTTCAGCGGCAGAAGAGTTAAGTTCTTTCTTCGTTCGATTTCCAGAATTCAGTATGGTATGTATTTATTTAATCACAAGTAAAAAAAACCTATACAAAGGCTGACTTAATGCCTGAGGCATTTTCTACCAACAACAACAACCTGCAACATAGGGGATAAACTGTTCCGTGGGGATAGATAACTCGAAAAACAAAAATATATATGCTAATACATACATAAGTACTTATAAACAAAAATAAAAAGTGTCAGGAGAAATAACGATTGGTGGAGAACTAATGGCTTTTGTTGGCACGAGTTTCTTAAGAACACTGTCACAAGTTATGAAAACCGTGTTTAATTTCTACAAAAAGGCAAGACACCAACTACTGCGTCAAAAAAACTCATCACTTAACTGTTTCCAATTAAAATTCTATTAGTTTTCATGACAATTTGTACATTTGTTGAAGTAAACTATTCAGGTCATACTCTATACGAGCTTGATTAATAACAAGTTATCACGTCCGCTTCGAGGTTGAGCCACGAAATTATGACGAATTGCCATATTTACCAACATAACCTAACTACTTGTAATACTTTACGTTAACACTAATAGGTACCTACGAAGCAAATCATTATCTAAAGGGTTCATTCAGGTATGCCGTCGCGAATTCTCGCCATCGCCAATGTCAAGCACGTCCAAGGCACGCATAGCGTGGCATTTGTGTCGCGTGCCTCATTCCGTCTGTATGCGCCTTAATACCTGTGCTACATAAACATCAGCACAGGATGCGTCTTTGTGCCTCACAACTTTTCCACTCTGGGTTGGCAGGTACTGGTGTTCTTGAAAAGATCGAGGAATTGCTATTAGACCATCCATAATTGGATTCTGAGGTCTATCTAAGTTGAATGCGAATTTCATCCATAAAAGGTCTTCATAATTGCGGTATCGAACAAAAGCACAAGTGATCATAGTCGTTTTTAATCATTTCCATCTGTATGTACCTACACGAAATAAATACCCGCAACACCAGGTTAAATGGTTCTAATCCAACGCCAGTAACGGGGTGATAAAGTAATGTATTCTTGTAGGAAATTAGTCTAGTTCTAGTCTTTTTCTCCCCGCTATTAACGTATCCTTATTTTGGCAACTGGCACATTGCCCGTTCGTTATGAGAACTCCCCTTTTTGACATGTTGCAGCAACTACAATGTCCAAGTAAAGACATGTTAAAAAGCCTTTTACAGGTTAATTATAGCTCAGTTATCTTGTGAACAAACGTTTTGACGGCGGTACTAACAGATTAGATTGTGGCGATAATTACATTCTGCCTAGTACTCAGCCTTTCTAGAAAGTGTTAACTCTAGCAATTGTCTGCCGCCGCGCCTGTGTGAAAATGGCTGCAAAATTACTCATGGTTTTAAAAAATTGGAAAGTTTGACATAATTATTATGCAATCGTAATCATATTATAATATACACTACCTACCAATAAAAACAAGTGGCACAAGCAAAGAGGTTGCTGTCGAACCCCTGGAATAGGCCCTAGAACCACTTTTAAAACCTCTTGCCTTTATCTTCCTAAATCGCTGGAAACCATAGTAGACAATTTCAAACCCAAACTCAAAGCATTTATTTCAAATAAACCAATTACAGGCACTTTTGAATTGTCAAGGGGTCGGTCAGTCAGAAAGATGAAGCCCATTCCAAAGCGTAATAGGTTCCTATGGAGAAGTACGGACAAGAATAGAATAGAATACTCTTTATTATGTACACCTTAAAAATTACAGATATAAATGTTGAAAGAAAGAAAAGAAAGAAACTCCACGGACACTCTTTTAAACCAAAATATGGTTACAAAATATGTACACCTTAAAAGTTACAGATATAAATGTTGAAAGAAAGAAAAGAAACTCCACGGTCACTCTTTGAAACCAAAATATGGTTACAAAATATTGATTCTTCTTCTTCTTGTTTTTTTTCTTTTTTTTTTTTTAAACACACATTCATGTTGAAATTATACATGTGAAAACGGTGCAGAACATTAAAAACGGCGTAATAATAGAACATTTTGATACAAGTGGAGAATGTTTGTTATTGCTTTCGAGGCGGAATTAACACCCGAGCCGTAGACGAGGTTGTTTTTGAGCCGAGAACTGCAATAACAAATGTCCAAGTGTATCAAACGACGTTTTTCAATTCAATTCAATTCATTTATTATATTAGACAACTTTGATCCAATTTCAATACACTTTTGAAGAAATAAAATAAAATAACGAAAAATATTTTTGTCATGAATTATTAGGAAACTATGATTTAATTTCCTTTTTTTTCCGCGCTTGGCTTTCGCCAGGTTAAATTAGAGGCAAAGGTATAAAGCCGATAAACAGCCTAATATGAAAAATAGAAAACTCAAATATTATGGAGTTTAGAACACAAATAAATGTTAATTTGTTCATAAATGTTTTTTTATTGTAATAATCATGTTATTCTATATAAAAACATTAATTATTTAAATATTCCAAAAACATTAACGCCGTAAAGACGCAACTTTGCCGAGATTAAAAAAAAAATCACCTCCGAATAGAGAGGACCATCTCTGGCGCGAGACGGTGTGAATAGGGGCATTGAACCAATTTAGACTAAGTATAGGTATAAGTTATCTATGGCAATTTTTATTCCCGCACACGAGTTGGAAAATAAAAAATCGCACGCGTGTGAAATACATTGCATTGTGAACCGCAGTGCAATATATATATAAAAAAAAAAATAAAAAAAAATATTGCAAGGAAAAAATATTGTAACCTAATTTAGTACCTACTAACTTAAAATAGCAATCGTTTAGAATTAAAATTATTTTATTTGTTTAAATGCTTTAATTACTTACCTACTATCGAACGCGTTAGTAAATAGGTTTTACTAAATTAGGTTGAACTTGCAATATTTTTTTTTTATAAGTCTGGATAAATTACTTATATTTTGACCTTTTACTGTCATATCCGACGAAATATTTAAAAGTGCGGCTTTTTCTTTCGCTACTGATCTTGCCGGACCATAATCGGAGCATCCATAATTCAAATCAACACTAAACTTTTAAGTGGTCCTACGCCTCCATGTATTTTGCTGTTCATTGGAACGTTTCAATATCGAAATTATGTTCCGTCAATTTCAATAATCTTTCAAACCGTTGCATTTATTTATGATTTGTTATCGCTACATATCTCATTTGTTATCGCCCCATCTCTCATTTTCAATATTGAATGTTGGTCGTGTCTCACAAACTGCTGCCATTCATCCAACGTTAATGAGTTTCCGGTAAAAGCTGAGCAAGCATTGAATAACTTGAACTTTGTCCCTTAGGTACTAGAAATTTCTAGACGTTAAGTATAGGCTATCTTTAGAAGTTTTCAATAATAATAATATTATAAGTTAAGGCATGTCCACACAACACCGCCGAAAGGCAATTGGGTCCAGAGGGCTATTTGCGTAACACACTATCAGTAGGAATCGGTTTCAATTTGACAGTTCAACAACATTCATTGCGTTATTTACGTTGTTGAGCAGACATTTTTTTCTAACATATGAAGCAATGGATTACCTGTATACTTCAAAATCATTCCGATTGCAATTCAAACTGCGTTACACAATTAGAATACAGTTTTCATAATTTACATTCATTGTTTTTCCTTAGGTATGCAACAAAGGTATACCTAGTAGTACATTGTCAGGTTTCAAACTTAATTTAGGATCTCAAGCTACCGCCGCCTTAAGATGCACTTACCTAGGCAATTAATTGCGCAATTTTGGCAATTGTGGTTAAATAAGCCGTCTCTGCAATTTCGAGCAATTTACGGCAACACCAATCTAAGCGCACCATTAGTTACTTAATTTAATTCGTCATGGTTGATCGGTCGTCAATTAAATTTACATGGGCTACAGCCTAATCCTTAAGGCTAGCGCACATTTGGGCGGGCCGCGCTGAATCGCAACGCAAAAATCCTCCTGCATCACTTTAGTACATTTTGTATGAACCATCTCACACTACAGGCGGGCCGCACCAGGCCGCAGTGCAACGCAATGGCGGATCGGTCGCCAGGCGTATTTTTGCTGCTACTGTGTTGCGATGCAGCGCTTCCTGCCCAAATGTGTGCGAGCCTTTTTCCACTGAAGTGGAAACAGTTCAAAATTAGAATCTATCTGAAACAATTACTGCGTCGCAGTGCAGCCCGCCGCAGCTCCTAGTATGCTTTGGCACATTTTCGTAATGCTGTGCGGCGGCTATAATGTGCGCTTAGCTTAAATCTAACTTCGCATCCGAAGAAAAATGGACACAATAAAGACTATTTCGAATAGCGTGCAAATATCCCATTACTATAGCCTACAGCAGTTTGTGCAACCTATTGAAGCAAGGATTGCTATAAGGCACAAGTAATTACAGGTTGCCAACCTTTTACCCAACAACGCTGTAACGCAGAAGCAGTTAATCATTTCTAGGTAGGCCATAATTTCTTGGATAGCCTTTTATGTTAGATTTTACATGCATTTGCTGTAAGAGATTGAATGGTCTGAGAAAGGATACATTTGCTTAATCATAAAATATGCATTAAATGCGTGCATGCATGAATTGCAAGAGCCCTATGAATTTTATGGGGCCTCTTATTTCATCCCAGAACCTGATGAAGTGGTCTATCTCTTGAAAATATGCTGCGTGGCTCTATCCGAATATAATTACGTCATGGAGTAGTTACCGTACATAGATAAATACTTATAAAAAACAGAACCGAACTTAAAAGGTTCGACAATGAGGTTCTTCGGTTCCTCTTTCCTCATAATGTGATTTTTAACTGTTCAAGATATTCCCAATGGTGCTCCATATTATCATAAACTAAAATAGTTACATGTGAGATTTGCGCGGTTTCCGTATACCGGTAGGCAGAGTATGTATCCCCCCACAAGGTAGACCAACGGCCTCATGAAGGTCGCGGAAATCACTGGATGCGGGATGTACCGAACCGGTCGTTGTGGTGATGCTTGGGCGGTCTTTGTCTAGCAATTGAAGCGTCTTTCAAGAATCGTGTCGAGAGTACAAAATTAATTGCATAGGCACTCCAGTTTAAAGACCTGAATCTCGAAGGAACCGATATTCTATAACCTTATTCGTCCAGTTTTCTTTGTTCCAAGGTTCCAACACATTCTAACTTTCTCTTCTCTTCTTCAACAGTGTTGGCAGTATGTATCCTGCTGGAAGTGGGCGCACTGCCGAGCCGGAGAGCTGGCTTCACATGCAACGATCCAGCACTGTCATACCCTCATACCGGAGACACCTTCTCCATATCACTGGTGGCAGCCATCACTGTCATCGTGCCTTATTTAGTGGTGAGTATTTTTGACAAATATGCTGACGTGTGACTGTCCACTTGATTGCAAGTTGTTCGTACGGGAAAGTACATCCACCAAACCTTTTCTGCCGCTAACCGTTGCTGTGTTGCGGGTTGAGGAGAATTGGTGCCGATGACGTTGCAGGTACATAATATTTTGAAAGAAAATAAAGAAAGAAAGACGTTTATTTGCGGTAAACATGACGCAAAGAAGTAACACAAACACAAAAATAACAAGTTGAAAATATGCGTCACAGCCACGCATAACGGCCATCGGGCAGCATAATGCTGCGACCGCAGACTGACTGTGTCGCTCTGATGGTAATGATCAGCAAAATCGCTGGTATTGCAGATGTGAATAGGCGGTAGGACCAGTTACTATCAGTGCCATACCTACATAATATAAAAATACTGACTTCAGACGTCCCACCTCATTAAATGTTGAAATTAGCACTGCCGCCAAAGGTTTTGCCAATTATAGAGATATAACGTCTAATGAGTCCGTAGATTTACCGAGGACAAATGCTTTCTAATGGCAGATGGGAATCGCTTGGTATTTTAAAATTATTATAAACTAGCTGCGCCCGGCGGTTTCACCCGCATAAGTCCCGATCCCGAGGGAATATCGGGATAAAAAGTATCATATTATGTCCTAATCTCATGGTCAATCTCTCAAGGTCATGGTGTCTCCATGTGCCAAATTTCGTCCACATCGGTTTAGCGTGAAAGCGTAACAAACAAACTCATTCGTTATTTAAATGTAAAGTGCTATTAAATACATCCCATAACATAATTCAATCATGATTCGAAAGACACGTGGCGCCATCTATTATCATAAGAACGTTATTGTTGTTTTCCTCGGGAACAGTACTTTTTTTCGGGATGAAATATCCGTTACCCTTTGTCCGTTTCTGTACACCTGACAACGTTTATGCAAAATTTCAGAATGATCAATTCAGTGGTTTAGGCGTGAAAAGGTAACAAACAAACAAACTTACTTTCGCATTTATAATATTACTAGCTGCGCCCCGCGGTTTCACCCGCCTAAGTCTCGATCCCGTGGTAATATCGGAATAAAAAGTAGCCTGTCTTAATCCAGAGTGTCAGCTACCTCTATACAAAATTTTATCAAAATTGGCCTCGCCGTTAGAGCGTGAAAAAGTAACAAACATACACACACACTCACAAACTTTCGCCTTTATTTTATTAGTGTGATAGTTAGGATATCGTTAGGATAGTAGGCTGATCTGGTAAAACTCTAAGCTTTGATGGTCATGATACTTAAGTCCCGTATTACTGAACGTGATGGCGTCACTCAATCACTCAATACTCAAGCATTACTTAAAACTACTTTCAACCAATCAAATGGCTTGAATCTAATTTTAAGTACCTAATACTTGAGTATTGAGTGACGTTCTGTAATACGGACCTAAGTTTTCCAATATCTACGCTACATATCCTGTTTTCCTTAGTTACTCATTTGCGATCGGTATGGCGGCAGCTCCTGCGCATAAAATCAGAAACTATTGTTAAGGAAACGCTATTGTAGTGACCACAGTTACTAATGTACACAGGTGCGTTTAATTTACACAAGTTGATGTACCTCCTACAGCTTATGACAATGCGCCTAATGTCATACAATGCAGGTGCAATGCAAATGAAGCAAAAGTAGATACAAGTGTCTAGAGATTTTCATGAAAATGTTGGAACAAAGTGAACTTAAATATTTAAAAGAAAGAAAACTGTGAGTTGTAACTGGTAACACTTTCCCCGGTGTATATATATATCTTAACTCGTCAAAGTATCGTCGTATCTATACAAATATGCTTAAATAAAATTAAAGTTTAGTAGTTTCGAACCGGGGGGAACTGGGGTCGACTCCGGAGCGCTAAACCGAAGTATCGGCCGAATGTTCGGCCGTTTTATAACTTCCATAGTTTCCTTTTTTGACTTTGATACCTTACCCGATTTCAAGTCACAGTTATGACTTTGGCTTATCTCTTCGACTGTCTTTTTTTTATTTTTTCGCCGTTGTCAGCGATAGTTAGCCGTAGTAAAGAAACGACCGAACATTCGGCCGATAGTGCGGATTTATGTTCGGAGTAGAACCGGATAGGTTCCGTCAAAACTGAAAGGAGGACGCGCGGGTTCGCGAAAGATGGAAGGAGTGGAGGGAGGCCTTAGCCCAGCTGTAGGAAAGAAAAGGCTAAAAATCTGTTTGCAATGTCAAAATAACAGCTTTTTACTAAATGCATATGAAAGTATATGCGGTACTTATAAGAAAAGAAAAAAACAATTATAAAAATTTTGTCTCTCTGTCTGTTTGTTCCGGCTAATCTCCGAAACGGCTAGACCGATTTTGACGGGACTTTTACTGACAGATAGCTGATGTTATAAGGAGCAACTTACTTTTATTTTCGAAAAAGCCACGCGTGCGTAGTCGCAGGTAACAGCTGGTCTTAACAAAAATTGTCGTCATTATTGAACAACATTTTGCGCATACTATTAAGAATTACTGGTGATCTAAGTCCAAATGCAAATACACACAGCAATGTTAAACAATCAAACATATTTTAACAAGATTTTTAAAACAATAAGTCTTTGACCGCTTGTATACTCTTAACAAATGACGATCAGCATTTTAAAACTGTGACGTTAAATATTTAGTGTAACGTTTAAAACAATTTGAGCCACTCACAAGCTGACACTATTGTTGATGAAATAATTAGCAATGTGACCAGTAATTTTAGGGGTATCCTCGACAGCTTTAGAATTACGTTGAAAAGAAGTTACCATTATGATGTCTCTGCTTCTTAGTTACAGCTTGACCATTACAATAACAACGTTTTCTGTCCATCATTAAGTGTTAATTTTAATATTCTATTGTGCTGTCATTATTACATGATTTTTTAAGGATGTATGATCTAGGATGTTATCAGATGACAAAACTGCAAATAGGTGTCGTATCTTCATCATGATCATTGTCTTATTGACTCAAATTCAGATCCTCTTTATGTTTACCGTCAATATTTTTTTTAACCGGCTTCATAAATTAGTTTCTCAACTCGACCGAATGTTTTATTTTTTGGATGTGATATCTTCGCCAATTGTAAATTGATTTCAATAATTATTTTTTGTTGGAAAGAGTATTGTCCCAGGTTGGTCCCATTTGTATTTGGTCAAGGTCTGCTGAGTGGTTTCTAAGTTAGCAACAATAATACGTATTTAATCCACTTGGTGCACGTTGATGATGTTAAACTTCCTGTGACTTGTTTACACAGTAAGTAGTGGTATAAGATTTTTTTTGGGTAGATACCACAACTAAAAAGTGTAAAATAAAATGTTTTTTTTTTGTTTTGTTTATCATCAATAATTTAGTTCCCCACTATAGCAAATTATTGTTGTCTACATAAGCAGGCATAAAGCATTCTTTCGTTGGTCTATCAATACAAAAATATCAAGAAAGGGATACTCTTGGTCAATGTTTTGGTGTAAACCCACATTTATGTTAAACGTTCGAAAAGGAACTACATAGCTAAAAACAAATTAAACCCTCACTCCGTTTAAATAAGGCCAAAAATCTCTTCTCCATATTTAACATAACCTTTCTTTCCAGCTATGGGCAGTGGAAACAATGCTTCAACAAGAAGACGAATATAACCTGAAGAAGAGTAAACTCCTCGACAGTGCCAAGACAGCCGCTTTCTTATACCGGGACTATATCTACGGGTCTGTGGTCAACCTGACCATATTGGAGGTCGTGAAGTGTGTGGTCGGGTCACCCAGGCCTACCTTCTTTGATCTGTGCCAACCGGATAAGGCTAGCACTTGCAATGAGTAAGTATACTCCAGTGTGCAATATTCTTGTCTTTCAGTATTTTTGTCTCACGACGCGACTCGAGCTTTACTTAAGGTTACCAAGTGTAAAAGCACGCTGTGAATGTGTGTAAGCGCTGGAGCTCTCGGTAAAGATTAAATACGATAATATGCCCCGCCCCTCCAAAATTCAAAACGTTTGAAAGTATTTGCGTTGCGTAATGTGACGGCCGTCAATCAAAAACAAATCCACGGATTTGTTACTCGACTTGTGGCGTCATTAATCGCTCATTATTATTAGTATGGCGCTGCACTGACGTACTCTATGAAAACGACACGTGCGTTGTCTTGCGTGATCGGCTAGTTATGATTAGTTGACCAACATCTGGTCATGGGTGAGATATTACGAGTACTGATAGTCCAGTCATTTAAGCTTAAATTAGGTAAGAATCTCGGAATACAAGATACCCAGCTGTAAGTCTGTAAATACTTGTATATTGACACCCTAAAAGTTGTCTCAAAACCTACATATGGTAGGGTGTACGCAACTATTAAATTTCAAGGTCAAAGGTCACAAAAATCGGTTTTTTGTGCTTTTTTTGTAAATATCTCATTTCCTATGGGTTTTTTGCTATTTGTATTTATTATCAATATTGTTGAATACAAAATTCTCTAGAAATTTTGTCCAAAAAAATTTTTCATACGGTGAACCGTTTTCGAGATAGAGGGCGGAGAGCGCGCGGTCACAGCATTACTTCAGGTCAACCGGTGCCTCCGGTCGAAAACGCGCCATATATAGTTGATGAACTATCGATAAATCAATCGATTATAAATATTTGTCAATTTTTATTAACTATTATATTATATTTACCTTTGATTGCTATTTACCTTTGACCTTGAAATTTAATAGTTGCGTACACCCTACCATATGTAGGTTTTGAGACAACTTTTAGGGTGTCAATATACAAGTATTTACAGACTTACAGCTGGGTATCTCGAATTCCGAGGTGAACTTACTATACTGACTGGACTATGATTGCACAAACACTATGAATAAATTCGACGATTACGAAGCCGAATACTTACAAATACATACAAACTCTTTCGTAAGGATGTGACTACACACATTGAAACAGTAATTTGGAGGGGCGATTGTAGTTTATCTCTAATGAATGCTGTTTCGCATTTCATGAGCATGCGAATTCTTGAGTCTTAGCATGCTAATTCCTAATGCAATTTTCCACTATGACGATAATAATTGATAATAATAAGTATGACGTGAATTTTATTAATATGCGAATTAAAGAACGCGTTTAATATCACGTTCACTTTAGGACGTCTGCGTGCGTTTACTCGCCGATAACGTTTGATTTGTGCATTTTGAGCTAGTACACTTTCATATTTTATGTGATTAATGTATGGAGTACGAAGCGATGAATTCACATATCACAGAATTTCGCAACTACATTTAATTTGCTAAATGTGCATTCGCATGCTAACAATTCAGGTGAATGCTAATTATTAAACCAACACTGCTCTGCTCGGTACCGTCCGAGACAATGGTGAAGGCGGAAGTATGGGGGTGAATGCGTGTGTGTGTTATATGCAGTCGCTACTCGTCTTCACGCACATATTCACAGCGTTTTTGTTCACTTGGTTACCACAAGCAAAGCGCGCGTCGCATCGTGAAATAAAAATACTATAGGAGTTTTAGCTGTAACTCTTAGCCGAATTCTAAGCTGACTCAACTTATATTGACATCAATACGCTATAAATAAATTTTTGGCAAACTGGGAGTAGAACTGAATACATTTTTAAGATTTAATTAACAACAAAATTATGATTTAAGTTTACCAAGGAGTATAAAATGAGAATCTGATGGGTCAGATGTCAGATTTTGCTTTTGTGTGTAACTTGCTTAATCAGCCGCTTACTCACTAAGTAAACCCGGAGTTTATTTGGTTTGGTAACCAAGAGATTAGGTAAATTGATGTGCTTTAGGCTGTAAACTGTTGCTTACCAGGCGTGAAGCTGTAAAGCTAAATCATGCAGCATATTTTTAGGTTTCAGTATATTACTGTAATCAACCCTTATAATAAACATTATCTTCACCCCAACAGTTCGGAATACGTCAGCAGCTACCGCTGCACGTCAACGAATTACTCCCGCTACCTGCAGATCGACTCCAGTCGCAGCTTCCCTTCTGCGCACGCGTCACTTTCTATCTACTGCGGATTGTTTCTAGCTGTGAGTACCTTTTTTTCGTCGTTTCTTATAATATTTATTTTACATCATAAAACAAATTGATTAAAACATAGATACATACTTATACATTGGTTTCAAATTATTAATTTCAAATCATTAAATATACCGATGGACAGTAATTGTCAAAGTTGACTGCCAAAATTGGTTTAAATTTAATGAATAGGAGAGCGGAACACCATTTGCATTCACGCCGGTAGCACATCTCCGCCGCGAAACCATAGCAGCGAAACCGGGGTAGTCCAATTCAACTGGTTCGCGTCATGTTCTACTAGTCACATCCGATTCGAGTAGCGAAACATGACGCGAGCCAGTTGAATTAAACTACTGCGATTTCGCTGTGATGGTTTCGCGGCGGAGGTGTGCTACTGGGGTCATTTAATTCAAAGCATTTTTGTTCTGGTCAAATGGAAATTCTGTTTTATATTCGGTGGTGAGTAGTAACTATTCCAACATGTTGTTAAATTGAAATTCAAATATTTTATTTCAGATAAAGATCCATACAATGTTAGTAGTCATATAACTTAGCCTAATGTTAGTATTAAATATATTAAATTAATAATAAATAACCAATTATTTGGATAAGTGTGTATGAACACCTACCCACCTTCGTAAGAGGGGAGAGTCCCACCGGTCTGAAAACACACTCAGGATGCCATTCCATCTCTTCTCATCATGGAAGCGCATCGCTTCCGCATAATCGCGGTAAACCCGTCGACACACGATTCCGCGAACATCCCTGCGCTACATCGCCACGGCAACCCCAAAAGCACCCTGAATGCGTTATTGTACTGTACGCGCAGGTCGCTGTATGCCCGCTGGGTATACTTGGTCCACAGGCTGCACGTGTAAAACGACTGGCAGAAGGCCTTAAAAAGCGTTATCTTTACGGAATCCAAACCATCAACTATCCATTAGGTAAAAATATATAACTAACAAACCTTCCCTCCACAGTGGTACCTCCAAAGGCGAGCATTCAGCTGGCACAACCGCTCGGTCCTGCTGGTACCTCTGCTGCAAGTCCTCTGCATCGTGTACGCCGCCGTGTGCTCACTGAGCCGGCTCAGCGATCACCGGCATCACTGGTGGGACGTGCTGGTTGGTGGAGCAATGGGAGTCCTCAGTGTTTTATATACGGTAAGTTTTTAACTCTTGACTATTTTTTATTGGGACATTGTTACTCATTTTCTAGTTGCGAAAAAGTCTGCCTGTTTGTTTGTTACGCTTTCACTCCTTAACTGCTGATCTCATTTCGATGGGTATAACCTGAAGAATGGAAAAAGGAAACCTAAAAAGAAATCCACCATTGCTGCAGTGGGGTAAAACGGGGTTTGTATTGGGAAATCGGAAAGCCTCGCAGTGGAAGTCGCGGGCAAAGTGCTCAACCTTACCAATTATTGGTAAATAGAAACGATTAAGTATGTGATAATTTGAGAAATCTAACCGACTGGCTTACGCGGTCCCTAATCAGTTACGTAGTCATTACCTTCCATATTTGTACAAGAATTCCCTTAAAATAATTACTGCGCACCGAAGGCTCCACACCTACAATTAAAACCACTGAATTAAAACAACAAACCATGTTCTCTGTCCTAACGAATTGTATTTAAATAAAGATTTTAATCAACTGTGTTGACATCAGTGCCAGTATTTATTTCCATTCTCGCCAGTGATTTATGTCTAGCAAGCAATAAACCTCATTATACTTTATGTGTGTGCGAGGTGCAACCATGATGGAATCGTTTTATAGCAGCCAGAGATTACCTCAGCAGTCGTGTTTACATGGGATTTGTTTTATTGTTTTAATGTAATTAGTGCCTTTAATCGACAGCTGCATTACATAGACATTTAAGTAGTCTTAGTACTCCTCACTATATAGCCGTTTACTGCTGTGATTTAGGCCACATGGATATAGTTCACATGATCTTTGTGGATTTGTGGCAGTCGTTAGGGGTAGGCAAAGCCCGAAAAGTCTGACAACCAGTCTTACCAAGGGGTATCATGTTACCCAGTAACTGGGCTGTGGAGGTCAGATAAGCAGTCGCTCCATGTAAATTACTGGTACTCAGTTATATCCGTTTGTTCTTTCGTGTTTGTGTTTTTATTTCTTTGCGTTATGTTTACCGCAAATAAACGTATTTTCTTTCTTTCTTTCTTTTTTCTTTAGGCTGGAAGCCGACTCCATCATAGTTAGGACAAGATAAGGTAGATTGATTGATCTTTGTGGCTGATCCATTTTTTGCACTCAGGATCAGATTTTACACTTTGGATCAGCAAAAAGTATCTATTCCTGGGTTTTCCTAATAACCAACTATGTAGATGTCCATTCCATTGGAGTCTTACAAGATTTGACAAAGATAATATACTCTCTTCAACTCACAACCCACTGATCACAGATTACACAATGTCATTACAACAACCTCTCCTCTTTCAGGTCCTAGTTCTCTGCAAGAACTTCTCGCAGCCAGCCGTAGTCAGCACAAGTGACATTTCGAGCAGCGATGGCAACAACCACCAGTCAGTGCGGCGGCTACTGTCCAGTGAAACTCACGTGGTCGTCCCCTAGCCTCAAGCTGTGTAAGCGAACGCTTACGTCGTTACAAACTCTTGAAGTGAAGTGAGGTGGTCCTGTGGTACAAAATCCGGGTATGGATCTATGAACCTCATTTAGATCTAGATTTAGTCTAAGATTTCGAGGTCTGAATCTCATTTGCTTTTAAAATTTGTTGTTGATGCTATATTATGATTAATTTCTGAAATGTAGTTATTGTCTAAATTGATTCTTTAAGGTGCAAAAAGTAAATTGGTTTGTCAATTAATTAGAAAGAAGCATTAGCTTTTTAGCTTTAGATCTGAAATTATGGAGAATTTATTCATTTATAGATCGTTTTTATGATATGTCCATTAAGTAAGAAGTCTGTGAAGTCTGTTGTAAGAGGAAGCTGACGAGCTGATGAACTGACTAACGTGACGTGGTAGTCCTTATCTTAAACAGTGTAAACCTCGATCTTACTTGATTATAGAGTTGGATTAGTCAGAATCTTGTAGAAAAGTGTTTTATTACGATGACTGAGAATCAGATCGTTAGATGATTGGTACTCGTATATAATTTGCATTGCAATTTCAGTGTTTCTTTCAACACTATAAGGAATTAGAAACACAAAGTTCTGAAAAGATAATTCCTTATATTATATTGAAAAGAGTCAAACATTATGTTTTGTATTAGTTGTGTGCGTAGGAAAGAGTCTGAGAATAAAATCTCTGTTAATTTTAACGAATAATTGATATAGGTGAGGGAAAGATAGAATGTTTGGTTAGCTTAGATTATGAGCATTGTTCAAATTAATTTGTTAGTGATGCTAAATTGATTTAATTTTAGTTAAGTGACGAGAAATTGAAATGTGTTGAATTGTAAATAAAAGTAGTTTTATATAATTAGTATTTTGTGCGAGTGAACTCTGAACATGACCTTTATTTCAGTAGAAATGAAATTTAATTTAGAACTTCATATAGATAAGGATATTTCTATGTTCAATCTTTAGTACACACTATAGCGCTTTATAACGAATATCGCTACTGCTGTGCATGAGGTCTTGGGTTCGATTCCTGGGTCAGGCAAAGTGTTATTGGTCAAAAATTGGAAATTGCTCAGTAGTAGCCCGGAATCTGGATTTGTGCCCGGTTGATGCCAATAGGCTCATCCCCTATTACATGGAACGTGGAATGTGGGTGTACTATAGGTGCACTTCTGCCTAACCTTAGGGCATTACAGGCCTGATGTTATGTGTTTTGTGAATTTATATAAAACTTCGTAAGTAATAACAGCATGACAGCTCATAAACAAAATGTTTCACCTTTTTAAAAGCTGAGCTCAAATATAAATTTACTTATTTAACATACTCATTCAATAAAAATAACGGTGTGCGTACAAAGTGATGTTAGTACGTAACATAGAAATTCACTTAACGACAAATCCCCATGAGATTTCTTTCATCTTAGTTCCCCTTTTAAAAGACAGGGGATGTCCAATGTTTTCTTTGAATCTTTATATTTAGAAGGGGAACCGCCCTCTGGATATAACTTTGTTTACAATGACAAATGGAATTAGTCGATCATTTTTCTAAATACCACCCACTCGTTGATAGGGACGATATTTTTAGACGGTTAACAAAAAAGATTGAGAAACTTTGTCATTTATTTGAATTATTTGTTTTGGAAACCTATACGACAATAAGGTATTGGTTTATGAAAGAAATACACAAGTTATTTCGAAATTAATATAACATAATTAGTTACCTAATCGTAAAATATTTGGATAAATACGGTTTCAATTTTTTTTGACATTTTCCATTTTTAAATCAATCAAACTGCCTAGCCTTTTCCCAGCCATTTTAAGGTCGGCTTCCAGTCAAACCGGAAGCAGCTGTATACCAGCATTTTACATGGAGCGAATGCCTATCTGACCTCCACAATCCAGTTACTGGGTAACACGATACCCCTTGGTAAGACGATCTACTAGATTATCTACTCTTTCAAATCAATACGTAAATTCAAAACGGTTTATTAAGAGTTAATATCTGATTGTTTGCGCCTAATTAGAAATAACACAATGAGTCATTCGTAGTTGCATATTTCATTATAAGTTAGTTATAAATGATACCAGTGATATTGTAGTACTGATTTAAAATGTTAATTATGGATATTTTTTTTACTATATGAATCGAAAGTGCAAAGTTAAAAGGACCATTTCTATCTTCAAAATTAAATGAGATTTTTGAAACCTGGAAGAGTTTTTTTTTTTTATAATTACCAAAAATATCCATAATTAAATTAATTAATTGTAGATTACAGCAACATTTATTAAATAAAACATAAATTAATAGAATGGTTTCACGGCGTAACTCTACTTACTAATTTATTAATTAGTTGTATGAAATATTATTAAAATACATTTTAATAATAACAACATTTGACAGTATTCACTGATTAGTACCTGTCTAGTCGTAAGTTTATTAAAAAAGAATATATATTTATTGTTAACATTTTTCATGAAACCATAATTATGTAAAACCACCCACCTGTATTTATAAATATTATTAATAACACATTACCTACTCTTTTTGGTTTTTACCGTAGTTGGGTAAAATTAATTTCACATATCAAAATTATTTTAGAAGACGTCTTTTTTTTTAATTGAAATTATGTCTGTATTTTTTTAAGAATTTGACATTCCTCTGCATTTAGTATACTATTAGTTTTAGTTTTTTTTTATCTGAAAATTGTAAATATTATGTTTAAGGTGTAGATGTGTGACTGTGGCTGTCTGTATGTATAAAGTAAATAAATTAAACAAATTATAATTCAATGGTTTTATTCTTACTTTACTTTTATTTATCATTAAGAGAAAGATAATATAGGTCGGTCTTCAAGATTTTAAAAACTAATGACTATAAATGATAATGGTTTTAATACCAAACTCAATCAATTAGTTCAGTGCAGTCTATGATGCAGGTGAATACCAGTACTTTACTTGAAGCGACTGCCTATCCTCCACCTCCACAACCCAGTTACTGGGTAACACCATACCCCTTCCTAAGAATGGATGTCAAACTTTTGGGCTTCTAACTACCCGTAACGACTGTCAAAGATCTACGTCAGTGATCTCGAAATGTAACGGATCACCCATCCACCAACCGACCACGGCAAGCATAGCTTAACCTTAGATCGCCCCGTCTGGCCGTTAATATTTAGCCACGAGCATGAATAATAATAATATTTTTTTCTCAAACATGCTTGGAAATTCGAGCATTATTTTGCCAACTTTCTTGGATATAAATCGAAAATGCTGTACTGGGGGCCAAGTCTGCTAACGCAGTTGTGTCCGAATGGCCGAACATTGGCACCGTAATTGTAGAGTTTGACAGTTCTGCTAATCTCCTAATTGAAAGGCGTCTTTATGATTTTCCAATGACGTGCCACTGATACTCCATTGGAAAAATTGACTGTATTTGGTAATCTCGTACTGACAAGCTCCTATTATTTTGACTTCCCTATAGACCACTGTCACGCCATTATGAATTTAGGAGGTTACAAGCTATTGGCACAATGGTCATGGCGTTGCCTTGGTATGGTCGTCATAATGACTAATCATTGAAAATAGCAGACATGGCCCCCTGGTCAAATACATGCGAGCAGGGCCTCAAGTCTGCTATTACAATAGTCTCAGAATGGTCGATCTTGATTTCATAATTGTTGATTTTGACAAGTTTGGTAATCTACTATTATAATGGCGTCATTATGACTTTCCAATGGTCGGCCACTGACACTACATTGAAATAAATTGCATATATTGGTAATCTCGTACATAATGACAAATGAATGACATTTCTACTAATGGGCTTTATAATAATGGCAATACGACAATGCCATTATAATAACACAATTATATTACGAGAACATTGACCGACCAATGATTGACCATTATGAATTTACCAGATTACGAACTTTTAGCAAAATTACAATAGGATCGTGTTGGAATGACTGAATTTATAAAAATAGCAGACTTGGGCCCCAGGCGGCCGGCACTGTTAGTAAGAAAATCCATATTTGTCGTATTTAGCGGCCAAATAAATTACTATGAAAACTCATATCCTGTCGTGCAATTAAAAAATGGAAAGAACTTTTTACTTTCATAGATGGCAACCAAGGAGGTAACTTATCAAAGGTGTTCCCTAAACGAACTGTTTTGCAAATAAAGCTGTTTAAAGTAAAAAGAATCAACTGAACATATTGGCGCGTGAAAAATATTATTGTTCTTCGTCATTGAATGTGGAATTTATAAATTTTAATAATTTACTCAGTTTGAATTTCCGCGAATTATTTGAGAAAAGCACTATACAATCCTTGGCCGCAACCAGGCATTGATGGACTCACGTATGATGAGTGCCTCGGCTTCATCTCGGCCCACATTTTCACCTTCGTCCATCTATGACCCTTTTGCAGGCCGCTGCAGAAATGATCTGGTATTCTGAGATCGAGCCTATTATTATTCCAAAATCAGTGTTACAGATAAGCAAAAACAATGCAATACAATACAGTACTTAACTTCAGTGGAAAAGATCACCTGTATCTTGTACTAATTGAAAAAAACTGTATCATAGGAGACAGGGCCTTCCGTTTAAAATGAGTCAGCGTATTGCTGGAAGCCGGTGTACCGGTAAAATGGGGTGAATAAGGATGCAGGGGTGAATCGGGACGCAACTTTAAAATGGATTTTAACCTTGAAATAATTATAGTTTGTTGCCAAAACGGACTATAATGTGTTACCTGTATTATATTTAACGATTAAGTGTCTTTGTTGGCAACAAACTATAATTATTTCAAGGTTAAAATCCATTTTAAAGTTGCGTCCCGATTCACCCCTGCATCCTTATTCATCCCGTTTTACAAAGCTAATAGGTAATCTATGGATGCATGAAAAGTAGGAACACGTTGGTAATTAAAAGATAGTAACTGTAGGTGTAAGTGGGCTGTGTAGGTGTGTTGTGTGGTGTGGGAAAGTTGGTGTAGTGAGTGTTGTGTGATTGCGTTTGACTGTACAGATTACACTGTAGAACTAGATCGGTACGAAATTATCAACAGTAATTAACTAATGGCATTTTTCATTCCCTGGGGAACGTTATTTAAACAATCAGTCTTCTTTCATCAGCATCATATTGTGATTTAATTAAGTTTTTATCACCTTTTAAAGTCACGAGCGAAAGTAACATTAAGATAAATAAATAATTGGTTAATACAACCTCTAATTGGTCTGTTTCTGATAAACGTAAAAGGGAAAGCCTTTTTATAGGCGTGCCATTACACGCAGCATGGATTATGGTAATTCTCATAAGGAACGCTCAATTTGAAGAGATAAAAACTTTGTTTTACTATAATTCGATGACTTGCAGTTAGGTACAGGGTTATTATAAGTAACAAACGAATATGATATTTTGAATAGGCATTTATAATTATGTTGGTATAAGTAACAGTCAATAGGTACAAATTATTTAAGCAATGCATTGTTGTACAATATAAGTATTTTTTATGGTTTCGTACCTTGAAAAGGAAAAAAACGGCATCCTTGTAGGATCACTCGTGTGTATGTCAGTCTGTCTCAGCCGATTTTCTCCGAACCTACTGGACCAATTAAGTTAAAATTAGGTATACGTATGAATTTCTGTGACCCATACACGAACGTGTAACGTAAATAAATGAATTTTGAATATGGGTTCACTTTTGGGGGAAAATATGAAAATTGAAATAAAAAAGTTTTGCAAACTGTACCGTGTGACAAATCAAATGAAAGGAATTGATAGGAGAATTTCAAATGATTTTTTTTATAGTTTTATAGTTATTAAAGAAAATAGATGAAAATTGACCATTCCGCCATTATCTCCGAAACAGATATATCTAAATTTTAAAAAAATAAGTAAGAATAGTTCTATTCTTATCACTCAATATTGTGCGTACAAACTTACATTTGCAGTTGGAATGTATGGGGGAATATGTCTTTCAACTACAATGTTAAGTTTGTATCCCAACTACGGAACCCTTCGTTGTGCGTGGTCCGACACGTACATGGCCGGTTGTGCGGTTGGTACTTATTTCTGCCAACCATGCTAACGCGCGTCGCGCGTCGCAAAGAAAGTGGAATTAAAACACAAACAACTGGAACAACAAACAATAATCTTAAATTCATTCACTTACTGACAGACTAGGCACAACCTAAACCGCTGGTTCTAGAAGCATGAAATTGCAAAAAGTGCCATAAATAAGGTGTTTAAAAGTTACCTAACCTGACAAACTTTAAGGAGTGCTTTAGACCTTCGAAATGAATAAATTTTACTATGGGACCAACTTTAAAATCGCGCCACAAGCCCCTCGTGTTATTTAGACTAATTTTCTATGACCCGCAAATAAATCTTAGTTACCATAATTCTCTTGCCGTCATCCCAATTTATTTGTCGTCGGCGCAACATGTATTTTGTTCCATATCTACATCTCTATTACCCGTCATAACTGTACGCCCAAAAAAAAAGGGTTACTAACAACACAGTTTAAATGTTTTCAATTTGTTTGTGGTCAAATGGTGATAATAAAAGAACATTTTGTAAAAGTTATAATCAAAACATAACATTTTACCTACCAACAAAATTAATTGTCATTTTTCTCGAAAAAATTAAGCACTGTATTGATTCATTTTATCACTTTTTGGTCCTAACCTCCACACTCTGCTAACCTACTTATTCGTCTTTATTCGACTTGCCCAAAGGTTATAGACCTCTTGTAGTTCTCTGTGAAACCCTGAAGTCCATGTGGTGTTGAACACTTTGGGAATGACTGGTCTAGCCTTTCTAGCAAACCGAATCAATTATCCTATTACGATAAGATGCTGTATTTTACCATTACATTATTTTAATTCATTTAATTTAACTATTATGCACTTAAAAAATTGACATATAATCGTGTATTGTTTTTGTATTTAATATGGGTCAAGGACCTGAAATAAATGTTATTTTTATTTTTTATTATGACTTATTCACTTTAAGGGAGATTTACAGTTTAAATTGATGTGTTTAATGTTATTTAATTTAATCACAGAATAAGTAATAGTACTAACGTATAACGTTATGTTGTATGTTTGTCGAACCCCGGAAAAGATATAAATATAGGTACTCCGGCGATGACAACTGTAAAGCATAATTTTTATGATATTTTATCAACTAGAAGAATGGTGCTATGCCGTGCTATTTTCATATTATTCATAACAATAACAAAACTGCATTCCTCGTGAGTTATTTCTGTAAAGTGTGACAACCACAGATTTAGAGTAGACTAGATACCACAAGCTGTCCGGCGAAGCGTGCCCAGAAGTGTGTGCTGTGCACAAACTTCGGGCATTATTGCTACAGATGTTCTATCTCACGAAGTCCGTTTGGCTATGAATGTTGTCAAGCATGCACATGCACATTGTTTTTGTGTGCGTAACCTCGAGAGCGCTCAGTGTCGATCGGGACACGGTCCGGATCAGTAGTGGTTTTTAGTTCGCGCCAAATTGTTTCACGGAGTAAGGTCAGCATGGCAACAAAACGAAGAAGAGTTGTCCATAGTGTGGTAATATTTATTTATACGTTTTCAATTAAAATGTTATACAAAGATACTTAATATAGCAATAGAAGTATTTATAAAATGAATGTTTTTTTGTGTTATAAAATGTTTATATTACTTAATTATTTTGATTACATTTTGTTTTAGGGTCGAAACATGAAAGGTCGTAAAATGGCTAAATGAAAAGTTGCTACCCAATTTACTTCCGCGCTCTGTCATTGTCTTAGACAATGCATCTTATCACAACACACGGGCTGAACGACTACCGACGCAATCTACAAAGAAAGCCGATATGCAGCAATGGCTCAGGGATAAGGGTATAGCATTTGATGAATCTCTTCTTAAATTGGAATTGTACGATACAATAAAGAAGTACAAAGCCCAACACGTAATCTACAAGATTGACGATTTTATAAAAAGCAAGGGTTTTGATGTCTTACGCCTTCCCCCTTATCACCCAGAATTAAATGCGATTGAAAATATTTGGGGGATCGTTAAAAATTATGTCGCATCTAAAAATATCGAGCAAAACATGACGAATACGGAAAGACTGATCAATGAAAGTTTGGGCCAAGTTAGCAGTGAAACGTGGCAAAAAACTTGTGCTCATGTTGAAAAAATTGAAAAAGACTACTTGAAATATTTTGATCTCGATTTTGAATTTATAATCAATGTACAAGATGATTCTGACGACAGCAAAACGGAATCGGAAATCGAAAATTTATCTGATAGTGATTGAAAATACTGAATAGTCCTACTTGTTTCGTTTCCATTCTGTAACACCAATGCTTAATTAAATGCCTACATATTCTTAATATTTTTGTATTTATTGCAACCTAATCTAATTTATTTACAAAATGTATATACTTTTAAAACCAAAATTTTATTTAGATTATTAAATCTCGACTTGAATATATATCAGATTTTTTTGCTAACGTTACCTACTTTTACACACACAAGCGCGCTTGTCGGGATACGTCACTACTACAATCAAAGCCGAACGGACTTCGTGAAATAGAATATCTGTACTTCCTATTGCATGTAAAATTAAAAAATGTCAACGCACGTCCACTCTTGACGAAGTCTATTAGCTCACCATCACAGACGCGCTTAGCGATTGAAGCGATTCTGTTTACGTTGAGCACATCACGAAATGGCTTTTTTTTTCTTTTTTTTTTGGGTGGGAAATTATCAAATAACTTCTCCCGCTCTGGGTGGAGCGGGAGGGAGTGTCAGACTTTTACTGACTAAAACCCACCGTGTTCCTTCAGATGCCTGTGTGCCAGGGCCATGATATCCCTTTCAGACAGGCTCGTTACCCTGGCAGGCATTGGCCCTTTCGGACCCCGTCAATTGGTGCTGACGTCTCTTTGAGGCGCGCGTGGAACACAACGGGCCGTTGACCCGGGCTTGGTCCTTATCGGACGGCGAGCTACCCATCGCTCACCGTCCGCAAGCCCGCGCCTACGGTGGCCGGGAATCGGCCTGCGATTCCCGACGCCCGGGGCGTCTCCTGCGGCGACTAGGGGCGCGAGGGCGTTGATTTTGAAAAAGATGACACGCTCGGTTTTCATACTATCTAATGAACAGGCGGTATCTAGCCTACTCTAAATCTGTGGTGACAACACAATAAAATATTTCTGTTAAAACCTTAGGTAGGTATGGTGGTAGATCGTTCGGGAATGCTATCGAGCGCCTCTATCATCCAAGGCATCGATACTGTGGATAGTTTTATTTACTCTAATATTAATAATGAAGGCAACTGCGTCCCAGAAATAAAACGACGGATAGCCATGGGTAAAGTTGCTTGAAAAATCATGGTATAAGTTATAAAACCAAAGCCCGTTTGGTCAGAGCACTATTTTTGCCGATTTTCCTCTATATATGTAGTAGAGACGTGGACAATCCAAGCCAGAGAAAGACAGAGGATAGAAGGATAGGCGCATTCGAAATGTAATGCTGGAGGTGGATGCTCCGAATACCATGAACATCCAAGCGCACAAATGTGTCTGTCCTTTCCCAACTCGACATCAAGACCCGGTTGTCTACAGTGTGCCTACAGCGTATAAGACCTATTTCGGTCACATAATTATGGCATTTATTACGTTATCTATGTGTGTATTTATTGAAAGTTGTATGTGGATTTATATCTGGAAATAAAAGATTACATTTCATTTCATTTCATAATGCGACCTTGAAAAGCTTGTCATTGTTGGCAATATCGAAGGAAAGGTAGCACGTGGCCGGTCGACAACACTATGGTCCGACCAAGTAAAAGAAGCAATCAATTAATCAATCATTTATTTTGTTAGACATCTGTATGGTTACAGATAGTATATTGTCTATAATATGTGCACTATGTTTTGCCAATATATGACGTACAAAATGAACATAAACACAATTAAGGTGGCATGTCAAAAAATTACATTAAAAAAAATCAATTTAAAGTATGTCAGTTAAGTAAACAAGCCATTACAATTTTAGACAAATAAACACATTCATAATTAATCAATAAATAAAATCATAAGTGTTTAATTAGCAAGGCGGAATCGTCATACCTCTATTTATCAGTAGTAAACTCAGTGATGAAGTAGTAACATCTATGTAAAAGGAATTTAAACAAAGACCTGTTAAAGGATCTCAGACACTCTTTATTTCTAATAACTGCTGGTATACTATTATATATTTTTGGGGCCATACCTAGTAATCATTTGCCTAAAAATGCGGTTTAATGAGAGGTATTCTGATATGATATAAAAGAAAGCAGTATATTCGACGAATTCTAGTATATCTCTGTTCAATACAACGTGGTATTTACTACTTCTAACATTCGGTAACGCAAATCTTATGCATTTAGTTTTCTTCTCATTTAACACCAAATTATTTACAGTAAACCAATTATGGACCTTAAGCATAGCGTTATTTACGTAAATGAGGTAAATCATTTATATATACAAAAACCGGCCAAGTGCGAGTCTGACTCGCGCACGAAGGGCTCCGTACCATTATCTATAAAAACGGCAAAAAATCACGTTTATTGTATGGGCACCCCCTTAAATATTTATGTTATTCTGGTTTATAGTATTTTTTGCTATAGCGGCAACAGAAATACATCATTTGTGAAAATTTCAACTGTCTAACTATCACGGTTCATGAGATACAGCCTGGTGACAGACGGACAGACAGACAGACAGACAGACGAACAGACAGACAGACGGTGGAGCCTTAGTAATAGGGTTCCCGTTTTACCCTTTGGGTACGGAACCCTAAAAAAGAGGATCGAACCTAATATTTAACCCTGCGGTATACCCATTTTGACTATGAAACCCAATGAATTCACACCGTTTATTTGATGTTGCTGCAGTCTATCATTCAAATAAGATTTTACTAAGCTAACTGCAAGTTTTTCCAGTCCGTAATGCTCAAGTTTCAAGAGCAGTGTTTCGTGATTCACGCAATCAAATGCCTTGGATAGTTCATAAAAGATGCCTATTGCATCTTGTGCCTCTTCCCATGCGTTAAAAATGTGTTTCAATAATGTGACACCGGCGACAGTTGTACAACGTCCTTTGGTGAAACCATATTGTTGATCATTATTACGATTAAAATGATTGAGCATTTGATTTAACATTACTTTTTCAAACGCCTTGCTGAAAACCGGTAAAACCGATACGGGTCTATAATTATTAGTGTCTTTGCTGCCACCGGATTTGAAAAGTGGAATAACTTTACTATACTTCTTTAAATCTAGTAATACCCCTTGATCTACACACTAATTAAATATTAAAGCTAGATAGGGTGCAATTGTCTTAATAATAGTTTTACAAACTTTAGTAGACATGCCCCACAGATCTTCGGTAATTTTGAACTTAAGTTGCTTAAAAGCTTTTACAACGACCACAGAGGGTTAATATTATATGTTTAATTTTCTGAAAGATTCGCTCTTAATAGATCAAGTGGAATTTAAAGTGTCTGTAGTTTTAATTGGAATATTTGTAAAGAAAGTTGCAAATTCGTGAGCAGCATTGATGTAATCTCTAACGAGACCGCGGGAAGTTTCCAGTGTGTAATCAGTATAGTCTTTTGTTCCTGTTCGTTTCACTGTTAATAATTTTCTAAATTGTCTTTATTTTATTGGCATTGACATTGACGTTGTAGTTGAAAAACATGTTCCCCCATACATTCCAACTATAAATCTAAGTTTGTTCGCACAATATTGATTGATTCAGCATGTTATTTTAAGACCATAGACTTCATATAGGTTTTCCCCGTATTTTCAGCATTTTTTTCAAAATTAATGAATGAGAATGGTCAAGTTTCATCTATTTTCTTTAATAACTTTAAAAC
This sequence comes from Tiliacea citrago, assembly GCA_963921375.1. Lineage (NCBI taxonomy): Eukaryota > Metazoa > Arthropoda > Insecta > Lepidoptera > Noctuidae > Tiliacea > Tiliacea citrago. The sequence goes on from OY992799.1 coordinate 5,045,268, forward strand.
GAATTGTTTTAAAATTATTAAAAAAATATATTTGATATAAAAGGGTTCAGTTTTTTCCTTTTGAGATGAGGTGTGAGGTGAGGTGAGGGGAACCCTAAAAGCAGGTAGGTACTTCCACATTGCCGTCACACAGAAATAGCCTAGGCTGTGGACTAAGAATATACCTAGGACACAGCATAGGCGGTTTCTGTCAAAAGCGCGCGAAAATCCGCGATTTCTTCAGGAGTTCACGACGACTATTATTTGTATGAACACCGACCTATAAATATAGGTCAGTGTTCATACAAATATTGTGTACGTTCCCTAACAAGACACACGTCACTATGGTCATAAACATGGCCACAATTTGAAAGACGACTCACTAAGCCCGCATCTATCTATACTTGTTTCGAATTGACTTTTTAAATTAAATAGCCACAAGGGGTCTTCAAAAGACTTTGTAACTACTAAAATGTAATGTAAAATACATTATATAAGTAATGAATACTTGCTGTGCTCATTAAAAATGAAATGAATGTAAAGTATTTTGAATTTCTCTTTCATTAATCACCATATTTCAAAGGTTATCGTTAGGATAACTAGAAGGTTGGATCATTTTGTTTGTGAATGGGTTTTAGAATTAAATGTACTAGTGATTAAAATGTAAATACATTGTTAACGAAGACTTTATGGTGAAGCACCACCTGTCGAGAATAAATTGTTGATGATTGATTACTTTTAAGTAATGAAGTAATTGTCTGTGTGGTGCCGGACGTAAAAGTAATAGCATCACCCCATTTCTTCCCGTGGGTGTCGTAAAAGGCGACTAAGGGACTTACTAGAGAATGGGCAGCAGCATTCTCTATGCATTTTAACACCATACTGCGATCGCCAACCCACCTGCCAAGCGTGGCGATTATGGCAACCCCCTCTTTGGGGGAGGCCTATGTCCAGCAGTGCACGTCTTTCGGCTGAAATTAAGGGTCTCCTTTTTATGGTTCCGTAGTACACAAAGTTTTAGTTTCGCCATGTCCGTCCAAAATCAAAATCAAAATATTTTATTTCACATAAACCTACATGGGCACTTATGAAACGTCCGAAGCTAGGTGCACGGTTCCAATTGGTCGTTTCCTATGGAAAGGAGCCGGCAAGAAACTCCACGGTTAGGTACTCTTTAAAAAAAAAGTGGGCTTTGACAATGTTTTCAAGTTACAGTGTTAATAGGTATGGGAGGACAGTGTAGGCCCGTCAACAAGTACCAAGTACTTAACAAAATAGAAGATGGTTTACAAAACTACAGTCTAATAAGCCTACAACGTTCTCACATTCACAAATTAAAAGAATCTATATAAAATATTACTAAAATATTTAAACCAAATGACAACTGTAACAAATCTGAATTAATATTCTGTCCGTCTATCCCCGGCTTAGTTTAGAGATTCTTAGTACTAGAAAGCTGTAATTCTGGGGTACTAGAAAGCTGGTATGGGTATACATATTAATCTCGCTTACAAATGGGTAAAATAAAACCTAGTTTTTTTTTTTGTAATCGATATCATGTCGCTTTACGTGTTATAGGCACACGTAAAGTGGGGTTGATATTTTTTTTCTCGTCTATCCCATGATGTAGTAGGGTATTGCTGGATAGGCCATTCAGAATACCATCTTTCAATTCAGGGATCCGTTTGCGTAATATTATGCATTAAAGTGCAAAGTCACAGTCAGTCAGTTAAGTGTGTGTGTTCCCCGCCAGCTTAATGGTTCATTTTGGATATGTGAAAAAAATCATGTGGCAGTAGTATATATAACGAAGTTAAAAGGAAAACTATCACAGCTAAGTAGGCTATACAATAATAGTCGATCAACTTACATTTGCAGTTGGAGAATTGACCGTGACGTATAGCGATGTATGAGAGAACATGTTTTGCAACTACAATCTTAAGTTTGTTCTTGGGATAAATTCATCCCAACTATGGAACCCTTCATTGTGCGTGGTCCGACACGCACTTGGCCGGTTTTTTTTCTAAATCTTTTTACATTTTAGAAACGCTAAAAAGTATTCATAAATTAAGTAAACCTTCCCCTTCTTATTGCCTGAAATTGCAGAGATCATCGTCATCTGCCTAGCCTTATCCCAACTATGTTGAGGTCAGCTTCCAGTCTAACCGGATGCAGATACCATCAGTATCTTACATGCAGACACTTACTATCTGACGTTCACATCCCAGTAACTGGGTAACTTGGTACTCCTTGGTAAAATTAATGGTCAGACTTTTGGGCGAAGAGCGGCGCGGTACGTCGCCGACCGGAGCAGTCGCGCGCCGGCTCTCGTGACAGCTGAGCAGCGGACCGCACACAGCTCGCTATAATTTATCTTTGCTTTTCTCAGTCTCTACGCCGCGCCTTGCCAGGTGTGCGCTGAGCCTTACAGACGAGAACATCAAAAGGGTACCTGGACTACATAGTTGAAATCACCAGCACCCAGTAAGGAACATTCGTTCTCTGTCATTCTTATTGAGAGGAAGCCTTTGCCCTGCAGGACAAGGGACAATAACCGACTGGTACGGGGATATGCGACTGCATAGATTTTTGCAGCAGACGATAAAAATTTAAGTATAGAATTGTGAGTAAAGGTACATTCGTGTGTTTTGCATGTAAAGTGCTCAGCGCCGGGGACATAAATTAGTGAATGTTTAACAACGTAAGGGCTGCCCCAACGAAAGCAAGTAGAATTATCAGCATTTAGTAAGCACTTTTTGGTGCCTTATAGGAAAAAATATTCAATTTTATTCCATATTATACCACTCTTGCTGTTTACGACGAACTAACGACTGAAAACACGGATTCTTTTGGTGATAACAAACTACAAGGCAACATTTTTTGAATAATACCTACATAATGATAAAGTTAATAAACATTTAACTAATAAAATTCAAATTTTTGCAATTTAATTCTACACATAGCTAGACCAAGTCAGCTGATCGGTACTTACCGCTAATCGTGCCGCACGCGCCGCCGCGTGTCGTTGCGGCACCGTCGCCGCCGCGCCGTGTCGCAGAGCTGTGGCAGGTGTGTGTGTACTAAGCGCACAGACACAGATAATGGATAATGACCCTCGTAGTGCGGTGACACGTTTGTCATGAACTAAATTTAATAAACTATAGAAAAAAAAAAAATATCAAACATTTTCAAAGTTATTCTTTTTGATTTGAATTTTGTACAGAAATTCTGAACCAGAATTCTTTGCCCTGTTTTTATGGAAATACACTTTCCGTAACACGCTGTAGACATGTTATCAAAGAAAGTTATGCATTCGATGAAGAAAAAGCTATAGTAGCTACACTAGCTACTTAGTAATTTATAAACTTTATAATTTCATTATATAAAACAATTATTAGGGAGGTATTGATAATTTCAGGGGGAAAACTGTCATGCCCGTCATACCTCAAATTGTAGCATGCTCTTCCGTTATATCGAAATTACTGCAGCATTAATTTTGCAATAAATTTATGGTAAAGGTGAGGATAGTATGTTTGACAAAATAACGATTACATAAAATATTCTCTACAGAAAAAAATTCAGTCCGGTCTTTGACCATAAAAAAACTTTTTTTTTATGTTGTGTTTAGATATCGCTACCCATCACGTCTGCGTAGTTTCGCTAACTAATTTAATTTGACCCTGTATATGCATAGCAGATACTATGTTTTTAAGGGTGCGAGCGATTTTCTGGGCCATTTTTGTCAGATGTAATACATTCCGACAAAAATCGCCGAGAAAATCGCTCGTGGCACCCTTATAATTAGGGTTCCGTACCTCAAAAGGAAAAAACGGAACCCTTATAGGATCACTTCGGTGTCCGTCTGTCTGCATGTCTGTCTATCTGTCTGTCAGTCTGTCAAGACCCTTTTACTCAGGAACGCGTAAAGGTATCAAGTTGAAATTAATATCAAATACGTAGGTCTATTGTCCCTTGAAGCTCTAAAAAATCAAGCTTCCAAGTCGACGCAATAAAAAAATACGGCGATATAAGCCACATTATTGCGTCATAGTTCAATACTCGCAAATAAATCAAAACCCGGGTACTTCCCGTTGACCTAGAAACATGAAATTTGGCAAGAAGCAAGGTCTTACAGCACAAGTATAGGAAAAAGTCCTAAAATTGTAAATTTGTAGTTTTGTCACATAAAACAATACTTTTTTGCGATTACAAACTTACATTTTCTGTTGGAAAATTGACCGTGGCGTATATGTATGGGAGAACATGTTTTTAACTACAATGTTAAGTTTGTTTTAGGGATAAATTTATCCCAACTACGGAACCCTTCATTGTGCGTGGTCCGACACGCACTTGGCCGGTTTTTTTTAAATTAAGTACCATTATTTTCACAGTAAAATGAAATTACCTAAACTATCGGCGTCTTGGAGCCTTACCAAGGACTATCATATTACCCAGTTACTGGGTTGTGGAGGTTAGATAGACAGTCGCTCCATGTAAAGACTTGGTTAGACTGGAAGCCGACCACAACTTAACTTGGAAAAAGACTAAGCAGATTGAGTCAATTACTAACACTGCTGTATTAACTAATATTCTGAACTTAAAGGAAACACTGAGCAGTGCCTAATGTTCCAGGTCAGTATGTGTCGCGACCACGTCTAAACGATCACTGTCCCTCCATGGTCCGTATAGGACCATACTCAATCCTAGACTTCGCACAACGATAAACAAAGGCGCTTGGTCTCATTTTAAGTGCATACTCATGAAAGATCCGACATACTTATTTATGTAACTACTTAGACCTAACAACGAACTAAACAAAGGCAATTCTTCCACATCGCTGTCGACTGGTTATGTCATGTTGTATGGCAATCCTTAGCCTCTGACCAACTTTCAAGCTAGCCCTTCGTCACGGCATGTGTCAACTATCATCAACATTCTCCTGCACTGATCCAAATTTATTTGTGGTCGGCGCAACATGTCCCTTTCTTCCATACTTCTCTATTAGTCGTCATCTCGGTAGTCACTCCCTTTCTAGCTTCTTTTTATCTTTCACACAGTCCATCCATTGTTTCTTTGATAGTCCCCAACTTTTATAGCCAATCGACATCCATACTCATAACTTTCCTCACGACATTTTCCTCATTCCTCCGCATCATATGCCCATACCATGACAACGGATTTCCGCACAACTTTTAAGTCACCGGTGCCACTTTCAAACTTCCTCTTATGTACTCATTTCTTATTCTATCCATTCGTGTCACACCACCCATCCCTCTTAGCTTTCTCATCTCAGCTGCATGCAATTGCCTGTCATTCATCCCTTTTGTGGCCTAATATTCTGCTCCATACAAGACAGCAGGTATAACCATTGTTCTATATATCTTCCCCTTAAGTTTAAGGGGAATACGGGAGTCACAAATTGTTCCCAAGACCTGCCGCCAAAGTGTCAACTAATCATTTCTAAATTATTTTAATTCTTTACATAAGTAAGTCATGGATGTTGACAAGTGAAAGAACTGAAAAATTTAGGTAAACTAGCTTGTTAAGGTGCGTGCAGACTGGCGCGATATCGCGGGCGCGACACGCGTCGCGCTTCCTGTCGCGCCCGCGATATGGCGCCAATCTGCACGAGCCTTTACTTTCTAGCTCAATCGTAAATCAATGGAGCCGTTGACATTTAACCGGGCATATTGAAGTCATCCAATATGGCCGGCATTGGACAGCTACGTACCCTGCCCAAAATGTTTTTCCAATGCTTGCTCCTAATAACACGAACAATCCTTACCAATTCCTTTAACGCTACAGTGGACGCTGTCTTCCGTGTTTAACACATTTTACACGTCATTGTTTCCATTCTCTCCGTGCCAACCCTGGCACCATAAAAAAACAGGCACCTATCCTGCTCAACGTAAAATAGTGAATAAAAATAAACGAAGAAGTAACAATCACGAATACTGGAGGATATAAATTTTGTCGTGACTAAGGACGCCTACAGACGAACGAAGTGATGCCTGACGACGTATCCCAAACATTCCAACTTGACTTACAATAAGTTGTTTATTAAATTAGATACTAATGCATCCTGCTACGCCATTGCCAATCTGGGATCCTGTGAAAGGTTGACCATAGGGGGCGGGCAACGTAGGTATCATTTGAGTTATACTTGGCATAATTTTTGTTTTGGTATGGTGGTCCATCCCCGCGGTTAGGAAGTAGCTCAGCTGCGCCTCAGGTGACCTAAAGAAAGCCACAATCAATGTGGCAACTACTGGGCTCAAACAATCCTAACTTTATACATAATTATTGTATATCCATAATTATGGATACAAATAAATGCTAAAGGGAGTTTATTGTTTTTTTTTGTTTTGTTACGATTTTACGCTAAAACGACTGTGGCGCATAAGTAGACCATGACCTAAATTAGGACATACGATACTTTTTATCCCGATATTCCCACGAGATCGAGACTTATGCGCCTGAAACCGCGAGGCGTAGCTAGTTTAATTAAAATAATTTATAAAAAAAAACACCGAAGAACAGTACCGTCGACGTGAAAAAGAAGAAGAAGGAAGTAATTGTTTTGACAATCGCCGAGAGTTTTAAACATAGGCAACCGATAGAATTGTCGCTTGTGTTGTTCGTTATTTAAGAAAAATCGGCTGCAGTAGAAAAGTTTCTAGTCCCGTCTAGTCATGTCTAGACAATGCTATCCAGGAAAAGCAAAAAGACCTAAAGCAAATAAAAAATAATTGGATTGCAGGCTTCAATCACGTCTCGATTTTTTAATAATTTAATCGCAAGCAGCAATGTGGAATTCAAGCAGCTTTTAAGTTGCGGGCCACTCGTCGTATACGTATGAGAAGATACCCATACACTACGGTCCAATCCAGGGGCGTAGCTACTAGCTACCACGGTATCAGCCGTATCAAGATACGGCGCCCTCAAGAAAACTTAACATATCAGAGTCAGGATGCTCCAATTTTCTAGCTTGCTTCGCTCGCTCTTGCATTATCTTAGTAAGGTCACAATAACAGCCTCTAACATAACGAGTCAGGATGCTATTGTATTATTTCCTTTTGAGCTTTTTCGCAGCGGGTAAAAATGGCCCCCAACAAATTTTGATACGGGGCCCCTGGAGGACTAGCTACGCCACTGGTCCTACCGAAGTTATTTTAATTCTGACAGCAGCAACCCGAAAGCAATTTTATTGTAACGAGTTTAAAGATCACTGTGATCACAATCACAAATCAAAGCAACCAACACGCACTGGGACGGCGTGGTAGATTACAGGCTCTCATAGAAAGGTGCCTTGTGTCCCAGTAATGGGTACATTATAGGCTGATTTTGCTATACTTATGCTATGCAAAATCAGTAGGAAAATAACTATGAACCTCATACCCCATGTGCCACCTAAACCTGTAAACGGACTTGCATGAAGTCACTGCATGGGATATAAATTACCTTTATCCAACAAACGTCTCAAAATAATAAAGAACAGCTGTTAATGGCCCCAATCCATTACAATTTTAACACAGCAAGATTCTTTATGAAGTCTTATATTATTTGATAAGAAACTTAAACCAGGTTTTAATGTTTTCAGATAATAATAAATTCAAATACATTTGACAGTTAGAGATACTGTTGGTATTTTTTTGCCTCGTGTGGGTGTTGTATGATGCAAGTAACTTTTAAAAAGCACAAAACTATTACATAAGCCATGTATGAGTAACCGAAAGAGTAATTCATGAGGTGGTAATAAGATTAGCGATTCAGCAAGTTTCGTAGCAAAGCTGCTAACAGTCCTGGTATGTCGGCAGAACTTAAAGAATGTTACTTGATACTTAACTTCTTCCTTTGACTGTAAGAATTCCATTTAATTCAGAATTCCAATAAAATTGTAAGGTCACTTTACATATACTTTTTTAATCCTTAATTGACGTCATCATCATTCTAATGCCCTTTTTCCAATTTATTTGGGGTCGACAGAAACATGTCTTTTTCTTCCATACTTCTCTCTTAGTTGTCATCTCACTAGTCACCTCCATTCTAGCTATATCGTCTTTCACTCAGACAATCCATGCTTTATTTATTATTCTAAGCATCCATCGTTGCCCATAGACAACCGATTTCCACACAAATTGTCAGTCACCGGTGCCATTGTCAGACTTCCTCTTATATAAAGAGAAAGAAAGAGAAAAGAATAAGAAATGAGTATATACTCATTTCTTATTCTATCATAATAAATATAATTAATATATATATAATTCTATTATAATAAGAAATGAGTATATACTCATTTCTTATTCTATCCATTAGCATAACACCACATATATATATACCTCTTAGCATTCCAATCTCAGCATTCATCCATACTTCTCTATTAGTTGTCATTTAGGGAGTCACCCCCTTTCTAACCATATCATCTTTCACTCAGACCGTCCATCGTTGCATATCGTTGCCCATACCATGACAACCGATTTCCACACAACTTGTCAGTCACCGGTGCCACTTTCAGACTTCAGATTCATTTCTTATTCTATCCATTCGCGTAACACACATCCCTCTTAGCATTCTCATCTCAGCTGCATGAAATTGCCTAGAATTAATCTCTTTGACGAACATTCTGATCGTCGGATCAAAATAGTTGAGAACCTCTGGCATGGTCTTAAGATAAATACAGAGATGTGTGTGCCCGATAGGTCTGAAGATAAGGATCTGAACATATTCGTCCGGTAGCCTGTCTTCCTTGCTCGGCGTGACAACTGTCTTTGTACATTGTGTAGTTCTACACAATGTACAAAGACTTTCTTTTTCTTTAAAGTTGGAAGTTTGTTTTTTAGTTGACTTTTTTGTAACTTTTGGTTCAATACCCTCTGTGGTCCTGTGATCCCAGGTTTCCGAACGAAACTCAATCATCTGTCACTGAAAAAGTTTGAGAGATCAAGAATTGAGTTTCCTCATAGAATTGAAATTATGTAGAACTGGAATTATTGAAGGAAAGGGAAATGAAACTGGTAGTGGCAATATTAATGTTACAAAAAAAAACTGTTTTCTAAAAATGCTTTTCTCGTAGGAATCCTATCGCAAGACTTTGTTTTGTGTCTGTTATTAGTAGAAGAGATTAAACATTTAGAATTAAAAATCATCTATCTTTTCATCGCTCTATGAAAATATTTATTCCCGAAGAAAATCTAATTTACATAAAACAATTAAATTCATTAAATTACTAACAGACAAGTTCATACAACGCATAGCCTTAAGGCTCGTGCAGACTGGCGCGACATCGCGGGCGCGACGCGACAAGTTTTCCTAAAAATTACGCGCGTTTGATCATGTTTTTACAAGAAACTTTTGATTTTGAACATTAAGGGTGCTCGCCCACGAGCAATTTTCTCGGCGATTTTTGTAATACATTCTGATAAAAATCGCCGAGAAAATCGCTCGTGGGCTCCCTGAAAAATATCATCAACAACATTATACGGTCTACTAACTTGCATGTGGCTGAAGTACTTTTTTGAACTTCGATACAAAATAAAGCAGAAAAATAATAAATATATAGAAGAAAAACCCACTCGGTAATGTATTTTTTCCTATTATTTAGCATTACCATATCAAGAAATTTAAAAATCACGCACTGGGCTTCAGCTATCCTTGAGACAAAATCAAAATTTTATTTTATGATTAAAAAATATCTTCATTATATAAATCAAAGGCGAAATAAACTATAGAGAGCGCTAAAGTGACGAAACTATATGAACAGTACCCCAAGTGTAAGTTTGCAAGAGAGGAACTGTAACTATTTCGTTTGCGTTAAAATTTGACCGATAGATCATAATACTAAGACTATAAGGGTGGGAATAAAAATCTTAACGCAAACGCGCTAGTTACGATTACTCTCTTGCAAACTTACACTTGTGGTACAGGTGCTGAGACTGACACGAATGGTTTAGAACCACGAAAACTGTACTTTACCTGAACTGTACACAGACTCGTTGCATTTATTTCAAGCTTTCTACAATTAGATAACAAAATCCAAAAAAGGGTGTTTTTCGTGCACGGAGCCTTAAGAAAGAGTTCCTTAGATGACGAAAGTGAGCAGTGAGCACTAAGGAAGGATTTTTAAAGATTCACCGGAATGAACATTTTTATGGAAGTTCGTAATTTTTGCCGATGAGAATCCCATTGGACGGACACATAACTTGTAGGCAAGATTTATACTAGTTCTTTACGTACGTACAGTCTACCAGTTAATAGCAATGTAAATAATATTAATGCAGTTACCCTACTTGTTTTGTTTAATGCGTTTAGAAAGGGAACAGATGGCACCACTAATCACTGAACATGGTCTTCTACTGGAACGAATGTAAAACGAAGATATTTACGATATAATATAAAATATGACTGGTCCTACTGACTTATAAGCAGTAATATAATTCAATTAAGTACCTAAACAGGCTTCATTTTGTAGGAATGTGTTTTGTAATAATAATTGCCATAAAAACAGTTGAAAGTTGAATCTAGCAAACTGGGGCCCAAGTCTGCTATTTTTATAAATTCAGTCATTCCAACACGATCCCATTGTCATGCCATTGTCATTTTGCTAAAAGTTCGTAATCTGGTAAATTCATAATGGTCGATCATTTTCTTTGCAATTTCTTTCAATGTAGTGTCAGTGGCCGACCATTGGAAAGTCATAATGACGCCATTATAATAGTAGATTACCAAACCTGTCAAAATCAACAATTATGAAATCAATGATCGACCATTCTGACACTATTGTAATAGCAGACTTGAGGCCCAGCTTATTCGATTATGCATGTTGACCGCATCTGGCTAGCACTCTAGAAAGAAAAGATACAGTCACTGCAATTTGAACTTTTTTTTTGGCAGATTAATTGGGACAGCCAGAATACAGGTTTAGACATTTTAATTTCGATTTTAATTTAAAAAAAAAAAAAATATTTTTATTTTATTTTTTTATTTTTTTACTTTTGAATTTTTTACTATTCTAATTTATTAATATTTGTTCATTTTAAACCCCTACTGTATTTTCATCTCTGGAATCTGGAAGGCTGTCGTCTCCCTCTTGGAGGTGGGCTTTAATAGCCGTGATACAGTTTTGTAACTAATGTAGGTATATTCATACACAATCAATTTTTAAAATGTGTTTTTGTTCCAATAAAGATATTATTATTATATTATAGGTAACACATTGCAAGTCAACTGAGACAGCGGATCTGTTAACGTCATAAAGGACATTCTATAATCACCGCGGTGAGAAAGAAAAACACGAGAAACAAAACACTTTCGTACGTATCGTACACTTTTGGCGAAAAGCACTCAAGACTAACCACCAACTTTGCTGACTGGCTTATCTTTATGTATATCATATGTGGGTTCTACACTTCTACCCAGCCAGGCATCCACTGAATTTGGAGCAATTAATAACATCGTGAAAAAGCCGTCAAGTCCAATAACCACAAATTGAAGACATGACGTGACATCCAACGTACTGGGCCCGCGTGGTGGATTATAGTAGGTAATCGTACAGGGCCTCAAGTCTGCTATTACAATAGTGTAAAAATGGGCGATCATTGATTTCATAATTGTTGATTTTGACAAGTTTGGTAACTTGTCTAACTACTATTATAGTGGCGTCATTATGACTTTCCAATGGTCGGCCACTGACACCATTGAAAGAAATTGTATATATTGGTAATCTCGTATATAATGACAAATGAATGACATTTCTACTAATGGGTTTTATAATAATGGCAATACGACAATGCCATTATAATAACACAATTATATTACGAGAACATTGACCGACCAATGATCGACCATTATGAATTTACCAGATTACGAACTTTTAGCAAAATGACAATGGCATGACAATGGGATCGTGTTGGAATGACTGAATTTATAAAAATAGCAGACTTGGGCCCCAGGTCACTCCCTCGCACAGAGAGGAGGTCTGTATCAAACCAAAATCAATCTGCCGAGCCTTTTCCTAACTATGTTGGGGTCGGCTTCCAGTCTAACCGGATGCAGCTGAATACCAGTATTATACATGGAGCGACTGCCTATCTGACCTCTACAATCCAGTAGCTGGGTAATACGATACCCCTTGGTAAGACTAGTTGTCAGACTTTCAGGCTTCTGACGACCCGTAAAGACTGTCAAAGATTCACGAATGACAGCTGGGACCAACGGCTTCCGCGGCACGAAGAAATCTCGGTATGTAAAGATGTTCACCCATCCACGGACCAACCTCGGCAAGCGTAGCTTAACCTGATGGATCGACCCGTGCGGCTTTTCAATTCATTCAATTCAATTCATTCAATTCATTTATTTATTGTTTGTCACAGGTAAATAGTCAGATCTTACAATAGTGTTAATGAATCACTGTAACATACCCATGGGGTGTACAATATTTATATTAATAACTAGGTAGGTATATCAATGTTGTTGGTTATGTTACTGTTTTAGTCAACCTCATTTTACATTAATTCTTACACAATTATTAGGGACATACAATTTAGTTTAATAAGTCAAAAAAATAAAAATAGAAAAATAAGTATACCATGTCAATTTTGCGTCAACCTCATCAGACATTATTAATAGACATAATTATTTTGGTCATGCGATTTACATTAGATAAGTACAAAAAAGTAAACAAAATAAAATAAGTTTAACATGTCAAGTTTTAGTCAACCTCATACTATCATTAACAATAGAAGACATAATTATTACGGTTGTATATTTCACCTTAAATAAGTCAAAAACAAGTTTAGTCAATAATTCGGTCTGTTAGAAATTCATTAATTGAATAATATGTTTTACTTAGGAGAAATTCTTTTAACTTTAATTCAAAAACTTTTAATGAAGAGATATTCTTGATACAGTTTGGTAGCTTGTTATAGATTTTAACTCCAACACCAAATACACTCGATTTAAATTTAACTGTTCTACATTGAATGCCTTTAAGTTCATTTTTGTGTCTCGCGCTTCTCAACGCTTCATACTTATCTATATCGCGTTTTATCATCCTTGCCGCTTCAAATATGTATAGTGAAGGTAGGGTTAAGATTTTCAACCTTTTGAAAACTGGTCTACATGAATCCGTCTGTCTCAATCCGCATATACTTCTGATGCACTTTTTTTGTGCTTTTAGAGCACACTCTCTGTTCGGTGAATTACCCCAGAATAGGATACCGTATTTTAGTATGGAGCCTACATATGCATGATAAACACTTAGTAAAGTACTCTCATTTGTAACTTTTCTTAACATGTAGAGGGCATATGAGAACTGATTTATTTTTTTGCAAACATGGTCAATCTGTATTTTCCAGTTTAGTGCAGAGTCAATATGTATGCCAAGAAATTTGGTTGTCTTAACTTCTTTTAAGGTTTCACCTTTGTATTTTACGTTTAGGTTCTTTAGTTTTTTATTTATATTAGCAAACGAAATATAGCAAGTTTTATCTAAGTTAATTTTAAGATTATTTACATTTAACCAATTTATAATACATTCAAGGGAATTATTTACATTAATTTCGTATTTATCTTCATCTTCGTCAGTGAAAATAGCTGTACTGTCGTCTGCAAATAATATCATGTCATGGATTACGGCTTTTGGGAAGTCATTTATATATTTATATATGAACAAAAGTGGACCAAGAATACTTCCTTGAGGTACCCCGTACTTAACTGTTTTAGGCTTAGACTGAAACGTTTGTTCATATTTTGTTTTATTTGATATTCTTGTTATTTGTGTTATTTGAACCCTATTTTTGAGGTATGATTTTATAACATCTAAAGCATTCCCTCTAACTCCGTATTGTTCTAGTTTATTTAAGAGTATGTCATGATCTACGTAGTCAAATGCTTTTGACATGTCCATAAATATTGTAGTTATATGTCGTTTATTGTCCAGTCCTGTCATTACCTTCTTCAAAAATTTAAAAAGTGCATCGCCCGTTGATTTGCCTTTTCGAAACCCAAATTGCTCATGTGTGAATATACTATTAGATTCAAAATAGTTATATAAATTTTTATAAATGACTTTTTCAAAAATTTTTGCAATAATTGGTATTAAAGCTATTGGTCTATAAAATTTCATCTCTTTTCTATCTTCTTTTTTAAATAATGGGTTAATGACTGTTATTTTTAGTTTTGACGGAAATATTCCGTATTCTAGGCACAGATTTATAATTGTGCTGAGTACTGGCGCTATGATATGAGAAACGCGTTTAATTATTTTAGTATTTATATTATCATACCCTGTACTATTAGTGTTTTTTAGTCCTTTTATTATTTGGTCAACTTCGTACGGATTAGTCGGTTTCATGAACATTGAATTACAATTATTATATGTCAGTGTTTTTGGGTAGGTATCATTTTCCTTAGTTGTAGGTTTTATGTCATCTATAAAATAATTATTAAAAGCTTCAGCTATTTCTCTCGGCGTCGTAATTGTTTTATCCTTTACTTTAATTTCCATAATATCCTCTTTGGGAGTTACAGTTTTATAGTTATTTACTATCTGCCATATCGCTTTGGGTTTGTTGGTAGCTGAACTTATATAATAATTGTTTTGTGATTTTTGGGTCTTTTTAATTATAGTTCTTAGCCTGTTTGTGTATTCTTTAAAGTATTTTTTATCTTTCGGATTAGATGTTAACCTATACTTCCAAAGTAGTTGACGTTTTCGTTTAGAGCATACTCGGATACCGTTACTTAGCCATTTTGGTTTCTTGGAAATAGGTATCTTAACTCGTATTATGGGAAAACATAGATCATAAAATAGCTTAAATAGCTCATAAAATGCTTCATAAGCTTTTTCAGGGTCATTATTTGTGTAACATTCTGTAAAACTGAGGCTTTCAATGCAATTTATAAATTTCCTCACGTTATCTTCACTATAGTCACGTTTAGATTTGAACCAGTGTGTGATGTGATAACTTTTCTTTACAGGGAACGTTAAAATTTGTGCTGTATGGTCAGATAGCGAGAGTTCTACAACTTTTGATTTGGAGCCTCTGATATTATGGGCTATATTGTCGATACACGTCATGCTACTCAGTCTAGTCGGTTGATTTATTGATAATTTCAAATTAAAACACGCTAGTAATTGCTCAAACTGTCGGGAGATGTTGCTATCGTCTAACCTGTTAATGTTAAAATCACCGCATAGTATGACTTTTTTTCCTGTAAAACATATTTTATTTAATAAGTCCGTTAGTCTAGCGAAAAATAAGTCAATATATTCTTTTATTACTTAGCAACGAGCTAACACCAATGGGAACATTACAAGCCGATAATGAGCTGCCGTGAAGAATGCAGGAATCCACTGGATGTGAGACGCACAGAACCGGTCGAAGTGGCGTTGCTTGGGGAAGCCTATGTCCAGCAATGGACGTCTTTCGACTGAAATGATGAGCAAGCCGAAAGCTACAACTAATTCTCTTCACACAATCTTCAAGTAAGTAAGTGTAATGGACCCTGACCCTGGACATCAAGCAATAGACAAGATTGTAAAACTTTTATGTTTGAATACCAAGCTTTTTTAGGCTTCTTTGTTTGTGTGAAAATGTTATTTAATTGTAATGTGCGTTTTGTTTGTGTAGAATAAACAATTTGTCTTTCTTTCTTTATTTTTCTTTCTAATAATTTAACCATTGCAAATTAACTAAGTATGTAACTAGGTTTCTTTCTTTCAATAGTTAACAAATGTGTAAGAATTATTATTACATATAGATACTGAATGGCTGCACTGGATGGAAGGACCACTCAAATCTGTATGGTTCTTTCTTCAAAAGACTATTTCAAAACCAATCTACATTGTCCTCAAATGATCTGACCAAGATTATTTCTGGATTTTTATACACTCATTGACATTGATGAATGTTTATATAAACAATGACAAGGATTTTTACTTTGTAAAGTATTATACTTATATTTTTTTTTAATAATTGTGAATGTGAAGACTATGTGGGTCATTGTTTTTTTTTATTTTTTTTTTCTCTCAGTTCTAATCATGGTCTGGCAGTTTGAGTGATTTATGCGGCCTACCCAAATGTCCTTTCTTTGGTATTGTTCGTCGAATCGTTGAACTCCTTATGTTCTGAGTTGAGCTGCATGATTACTGACAAATGCGTACACTGACTGGATAGGTCCACTCAATCTGTGTGGTTCATTCCTCAAAAAACCATTTCAGAACCAATCTACATGGTCTTCACATGATCAGACCAAGATTATGTCTGGACTTTAAAAGAGATTGTGACCTCTGAGTTTGTTTCGGCCTTTCTTCTCAGAGAAGTCAGATAGGAAATGCCGACCTCATCTAGTGTTTAAAATATGATTGACGTGTATAAGTGTTTGTACAAACCTACTTACAGAAATAAAAATCATTTTATCATTTCATTACTAAACAATTGTAATATGAATGCTCAATCTTGACATGTTAATTTTAATTTAATTTAATTTTTCAACTTTCGTCATTAATTTTCTCTATTTTATTAACCTGTTTAAACAAAGTTATACGTGCATGCTGTGGTCTTCTGTAATTGAAGGAGCACACATACAAGAACCTTTTATATTATTGTGATTTATATTGAATAGTGTAAGTATCCTTTGTTGGAAAAAAAAAATATATATATATATATACAGCGTGTTACGGAAAGGGTATATACATATCAAAGGCACGGATTATTTTCGTGCTAACAAACTACATGGCAACATTTTTTTAATAATACCTACATAATTATGAAGTTAAGAATCATGTAACTTATAAAAATCAAATGTTTTCAATTGAATTATACACATCACTAGGCCAATTCAGCTGATCGGTACATATATATATCGGTGACGCCCACGCCGCCGCGTGTCGGTGCGGCGCCGTGCCGCAGAGCTGAGGCAGGTGTGTGTGTGTATAACTAGGCGCAAGACACAGATAAAGTATAATGACCCTCGTAGTGCGTTGACACGTTTGTTATGATGAAAATTTTATAAACAATAGAAATAAAAAAATATCAAACATTTTCAAAATTATTCTTTTTGAGCTGAAATTTTGTACAGAGATTCTGAAACAGATGCACTCTTCACCCGGTTTATATGGATATACCCTTTCCGTAACACGCTGTATAAAAGGGCAGAGCTGTGGCACATTCCTTCTCGTGAATCACACACTTCTCTGCGTCAGTAACTTTGTAGGTGCCAAACATTTCTCTGATCACCATATTAATGAAAACAGCAAACTGTGGAGCCGTACCGTTATGACCTTCTAACCTAAATTCAGGAAAGGGATCAGTTTGCTCTCCTATTAATTTAATCAAATGTTGTTAAACATCTTTGATAGCTATTAATTGCATTTCTCCATTTTGTTTGTTTAATTACTGGTAGTTGCGTAATTACTACATGTGATACTCGTAGCCTACGGTATTAGTAGGTAGTAGTTTTTAGGTTAATTACATAGAGGTATAAGATTTTCTCGTAAGTACAGATATTTACACAACCATCTTTGAGTATCTTGGGAAATATCACAAATAATTTCTTAAGTAAAAGGAGACGTTCACGAAATGTATGGGGCTTGGTACTAAAATAATTGAAAATTTAAACAGCCTTCTGACCTATATAGGCTGGAAGAGGGTAATTATTTTGATGTCTTTGGGCATTTAATTTTTTTTTACAGTCTCCCGTTTTTTTTAAAACACGTGTTGAAAAATAGAATGTTGCATCACTAACTACAAGCATTATTTATATTTTAGGGATGGCAGGCCTGTGGCAAATGACGTGACAATGACAACGTCAGTCAGCAGGACTCGGCTTGACATTTACAGCGGATATTTAGTCCGAGTTTACAGCTTTGATTTTTTTCGATACGTTACGTTTTGTTATTGCATTGTCAGGATAATCAATATTTTTTGTCTTAATTTCATGGAGCTGCAGCTAAAATTATAATAAAATCTCAAAGTATTTAATAGAAACGGAAACATTAGCCACATAAAATAATTATATTGCACAGAAATGAATAAATAAAGACTATGTGCGTTTTGTTTGTATTGAAACATTTTTCACTTTTTCACAAAAACGGGCGCCTGAAAAAATCAGATTTAACTATAATCGAGTAGCATAATAAATAAGCTTTCTAATAAGGTACAGACGCCAGCAGGTCAAGTTACCCGAAACTTACTGTCAAATTTTCCCAATCAACCTTGAACCTTATGCTGTAGGGATAAAGTTGAAAATCTTTTAAACAAATTTGACAGATTGTAGTAGTTTGATGTGCTGGCGTCTGTACATCACATTAGCGTTAAAAAAATCGTCGGAATATTATACCAGTTTTGACCTCTCCTTTCTACATTTATATCTGTAATTTTTATGATGTACCTAAGTAAGTAAAGCATACTCTATTCTTATATAGGTACTTTAAATTTAGTTTCAACACTTTTCCCATTTTTCTGCAACCATTAACGCACTCAAAATAAACTCAACTAAACGAGCTAATAAAATCCTATTGTGATCGATTTTATATCTCGATGCGATCTCAGATTGATATCAATTAACAACCTCGTTGCCATGGCAACTACGTTTACGAACAACAATAATAAAGACTCTATCCCTATTCTTTCCATTCAATTTTCAACCATAACATCGACATATAAAACTCAAAATAGTTCGCATACAAAAAGTAAACGTTACAAATATTTTAGTCCCCATTCACGCTATTGTAATTCTTAATTTCTTGGCCATATAGATCAAATTCCTCTGTAAATTAACTTTTATTAGTAAGCTTGAGGACAGTGCGTGTTTTGTAACTATAAGATTCACATAACGGTATTGTATCTGATGTTGCATTTTGGTCAAGTGACATCCCCACAAGCTTTTGAATTGTTAAACGGTGTTTTCCTGTAAACCGTCTTAGGGCGCGATCAGCACATCTAAACGGCGTTCGAGAGCTGTCAGTGTCAATATTCGATTACAATAATAACACTGACAGCTCTTGAACGTGGTTTAGATGTGCTGACCGCGTTTAGTTTTTGATGTGTAACATTTTTCCTCTCGTTTTATGTGGGAGTCATCATCTGCCGAGCCTTTTCCCAACTATGTTGAGGTCGACTTCCAGTCTAACAGGATGCAGCTGAATACCAGTATTTTACATGGAGCGACCGCCTACCTGACCTCCACAACCCAGTTACTGGGTAACACGATATCCCTTGGTAAGACTGGTTGTCAGACTTTCGGGCTTCTGACGACCCGGAACGACGGTTAAAGATCCACAAATGACAGCCAGGACCAACTTAACGTGCTTTCCGAGGCACAAGACCCCTCCGTCTTGGTATGTAAAGATGGTCACCCATCCACGGACCAATCGCGGCAAGCATATATTAACCTGATCGATCGACCCGTGCGGCTGTTATTCCTTAGCCACCACAAGCCCCCTTAGTTCACTCATGGAATTAGTAAGCACTTTATAGATTGTAAGCTGAGGGCGTCTAATTTCGTCCAGTGGGCAACCAGCTACCTATAGTAATTAGTAAATATTTCAGTATTCAGTTTTTTTTTTTAATTTTGAGGTTAATTTCTGTTGCTGCTTATTACCAAAGTGAGATGTCAGCTGTTACACATCTAATGCGACTACTAAAGTCGGGTCTGCTGCGCCATATTTGCGTGTTTCTAACAGTTAGAAACATGTTTCAAACACGATTTGGGGGCGTAGCCTAAAGGCCATGATATGCCATTCCTCCCAAATCGTGTTTGAAACATGTTTCCAACAGTTTGAAACACGCAATTATGGCGCAGCAGACGCGGCTTAAGGCTCGCTCGTTTTTTATTTGTGAAATTCACCCTTAAGGAGTGTATCGTGAGGATACAACATTTAGTAAAAATAAAATAACAAATACTAAAACATTATCTTATGGTTAGATCTAATTCCCACTTTTCACAGACATTCTTTTTTTTTCCTGCACTTGTTTGTACAATTATTTTAGGGTACGTATTCATTTGTTTAATCAAATAAAACACACGCTATGACGATTTCGGGGTGAGATAACATGTAAATTAAAGACCGCTGGTCAACAACCTGCAGTTAAATGAAGCGTTACCTTTTCTGTCTTTTACATTTTCTCGGTTTTTATATGAGCTTTTGGCAAAGACCTATTACTTTTATAATTATAAGCTCATTCCCTCCTTTTTAACCAACTTCCAAACAGGAGAAAGTTAAAATGTAAAAAAAAAGTTCGTGTTTTTTTTTTTAAATCAATTTTCACCGATTTCTCCGTCAATTCTGGACCGATGTTGAAAACTTTTTTTTTGTTTGAAAGGGTATGCTATCGAGATGGTGCCATTTTCAACAAGTTAGAATCTGATGACCCCGGATCCCATGGAAATCGAGGGAAAACCTTAAATTTTATAGGCAACCTAAAGCGATTTGGGTATTTTTTATAGTAACTCGTGCATTTGCTTCAAAAACAACCATTTGGTGAAGTGGAACTGATGATAAAGAACATATATGGCCACCGGAACTACTTAATAATAAGTATTTCACGGGTTGCCATTCGATTAGGCATATTAATATGGTTGCTAAGCAGTTTCTGCTCGTTACAATGCATATGGTTAAGATACCATCAGTTCCAGTTCTCCTGGTTCTTACCAGGAGAACTCATCAAAAATGAACGCCCTTGCTTCGGAAAAGGCAATATTTTGTAAAAGGTGGTGAGCAGTATGTTGACATTAATAGGCTATTGTAAGTTAGATAAATTACAATTAAACTGACCCACTAAAAAGTGAAAAATAAAAAACTTTTCAGTTGGATCTATATTTTAAGTTTTGTTACCAACTTATTACGAAATTAAATTTCTTTACACTATTGTTGTGTTTTTTTGGAAGTCGGTTGTTTTTTTTTTGTAGATGCGCATTTGCAGAGAACTATTATTTTTATAATTATTAGCACGTAACCTTACCTAACACACCCACCTTTTTAAATACATGCTCCTAATATTATTTTTACATAAAGACTGAAAGCTAGATATTATGTAAATATATTGCTTGAAACGTACAACCAGGATAAAAGCATCCTGTGTCTAACCCAGGTCATGATCTGCCCATGTACTAAATTTCATCCAAATCCGTTCAGCCGTTTTAGCGTGAAAGTGTGACAAACAAACTAAGAAACTCACTTTCGCAGTTAGACTCGTAATATTACCTAGTTAGGATTACAATCCCTTTAAAAAAATATAAGAAAGCTCACGGAAAGTATTCAGAAAAGTTTTTCCGTTTGAATGATAAGAAGTGGCAAACATTTTTAAGATTATCACTTCTGTCGATGTACGTAGATAGTGTTTCGCAATTCTAAAAGCGAGTCCCTTCATTATAAGTACTAATTTATTATTATGAAACTGAATCATTCGTTCCAGTGATACCTACCTACCTAATAACTCTTATGAGTTGTTATGTAGGTCGGGAGACTATTTCTATTACTTAATTTTGTTTGGGCGTAATTAACTGTCTCGTGTCCAAGTAATGAGTTGACAGCGGGTGGCTTACGTTATTTATGGTCCGTTTAATTTATGAAAATGCCTGAAAATGAGAATAGGCTGGTCTGGGGCGACGCGCGACGACGGTGCAAATAAAATTGTACGTAGTGGATGGCCCACTTTATCTAAATGTCTCGCTGATGGTGGCGCGTGTGTTGGATGATTTGGTTCCCTACAAAATGGTTGAGCTGAATGGTGCTGATCCACGCGTCATGTTCGTGAACAGGCGCCGCGCCGTCAGTTGAGACTGGTCAACTCTTAAGTGCCAGGGCTTATTTGTAATCTTTTAATCTTATATTTTGAATTGTTTTTTTTTTTACATTGTTTTCACATATAAAAGCGACAAGAATAATGTACTTACCCAGGATTTTGTAATGTCTTGGAGCTTCTTGCCTGTTCTTCTCCATAGAGATCTACGTTTTGGAATGGGCAAACAGCTTCAACTTTCGGACTAACTGACCGACTCTTTGACAATTCAAAAGTGCCTGTAATTGGGTTAATTGAAATAAATTCTTTGAGTTTATCTCACAGAGAGCACGCCTGTGCTAGGTCGCAGCAGTGGGAACGTTGTAGGTTGATTATGCTTAATTATGCGTATGTAGTGTATCTAAGAAGTCTTTATCAATTATCTTAGTGGGTCGAGACTGTTACTAATTATGATTGTGTCTTAAATAACTTATGGTTACATTACACAGATCTTATTAACACAAACAACACATGCCAAAAACAAAATTATCTGTAGATCACAAAAAAATATTTCTTAGTTCTTTTAGAACGCAATCGCAAAATTAAAAATTAAATAAAAGTTTATTTCAGACTAAGGTCAATAATTTTGTTAGTATTTTGATGTTAGTAACAATAGTGCTTCGGTAATTAGGTCATTAGGTAGGAAAACTAACAATACTATTGTTAGTTTTCATAAATTAATTATTTATCAGACCTATGACTGTCCGCACCCAGCAAAACAAGCGCTTGGCCAGTGTTATGTACCAATCGAGTAATAATCCCAAGTGCTGTGTTCTTCTTGTGGTTTACTGCTTCTCCAGTTCCCTTGCCCTCCTGGTTACACAACATGAAAACCCGTAGATTCAGTCGTATTTGTCATGGATGACCTACCACAGTCCTATTTTGCCCATGGTCGTAAAAGGTGACTAAGGGACTTACCTACTAGAGAATGGGCAGCAGCGTTCTCTACGCATTTTAACAACATACCGCGGTTGCAAACCCGCCTGCCAAGCGTGGCGATTATGGCAAACCCCCCCTTTGTGGG
Source organism: Tiliacea citrago (assembly GCA_963921375.1). Classification (NCBI taxonomy): domain Eukaryota; kingdom Metazoa; phylum Arthropoda; class Insecta; order Lepidoptera; family Noctuidae; genus Tiliacea; species Tiliacea citrago. Next base: position 5,068,053 of record OY992799.1, read on the forward strand.
TAGGCATATGTCCAGCAGTGGACGTCTTTCGGCGGGAATGATGATGATGAATGATGACCTACCATAAGCCTACCACAGTCAGTTGTCAGAGTTTCGTTCAATACAGGTACAACACGGTACAATGATCTTTTAGCGCGTGAGCAAAACCGGAACTTTTGGCGCTATCTTGTTTTTTCAATATTTATGTGACAATTTCACAAATATTTACCAACAATGACCCCCTGTCAACGTCAGTGAGGCGTCACAAGATCCTTGTCAAGTATCATTGCCTTTTTTTAAACGCCCAGATGTTGTACCTTGGACCACAGCAAAACAATAAAACACGGGAAGATAATGTATGGTAACATTTTCTATGATTTACCATCGAATTTAAAAACTTGTAAGTAACAAAATGAATATTATTGTGCAACATACTATATATATTGATTCGTGCAATAATATATTATTACGACTATTATGATAGGAGTTAGAAATTTTACATTTCTTGTTTATTTATACAGCTTGATAAAGAATGTAGCGGTCTGATTTAATTTTATGGTTTTCACACAAAGGGCTATGTTTACTGTTTACCATACTTGGGAGTAAATTGATACATTTCCATTAAAATATATTTTATTATTTCGAATAAATTGGTGTTCAAAATATTTGAAGAACGGTTTGAAGATGCCATTAAGTATTTACCTACTTACGAGGTTACAGCTTTATGGCGTTTTCGTTTTCCTGTTCCACTAGTTAAGGTTCCGTAGTCAACAAGGAACCCTTAGGTTATAGTTTCGCCATGTCCGTCTGTCTGCCTGTCCCCGGCTTAGCTCAGAGACTCTTAGCACTAGAAAGCTGTAATTTGGCATGGGTATACATTTATTAATCATGTCCAAAAAGTGGTAAAATAAAATCTTGAAAAAAAAATTGTAGGTAGTCCCTTGCACATAAAATGGGTATGATATTTTTTATCTGGTTTATCCCATATGCATAGTTTCGTTGGCAGGTTGCAATATTTATCCGTTCAAAAATATTACAGGATTGTGAAAACCATTTTTTGATTCAGGGATCCGTTTGCGTAGTCGGCACTTGCACAATAGGTAAACTTTACTAACGAAATCTTGACAAATTACTTTTTGGACCCTCAGCTAAGAAATAACTTTGCCTTAACCTCGGAAACTGGACTCGCGAAGAAATTGAGAAACACACATATCGATCGCAATAAGTATCTTTCGTTTTGACATCCATTGCTTCACAGGCTTGAAAAATTCGTCTGTTCAACAACGTAAATAACGGAACGAACGTGCCTGGACTGTCAAAATGAAAGGCATTGCGATAGATTGCTATTTTATGTATGTTACCCAATTAGCTCGCAGGATAGCAACCATTGTTAAGGTCAGAAGAAGAGACCCTATCACAGGGCCTGATTTAAAGGTGTGAAGGCCCTGGGGCAATCAAGAAGCGAAGCCCACAATATTTTTTGGAACAAACGAAAAAAATATACAACTTAAAAAGGGACATTCTGAAAGTAAACATTCTTTTTCAATAATGGACACTAAGGCTGTATTTTCTTTTTATCTAAAAAAAAATCAAAAGGCACCTTTTTTGTGGAGGCCCGGGGCTAGAGCCCCTGTTGGCGTAAATCCGGCCGTGCCCTTTCACAGGTACTTCTGACGTCTATAGCTAACCCAGGCTATTCAGGTCACCACCTTATTGCCCAAGAAGTACACTTGTACCTACGCAACACTATTATCATCATCTGGCTGTCATTACTCCGGAATGAAGATTGCACCACTGCGTTTATCCGACTGCGCGGGAGTGAATAATGCGTTTGGAATGGTCGTGCGAAACAGTCATGATATAAGTAGTACGTAATAGTCGTGCTAACGAGCCTGGATTTATTGTGGAAGGGGATTTTTGCTACATTTTTTTTATGCTTACCTAAAACTTATGAGACTTCTCGAATAGGCACAAGTTATAGTAGAGTAGCTCATATGCCATAGCTATTAGAATATTAGCCAGTATGGCAGTGTTATTTGGTTTTTTCATCTAGAATTTCTCAGTAGCAGGCCAGAATCTGAATTTGTGCCCGGTTGGTGGCAATAGGCTCGCCTCATATTACCTACATGGGACTTAAACATGACTGACGAAATGTGGAAAAATTATAGGTATGCACCTCTAAGGTCTGCCTAACCCTTCGGGGGATGCAGGCGTGATGTTATTTTTGCAAGGTTATTAAGTGATAGGTAGTGGGGCTGACTATCCCGGGAGCGACTGCAAACAAACATCTCGTCATTCATCAAAGCAAACTCCAGTCGATCAACCCCGACAAGGCTGAATGCCTAGCCGACAGCCTAGAGTACCATTGTTCTCCCAGCTCGCAAACAGTAGATCAAGCGCACCTTGACAAGATTGATGCTGAAGTCGAACGTAAGCTTTCCTCCCACCAGTGGAAGACCCTGATGATCCTCTGCCACCCATCACTCCAGACAAAGTGCATGACATCATAAAAGGGCTCCACGCTCGGAAAGCCCCAATAAGGTGTACAAATCTCTCCGCTCCTGTCATTATACTCAAGACTGCCATCTTCAGTCGCGCCTTGAGCAACAACATTTTTCCGCAATCGTGGAAAGAGGCCACCGTTATCGGTATCCCCAAGCCAAGCAAGCCCAAGTCTGAGGCTGTAGCCCCTAATATTATTATTAACCCGATCCAGCCTGTTCCTTGCTGTCCACCCCAGCGACGCGCGATGCCCTAAGCCGAGGTCCGTACCCCACAGGGGGTGCCCTTAGCGTGTAGCCGATTAGTTTATAAGTTAACTACAAAATTAATTTATTGAGACACCCACAGGAAAGTACGGTTAAGCACTACGACAACCTCCTAGGTAGACCTGCGAGATGCCACGTTAAAAAAAAGCATACTGCAGTTGCAGTACAACGGTGACAGATGACAGAGGGTGCATTAAACGAACACCCAAAATTGATGTGGCAGACATTCTTTATTAAGCAGGCACTTATCGGCGAGGCTATTATTTTCTTGATTATGTTTTAATGTTTTTAAAAAAATATGTCGTCTTTTCTCTTCGTTCTAGCAAAGATGATGATGAAATCATTAAACACTCTTTATAAGTAGTTAATAACTGTAATAAGTTAATACCAACAGTTTTAAATCAAATAAAAATGCCTGTACCGAGGTAGATAACCATATTTGGCTTCAAAAATGCTCAGATGGTAATTCATGAACTTTACACCAACTCTGTGGTTAAATTTCCCAATAGATAAATAAATAAATGTTATGTTTGGACATAAAATTATCCATACTTATCTCGGGTGTCATTTTTGTGGGTTCCAGCTAAGTAAATAGTGGGCACTTAGATGTAGGCATGGTATGTTTTGTGAGCTTGTGCAATGGTTAATAATATGCTAATCAGTTAGAGGGATTGAGAAACTTTGTATGTTGTACTGGTGGAATCAAAAGTACTGGTTTTCTGTCTTCAAAATACACAAATTTATATATTTCAAGTTTTTTTTTTTCCTTTTTAAAGTGTCCCTGCTTGTGATACTTTATTCACATTACAATCTAGCTTATTCGCTAATAAGTAATTTAAATATAACCTAAACTGCTAAGTAAATATAAAATTAAGAAATCGTCCAATAACGTCTTTCTTATTGACTTTATGTTAAGGGGAAGACACTTAATTCTCGTGTTGTTCAGCACGTGCACTACAGTTTAAATTCACTGACACTGCACTAAACTAACTCAAAAGGCAACTCTTTTTAGTCTTCGCACTAATTCAGTGATTGCAAGGAGCTGGATCGCCTCGACATTCACATGATGATGAAGTCTATGTTCGTGAGCTTCTGTATATTTTTTTATTACTATGTTTACGACTTCCATCTTGAGGTCCCGGTGGAGGTCGCTGTTTCTAATGTACCAGGGCGCGTTGATTTTATCCCTGAGTACTTTGTTTTGGAATCGTTGTATAATTTGACGATTGCTTTGGCTGGTGCAACCGTGAGCAGAAGTGATGCTTATTTATTAATTTTACTGTTTTTAATTTTGTCAAGAAATAAGTACTTTTTAATAAGGAAACCGGTCTCGTCGATGGAGACAACAAAAAAATTCTAATGGAAATCTTCATAAGTATACGATGAGGTGCCTGCATGCAGCATGAGGTCTTAATATTTCTATTTGAGAAATATGCAACAGTTTTGCAGTACTCGTAGAGTTTATTAAAACAACTTACTTCTTGGTTACTTAAAATTAAACTGCCTTCTTATTTGATATGACTTCACTTCATCAATTTAACATAACATTAAATACCAACACAAACGTAGATTTGAACTTTCCCAAAAACACTGTCATCACCAACTGTACTAGGATTTCAATCGCTCTCGTAAATGGAGGAAGAGGTTTCAATGCAGTAACAGATACCGGTGCAACTATTGATATAACACATAGAAAGATTAGATAGTCACCATACCATAAGCCCTTTGTGGGATCTTGATACTTACACAGTCTGTTATAAGCATGTGAGTTCGCCTGCGAGACATGTCTTCACTATTTTCTCATGAAAATGTTTACGATTCTGCCGCACAATATGGACAAGAAAATCCCAACAAAATGGAAGCTTATAGATAACCAATGGGTTCATTAGCTTCGCTGACTTAATTCTTTTTAAGGCGCAGATATAAGATTTTAGTGACATTTAAATCTCTTATTACGCCTTCATGTATTGCAGCTAGGTAAGTTATGCACAAAATGTATGTATACTATGCATACACATCAATTCATATTTGTGAATATTTAAGTATTGTAGTAAAATACTTTATGAAATAAATTCAGGAAATAATATCTTCGCAAAACATAAAAAAATGATATTACTTTACTTTACTTAAGATGTTTTAATGTTTTTTTTTGTATGAACAGACTATATTACTATCTATAATTATATCTGCTTTGTTTTTCAAATAATCATATTTTCGTTAAAAAACAAAATTATATAAATATTCCGAAAACAAACGGTGGCGTGGCGCGGTGTGAGCGCATCGCGCTTTGTATGCCCAAACTCAACGGCGATTATCCGACCCTTAATAATACAATAAAATTTATTAATAATAAAATCAGCAAAGCGTATAAACTAATTTGCAAGTTTTTAAAAAGTTTCTTGCCTGCATCATGGACCACACGGTTGAGTCAAGAATGTTTTTTTGAAAGGCACAAGAAAGAAAATGGTTTGGTTATCAAAAGAATTACCAGCATTGGATGATGGGTTGCTGAGACTGATGATGCAAAGATTATTTGACTGAATAATGATCTATAAACTAACAAAGAACTCCTGAAAATGCGTCATCGTATCCATTACAATGAACCTGATAACCAGGACATGAAAGTCAAGGCCTAGGCCTCTCTTCAGGCAAACAAAACAAAACCACGTCATCTGACCTAGCTATAGGACCTTTCGTCAAAAGATCAGTTCTAAAATATCCCAAATGTATGCGCATGCATTGACAGACAGAACCTCTTTATTATAAGTAGTTTATTTATAGAACTAAAGAACAAAGGTTATCGGCGTTTAAGGTTTCTCACTAGTTTTTGAACGTACTGTGTCTATTTATGACGTAGTGAGAGGTAAGCACTACCTTGTTGTCTGGTTTAGGAAAAAATTTGAAGTATTTTATTAAGCTTAGCGGTCATAAGAAAACGGTGTCGTCGTGTATGGATGAGATGGATGGGGAATGTGAGATGTTCTCTCGACTCTGAGTTGCATTATACTTTATTTGCATGCCATTGTTTAAGACAAACGTGATGATCTACTTTTATCTGTACTTTTAACGAGTCCGCGTACCACTGGTCAGTTCCCTCAGTCGGCAGTTTATTTAATTTGCCAGTTTCGTTGCACGCTGACAATTTTTGTTGATACTCATGTTTGAGCAAATAAATGATTATGTTATCGTTTTGCCCGTTTGTCTCATCGCACTACGCCGCGCGCCGAGAAGATTCGGGCTCTCTATGATGGACATGGCAGTGTTATAATATATACCATCATCATGAAGTCAGCCATCCCCGACACCCATTTGACTATTGTACAGAATGGGTTTGATTTCCATAAAAAACTACGAATAGCCTTTTTGGAGTATGAATTTTCAAAAATCCTTCCTAAGTGCTCACTTTCACCAACTCATCATAATTCTCCTGCCCTTATCCCAATTGATTTGGGGTCGGCGCAACATGTCCCTTTCTTCCATAAATGATAAATGATAAATGATTTATTTCTGTAAGTAGGTTTGTACAAACACTTTTACACGTCAATCATATTAAAAAAAACTAGATGAGGTCGGCGTTTCGTATCCGACTACTCTGAGAAGAAAGGCCGAAACAAACTCAGAGGTTTTTTTTTTTTTTTTGTTTGGGTGGGAAATCATCAAATAACTTCTCCCGCTCTGGGCGGAGCGGTAGGGCGTGTCAGACTTTTACTGACTAAAACCCACCCGTGTTCCTTCCGTTGCCTGTGTGCCAGGTCCACGATATCCCTTTCAGACAGGCTCGTTACCCTGGCAGGCATTGGCCCTTTCGGACCCCGTCAGTTTGTGCTGACATCTCTTTGAGGCGCGCGTGGAACACAACGCGCCGTCGACCCGGGCCTGGTCCTTATCGGACGGCGAGCTACCCATCGCTCACCGGCCGCAGGCCCGCAGGCCCGCCTACGGTGGCCGGAAATCGGCTTGCGACTCCCGACGCCCGGGGCGTCTCCTGCGGCGACTAGGGGCGCGAGGGCGCGAACCTTGTCTCACCCTCACGCGTTCCGCCTCCTCCTTCGCTAGCATAACTGCTTCGCAGAAGGAGGTGACGGCCTCCCATGCACTTTCGCTCCGAACCATGGCCTGAACCAGGCCCGGACACGTGAGATCGCCGCCGTGAGGACACGGCGGTGCTCCGCCCAAGCTGGGCAGACCTCCACCGTATGCTCCACCGTGTCCCACACAGTGGTGACACCCGGGCGTTTCCTCCCGCTTAATCCTAAACAGGAACCTCCCGAAACATCCATGTCCGGTGAGAACCTGCGTCAGGCGGAAGGTAAGGACGCCGTGGCGCCTCTCCAGCCACTCCTCAAAGAGGTGACTTATCACCACAATTGTGGCGTGCCCAGCGCTGGGTTGCGACAATCGCACTCTCCATGTCGCCATGAGATCCCTCCGGAGCTCCGTCCGCTGTGCCGCGATTTCTTGCGGCGGCGGAGTTATGCCCCGGAGTTTCGCCTCTTCGCGCCACACCCAAATGTGCGCGAGGACTTTCGCCTCCAGATCCCATGGCGGCAATCCGGCAAGGAGGCTCGCCGCCTCACGGGAGACCGTGCGGTATCCCCGTACCATCCTGATGGCCATGACCCTTTGGGACGCGTTCAACCGCTGCGCTGGTCGCAGCCTCAGAGAACGCGCCCACACCGGTGCCCCGTAAAGGGCCATGGACCGCACGATCCCCGCGTAGAGCCTCCGGCAGGAGGCGTTTGGACCCCCTAGATTGGGCAGCAGCCGCTTCAAAACAGCCCCGGCCCGCTCCAGTCTGGGAGCCAAACGTCGAAAATGCTCCACGAAGTTCCACCGGCTGTCGAGGACGAGTCCCAGGTACTTCATCGTCGACTCGACGCCGATGTGAACCCCTCCCGCCGTTATCTGGGAACCCGACAGTGGCGCGTTCCGAGGACCATAAAAACACATGGCCTCGGACTTGTGCAATGCCACCTCGAGTCCCAATTGCCGGATGCTATCGACGATTGTCGCAACCCCACGTGCCGCCAGTTCGGCCGCCGCCTGATGCGAACTCCCTTGTGCCAGGACTAGCGTGTCGTCAGCGTATCAGACTACGCTGACGCCACTAGGGAGGTCGGCGCGCAGCACCCAGTCGTACCCGATGACCCACAGGTGCGGCCCCAGGACCGATCCCTGTGGGACACCGCACGACATCTCTCGCCGGTTCCACTCTCCTTGGTGACCGGGGTAGATGACGGCCCTGTCCGTCAAATAGGCCTCGACCACGCGACAGAGGTAGGTCGGCATCCGGTGATACCGAAGTGCCTCCCCAATGCAACTCCAGGGCAGGGTATTAAAGGCATTGGCGATGTCAAGAGACACCGCCAAGACAACCCCACCACGGGCAACAGCATCCCCCGTCGTGAGGGCTCGAACGCGCATGATGGCATCCACCGTAGAGCGCCCCTTGCGGAAACCAAACTGGCTCTCCGCCAAATCCGGCCCCACCCGCACCAGCCGCCCGACAAGGCGGTCTGCAATTACTCTTTTAAAGAGCTTGCCCACCTCGTCGAGCAGCACAATGGGCCGATAAGCGGACGGGAGTCCGCCGGGCGCCCTGGCTTCTTTATGAGGACCAGTTTCCCCGTCTTCCAACGAAGTGGGAACTGGCCCCTCTCCAAGCATGCGCTTAGGAGCCCCCTTAGTCGACGCCCGAGAGCCTCTAAGGCCAGAACCCAGGCTTTTCCAGGCAAGCCATCGGGTCCTGGGGCGGTATTCTTGGCATTCAGCCTACGTACCGCCACTCTCAGATCTACCTCGGTCACCTCTGGAGCATCGTCGTCGTCGGTGTGGTCCGCATCTGGCACTGCAGGAGGCGGAGCCATAGGCGGGGGAGTATGTTCCCCTCGCGAAGGGAACAGAGCGCTCACCACGTCCTCCACGAGCTGGGGCCGGAGACTCTGCGTCAGCGGGGGAGCCCATGGGCGGAGTTTATCTCGCACCCATTTGTAGGGGCGTCCCCACGGGTCTCTGTTGAGAGTCTCCAGCGTCTCCTCGCGGGCCAGTCCTCTGGCCCGCTGGATCTCCGCTCGGAGGGCAGTCTTCGCCGCTCTGTACCCCTCGTATAGCTCCGCCTGAATGACTTCCGTATCCGGAGGGCGGATACGGAGCCTGCGGTGCCTGGAGTACCGGTGGCGCGCAGCAACGCACGCCTCGCGTAAAGCGATCAGCTCACGCGACCACCAGCACTCCTGGCACCGAGCACGTCCGGGCTGGACCCGGGGCATTGCCACGTCACATATTTCGGACATGGCCTCCCGGAACCACTCCGTCTCGTCGTTGATGTCGGCAGGCCTGTCTGGTGATGACACCCAGGCCTGCACGATCGAGGCTTCCAGGGGGAGCTCCCGGTCCAGCTGCTTTAGCGCCCACCGCGGACCACTCGGGGTCTGTCAGACCGGCGCGCCCGAGGTCTGGGCGGAGACGTCAAACCGGATGTACCGGTGATCGGAAAAGGTCTCCACCCCCTCCATGACGCGCCAGTCGATGACACGCGGTGACAGAGCGGGGCTGGCGAACGAGATGTCCACCACTGATTCACCCCGCATCCGCACACACGTGGGGACAGAACCCCGGTTTAGGACGACCAGGCCTGTCTCCAGAGCCCAGTCCTCCACCATCCTGCCCCGTGTGTCCGTATACCGAGAACCCCAAGCCACGTTCTTGGCATTGAAGTCCCCGAGGACGATCACTGGGAGGGGATGGTACCCGACGACGATGATTCTCAACTCCCCAAGGGAGTTGTGGAACTCGGCGAGAGTTCGGTTCGGGGAGAAGTATACTCCCACCACGACAATCTCCCCGAACCGTGCTGCCACGCAACCCCCTCCCCTCTTGACGGCCTCAAGGGACGGGGTACCGGCGGCGGCCGACGAAATAATGGTCACTGAGCCGCTCAGGTCCTCCACCCAGTCGTCCCTGGGCGGGACAAAGTACGGCTCAGTGACCACGGCGATGTTAATCGACCACTGCGCCATGCTCTGGAGCCAGAGATCCTGAGCGGCGGCGCAGTGGTTGATGTTCGCCTGGAGGAGGCGAAGAATAGAATAGAATAGAATAGAATAGCATTTATTTGCAAATATGGGTTATACATAAGTAGGTAGTAGTAGGTTTTCATCAGAGTTCTACCATATTTCACCATTCGGCATGCAAACATTTTCATTACCTATATAAAATTGTTAAAATTTAAACTCTTGTTGGAACATTAAATTAGTTATGTCATTCTCATTAAATAAAATTACTAAAATTCAAATATTCATTAAAAAAAAAAAAAAAATTGTCAGTAATACAAGAAATACAAATCGTGGTCCGAAGATAAATAAACAAACAAACATCAAAATTCCAGGTCATAGACAACACACCATAAATATTCCATACGCAAAACAATAATTAATTAATTAAAAGTTCGAGGTGGTCTGATAAAAATTGTCCGTTAAAAACTCAGTTACACTGTAATATGCTTTATGTATTAACAATTTACGAAGTGTACTTTTGAATTGCAATGTTTTCAAGTATTTTCATGCACTTGGCAATTTATTATAAACAACTGGGGCCATGCAATAAATACTTTTGCGCATCATAGCGGTTTGACACGGTACATTATTTAATTTTGAATTGTCACGTCTGTTTCTTGGGTATACATCAGCCAAACGTTCAAAACGATTTGGATTGTCCTTCACAAACATAGCCACTTCAAGAATATAGATACACGGAAGGGTCAATATGTTGTACTGCTTGAAATATGGCTTGCAACTGTCGGTGGTTTTTAGCTTATACATTGACCGGAGACATCTTTTTTGAGCCTTAAATGCTGTCTCTTTGTCGGTGGAGTTCGCCCAGAAAATGACACCATAGCGTAAATAAGACGTAGCGTAATGGGGCCATTTATTGGCACTCCATTTCAGCCCCCTCCTGGGCCCCCTGTGAAGGCCCTGCCGCGGTGTTAGCGGCGGCAGCGACGACGGTGGTGGCGGCAACGGCGGCGGCAATAGTGGCGGCTGCGGCGGTGACGGCGGTGGCGGAGGGCTTGCCTCTGCCCCAGGGTTTGGGGGGGGGAGTGCAGGCCTTGCCCCCAGCCCGGTGATCGGCCGGCTTGCCAGCCGCCGCACATGCAAAACAGTGCGGCGTGGCATTGCAAGAGGCAGCCTTGTGACCGGGCTGACCACAGCGGAAACAGTGATCGCTGCGGTCCACCTCCGAGGTGCAACATGCTCCCACGTGGTTACCCACCCGGCAGCGGAAGCACCTCAGAGGTCTGGGTTCCAGCAGTTTAACCTGCGCGGATACCCAGCCCACCCGGAGCCTTCGGCCCTCCCCGGCTATCTTTTGGGCCGACACGGGGCAGCTCACCGTAACGGTTTGCATCCCCGTGTTATCAGGACGGATGGTGCCCGCCCTCACCTGCTCGGCAGAGCACCCTCCAGTCCTAGCCACGCCGGCCACAACTTCTTCCGCCGTCACGCAGTCGTCCAGGCCCAAAATGCGCATGTCAGCGCACTTGGTAGGCCTGGACACCCGGGCCTCTTCCGCATTTAAGGACGCCCTAAGCCTTTCGGCAAGGGCGTCAGCGGTAGGGCCACTGGCCGCCCCGGGGATCTCCAGCATCCGGGCCCCCGTCGCAGTGACCTTTATTCGGAAGCCATCGGCGACGCCGATCTCCTCCAGGTTCACTGCCGCCCACGCCTTAGCGAGCACCTCACGATAGGTCACGCCCTTCTTCTCCGCTTCCGGCTGTAGTGTGATTACTACAGCTGCGGAGTTCGGGGCGCGGAGCCTAGCCGCGGCGCTTCGCTTCTTGCGCCGTTGCCGCCTCTCCTTTCTATTGGCCGCCCTTTTGGCCTTACCCACCCTCCTGTTCTCTCCAGCTACCTGCCATTCGGTATCCGCCGGAGAAGAAATGAAAGGCGGGGGTGGGGTGGGGGCAGCCTTCCCGCCGCCAGGGCTGGGGGCCTCGCCCTTTGCACAGCTGCCTGCGCAGCTGTCCCGCCCTTCTTGGCCTTGGGTGGCACCAATTTCGCCACCGCGGATTTGGCCGCGGGTTTGGCCGCGGGTATGGCCACGGGATTTGCCGCGGGCTTGGCCGTGGGCCGGGCCGTGGCAGCCACGGTGGCGGCAAAGGTGGCTGGCTTGCTCGCCGCTAGTGGAGGGCGCAGGACAATGCCCTCCAGAACGGAAAACCGATTATGGAAGGCAGCCAGCTCCTGCCGCACCAGGGTTAGAACCCGGTCTTCCGCAGGCACGGGAAGACCCTGCCCTTGCTGCTCCGCCCCCTGTCGTACCTCCTGAGGGCCAGCTCCTCGGAGCCGGGCCAGGTTCGCTCGGAGTACCTCGTTCTCCTTTCGGAGAAGCTCCATAGCGGCTGTCAGGCGGCCGACCCCCGCCCGCATCTCGGACATTTCGTCCAACGTAAGCCCGGCCTGAAGGGCCCTCGCTGCCGCCATAATGGAGGCCGTAGCAGCGGGTACGACCTCGTCTTTGGAGGCTTGTATCCTCTTCAAGGCCACACCCCTGATCGCTGCTACCACGACCTGCTCAAAGCTCCTGGCGACTCGCTCCGCCTTGGAGCCGCCAGCGGCGTCCGGCTCACCACCTGAGGTATCATAGAGCCCCTCCATTGGCAGCCTCTCGGCTCCCTGGGCCGGCTCGGCTGGGCTAGCTCGGCTGGGCTCGCTGGCTCGCTGGTTGGCATTCTGGGTGGTGAGCCCTCTGCCCCCACCCCGTCCTTGGACCCCACCCCGCCGGCCAATTTTCCTCCGGCCCGAGTTCAGCCCACCATCAGAGGACGACCCCTGGCCGTCCCCTGACTTGGAGCGCTTCTTCTTGAGGAACTTTGCAGCCCCCACCTCCACGAGCTCCGGGCTCTTAAAAGAGCCTTTCGCGGATGCCAGATGCATCGTCGGACTCCGACCCCGCATCACTCCCTTCCTCTACGGCAACCGGGGTAGCCGGGCGCACAAATTGTGCTCGCGCCTTTGGCACTCTTTGTGCTTTTTGTTTCGGTGCCGTGGACGTACTGGGAATAGAACCCAGCGACTCCTCAGCACCGGTAGGTGAGCCACCCTGGCTTGCGTCTCCGAAAGACGGGTAAAAATCCGATTGGGATTTTGGGCGATCATTGTCCCCCCCCCCAGAATACGAGGGACTGACCGAGCTCTGCTCGGTGAGGGATTCTCCTACTGCGGAGCAGCAGGTACCCTCCTGGGGTAGTTGGTTTTTATGATTCGCTTCCATTATTATTGCTGAACACAGCTTTGCCTTTTTTATGGGGTGGGGTCCCCAGACCACTCCTTCACCTCAGTCATGTCTGATGAGCAGACACGTACTAGAGGTGAACCACTCTTCCCACTCTCCAACGATGAGGAGAGAAACGCGCGCCGTCCAGAACACCAACAACTGTTGAAGTCCTCAGACGGCGCGCCCCTCGCGGAAGTCAGATGATATTGACTCCGCCCTATGTCTCTCTTAGTCAGGTCTCTCACTTGAGGCCTTCCGGCATGAGTGACTCTACCGGCAAAGCCCCCAAGATCATTGAGACACGCAAGCCCCACCACGACGACAACGTGGAGACACACTCGGTGGGGAAACTCAGAGGTCACAGTCTCTTTTTAAAGTCCAGACATAATCTTGGTCAGATCATGTGAAGACCATGTAGATTGGTGCCTGAAATGATCTTTTGACGAAAGAACCACACAGGTTGAGGGGACCTGTCCAGTCAGTGCACGCATTTGTCAGTAGTCGTGCAGCTCAACTAAGAACTTAAGGAGCTCAACGATTCAACGAACAATACCAAAGAAAGGACATTTGGGTAGGCCGCATAAAATCACTCAAACTGCCAGACTATGATAAAAACTAACTGAGAAAAAAAAGAAAAATGAACAATAACCCACATAGTCTTCACATTTACAATACTTAAAACAATATAGTAAATATTCATGTTATTGTATATATAAAATACGGATATAATCTTGGTCAGATCATTTGAGAACCATGTAGATTGGTGTCTGACATGGTGTTTTGACGAAAGAACCACACAGATTTGAGTGGACCTGTCCAGTCAGTGCACGCATTTGTCAGTTATCGTGGAGCTCAACTCAAAACTTCGAACAAAAACTTCAAAACGAACAATACCAAAGAAAGGACATTTGAGTAGGCCGCATAAAGTACTCAAACTGCCAGACCTGCATTAATTTTTTTTTTTGATTGAGAATAAAAATAAAAAAACAATTCACATAGTCCTCACATTCATAATAATTAAAATAATATAATACTTTACAAAGTAAATATTCATGTCATAGTTTAGGTATTTAAAAATTTCAATAAAAAAATAATATAAATAGTTGGCAATAAAAATCAAATCAAGATTCACTGTAAATTGGAGCAGCTCAATCCCAAGCCTTTTTGTCCTCAATAAAGTCTTTAACAGTATAAAATGCTTTCTGGCACAGTTTCCGTTTTATAAAACATTTGAATTTATTAAGGCTTAATTCTTGAATATGGCTAGGAAGTTTATTATAAAAACGTATACACTGGCATCTAAACGAGCCACCTATTTTTTTAAGCCTGGTTTTAGGAACAACAAATTTGTGCTTGTTCCTAGTATTTACATTATGGATATCACTGTATTTTTTAAACAGATTAATATTTTTATGTGCATACAATAGATTTTCATAAATATACTGAGAAGCTACAGTCAGTATATTAATCTCTTTAAATTTGTCTCTGAGGGAGTGTCTGGGACTTAATTTATAAATTGCACGAATTGGTCTTTTTTGTAAAACAAAAATTATTTGAATGTCGGCGGCATTTCCCCACAACAGAATACCGTACGACATTACACTATGAAAATAACTAAAGTATACCAAGCGGGCTGTCTCTAAATCAGTTAAATCACGAATTTTTCTAATGGCGTATGCTGCAGAGCTAAGCTTTTTCGACAATTTATCTATATGGGGGCCCCATTGAAGCTTGGCATCCAAAGTTATGCCTAAGAACACTGTAGAATCTTCGGGTTTCAACTCTTCACCCTTTATGAGCACACTAGTTTTTACTTGTCTAACATGAGGTATTGTAAACTAGTATACAGTGTAGCATTTAGTTTTTTTCTCGTTAAGAAGTAGGTTATTAACATTAAACCAGTTAACTACTTTTTCGAGGGCACTATTTACATTGTCAGTAACCAACTGCTGACGTTTGAGTTTAAATAAAAGTGAAGTGTCGTCTGAAAATAACACTATATCATGTTTATCCTTTATGAGGTAAGGCAAGTCATTTATACAAATAAGAAACAAAAATGGGCCAAGAATTGAGCCCTGGGGTACCCCCATTCTTACTACAGATCCGGGAGATCTTTTTCCGTTAACATCAACTCTCTGAATCCTATCACTTAAATATGAAGTAAGAAGATCCAGAGAGGCATTTCGGATTCCGTAGTGGTGCAGTTTCCTGATTAATGTTTTATGAAAAACGCAATCGAATGCCTTGGACAAATCGCAAAAGATGCCCAAAGCATCGCATTTATCCTCCCATGCATTATAAACATGTCCTAAAAGTTCAACACTCAGTAGTCGAACGACCCTTTGTAAAACCGAACTGTTTGTTATGCAATAACTTATGTTTATTAAAAAAACTTTGCATTTGATCTAAAATAAGTTTTTCAAAAATTTTACTAAATGTAGGTAGCACTGAAATAGGTCTATAATTAGTAGGGTCTGATGTACTACCCAATTTAAACAACGGTATTATTTTACTGTTTTTCATAAGATCAGGAAACTCACCAAGGTCAATACAATTATTAAAAATAACAGCTAAAGTAGGTGCTACAATGTTTATAATCGACTTAGCAACGTCCACAGAATTACCCCATAGATCTGCGGTCTTTTTAACATTTAATGTGTGAAAATTATACCATACTTCTCTATTAGTCGTCATCTCGGTAGTCACTCCCTTTCTAGCCATATCATCTTTCACACAGACCATCCATCGTTTCTTTGGTCTTCCCCTACTGTTATAGCCATGGACATTCATACCTATTCAAAACTTTCCTCACAACATTTTCCTCATTCCTCCGTATCATATATATACTATGACAACGGCTTTCCGCACAACTTTTCATTCACCGGTGCCACTTTCAGACTTCCTCTTATGTACTCATTTCTTATTCTATCCAACTTGCTGACTCACCTAGGTACTTACAGATCAAAGCTCTATTGACGCCGGCTGTCGCTGAAAACCAGCGCTGGGGCTCTGTCTCGCATAGGGTCGCAGCGTTATACTGAGCGATGGCTGTTTTGCGTGGATGTGACGCATATTTTCCCCCGACTTGTTCATTCGTATTTGTGTTTTTTCTTTGCGATATGTTTGTATGTTTGTCCGTGCCTCGGAAAGCACGTTAAGCCGTGAGTCATTCGTAGACAGTCGTTACAGGTCGTCAGAAGCCCGAAAGTCTGACAACCCGTCTTAACACGGGATATCTTACCGCCCCAATGGGCGGGGCCACATAGGGTGACACAATTGTCACCCTATGTAAAACTACAACATTTATATCTGTAACTTTTATGCTGTACATAATTCATTCGATTCTATTCTATTCTATCTTGTTACCCTTTAACTGTGTTGTGGAGGTCAGATAGGCAGTCGCTCCATGTAAAATAGTGGTAATCAGCTGCATCCGGGTAGACTAGAAGCCGACCTCAACATAGTTGGGAAAAAAGCTAGACAGGCTGATGATCTTTGCGTTATGTTTACCGCAAATAAACGTGATTTCTTTATTTTCTTTCTTTCTTTAAGTACTTCCTTTAACATGAGTTCGTTCCTTAAGCCAAAGTTTCAAACACCTGACGCATCGAGACCATTACCTTTTACGGCGTTGTTTACAAGCTCCTCAATCTTGGCGCCGTACATTCCTGAATTTCCTATCATTCTACCAATGTAAACGTTATGCCAGTCAACGCGCGCACGCAGCTCCGAACGCTTAGGTACAGTCAGTCTCAAAAATATGTATATTTATGTTATATGTATGTTATATTGAGTTTCTTGACCGTTCTTCTTCATAGGAACCTACTACGCTTTGGAATGGGCAACCATCTTTCTGACTGACCGACTCCCTGACAGTTAAAAAGTAGTGTAAAGCTAGGGTTTCCTAAGACAGCGATGGCCGCCACATAACGGCCGCAGTGACGGCGGTCATGAAAATGATGGCAACGGTGTTTGACTTTACGTGTCAATCGCTGTCTAGGGAAACACACCAACTTACTTTCATAGATAACGTTTCAGTGACGTCATTTGATGGTAACTTGCGGACGGTTTTGACGGCCACCGCAGTCTTAGGAAACCCTAGCTTAATTGTTTTAGTTGTAACAAAATCTTTAAGCTTGAGTTTGTATTGTACATTCGACAACAATTCGTTTAATTGTCCGCAATCTTTTTGTCATAACATTGCATCAATGTAGCCAAAAAACATATTACACATTGATACACATAAGGAGCATAAATCATAGACCATCAAAGATGTTTTTTTGTTTGAGATGGTTGTTTTCGAAGATTAAAAGTATACGTTTGCCGCGGTGGGTGACCATCCATGTCATTCGTAGATCTTTGACAGTCGGTACGGGTAGTCCGAAGCCCAAAAGTCTGACAACCAGTCTTACCAAGAGGTATCGTGTTACCCACTAACTGGTTGTAGAGGTCAGATAGGTAGTCGCTCCATGTAAAATACTGGTATTCAGCTGCATCCGGTTAGACTGGAAGATATAAAAGGCTATACAGATTGATAACCTTTAATACTTACAGGTTTTTATACAATAAACTTACTTCAGACACCATGGCAGTGTCTCACAAAGTTAACTCCTCGTTCGTGCACTATTGTCAAATACTAGCATGTCTAGAGAAAATAAAAGTTTTATATTATTTATTTATTTTATTGATTGTATACTGCTTTTTGAGGCTATATAAACAATAGCAATAAATAAATACCGTAGTTTATGGTATACTAAACTACAGAAGGAATCTTGCCGAATTTGGATCCATTTGTTATAATTTAGTAAACAATGCTTGTGAGGAAGGTGGAATAACACTTGGGGTAAAAGGACTCATAAAGTAGGTACGAATGATTTTGGTTGGATATCCTTCCGATGAGCAACTGATTTAGTTTCTCATACTTCGAATTGCTCTGAAATCTTAAGTTGTTCATATTCCTACACGAATGCTTTCTTTAACCCATAGACGTACCTACATTTTTATTGCTAACGCTCACGTGTCCGTTTGTCCGTCTGTCACACAGGTTTTACAGCAAAACGGTTGGAGCTTCACAGTATAAGCATCTTGTTGATCCAAAGCCATACAAATTGTCAAAAAATATTTTTATATGTTTTTAAGGGGGACTGCCATAAAGCCAAAGGAAGGCGCGAAACAAAAATTTGACCTACCTCATCGTGTGGGGTATTGTTGTTTAGAACTCGTTGAGTAGAATATTATATTTTTTGTGATAAAAAATAAAAACAAAGTTTTGGTATAAAAAATATTAGAAAACAAAGGAATGAGAAGCCAAAGCCACCTTTTTTACAAAATTTTGTTCCGAAGAATTTCTTAATTTCCCTTTGACCTATGAAATTGAAATTTGGTGATAATGTTTATTTTACTAACAAATTGATAAATCAGATCCTTTCTTTGAAATTCCCTTGTAATTCCTATTACAACCAACTTGATTTTACTGTTTTTTGCAGCCATGCACGGAACCCTAAATGTGAGAAGCCCGACACGCACTTAGCTGGTTTTTTTTATTCCTTCTCCTTGTTTATATCGTTATGCAATTTAAACTTAGACACAGGGTTCTGTTAGAATTCTTGCGCGTTGCCACGTCTGAATTTAAGTATATAATATGGCATGATAAAAGGAGATTGAAATTCAAAGAAAGACAACCCAACAGTAACCGTTTCATAGGCTATAAATAATCACGGTTTTCAAACTAACCACATCGTCATAAAAATATGAAAACGGTTAATAAATTCTACAGAATAGTCTTTGAGCATTCGTTCAAGTTTACAAGACAATGCTGTTGACCACGGAAGACATAAAGTTCAAGTCGGACGCAGGCGCCACGAAAGTCCGCGTTGTGTCAATCACCGGCGCAGGCGCAGCTAACGTCCACACAGTGGTATGTAAACAGACAGACGTACGGTTTCACTGCTAACGCTAATCTACTGTTTGTATTGTTTCGTTTTTTTAACTTCAACGTACGCATGTTGCGGGGAAATGTGGAATTTGCAGGTATTGAGAAGTTCTTAATTCTAATTTTATCATAAAAATGAAGGGTTTTATCTTTCACTTAAGATACACTGTGAATAGTCTGTTATTAAATAAATACGAGCAATAAAATTAAAATAAAGACAGAATAACTTAATTATTTATGCTAATATATAAAAGCAAAAGGATGCTTTAGTCTAGGCAAAACAATAGCGTTCAAAATTACAGCTAAGTAAAAGAAGATCTACGTATACCTACTTATGAGTCTATAAACTCATTAAACTACTACTAGGTAGGAAATTCCTAGAACAATTCCAATATTAACTTAAGGCTCGTATCTACAGACTGGTGCGATATCGCCCCGGCGCGTCTAGGGTCGCGCTGCCTGTTGCGCCCGCGATATCGCGCCAGTCTGTACAAGCCTTTAAACTCTATCCACAGTGGCTTTTGTCTTGCCTGTACCGATTCCTACAATACCTACAGCATGATCAAGAATGGATAATGTACAAAATCATTTCGGGTTTTCTTTCTAAATGGTTATATTAAACTATTTTTTAATAATGATATGATAGTTATATAGAACAGACTTCAAATAATAATATGTACATGTATAAAACCTCCCAAGTGCGAGTCGGACTCACGCACGACAATACAATTATCTATAAAAACGGCCCTTAAATATTTGTTTTATTTTAATTTAATTATTTATTTTTAAAGTGAATATATAACTAAATATTCTGTCAATATTTCAAGCGTCTACCTGTTGCCTGTTGTCAATATCGAGCAAAAACTAGCAAAAAATCACGTTTGTTGTATGAGAGGCCCCCTAAAATATTTATTTTATTCTGTTCTTTAGTATTTGTTCTTATAGCGGTAAAAGAAATACATCATCTGTGAAAAATTCAACTGTCTAACTATCACATGAGATACAGCCTGGTGACAGACGGACAGACAGACAGACAGGCGGCGGAGCCTTAGTAATAGGGTTCCCATTTTACCCTTTGGGTACTGAACCCTAATAAAAAAGGAGGGGACAGAATCATAGGGCATCAAAAATCATAAATTGATTAATCCATGAGTCTCTTGAAATTAATGTCCTTAAAACAACACTCATCATTTTAAAAATATGTAATTTTTTCCAAAGAAACTGAGTAGAAAGTTTCCTAAAAAAACAAATTTGATAGTAACACCACAACATACTACGTACATAATTAGACATACAAACATAAACCGCGGAAGTACAAACAATGCCTGTTTTTAAAACATATATTATTATTTTAACTAAAACCGGTTATTCTTAGTCAGGAACAATTAAATAATAAACAAATAGAAATAACTTTCATTGCTCACCTAACTCGTATAATTGGTTGTTGTGACGAGCTTGAACGGTCAATGTTATTAATGTTATGGCAGTTTTGAAAAGCTGGTGGAAATTGACGTCTAAACATGGGGAAAATATCCTGGTGTGATTATAATTATGAAGATGCTGTAGGTACTGAATGGTTAAATCAAGGAATTTGTCCATATGGGAGAGAGATATGTGGGACTATAGCTTGGAAAAACTTTGTTAAAAAGCCAATTCGGTTTCACAAGCGGATGCAGAAGTGGTCTTTTTTTTTTCCTTTTTTGCTTCGCACGGTTTGTGCATTTAGCCAGTGTCATGTAAAATTAGGTAACAAGTATAAATTATGAAATGAACTCCATTCAATGCATGATAAAGTTGATAGATGATATAACCCCGCTCCCCTTGAGTTTAAGTAAAGACGTGGCACTTTACTGAAACCTCACGCGGACTTCTTGAAAGAACTTAAAGTGATGTTGCACTGTTTTGTTTTATTTGCCTACACTAATGCAGGTTCACGAACAATTAATGGTTAATAATCCAACATTATTACACATTAATATTCGGCTAAACACAAATTTTAGAAAATAAAACAAAAATGCTAATACGACGCTTCACTTTCCCGCCAAGAAGTCAAAAGGGGTCATTTAACAAGCGAAATCTTGGCTATAGACAATCAAAATCTTGCTTTAATTAACATCTTTTTATGGCCAGTCGCGTCATAATCTAATCAAACCTTATTTCTCTGTGAAGGCGTTAAAATGTGTAGGTATAAACCAGTAGCATCAACCTGAGGTGTCGTGCAATGATTATCATTTAGAACATGTCCGCCCACAGACTCTGGAATAAATCCAACAATTTACTATGACACCAGACATTAAATTGGCTATTATACCACTTAATTCTAAACTTTTCTTCAATAAAATGCAATCATATAGGTCCATATCGATAACAGCTTTATGAAACTGAGATTAACTAAAACCCATTGCGAAAGAAACATAAAACGTTATCACTTAAAACTCTTGGTAAACTAGGCTTCATTAATACTAATCCAAAGTTGCCCATATTATCTATGCTGGTAATAAATTAAGTGCCTGAGGTTAGCCAACATCCCGACTTGGATTTATAAAGAGTTGCCGTGGCCACACACGATGCAGGAATAAAAAAATTTATTGACGCTTCGTGTGTTGTCTATGGCCGTACTCCTTTGTCCTGGAGATAAAAATTAAGCTGTATTGTATTCATTTCAATCATGCTGCGAGGATTTTTATTTAGATAACATTTATGAATTGAGGAGGCTATTAAGATAAGATGGAGACAAATTGAGGGCATCTTACATCTTTAAAAATAGATGCTTTGACAAGTTGAAACATGGTGAAGGAGGTATACTCAATTAAGAAACTGATGCTATTAAACAAACATTGAAATACAGAGACTAGTCGCTTGTTTTTAGGGTTCCGCACCCAAACGGTAAAACGGGAACCCTATTACTAAGGCTCCGCCACACGGTGGATCGAAAATCGGCTGTAGAAGACATAGTATCTCGATGTCTTAAATGTTATTTTTTTGCTGGAAATGACTTCTGCCGATCATTACTGTTCTATAAAATGTCATATGAAGTAATTGTGTGCACAAATGGAAGAGTTATAATTTTTATAAGAAAAAAATTTATGGAGCTGACATGAAAAATGAGGATATCTCTGGAATCGCTAGGATAGCCATTATATCCTTGCACTCTGTTATGGTACTATTTATTTGTGAATTTTTGACATACTTAATATTGCGCCATCACTTGCGGTTTTTGTTTAAAAAATCGTCAAAATTAAAAAATAAAAAATGTTTATGATATGTACATTTTAATGCTTAAATATGGCTATACCAAGTGTAACTTACAATATGTTTTATGCTTAGACCAAAACATTCTAAGAAATCACAAAGTCGTATTACCTACTTATTTAGAACGACATGGTGAATTGCATAATATGTAATCTTGTCTAATGCCTCAAGTCCACATTAGCTAATGATTAATAAAACTTAATACCTACATACCTGTTAAAAGGATACGTACCATAATGAGGGTAATTAGATAAACGTGATCATTAGTCAATAACAATAAATGGTAAACTATTGTATGATTAAAAATAAAAGCAAATTATTAAAAAAAAATATTAACTTAACCTAACCTAACATAAACAATAAAAGTTAACTTATTTTATACTTCGTCACCATCAGAATCCACTTCAGAATCAGGCTCTACAATAGATATAACTTCTAAGAACTCTGTCGGAGCTTCCTGATCCTGAAGTTTCAGTAGTCCTACTGTTTCCTTAAAGTATGTCTGCCTCTTGTGGGCATTTAATTTTGGTCTTGTGGAAGAAATTAGAGGATCAGAAGAGACGATAAGCATATTGAGGATATCCTCGTTTGATGCTTGTCTACTCTTTTTCCTCGAATGGTGTTCTCTGAACCTCCTAAAGTCTTTGTTTCGGGCCTCTGAAGCTTCTTCCGAAAGACTTCCAATTGGTACAATAGCATTTTCTGCAATTATGTCCCCTCCGTGAATCAACAATTTGTGGACGGTTGATGACATGTAGTAGCAATCGTACAGTTCCACGTATTTTTCAGCGGTTGTTCTAGCGTATTCTTTAAATTTCGGCACATCTACAATCTCTCCAGATGTGATAGCTTGCAGAAACACAGCAAATCTGCGTATTAGGTCTTCATCTAATCCAGTGATCGCTGCAGTTTTATCAGGAAATTCAAAAAACCGCCTTGCTGTGTTCCCGTCGTTAGTTGTGCCTGATCCTTGCTTAACGATGTCAATCAAAAGGTTGAGATCATCTTTGAATCGATCTTGAATGAGTTTTTTCGTGAATGCAATAACTCTTGATGACCTTCTCCTCTTGCAGACCACTTTTTGAAGTCGAGACGATACGCTATGTGTAGAAGACATTCCATCACATTAATGCGGGCATGAAGTGATGATAATCCGAACTCATACACACCAGAATATTAATTATCTTACTTATTAGTTATTTACATATTAGTCTCATGAAACAAGGACTATTATAAACTTTTAGCTAATTAGGTAAGTAGTAGGCTCCTGTTTTAGTAAGTATCTAGGTACAGGGCTACCTACTTAATTTAGTAAATCCTAAAGACTTTTAACAAAATAAGCGGAGTTTTTAACCTACTTCCAAAAAGGAGGAGGTTCTCAATTTGGCGGTATGTTATTTTTTTTTTTGTATGTTTGTTACGCGATTACTCCGTTAATGATGGACCGATTTTGAAAATTATTTTTTTGTTTGAAAGGGTATACTCCCGAGGTGGTCCCATCACCAAATCAGTCAGATGAGGGGATCCCATGGAAATCGAAGAAAACCCTCAAATTTTATAGGCAACCCTATAGCGATTTGGGTATTTTTTATAGTAACTCGTGCATTTGCTCTCGGAAAACACCATTTGGTGAAGTGGAACTGATGATGGAGACCACAAATGGCCACCGGAACAATATAATAATGAGTACCCCTATTTAACGGGTTGCGATTAAGCAATTTATGCTCGTCACTATGCATATGGTGGGTGGCAGTTCTCCTGGTTCTTACCAAGAGAACTCCTCAACAACCAACGTCCCAGCATCGGGAAAAGCAATATTTTGTAATAGGTGATGAGCGGTTAACATAAGGCTATTGTAACTTAGATAAATTCTAAACTGACCCACTAAAAAGTGTAAAATAAAAAACTTTTTACAAAAAAATAAGAACCGACTACCAAAAATAACACTACAAAGTCAAAAATAATCGGTTCTTATTTTTTTGTAAAAAGTTTTTATTAATCAAAACAGTGGTAAATGCCATTAAAATTAGTACCTACCTAACTATATTAAATCTCTAGTTTTCCTCACCATGTTCCCATGGGTCAATAGCCGTGGAACGGAATGAAAGCGATTTATTTTTTCAAAGAATAATTGACTTTATGTCAATTATTCACGTACAAACTAGATACGAGCTGCTAGCTGCGAGAATTCCCGAGAATACGAGTACGCGATAATTTTCCGGAAGACACACTACCTATTTTTGGTGTGCTTCACACAAATTGACATAAAGTTCATTGTGCTTTAAGTACACAATTTTGTTACAAAAATTCGCTTCCACTCCGTTCTGCGACAATGTAAATTGAGCCTAAGAGTAATGTCAACAGCTTACCTAGTTGCTGTTGGGCAGCATGGCATCCTCTTGAACGATTAACTACCAAACTTTTTTTGATTACGTTGGTTTTAAAGGCTCATTATATTATTTTAGGTAGATGTCCTTACTAATATTATAAATGCGAAAGTAACTCCTGTCTGTCTGTCTGTCCAGTACCTTTTCAAGCCTTATCGGCTGATAGGATGCAATTTGAACACAGGTAGACCATGATCTGGGTGACATAGGATATTTTTTATCCCGGTAATACGTTACGTTCCCGTGGGATACTTCCCGACTAACAAGCAGGCGAAGCCGCGAGCAATAGCTAGTTGTTTATGACTATGTTAATGTTGTATTACGTAGGGCGGATCCATTACTTTTCAGTTCATTTACCATTGCAGTACATAAAAATAGGCCAGTTCTCAAAACTTGATTTACAGGAATTTTACAGCTCCTGCCAGGGTTACGAGCTTGTCCGAAAGGGATATCGTGGCCCTGGCACACAGACACTCCTTCCCGCTCCACCCAGAGCGGGAGAAGGTATTTGATAATTTCCCCCCCCCAAAAAAAAAAAAAACCCTGTTGTAATACGACGAGATGTAAACAATCGACTATTGTTTCCTCTATAATTCGTATTTAAAGGCTCTATGTAAAGGTTACAGGATTCGTGTTGTTGTGCTTTTTGTAATAAGCAGTTAGAACGGACTATAATATGTCTATGGTATTTGAAAAGAGCAGGGTGTAAAGTAGCGTTAGATTCAGGGTTATGGGTTCAAATTACCGTATTTTCAGATCTCTCGTAAGTTCAGTAGGTTTATTAGCGGACAAGGACATTGATAGCATCGGTATGGTTGAAGACTAAAGATGATTAAATGCCAAAGGTTATTCCAGAGGTTGGGTAGGTACTTATCTTCCCCTATTACTTAAGAACAAGGAATTATTTACATTTGGTTTCATCAAAGGTTATAATGTGTTAAACCTATTGTGGTTGGATTATGCAACAAGTTGCTTTTATGAAACATGCAGGCACACGAATTCGAGCATTGTAATAGTGTTAAGTATTAGCTCTTTCTTTTCTTTCTTTCTTGGTTCTGGAGTGGCGACCGCGTACCGGAAGACGTAGCGTTGGAAGGCCCCCTACATGGTGGACCGATGATCTTTTGAAGGCTGCAGGCATCCGCTGGATGCGGGAAGCACAGAACCGGTCGAAATGGTGGTGCTTGGGGACGGCCTATGTCCAGCAGTGGACGTCTTTCGGCAGGAATGATGATGATGATGATGATTAGCTCTTTATGTACAGACGCCAGCACATCAAGCTACTACAATCTGTCAAATTTCTTTAAAAGATTTTCAATTTTATCGTTAAAGCATAAGGTTCAAAGTTGATTGGGAAAAGACAGTTTCGGGTAGCTTGACCTGCTGGCGTCTGTACCTACAACAATATTACAAGATCATATTAATACTCCAGCAGCACTATGGGAGAAGTGGTGGCCAAGTGGTAACGGCCTCGACTTACGAGAGGTCGTAGGACTCGTGGGTTTGAACCTAGACAGGCGCTTTACTTTGTGTATATTATTTAATCAACACTGCTCTCAAAACGGTGAAGGAAAACATCATGAGGAATTCGGCATGTGCTAGAACTAAAAATTAAAAGACTATGTGACATCTACCAACCCGCACTGGGCCGCGTGGTGGTTACGGCCCACTCCCTCTCGAAGAGAGGAGGCCCGAGTCCCAGCACTGGGAACATTATAGGCTGATTATGTTATCTATATGTTACGGCTAATACCCGAAGTGCGGCTACACCTAGTTTTAGCCGGTTAGAACTAGGTGCAGCCACTTACTCTTGGTTAAACCTAGTACGAGCCGATTGTTTTCGGGTAAAATCATTTGGGTTAGGTTAGGTTAGAACAGTAACCATTAACAAGCGAAGGCGAGCGAGCGAAGCGAGCGTGCCGCGGCAGCGGCCGCCGAGCGCCAGATCCCCTCTATTGTTGGTAAATTGGTTTTATCCAACAGGGATTGTCTGGACCTATAATTCTAACCGGCTAAAACTAGGTGTAGCCGCACTTCGGGTATTAGCCGTAACATATACATATAATAAAATCGTAGCAAAGTCAAAATTGTAAATTGAATATTTTTGAAAAAAAGTAATTGCTACGAGGTCTGGGGTCGATTCCAATGCCAAAAATATATTTTTTTGAATTTTTGTCTGTTTGTCTGAATGTATGTTAGAGCATCATGCAAATTCTACTGGATAGATTCTGTTCAAATTTTACAGATATATTCCCTATATGCCTGACAAGTTATTAGATAAGGTCCCACCCAAAAAAAAAACCGGCCAAGTGCGATTCGGACTCGCGCACGAAGGGTTCCGTACCATTATCTATAAAAATGGCAAAAAAATCACGTTTGTTGTATCGGAGCCCCCCTTAAATATTTGTTTTATTTTAATTTAATTATTTATTTTTAAAGTGAATATATAACTAAATATTCTGTAAATATTTGAAACGTCTACCTGTTGCCGTTATCAATATCGAGCAAAAACGAGCAAAAAAATCACGTTTGTTGTATGGGAGCCCCCTTAAATATTAATTTTATTCTGTTTTTTAGTATTTATTGTTATAGTGGCAACAGAAAAACATCTACTGTGAAAATTTCAACTATCTAACTATGACGGTTCATGAGATACAGCCTGGTGACAGACGGACAGACAGACAGACAGACGGCGGACCTTAAAAAGGAGCCGGCTCCGCACCCGCTCAGCAGTAGCGCTAGCGACCGCTAGACTAACGGGGGAAAATAGCGTACGAAGATGTACCTCATGCTCATAACATGAATAATATATTTAATCAATCTAATAGTTACCTATCTACCCTCTTCAAAGTTGTATTCACAAAGACACGTAAAATCCATTAAGAGATTTTATATTTCCACTAGCTGCTGCCCGCGGCTTCGCCCGCGTGGCTATTTCTATATAAAATAAAAGTATCCTGCCAGTGAAAGTTCCGTCAAAATTGGTTCAGCCGTTTCGGAGATTAGCCAGAACAGACAGACAAAAATGTTAAAAATAGTGTAGATTGTTAAACAAGGGTCGAAAGGAATCAATTGGAAGAAAAAGGAATAAAAAAATTTATGGCTTTCACCCGTGTTCAACACTCTACTTTTCATTTCGATTATAAGGAAAGTAAAAAATTGTAGTTTTTCTAAAATTTTATTGTTTGCTCGCCACTTCATAAAATCATTTTTCTTAATTACCTATGTAAAAATGTTCGCAGCCGACTACCTAACCAAACATAGTTCTATTTTTAAAGTTCATTCCCGCCCTAGGGAAGGAAGCAATTACTATGAGTCTGTCCCGCCCAAGGGTGGGAAGCAGCGTTTTTGACCCGCTACTCAGATCAAACAAACACTACTTTCCGAGTATGAGAACTGAAAAAAAAAAATTGTATTATGTACCGTTTATACTTTCTTAGGCTATGGTCTCCTATAAACGCCGTCGGCCGCTTACAGCGTCACGCCGCCGTACGCTGCGTCGCGATTTACTATTGAAATGAACGCCGACGTCGACGTGTGAAAGAGGACACAACAGTACATTTCTATAGTAAACTTCGTACAGCGCGGCGCGGTGGCGTGACGCTGTAAGCCGCGGACGGCGTTTATAGGAGACCAAAGCCATATCCATTTAGTAAAAAACTGTTATTTTCACATTACAAACAGACACTTCAATTTCAATTATTTTTATAGCCATAACTACACCTAGAACTAATAGATAATAAACGGCAATCTCGCTTGAAAATTATAGGATAATTATTATTCTATTTTATTCACCATTTAACGGGTCGGTTCTATTTACTTTGTCGGGTTCACACACGCGGTGTACGTTTACAATTACCTACAATAATTTTATTAAATAATTATCTTATTTTTTTATGTTATTTCACTAATTTATTTTTATTTTATTTATTTTCGTGTCTGGTCTATCCGTGACATCACCGCGCTGCGGCATCATGTTGAGATAGGGGCCTTTTGGCCTCGTACAGGACTTTCTGTTTTTATTTTCATTTTTACTTTGTTATTTAATTTTTGTTTTTGTTATTTATGTTTCTATGAGTGTGTTTTTGTATAGTTTAATTTGTGATCTGTGCGAGTCCCAATAAATGCTTTTTTTTTCTTTCATTTACAGCGACCATTTTACGAGTCAGCAAGTTTAGGATAAGCAGAGTAGGTATACCTACCTAGACCTCCGCCGAACCTTTTAGAGATGTAAGTACCTACAGATGTTTAGTGTAAGTAATGCCTGGTATATACAATAAAATAAGTACCTAGGTAGGTACCTAGTAATAGGTACCTAGTAAGTAAGATGACGGAGACATCTTTTATTATTATAATAAATTGATGTCCATTGACCATGCATTCTCATCATTAGGTAGGTAGGTACATAAAGAAAAAAACAGTCATTAACATCAACACCAATGTGCATGTAACTATGATTATGTTACGAATAACTTATTTGTTTTAAAAATATCATACTTTTTTAAAATTGCTTGTATAAAATGAAGAATATCGTTAGACTCGAGCTTAAATTGTGATTTGTGAGACAACTAACAAGCATGCATAGCCATTTTGTTAGAAGAAAACGTACATTTTGACAAAACATAACGGTAAATACCATTTCTATTACGTTGTAAGTTGTAAGGCTCTTACAGACAGGGTTACGAGCCTGTCCGAAAGGGATATCGTGGCCCTGGCATACAGGCATCTGAAGAAACACGGGTGGGTTTAGTCAGTAAAAGTCTGACGAGCCCTCCCGCTATCCCACCCAAAAAAAAAGGCTCTTACAGACTTACGCGATATCGCGGGCGCGACAGGCACATAGAAATTTTGCTACTAATGTCACGTAGCGCCCGCGATGTCGCACCAGTCTGTACGAGCTTGTACACAACGAATAATATGACAGTGAATTCACAATGTAGATAGGTAATTTATTGTTAAGTAAGAAAAATGCAAAAAGTCAAGATCATGCAGTGTTCCCAAGCGGTCACCCATGTAAGTAGTGACCGCGCCCGACACGGCTTAACGAGAACCGGTGTGATCAGCGTGTTAGGAATGTTGGCGAAAAAAATGGCAAACAAAATTGGTGGACCACGGCAGGTTGGCCATCAAAATCTGAGCCCGATACTGAATTTAGGAAGCATTGTGCCTTCCCTTATTCTACTTATTACCATAAGTAAGCACTGGACACCGGATTAATTAGCATTAGGTAGGTACGGATGACTGCAGCTTAGGCCTAAACTACCAAACAATATTCCAGAAGACAATGCAGCTCATTGCTCGGGAGAAATACTTTGTAAACTTTCGCATCATCATCATTACCATGACTTTGACAGATCTATAGAGAAATTTCCATTCAGTCGATAACAATGCAGTTTCCTGGTTCACAACGTTCTTTATCAACGCTCCTCCGATATAATGGCGTATTGTCGCCGGATCGTGGGCGATGCGCCTGACATCAGATTTTGTCTGTAACCACCCGATTAACAAAGATATCTAAACATCTTAGTTCTCGTTTGTGAAATAGAATTGTCAGACTACTTATTCGTTGTAAGCGTTGCTTGTACTGTGAAAGTCTGACTAATAGATTGTAGATAACTTCTAAAGTGGTTGCCCATACGCCAGCGCAGAGAGCAAAGGGCACTGACCACCTTATTTCATTTCTTGACTCTCTCTCTTCCCCTAGTTATCTAGCCCCCACGTTCAGTACCTTTGCGCTAACCACAATAAAAATCTTCGTTCATCACACAATCGTCTTCTTCAATGTCCCACTCACCGCACTCATTCACTCTTCCTTCTTCGTTCAGTCTACTCTCTGTGGAATGCACTCCCCCAGGAAATCAGGATGGCAACCAACCGATTATCCTATATAGCTAAAGTTCGCGAGCACATTCGTAAGGTTTTTTTTTAGAGCAGGCTTTTACTCTTTGACTCAAGCATACTATCCAGTACTACGTGACAAGGAAAACGCCTATTTTCGGCTGTTTTTTGGACCTGTCGAGGGTATTTGACCTTGTTTCTTATAATGTGCTGTGGGATAAGCTTCGGGAGGAAACTAGCACACCCAGGGACATGATCAGTATACTGAGATATTGGTATGGCAACCAAACCAATAATGTTAAGTGGGCGGGCTCATGTTCCACAGAGTACAGGTTGGAGTGTGGGGTAAGACAGGGAGGCCTGACGTCACCACGGCTCTTCAACCTGTATGTGAATGGACTGATAGATGAGCTCAGCAGGGCCGGGGTCGGTTGTTCAATGCATGGTACTTGTATGAACAACATTAGCTACTCCGACGATATGGTACTGCTGAGCCCATCTGTTAAAGCCCTCAACATGCTCTTAGGTGTAAGTGAGAGGTACGCAGTGTCACATGGCCTCAGGTACAACTCCAAAAAAACGGAACTACTTGTTTTTAAGGCGGGCAATAAAACTCCCACTACCATTCCACCGGTCAGTCTTGGAGGGATTCAGATAAGTAGGGTTTCCAAATTTAAGTACCTGGGGCATTGGGTCACTGAGGACCTCTCTGATGATTTGGACATTGAGAGGGAACGTAGGGCATTGACAGTGACATGCAATATGCTGGCGCGCAGGTTTGCAAGGTGCACAAAAAATGTTAAAATTACTCTGTTTAAGGAGGTGCACATTGTACACCTGCAGCCTGTGGGTTCGCTATACGCAGATGGCTTTCAATGCCCTACGGATCCTCTACAATAATGGGTTTAGGATGTTGATGGGGTTGCCGCGACACTGTAGTGCATCAGCGATGTTTGCGGAGGCTAACACCGACTGCTTTGAAGCAATAGTGCGTAAGAGACCGGCCTCGTTGATGCGTCGTGTGCGGGGCAGCTCCAATAAATAAAATAAAAATGTTTATTGCAATTACATACAATTATAACACACAATGAGTTGGAGATCACCTTTTAAGCAAGAAGATGCTTGTGTTAGGTGATATCCGCTCTTCCACTATCATAAATAACAGGTATGCAATCGATAAACTGAACCAAGAATAATAAAAATAAAAGTAATCTAATTTAAATTAAACAGAAAAATAAAGCAAAAAGGAAGTACAAAATACAAAAGCAAGGAGCGCACTTGTGTGATGTGATGTATGAGAGTAGGTTTTGTTGTGTGCGTGTGTGTGTGTGTGCGTGAATAAGGCGTGAGTGAGTTGTATAAATGATCTGCTAAGTGTGTGTTGACCAATGACCTCCTAAACACGATTACAGAAAGGGTTGAGTGTCCTATTGTGGGGCACTGGAATAAGGTACACAGCTCTGGTGGTGTCCTTTTTAATGTTAGGTAAATATATTAGATTAATTTAATTAAATAAGTAGGTATAAGTACTTACATAGTTTTAAGCTTTACTAACAATTTTATATGGAATTAATCTTCTGATTTAAACTCACAAATAAAATAAATAAATTTACTGACTAAAACCCACCCTTGTTCCTTCAGATGCCTGTGTGCCAGGGCCACGATATCCCCTTCGGATAGACTCGTAACCCTGTAGTTCGTCGACTTATTTTTGTTTCTTTTTCACAATATGGCGTCTGGTTGTTGCCATATTGACTTTTGATTACTGTCATGTCTTTAGTGACACTCACAAGATTAAGACAGACTTCTTGGCGGGAAAGTGAAGCGTCATGTTAGCAGTTTTGTTTTATTTTCTAAAATTTGTGTTTAGCCGAATATTAATGTGTAATAGTGGTGGATTATTAACCATTAAGTGTTCGTGAACCTGCATTAATGTAGGCAAATGAAACAAAACAGTGCATCATCACTTTAAGTTCTCTCAAGAAGTCCGCGCGAGGTTTCAGTAAAGTGCCGCGTCTTTACTTAAACTCAAGGGGAGCGGGGCGGGATATCATCAATCATCTTTATCATGCATTGAGTGGAGTTCATTTCATAATTATTTAAATAACTTTGAACTTTGTACTTGTTACCTAATTTTACATGACACTGGCTAAATGCACAAACCGTGCGAAGCCAAAAAGAAAAGAAAAAAAAAAAAAAAAAAGATTAAGACAAATCGATTGAAGTAAGAATCATCAAAATCGGCCCACGCGTTTGGTCTCTAGAGTACCTATATAATTTAGACGAGACTGACGTTACAACAGTACTGAAACCAAGAAAAATAGTCGCAAAAAAAGGTGCCAAGCAGGTAGGTGCAATAGTATCCGCTGAACGAGGGACGTTAGTTACCGTGGAACTGGCAGCAAATGCTTTAGGAAACACAGTTCCCCCTATGTTTATTTTTCCAAGACTTAAATACAAGGATTTGTTTATCAAAGGTGGGCCACCGGAATCTATTGGAGCAGGAAACAGCTCTGGATGGATGACATCTACCGAGTTCAGCATATATATAGATCATTTTATAAAGCACACCAGACCAACTCCTTCAGATCCGGTATTATTATTGCTCGACGATCACCAATCTCATATTGACATTGATGTGGTAGAGAAAGCCAAAGCTAACTCAATTATTATGCTGTCGTTTCCTCCTCAATGTACTCACCGTCTACAACCACTGGATGTCGGAGTGAATGCAACATTCAAAAATTACTGCGCTAAAGCCCAAGACAATTGGCTAAGTAGCAACCCAGGTAAGACTATGTCTATTTATGAAATTCCTGAAATCGTCAAATATGCACTGCCCTTAGCTGCAACTCCCATCAATATAATGAGCTCTTTCAGGAAGACTGGCATTTGGCCTTATGATCCCAACATATTCACCGATGATGACTTTGCTCCTTCTTTTGTCACTGATCGCCCTTTACCTGCAATGGAGGAACCTCAAGTACCCATAGGAGATGTAGTTCCGAGCAACAGTGATGTGAATACGGAAGATAATAACTCGAGGATGCTGGAGGACGAGCACAGAAGATATGTGCCGAATAATAATTATTCTGAAAGTGCTCCGATTACTGAAGAGGAAATCTGGAATCAGCGAGGGCCGTCTTGGGTTGGAAATCGTGAAGAACCAACTGTTGTTTTCTCCCCAGAAATTGTTAGACCCTTTCCAAAGGCACCACCAAGAGTTGGAAACAGCAAACGACGCATTAGAAAATCTACAGTTTTAACAGACACGCCCGAGAAAGAAGCCCTAGCAGCAGAACAAACCAAGAAGAAAAAGAAAACCATTGAGAAACTGTCTAAAGATCAGGGCAAGGATAAGGGCAAAGAAAATCAACAGGATAAAAGAAAGTGGAAAGGCAAGGGTAAGGGAAAAGGGAAATCTGTTAAAAGACAAGTTCTACAAAGTGAGAATGAAAGTTCTGACGAAGATGATAGTTTGGAGTATTATTGTATTATGTGCTGTGATAGCTACTCCAACTCGCGTGCTGGTGAAGAATGGGTTCAGTGCCAAGAATGTCAGAACTGGGCCCATTCTAAATGTCTGAAAAATTCTTACTCGGTAACATACGTGTGCCCTAATTGTGGTTCAGATGCGTCATGTGATGATTTGTTTTAATTGTTCTTAATTATTATTCCATAGATTGATGAAAGTCTGATTATATGCTAAGCTCTTAATGTATGTCCTCAATTCTAAAGACTGATTATGATAATTATAAGCTGTGAATGTCAAATTAAGATAATGTTTAACCTAAAAGTACAATTTATAGATTTTAAAACATAAGAAGTTAATTCTATTAATGTTCCTTATAACTTGTTTTGTGTTAAATTTACGTAAAAAGTTGCCTATTACTCTAAAGACATGTTAATTAGTCTATAAATAAATGAATACCTAATCAAGCCATGTTTTTATTTATCAAATTTACCCCCAATAAACCTCGTAACAACTTACCCCAGCTCGTTAACAACTTGCCCCATGATGGGGCAAGTTGTTATTTTCCAACTTTCCGCGTATAAAACTGTATACATAAAAAGCTGTTGAAGATATACCCAAAAGACTTTCAGAATAATAAAATAGAATATATTTAACAAATTCTACCTTAATTTTAACTTTTCCAATATCACATTTTCTACGTCATTTTTGAGATCATTCCAAAATCGGCACTTCTAACCCCGCTCTCCCCTACCACAAAGGAACAAACACATACATAGGCTGATAAACACATTATCCTCCTTTGCGTCACGCAGTCGGGTAAAAACGAAATTTAATCTATCTGAGATGCTAACATTTTCGATTACACTTAGCTTGTTGATTGTTCTCACATTTATTTGTTTTGTTAAATTACTGGGCGGCAAGCAAGTATTGCCCCGGGGCGGGTGCGTCTCATAACGTATAAACTCATTTGGTCTAATTTCATTTTATTATCGTTCATAAGATATAATCAACGTGAGATATACTAACTGTTGATATAATTTCTTTACATATAACATTTATTTATTCTAAAACTTAATTAGTATAACGTTGTTTGATATAACGTTTATGTAATCGAAAATCATTTGGTCTAACGTTTAATATGTATATTGTTTATTTAATCGAAAATCATTAGGTCTAACGTTTAATATACAGGGTGTTTGGCAGAACGTTGAACATACGAACATGGTGGATAGGTGGGGTCATCTGCTACTTACTCAGCCCTAATTTATTTGGCCCTGGACCCTTGGATATTTAAAAAAATTTTTTTTTTGCTTTCTTCTAGTTTCACCACTTTCTTAACTTTAAAGTGTAATTTTTATTAAAAATGGGTAAAACAGGCAATATTTTTTTTTAAATCTTTAATGTTGGCAGATTCTTATAAAATTATTGCTTTATTCAGATGTTAGCTAGAAAAAAGTTATGAGTCCTTAAACTTAAGAAAACAGAAACTAGAAGAAAGCAAAAAAGGCCAGGGCCAAATAAATTAGGGCTGAGTAAGTAGCAGATGACCCCACCTATCCACCATTTTCGTATGTTCAACGTTCTGCCAAACACCCTGTATATAAAAAACGTCATTATGGTTAACATCCCGACTCAGAGTACCCCGACTCGGATAGGTTAGGTTAGAAGGCTAAGGCGGGAGCGAAGCGGAGCGGATTAGCCTTCGTGGTTATTTTTTTTTCCGTCGACCTATCTTAGCGCAGGTGGTAATCAGTTACTAGTTATGTTTAATATCTACTTAGGTTACTATTACCTATAACTACGACAGAACTTACAAAGAATAAAACAAAGAAAAAATACTTTTAAATATTTATTAAACAAAATACAAAGTTATTGTTTTTTTAAGCTTAAATTAGAAGCCACAGCTCAAATTATCATATTAGACCAAATAAGTTTTATATCTTTTGAGTGGTATGTCAAACGATTTTATATTTAATGTATGTTATGTCAAACGATGTTATATTTAATGTATGTTATGCTTATAAAAATTAGTTATTTTAAAATTATATCAATCGTTCATTATATTAACTAATAGCTATATTAAATAAAATTATAGGTTCCGTTGTTATATGTTGTTAATATTAGAGATTTTGTTGTTATATCATCTATTACTTACCCCCCCGGGGCGCCAAATCTTAAAATACGCCATTGCCTATATCAGGTACATTACCACTACCTTGGTTTTTAGGGTTCCGTACCCAAAGGGTAAAACGAGAACCCTATTACTAAGGCTCCGCCATCTGTCTGTCTGTCTGTCTGTCCGTCTGTCTAAATATTTAAGGGGGCTCCCATACAACAAACGCGATATTTTTGCTCGTTTTTGCTCGATATTGATAACGGCAACAGGTAGACGCTTGAAATATTCACAGAATATTTACTTATATATTTACTTTAAAAATAAATAATTAAATTAAAATGATTTTTTTGCCATTTTTATAATGGTACGGAACCCTTCGTGCGCGACTCCGACTCGCACTTGGCCGGTTTTTTTTGATTTTGCGTGAAGGCTGGCGTTATAAATCCATAAAAACATTCATCTCTATTCTTATTAGTCAGACTCGCCGACCTAGGCATACTCTCTCAGACCCGGATGACCCCATTACTCTCCTTCAGGAAAGCAATAGGGCCACAAGTACAGTGCACAAACACAAACCGTCATTCCGTCCTCGCCGCCGAGGTACCACGCGAAGTTCAAGAATAAATTGTTCCCCCCGTCCCTTGCACGTCGAACCGCCAGCCCCGAGGCTGAGTGAGCCGTAGCATTTAATAGTAATCCCCGTTAATAATCATGAATTTAAACTTTCGATCCAGCCTGTCCCCAATTTGCTTTGTTTTTCCCCAACGACGCCCTAAGCCGAGGTTCGTACCCCACAGGGGGTGCCCTTAGAGCGCTGTCGTTTAGTTTTTAATACTTATATTTACGCTCCTGGCTGGAGGCTTTAAGCTAATACCTTAGGGCAGCCACAGGAAAGACCGGTTAAGCAGTCACGGCCTCTCAAGGTCAACTGCGAGATGCCATACATAAAAAAAAAAATTAAAAAAAAAAAAAAAAAAAAACTCTATTCATGAAGAGTTTCAGGCTCGACTCAGCCGATCCTCCTTCGTCACTTTTGTGTTTTTTCTATGAACAAACGCACACTTCAAGCGCGCGGGCCGTCACGCACTTTTTTTGTACGAAAATGCGGGCCGTTCGTTGTGGCTGCTATGTGCGCTTGTCTTTCTTTACCCAAACAAAAAAAAGAAACAAGTTTCCAACTTGATGTTGGTGTCAGCGGAGTGTTTGAAACAAACTTTGTAAATGCGTCTTAGCTGCCACTGTCAGTCTGATTGACGGAGTTTCGTTCAAAACTGCAAAAACTTTTAGGTGTAATTTTATCAGTTTGTTTGTTTTCAACAATTTTTTTTTTATTCAAGGGTGTTCGTTATGGCTATGGTAAATTCGTTAAGGTTTTTTGCAATTTGCAGGTCAGTAACAGGTTGTATGTTGATCTAAATATGATTCGCGGCCGTAACAAATATGGCTTTACAGAATTATAATCATTAGAATCAGCATTACAACTATATACGTCCAAAAAATCCTACTGAATGATTATTTCTGAAATAATCACGCAGTAGGATTTTTTGAACAGATGACGATGCTTTTTTTATTCTACGGATTATAATTCTGTAAAGCCATTATTTATTATGGCCGCGAATCACATTTATACTAAAACTACACAGAATTATACTAAAACTAATTTATTATATTGATCTTGAATAAAATAAAAACATGACTCGTGAAACTGTTTCCGAACTGTTGTTATGAATGTCATTTCGCAAACGGACAAACGGGACAAACGGATTTTCCCATCATTACGGTTACAGCTTACAGACAGTTACAGCCATTTTAATATCGTTCGCTATTAGCCGCGTTCTTTTTGATTGTTTTATTTTTATTTTATCACGATAAGGAACGCTATTTCAAGGTTATATTAGCCGTGAGATAAGGGCAGGCATACAGTACAGGCGGTCATTTACTGTCAGTTTCCATAGCTAACTAGAAGGAAAGAAACGTGTATTGAACGCGCGTCTAATAAAATTACGACTATTTTATTCTACGAAACTGAGTCATGAAATTGTGATTTCCCCAGCGATGAGCGTGTATTATACTTTGTTTTAACATTGGTAAAGACGTGCGGAAGTTCGATTATGATGGATAAAATTAAGTTATTGTGGTCGAAAACCAACCGGTGGCACAGAGGTTTGTACAATATTTTATAAATCGTTAATTTTATTCAAGCGTAAATAAACTTTATGGCTTGGTAGCTTGCTTGGCTGTATAAATTGCATTTTTATTGCAGTTAGCTCAGTATTGTGTTCAATTGAATAATAGATAGTGTTATCTATACAAGTACCTATTTTAGTCAAAAAATTGGTGGTTTGTTTCATTACATAAGAATAATCGCTGGGCAGAGGCATATTCCCAATTTTTAGTCGAAAATAATTTTCTGTTTGGTCTAATCTAAACTGTTTTAGTACTCACTTATTTTTATTATTTACTTTCATAATGCTTCCTTCTTTACCTTTATTTACACAGAAAAACCAGTAATTTAAACTTTGTATATTACATAAAATTAACATATTTAAGTATTTTAACAATCAGCAATAAGTGTTTATTCACTTAATGGCATTAAAACTTATAAATGTGATGGAATGATTATGTACTTATTTGACTATAGATTTTTTAACAAAACAAATATTTAATAAGTGATTACATAATTACGAAAAGAATACATAATTAACATTTTTGTGTGCATTTCTTTATTCTCAAAAATGGTTACAAAGGCTGTAAAAATAATAATATAACTAGTTTATAACTTTACTAACTTTTAAACTTTGCAAGCAAGCCATTGACAGATGTGCCTGTGGCATAAATAAATAAATTATTTTGTAAGCCGACAACCAGCCTTACCAAGGAGTATCCTATTACCCAGTCACTGGTCTGTGGAGGTCAGATAGCCAGTTGTTCCATGTACAATACTGGCATTCAGCTGCATCCGGTTCGAGTGCAAGCCGACCACAACATAGTTGGGAAACGGCTAAGCAGATGATGACTGACCGCGGCTACACCCGCGTGAGTTTTTCTTTAAAATAAAAGTAGCATAAGTTACTTTTAACATCAGCTATCTGCCAGTGCAAGTCCCGTCAAAATCGGTCCAGCCGTTTCCGAGATTAGCTAGAACAAACAGACACAAAAAAAATTTTTTTTTTTGTTATAACTTAACTTCCCTGCCCAGTACAAACTATTTTCCCTTTTCTGTATCTTTATACAGAAAAGGGAAAATAGTTTGTACTGGGCAAACCTGGGTGGCTGGGCAGGGATTAAAACTTATAACAAAAAAAATTTTTTTTTTTTTACTCTGTTTGCTCCAGCTAATATCGGAAACGGCTGGACCGATTTTGACGGGACTTGCACTGGCAGATTAATTGGAATATAATTTTTATCTCATTATTCAAATTTAATACCTACATTTTTGCTTACTCATTGTGACTATGAATAAACTAGATAGTGTGTACCTGTACGTACTTAGAAGCATACAGTTGAGTCACTCTTATTGCAAAACATAATTCTGCCTTTGATGAAAATAATGATTTTGCACTAGCATAATTTTATGGTTAGGGTAAAAAAATGGTTATTGCTAAAAGAAATATCATCCCCACTTTTTTAGGGTACCTCCCGTACCCTAAAAAAACTTAACCACGATGTTGGCGTGATTAATATGTATACCCATGCCAAATTACAGCTTTCTAGTACTAGTCTTTGAGCTAAGCTGGGGACAGACAGATGGACATGTCCGTCATTGACTACCCATGCCATGTCCGTTGTTGACTACGGAACCCTAAAAATGGCTTAGTCTTTTATACCTGGGTCTATAGATAAATCTCATTTTGTAATAAGGCCGTAATAGTTTATTTATCTAAGACTTGGTCTATCTTCTTGTCAAGTTTCATCCAAATCTATTCAGCTGTTTATGTTGTAAAAGTTAGTGAAAGTAATTCACTAACAAACATTTTTACAAACTTTTACATTTTATATGGATTAATAAGATAAGTAGAAAATTAAGTAAGATAATCAAAGTAATTAATCTTTAACACGCACACTGCATTGCCTCTTTACTAAATGCCTGTAATTCTTGAAACCATGGCTATCAATTGGAAAAGTCATTTATTCAAATTAAACTGAGACTCATCACTTTTTGAACGTCAAAATTACACAAGACAGTCCCGCATAACGCCTGCCCTTCACCACTTCCTCGTACTTTAGCTGGAAAGCAGAAGTAGCTCAACAAACTCCCCAGCAGGAAAATTAAGCCCTTTCAGCAAGGTAGTTATCTGCAATAAGGTTAAAATATAATCACCTACTCCGGTAGTAAGAAACATTATCTGCTCATTCAAAGATCATAACAGATGTCGCGGCTCATTAGTAATGCCTTATAAATATCTGAATGACTGCCTTTCATCACTTCCTCGTACTTTAGCTGGAAAGCAGAAGTAGCTCAACAAACTCCCCAGCAGGAAAATTAAGCCCTTTCAGCAAGGTAGTTATCTGCAATAAGGTTAAAATATAATCACCTACTCCGGTAGTAAGAAACATTATCTGCTCATTCAAAGATCATAACAGATGTCGCGGCTCATTAGTAATGCCTTATAAATATCTGAATGACTGCCTTTCATCACTTCCTCGTACTTTAGCTGGAAAGCAGAAGTAGCTCAACAAACTCCCCAGCAGGAAAATTAAGCCCTTTCAGCAAGGTAGTTATCTGCAATAAGGTTAAAATATAATCACCTACTCCGGTAGTAAGAAACATTATCTGCTCATTCAAAGATCATAACAGATGTCGCGGCTCATTAGTAATGCCTTATAAATATCTGAATGACTGCCTTTCATCACTTCCTCGTACTTTAGCTGGAAAGCAGAAGTAGCTCAACAAACTCCCCAGCAGGAAAATTAAGCCCTTTCAGCAAGGTAGTTATCTGCAATAAGGTTAAAATATAATCACCTACTCCGGTAGTAAGAAACATTATCTGCTCATTCAAAGATCATAACAGATGTCGCGGCTCATTAGTAATGCCTTATAAATATCTGAATGACTGCCTTTCATCACTTCCTCGTACTTTAGCTGGAAAGCAGAAGTAGCTCAACAAACTCCCCAGCAGGAAAATTAAGCCCTTTCAGCAAGGTAGTTATCTGCAATAAGGTTAAAATATAATCACCTACTCCGGTAGTAAGAAACATTATCTGCTCATTCAAAGATCATAACAGATGTCGCGGCTCATTAGTAATGCCTTATAAATATCTGAATGACTGCCTTTCATCACTTCCTCGTACTTTAGCTGGAAAGCAGAAGTAGCTCAACAAACTCCCCAGCAGGAAAATTAAGCCCTTTCAGCAAGGTAGTTATCTGCAATAAGGTTAAAATATAATCA
This sequence comes from Tiliacea citrago, assembly GCA_963921375.1. NCBI lineage: Eukaryota > Metazoa > Arthropoda > Insecta > Lepidoptera > Noctuidae > Tiliacea > Tiliacea citrago. Next base: position 5,109,465 of record OY992799.1, read on the forward strand.
GCTACTCCGGTAGTAAGAAACATTATCTGCTCATTCAAAGATCATAAAAGATGTCGCGGCTCATTAGTAATGCCTTATAAATATCTGAATGACATATTCAAGCTGCCTAGGTCCCGCCATGATGTAGGTATATAATAGTTAATAGGCTGCAAGGCCATCTAGATTAAAGGTACATACAACCACAGTACTTACTTGAATGTGTTATTTTCCTAATCTTATGTATGACTAGTTGCTGCCCGTGGCTTCGCCTGCGTGGTTTTTTCTAAAATAAAAGGACGCTAAGTTACTCCATATAACATCAGTGAAAGTCCCGTCAAAATCGGTCCAGCCGTTTCGGAGATTAGCTGGAACAAACAGACAGACAGACAAAAATGTTTAAAATTGTTTACTGTATATAATTTCATAAGCATTTAGTAAAAAGCTGTTATTTTGATATTACAAAACGATACTGCAATTTTATTTATTTGTATAGCAGATTAATTTATCATTTTTTATGAGTTTAAAGTCCAACTTCTTTGGATCTGGCAAAAAAATCGCTAATGATAGTTGCTGGTATTAGAACTTGAGGTTATTACCCTTTGATCTTGACAGGTACTGTTATCATGACGTAATACTTCAAAGTTTCTAAAGAAATCATCACAATCTTCACGCTTTGGCAGCGTGGTTCTTGAAGCGTTACCACAGACGTAATACATAATGCGCTATCTTACAAGTGCAGTTCAAGATTTTAATGCAATAGTAAACATTAGATAAAGTTACGTCTTTTTACATTGTTTGTTCTCACATAATAATATCATCATCTGCTGGAAAAGGCTAGTTTTCCCACCTATGTTGGGGTCTGCTTCCAGCATGGGCGTACCCACGGTATGGCAAGGTGGGGCACCTGCCCCATCCGGGACCCCAACTCACAGCTAAAAATTTACACACCATGCGAGTTCAACTCGCACTTGTCCGGTTTTCAAATTTGGAGTTTGACATTTGTACCTGTCAAAATAAGGTTTCATTTCTACTACATAGCGAGTTTATACCCACCCCTAAAAATATGCTGGGTACGCCCATGGCTTCCAGTTAAACCGGATGCAGCTGATAACCAGTATTTTACATGGAGCGACTGCCTATCTGACCTTCACAACCCAATTGCTAGGTCAAAGTCAAATTATTTATTTCAATTAGACACATAAATGGCACTTTTGAACGTCAAAATTTAGAAGAAAATAGAATTGATTCCAGTCGCTAGGTAATACGATACCCCTTGGTAAGACTGGTTTTCAGACTTTCGGGCTTCTGACGACCCGTAACGACTGTAAAAGATTCACAAAATGACAGCCGGGTCCAACGGCTTAACGTGCTTTCCGAGGCACGGAGGGGTCTTGGTATGTAAAGATGGTAACAATCGTTTGGTCTCACCAGTGATCGGAATAGTAGAGCTATATAGCTCTACGTAAAGTTCTAAGAACAAAGTCAAAAAAAGTGGAGACTTTACGACAATTTTTTTTAAAGATATATTTGTTCCGAGTTTCGGGACATCACTTAAGTACATTTAATATTAATGTTATTAATACAGCAAACTAATTGAATTCATTTTTCTTTTTTAACCGACTTCAAAAACAAGGAGAACGTTCTCAAAAAACCAGTAGAATACGTTTTCTATTGTTATTAATTCAGGTAAAGAACTGGGTCCGCCTCATGTTTTGGTTTCCCAGAATAGCCAAAACTTGCTGACTCTTTCTATATTTTGTTTATCACTGGTAAAGAATTATAAAAGGGTAGAGGAGTGTTTCGCATTCCAATCCAAGCGTCGTCGTGCGCCCATCACTCACTCCTGTAGTTCCTTAAGTTGTGTACGCATATTTGACTCATGAATTGTTTTTTTTTACGTACTTGTACTTGTTTTATCGTTTATTGGATCTGCTTTTCATGACCACCTTGGCTTGATTTTATGGACTAAGTTTTACCGTAACTGACATACTGACATTTGCTCTGGTAATCAAACTGCGTAGTAAGTTTATGAATTTTACATGACTTTTAAGATAAAATTCTAAAGATTAAACTATTTTTGATTATTTTCCAAATTCAAACAATTTTATTCAACAATTTACGGAAAAAATATTTTGTCGTAAGTAATAAAAAAATATTTTGTCGTAAGGCGTCTCCACTTTGTCTCTGTTCTTTTTCGAACTTTAGGTATTTTAGCTCACCTTTTCCGATCACTGGTTCGCACATATTGGTACTTAACTAAAAATTCATCATTAATGATGTAACTAATATTTTGTAAGAATATAATTTAAAAGAGTGTCCATAGAGTTTCTTGCCCCTTTTTCTTTATAGGAACCTACTACGCTTGGAAGGGACAACTAGCTTCACCTTTTTGAATAAAGGACTCCTTTGACAATTCAAAAGTGCCTGTAGATGGTTTAATTGAAATAGGATGCTTTGAGTTTGATTTTTTACATATTATGAACAGTCAGTGAACATAGATAAGTATCCACCTTACCTAGTAATTTACTTGGTAAGCTGGATACTTATTTAACTCGGTTCACCGACTGTACAGTACCTGGCCGTTTATGGTACATCGAGTTTTAAACAATATTGTTGTAATTTATTTTTAAATAAACCTTCCTTCTGTGTGTTTTGCCTTGCTTCTGCTTTTTTGTTGTTTCGTCCCTTTATGTATTCGCAGATGGAATATTAAATGATATGTCACTCCCACAATTAAGACGAATCTAACGACACCTCATATGTTAAAATCCATCAAACCGTTTAGGCTACAGAGAGTGCCAAAGAAATAGATTGCCATTTTATGTGTGTCACCGATTACCCCGCAGGCCTTCACGACTGGGCCACGACTTTTGATCACTCAAAATCCTTTTCCATCTGTTCCAGTGGTCTTCGTTTTTGCCGTGATAGAATTGAAGCTCGTACCCGGGGGTCAGTTGGGGTTCCAGTGCAATGACCCCGCGCTCTCACACCCCTTCAATGGGGACACGATCAGCTACAAAGTGCTCATGGCTACCACTGTGCTGTTGCCGTTAGCTGTCGTAAGTACCTACTATCAAAATACTATAATTATTCACTGGTGGTTTTTTAACTGTTGAAATTCCAAACGATGCAATAATATTTAGGCGTTGATTTAGATGTCAACTAGTGTTAGTGAAAACGAGTATTGATTTTATTCTGGCTCTCACAAACTTCCATACTAGCACGAGCAAACTTGCTTGCTTGTGTCCATATTCTTTGGCTTGAGTAAACCGATCCAGTGGCTGTTTCTTTCTCGCTCTAGTAAAGGATATTTCTAACCAAAGGGATAGAATTACGAAAAATGTAGAATTCTGGTGGTTGGTCTGGCTCAGCTCAATTGAGCATCCCAGTGGTGGAAAGTTTGGAGAGTCCGCCGTCTTGTTACAAGTATTCTGAACTTTATTCCGACTACGATAAAGTTGTTACTACAAAAATTTAGTGTAGAACCGTCTAAATTAACAATTTCGTATTAAGAACTTTACATCAGTCGGGATAAAGTTCAAAATACAATAACTGACTCTATGGTTTAAGCTTGAACTAAAGTAAGAATTCGTGTAAGGCTGATAGTACCCAGTAACCACCATATCTTTCTTTTCCAGATGTTACTAGTCGAGAGGATATACCACAATGACAAGACAGTGAAACACAAGCAAGCATTATGTTGGTTCAAAGAGTATCTGTTTGGAGTCATTGTCAACCTCGTCGTAGTGCAGATGCTGAAACTCATTGTGGGGTCTCCGAGGCCTCATTTCTTTGATACGTGCAGCCCTAAGGAGGCGTTGACTTGTCAAGGGTAAGGATTGAAAGGACATGGGGGAGGAGTTTGCCCCACAGTAGGATAGTAATGGCTAGTTGGAGTTCCCAAGGTTCTCATTTGAATGGACAGGCCGAAAGCCCGGTAAAAGTCACAAGGAGGCGTTAAATACAAATTGGACCAAAGCTCTTGTCATCATTCTTCTGCTCTTATCGCAATTTACTTAGGATCGGTGCAACATGTATTTTCTTCCATACTTCTCTATTAGTCGTCATCTCGGTAGTCACTCCCTTTCTAGCCATATCATCTTTCACACAGTCCATCCACCGTTTCTTTAGTCTTCCCCTTCTTGTATAGCCATCCCATTCATACTCAAACTTCCCTGACGACATTTTCCTCATTCCTCCGCATCACATGTCCATACAATAACAACCAATTTCAAGTTATTTATAATAATAATAATTATTGAACGGGCGAAACTTCACATACGTCTTCTTCTTTTCGAGTCGATGGATTTGTATTAAATAAGTTGAGCCCAGGCATCAGTGGCGTTTTTAGGTCCTTAAAGTGACAAATCATGTCTGTGCAGTTTCGGTAGCTAATTGTACCCTATGTATGGAATTATTTGGAAGAACCCTGTGGGTCTACTCCGAAGCTCTAAACCGAAGTATCGGCCGAATTTTCGGCCGTTTTTAAACTTCCATTGTTTCCTTTTTTGACTTTGAGTCCTTACCCGACTTCAAGTCACAGTTTTGGCTTTGGCTTATCTCTCCGACTGCATTTTTTATGTAAATATGTAACCGTAATAGTAAAGAAACGACCGAACATTCGGCCGTTGCTTTGGATTTATGTTCGGAGTAGACCCCCTGAAGTATAAGTAGACCCTTTTGCAGCTGAGCTAATGATAACAAATTCGGAATCCTTATAGTTTCGCCATGTCCGTTTGTCTGTCCGCGGCTTAGCTCAAAGAGTCTTAGTACTAGAAAGCATTAATTTGGCATGGAAATTTATATTAATCACAAGTCAAGTCAAGTGGTAAAACAGAATCTTGAAAACAAAAATATAAGGCGAGGAAAGGCCGCGTCCTCACTCCTCACCAAAAGCGCTCGTCGCACGAGTACGCGATAGACGCGATCGTTTGTATATAGGTAATACGGGCTGGTGTCAGCAGCTCCACGTCAATGGGCGTATTTTGCGGACGGGTGGGAAATTCGGTTATTCGATCCACCCCAGCTCCTCAAGGAAGGCCAGCAACGCCTTGGTGTTACTGACAATCTCACGTAGGATACCTGGGTTACCGAAGTACAATCGTTTATATGAATGTTGACGTATTAAAGTGACTTGATTGATCGCGCGGGTAGGTATGTCAATTTTGTTGTTTTTTTTTATTACACACGAATAGTATAAAATATTGACGGTAGTATCTCTTTTCCAGGGCTGAATACGTATCAAGTTACACATGTACTAAGGCCCACTGGTTGAATCAGTCAGACAGGAGCTTTCCTTCAGGACACACGTCGCTTGCAGTGCACACAGGACTGTTCCTAGCTGTAAGTATTATTATTGGTAGAGATTGAGTTATCTCATAGAAATAATAGCTTGGTACTTACCTACCTCGTTAAGACGTGAATACATCATACGTCCGAAACTGTGGGTTAATATCGTGATTTTGAGCACGTTTGGATTCAGAAGCTTGTCTGGTATTTCTCAGTAGCAGCCCGGAGTCTGGATTTGTGCCCGGTTGCGTAAAGCCAATCCCTTTATATGAACTAACACTGGGTGGTGCTGAATAGTATACAGACATTGTCCTGCACAATTTTGAAAATAATCGTACAAATCTGTTTCGAGCCAGATTGGTTTTTACCGCACAGAGTAGCAACCAAACTCAAAAGTGTGCTACGCGGAGCCCTGGAAGCCTCTGTGTAAATAAAGCTCCGCGTAAATACTGGGCATAATGAAAAAAAATAGGTACTAAATTTTATTTTACTCTGCAACCTGAGTAAGATAAAATCTATCTAAATATTCCAACTTATAGGTAAAAAAATATGCAAATGTTAATGCCAAGTATTATGATTATTAATAAAGATTACACATACAACCATTTTTGATTATTTTAGGGCTTCGTCAAATATTTCGTTTTCCAAAAGAGTTCCGTCGCCAAAAACGTTTGAGAACCATCACTGCCTTAGAAGAATGCAGGCGTGATGTTTTGTTATTCTTGCTTTTTTAGGGTTCCGTACCCAAAGCGTAAAACGGGAACCCTATTACTAAGGCTCCGCCGTCTGTCTGTCTGTCAGTCCGTCCGTCTGTCACCAGGCTGTATCTCACGATCCGTGATAGCTAGACAGTTGAAATTTTCATAGATGATGTATTTCTGTTGCCGCTATAGCAGCAAATACAAAAAACCAGAATAACATAAATATTTAAGGGGGCTCCCATACAATAAACGTGATTTTTTTGCTCGTTTTTGCTCGATATTGATAACGGTAACAGGTAGACACTTGAAATATTCACAGAATATTTAGTTATATATTCACTTTAAAAATCAATAATTAAATTAAAATAAAACAAATATTTAAGGGGGGCTCCCATACAACAAACTTGATTTTTTTGCCGTTTTTATAGATAATGGTACGGAACCCTTCGTGCGCGAGTCCGACTCGTACTTGGCCGGTTTTTCTTGGTGTTTTTTTAAACTAAATAATACCTACTTTAAAAAGGTCCTTGAAGCCTTGAAGATAAGTGACAGTTCACGAATGAGAATGAATGTGTCATGTTCTACTTTGTCAAAAAAATTACTTAAATGATAGAGCAAACAAAAAATGCCTCAAGGTTTTTGTTAGTTTTAAGATCAAATACAATCACTTTGATCACATGGCAAAGACTCTTTCCGTCTTATTACAAAACAAGGTTTATCTTCAGACCCAGGTTTTACCCATGGAGCCATTATTGAATTTCGAACTTTATTCCGTCTATGGTAAAGTTCCTAATGTAAAACTGACAACTTAGTACCGAACTAAGTTTTCAGTTTTGTATAAAGAACGGTATTTCAATCACAGTTACGTTCTTATTACAAAAACTGGCCCCATGGTTTAAGCCATGTCAAAATATAATATAAATCTTGTTTTGTAATAAGGGGGATATAGTTTTAAGGAGAGGTCATGTTAATTCTGCAAGGTCATTCTGCAATACTAAAATTTTAACACAGAAACTGAAAAAAAATAAGCACTTGATCTCAAAATTTAGGTTCCCTTCATATGTTCTTTTAACGAAATTAATTAGTAAACAAAAAAAAAAAAAACTACAACATTGTTTAAGTTATATTCCTTCCTGTTACCAGATTTAAAACACAAATATATAGTGTCCGGTTGGTCTAGCGCTACTGTCGAGCACGAGGTCCTGGGTTCGATTCCCAGGTTGGGCAAAGTGTTATTGGGTTCCATCAGGAATTTCTCAGTAGCAGCCCGGAGTCTGGATTTGGGCTGGTTGATAGTAATAGGCTCGCCTCCTACATAATTGGCGAAATGTGTGTACTATAGCTACACCTCTGCCTAACCCTTCGGGGATAACAAGATGTTATGTTATGTAAATATACAGATGCTTAAAACACTATTAAACCTTCGCTCTCACCAATATTATATCTAAATCACATTTAATTTCAGTACTACCTCCATCGCCGAACAAGCGCTCCTGCCACCAGTAAGATCATCGTTATGCAAGTGCTCTGCGTGGCTGCAGCGGTAATATGCGGCGTGTCTCGCATGACGGACCACCGGCATCACTGGTGGGATGTGCTGGCGGGAGTTGTCATAGCGGCGCCCATCTTGTTGTGGACTGTAAGTAGCTATGGTCTGTGTCAAAATTATCTGGTTGAAATAAATAGAGGTTACTGACCTTTTATTGACATTCTTAATTTTAAAAAAACCGGCCAAGTGTGCGTGTCGGAACACGCACAATGAAGGGTTCCGGAGTTGGGATGAAGTTATCCCAAAAACAAACTTAACATTGTAGTTGAAAAACATGTTCTCCCATACATCGATATACGTCACGGTCAATTCTCCAACTACGAATTTAAGGTGGTCGACTATTACTCGTTAACTTGTAAGGCCTACTTAGCTGTGAAAGTTTTCCTTTAAATTTCGTTATAGATACTACTGCCATGAATTATTTAGTTATCTAAATATTCAGTGAAATATTCAGTTAACCTCAGCTGCACGACTACTGACAAATTCGTGCACTGACTGGACAGGTCCCCTCAACCTGTGTGGTTCTTTCGTCAAAAGATAATTTCAGGCACCAATCTACATGATCTGACCAAGATTATGTCTGGACTTTAAAAGAGACTGTGACCTCTGAGTTTGTTTCGGCCTTTCTTCTCAGAGTAGTCGGATACGAAACGCCGACCTCATCTAGTTTTTTTAATATGATTGACGTGTAAAAGTGTTTGTACAAACCTACTTACAGAAATAAATCATTTATCATTTAACCATTAAGCTGGGGGGGGGGGGGGGGGGGGGGCTTGATTCTAGTGCCTCCCGCCACACCGGACGGACGGACAGACCGATAGATGGACATGGCGAAACTATAAGGGTTCCTTGTTGACTACGGAACCCTAAAAACAGAAATAAAGCCCATATTTCCTGAATCAACATCCATCGTGCTTTTTTTAACAAAAGCAAAACTACACAGTTTTTTGTTTGGGTTCCTACGAAGAGATATTAGGGAAAGAGTAATGACCGTTATTACCATACTGAAACAATTAAGTACTTTGAGTTTCACCAAGCAGTGATAACGGCCGCGACTTACGAGTTGTAGGGCTTAGGTTCGAACCCAGCCAGGCGCTTTACTTTGTGTAAATTATTTCATCACCACTGCTTCTCAAAACGGTGAAGGAAAATATCGTGAGGAAACCGGCATGTCCTAGAACAAAAAATTCGAGGACATGTGACATTTACCAACCCGCACTGGGTTACGGCCCACTCCCTCTCACCGAGAGGAGGCCTGTGTCCTAGCAATGTGTACATTATAGGTGAATATGCTTCACCAAGTGGCATTTTCACAGTTAGCTTTTAATTTTCAGTGACTGAACACTATCTAATAAAATCATAGTCAAGACATTCGCCATTTACGGCAATCTAGAGTTGAAACTTCCCATTAAATTAAAACTACCTCTTTTCACAGATTAATTCTCTGTGCGGTAACTTCGAATGTGCCAACAAGACGTCAACAGCGGACGACCCGACGAGTATCGACACGGGGGTCGCCAAAGTGCCCCTTATCAACAAGGAAACGTAACTAAATTATTGTATTATTATTAGTAATGACGCTAGCTAGCTGTAATTGTTACGCGAAACAGCACTGCGTTTATGTGTACTGGTATATCTAAAATACTGTAATTTAAAGATACTAGTATATTCAAGATAGTAGTATCAAAAGTACTGGTATATTCAAGGTTTAGATACTGATAAACCCAACGTTACGGTATTATTAAAATAATGGCATGCAAAATACTGGTATCCAAAATACTATTTAATCCAAGATATTGATATGCCTTCAGCAAAGCTTCACAGCCTTAAATGGAATTGCTATAAATTAAGAAAACGGTTTTAGAATAAGAAATAATAACATTTTTATACCATAGCAATTGCCTTAAAAAGTATTGATGACGAATTTAAAACTGAATAATAATTAAATCAAATAAGTCTAATTATACTATACCGATGCAATAAAAATTATTAAGGCAGTTTTAAAATGATAAAATTGAAATTCTGCAGTTTTCTATTAAAATTTTCTTATACAGGGTCAAACTAAATTAGCTAGCGAAACTCCGTAGGCGTTATGGGTATCGTTATCTAAACATGATAAAGCAAAAGTAAATTAGTTTAAAGATTTGTTTCTGGGGTCATGGACCGTAGTTTGTGTAATCACTTGAAATATCAGTTGTTTTTGTGTAAACTTCACAGAGTGATGGTTATCGACATTTAAACACGATGTAATAAAAGAAAACAGATATTCTCAACTCATACTTCAAGTAACGACACAACCAGCAGCTTGAACCCCCTAAAAAAAATCCATCAAAACTTTTTAATTTTATCGTGTTTAGATTTTAGAAATCGATACCCATCACAGCTCTGCAGCCGTGACTTACTAATTCCATGCTATTAAAAAGTACTTACTTATTCCATGGTCAAGCTGTCACTTCCTGTTACAAATTAAATTAGCTAGCGAATCTTGCAGTTTCGCTAGCTAATTTGATTTGACCCTGTATAAACGGTTAAACCTACAGGTACATAACATCATAGTTATTGGTAATTATATTTAAAAAAAAACAGTGATATTTATCAAGTATGAATAAACAAAAATTATGATTAAAAACACCAAAAATGTGAATGTACAGACGCCAGCACATCAAGCTACTACAATCTATCAAATTTCTTTAATAGATTTTCAGCTTTATGCCTACAGCATAAGGTTCAAGGTTGATTGGGAAAATTTCACATTTTCGGGTAGCTTGACCTGCTGGCGTCTGTACCTAAAGTTTACACAACGGGTTACCTTAGCAAGATGCTTATAAACGCAATCGCTTTTCCTATAAAGTAGTTAATCACTTTTAATACTTCGCATGTATTGTATTTTGTATTCATCATTTACCACAACTGGGCAAAAGCCAGAAACATAAACGTATCCAAGTAACATCCCGAGTTACAGCATGATAACTCGGGAGTCGGGACTATGCTTGCTTTGACCGATTAGGGCCGTATATAGAATTGTTCCAGTGCTATAAAGGGATAGCGCTATACGTAATTTATAGCTCTCTCTCTTTTTCACAATTCTCTATGGGATATGGGTTTAGATAATGATTGACTGTTACCGCAATGAAAGCAAAAAGACAGAAAAATAAATTACCCTGCAATGCTGGTCATTGTATTCATGCTGTAGTAAAATTGTTAAACATAGATTAATAATAATATTTTAGTGTAATTTATTTATTTTTATTTATAGGCATTTTCTGGTATTATTTTGTGATCATAGAACTTGATTTTCAGAGATTAATGAATAATTAATATAATAAATACATTAAATGTAAAATGTGGGTAATTTATGTTAGATTTAAGTTATTGATAATAATTGTGTTATTTTTTATTAAATACACAATATTTTTTAAACAAATATGATTCTTACTGCTGAACATATTTAAGTATTGACAGCACTAGAGCAGCGATAATATACCTACAACTATAAATTAAGAAATTCACACGGTACAGGTACCTACATACATTTATAAAAGCAACAATATTGTAAAATAATAAGAGAAATTAGGATATTACTACTAAGTGCCAATTTCACCAATGAAACTGCGTTCAAGAGCTGTCAGTGTCATTCAGTTTCATTGGTAAAGTCGGCCCTAAGATTCCATAAAGTACGTCATAAACTTTATTTATAAACGTTGTTTAAAGTTAAGAACGTTTAAACGTCAAAAACTGTCGTTATTCGTTACTTAACTTAAGTATACGTATCCTGGTGGTGTGACACCTTAAACAAAAATGTCTTGCATGCAAGTTCTACTTGTGCAAGTAGAACTTGCGCAAACGCAGTAACTGCTAGTACCAATTGTAAACCACGCCAAATAGTACATTCAATATCTACCTACTAAGGAAACAATTATCATTATTTTGTATGGGATGTATTAATTATTTTTTTATCTTGTGTGTATTAAAGGTGTTTTATTTATAAGATCTGTGTTTTTTCTCAGCTTTAGCATAAGCTTTATAAGACCCTTAAAATATCTTATCTGCTCACTCATATTTATGTATTTTGGAAAAAGCGGCCTGTAGTAGTAGCCGTATTGGTTTTTGAATACGAATTAAAAACAGTTTGAAGTATCTTAAACATTATTCAGCAATACGTTCAAACAACTTATTTATTGCTTTAAGTGTAGCGGCTTCACTTATAAACACTAATTATACGTTTATCAAACTTCAAAATACGAATATCGGTATTTAATTTCGTAAACGCTAGATAATTATACCTTCATAATGCTCACTGACTCCATGCAATATAATTATACGTTCAAACAACAGATAATGACGGTAAATAAGAACTGTTTGGAATCAAAACTGAACATTTCTTCCGAGATCTCATTAAAAATGTATACTTCGTGACTGAGGAAGGCGTTCGGCACTGTTGACATAATTAATTTTCCTTTAATACTATTTATGCATCACTTATTACAGTTTCGAGTCATTCTTTGTCTGTATACTGACGGTATTCAACATGAAAATGAATTTCCGGGCTTTGATTTTGGTTTTTGTTATGTTAGAAAAGAAGGTGTACGCCAAGGATCCATCTTGGGTACACTTCATTAAAACTTATGTTGAGAATGAAGGGAAACCTACAATTCTGATTTTTTGTGACCTTTGCTGGGATAAAAGTAAGTAGCATTGCAACTTATGATTATATTTGGAAAAAAATAAGTGTGTAAAAGAATCGTTGACTTTGTAATTTTTAATGATCGCCAAGGTAGCATTTTATTGTGATTTATGTTCAATTTAAATTGATTTTATTATTTTTCCAGATGTTATAGTTAATTTAGCAAATGAAATATCAAAGATTGGAAGCAGATCATCAACGTCAATGGATGTTGATTCCAGATATTATTATCATGATTTACTGTACCTTATTGATCTTGACTGTCCAAGAGCTGAAGAAATCATTGCTTTGGTATTTCTTGGCTTTTACTTACTGTTTATTGTTAATAGCTTGCGGCCTATCGACATTGATTATTGAACTCAAATGTTATACGCCTTCATCGACCGACGATCGATTATGAATTGGAGCGATCAATATCGACTGGTCGACATAGACCGACCGCAATTTAGTTGTAACTCATGTCATTTTTTTAATGACAATTTATTATAAAAGTGACATGAATACCTTTTGTGTCGAAAGTCTATATTAAAGTTTCGGAGTATTCATTATGCATGTCGTGATTAACGTAAATACAACAATAAGCTGGAAACCTTTTTATTAGACACATTATATTTATTAATTTCAAGAAATTACACATAAGTCCATCCCAAGCAAATTTTGGTTAGATACAAGTTAAAACTACATCGTTATTTTTAAGGCAACAAAACGCAACTTGTTTTGTTCACCTTACCGCTGGCTGGTTATTACGACTTGGTCGAAGCACGCAAACATGGCTGCTTTATGGAACAGCCCAATATTGGCCGACAGTGACTTAGTACTGGCCGCGAGGACTGGCAGCTTTTTCAAACTAATGGAACGTGAGTAGAGGGTTATTGTAATAGAGCTTTTTGTGAAGGAGCTCTAAATTCTGGGAAAGTACTACCAGTTCTTTTTTTGACGCCAAGCAGCATTGCTGTATTCTCATCTGAAGAGTAACCATTTATAAAGTTATTATGTTCGCATATTATGTGTTATTGGGCCGTTAACATACAGGCGGGCTACCTGATGGCAAGTGGTCGTTGCCTCATAAAGACAAACCATAATTACCTCATGAGCCTTGCAACGGCAGTACTTCCTCAGAAGCTACTAAAACTTAATTGCCAATCTTTTCACTCCCAAGTCCACAAGCCGTCGCCCAACGGCTCCATGATATCCACCATCCGCGGCTACTACAACGGGAGCCTGGTGGACGAAAGACCTCATCGGGAAATATTCCGCAGACACCGTGACGTCATGGGACATACCATCACCATGTCCAACGTCATTCAGGACAGCAACACCACACTGTACCATCTGTTGAATGAGGATAGATTGTGAGTGGGAGATTGGTCTTTTCATTCTAAGGTTTCCTGAATTTTTGAAGGTCATATTCATAGTGGCCGGCTTTTCTGGTTCAGCAACTTGGAAGTTGCCTATATTTTGATTCAACATACCATGACTAGCCGTAAAAAAGAAAAAAAAAACATCGGTCTTTCTGTAACCGAGGCACCTTATTTAAACAATATTTATGTCGCTGACGGTTTGCCTAAAACCTTGTCTGCGGGAAAACACACCTTGTGTTTTACTAAACGAACGTGAATGTGGCGCTCACGCAACATGTGTGTTTGCGTATTTTCAAATCTGTGCGGCAGAACACTCCTTGTGTCGTGTGCTGAAGAGAAGGGTATATGGTGCCTACATGACGATACAGTCTGAACCACCAAGGATTCCTTGGTTCTCTGAAGTAAATATGAATAGATTGTTAGTAACAAGCATAGGTACGTCTGCGATCTGGTTACATTCCATTGAATGCGTTCGGGCATCTTATGAAGGTGGTTGATACCCCAAACTGTCTGATATGCAATAAACTAAAAAGCGATAATTGAAAACTTTTTAACAAAAAATGTAACGGCCGAAAAAGAAACTCTAAGCCAAAAAGTAAAAAAGTTAGTCTAAGCTCCTAAAAACCTTTTCACAGTAGTTATAACTTGTGTAGGGAACCACAACACGACTCCATAACGAAGATCTGCTGGATGAACGTGAGGCTAGCGTTCCAGATGTTGAACGCTACGGCTGGCGCCGTGTTCAGTTACCGCTGGGGCAATAAGGTCAATGGCCAGTGGTCGGGCATGATTGATGACCTGTATTCTGGAAGAGCGGATGTGGGTGAGTACCTATACCAACCTAGTTAGTATAGTTCATCATCAGCCTTAAGCAGTACACTGCTGGACATAGGCCTTTCCAATTCCACGCCATTCAAATCGATTTTCAGCAACTCTCATCCAGCCCTGCCTTACGTTTGCCGTACCTACATGAGTAGGTTTTTACATGTTGCCATTTATTTATTCGTAAGTAGTGTAAGATCGATGTCATGGAAGGTAAATTACCCTAATTTTTAGTAAAATAATAATTAACAAATTAATTAAAAAGTACTTAGTACTTTTTAGTAAAATATTAATTAGGGTAATTTTCCTTCCATGACATCGATCTTTTTACCATCCTCAATATGAAAAAATACATAATGTCATAGCCTGAAGAATTGCCGAACTCAAATCGCAGTTTCCAGGGCACATTGCTCGCAAAACGGATGGCCCAACGGATGAACCAAAAAATTCTGGAGTGGCAATCGCGAGCCTATAAAAAAAAAAGTGTTTATTCAGACAAATATTTTAAGGACATATAATATTTACTTCTGCCAAACTGCACAGCAGTTTGTTGGCCGACGTAGCTCCTTTTTGTTTTTGTAAGTAAAGTATATAATTTGGTTTTTATAATGACGGGGACGATTCGAGGTGCGTGGGTAGGGTAGATCACATCAAAGATGGACCGATGACCTGTTGAATGTCGCGGGGATCCCAAGACTGGTTGTTGTAGGAGGCTATTAACTAGCAGTGGACGTCTTTCGGCTGAATGATGATGACGACAAATATTATAGAGCCTACTTTAATAACTCCAACTTTCCAGGAACAAACTGCGTTATGTTAGACTTGGAGCGCCTCGACGTGGTTTCATACACAGACAGCCTAGCCAAGTTCAGGGTTCGCTTCATATTCCGCCAGCCCCCGCTGCCGTACGTGGCTAATATATTCTCCATGCCATTCTCCAGAAACGTGTGGATTGCCATGTCTGTGTGTGCTCTGATCTCTACTGCCACTGTGTACCTGGCTGCGAAGTGGGAAGCTAAAGGAGGCAAGGTAAAATACTATCGTAATACTTAACCCCCCCCCCCCCCATTCCGCCGGGCGCTTTAGGCGCGAAAACGCGGGCGTACCGCGCGAGTTTAGCTGTTACGGCGCGGTAACGGCCGCGTCTGACTAAAATGACGATTACTTGAAAGATACTTACGGGAGCTGGCTAAAAGATGTGTTGTTAGAATCTTTATGAAATATGCTAACATATTATGTATAGATTATTCCTGTCGTGCCTTGTAAAATAAAGCAATAAATGGTTAAAAGTCAGCGTGAGCGTTTTTCGGATTAGGATACTATGAACTTGACATCTAATGAACTAGGTACCTAATTTCAGTTTTATACTCGTATCTACAGAATACATAAACGAATTTTGGAGAGTAGGTATTAGTCAGGAGTAGGTACCTAGACACTATTGTATGGACTTCTCGAAAATCAATCTAAAAGGTTCGTTATGCAAGGTTTCATGAAAAATCTTATTTCAATATAATATAAAAAAAACATAAATAAATGATTTAGGTAAACTATATCTTCAAGAGGGGGGAAGGAGGCAGTAGGTATTTCGGAAAGAAAAAACTAACACATAAACACAGGCAATTTTTGTTCTGTGTTTTTCATTACCTATCTCCTACTTTAGTAAATGGAAACTTAACTTATTAATTGCACCCTATATCGTTTCATTTCCACATTATCTTATAAACTCTTAGCAAAATGGTTAAATACAAAGTGGACCCTTTGCTCTTTATCCAGGGTCCAACACAATTGGCCAGCGTAGGTGACGCTATGCTGCTGACGTTTAGCGCTATTGGCCAGCAGGGCTGTGTCTTGGAACCTAGAAGACTCCCAGGTTAGTTTCCAGTTTTAATACAGTTCAATTAATATGAGATACCATCCAGTGGCGTAGCTGTCATGGGTGACACCCGGTGCGCATAATTGTGGTGTCCCCCAAGAATAAAAACCGGTCAAGTGCGTGTCGAACCACCCACAATGAAGGGTTACGTAGTTGGGATGAATTTATATCCCAAAAACAAACTTATCATTGTAGTTGAAAAACATGTTCTCCCATACAATCATTCCAATTGCAAATGTAAGTTGCTCGACTATTACTCAATAAATTGTAAAATAGTTTTCCTTTTAACTTCGTTATATTCATAATACTACTGCCGTGATTTTTTCCTTCCATTTATTGCTTTATTTAAATTATTAATTTTGGATAAGTTGGTTAAAATAGCTTCAAGCCTAAGTGCTCGTTTACGGAGGCGCAGGGCGTCGCGCGTCGCGTGCAGCGTGGCGTGTCGCGGCGCGTCGGACGTTTTTTCTGTTTACAGAGAGGCGGTGCGTGCAGCGGCCCGCGTCATCACACGCGCCAACACAAACATATGGCAATGTACGATGTTGTTTATGGAGACGCGGGCGTGAAGAGTAGCGGTGTCCGCCGCTGCGGTCACGGCGGAACTTCTAGCGTGTAGCGTAGCGGGTATCGGCGTATGCTCGTACTGGGGCGTGCGACGCCGCTTGTGTTGTTACGTTTTACCCTGAACGGAGAATTACAGAAACGCAACGCCGCGATAAACGTCGGGTGGGACGCTGCGGTGCCATCCACTTGCTCCGCTTGCATTTCAAGCAAACGCGTGTAAAATCGGTTCTCCGTAAACGCTCTCATACAACGCCATATGTTTTAATTTTGTGCGGGCCGGACTGCCCAACGCGACGCGCGACGCCTCGCGTCTCTGTAAACAAGGCCTAAGTGTTTTATTGTTGAAAAACGTGATAGTTTGTGTAATTATTATATTTTTAAGGTCGAGCGTCACCCCCAATCAGGTGGCACCCGGTGCGGACGCCCCCTCTAGCTACGCCACTGATAACATCACGCCTGTATTCCCTGAAGGTTTAGGCATAGACATAACCTATAGTAGGTACTTACACCCACATTCCGCCAGTTATGTATAAGTTCCATGTAATAGGGGGCGAGCCTGTTGCCATCAACCGGGCACAAATCCTGAGTCCGAATCCTGAATTCTGCCCCTAACGAAAGGTCACAGCCCGGATCTGACTATAGCATTGCGATTCATGTTTGCCAAAATAATTCCCTCTATAACCGTAATTGTGGCTGACAAACCATTCAACAAGTCAGCTCCACAAAATACTTGGGCATAATTGTTGATCAGACCTAACTATGATCGCGCAAGCGCATCGTTGTCTCGTTTCGGCGAGAGATGACAACATTTTGTCGCATGCACATCTTTGCCATGCAGGTAAGCAAGCAAAGTACTTCGACTTAATAGTAGGTAGGTAGGTACCCAATAGGCTGATGCTAACTTTATATCTGTTTTTGTTTATTTATTTGTTGAATACATGACTACTTAGTAGATAGATATCTATTACTTAGTGTGTATTTTATTTTTGTAATGTGCGTCCTGTTGTGAAAGATTCTTTATTTTCTGTAAATATAATATAAAACGTTTATTTTCTCTGCACAAGTTAATGGTAAACTTTGACAGTGTGTCTTTGATGTGTCACAAATACTCGTAGTCACAAAGTGCAAGGTCGCATGATGGTGGTCGTGCTGTTCTCGCTGCGCGCGGCGTAGTGTGTTGATGTGTCACAATGTGCAGGACGCATGATGGTGTTCGTGCTGTTCTCGCTGCACGCGGCGTAGTGCGTTGATGTGTCACAATGTGCAGGACGCATGATGGTGTTCGTGCTGTTCTCGCTGCACGCGGCGTAGTGTGTTGATGTGTCACAATGTGCAGGACGCATGATGGTGTTCGTGCTGTTCTCGCTGCACGCGGCGTAGTGTGTTGATGTGTCACAATGTGCAGGACGCATGATGGTGTTCGTGCTGTTCTCGCTGCGCGCGGCGTAGTGTGTTGATGTGTCACAATGTGCAGGACGCATGATGGTGTTCGTGCTGTTCTCGCAGCACGCGGCGTAGTGTGTTGATGTGTCACAACGTGCAGGACGCACGATGGTGTTCGTGCTGTTCTCGCTGCACGCGGTGTAGTGTGTTGATGTGTCACAATGTGCAGGACGCATGATGGTGTTCGTGCTGTTCTCGCTGCACGCGGCGTAGTGTGTTGATGTGTCACAATGTGCAGGACGCATGATGGTGTTCGTGCTGTTCTTGCTGTACGCGGCGTAAGTACTATGTTTATCTGTTACAATATGCAGGTCGCATGACGATGTTCGTGTTGTTCACTGCGCTGATGGCGCTGTACGCGGCGTACTCGGCCAACATCGTGGTCCTGATGCAGGCGCCGTCCGACTCCATCCGCAGCCTGCCGCATCTCGCCGGTGCCAAGATCACGCTCGCAGCCAACGATGTTGATTATGACCATTTTGTTTTAAAAGTGAGTGGTGATTATTATCTGCCATCATCAGCATTCAGCCTAAAAATGTCCACTGCTGGATATATGCATAAGCGCGTTTTCCCTAAGCGTTACCACATCGACCGGTCATGTGCCTCTCATCCAGCCAATTCCAGCGCCCTTTATTAGGTCGTCATTCCACTGGTTGGGGCTCCCGCTGAGCCTTTCGTTAAGCAGTTGGCACACCAGAATTTTTCGAATCCTGTTTAAACTTTGGTATTTAGTCAGTAGGTACTTTACGACTTGCTCAGTTCATTGTGTACCATCACGAGACTTGATCTGGTGACCCTGTCTCGTGGTGATAGTAAGGCCTTCCTCGTCCTACCTACTAACTATTTCAGTTCTTCAAAGACCCAATACGTGAGGTGGTGAACAAGAGAGTCAATCCAGAAAAGGGGAAGAAACATTTCTACGACCTGAATGAAGGAGTCGAGAGGATTAGACAGGTAAGTAATGCTTATTTGTTTTAGGTTTTACCTAAAAACTGTAAAACTGAGCATTAAGAGCGGCCAACCCGTCATACTTATCATACAAACGCTCGTACGGGTTATGGCGTTGTGACACATATTTCTTTGAAATTTTTGAACCATGCAAATGCTATGCAAGCAAAAAATAAAAATTTGGGGAAACAAATTCAGTATATGCCTGCAAAAATCTGCTTTTTTGCAGGCTTATACTGAATTTAACTTTGGCTGTTCATAAAGTACTCATAAATTGTACAGACGCTAGCACATCAAGCTACTACAATCTGTCAAATTTCTTTAATAGATTTTCAACTTTATCGCTACAGCTTAAGGTTCAAGGTTGATTTGGGAAAATTTGACAGTTTCGGGTAGCTTGACCTGCAGCTGGCGTCTGTACATATATGTAAAGAAAACATTACGATAGAGACCTCGCACATGTAATTGAGATTCTAAACGACCAACATTTATTTCACAAACTTGCTCAAAAACATGTATTTCCTGGAACAAGTTTTATGAAATTTCCGCACACTATTTTTCGTTAAATGTTATCGCGATCGCGTGTTCTCACTTGCGCTGGATGAAACAAGATTTTCGACTATGCTCGCGGTGACGATAGACGGACCGGGAAGGGCCCTCTTAAAGAAAAACAAGGTTTTGTGGTTATGGCTAGACTGCCAAAGGGGAGGGGCTAGTGGCTAAATAACAACAGCTGCACGGGTCGCTCTTCAAGGTTAAGCAACGCTTGCTGAGCTTGGTCCGTGAATAGGTGACCAGACCATCCATTAACTACATACCGAGACCCGTCCGTGTCTCGAAAAGTACGTTAAGCCCAGGGCCCAGGCTGTCATTTGTAGATCTTTGACAGTCGTTACGGGGGGTAGTCAGGAGTCTCAGGACCTCACATCTGCGTCAGCGAATGGTGTTAGTGTTGCGTTCTGGGCCAAACAGGAAATTTAAATTATCGAAAATACTGCAGCAATCATTTTTAAATTTGTAAATATATGGCAAAGTTGAGGACTTATGCCGTGCTGTGTACCGTTAAGAGGGCGTACAACGGTACACTAGCGCCACTCCTTTAACAAAATATTATCTCGTGACTGAGAAGGAATTATGAATAACGGCTCAATAAGAACCCTCGGTAAGTGTCTAGAATTTTCTAATACCTTTTATAAAGTTTCATATTGAGACACGAAGCAACAAAATACGATCTAGAGGAATGTGGCCGCTTTTCTTTAGATCGTATTTTGTTGCTTCGTGTCTCAATAAGAAACTTTATAAAAGGTTGCTTCGTGTCTCAATAAGAAACTTTATAAAAGGTATTAGAAAATTCTAGACACACTTACCGAGGGCCCTTATTGAACCGTTATTCATAATTCATTCTCAGTCACGAGATAATACTTTTTTAAACGAGTGGCGCTAGTGTACCATTGTACGCCCTCATAAGTACTGCCGCTGTAGAGTTGCTGTGCTCCACAGCAACTCTACAGTGGCAGCAATAGGTCCAGAGTTTTGTGGGTGCACTGTGGAATTACTGGCACATTGTTTATTTTTGTTTGTCGTAAAGTAAATTCAAACGATGTACCATAGTGCATATAATCCAGAACCTACTGTTTGGGAGGAGACACTGGGTCCTGTAACACAGGTGCTTATACATAGCGCAGGAGTCAGGGCTTCACTTTGCTAGTACACATTTTTTATGCCAATAAATAATTTATTTATTTATCTACATCAGATATTTTCAGAGCAGTGGTGGCCCTATGGTACCGGCCGCGACTTACCGAGTTGTAGGTCGTGGGTTCAAATCCAGGCAGGCGATTTACTTTACTTTGTGTAAATTATTTCATCACGACTGCTCTCAAAACGGTGAAGGAAAACATCGTGAGGAAACCGGCATGCCCTAGAACCAACAATTCGAAGACATGTGACATCTACCAACCTGCACTGGGCGAGCATGGTAGATGCCCACACCCTCTCGAAGAGAGGAGGCCTGTGTCCCAGCAGTGATTATGCTATGTTTGACGAAAACACGATTCCATAATTTTTTCTCGACGGAAATATTACAAAGTTACCTCCAAACTGAACAATACTTCAAATTAGATCATGGAACATTGCATAATAACTGAACGGATTATAGAGCAGATACTATATTGCTCTTATTAATAAACGTATTATTAACCTATTTTAGTTAAAATGCTGCTAAAGTTCGTTTGTTTTTTTATTTGTCACTTTGACCTTTGTGTTTCATAGAAAGTGACAAAACCTATTTTAACTAAAATAGGTTTTATATGTTCGATAACTTTTTATAAATAAGACCGTAAGTCTTTTTTTTTTCAATTTCCTTATTATATTTACCGTAAAAATAAATTACCTAAACTATCGGTGCCTTAGAGCTTTCTCCCTGCCGCTGTCTCGCTTGTACGTTTCTGCGAGAAGTAGTGTAAGAGCGAGATTAGAAGAGTGAGGTGGCGCTGAGGTATTATGGACTCTTAAACATTAGCCGAGTTATTCACAACGAACCCAAGACGTAATTCCCTCTCATCATCCAGGGCCTGTTCGCATTCCACTCGAACGTGGATCCAGTATACCGGCGCATTGAGCAGACCTTCCTGGAGACGGAGAAGTGTGACCTGATGGAGGTGGACTTTCTGAACAGCTTCGATGTCTTCGTGCCTGTGAGGAAAGGATCGCCATATTTGGAACTGCTTCGAGTTGTGTAAGTATCTACAAGTACTTGGAAACCCATGATACCTTTTTTATAAGTTGATATTTTTGAGAGAAATATAAACGGAAACGGTTTTAGTACCTGCCTAATGGATTTATTTCGGGTTTGCTAGACTCGATCGAGATCTTAGTGATGAATGAGTTCATTCCGCGGTAATTTCCATTCACCATGATGATGTAGACAAATATCACCCTATTATCTTAGTCACGTTTTACAACACTCACGAAACACGAACAATCACGATCGATAAAACCGTTTTGTCTTTAAATTATAATTCAACGGTTGGGTCATGCCGGTTTTGATGTAGGTACTCTTTCGGCATACTGAAATGGACTCAGACTGAACTCGACGCCCAGAGGGTTCGTACGCTGCTGACTGCATATCGAATGCATCACCCACGGTCTTCGGTAATGAGACTGTATATCTCGCGAAAGTGTGGAGGTCAAGGCTTTTTAAACGCTAAGACCCTCCACAATCGCGAGATATGCAGTCTCAGGGAATATTTCCTAGAAGCCGAGGTGGGGATGCATCGAGATGCTGTCGCGGTGGACAAGGCAAGGGCCTCACCCCGCTATCCTTGGCTACAGAGAACTGGCGCAAGCCTGTAGTGCTTGACACTAACGATCGCAGGGAGGTATGGCAAATTAAGGAGCTTCATGGACGCTTTTTCCGGGCCCTACATGAACCCGATATAGACTTTTTAGCGTCCGTAGCCTGGCTGCGTTTCGGTGACCTCTTTGGGGAAACCGAAGATTTTGTCTGTGCAATTATGGACGAAGTTATCGTGACGAACAATTACCGAAGATTTATTGTGAAGGACGGCACGGTTGACGTGTGTCGGGCCATGTCATCGTCCGGGAGAATCAATCCGACACATTATCTCCGGGTGTTCTCGTCTAGCTAACGAAGAGTACTTGCATAGACACCACCTTGTAGCCCGAATTATCCATCAGCAACTTGCTCTGAAATACAGCCTTGTGGAATCAGAAGTGCCGTACTACAGGTATGTGCCCGACCCAGTTCTCGAAAATGGAAATATCACATTGTACTGGGATCGATCCATCATCACTGACAGGACTATTTTTGCCAATAAGCCTGATATAGTGGTGGTGGATCGAATAGAGCGGCGCGCAATGATTATTGACTTAACGGTCCCACATGACGGGAACCTCGTGAAAGCCGAGAAACATAAACAAATTAAGTATCTTGACTTGGCTCGCGAGGTTGTCAACATCATGGTGGGCTACTATTTTTTATATTTTTAAATGTTTTTATATCCTAATATAGTAAAAAAATATATATATATATAAATGATATATTAGGTTGGGGAAAAAGACTTTTCGCATTATATTATGTATGAACTTGTAATAAAATCTCTTTGGCTATACTATTTGTATCTGCATGGCTGGTTTTGGTATCATTGAAACTTTAAATTTTAAAGAACATAATTCCAAATTCAAATTAGGAAAATGTGTGATTTTCATTTGTTTTTCGTACTGTCAAGATGAGTGAATCTAATGAAGAAATTCGATATATTTTAAAATTTTACTACAAAAAAGGTAAAAATGCAACGCAAGCCGCGAAAAAAATTTGCGATGTTTATGGACCTAGTGTCTGTGAGAGTAGCACAAATTTGGTTTAAGCGTTTTCAATCCGGAAATTTTGATGTGAAAGATGCACGTCGCTCTGGTCGCGTATTACGGATAAAATGGATGCCATTTTTGAAAAAGTGGAGCAAGATCAGTAGTTACGACGTAGCTGAAGAACTAGGAATTGGCCACAAAACAATTTCGGCACATTTGAAAAAAACTGGGTACACAAAAAAGCTCGATATTTGGGTACCTCACGAACTCACTGAAAGAAACCTAATGAACCGTGTACTCATTTGTGATTCTTTATTGCGACGTAATGAAACCGAACCATTTGAACAAGAAGCTGATAACTGGTGATGAAAAGTGGATCACGTACGACAAGAACGTGCGAAAAAGGTCGTGATCAAAGGCCGGTCAGGCTTCACAGACTGTGGCAAAACCCGGGTTAACTCGCAACAAGGTGAAACTGTGTGTGTGGTGGGATTGGAAGGGCATTATTCATTATGAGCTGTTACCACCAGGCAGGACCATCGATTCTGAACTCTACTGCGAACAATTTTTTTTTTTTTTTACAGTTGTATTGACAATGTTGTCATTTGGTTTAAATATGTAGGTTTTTATTTTTATAATTTTAGTAATATTTTATATAGATTCTTTTTTAATTTGTGAATGTGAGAACGTTGTAGGCTTAATAGACTGTAGCTTTGTAAACTATCTTTTATTTTGTTAAGTACTTACACTACCTCCCACCTACACTGTCCTCCCATACCTATTAACACTGTAACTTGGAAACATTGTTAAAGCCCACTTTTTTTAAAAGAGTAACTTGCCGGAGTTTCTTGCCGGCTCTTCTCCATAGGAAACGACCAATTGGAACCGTGCACCTAGCTTCTGACGTTTCATAAGTGCCCATGTAGGTGTATGTGAAATAAAAAAAAATGATTTTGAACAACTGAAGAGATTAAAGCAAGAAGTTGGGAGAAAGCGGCCGGAATTAATCAACAGAAGGGGTGTGGTTTTTCATCATGAAAACGCTAGACCTCACACATCTTTAAACACTCAGCAAAAATTAAGAGAGTTTGGCTGGGAGGTATTAATGCATCCGCCGTATAGTCCTGACCTTGCACCTTCAGATTTCCACCTGTTTCGGTCTCTTCAGAATTCTTTAGGCAGTGTCAGGTTAACATCACGAGAGGACTGCCAAAACCACTTGTCGCGGTATTTTGATCAGAAGTCCCAAAATTTCTATAGCAATGGGATCATGTCCCTACCTACAAGATGGCAAAAAGGCGTCACACGCCATAGACGGCAAAAATCTCCGATTTTGTTGAAATTTCGCGAGCGGATAGTACCCAAATTGTTCTATTTAGTACCTCTATTGAAAATAATTGTACCTCTTGGGTTTTGCTAAAAAAATGAAAAACAAGAAGGACCGTCTGTGGCGTATACGCCACGGACGGCCCATTTTCTTCGGTAGAAGTTAGAGATGCATAATTAGATACCTAAATAAAAACTTACGAATTCTAAATAATAACACGATAGCGCACACCAAACGGCCACAATATTAAATTGAAAATGGTAAAAATTTAACCTAAAAACGCAGCACCCATAAAAAAGGTATTTTTGTGTGATTATTTCATCCTAAAGAATTGTACTCATTTCACACCTCACGAAAACGTAATTATGTTACAGAAACATGCAATACTTTAAGAGAAAACAGCAAATCAAAATCAAACTCACCATCACCAACACAGACCTAGCCATCTTTGTAATAACTAGATGTGACAATCAAATTCGATGTACTGAACTATCTTGTTGTGGTGGTATTATTCTAAAAGCTGTATTGACTTAAATGACAAGCAATATATTATTTGGATAACCAAATTTTATACTTAACACAACAATTTTTTTTTTCCTTCCGTATCTTTCCATCTCCATCATTCCTATGGCTACTATGGTTATTCTGGCACACAGAGCACGGAGTTGCCGTGTGCCGCCGCGCTGGTACGACTAGAGACAGCAGTACCTATATTATTCTTACCGCGCTGCAACATCAGACCAGGGGACCTAAAATGGACGCTTTGGCAGAATCTTAATACGATCCGCGTACAATTCATCTGTTTGACAGTTTTGTATGGAGTTTCGTAAAATGGTCCACAAATTATGAATTTTTATAGTGAAGTCTAATGTCAAATAGCAGCTGTCAAACATGAATTGCGGGATGTATGAATTGTACGCAGATCATATTATGATTCTGCTAAAGCGTCCATTTTAGGCCCCCTTGTATAATGTTATGTTGATAAGATATGTACTTATAGATTGAAAATTAAATGTGCTTGTCGTTGAAATAAATGCCGATTGTTACGGTTGTTTTCTTAAGAAATACTTTATTTTGTTTATGATTAACTGCTATACATAACAGCCTTGAAAGTATTTTCACTTGAGATAAAGACTCTTATATTGAAGTGAAGAGGATGTGCAGGTGAGTAACTTTAAGAGCGTTAGTAACCCCACGGCTACATTTTCGCGATAACGCGAACTCTACTTCGCACTCTCTCTCTCGCACACCGGTCGACGTCCCGCTGTACAAGAGAGCGCGCAAAATGAAGTTCGCGTTATCCCGACAGTGTAGCCGTAGCATTATAAAAGAAGCGCCGAGTGAATGAGTGAAATGAAACAAGCACTGCCTTAACGAGCTGGCATAGATTGGAGGTGTATGTAAGAGTAATTCGGCTGTACAGTCGTTTCACAGTTAATTTTCCTCTGATTTTGCATCACAGTGATTTATAATCTCATCGCTATAGGCCAAAGGGAAAAGTACTGGCAGTACTGTACTATACAAGTCGATACCCTTTGAATGCGTATGCTTTTGCTCATGAGGATTTTTCTGGAGTTGGTATTTAATTTATTTATTATTTCGTAAATTACACCATTACACCTAAAATGAGCCAATACGATGCGTATTTGGTTTGACTATGAAAGTCAAACAAAATACGAGTTAGGTAGGTAGGTACTATTTAACCGACTCCAAGACTAGTTATGATTGCTATCTGTTTGAGCTGAAATCTGGCACACCTAAACTATTTATCTTCGGTGACAATGTAATTCATAGATACATATATATGGTAGGTACCTACTATGGAACTGGGGGTCTAACATGGAAGCTTTGGCAGAATCATCATTTATGATCTGCGTACAATTAATACATCCCGCAATTCATCTGTTTGACAGCTGCTATTTGACATTAGACTTCAATATAAAAATTCATAATTTGTGGAGCATTTTACAAAACTCCATACAAAACTGTCAAACAGATGAATTGTTGGATATGAATTGTACGCAGATCGTATTAAGATTCTGCCAAAGCGTCCATTTTAGGCCCCCTGGGGGTCTACTCCGAAGCGTTAACCCGAAGTATCGGCCGAATGTTCGGTTTTGCTTAACTACGGCTAACTATGGCTGACTACGGCCAAAAAAAAAACGACAGTCAAAGATGTGACTTTAAGTCGGGTATGGATTTAAAGTCAAAAATAGAAACTATGGAATTTATAAAAAGGCCGAACATTCAGCCGATACTTCGGTTTAACGCTTCGGAGTAGACCCCCAGGTCTGATGTTGCAGCGCGGTAAGAATAATATAGGTACTGCCGTGTCCAGTCGTACCAGCGCGGCGGCACACGGCAATTCCGTGCTCTGTGGGCCACAACAACCATAGTAGCCATAGGAATGATGGAGATGGAAAGATACGGAAGGAAAAAAAAAATTGTTGTTAAGTATAAAATTTGGTTATCCAAATAATATATTGCTTGTCATTAATAAGTCAATACAGCTTTTAGAATAATACCACCACAACAAGATAGTTCAGTACATCGAATTTGATTGTCAGATCTAGTTATTACAAAGATGGCTAGGTCTGTGTTGGTGATGGTGAGTTTGATTTTGATTTGCTGTTTTCTCTTAAAGTTTTGCATGTTTCTGTAACATAATTACGTTTTCGTGAGGTGTGAAATGAGTACAATTCTTTAGGATGAAATAATCACACAAAAATACCTTTTTTCTGGGTGCTGCGTTTTTAGGTTAAATTTTCACCATTTTCAATTTAATATTGTGGCCGATTGGTGCGCGCTATCGTGTTATTATTGAGAATTCGTAAGTTTTTATTTAGGTATCTCTAACTTCTACCGAAGAAAATGGGCCATCCGTGGCGTATACGCCACAGACGGTCCTTCTTGTTTTTAATTTTTTAGCAAAACCCAAGAGGTACAATTATTTTCAATAGAGGTACTAAATAGAACAATTTGGGTACTATCCCCTCGCGAAATTTCAACAAAATCGGCGATTTTTGCCGTCTGTGGCCTGTGACGCCTTTTTGCCATCTTGTATGTATTTTTTTTTAATTATTATTTCGATAGTTTCCTCTTTTATTACTGTATGTTAAACTTTATCATTTATTCTTATACTACTCTTCGTAGATGTAATTGCTTGAGCACAATTATTTAGTTTGATTTATATATTACTATATTATTTTGTAATCTGTCTATTGTAAAGAGCCCAAAAAGACATGTTCTCTAAACGTCAACGAAATAAAACGTTGCTAAATTGAAGAGTACAACTGTGCCGTAGCATGCCAACTGAAGTGGCAAGTATTACGTTAAGTCGGTTACTTGACACCTCTCTCGTCACGTGGGTTTTTTTGTTTACCTTTATTTAACTACCTAAACCAACGGAATATACATACTTTACTTTATGTAAATAAACTATATTAAAAAATGTTTTGAATTTTCTTAAAAAATGCGAAGAAACTTTTTCCCCAACCTATTATTATTTATGAAATAAAGGAATAATAATAATTAATAAATCTCTCTTAGTTAGATTAGTTCCATGTCACACGGTTGTCCCGTGGTAGCATATAAGACAAATTGTTTTATTGTCTTTTTTCATATTTTTAGGGTTCCGTACCCAAAGGGTAAAACGGGCACCCTATTACTAAGGCTCCGCCGTCTGTCTGACTGTCTGTCCGTCTGTCACCAGGCTGTATCTCATGAACCGTGATAGTTAGACAGTTGAAATTTTCACACATGATGTATTTCTGTTGCCGCTATAACAGCAAATACTAAAAAATAGAAAATAATAAATACTTTAGGGGGCTCCCATACAACAAACGTGATTTTTTGCTCGTTTTTGATCGATATTGATAACGGTAACAGGTAGACGCTTGAAATATTCACAGAATATTTAGTTATATATTCACTTTAAAATAAATAATCAAATTAAAATAAAACAAATATTTAAGGGGGGCTCCCATACTACAAACGTGATTTTTTGTTCGTTTTTATAGATAATGGTACGGAACCCTGCGTGCGCGCAGATACGGATCTTGAATTAAGAATACCTAAGGGTCCTTGACGCGATTGGTATTGTGACTTTTACAAGTACTTACATAAAAATAAAATCTCCCCAGTTTCAAACAAATCCGTGAGTTCGGGATCCAGTCCGCTCTATCAAAGCGCCTGCAAGTTCCAAAGCCGCCCTGCACGTCCAAGATGTCATCGTTCAGCAGCGTGGGTCTAATAGACATGAAGCCGGCTCTGATCCTCATGCTGTATGGCGTCTGCTTGTCTGTGGCCATCGCGGTTGCGGAGATTGTCGTGTTTAAATTGTGAGTTTTAGGGGTTATTTATTTATAAACGTTGCTTCGGGGGATCGCTAAAGGTAGACCGCGAAATTCAAATTTTATTACTTTTTTTGCAATTTGCAGGTCAGTAACAGGTTTTATGTTGATCTAAATATGATTCGCGGCCATAACAAATATGGCTTTACAGAATTATCATTATCATATCATAAGAATCAGCATTACAACTCTCTAAGTTCATAAAATCCTACTGAATGATTATTTCAGAAATAGTCATTCAATAGGATTTTACGAAGAGAGTTAGTTATACTGCCGATTCTAATTATTATAATTCTGTAAAGCCATATTTGTTATGGCCGCGAATCATATTTAGATCAACATACAACCTGTTACTTAGGTACCTGCAAATTGCAAAAAACGTAATATAATTTAAATTTCGCGGGCTACCTTAGCGCATCCCCCTTAACTTTAATACAAATTTGTAAATACACTCTATTGTTTTTTATTTAAATTTTGTGTAAGAAACCGGCTTTTTGTCATAATTACGATCCCGGCGTAGGAAAGGGGTGAAAAGTTGGACGCAGATTTTGACGGGCCGCACCGCGTTGCAAAAATCCTTCCTCATCACTTTTGTACCTTTTGTACGAACTATTGTTCGGTGCTGGCCACACCGCGCTTTATTCAGTCCCGTACCTCTAAAGAAAAAAAACGGAACCCTTACAGGATAGCTCGTGTGTCTGTCTGTCCGTCTGTCACAGCTGATTTGGGCCGATTAAGTTGAAATTTTGTACAAAATTTCAACTAACATAAACACACATAAAATCACTCAATATTGTGCGTACAAACTTACATTTGCAGTTGTAATTTGGAATTTATGAGGGAAGATGTTTTTCAACTACAATGTTAAGTTGGTTCTCGCCATAAATTCTTCAGGGTTCTTGTTTTGAAATGCCGTAGGTACGCTGCGGCCCGAATCCAATGCGGTTGGAATGTAATGTACCTACGCTTAACTTTTATATGTTCGCTTCGTAGTTTCCAAACAGATGGACTGATGTCAACGCAGTTTTTTATTATTGTTTTCCTTTGTGTTAAAATAATTAATCATTTTGAATAAGTAAGTAATTTGTTTCAACAGGAATGCGCGGAGGGCGCTCTTTAAGGTTAAGAATATGGATCTACCGAACTCAGCATGAAAACGAAAGAATTTGAAAATTAAATCATGTTTCACGTTAAGCCGTGTCCGCACGAGCGAACAAAACATGGTGAACATCGAACGCCGGACATTTTTTTCGTACGTGTGGACGTAAATTAGCAAAGTGAACACGAACACCATACACCGTCCATACAGAACAACGAAATTGGATCGCCACGAACATTTTTAACGAAGAGTTTGATGTTCGTTAGTGGTACGCACATGCGTATCTACAAAGTGTTCGATGTTCGTTCGTGCGTAAACGCCTTTAGCATCATATTTATTAAATCTATAGCGGAACTCCTAGTTTTCTTTTACCTATCATCACGCCTTAAGTCCCCCAAGGGTTGGGGAGAGGTGGTACCTGTAGTACACCCACATCGGGGTGATATAGTTTTACTAACCCTAATGTTTTAACAGTAGAGCTGCTGTTTTTCAATGGCATCCCTGTTTTCTGTTTTAGTCCATATTTCTACTGTTTTTGGACTTTAGGCGCCATTTGCAGCAAAAAATCCTAAATGCTTGTTTCTTGCTTTGAATGTGGGTACGAACAACGGTCTAACGTCTGCCGATTCTGACTCAACAATAAAAGTAAGCGCTGAAGGTATGCATTTTGAACTGTTTTATTCTTGCTAGATAGTAATTTCAGAACAGTAATTCTACTATTTACTATTTTTAGTTTGATAGGGTTGGCAACACTGGGGCATTATACAAGAAAACGGCTCGACATATTAAACGATTAGATTTTTATGCTGCCAGTGATGTCAGATATTTTTGATCAAAAGGTCTAGGTATTGCATTCTTTTGAACTGAATACTTAGGCAGATATTTATAACGCAAGATATGTCCGATATTTATAAATTTTGAGAGGTCACACATCTTTTTGAAGCTGATGTGGCATCCTATATTGTGACTGAAACTGGCATGCCCACCAACAGGGATTTTAATTTTGATAATCTCTCTTTGATAAACTCATTATCCGCTAGTTGTACGTAAGTCCATCAAATTTAATTCCCCATTAAAAGTAATGCTGTCACTTTCTGATACGTTCCGTTAGACAGAGACAGCATTACTTTTAATGGGGAATTACATTTAATGGACTTACGTGCAACTAGCGGTATATCTTCTAAACTAAGACCCGACAAAATCTGTGACTTGGCGAAAACTTAAGACTAATTAGCGACCAAATTTGGGAGAAAACAGACCTTCGCTAGATGCCCCAAGTTTTTGAGATATAAATGTGGTTAAGCTAGGGAGCCTCTCACTAGGTTAGCCACCTAGAAACGCTATAAGCGTTTCTAGGTGGCACTTCAGATTCTAATATTTGGCGACTGATTCAGACTAATTAGCGACAAAATTTGGGTGAAAACAGATGTTCTCTAGGTGCCCTAGGTTTTGAGATTCAAATTGGGCCAAGCTGGGGAGATGCTCCCTAGATCGGCCACCTATAAACCCTTGAACTTGTGACCGACAAATTCTGATATTTGGCGACAAATTTCAACTAAGCTTTAAATGTCTTAGGTCTTAGACGAAGTACCTACGTTTTTTTATCTGCAATTTTTTGTTAATTGCCGACAGTGCCCCACTTAAAGCTGGTATGTTATTTTTTTTCGTCGTTAATCCGATTTGCATCTAATCTAATGAACCAAGTTCCAAGTCTTAGAAAACTTTTAAAATTTGATTTATAAAATTGCCTCAATTATTCAAACCTTTTTAAAAACATGCTCAAAGTGCTGCAAATGGTGTCAACTATCACCCCCTTAAGGCTTTGCACCTGGCTTCCAAACATCCTATATACATGCTCGGGACAGTACGTGGGTGGTGTACTAGTTTGTAATAAATAAAACAAATATAGCCGTGAAAAGATAATTTTATCGTACAAAGCTAGGTTCAAAACATTTTAAATGCTTATTCATAAACCTAAACCGCACATATAAGCGAGTTGCACACCGAAACCTCCTATAGCCTGGCAATTTTTTTTTTTTCATGCGAATATAGAAGCACTGGTTTTAGATAGAAGAGCGAATTTTGCGGGTACCAATTCGACAATTTCAGTTAGTGAGAAAAGTCGATAATCATTTCGGCAAGGAAACTTGTTACTGTTGTTACAACCAAGTAATTATTTTACAAATTTCGAAAATGTTGACATATTTTTGTCGCTGATTTTAATTGATAGATAATTTCACCCAAATGGTCTATTTTTTTTAATGTGTAACATCTTTCCTCTCGTGAAAAGGGACGTAAGTGTGTAACAGGAAGTGACAGCTTGAGCATGGAATAAGTAAGTACTTTTTAATAACATGGAATTAGTAAGTATTTATGAATTTCGACCAGTGGGCGACAACTAGTAATGAATAATTATTCGAATAAATATTTCAGTATTTAACTTTTTTTAATTTTGAGGTTAATTTCTGTCGCTGCTCAGTAGAATAGAATAGAATAGAATACTCTTTATTATGTACACCATAAAAGTTACAGATATAAATGTTGAAATTTTACATAGGGTGACACAATGGGCGGTCTTATCGCTAAAAGCGATCTTTTACAGACAACCTTTGGATGGATTAAAAAGAGAAGGAGAGAGTACTGCAGGTAGTCAGTGGTGAACTATTTACATGTACAATAAATACGTACATACACTAAGCATAACTTATCTATAATATATATATACAATAATAAACATGAAACAAGAGCAAGGAACTGTATTCTGTAATGATGCTGTTTAAGAACAGAGAAGGTGTTTTTTTACCAGAATTTTAAAAGTGGACTAAGATTGAGCACGCCTTATCGACACGGGCAAGGCATTCCATAACCGTACTGCTTGAACTGTAAAAGACTTGTCATAAAATCTGGTGGAATGCATCGGCATCTCTAGTCTCAAGTTTTCCGATGACCTCAGATATCTATTATGTGTGTCATGAAGGAACTTGAAACGTTCTTTAAGATAAGAGGGGGTTTTAGGATTGAACAGAATACTGTAGAGCTGAAATAAGATATGAGAATTCCGGCGAAGACGTATTGGTAGCCACTTGAGCTTTGTACGAAATTCGGAAATGTGATCATATTTGCGCAAGCCAAATATAAATCTTATACAAAAGCTACCAAGCTTATTACCAAGGTGAGATCTCAGATGTTACACATCATATGCGACTACTGTAGGGCTTTTAATGTAGGTTGTAGTTTCGGTGTGTGCGATACATATTTAAGAACTTTTGAAGTTGACAAGCTTAAGTTTACTACTCAAAATAAATTACTACGTGATGAAAAGGTACCGAAAGTATTCATACATATAATATCCCACAGGTATAACGTCTAGCTTGGAAGCTAGAACTTAACTTCACTCAAAATAAAAAGTTCCTAACCTAGTGACCCACTGCTTGGCAAAGCATTTCCCTTATATTTTTGGAGAAAAGGAACACAGTTTTCTACCAATTTGGTAGAAAATCAATATTTTTGACAACGCAACATCAGCAAACGAAAATAATGTTTATTTTTTTTAAGTTTCATATCAAAATTACTTTTGTAAAAATACTAGGTCTTAATGGAATACTTTGCCCAGCAATAGGATGTCAAATGCCAACACAAAACTGAAATTCGGTGACTTACATCCTATTTAAAACTAACGTAGATCCACATAAGAATCTAGCATTCTAAATAAATAATTCAAAACAATTCAGATACCTAGCGTACACCACTTTCATCTTGGAACAGTACTTTTAATTCTCTTCCCGTTAATTTATTTTCTATTCTAAAGTGTAATTTTTTAATCGTTCATAAAGTCAGGAATCTCTTTAAGGTCCTTTGAATTTGTATTTATCTAATATAAGCCTTAAGATTTAGAGCATACTATATTTTCATAATAATATAAATCTTAATACAGAGAAGTTGATTTACCCACATTTACATTTTGTACTCGCAAGATTTCCTCAAAATTTCTTGAAGACCAATTTTCAGAAAAGAGAAGATATCGATACTCATTACGTCTGCAGAGTTTAACTAGCCAAGGGGGTCTACTCCGAAGCGCTAAACCGAAGTATCGGCCGAATGTTGGACGTTTTATAACTTCCAAAGTTTTCAAGTTGTTTTGACTTTGTGTCCTTACCCAACTTCAAGTCACAGTTTTGACTTTGGCTTATCTCTTCGACTGTCTTTCTTTTTTTTTCGCCTTTGTCAGCGATAGTTAACCGTAGTAAAGAAACGACCGAACATTTGGCCGATACGCGAATTTATGTTCGGAGTAGACCCCAAGGTTGTAGCATTCTTAACTTTAGACAATTATGAACGACTCAAAAACCGAACTTATCGTTTTAATTGCTATCTACTTGAGTAGTTCGCTATCTTCAGATAATGTCTTCTCCTTGACCAGCGTGTTGAGATGGTCGATGAGGCCTTGTACGGACATCTCGCCGTGCACCTTGTTGTCGCGCGTGCGCACGTTCACTGTGCCTGATGACTTCTCACGGTCGCCGACCACTGAGGAGAAATAGTATTGTTTGTTACTCAATGATGTTTTTAACAGTTGTTTAGATAGACTAATCAAAATCATAATATAGTAAAATAAACATAAGTAATATCTAATCAAAATATACAAATCCTTATAGTGTACTTAACATCTCTACACCGTGGCATTTTAATCGTCTTACAACGACAGCCCACTTCATGTATCCAATCACTACTCATGAAAGTAAAAAAAATATTTATTAACATAAAAATAGTTATTTATGCAGCCTACCCAAATGTCCTTTCTTTGGTATTGTTAGTCGCATCGTTGAGCTCCTTAAGTTCTGAGTTGAGCTGCACGATTACTGACAAATGTGTGCACTGACTGGTCAGGTCCACTCAATCTCTGTGGTTCTTTCCTCAAAATACCATTTCAGACACCAATCTACATGGCTTCACATGATCTGACTAAGATTATGTCTGGACTTTAAAAGAGACTGTGACCTCTGAGTTTGTGTTCGCCTGTCTTCTCAGAGTAGTCAGATAGGAAACGCCTCATCTAGTTTTTAAAATATGATTGACGTGTAAAACTGTTTGTACAAACCTACTTACAGAAATAAAAATCATTTATCGATAGGAGAAAACGAATCCAGCAAATCAGCGCTGGGATGTTTCTGCCAACTTCTTACGTATGTGATGTTCACGTGCCTTCATTTTAAAAGACAACAGACTGGTTGCCGTCCTATGACTTATCTTTTTTATACTTAATATAATAGGCATAGCAACGAATCTCACCCAATATGTAGTTGAACTGCGCGAGCTGTGCGTTCCTAACTTTCTTGTTGAGCGTGTCGCCAGCGTCTGTGTCCACCTCCGACATGAAACCTGCCGCGAACAATTTCTCGTTCACCTGAAATAATACGCAGAATATTAGATTTTCGTGACATAATATGGCCCTTACTACGAATAAATGTTGGCAACCCTAATATAGTATCATCTATACAGGGTCAAATTAAATTAGCTACTACGAATAAATGTTGGCAACTTTAATATAGTATCATCTATACAGGGTCAAATTAAATTAGCTACTACGAATAAATGTTGGCAACCCTAATATAGTACCATCTATACAGGGTCAAATAAAATTAGCTAGCGAAACTCCGCAGAAGTGATCGGTATCGATATCTAACCATGATCAAACAAAAAATAAATGAGTTTTTTTTTTGAGGTCCTTAAAATATCAGTTATAAAAAAACAGTTTTTTTTATGTTTACTTCACGGACAGAATTTTTAACTAACTGTTGTAACTGTAACTGTTTTTAAATAACAGATTTTTTCAACGCATTCTTCAAGTATCAACACTAAAAGCTGGTCGTCGACCTTAAAAAAAATCATCAAACCTTATTTTATTTTGTCGTGTTTAGCACCATCACCATGGTTTGACCCATCACGTCTGCGGAGTTCCGCTAGCAAATTTAATTTGACCCTGTATAGAGGGGCTTGTGGCTAAGTATATCAACCGCACGGGTCCATCGATCAGGTTAAGCTACGCTTGCCGCGGTTGGTCAGTCCATCAGGACCATCTTTATATACCTTTATACACCGGCTTAACGTGCTTTCCGTACCTCGGAATGCACGTTAAGCCGTCGGTCCCGGCTGTTATTTGTAGATCTTTGGCAGTTGTTACGGGTCGTCAGAAGCTCGAAAGTCTGACAACCAGTCTTACCAAGGGGTATCGTATTGCCCAGTAACTGGGTTGTGGAGGTCAGATAGGCAGTCGCTCCATGCAAAATACTGGTATTCAGCTGCATTCGGTTGGACAACACAAGTTGTTCCGGGTCTGGCTGTTTGTGTATGTGAGTTTTAAATGTTTGTAAACGCACCCACAATACAGGATAAATTCCTAGTGTGGGGCAACGTTTTAAAAAGAAAAAAAAAAGACTGAAAGCCGACCCCAACATAGTTCGGAAAAGGGTAGGCAGATGATGAACCCTAATGTAGTATCATCGTGGGAAACTGGCATGGCCCTTGAATCAAATATTCGAAGATATTTTCACATGTGAAGGGCCGAGTCCTAGTATTGGGGGAAATTATGCGTATTAGGCAGAAATAGAATATAATATTACGGTAATAATAGCACAGTAAGCGGCCCTAAGATATACTAGCTGCTGCCCGCGGCTTCGCCCGCGTGGCGTTTTCTAAATGAAGCCTAAGTTACTTCTTATAACATCAGCTACCTGCCACTGAAAGTTGCGTCAAAACCGATGCAGCCGTTTCGGGAATAAGCCGGAACACACAGACAAAAAATAAAATATGTATTTTTGTTATAAGTACCGTATATACTTACTTTCCTTTTCTTTTGTGTTCGTTCTTTTTTTGCGTCATTTTTGCCGCAAATAAACGTATTTTCTTTCTTTCTTTTGTTTCATATGCATTTAGTAAAAAGCTGTTATTTTGACATTCAAACAAACACTTTATTTATTTATATATTTACAGAAAAAGTTTGGTTTAGTAAAGCTTCGTGTCTGCCTCTTTCTTATTACTTTCCCGGGCGAGATTCTTCACAAAGAGCTATTATAATATCTGTTACTACTAGATAATTATATTCACCTGCTTGGCATAGTCGTCGAAGTGAGGGCCGACGGGCACGACGCACAGCTGGCGCGGACTGAGCCAGAAGGGCCACTTGCCCGCGTACGACTCGCTCAGGATGGCGACCATCCGCTCCACGGAGCCTAAGATGGCGCGGTGGATGATTACTGGACGCTTCTTATCACCGCTCTCGCTGGAAAATTAAAAATAGGTTAAATAAAAAATAAATTAAGGGTCTATACTACCTCATCGCCTCGCGGTCAAGCGAGCAAGCGAGACAGGGTGGCAGGGAGAAGACTACAAGGCACCGATATTTTAGTTTATTTCTTTTTACGGTGAAAATGGCAATTAAAAAAAAAATAACATAAGACCTGCTTTATAGTTAAGTTAATATGCAAAGTTTCATTATCTAATTTAAAGTATTTTTTTTAAATACCAGCGGTTTATTGTACGATTTGGAGGTAACTATGGATTTTTTTTCTAACAATAAATTTTATGGAATCGTGTTTACGTCAATCATAGTATGTAACATTAATCCTCAACTTTACAATACATTTATTTCAAAATTAATGCTGCAGTATTTTCGACATAACGGAGGATCATACTAAGCCATTTGAGGTATTTCAGGCTCTTAATAGTAATAAGTGCTAGCGACAGTTTCCGAGGGCCCATTGTTGAGTGTGCAATTCACCCCCTGCGATTTTTTCCGTGTACATAATAAAAACATTGGTCAGGCAGGCGCCATAGTCTTTCCATTGTCCTTGATAACTA
This sequence comes from Tiliacea citrago, assembly GCA_963921375.1. NCBI lineage: Eukaryota > Metazoa > Arthropoda > Insecta > Lepidoptera > Noctuidae > Tiliacea > Tiliacea citrago. The sequence continues at coordinate 5,147,645 of OY992799.1, forward strand.
GTTCACTTTAGCCATCCCAACAAACCAACAGGCCGATCTTTGTTTCCATATCCTGCAATAGTCATACACCAACCGGTGGTTGTCGTTGGGTGCACTTGCATAGTGCGAACAGGGATGATTGTCGGTTGGTGCCTCATTTCATTAAAAACTTCTAACGGACCTCTGCGAGTTGGCTTTGGCCCTTCGTACGCCTTCCAAAGGTCCGGGATCCCTGGGTCCCGAGATATGTCAAAGACATTTAAAATAATAATAAAAAATGTGTTTATTTTTGTTTTATATTTTTCATATTGGGCTTGTTCCAATGTTTACCTCCAACTCATCCGCTAAAAGTACAAAGAAAAAAAAAAAAGGCTCGTGGCAACAGCTGTAAGAGTCGATCGAAAGCTACACTTGGTATGGTAGATCAATTGCATAATTGATTAAATTAAAATGTATGTACTCCTTATCTTTATGTACTAATATAATAAATCTGAAGAGTTTGTTTTATTTGTTTGTTTGAACGCGCTAATCCAGAGATTAGCGCACTAGCAGTCGTATTTGAAAATTTATTTTACCATTTGATAGTCCAATTCCTGAAGTATACTTAATATCACGCTACGACCCTTAAGTTGACTTTAAATTGATGCTGTCACTTTCTTTTTGATAAAAAATGTAAGGGATGGCATGATTTTAAAGTCTCCGTTAAACTAATGTTGGTTTTGTGCAACTCACCGTTAGCACCCGAGCAAAAAGAAGAAAAAGCAGAAAACAACACAAAGTAATAGCACTGGCGATGCGATGCGACACGGCGGGTCAGGGGAACAAGAAATTTCACGCGGTTGAAGTCGCGGGCAAAAGCTAGTAATTTATTTACCTCCCTTTAAGGAACACAGGCGTTATTGGTATATTTATCTCACCTGACATAAGTGAGGTTGAACCTCTCCGGCAGCTGGAAGTCCAGCTGTATGGTGGCACACTGGTGCGACCTGCGAAGCGCGTCCTGTATGGTGATGTCTATCTTGGGCCCGTAGAACGCACCGTCACCCGGGTTCATTTGCCACGGACGACCGAATTTGTTTAGAGAGTCGGCCAACGCCTGGAAAGGAGAAAGTGATATGATAATTTTATTTATGTTTGCATGCATTTAATGCTAATAGTACATTAATGCCGCGGTCTGCGGTCTGTAATGACTGCGTTGGTGGCAGCGCTGATGATGGCCGAAAGCGGAGCTCCAGGCCAACACAGCAAGGGCTGCAATTATGACCAAGCGTGAAGGCCGAGAGCGTATCTAAGCTGGAGGCCATCATAGCGTGCACTGCAACGCAGTCATTGCGGACCAAGGCTTGTATAGTTCTTTACTCAAATAATGAGAGTAATTCAAATTATTTTAAATATTTATCCCAAAAATTGATGGAAAACAATAAGGAGAATTGCAAAAAAAAAATACAGGAGAAGGGTTATCATCCATCCGGACATGTCCAGATTTTTGGCCCACCCGTCCGAACTTTTCGACGAAAGGAGACATGTTTAAAAAAAAAACTCAATAATTAAATATTAAAAAGTAGAATGTCCGGACTTTTTTGCAACTGTCTGGCTTTTTGTCATGACTTTTCAAATTTCGAAAAGGTAATCCTTGTCCCACAAGGGTTATCAGTTGCAGAACAGTTAGTATACCTTCTCAGCTTGGTCCCACGTCGCCAGTTCTCCGAGGAACTTTTCGGGTCGCGTGGACAGCTTCAGTTGGAACGTGAAGCCGAACGTTGTGTATACGCAGTTCAGGAACTCCAGACACGACAGCTGAGGACAAACAAGATTATGTTTTGAAGTGTATGCAGGGATTAATGTGGGTGTCAGTTTGACTTGAAATGTGGCTGTAACGTAACAGACTGTTTTCATCAAGCTAGTAATGCCTGGGGCCATAGAGGTCATCCAAAAGTTACGTCACACTTTAAGGGGCAGGGAGGGAGGGACACAACAAAGTGTGACAAGAGGGGAAGGACGAGTAGTAACTATTAAAACTTTATTCAACTCTTTAACGAAAACCTTCAAAATATTACCATCTCTATCAATATGGTTTAATTTAATCTTGCAAAAATGTGACGTGTCATCACTAGAGGTCGGATATTCGGATGCATATTTACCTAAAGTACGTTTTTTTCCCGGCAAAGGATACAAAGTATGGAAACGGCTTCTTAAAATATTTTTTTATTCCGGGATCGCGGGGTTTCATTAATAACAGTGTGTAGCAGGGGCGACGGCTTCATACAACCCGATTCCTACCGGCTTCCCTTCGGAACCGGGTTCCCTCTTATCTGAGTTTACTATTACTAAATAATAGATAAAAAACGCGTACCTAGGTACGTACGCGTTTTTAGGATAGACTATAGGTATCCAAAATCGCGAACGCAGTTTACATTTTCCGTTTTAAATAAGAATTCCGACAAATATACATGGCGTTAAATTAAGAAAAGTAAAAGAATGACAAACATTTTTGAGGTAATTTTGATGTTATCTTGAATTAATGTGAACTGAACAACTTTTTCTTCGGCTTCCCTCTAGTGGAAGTTGAAGCTTCGCTACTGGTGTGTAGGTATACAATTTTGTATTCCCAAGTATAACAAATATTTCTTATCTATTTAGAACTAGGCAAGAATTTTGTGGAAAATATAACACGTTTAAAAAACACTATTAATATTTCTTCAAAACCTTTTATTCTAAAATGAAATATATTTATTCGGGGATACACAGTACAAAAGAGTAGTTCTTAAAAAACATGTCAGTCCTAGAAACCGACACTTTTTCCCGTACCGAAGCGCACTCCATACTAGTCAACTCTCAAACTTTAGGTGAATATGCATCCGAATATCCGATCTCTAGACATCACAATATTTTTAAGGGACACAAATACTACCAATTTATGGATAGCTTCTCCTAATGAAACGATGCCAACTTGGAACTGGCAACACTCACGTGAGCATAATTTGAGAGGACGACTAGAATAACTTTTGAATTTTTCGTGGTTCTCCGCACGGATCACGTCTACCAATCATCATTCTAACCCGGAGGATATGAGTGAATAGACCTTAATGCAGGATACATACTATCTCCTGCTCAATATGCTGCGGCGTACAGAATATATGCGCGTCGTCTTGCTGGAACCGCCTCACTCGGGTCAGGCCGGTGAGCGCACCGCTCAGCTCGTTCCGATGTAACACGCCAAAGTCGGCTAAACGAAGTGGGAGCTCGCGCCAGGAACGGATGCGGTTGTCGAAAAGCAGGCTGAAAGAAATTGTAGCGGTATTAATTAAAGGAAACCATCAGAGCCAAAATGTCACACCCCGGGTTACTAGAAGACTTATTACTAAAGGCATTTCCAGGTATTCACCAAACCTAAACAAACAACCTAACAAATATTTATGAAATACAGAACTATAAAACTCTCTTTGGCAAAGGTCAGTACGACTTATTTACAGGAAACGCAGTTTAACTTTCCAATTAAGTAACAAAAAGAGCTTAATAAATTAATTTGAAAGGTAAGTTATAACTTATAACTAAATAAACATCCTTAACAAAAATAAAAATTTGTGGATTTCAGAAATTTATTGTTTAAAAAAATAATATTAAAACTGCCAGCCGGATTAAAAAAAAAATTGTGTAGAACCTGTTATTTTTTGTAACTTATTCTTAGCTTATGTTAGATCCTCATCTATCTATGACAATTTTTTAAAAGATTCAGGACTCACCAATGGCCCGGGCAGTTCATGGGCTTGAGCGCGAAGGTTTCCTTCTCTACGTCGAAAGAGAACATGTTCTCAGCATAATGCGCCCAGTGGCCTGACGTCTGCCACAGTTTGGCGTTGTACATGTTTGGAGTTACGACCTCTTGGAAGCCTCGTAGTCTGGGTAAAAGAAAATTGAAGAAATTTGTATTAAAGTTACCTAATTGGTGATATTCTTCAAAGGTCAGGTGCGTAGTACTCGTAACCGGCGTGCGTGTATGGCCAGATGTATGAACGTAAACACAGCAAAAGGAGTATGTAAGGAGCGTAGCAGGTGGCATTCTATAGTTTCTGTCTACCCCCCTAAGTATTTCAACATTTATATCTGTAATTATTATGGTGTACAAATATCACCGTACGCAAATTACGCTCATTGACATGAAGTTGCGGACACCAGCCCGTATTACCTATAGTGTACATAATAAAGAGTGTTCTATTCTAGTATTAAAAAAAATATCAGAAGAGTTTTCGGTAAGGACAAAGTGAGGTGGTTTCATGAAATGGTTTTAATTTTTGCCTGCTTGCTCCTTAAATTATTAAATGCATTTAGCGCTAAACGTATTTAAAACATAATTCTGTCTTCAAACTATAGACGGAAACGATTAGCGTTAAATTAACTATTAAATACCTGTATTGTTCTCTAATAAAGTTGACGAGTGTGTTGTATATGTGAGCGCCGCGCGGCTGGAAGAAGCATGAGCCAGGTGACAGCTCGTGGAAGAAGAATAGCTCTTGTTCCTGTAACAATAGAGGTCTAATTAGCGTGCACAAAGATAACAGTAAACCTACTAAATAAATAAAGATGGCATTACAGTTTCTACCAAATTTGAGATTATAATTTTTTTTTTAAGTAAAAATTACTTCAGTAGTATTTTGGTAGGGGAATAACTTATGAGTTCACGTCACCGACATGCTGAAGATGTTTAAAGCGCCATTCGACTTAGTTCAATTTAAATGAGCCGACATTAAGAAGGTGAATTTTGAAGGTGGGAATCTGCTAGATTCAGGGACCACAGAACCAGGTGACGACCAGCCCTGTGGTTCCTGAATATCCTATATCCAGCAGTGGACGTCTTTCGGCTTAAGTATGATCATGATGAAGTGTCACATACCCTGCCGATCTTCCTGTGGTCTCTCTTAGCGGCCTCCTCCTGTATGTGCTCCCACTCCTTCAGCTGTTTGGGCTCAGGGAACGACACACCGTAGACGCGCTGCAGGCTCTCTGCATCCGCCTTACCCTCCCAGTAGGTAGCTGAGTTCTAAAGGAAAGATAGACAATTAGCAATTTGGCTACATGGCTTCAAAACAAATTGTTGCAGCCGCGTAAGTCTAAATCCCGTGGGAATATCGGGATAAAAAGTATCCAATGTCCTAATCCAGGTTATGGTGTACCCGGGTGCAAAATTTTTATCGAAATCCGTTCAGCCATTTTAGCGTGAAAGCGTAACAAATAAACAAACTCACTTTTGCATTTATAATATTAAAGTAAGGATTGCCATATGGCAAAACAGTTTAGAATAGAGCATTGAAACCCAAGAAAAAACTGGGTAATTTAGTGTAGCCAAGGCGCCGCTCAATTTTTTTTTTATCGAGATATGAAACGTGTACAACTGTGACCAGCTTTTTCTACCCGTGGGTAAAACGTGTACAACTGTGACCAGCTTTTTCTACCCGTGGGTAAAACGTGTACAACTGTGACCAGCTTTTTCTACCCGTGGGTAAAACGTGTACAACTGTGACCAGCTTTTTCTACCCGTGGGTAAAACGTGTACAACTGTGACCAGCTTTTTCTACCCGTGGGTAGGCTTGCTTATACATTTATGACAAGCATGTTTTGCGAGCAACAATAGTATCTGCCTACTGCCATGGTGAAAGCTTGCTGACCATGGTATTGTTATTAGTAATTCACTGTTTTTTAGGGTTCCGTACCCAAAGGGTAAAACGGGAACCCTATTACTAAGGCTCCGCCGTCTGTCTGTCTGTCTGTCTGTCCGTCTGTCACCAGACTGTATCTCATGAGCCGTGATAGTTAGACAGTTAAAATTTTCACAGATGATGTATTTCTGTTGCCGCTATAACAACAAATACTAAAAAACAGAATAAAATAAATATTTAAGGGGCTCCCATACAACAAACGTGATTTTTTTGCTCGTTTTTGCTCGATATTCATAACGGCAACAGGTAGACGCTTCAAATATTCACAGAATATCTAGTTATATATTCACTTTAAAAATAAATAATTAAATTAAAATAAAACAAATATTTAAGGGGGGTTCCCATACAACAAACGTGATTTTTGTTTGCCGTTTTTATAGATAATGGTACGGAACCCTTCTTGCGCGAGTCCGACTCGCACTTGGCCGGTTTTTTATGTTACTTCGATGGTAACGACGGCACGGTTGGCGCAGTGGTTAAGCGATTGACTGCTGCGCTGCGTGTCGCGGGTTCGATCCCCGCACGGAACAAATATTTGTATGACCTTTAAGTAGTTGTTCCGGGTCTGGCTGTTTGTGTATGTGAGTTTAAATGTTTGTAAACGCACCCACGATACAGGACGAATTCGTAGTGTGGGGCAACGTTAAAAAAAAAATGGGCCTGGTTTATCATTTGTGACTTCGAGTTACAGCTATAAATAACTATATGTAAGCGAGCACGCCAAAGGGCGTAAATACCTAAATAAAAACCTTCAGGCATAAAGATGCCTGAAGGTTTTTATTTAGGTATTAAGTTCTGTTTACGTTTTTAGATTTTCAGGGTTCCGTACCCAAAGGGTAAAACGGGATTATATATATATATTACTAAGGATCCGCCGTTTTTCTGTCTGTCTGTCTGTCTGTCCGTCTGTCACCAGGCTGTATCTCATGGACCGTGATAGCTAGACAGTTGAAATTTTCACAGATGATGTATTTTTGTTGCCGCTATAACAACAAATACAAAAAAACTGAATATAATAAATATTTAAGGGGGCTCCCATACAACAAACGTGATTTTTTTGCTCGTTTTTGCTCGATATTGATAACGGCAACAGGTAGACGCTTGAAATATTCACAGAATATATATATATATTCACTTTAAAAATAAATAATTAAAATAAAATAAAACAAATATTTAAAGGGTATACAACAAACGTGATTTTTTGCCATTTTTATAGATAATGGTACGGAACCCTTCGTGCGCGAGTCCGACTCGCACTTGGCCGGTTTTTTATTTCTGCTTGAGTATAGTTTTCGATGTTTTTTGTTGGTATGTGCTAGCTGACATTTATGGCAAATAATTTTATATACTGTTTTGTGTTGCGTAATGAAAATTATTTTGCAATTATATTGTATAGAATCAAGTTTTTCTAACTAAACAGACAGCTGTGCTGCTGGGGAGGTTGTAGCGCCACTTCTTCCCCGCTAAAGCACTAAGAAGTGGTGAAGGGCGGGCGTTTTTGGGGGACTGTGTCATGTAATTTTGACGTTGATTTTCACGTAGTTTGAATAAATGACTTTTAGATTTGATTTGATTGATATAAAACATATTAGGTGTAGAACACGTCAATAAGCTAGCTACGACAACTAGCCGGTTTGTAACACAACCTAACTCAACACTAACTTGCTACAGATTACAACAATAAATAAAAAATCAACATACCTTAGTCACTTTCAATGCCTTGACCTTCCCAGTATGCCTCACATGTGGCCCTCTACACAAATCAATGAGCGGGCCACATCTGTACACCGTGGTAGTAGGAGTGTTGACCTTCTCGTTCAAAATGCGCACTTTGAACGGGTTGTAGTCAAACATCTCGAATAATTGCTCCTTGGTTAGCTCTAGGCGTTCAAACGGCTGCTTTTCTTTTGCTATTTTCTTTACTAGACCTTCTAAAACGTGGAAGTCCGTTGATGAAATCTGTGGAAAAAAATTGTTTGTGAATTTTGTGAGAATTTATTCAATTTTTTTTGGGTGGTTGGTCATATTGGTCATGTCTCTAAAACAAACGATATTCATTTTATGTGTGCTTTTGTGATTGAATTGGGCGAAAGTAGCCACAAATTGGATCCCGAACTTTAGGAACTGGGAGGAGGTAGGCCCCGAGATGGCGAGCCAAGTTGGACCTAAAGGATTGGGCTCAGAAATCAGAAATCAGAAATATTTTATTTGTGATACATAGGCACAGTAGTTGGTAATGTTTACATTAAAGTGCGCAATGATCAGCCTATTATAGGCATACAAAAATAATAAATTATAATTTTGACATACAAATAAAGAATTTACTCGCATTAAACAAGAAATTAATTACACAAATGATTGCATTATTTGATTACTATAGGTACAATAAAGTCAAGAAGTCAAAATATATTGTTATGTAAATGTCAAAATATTTTGTTAGGTAAATGTCAAAATATTTTATAAGTAAGTAAATGTCAAAATAATTTGTTAGGTAAATGTCATAATAATTCGGATTTAAATGTCAAAGAAGCAAACATTACATTACAAAAATTGCAATTACATGTCAGAATTGATCTAATAAAAAAATCCGATACACAATAATAACATTCTTGACATAGTAAACTTCTTAGATTTTTTTTAATAAAGTTAACATGTAGACTTTTTAGTTCTTTTGGTAATTTATTAAATACAACTGATGCCATGTGAAAGACACTTTTATACATCAAGGCAGTATTCGCTTTTGGAACACAAAGACGACTTGCGTCCCTCTGGGTCCGATTGAAAGCTATAGATGCTAAAGTAAATAAATGAGGATTTTGTTTGACGAAAGCTGCTACTTCAAATATGTATAGTGACGGTAATGGAAGGATACTGTGCTTTTTAAAGAAAGGCACACAGCTCTCCGTTGATTTTAAACCAAACATAGCCCGAATGCATCGTTTCTGTGCCTTAAAGTCGAGATCTTTGTCGGTAGAATTACCCCAAAAAATTATGCCATATCTAAGAACAGACGCCACTAACCCATGATACGCAATTAAAAGGGCACTGGAGTTTATTTTGCTTGCAAGTGTATGTAAGGCATAGGCAGATTTACTAACACGCTTGCATAGTTGTTGAATATGCGGTCTCCAAGACATTTTATCATCGATATATAAGCCTAAAAATTTACAATTGTCAACTTCCTCTATTGTTTGCATGTCAAAATTTACATTTAGGTTATTCGGTGCCGGTAAACGCTGTCTAAAGTACATTAATTTAGTTTTGCTTAAGTTGGCTTTCAGATTATTAATATTAAGCCAATTCATAACGGAGCTCAAAGTGTTATTTATGTCATCTTCAAAAGTATTCATGTCGTTACATTTAATCGTTACTGTACTGTCATCCGCAAAAAGAGCTATAGGATTGTTAGTGGCATTGGGTAGCTCAGCTTTCAAAAGATAAAGAAAAATGGAAAGAAGGTATGTAGGCTATCGTCCAGCAGTGGGACACAACAGGCTGATAATAATAATGTTTTCCCCACCGCCGTATCTCTAAGTTGATGTCGTGGTGGGGCTTGCGCGCTTCGAACTCTAGGTCTCTGCCGGTAGAGTTTACTTTGCCAAAACAGGTCTAGGGTGTGGAGCCAGACCAAGATAGATACAGAAACCCGCAGGGCAGCATGTGGCGAGCTGTTGGGCAGTAGCGACCCCGGGGACACTTATCTCTCGGGAGAAGTCTTGTTCCTCATCTCCGGCTTGCCTTTATTGACCGGCTGGAATAAACACTGACGAGAAACAGAACTCCCCTCTTTCTTGCCTTTATTGGCCAGCTTGGGTGGACATTCGCAAGAGCAAACGTGCTCAGAGGAAGGAAGTATTAAAGTAAGATGCTGGTAGGGATCTTGACCGTACTTCCGGGATTGTACTGATAGCCGTGGAATACCTCTCCACTCCTCATAAGCACCTCAGGACATGTTGCCCCGTTGTTGCTAAAACACTATGTGCTTAGAGACAGTTTTGGGGGGGGGCATTCTTGAGTGTGCAAGACACCCCCTGTCATTTTATCCACGTATAAAACATTGATCAGGCAGGAGCCATAGTCCTTCAGTCTGTAGTCTTGGTAACCAGTCCACCTTAGCCACCCAAACCAATAGTCCTACACCAATCGTGGGTTGTCCATGGGTGCACTTGCATAGTGCATACAGGGATAATCGTCGGTAGGTACCTCATTTCATTAAAAGCGTCTAACAGGACTGCGAGTTGGCTTCGGCCCTTCGAACGCCTTCCAACGGTCCGGGACCCCAGGGTCCCGAGATATGTCAAAGACTTTTGAAATAATGTTGCAATTGGTTGAGCAAAAGATAAACCAATCGTTGAGTTGATATGAGATTTGACAACATAATTAGTTACAAGGGTGGCCCCACAATATTGTAATTCACATGTCAATTTTGTTTTGCTTAATGGCGAGGTAGCGACATTGAACAGCAGATAAAAGTTACATGTTGATAATAATTATGAAAAATAGTAAGCATAGTGTTGCATAAGTGTTGTGTATTATTTTAGGATAATTGTAAAGAGCCAGTCGGTAGGTGGGTGACCATTCATTTTATACCTAGACCCGATAGTCAGATAGACACTTGCTCCATGTAAGATACTAGTATTCAGCTGCATGCGGTTAGACTGAAAGTCAACCCCCACAGTTGGGAAAACGCTAGGCAGATGATGATGATGAAAAATAAACAGTCAATTCTTACCCCTTTTTCCGGATAATACATGTCGTAATAGAAGCCTTCTTCGATCGGAGGTCCGTAGCATAAACAGCCTCCATATACCTGATAATAAATTACATTAGATATTAGACAATAATAATATTGTATTCATACATAATTAAATAAGTATTTATAAGACTAAACGAAAAAACTGCACTATCTGTAGATAATGTTTTGCACGGGAATCAAACCCACGACACGTAACGCAGTAGCCAATCGCTCGGACGCTACTTCAACCGAGCTGTCATACATTTTTGCCAGGGTATTTTTAAAAGATAATCAGAACCATTATTTTTAATGAAGATTGCAATAATAACGACTGATAAAGATCTTTGTTATTTTATGATAACAATCATCAGAAATAATAACAATGATAACTTTTGAGGAGCAATTTTGACAATAAGTCTAGATTACTAATATTAAAATTTTATTTTTGGTTTCATAAAAATCCTTTTTTATTTAAAATAAGCTGAGAGTTTTTAATTTTAAATGAAAATAGCCATCCCTGAAAATACCATTCTATCAAGACAAACAAAAGACAATCTCAACACTCACCCTCTCCATAGCTTCCCCCAGCATATGTGCAGAAGAATGCCAGAAGACTGCTTGAGCATCCGTATTGTCCCACCGCAAGAGTTCCAGCTTGCAGTCACCTTCCAGCGGCCTGTCCAGGTCCCATAGCTCATTGTTCACCCGTGCGATGATGGTGGAATCAGCCAGCCCCTGGCTGTGATGGAGGACAGTCATCATGAGGGTCGGATGTGGAATAGTAGGGTGGAACTGGAGTGGCTTTTGACTGGGAACTTTTTAAAGCTGGGTTTCGCTAGTGTGGTATTTGACAGATCTATGGAACCGGAAATTACATTTTACAACGCCAAATAAGTACGTAACAGCTAGACTATGGCTTTGAATCAGCCAAAAGGTATTTTTAAACAGTTTAAAAAAAGAGGGGGTTTTTCGTTCAACAAGTATTTTGTTATGTAGTGATTTGACAATATTATATGGTACAGATGTTCTATGTCACGAAGTCCGTTTGGCTATGAATGTTGTCAAGCGTGCACATGCACATTGTTTTTGTGTGCGTAACCTCGAGAGCGCTCAGTGTCGATCGGGACACGGTCCGGATCAGTAGTGGTTTTTAGTTCGCGCCAAATTGTTTCACGGAGTAAGGTCAGCATGGCAACAAAACGAAGAAGAGTTGTCCATAGTGTGGTAATATTTATTTATACGTTTTCAATTAAAATGTTATACAAAGATACTTAATATAGCAATAGAAGTATTTATAAAATGAATGTTTTTTTGTGTTATAAAATGTTTATATTACTTAATTATTTTGATTACATTTTGTTTTAGGGTCGAAACATGATAGCTAGTGTTTATCATTTTCTGCGAGAAGAATATGAATTTACAAAATCATTAATGGAACTCAACTGTGTTTGTCTCGACGAGACATTACACGCCGTACAGCTGAAGCTACGGGTGTGAGCCAAAAAACAGTTCAAAGAATATTAAAAGAAGAGAAGGAATTCCCATCCACTTCATCAAAATTCACTTCACCTATGAAGAAAAGGAGAAAGCGAGATAACAAAGTGGATATAGATAATTTTACAGCCGATGTGGTTCGCAGTACTGTACAAGATTTCCATATTGTCCATAAAGAAATTCCAACATTAGCTAAGTTAAGAACAGCATTGAATGAAAAAATCGGATTCGAAGGTTGTTTAGAAACTGTTCGCAAGTTACTGTTGAAATTAGGTTACAAGTGGCGCAAAACAGAGAACAACCGTAAAGTCTTGACGGAGCGTCATGATATACAAATGTGGCGTTTAAAATATTTAAAAAAAATAACAGAGTACCGCTCTCAAAGTCGGCCCATTGTCTACACCGATGAGAGCTACGTCCTTTCGACACACGTGCGAAACAACACCTGGGCAAAAAAAAAGGAAAGAACTCCGTTTTTAAAAAAAATTAGCACAGGCACTCGCTTTATTTTAGTGCAAGGATGGTTTTATTGAAAATGCTTCCTTGGTTTATAAGGCCAACTCAACAGCTGGTGATTATCATTCAAATATGAGCTATGATAACTATGTAAAATGGCTAAATGAAAAGTTGCTACCCAATTTACTTCCGCGCTCTGTCATTGTCTTAGACAATGCATCTTATCACAACACACGGGCTGAACGACTACCGACGCAATCTACAAAGAAAGCCGATATGCAGCAATGGCTCAGGGATAAGGGTATAGCATTTGATGAATCTCTTCTTAAATTGGAATTGTACGATACAATAAAGAAGTACAAAGCCCAACATGTAATCTACAAGATTGACGATTTTATAAAAAGCAAGGGTTTTGATGTCTTACGCCTTCCCCCTTATCACCCAGAATTAAATGCGATTGAAAATATTTGGGGGATCGTTAAAAATTATGTCGCATCTAAAAATATCGAGCAAAACATGACGAATACGGAAAGACTGATCAATGAAAGTTTGGGCCAAGTTAGCAGTGAAACGTGGCAAAAAACTTGTGCTCATGTTGAAAAAATTGAAAAAGACTACTTGAAATATCTTGATCTCGATTTTGAATTTATAATCAATGTACAAGATGATTCTGACGACAGCAAAACGGAATCGGATATCGAAAATTTATCTATATATATTTATCTATATATTTAGTCCTACTTGTTTCGTTTCCATTCTGTAACACCAATGCTTAATTAAATGCCTACATATTCTTAATATTTTTGTATTTATTGCAACCTAATCTAATTTATTTACAAAATGTATATACTTTTAAAACCAAAATTTTATTTAGATTATTAAATCTCGACTTGAATATATATCAGATTTTTTTGCTAACGTTACCTACTTTTACACACACAAGCGCGCTTGTCGGGATACGTCACTACTACAATCAAAGCCGAACGGACTTCGTGAAATAGAATATCTTTAATAAGGTAGTTAATAAATGCTAATGAATAAATTTATGCTTTAGTAATATCTACCAAGATTATGATTACCATAACCACAAGCATTTTTAATCAATAATTGTAATAAAAACACCAAAAAATCGCAGTAAGTATATATAATAATTATGTATATTATAGAAACATGCTGCACATAGTGCACACATAGCCAAATACATAATTTTAAACATGCTTCAAATAATTATATTACCCCCATACATTTTCTTTAAAATGCTTGCTTACAGAGCCTTCCAAATACTGTAATACCCAATCATTTCATACAGATACATGATCTTATTTCTTAATATCATACAAAACATTAAATTCTCAACGTTAACCATGCTTTGAGTTTAGGCGGTGCAGACATTAACCAGTTAAAGCCATCTCAACAGTCCACCCTTAAGTAAAGTACTTACTATTCTCTCCACCACTCGCTTGTGTGCAGGTAAATAAGTAATTAGTTATTATATACATCGGTCTAGCAATATTTGGACAGGGAGATCAGTAGGCAATATTTGAAATCTGACAGTGATACCTTGTTTCTGAGTTATTCTTAACCAAAGCTACCTATGTAATTAAAGTGCTATTCTTGGTTTGCTTCAATATAATAATGTACCAATATTATAAAGAGATAAAATTTGTGAGTTTGTATGTAGAGGGTAATCTGCAGAACTACTGATCCAATTCTAAAAATTATTTGACTAATGGGAAGCTTCAGGGTTGTAGTGTCATAGGATATATTTTATGTTAAAACAAGAAAATATACACGGACGAAGTTGCGGGCAGTAGATAATGCAGAAACTAGGCATAAGAAATTTAATTAGTAAGACTTTATTTAATAAATTAAGCTTTTAACAAAAGTAAAGATAAATTTATTTCTTCAATCATGAACATGATACATGAATATGTACTTAAAGATAGAAACATAATTTTACTGGACCAACATGTTTTGACTCACTCGCCGTACAAAAAAATAAAAATAAAAAATAATATTAGATGTTTATTTTATCCTTTTAATGTTATAATGCCACCAATTTAATTGTAAGTCATCTTTATTTCACTTTCTATGCAAACAACTTTTATATATTTGATAACTTATAAAAAAATAGAGAAAGAGAATCAAAGAGAAAAGAGAATCTAGGGAGGTTAGAGAATTTCTCTAGCTAGAATATTAGTTTTATCAAGAATTCAATATCTGTAAAGGAAGTCAACTGCACATTTGATTGGAATCATCAATTTATTACAATTACAATATCATGAGGAAAATGCAAATACAAGTAGCATGAGTGCATGACTCATTTCTTATGAGTTTGCATGATGACATAAAGACAAACTATTGCAATAGAATACTTAGGAATTAAGCCCATTATAAACAATGCACAACCAATTCTCGGGATGAAGTTAATGTGCATTTTAATTAGTAGTATACGTATGTGATTTTTTTATACTTAAGATATGTGCTTATTATTAATAATTATTTAGTTGTAATTTAGCTAGGAGCAACTGCAAAAGTCCTGTGACATTGAAAACTGGCCGACCAGGATCATTTGCCTATGTAATTGTGCCATTGCGCTTATTAGTAACATTTGCTATAGGCTTTGCAGTCAAAAGTTAAAATTGAAGCCTTTGCAAACTAGTTCATCTTACATTATAATTTGATGTGCACTTATTTTTTCCTTCTTCAATACAATATTCATTGTCAATGGCAAAAATAATACAAAATATTTATATAACTCACCTAATTCCTTTAGCAACATCATAAGGACTAGTTTTCCAGGCTTTCGCTTCTACAGTATTGCCATCGGGTAGCGTAACCACTATGCTCAAGTCTGGCTTGCTTGCTATTTCTTCCGCATACTGGATTTTGAACTTATCCCAGAGATCAATGCGTTTCTGGATGAATTCAGGCCATGGGTTCAATTCAGCGGCTCCTCCGGAACCCTCGTTAGGTTTTTTCTTTTTCTCCTTCATTGCTTTGGTCTTTGACTGCAAAGAGAATTCTTAAGTTAGTACAATATACCCAATATTATGGAACTGATATTGATTGTATTTTGTTTTAGATAAAATTGGAAATCATTTCTATTGTTAAGATTTATTTTTTATATTGCCCTACTAACAAGATACTGTAATCACAAGTATGGTGGCAGAGTGTGAGTGATTATGACTAATACTTCCCAATTGCAGTTTGTGAAGAGGTTAGTAAATAATAACAGAAAGATTTGTGTGATACTAAGGTGTATTAGTTTTATTAACATTACTATAGATACCATATTCTGATAAATGATCATTGAATACCAATTTATTACAAGGACACCTAAATCAATATTGTATGATGACGTAAGTTGTTGTATTAATTGCACAGTTAGGTGACTATCAAATTTATTTCACCATACGGGGTGATATTTAGTAAATTATAATAGAGGTGTATGTGTTTATAACATATTACATATACAATGCTAGAATTAACATCTCTGAAGTTTTACAGTCAGAAAGATCATCCTCGAGTTGTTTTTCAACTCCGATCAAGTTATTCCTGTCGTACGCCTCCAGTATTCAACAAAAAAAGAACTTATTAACCTATGGTATACTTTCTAATGTTATAAATGACCTATTGTAGGTCCCGTAAAAATCACAGTTTCTTACTCTGAGTTACAAGTCTGTATAGACAAAAACATCAACAAATATCAATGCCTAGGATACAGAAAAAAAATATATATGCAAAGAAAACCGCATGATATCATTCCAGTAAAAAACGCCGATGAAAGTCCTACAGACCCATGTGGCATACGCGTAGTCCTTGCAGCGGACCACACAGCCTCCACGGATGCCAATAAACTTTATCATGACTTACATAACGTACAAATATACTTTCTCAAACTAAATTATAGTGTATAAAACCCTGCCTTTGCGTCAATGTTTAGTTTTGGGATTTCTTCAGCCACAGTGTCAACCATTGCAGAACGTGTATCTTTCGGATTTGACAGCCGAACTAATGATGTTGCTAGCGTGACTGCAAGTGCAAAGAAAAGAATATCCACTTTGTGTTCCGTTTCAAGTAACATTCAATGCAAGTAAATAAATAAATAAATTGTACAAAATTATTTTATTTTTGCTAGGGCCATTTTAGTTCATTACAAACTGTGTAAATATTTCCATTATGCTGGATCTAAAGTTTAATTGATACGGTAGCCTTAGCCAACTTCTGCCAGGGTTGCGAGTTTGTCCGAAAGGGATACCATGGCCCTGGCACACAGGCAAATGAAGGAACACGGCTGGGTTTTAGTAAGTAAAAGTCTGATACCCCGTCACTCCGTTAGTCCCGCTCCGCCCAGAGCGGGAGAAGTTATTGAATAATTTTCCACAAAAAAAAGCCTTAACCAACTTCAATGCCCTTGAATGACAGAGGTAGCCAGAAGCTGCAGTTTATCAGCCGAATGCTACAACTTTTATTAAAGGCGGTAGATTCTGGTGGTTCCCTCTCTAATCGTCAAGTGAAAATAGCTTTTCTAATCGGAAGGAAGGTATTTGGGAAGAATCCTTTGAAATTAGTTCCAGATACAAGTTTTGTATAATGTTATTAGGCAGTCGCTCCATGTAAAATACTGGTATTCAGCTGCATCTGGTTAGACTGGAAGCCGACCCCAATTTAGTTGGGAAAAGGCTAGGCAGATGATGAGGCCGATACTCCACCGAGGCAAAGCTAAGAAGTGAAGTAAAAGAAGTAATAAGTAGGTTAAAAATCAAAATCATTTTTTTTTTTTTCATATAAACCTACATGGGCACTTATGAAACGTCAGAAGCTAGGTAAACGGTTCCAATTGGTCGTTTCCTATGGAGAAGATCCGGCAAGAAACTCCACGGTTACTCTTTTAAAAAAAGTGGGCTTTAACAGTGTTTCCAAGTTAGTGTTAATAGGTATGGGAGGACAGTGTAGGCCCGTCAACAAGTACCAAGTACTTCACAAAATAAAAGATAGTTTACAAGGCTACAGTCTATTAAGCCCACAACGTTCTCACATTCATAAATTAAAAAATAATAAAAATAAAATATTACTAAAATAATAAAAACCTACATATTTAAACCAAATGACAATATTGTCATTACTAAATTAAATGGTTAAAGGTAATATATTTTTTTTAATTTTGTGAATTTTGAACGAAGAATAACCGTTTAAAGTAAAGAGATCCCTCCACACCACCTCGTTGACTAATCGAAGGAGTTCAACCCGAAGTATTTTATTATCACCAACCCCGAGCACAGAACCAATCTATTACTATACTCTATGGAACATACTATATCCTGACATGATCCTTATCCTGTCACAAGATGACAATTTTGTGTAAAACAAAACTGTGAAACAAAATTCAAAATTACACAGCGTAATATCTATTTTAATTTTCTAGTGTAATCCAGAATTGGAATTTAAAATGTGCGCACAGAAAACTCGTCCGATAGACGCTTTTCAGCGCATCATGACGTCCTTCAAGCATTTTGAAAATAAACTGGACAAGTTACAGGAAGACGTGAATTATCATGGACAGACCCTTTCAGAACTACGTCATATGGTAACAAATCTTTCAGGGGGGACAATACATTCTGCTGACGTCAGAGCTGAAGATAATAGGCGTCCTCCAATCAATACTACGGCAATTCAATACGAGGATAAGGCAATATATTTGGAAGAGTCTAAAATAAAAAGGAAGAGTTCTGTGCAGCCTTTGCCCCTGCCATTAAAAGTGAAAAGTTACCAAAGTCAGAAATCTAAGCTCTCTCCTCAAATTTCACCTTTTCAAGTTCACGGTAAAAAAATGGAATTAGGTACCAAAGGCATTAGTCCGAAGCATGCCCAAAGACACAGAAAAGCGGACGCTCAGCGAAAAACAAATACAATAAGGAACCAAAAATTGACAGAAAAGAAACAAGTTCGACAGCCAAAGTAGGGTTACACTAGAAAATTTAAAGTTTTCTCGTTTGGTATGCTTTTTTAATGTAAATTTTTGTGATTTGACAAACGAGACTTTATCTACAGGAAATAAAACAAAATGTAATATAATTATGTCTATTTATTCGTTTACTCAATTTTCAGTTTAATATTAATATAACTTCTGACTAGAATAAACTGCACCATGCATAACACACTATCAAACACAATCCAAATGATTTTGAAGTATATTGCTAATCCATTGCTTCATATGTTCGAAAAGTTTATCTGCTCGACACCGTACTTAACTATCGCTATTAATTTTTTTTTTTTTTCTTTTTTTTTTCTTTTTGGCTTCGCACGGTTTGTGCATTTAGCCAGTGTCATGTAAAATTAGGTAACAAGTAAAAAGTTATAATAATTATGAAATGAACTCCATTCAATGCATGATAAAGATGATTGATGATATCCCGCCCCGCACCCCTTGAGTTTAAGTAAAGACGCGGCACTTTACTGCAACCTCGCGCGGACTTCTTGAGAGAACTTAAAGTGATGTTGCACTGTTTTGTTTCATTTGCCTACATTAATGCAGGTTCACGAACACTTAATGGTTAATAATCCACCACTATTACACATTAATATTCGGCTAAACACAAATTTTAGAAAATAAAACAAAACTGCTAACATGACGCTTCACTTTCGCGCCAAGAAGTCCATCGCTATTAATGTTGTTGAACTGTCAAAATGAAAGCCATTGCTACTGAAACTGTTTTAGGTACGTAATTACCCCGCAGGTTGCAATCACAGCAAGTACAGAGAGTGCCATCCACAAAGATGCGTCCTACTCTTTTTCCTAATCGCTTACACTGCAAGTGTGCATCCTTTCGCTAGTGTTGTAGTGCTGTTGATACGTACGAATTGCCTATGTGTGTAATAAATCAGCTCAGATCAAACTATCCACACCCCCGCGGCCCTCTCGACCAAATAATAGTGGGTCCCATTTTCGTGGATGGCACTATCTGTAATACTCGTATCTATCAGCCCTAAAATAACGGTTGCCTAAAGTGATAGCACTTATGTAAAGCCACGGTTACTATGTTACTATGTTTTTCCAACTTCTAATTCAACAAATCTACTAGGAAAATATGTATAGGTAGGATACAATAGATTATATTTTATAGTTAGATTGCATAGGTACAATCCTTTGATTATTTATGTCTAGAGTGTCGCGCTGCAAAATAACTAAAACAAACAGGCCAACTTTGATAGGCTGAATGCGTGACAGCTACCTACGTTTTACACTCGCGTCACGTCATTGTGTTATTCTAAGTGTGCGACTGTGCGTGCATTTTGTATTTTTTTTCGACGATATTACAGCTTTAATTGTCTATCTATACATATCTTTGGTGCAAACGTAAAGTCGCCATCCAACGTGAGGGTTATCAGCGAGAGACAGCACAATTAATGCAAGGTCTTTATCATCTGCACTTTCGTGATCCTCTTGTGTCGATTCATTCTGAAACAAAGAATAATCCATGAGATTGTATTGGTTGTGGTTTCTGGATTTGTGACCGGTTGATGGCAATAGGCTCGCCTCCTATTACATTGGACAACCTCTGCGCAACCTTGAGGGAACAAGGCGTGAGGTTATGTTATGGTAAGTTATTGTGTAGGCAAAAGTTTTTTCTCTACACAGTATCGGGTCAGGCCCTTGAAGGCTCCGGTGTATCCATGCTCAGACTCCATGTATAGGTTAAACAGGCGTGATGGGCTACGATATTTAAATATAAACAAAAAAAAAATGGGATCGGTGACTGCAGGTAGTTTAGTAACTTAAAAAAATAGAAATCTTTTTAGGGCTCCGTACCTCAAAAAGAAAAAACGGAACCCATAACCCCCTAAAACCCGAAAAGAGTATTTTCACTGCGAGAGAGAGATGGAGATAAATATGAACTAGCACCATCCCTATTTCGCAACGGAATGATGACGGCATTAATATAATACAGCGTGTTACGGAAAGGGTATATACATACAAACTGGGTGAAGAGTGCATCTGGTTCAGAAGCTTTGTACAAAATTTCAGCTCAAAAAGAATAACTTTGAAAATGTTTGATAATTTTTTTGATTATAACAAACGTGTCACCCCACACTATGAGGGTCATTATCCATTATCTGTGTCTGTGCGCCTAGCGCACACACACACACACCTCTGCGACACGGCGCCGCAACCGCTGCAACGACACGCGACGGCCGGCGCGGGCGGCACGATTGGCGGCGGGAACAAACGAATGGATTGAAACGTGTACCGATTAGCTGACTTGGTCTAGTGATGTGACAGAATTCAATTGGAAACATTTGATTTTTATTAGTTAAATGTTTCTTAACTTTATAGTTATGTAGCTATTATTAAAAAAAATGTTGCCATGTAGTTTGTTATCACCAAAAGAATCCGTGCCTTTGATATGTAGGTATATACCCTTTCCGTAACACGCTGTATAGTGGTATTTTAAACTCACAGTTTATGCACAACGATCTCTCCGACCGCGATAGTCACAGCGACGGCGACGCCATACAGCATGAGGATCAGAACAGGTCGCATGTCCATCAGACCGACGCTGCTGAATGAGGACATCTTGGTGATGCAGTGGGGTTTGGAGACTAGAAAACGTTTGCGGATAGCTGACTGGATGCCGGACTCTCGGATTTGCTTATGGCTGTAAAGTAGAAGGAATAATTTGATTCTTGAATACACATACATACATACATAAACTAACGCCTTCTTCCCATGGGGGTAGGCAGAAACTATAGAACGCCACCTGCTACGCTCCTTACATACTACTTTTGCTTCGCCTACGTTCACACATCTGGTCATACACGCACGCCGATTGCGAGTACTACGCACCTGACCTTTCTGAAGAACATCACCAATTTGGTCACTATATGTCCTCCGAGGGCGTCCCCTCCCGGCGTTTCCACTCACCTCTGCTTTATAAATACCTTTTGTTAGTCACGTTCCACTCATCCTCTCAACATGACCAAAACATCTAAGCATACTCTTTTCAATTTTTGTTACTACATCTTCTTTTAAACTGCACCGTTGCCTTATCACCTCATTTTTCAGCCTATCTATCATTCATAGTCACGCCAGACATGCTTCGCAAGGAACGCATTTCCACTGCATTTATTCTACTTTCATGCTTCTTTTGCCATACCCAACATTTACTTCCATACATAGCTTTGAATATGAGGGCAAAATAACTTTTTCTTGTTCAATAGTGAACTGATAGTTTATTTTAACCTTATTTAAAATAATTAATATAAGATAAGATAAGTCTTTATTTGCCTTTATAAACCTCAATGATGTTAAAAAATTATCCAGTTAAATCAAATTCGAAATAACAACCTTTTTTTGGGTTTTGTCGCAGTCAGGTCAAAAAAGTTTGTGAAACTTTTAAATCAATGACGTTATAATTTAATTAACAAAAAAATATTTTAATTTAATTATTAATAAAATAAAATTTAAAAAACGAAAATGTTCTCTGATAGCAACATGTAAAAAGCACAAACTAACACGACTCTAATCAGCTCCAAATAGGGTGATCCTTTCCTGACAGGAGTGAAAGAGTCAAAGGTCACGAGGTAGTCCACTGTTGCAATGTCACACTTCTCACTTTCTAAGAACGTGGCTTCGATCTGACGGTAGACTGGCTCTGCCACTGAGTGGAGGGCGAAGAGACCCTGGGAAACAAGACGGGTATACTTTTCGTGCTCCAAAATTAATGATTAATTTGGTGTATTTTGGCTGCTGATTACTAAAGGGATTATTTTTGTAAAGCATGGATCAAGCTGGCAGTGGCTGTCTTAAATAAGAGAGTGCAATATTTAGGTTATTAAGATTATGGTAAGAGTGCAAAGTTACCTTTCGGATTCTTTCAACACCGTCTGCTAAACTGTAAAGTTTTGCTTTTCCATGTTCCGGAAAGACTCGGTCACGTATTGAAGTGTGCAGGGGTTCCTTGCTTTGATTCTAAAAAGTTATTTAAAACAGTTAACAGTAGACAGTATGATTAGTTCACAGTCTTTAATAGACGTATGTAGGTGCGTGAAAATGAACATAAAGATCCACGTACAAAAACAAAATGGTTATAATCGACATCGTTGGCTGCGAGCGTGATCTTGGCCCCGGCGAGCTGCGGCAGGCTGCGGATGGAGTCGGACGGCGCCTGCAGTAGCACCACGATGTTAGCCGAGTACGCCGCGTACAGCGCCATTAGCGCCGTGAACAACACGAACACCATCATGCGACCTGCACATTGTCACACTCACACATCAACATAGTACGCCACGCACAGCGAGAACAGCACGAAGCACAGTCCAACAGCGCGAAGAACAGCACGAACACCACCATGCGACCTAGACAGTAGACTAAGAATGGTGATCAAAGAGTAAACAGTTATACCTGGAGCTCTTCTGGGTTCTATGTAACAGCCTTGCTGAGTGACGGCGCTCATCGTCAGCAGCAGAGCGTCACATATTCCTCCGTCCAGCTGCTGTTGTGTACCAGCCTAAAACACGAGCACCTTTTTCATTAGTGCATCACAGAACAAGAAGGACTGAGGTGAAAGAGCTTAAGCGAATCGGCGATCCTCATCTGGATGAGGATCGCCGATTTCAGCAGCTACTGAACGATCATATATTATTATTATTAAGTTCTATGGTTTGGAAAAACAAAAAAAAATAAGGACACTCCAGTATTAGTTGCTGAGCTAGTACCTCTTAAGTAAATGAGATCTAGAGATGCTGATTTTCAATAAAGAACACTGCTATTATCTAGGTAAGGTAGCTGACCTGCTGTGCTGTATTGTAAAACTTGATAGCTTTAAAATTTACTTTCAGACTACTTTTCTGTTGAAATCGGATTATTAATTCGGGCTGTTCACCGAGTCTACTCTCAATAAACACCAACCTTCGTCAGAACCAGTTCCACCTTGCTAGCCAGGAACAGAGTAACAGTCGCAATAGCAGTACACACGGCTATCGTGACCCAAACCCTGGTGGAGAAGGGTAGGTAGAACACGTTGGACACATAGGCCAGGGGAGGCTGTCGATAGATAAAGAGCATCCGCATAGGGGCCACCAAGTCAGTGTAAGTCACCACGTCGTAACGGTCGCGGAATATCACGCAGTTTGTGCCTGTAATAACAAACAGACAGTTTACTTTGTGTAAATTATTTCATCACCACTGCTCTCAAAACAGTGAAGGAAAACATCGTGAAAAAACCGGTATGTCCTAGACCAAAAAATCGAAGACATGTGACATCTACCAACCCGCACTGGGCCCGCGTGGTGGATTATAGACCACTCCCTCTTCATAGAGAGGGGCCTGTGTCCCAGCAGTGGGACACAGGCCCAGAATGCTGATTATGCTAAAGCTAATTATGCTTACGCTAATTATGCTTAAGCTAATTATGCTTAAGCTAATTATGCTAATGCTTAAGCTAATTATGCTAATGCTTAAGCTAATGAATGCTTAAGCTAACTATGCTTAAGCTAATTATGCATAAGCATAAGCTAAAGCTGATTATGCTTAAGCTAAAACTTGTACAGACGGCTACACATCAAGCTATTCATTTCCAATATAAGCTGATCTCGCATTGTATAGGATTTCCATACAGTGCGAGATCAGCGTAAACTGGAAATGTATAGCTTGATGTGTAGCGGTGTGTACCTCTGGGGAACCACTCTGGTAAGAGGGGCAGTAAATGGTCCAAAAAATGTGTCTTTCCATGACGATGTAAAATTCTGACTTCATGTCTCTCGCAAAATGGGATTCAAGAATTGATGCTTCAAATGAACACATTTGTATCGTTAAAACTACTATTCGGACACCACGTGGTAAACCGACTATTTTTTTAGACGGCTACACATCAAGCTATACATTTCCAGTATAAGCTGATCTCGCATTGTATAGGATTTCCGTACAGTGCGAGATCAGCGTAAACTGGAAATGTATAGCTTGATGTGTAGCCGTGTGTACCTGTGGGGAACTACTCTGATAAGAGGAGCAGTAAATGGTCCAAACAATGTGTCTTTCCATAACGATGTAAAAATCTGACTTCATGTCTCTTGCAAAATGGGATTCAAGAATTGATGCTTCAAATTAACCCATTTGTATCGATAAAACTACTATTCGGACACCACGTGGTAAACCGACTATTTTTTTTTTTAATATATGTTTTAATAGCCTGGCTGCTGGGACCTTTTTGCCAAGTATTTATTTAGTTACAAACTTTGTTTAATTATTGATGATATGAATTACATGCATGATAGATGATACCCCGGGGGCCCGTCCGCTCCCCTTGAGTTTCAGTAAAGACGTGGCACTGTTATTATACTCTTTGGTGGCACTTTACTGAGACCTCACGCGGACTTCTTGAGAGAACTTAAAGTAATGTAGCACTGTTTTGTTTAATTTGCCTACACTAACAGTAATGCACGTTCACGAACACTTAATGGTTAATAATCCACCATTATTACACAGCTAAATACAAGTTTTAGAAAATAAAACAAAACTGCTAATCATGACGCTTCAATTTCCCGCCAAGTACCGACTAATATTTAAAAATTAAAAATTTAGGAACCAAGAAGCCAATCTTCTCTTCCACTCACCCATATCAGCCTTGGTAGCGTACAAATCAGCGATCATACCAGACCACTGGCCATTTACTTTGTACCCGTATCTATAGCTGAAGATATACCGAGCAGTCGCGTTTATCATGTCGAAGCCAATCTTAGCAGCCGACCAGCAGGCTTTCGTTATTGAATCGTATTGGAGCTCTCTGAAAAGCGAGAAATTCTAAAATCGAGCTCTGTCACGGTTTCAATAAAACTCATGAAAATCTATCATATGGACTGAAAGTATCAACGATGACGCTGCCCTTATCTGGTATAAAGGCAAGTTTACCCTACCAGTTGATCTTGATTGTCCAGGCAAGTGTAAGTCAAGTGTCTGAAAGGTTGATAGTTTTAGTCCCAGCTTTTGACATGGTCCAGTGTGAAGCCACCTAATAAACTAAATTCTTTTGGAAGACCGTATTTAATTCTCGACTTGCAATGTGTTTTTAGTAATTGTAAGAAGACCAACATACGGTTTAATGACAGGAAGACCAAGATACTACGCATCGGTAATTAAAAAAATGTATTTTACAACTGTGAGAAGAGTTACAGAAAAGTGTAAAGTAGGAAATCTTACAGCCGATCCTCCCTAGGCAAATGCAACCTCGTTGTGTTACTATCCTGGATGACGTTGGACATGATGATGGGATGTCCCATCATGTTCTTTCGTCTCCGGTACAGCTCTCGGTGAGGTCGTACGTCCACCAGGCTTCCGTTGTAAAAGCCACGTAGGGTTGATATCATGGAACCGTTGAGACCAGGTCTGTGCACTTGGGAAAAGTAAAGCATAAAGAAAATCGTTATTTTTAGACTTAACATTGGTTTTAAGGTGTGTTGCAGCGACATAATTAAAAACATTGTAGCAACTTAATAAGGACACTGAACAAGACTAGACTATATTATAGAAGTTTTATTGTTATGATTATGACGCTTAGGGGCGTTTAGCGGTTTAAATTGACGTTTTGAGTAGTATCATACTTCATTTTGGACGTCTGGATCAACAATATTGCTCGGTTGAGGTCATGGTACGCATACGAGTAATATTATTATTGGCTTAAAACAAGACTTTCTTGAAAGAAGATTGTTTGAAGGTTGTTTGTGTGAAGTAGAGCCTCAGAGGACAGTTATTTCACATCGCAGTTAGTAGCAAGTTAGTTCCATTTAGCGAGTTATCTACAAGTCATGGAAAGGCTTAACTCCTCATGTAACTTACTTTCGACCATCTTGAACTGGTTACCAATCCTCTCAGCGAGCACTAGGTCACTGTCAACCAACACTGGACCGTCCATCATTAGAGCCAGCGTTGACTGCTGCTGTTGAGGCGAGGTGACGAGGACAAGCCAGCGGTACGTGAATTGGAACAGTTCCTTTGATAAGGCCTGGATACAATTTAGATAGGACTATTGTTAAATAAGTATTTGTCCATGCAAAAGTTACAGAATAATAAATTTTTTGTCGTGTGCGATTCCCGTTGTCGATGTTAAGGTGGCACTGAGTCATTGGAGCCAAAACTGGCCCACTGCTAGACATTCGTCTTCCCCAAGAATTACCATATTAACAGGGCCAGGGCTAGGGCTTATCCAGCATCCAGCTACCCAAAGTGACCTAGACGTAAGTAGGATGAACCATTTGTGGAATGTTTTACCCAAAAGAATACTTACGTAAGAAATAACAGATTTCGACTGAGGGCAGTCCAAGTCAGTGAGGTACATGATAGCATGATCTTGGTACTTGGACTTCGGTTTAAAAGACGCTGATGTTCGCACGCCTATGTTAGACATTTCCATTACTAGCTTGTTTATTACGTCTGCAATAATAAAGTTTCAAACTTAGGTAGGTACTTCCCGTTTACGAGAAACCTAATCATTTCATGTGACCAAGATATTGTGTTCAATTATTTAATTTAGTTTTATTGATTGACCGTTAGCATGATTTGTTTTTATAAAAACCGGCCAAGTGTGTGCCAAACCACGTACAATGAAGGGTTCCGTAGTTGGTATGAATTTATCCCAAAAACAAACTTAACATTGTAGTTGAAAAACATGTTCTCCCATAAATCGTTATAAGTCACGGTCAATTCTCCAACTGGAAATGTAAGTTGGTCGACTTTTTTCTCTTTAACTTGTAAAGCCTACTTGGGTTGTGATAGTTTTCCTTTTAATTTCGTTATATGTACTAGGATCTCGGATTAAAAAAACAACCGGCTAAGTGCGTGTCGGACCACGCACATTGAAGGGTTCCGTAGTTAGGATGAATTTATCCCAAAAACAAACTTAACATTATAGTTGAAAAACACGCTCTCCCATACATCGATATACGTTACGGTGAATTCTTCAACTGCAAATTTAAGTTGGTGGCCTATTACTCGTTAACTAGTAAACCCTACTTAGCTGTGATAGTTTTCCTTTTAATTTCGTTATATATACTACTGCCATGAATATTTCACATATTCAAAACCAACCATTTAACTTGCAGGCTCTAACAAAAAATAGCACTTTAAAGCTTAATATTACGCAAATGGATCTCAGAATTGAAAAATGACTTTTACAGACCCACAATATTTTTAAACGGCCTATCCAACGATACCCCACACCATGTATTCGATGAGAAAAAATATCATCTCCATTTGACGTGCAAAGGAGGTACCCTAAAATAATTGTTTTTCATGGTTTTATTTTACGACTTTCTCGGCGTGATTAATATGTACACCCATGCCAAATTACAGCTTTCTAGTACTAATTAGCGTATCTGAGCAAAGCCGGGGACAGACGGACGGACGGACAGACAGACAGACGGACATAAGGCGAACTATAAGGGTTCCTTGTTGACTACGGAACCCTAAAAAAAGGTCCATTGCAACTGTCATTTTGGTTAGCATATTAAAAATCAGAGTTTAGTGAATTTTTGATCATAATAATAGTAGTTCCTACAAGAATTATAATCATTTACTGTTTTCTTCACCCGTCCATAATTGCTTGGTCTTCCTTTTTACTAATGAGTAGATTTTCTTAAAATACTTACTCTTTTTCCAACACAGTCCACCATAAATCAAATGCGTAGGTTTTTCATCATTTTTAATAAACTGCTTTATAAAATTTATAGTGTCCACATCTTTTGCATAAACCAAACTTTGTATCAGCAGAAAAAATACTAAAGAAATATTCATATTGCTTGAATGAAGATTCAGGGACAAAAGAAAAATGAAGACTTGGAATGGTTCGAGTAATTTCGGTTGAAAAAACCTTATATCATTTTCTAGGTAAAGTCAATAGGTTTTTGTTCGGTTGAACTAAATGCGATGTCAGCTGTAATTGAGAGCAATTGGAGCTGACAACTCTTCAAACAAAGACAATTTGAGTCAGTAATACTACTGTGACTCTACGTACACATACATATAATTGAAGCATGTAGGTCTGTGCGTCCGTGTGTTTGTAGAGCTCCTATTTTTAAAAAAAATTTATATCAAATGTAGAACGTAGCATAGTCACGAGACCATTCTGTCTTTTTTTTTTCTTTTTGGCTTCGCACGGTTTGTGCATTTAGCCAGTGTCATGTAAAATTAGGTAAAAAGTACAAAGTTGTTTAAAAATAATTATGAAATGAACTTCATTCAATGTATGATAAAAGATGATAGATGATATCCCGCCCCGCTCCCCTTGAGTTTCAGTAAAGACGTGGGTGGCACTTTACTGAAACCTCGCGCGGACTTTTTGAGAGAACTTAAAGTGATGTTGCACTGTTTTGTTTCATTTGCTTACACTAATGCAGGTTCACGAACACTTAATGGTTAGACATTAATATTCGGCTGAACACTTTAGAAATAAAATAAAACTGCTAACATGACGCTTCACTTTCCTGATTTACTGACTACGTACTTACTCAATTTTGTTTTTTCAAGTTGACTTGTAAAACCTTGTGTTTCAGTTCCTCAAAACTATAGTTATTAGGTGCCTATACTCCATTGGTTTAAGTAGTTAAATAAAGATAAATAGATTATAAAAAGGGGTTTTATATTTAAGACACTTTCTTGTTTAAAAACACGTTGTAACTTAACTTATAACCAAATTAAATTTATTTTTTATTTTTACGATAGTTTCCTCTTTTATTACTGTATCTTAAACTTTATCATTTATTTATTCTTAAACTACTCTTCTTAGATGTAATTGCTTGAGCACATTTTTTTTAAGTGACTTCCAAAACGGAGGAGGTTATAATTATGTTCAGTTGTATGTTATGTTTTTATATACTTATGCATGTTCGCCGTCAATTGTGGACCGATTTTGAAAATTCTTTTTTTTGTTTGAAAGGGTATGCTGCCGAGGTGGTCCCATTGTCACCAAGTCAGAATCTGATGAGGGGATCTCATTGCCCGAGGGCAATCCTCAAATTTTATATTCACACCTATATCGATTTCAGTATTTTTTATAGTAACTCATGCATTTGCACTCGGAAAGCACCATTTGGTGAAGTGGAACTGATGATGAAGACCACAGATGGCCACCGGAACTAAGTTTAATAATAAGTATTTCCTGTTGCGATTAGATTTTAGACACTTTAATATGGTTGCTAAGCAATTTATGCTCGTCACGATGCTGAAGGTGAAGTCACCATCAGTTCCAGTTCTACTGGTTCTTACCAGTAGAACTCCTCAACTATTAACGCCCCTGCATCCCGAAGCAATATTTTGTAAAAGGTGATGAGCAGTTGACGTTAGGGTATTGTAACTTAGATAAATTGCAAACTGACCCACTGAATGAAAAATAAAAAACTTTTTACAAAAAAAAAAACAACAGACTGCCAAAAAAAAAAAACTACAAAGTGAAAAATAATCTTAATTTCGGAATTCGGTGGCAAACAACTAAAATAGATCCAAAGACTCGACTTATTTTTCACTTTGTAATGTTTTTTTTGGATGTCGGTTGTTTTTTTTTTTGTAAAAAGTTTTTGTTTGATTTATATTATTATCTACTATAATATTTTGTAATATGTCTATTGTAAAGAGCCCAAAGAGACAGGCTCTCTAAACGTCAACGAAATAACATGCTAAATTGAAGAGTACAACTGTGACGTAGCTTGACAACTGAAGTGACAGGTATTCGTTTAGTCGGTTACTTGACAGCTAGAGATGGGTAGCACACTCTTTCAAAATGAGGATTGTGCGAGGAACTCTTTTTACAAAGTGTGGTAGCACACTGTGCTACCATGAATGAGGCGAGGCTGCGGTGGCCTGTGAACACGTACATACTGTGACTGTGCGATCGTGTCAGTGAGTCGCGAGACTCGCCGCGCGGGTTCTGCCGTGTCGCGTTGTCGTCACTACACACCACACTCACGAGTCACGAGTGTAGTGTGTAGTGACGACAACGCGACACGGCACGCATACTCAGTCGAGTAGGCACACGCGGTTACTAGTCGGTTAAGCGCGTCACACAGCTCGCAGTGCCCGCACCGCTCGCACAAGTAATGATGAGGGAAAGAGATATAAGAATGGTTACAAATGTTCTATGTAGCTAATCTGTGCCAAATAGTGTGTGCTAGCACATCAAAATAAAAAGAGTGAGTGACTCTTTTTATCCAAGTGAGTAGCTACAACTGTGCTAGCACATGTGCTGAGTTACCCAACACTGTTGACAGCTCTCTCGTCATAATTATGGTTTTTTTGTTTACCTTTATTTAACTACCTACCTAAACCAACGGAATAGAGTGCATTCCGTGCCAAATTTCTTAACCGTTCTAATAAAATCGTTCATAAACCACTGCGTGGAGGTCGGACATTATTCCACGGAAACGTACTACCAGGATAAAAGTATCATATGTCTGAATCCAGGTCATGGTCTATCTGTCTGCCAATTTTCATCGTAATCCGTTCAAAATCTAACAGGCAGAGTTACTTTCGCATTTCGGCATCTACATCGCCACATGCGAACTACGTATCAAGGACCTGACGTCACACAAATCCTGCATCGGGCAAGCAGAGTTTACCGCGCGACTGGGTTAAACATCATTCCGACATCAAACGTCGGGCAGAAGCCCACCAGACACAACACCCGTCTGGTCGGAGGATCCTTCCTTTCTATGGAGGATGAGTTAACTTTACACCATGTATAAGATATGTTTACGACGACTAAGTTATAGGAATACCTTAGTCGACATATCAACGAAACATATCACCAACCCTCAGGTAAAATAGCAACTCAAAACCAATTAAAAAGGGAAACATATCCAGGGCACGCCACCCTAGTCGTCTAACAAGAAAGCTTAGGTTCTCACTAAACATAATAGAGCTTATTTACTTAACATTTTCAACTGAATATTACATGACATGTGTCCTTTTGTTTGACGAACCAATTGAAAAGGTGACATCAAAAGAATATGTCTCATTATGCATAGTAAAAAGTGTAAAAGAAACTGTTGGCTATGAATAAAAGACAAGACTTTTGTTACGTCTTTAATGTGAATATCGATAAGCATATAATTTGCTTTGAGTGATATTTCGATAATTACTTAATATACTTACAAGACTGGAATGATATTCTCTCTATTTAATTCTTCTATTGGTATTACAAGTTTCTCTCTCATACATAAGCGTATAATCGGGGCTGTGCAGGCTCATCTATATCTACCGGGTTCCATCATCTAGGACTGGTCCGCCAGGTATCTACGCTCTTAAGACTTAGGTCGTCTTTTGTTAAACCAATGTTTTTCTAGCTTTGCGTTCCTGTGGACATTAATCAAAGACCCCACCCCCCACTCCAATTGCGTTCACAATTTGAATCACAATCAGACGGAAATTCCTATTCCACTGCTTCTGAAATGATGTTTGAAAAATTTGTCTGCTCAAAAACGTAAATAACGCAATGAATGCTGTTGAATGGTCAAAGTGATTGGTATTGCCATTATAAGTATATTACGGAATTACCCCGCTGTTCTTCTACTCTTCGTGGTCATCCATAGATGTCTTTCACCGGGCCATCCTTGCTACAACTATGATGTGGAGTTGTGGATATCTACTTGGTGCGTATCATTATGCAAGAACTATGTCGTAATGCTCGTGATTTACAATCACGGCTCTATAATATTTTTCTAGAAATCTTAGTCAGTGCCGGAACGGGATGTGGTCATCAGCCGCATATGCTCTTTTCTTTTGTCTGATCGTCATTCTGAAACAAGAGACTCATCTGAATATAAAAACGTGACTTTAGAAATGAAGCCGAAAAACATTGAAAACAATGAACACAGGAATACTGCTTCTGGCGATTTCCTGGGAAATTTCAGTAATGTGGGAGTGAGAATCAAAGCTTTAGTTTGTTGTAAACCGCAGTAACATGCAGAATTCAGGAAACGGGAGGCTGTAGACATGGTGAACGGAGTAAACAAATATAAAATTTTAATAAATTATGATTGTACGGAACTCTCAATAAATCTGTTTAATATATTTTTCAGGTTAACTTACAAACATTCATCTTTCATTTTTATACCTACATGATCTCAACCACCGGCACAGCTGCGGCTAACAGCATGCCATACAACGTCATCAGCTTAGCGGGGTACATGTCAGTGATGCCAACGCTACTGAAAGAGGATACGCGGCCAGACAGTGTAGACGAGGCAAGACACTGGTGGAAATTAGCCTGGACTCCTACTCACAATCTCTTGTACAGGATCTCAACCAGCAGAACTGCTGGCGCCAGCAGCATGCCGTACAACGTCATCAGCATGGCGGGGTACATGTCAGTGATGCCGACGCTACTAAAGGTGGACACTTGACCGGAACAGCGCGGACGAGGCACTGTGAGGCGCTGGTGGATGTTGGCTTGAACTCCAGATTCACGGATCTTGAGAAAGCTGGGGAAGTTAAGACGAGGTTTCATGATAAATCACATCCTGAGTTAGTTTTCTGGTAGGCTTTTGGCAAGGACGAGAATTGAAAAGAGAATCTTTTTCAGTCTGTTTATGCTGTCTTAGATAGCCTATTCGTGTAAGCTTGGCACAATAATACATGTTTCATTCAATTAGAAATGAATATGAGGCCGTATAGCTTCCCAATACGCCTTCATTTGCCCTGTCGTGAAAAAGGGAACATAAGGTGGACACGCTAAGGTGGGCTACCTTAGCGTGTCCACCTTATGTTCCCTTTCGCGAAATTCAAATTTTCTTTAACATCTTCGTATAATCCTATTGAATGACTATTCAATAGGATTATATGAACTTAGAGAGTTGTATTGCTGACTCTAATTATTATAATTCTGTAAAACCATATTTACCTACAGCTGACCTACAAATTGCAAAAAACGTAAGAAAATTTGAATTTCGCGGGCTACCCTGACGCTTTCGTCTTAATATAATATATTCGTCCTGTACATCTCCTTTTCATTTTCACAAGCGCTAGTATAGGTACCTACTCGTTACAGCTCCTGCACTCTGCAATGGATATGACACAGAATACAGGGGGTGGGCTTTTAGGTGCATACTATGAGAACTCACCGCCGTTAAGCTGTTGGTCCCGAACTCCAGACTGTCTTTCGTGGGTCATTACAGTCGTTACGGGTCGTCAGAAGCCCGAAATAGTCTGACAACCAGTCTTACCAAGGGCTATCGTATTACCCAGTAGCTGGGTTGTGGAGGTCAGAGAGTCAGTCGCTCCATGTAAATACTGGTATTCAGCTGCATCCGGTTAGACTGGAAGCCGACCCTAACGTAGTTGGGAAAAGGCTAAGCATAATGATGACTATGAGAACTCACTTAATCTTAAACAGATCTTTGAACGGTGACCTCTTCTGCCCCGGCACCCAGGGATCGATCTCGTTGATATAGTCGATCTCCACCAGGTCACACTTCTCGTCTTCTTGGTACGTCTCCTGAATCAGACGGTACCCTGGGTTCAGCTCCATGTGGAATGCGAATAGACCCTGAAGGAGGAAATAAGATTGATTGCATTGCATCATTCTTGATTTGTTTTAGTTTTCAATCTAATCAGAATCGAATCGAGTTGGAATCGATTAATTGTCTAATTGACATTTATTTCAATTACCTAAATAGAATAGTAGAATCCATTATGTTCATATCACGTGAAGTCCGAACTAAGCTATTTTTAACCGACTTCCAAAAAGGAGCAGGTTATATGTTCGGCTGTATGTTTGTTTGTTTTTTTTTTATGTATGTTCACCGATTACTCCGTCAATTGTGGACCGATTTTGAAAGTTCTTTTTTTGTATGGAAGGGTATGCTCCCGAGGTGGTCCCATTGCCACCAAATCATAATCTGATGAGGGGATCTCATGGAAATCGAGGGAAATCCTCAAATTTTATAGGCATACCTATAGCGGTATGAGTATTTTTTGTAGTAACTCGTGCATTTGCACTCGAAAAGCACCATTTGGTGAAGTGGAACTGATGATGAAGACTACAGATGGCCACCGGAACTACTTAATAATAAGTATTTCACCGTTGCGATTCGATTAGGCACTTTAATATGGTTGCTAGGCAATTTATGCTCATCAAAATGCATATGGTGAAGTCACCATCAGTTCTCCTGGTTCTCACCAGGAGAACTCCTCAACAATTAACGCCCCTGCATCGGCAAAAGCAATATTTTGTAAAAGGTGATGAGCATGTGACATTAGGCTATTGTTAATTAGATAAATTACAAACTGACCCACTAAAAAGTGAAAAATAAAAAACTTTTTACAAAAAAAAAACAACCGACTTCCAAAAAAAAACACTACAAAGTGAAAAATAACTTACATTTCGGAAGTCGGTGGCAAAAACTAAAATACAGATTCAAAGACACCGACTTCCGAAATTAAAGTTATTTTTCACTTTGTAGTGTTTTTTTTTGGAAGTCGGTTGTTTTTTTTTTGTAAAAAGTTTTTTATCTAAAATATAATATATCACCCAATAATTGATTTTGTTTAAACAACTTGACTGTTATAATTCTAATTTTACCTACATCTTATGTCGGTAGGTGGCGCTATTAACACTATACATAAAACAAAAATAAATAAAAGATAAAATGGTATCTAAGCATTAATTAAAACTCTCACCACTCTTATCTTTTAAAATTTTCTGAAACAAATCCAATCAAAATAATGGTTATGAGTGATAAGATAATTTATTAATTAGCATGTTATGTTTTAATTATGTTGTATGAATTTTATTATAAAAAGTGTCCGACGAGGATGGGATTCGAACCCACGCGTGCAGAGCACATTGGATTAGCAGTCCAACGCCTTAACCTCTCGGCCACCTCGTCTTATGAGGCATTGGGCCAATTATGGGTGTAGTGTATAAGTACTTATTGAACTAATATTTTTATCATGACGTGCTATAAGTAGTAGCTAATCTGCTAGTGTTTTTGAAATATACAGGTACGTTAGTAACTTAGTTGAAAATGGGCATCTAAATGCATGGTTGCATTTATTGCTAACGTGAACACCATGATATGGCCAGTTTCGCCGAACTTCGGTACACCCAGGATTATAGTCGGTGCCATGTGGGTATAGTACCCAGGTAACTAGATAAGCCGAATGTATGGTTTACCGATAAATTTATTTTCCCTGGGATTATCATAAAAAAAGCTTATGCAGCGATAAGTTTTCAATTTACTAAAATAATGATTATCTAAAATACAATTTAAACAATGTAGGTACAGTAATTATACAAATTAAACTTTTCTAGTGGTCAATTTAACTTTAATTACTGCTACTACAGTATGTCGGCGCGGGCATGTCGGTGACGCGAACCCATTATTTTTTTTTACCTACCAAAAATCGCTCAACGCGCCTAATACGTTTTTACTTCTAAAAGCCTGAATGAAGATTATTTCTACAGCTATTGGGTACGTCCTTTTTGATTTTTTTACTGAATTTAATGTAAGTAAGTATGGAACCCTATTTCTTCCCATGGGTGTCGTAAAAGGCGACTAAGGGTCTTACTAGAGAATGGGCAGCAGCGTTCTCTATGCATTTGAACACCACACTGCGATCGCCAACCCGCCTGCCAAGCGTGGCGATTAAGGCAACCCTCCTTCCTTTTGGGGGAGGCCTATACTATGTCCAGCAGTGGACGTCTTTCGGCTGAAATGATGAAAAAATTTATCAATATCTACTCCATATTGCTCACAGACGTGTTTGCATTGACATATTAATGTGTACTTCGATATTTATATTCTATTTGTACAGTTGATATAGCTGGTTTAAAACAATTGCTATCAAAGTACCTAACTACAACATTATATACCTACTAGCTGTGCTCCGCGGTTACACTCGCATAAGTCTCGATCCCGTGGGAACATTGGGATAAAAAGTATTTTATGTCCTAATCCAGGTCATGGTCTACCCATATGCCAAGTTTCATCTAAATCCGTTCAGCCGTTTTAGCGTGAAAGCGTAACAAATAAACAAACAAACAAATTTTCATCATTCATCATTTCAGCCGAAAGACGTCCACTGCTGGACATAGGCCTCCCCCGACATTTGGTAGGGTTGCCATAATCGTCACGCTGGAGGCTGGTTGGCGAACGCAGTATGGTATTAAAATGCATAGAGAACGCTGCTGCCATTCTCTAGTAAGTCCCTTAGTCGCCATTTAGGACACCCACGGGAAGAAATAGGGAGGTGCTATTCTTTACGTCCGGCACCACACGGAACAACAATTTTTCGCATTTATAATATTAGCAGGACCTATGATTAAGATAGTTAGGATTATAAAATTCTTTATTTATTTGTATAGATAAAGATGAATGGGACACGATTATAGCTCATGAAAACATTATTTTGAAGCCATTTTTCAGTTCTCGTAGAGGTTAAAAAGTCAGAAAACATAGGTGACTGTCATTGAACTAAAGGGGAAAGAGTTCTAAACCTGACCCAGGTGTTCGTTATAAAGGAAGGTATGCCCACAACATTAAAGCCGAAAGACGTCGACTGCTGGACATAGGCCTCCAAGAAGAAGCACAGAATCGGTCGAAGTGGCGATGCTTGGGCATCGCCACTTCGACCGATTCTGTGCTTCTTGCATCCAGTGGCTTCTGGGTGATATCCTGCTATCTTCACCAGGTAATCGGTCGACCGCTACCATAGCCAAGGGTAGGCGGGCTGCCGGGCACTAGGGGCCGTTGTTAGTGCTTGTAATTTCTTGGGGAGCTTTGCCATAATCGCCACACTCGGCAGGCGGGTTGGCGATCGTATGCCCATGGTAGCACAACATTTTTTTATGAGTTGAAGGGTACAAATCTTTATGTAATATAAGTAGGTACAAGTATTGACTTTTCTAATTCTTTCGACTCCATCCTTCATCGAGTAGTAGTTTTGCCTCTTTCCTTTCGGAGCTATTTTCTTCTCATAAATCGACTTGCGTATTGGATCGTTGAGTTTCTGAAAAACAAAGTTTAAGTATTGATTTTTCTAAAAGATTTCTTAAGAAAATAAATAGGCATTCGAATATTCTTTTCAACTACAAATCTTCAGTTCATATCACCTTCAGTCGTTTTTGTTCTACTTAAAAAAAAAAAAAAAAAACAAATATCAAGAAAACATAATAGCTTTTCAGCTTCATTTTCAATAAGATAATTTCAGGTACTTACCTTAAAAAAGTACCTATTGTACTCAAAATCACTGGCCCCCAACTTGAGAGGTGAGTTGAGCAGATCAGGCAGGCTCCTGACTGAAGAGCTGGGGGCTCGGAGTAGCACCACGATGTTGGCAGAGTATGCTGCGTACAG
This sequence comes from Tiliacea citrago, assembly GCA_963921375.1. Taxonomy (NCBI): domain Eukaryota; kingdom Metazoa; phylum Arthropoda; class Insecta; order Lepidoptera; family Noctuidae; genus Tiliacea; species Tiliacea citrago. The sequence goes on from OY992799.1 coordinate 5,185,364, forward strand.
GATCGTCAGAGCCACGAAGAGGATCAGGGTTACGCAGCGACCTGAAATTTTGAGTGGTGTTAGTAGGTCTCCTAGACGGGGGTTTTTTATATATGGCATCTCTCCAGTTGGCGGCTTAACCGGGCGTGCCTGTAGGTGCCTCAATAAATTAAGGCCGGAGGCCAGGGCATAAACTTACAAAATAAGCGACTACACGCAAAGGGCACCCCCTGATGTAGGATACGGACCTCGGGTTATAGTCACTGAGGGAGGACAGCAACGGACAGACTGGATCGGATTAAGGTGGATCCGCAGTGGTGGTACCCCCAAATTCAAAATTTCTTACGTTTTTTGAAATTTGATCAAGTTATGATTCGCGACTATAATATATATTATTAGGTATGTATTTACAGAATTATAATAATTAGAATCATTAATAATCTTAAAAACTTAGAGAGATGTATTAATGATTCTAATGATTATAATTCTGTAAATACATATCTGTTATAGTCGCGAATCATATTTTGACACTGATCTGCAAATTGCAAAAAAAAAATAGATTTGAATTTCACGGGCTACAGCTGCGGATTCACCGGATTCTTGCGGATTAATTAGGGACGGATTTAAAGCTACTGACAGGCGGCGCGCAGCGGGTCGCAGACAGTGACTTCAGTGAAAATACAAAGAAGTATTGAATTGACATACCTACCTAAGCTACCGAAAAGCGTATGTCAATCGTGTTGAAAGTCGTTATAGAAATACGTCATGATGTTACGTATCTTCTATAACGAATCAAATAAATTTATTTGTGTAAACAGGTTATAATTATAGGATGTTACAAATTATAATCTTTGCGTCCCCGCCACAGTATATGGCATAACAAATATAACACAGTGGCACGTACTTTAAGTCGTGTACGTACTAACGAACATAACATCAAACACGTGTTCGTCAATAATGTTCGTGGCGATCCAATTTCGTTGTCCTTATTGTGAACGTTGTATGGTGTTCGTGTTCGGTTTACAAATTTACGTCCACACGTACGATCAAAATGTTTGGTGGTGATGTTTGTGTTCACCATGTTTGTTCGGTCGTGCTTTCAACACGATTGCCGCTTTCCGAGACCCTCAGTTTCAAAAGGTTTTCTCTCTTGTTTCTTTTTTTATCGATTTTAAACTGAAATAGAGCTATACTTATCTGTCGTACATCTTAAAATCGAAAATGAACAGGACAGACTTGTAAGTAAGTATTGTATAAGTTTAAATAATGTTACAAAGCTACAAACCTGCTGCATGTCTTGGTTCCAGCGTACACCCTTGCTGTAAGACTGCTCCAATGATCAGGACCAACACATCGGCCCATGATCCGTCAAGTTGGAGCGGATGCTGGAATATTTAGAATATAATAGACATAACAGTTTTTAGCAGTTGTTACTTTTCCATACTCCTTTAAATTTTAGGAGTCCTTAATAATTTAGAAGTACTCACTTCATACGGCTTTACTGATGTCACAAACATGTGACATGTAAATCTTAGTAAAGTCAACAGACTTTAATAAGGTTTCTCGACTTTTGTCGCAACTTGTTTTACATAATTACAAATACGTAATTATTTTAAGCGACTAAGGGACTTACTAGAGAATGGGCAGCAGCTTTCTCTATGTATTTTAAAACCGTACTGCGATCGCTAACCCGCCTGCCAAGCGTGGCGATTATGGCAAACACCCCCTTTGGGGGAAAGCCTATGTCCAGCAGTGGACGTCTTTTGGCTGAAATGATGATGATGATACTCTTAAATGACATAACATCATCATGCTTGTATTTCCTGAAGGATTGAGCAGACGCGTACCCTGTACACCCACATTTCGCCAGTTATGTTTTAAGTCCCATGTAGTCCTAGAGTCCATGGAGACTATGGAGTCCCTAGTCATAGAGTCCAAGACTCCGTGCTGGTACTGAGAAATTTCAGATAGATAGACCCAATAACACTTTGCCTGACCCGGGAATTGAACCCAGGACCTCATGCTTAGCAGTAGCGCGAGCAATGACTAGACCAACGAGTCAGACTTGAATAAGTGCTATAAAAATGCAACAGAGACGAGACCAATTGAATATGGGTTGGTCAGACCAAGAAAGATTATAATTTAAAATATATAATTACCATCCCCATGCTAGCTTCCCACTTCGAAGCTATATACAAGAAGATGGAACATCCCAGCACACAGATAAAGATGGCCAACCACACAGCCCCAGAGAACGGCAGCGTGAAGATATTGGACATGTAGGACAGGGGGGGTTCCCTGAAGACGAAGCGGACAGCCGTGGTACCGACCATGGCGATGTAGTCAATTATCATCATGCGCTCTTGAGTGAAGATTGCTAGGGTACCTGAGGTCATGAAAATGTTGCAAATTAAAAACCAAAGACCAACGATTTAATGCAGGTCAGAAAAGGTCAAAGTGTTATGAAGGAAGGCTGCTCAATAACACCATCGACTGCCCACAATTGGTAGTAGGTTCAATTTCAGAGTACCCCGTAGACCACCTCGCAAACCTATAACACCTTTAGCTCCACCAGTTCGCCGTACAGTGTCTGGTGCTAATTCGCCTGTACCCCGCATGTGCAAACTCATAAACGAACGCAGCGACCTGGTTGACGTCCACGCAGACTCAATATCGACATTTGTCAGATGTCATTATTATTAGTATGTAATCATAATAACTATCTAGAATTGTAAGTACAGTCCTTAAAATTTAATTTATATTTTCTAAAGAGCATTTTGCATGTGGTGTTTGCCTGTAATTGGTTGTGCAGTTAGTTTTAAGACACAATTACTTGTATTTTACTATGTATCTGTGTAATGTCTGTAACAACTGTTGGTGAACCTTAAATAAATAAAAAATAAAATAAAGGAAAGAGTGTCCTTGGAGTTTCTGGCACGTTCTTCTCCATAGAGATCTACGTTTTGGAACAGGCAACTATCTTCAAGTTTCTGAATAACTGACCGACTCCTTGACAATTCAAAGGAGCCTGTAAATGGTTCTTATTTAATTGAAATACTAAAATGCTGAGTTTGAGTTTAGTCGCGGGATCATTAAAACAGCTGAAGATCTGTGAAGGTTACGGGATCATTAAAACAGCTGAAGATCTGTGAAGGTTATAGGATCATTTAAACAGCTAAAGAGCTGTGAAGGTTACGGGATCATTAAAAAAGCTGAAGATCTGTAAAGGTTACGGGATCATTCAAACAGCTGAAGAGCTGTGAAAGTTTTGGGAACATTAAAACAGCTGACGATCGATGAAGATTGCGGTAATCAACCGGCTGTGGGCAGCGTAGCGTCAGTCATTGTGACGATACTTTGAGGAGGTCTTCGTCCAGAAGTGATTGTCTTTTGGCTGATAAGTAGTTCCTATCACCGCTTCTGAGTATTTAAGCTGAGAAGCGTCGCAACTACTCGTAACTCTCCAACAACGCGTTTCCGTCTGTCACATGTTAAAGAACACCATTTTATGAAACTTTTATGTACTGCTAATTAATGCACCTCCCAGCTCGCAGAGGATTTATGTTATGTGACAAATGCCTCATCATCATCTACCTAGCCTTTTCCCAACTTTGTTGGGGTCGGCTTTAAGTCTAATCGGATGCAGCTGAATACCAGTATTTTACATGGAGTGACTAATCTAGACTAGTGACGTCAGATAGGCATCTGACCTTCACAACCCTGTTACTGGGTAACACGATATCCCTTGGTAAAACTGGTTGTCAGACTTTTGGGCTTCTGACGACCCGTAACAACTGTCAAAGATCGACAAATGACAACCGGGACACCTTTTTTTTAAAAAAAATTGACCGAATATTTTTGTCTGTCTGACCGTTTGTTTCGGCTAATCTCCGAAACGGGTGGACCGATTTCGACGGGACTTTTACTGGTAGATTGCTGATGTTATAAGGAGTAACTTGAGGAACTTGGAGGCTACTACGCCACGCGGGCAAAACCGCGGGCAGCAGCTAGTTCAATAAATAAATTTATTCGGCACCAACCGGTTTAGTAAAATTTGGAATAAACAGGTTTCATAGCTGTAGAGTAGAGTGTAGGTATTCCTTTTTCTACTTGATCTGTACTGTAGTTAAAAAACTAGTCAAGCATAAAATAGTGATACAGTTATTTTTATAATACGATTCGACCTGCCACTCCACCAGTGATTAATAATTAACATAAGGTCAATGAACGACGAAGAATCTTCGATTTAGTGGTAAATTCCAGATAGTAACAAGGTCCAATTAAGAGCTTGTATCAAATAACTCAAAATAATTTGATTACTTAGTGCAGTTTTTGCGAATGATGTAAGATTTAAACGAGATTTCAATATGCACAGTTATTTTTTAGTGATAATTAACTGGAATTAACAAAGAGATAAATAAATATTTATTTATTGTTTAAATACAGCGTACATATGCTTGCATATTTTATGTTCTTTCTCTTTCTGTGAGAGGGAGTGGGCTATAATCCACCACGCGGGCCCAGATGCGGGTTGGCAGATGTCACATGTCTTAGAATTTTTAGATCTAGGACTTGCCGTTTCCTCACGATGTTTTCCTTCGCCGTTTTGAGAGCAGTGGTCATGAAATAATGTACCTACACCTTCGATCACATTGATCGAAGACCTACACAAAGTAAAGCACCTGTCTAGGCTCCCACGACTCGAGACCGACTCGTAAGTCAAGACCGTTGCCACTGGGCCACCACTGCTCCTTATGTTCCTTATAATTAAATAATTCATCATCTTGTTTACAAATACTTATAGCAAAGTGGCTTTCAGTGTTTCGAGTCAGATAGAGATTTCGAAACAATAAAAGAACAATAAGACTGGCTTGGTTTTTGGTGCGCCTTAGGCAGTCGCACCTTTACCAAACATGCTGACTTGCTTTTATTGTTACTAGCTTCTACCCGCGACTTCACCCGCGTGTATTTTCAGGTATTAACATACAATTTAAATCCTATATCACTCGGTAATACTGTGAGTGTAGAGAAAAAAAAAAACGAAATCGGATCAGATGTTCCAAAGATTACCTACAAACAAACTATCTTTACCCTCTTTATAATGTTAGTGTAGGCTACCGCAAGGTATGCTGCAGCCCGGGTAGCAAGGGCCTACCGATCGGTGGGCTTCTCGGCGGCGTGCTCTCTGGCCGGCACCCCTCCTTGGGAGCTCGAGGCGTGGGTGCTGACCAGAGTTTACGAATGGACGGCGCGGCGTAACGCGCTCGGGGAGCTCCCCGCCGCAGAAGAGCGGGAGGCCGTGCGGCAGGAGGCGAGGGACGCGATCGTCCATCACTGGACAGAGGACCTCGCCACTGCCGCTTTTGGCCGCCGATTTTGGACGCGCTCGGGCCGGTCCTGAAGGACTGGCTCGAGCGGTCACATGGTTTCCTCTCTTTCCGTCCGGTGCAGGTGCACTCCGGACACGGTTGTTTCGGATCGTACCTGCATCGAATCGGACGGGAGGAGACGCCGTCATGCCAACACTGTGGCGCGGCGGAGGACACGGTGCAGCACACCCTCGAGGTGTGCCCGTCGTGGTCCGAGCCGCGCCACAATCTGAACGCGGTGATCGGATCGGACCTCTCACTCCCCGGCTTGGTTAACGCCATGCTGAGGGATGAGGGGTCCTGGGCGGCAGTCGCCTCCTTCTGCGAAAACGTCATGTCCCAGAAGGAGGCAGCAGAGCGCACGCGGGAGGACGATTCTGCCGCGGCGCCGCTCCGAAGGCGGAGGAGGGATCGAAGAAGACGTCAGTTTGAACGTCATCTCCGACTCCTCCCAGGTGGAGGCCAGCAGGCAACGGGTGCGGGGGCACCCTTACCTGTATTGCACAGGCCTCCACCAGAGTTGGACGGGAATGGCCAGGTGTTCCCGGCCATTCCCGTAGCCCCCCAGGAACGGGGGCCCGCCAGCAAAGCGGGCATGCGCCGGGAGGGTTTTGGAAAAGAAAAAGCTGAGCCGTTATCCCATGGCCCTCCCAACACGGCGATGTGGGAACACCGCTGAGTTTTAGTGGGTATACTGTAGTGGCAGGAGTCCCACATACCCCGACTCGTCCCCGGGCATGCGTAATGCATTTCTCAGCGTGACAAAATAAAAAAAAGGTATGTTAAATAATAGCTCCAACATCAAAGCACGGGACAAAAAAGACACAAAAGTCAAAGTCGAAGTAAAATTAAATATTATACAGGGTGGAATTTTGTAATGCCACCTGGAGGGAAAGTACTCTTAATACTGCAGATAGAAAATTTTACTCAAAGTAAACATTCCTTTATTTTTGAATAGAAAGCAAACTGCATTCAAAGATTTTCGAAAATTCTCTTCTCCCACACCCGGGAATCGAACCGGCTAAAATCTGAAAAAATTATACCCTGTACTTTTATTGCATCGATCGTTACAATTATAAGGATGAAATCTCTCTAACAAACATGATAAATTAAATGAAAGGAAAACCAGGAAATCTGAAGTTACAAATTCAATGAGTCAAGTTAAAGCTCTTTAACTAACATCCATCTTTTGTAATGCAGACTCCTTTGCGACATACTCGTAGCTGCGTGTATGAGGTAATTTAAATATGGAATGTTGGATTAAAATTTGAAAATTAGATTGTCATAGTTGTTATTCACATTTGATTGTTTTAACAACTCATTTCACATTTTGTCTCACGGTGCAAATGGCTTATCAAGAACAGTTTGATTTAATGGAAGCTTATTTTTTAAATAACAAAAACGTGAATCTAGCTCTACGTTGGTATGGAGAGAGATATCAAGACCGACAGGCACCAACTCGGTTCGTATTGAAAAGAATGGTAGAAAATTTAAAGAATACGGGTGGTTTCAAGAAGAGACGGCAAACTATTCAGCAAAACTATTTCGATTTTGAACTAGATGTTTTAACATACTTTGAATCATTTCCAAAGGCTTCAAGTAGAGATGCTGCCGATGAATTAGGAACAACCCACACTCGCGTACTTAAAGTGCTGAAAAAGTATAAGTATAAATGCTATCGTGAAGGTCGGTTGGTGCAAAAATTGCATATTGGGGATCGTGACAGACGATTACAATTTTGTGAAAACATGCTTGGAGAAATTGACCGAAACCCTAATTTTTTGAGTAACATTGTATGGTCTGACGAAACCAACTTCAGCAATAATGACATGTACAATCGCCGCAATAACCATTATTGGTCTCGAGTGAATCCTGTTCGTGTTCATGAAACTAACAATCAAGTAAGATTTTCTTTCAACGTTTGGTGCGGAATTATGAGAAATAATGTAGTGTTAGTACGAAGGTCATTTAAACACTGTCAAGAATATTGAAATACTGGATCTCTTAAGAAACGAGTTAAATGGTTTCCCCGAGGAAGAGCGAAACCAAATAATTCTACAGCAAGATGGTGCTCCAGCACATAACAGCAGAATCACTACTGCCTACATTAATAACCATTTTAATACCTGGATTGGTACAAACGGCACAATCAGATGGCCTGCGAGATCGCCAGATCTCACCCCATTAGATTTTTTTTTGTGGGGATATGTAAAAAATCAAATTTACATGAAATCTTATGCGAATGACAACTAGTTGAGAGTTGAAGTTCAGAATACGATTTATAATATTCACCACAACACTTTATTAAAGGTTACTAGAAATGAATTCGTTAAAAGAATAAATTTGTGTATCCAAGAGAATGGAGCCCATTTCGAGCAACTAATTAGTTAGTTTACCATTTTTTGTAAATAATTAAATTAATTTAAGATATCCTGGTTTTCCTTTCATTTAATTTATCATGTTTGTTAGAGAGATTTCATCCTTATAATTGACCCTAACGATTGATGCAATAAAAGTACAGGGTATAATTTTTTCAGATTGTAGCCGGTTCGATTCCCGGGTGTGGGAGAAGAGAATTTTCGAAAATCTTTGAATGCAGTTTGCTTTCTATTCAAAAATAATGGAATGTTTCCTTTGAGTAAAACTTTCTATCTGCAGTATTAACCTTTGAGTCCCTATTCGCGTTTTGGCGATCAAGAGTACTTTCCCTCCAGGTGGCATTACAAAATTCCACCCTGTATATTTCAAATAGGCACATGTAAGGCACTTATGAACGTCAAAATTTACAAAAAAAATAATTGAATTGGTTCTAGTCGACCCTTCCAAAAGGTAGTTTCGTATGTAGAAGAATTGGGCAAGAAACTCTACCGTTACTCTTTTACCTCGCTGGTTTTCGGCTGTCGCTGAAAACCAGCGCTGGGGCTCTGTCTCGCATAAGGTCGCAGCATTATGCTGAGCGATGGCCGTTTGCGTGAATGTGACGCATATTTTCCCTCAACTTGTTCTTTCGTGTTTGTGTTTTTAAGTATTTCTTTGCGTTATGTTTACCGCAAGTAAACGTATTTTTTTTTTCTTTCTTTTTTAAAATGTTTTACAATATTTTGTATATGTACATTAATTATATAATTACACCACAATAGGTAAAAAGAATTACAAACTAAGCAATGACAGATAAATTAATTATGTGATGTATACAAAAGACGATGCAAAAGAGTTTGACCAGCATTGACCCCCATTGGCCATTATTATGACCCAAAATTTGGCCCAAAACAGGCTATCAAAGAGAATGAGTTACAAGTGTTACCACAGATCAATGAAAGCTACGACTTAATATTACCTAGATCAGCCTCCTTCTTCAGCAACTGGTCGACGAGCCCCTGCCACTGCCCGTTCTTGTCCTTATAACCCCACGTATGCGTGAACCTCAACCTCTCAGTCGCGTTCAGCATTTGGAAGCAGATCCTCACCACGGCGTATGACATCTTTGTTATGGAGTCCTGGTGGAGGTTCCTGGTGGTAGAAGAAATTGTGTGGATGTCATAAAGACTCTTTAAAATACATAAACACAACAGGATGGAAAGTTCCTCCATCGTCCATCGAGCTGAGGAGTTACAGCTAAAATAGAACAGATTACTCTATAATATGTACACCATAAAAAAAAACTTGCCAAGTGCGTCTCGGACCACGCAAAATGAAGGGTTTCGTAGTTAGGATGAATTTATCCCAAAAAAAACTTAACATTGTAGTTGAAAATATGCTCTCCCATACATTGAAATACGTCACGGTCAATTCTCCAACTGCAAGTTTAAGTTGGTCGACTATTACTCGTTAACTTGTAAAGCCTACTTAGATGTGATAGTTTTCCTTTTAATTTCCTTATATATACTACTGCCATGAATTTTTTCACATAACCAAAACCAACCATTTAGTTGGCAGGGGGGATGACACTTGACTCTAACAAAAAATTGCAGTTTAAAGCTCCCTGAATTGAAAAATGGTTTTAACAAACCAGCAATTTTTTTAACGGCTTATTCAACGATACCTCATACCATGGGAAAGACAAGAAAAAAATATCATCATACCCATGCCAGATTACAGTTTTCTAGTAGGTACTAAGAGTCTCTGAGTTAAGCTGGGGACAGACGGACGGACGGACAGACAGACAGACGGACATGGCGGACATGTAAGGGTTCCTTGTTGACTACGGAACCCTATAAATTACAGATTTAAATGTTGACATTTTACATACGGCGACACAATGGGCATCTTATCGCTGAAAGAGATCTTTCACAGACAACTGTTGGATGGATTAAAGGGAGAACGAGAGACAACACTGCAGGTAGTCAGTGGTGTACCATTTACATATACAATACATACATACATGAACATATACTTATCGACACTTACTTAGTGACTTATCTTATAGATATCACTGCATACACATTTATAAACTATTTTATGGTACTCTGATTGAGCTTTGACCTTTGTTAAAACAATTGGTAGAATTCACTATGGTTGACAGTCGATTTAAGGTCGGGAAAGAAAAATAAGAGAGTATTGGATGACGATGCTGTCTATGGTCGTGTAAGAGATGGTATAATAGGCGCAATAGGACTTCTTGGCGGGAAAGTGAAGCGTCATGTTAGCAGTTTTGTTTTATTTTATAAAACTTGTGTTTAGCCGAATATTAATGTGTAATAGTGGTGGATTATTAACCATTAAGTGTTCGTGAACCTGCATTAATGTAGGCAAATGAAACAAAACGGTGCAACATCACTTTAAGTTCTCTCAAGAAGTCCGCGCGAGGTTTCAGTAAAGTGCCGCGTCTTTACTTAAACTCAAGGGGAGCGGGGCGGGATATCATCAATCATCTTTATCATGCATTGAGTGGAGTTCATTTCATAATTATTATAACTTTGTACTTGTTACCTAATTTTACATGACACTGGCTAAATGCACAAACCGTGCGAAGCCAAAAAGAAAAGAAAAAAAAAAATAGGCGCAATAGAATGACAAGTTTTTTGGCAAGTAAAAAGTTTGCAAGAGAAAGTTGAGTGCGTAGGACCAGCTAAGAGAAAAATAAGTTTCTCATCTCTTTAAACGTAAATACTTATTACGACTTACTATACGTCTTTAGGATGTTAGCAAAACTTGAAATGCAAGTAAGTTGCGATGGAGGTGAAGGCTAGGTATAAATAAAATAAATAAAGTTGTATATATTATCTAGGTATGTCTGCATTTTAAGTTAATGTGTGGTCCATTAGCATAATATTTATAAGCCAATGAATAATATCTGACCGCTGATAATTTGCAAGACCAAACGAGTAGTTAGATTTATTTGAGACACAGGCAGCTTAAACATAAGATAGAATTCCATTAGTTGTTTATCTGACAATAGCTTTTGCCCGTGACTTCGCCCGCGTGAAATTTCTGAACATAAAATATGCCCAACCTTTCGGGGAAACAATTCGTGATGTTATGTTATGTATCCTAGAGTTCACCTGCACTATCAAATGCTTAAACAACATTATTTTTACTAAATGCGAAACCTGAATATAGTTTGTTCAGAATAAGGCACTGAATCGATTTCAATAATTTTTACACCATGTTATAACATAAAACATAACATCACGCCTGTAATCCCCGAAGGGTTAGGCAGAAGCGAACTTATAGTACACCCACATTTCGCCAGTTATGTTTAAGTCCCATGTAATAGGGAGCGAGCCTATTGCCATCATTTGGGCACAAATCCAGACTCCGGGCTGCTACTGAGAAATTCCTGGTGGAAAAACCCAATAATAATAATAATTATAATACCATGTTATATTTTGTTCCAAAAATATTTAAGTGTGATTGAAAATGTTATCACCATTTAAATACTTACAATACAATCGCTGCCAAATTATCATCAATGAGCGCAAGACGACCCTGGAGGCGCGGGGGCGCGGGCGTCGCGATGTTTTGTACGGACAACCCGGTAACTTAACAACCTTATAATTTTGTGATTTTTCATGATACACTTTTGAAATTTTGTACATAGATTCTTTACATAAAAATACTAGACACGTGTTTCGGGTTTGCATATACTAAAACTAATATTGTATACTCTCCTATATTCGTTCATAACAAGCAATATTATGTGCTTCAATCTGCTTAATCTATTCATCATAGCTACTTCAAACATGACACAATTACATACAGCTTCTTTGAATCGTGCTGATCAGCGCGAGCGATAATGGTTCTTGTCGTGTTCACGTCTTATTAATATTAGAATATAAAATATTGCATTGAGTTTTAATGAATTTTAATATTTTTAAATTCAGGCAATATTGAGTTTTAATAACAAGATTATTCAAAGATTGTTTAAATTTTATGATGTTGTCAGATGATCGTATTTACAAAATATTAGGTTCCACAAGTAGATATAAATACTAAATTAAATCTGGCATTCTTACATATTTTATCAAATTTTCGATTTCTTATAAAGAATAGAATAGAATAGAATACTCTTTATTATGTACACCATAAAAGTTACAGATATAAATGTTGAAATTTTACACAGGGTGACACAATGGGCGGTGGGTATGGGCATGTTGATACACGTGCGATGGGTAGCAAATAAATGCAAATCATCATATTTTTTATTTAAATTAATAGGTAGGTAACTAAAACTTGAATAACCACTCAAAAGTGTCACGTACTCACATTATCACGCGAATTAGCATAATAATAGAAGAACTAATAATAAAATTACTGTTAATTTATATAATTATTATGATAGGTCTTCAAGACTGGGCACGCCACAATTGTGGCGATAAGTCCCCTCTTTGAGGAGTGGCTAGAGAGGCGCCACGGCGTCCTCACCTTCCGCCTGACGCAGGTCCTCACCGGACACGGTTGTTTCGGGAGGTTCCTGTTCAGGATAAAGCGGGAGGAAACGCCCAGGTGTCATCACTGTGTGGATCGCCCGGAGGACACGGTGGAGCATACGGTGGAGGTCTGCCCAGCTTGGGTGGAGCACACCGTGTCCTCACGGAGGCGATCGGCGGCGGCGATCTCTCGCGTCCGGCCCTGGTTCAGGCCATGGTTCGGAGCGAGAGTGCATGGGAGGCCGTCACCCCCTTCTGCGAAGCAGTTATTCTAGCGAAGGAGGAGGCGGAACGCGTGAGGGTGAGACAAGGTTCGCGCCCTCGCGCCCTTAGTCGTCGCAGGAGACGCCCCGGGCGTCGGGAGTCGCAAGCCGATTTCCGGCGATGGGTAGCTCGCCGTCCGATAAGGACCAGGCCCGGGTCGACGGCGCGTTGTGTTTCACGCGCGCCTCAAAGAGATGTCAGCACAAACTGACGGGGATTACCCACCCAAAAAAAAAAAAAAAGGTCTTCAAGACAATTTTATTAATTCCGTATCAAATATTTTTCCTTGCAAATTCGAACGTGAAGTTTCATATATATTATAAACTAACGTATTGATTTTTTTACCTCTATTATGTACCTAATACCCACGGAATAGATAAAGGGGCCTCTCTTATCTATTCCGTACTAATATCCCATTGCACCCCTAGGATTTTACCCCTAAAATATGTGTTTTTCCTTGTAAGTACAATTTGTCCTGTTTAAAGATTATCATCTGCCTATCCTTTTACCAATATTAGGGTCGACTTCCAGTCCAACTGGATGCAGCTACCTGAATACCAGTATTTTACGGGTCCGCGCCCACTGGACCCGCTTAGACTCGACCCGAAGAATAATACCAGATGTTTTACTATCAATTCAGTGCCATTCGTACAGTCAGGCAAAGTGATATTAACTTATAGTTATTATACATAGAATATTTAATATTTTGTTATGAATTTATGATACATAATTTATCCTGGTAGTCAGTGATTTCGTTTAAAAAATGGAGCTTTACAAAGATAGCCTATACCTCTTTATTGATTTATTTATCCAAACATTATTTAAATTTTACACTGTGATGCAAGCGTTAAATCGACATTTATCTGTCTGACTATACATCGACGTTTTTTCGCCTATGAAAACAGAAATATCTAGATATTATTCTTCGGGTTGAGTCTAAGCGGGTCGAGTGGGCGCGGTCCCTATTTTATATGGAGCGATTGGCTATCGGGGAGGCGTTGAGTAAAAACTTAAACAAAATACTTACAGTCTATCATCCATATGCAGCCTCGTCTCATTGCTGTCTAAGATCACATTCGTCATAGTCAGAATATGTCTCCTCAAGTCATATCTTCTAGATGACAACACATTCGAACTTCTGTAGTCTTCCATCCATCCGTATTTGGTAACAGTTATTTTGGTAACAAGTATCTGGTTCCGGTTTACTGAACTAGTATTCCAAGTATTGTGAACCTGGTTATTGTTGACTAAACTGGTATTTTCGGTAACGGAATGCTGTTTTACTTTGGTGCTTTTCCATGTTGATCTTTTTGTGTAAATAACTTCGGAGTTTTCTGATATTTTGTATGCTGAAACAAGACATGGTTTTCTTTAGATTCTATTTCGATTGGTATCATTGATATTGTGTTCAGTAGGTGACCAGCATTACCTCAAAATCAAAATATTTTAATTCACATAAGCCTGCATAGGCAACTGGGCACTTATGTCAGAAGCTAGGTGCATGGTTCCAATTGGTCGTTTCGCAAATTCCCCAGCAGCATCTCTCAATCTATATACTTACCTCTCCCTGGCCCCTTTTCTTCTCCTAAACAGAGTAAAACCTAATGCTGCTAGAAATTTCCTGCCTGTATCATACCTTCCCTAAGGACTTTTAAATGGTTACCTTACAATAATATTGAAACAAATTCATACGAATCCAAATTAATGGAATGTCTAAGATTTCCAATAGCATAAATTCATGTTAAGAAGACATGTTATGATATCGTTCTAAAATCGTTCAGCTGTCTGTGTAGACATACGTTCAGCACGTCTGAGGATGTAGAGCGAAATGTTTAAAGTCTACAACTGTTTAATGTAAAATTATTTATACACACAACACATACTCGTAACATAAGCAGAATGTTGTGGTTTATTTGTCTGTGCAGTGTCGGACGTAAAGAATAGCACCACCCTATTTCTTCCCGTGGGTGTAGTAAAAGGCGACTAAGGGACTTACTAGAGAATGGGCAGCAGCGTTCTCTATGCACTTTAATACCACACTGCGATCGCCAAACCCGCCTGCCAAGCGTGGCAATTATGGCAACCCCAGTAACCCCTTTTGGGGAGGCTTATGTCCAACAGTGGACGTATTTCAGCTGAAATGATTATAATGATGATGATTTCTTCCCGTGGGTGTCGTAAAAGGCTAATAAGGGACTTATAGATAAACTACGATCACATGACCCGCCCCTCCAAATTATTGTTTCAATGTTTGTAGCGTGGTTTGTAGTCACATCCTTACGAAAAAATAAATCCTTGAATTATTTTTTTGGTCGACGGCCGTCTTAGTACGAGTACGCACAACGTGCGTTGTGAGTCTTGGTGGCGCTTCGTAAATACTTTGACAAATACTTTCAAATGTTTTGGATTTTGGAGGGGCGAGCCATGATAACGTAGTTTATCTATACTAGAGAATGGGCAACAGCGTTCTCTATGCATTTGAACACCATACTGTTATCGTCAACCCGCTTGCCAAGCGTGGCGATTATGACAACCCCTCCCTTTGGGGGACGCCTAAGTCCAGCAGTGGACGTCTTTCGTCTGAAATTATGACGTTGATATATTATACCATTTAGTTCTAAGCTAGGCTATCCAGGCATCTTTAGGTCGCAAGCGCTATTGCTGAGCATGAGGTCCTGGGGGTCTACTCCGAAGCGCTAAACCAAAGCATCGGCCGAATGTTCAAATCTTCTTTATTTACACTTCAATGTCACCAACATCTGTGTAGCCCCGGCTCTTGTACTAGGAGTTCCTGTATCACAAGAGCCAGACCTCACAATTTACAGGGAATATTTTATACTCGTAGAAGCGCGATAGACAACAATGAAATAAATTACAGTTAGGACATGCATTGACAGGTAGGTTTACAAATATACAAGGGTAAAAAAAATTGAAGGAGTTTATTTAACACTGTGGTCTGTGGAGAGTGATGGTGAGTGTGAGTGAGGTGTGTATTCATGTATGTGGGGTGGGTGTGTGTGGGGTGGGTGTGTGTGTGTGTGTGTGTATAACTTAGTTTCCTTTGTGACTTTGAGTCCTTACCCCGCGACTTCAAGTCACAGTTTCGACTTTGTCTTATCTCTTTGACTGCCTTTTTTTCGCCGAATTCAGCTATAGTTCGCCGTAAAAAAGAAACGACCGAACATTCGGCCCATAATTCGGATTTATGTTCGGAGTAGGCCCCCTGGATTCGATTCCCAGGTCGGGCAAAGTGTTATTGGGTTTTTCAATTAGGAGTTTCTCAGTAGCTGCCCGAAGTCTAGATTTGTGCCCGGTTGGTGGCAATAGGCTCGGCTCCTATTACATGGGACTTAAAACATAACTGGCGAAATGTGGGGATATTTAAAGGTCACCTCTGCCTAACCCTTTGGCGAAAATAGGCGTGATGCTATGTTAAAAGTAATGTAACGTGATTCTTATCATCTGCTAAGCATGAATCATGATTTTATCTCTAGAGTTCCAGATAGATCAATCATTGCGGATTTTATTATAGATTTATTAAGGGTGACACCAAAATGACATTCAAAGCTCGAAATAAAAAGAATACCTACACAATAATTAGGTACACATAAGTAGCAGGCAAAAAACATTTAATTACAATGTTTATGAGGAGGCGAGGAGGGGAGGAGGTGGTTTTTATTAGGGTTCCGTACCCAAAGGGTAAACCGTGAACCCGGCGCCGCCGCCTGTCTGTCTGTCTCTGTCCGTCTGTCTCCAGGCTGTATCTGATGAACCGTGATAGTTAGACAGTTGACATTTTCTCAGATAATGTATTTATGTTCCGCGATATTGATAACGGCTACAGGTAGACGCTAGAAATATTCACAGAATATTTAGTTATATATTCTCTTTGAAAATAAATAATTAGATTAAAAAAACCGCTAAATACCCTCGCTGTTATTTTTGTTGTTGTTTAATTCTAATTAAGAACTTAAGTTTGGTTTATTCTCTAAATTATGTGGTCGATGATGTTGTGCACGGTAAAACTCTGATGAGTTTATGTTTGCGCCAACTTATATGTATAAAAAACCGGCCAAGTGCGAGTCGGACTCGCGCACGAAGGGTTCCGTACCATTATCTACAAAAACGGCAAAAAAATCACGTTTGTTGTATGGGAGCCCCCCTTAAATATTTGTTTTATTTTAATTTAATTATTGATTTTTAAAGTAAATATATAACTAAATATTATGTGAATATTTCAAGTGTCTACCTGTTACCGTTATCAATATCGAGCAAAAACGAACAAAAAAAATCACGTTTGTTGTATGGGAACCCCTTAGATATTTATGTTATTCTGGTTTTTAGTATTTGTTGCTATCGGCTAGCGGCAACAGAAATACATCATCTGTGAAAATTTCAACTGTCTAGCATCACGGATCATGAGATACAGCCTGGTGACAGACGGACAGACAGACAGACAGACGGCGGAGCCTTAGTAATAGGGTTCCCGTTTTACCCTTTGGGTACGGAACCCTAAAAATGTAACTGTACTACTGAATAAATAAATAAAAATTCATTGCGTTATTTACGTTGTTGAGCTGACAATGTTTTCGAACATAATTATGAAGCAATGGATCAGCAATATACTTCAAAATCATTCAGATGGTGACTGATAGTGGGTTACGCAATTAGGGGTCCCTGGACAGTCAAAATTGCTTGATAAGCACGAAAAAATCACAATCTCGTCAAGCAATTTTGCCCGTCTAGAGATCTCATTAGGACTTTGCGACCGAATTCGTTCGGAAAGCGATCGCTATCTATGTCGAGAATGCAGGCCCTGGAAAATGGCAAAAACGTAAGAAAATTTGAATTTCGCGGGCTATCTTTGCGCATGCCCCTTATTAGAACTGGGGTTATTTAATACTAGCTGCGCCCCGCGGTGTCAGCCGCATAAGTCTCGATCCCGTGGGAATATTGGATAAAAAGTATTTTAGGCCCAAATCCAGGTCATCTACCATTGTGCCAAACATCCAAATCCTTTCAGCCCTTTTAGCGTGAAAGTGTAACAAACAAACTGACTGTCGCATCCTAATCTTAACTTCCTAACTAATCACACTAATATTATGAAGGCGAAAGTTTGTGAGTGTATGTGTGTGTATGTTTATTACTTCTTCACGCTCAAACGGCTGGACCAATTATGAAAAAAAATGTGAATGGAGGTAGCTGACACCCTGGATTAAGACATAGGCTACTTTTTATCCCGATATTCCCACGGGATCGAGACATGGCTATGATTGTCAAAATATTTAGAGAATTGGATACGAGGTTTTTTGCTACTTGGTATGTGTATTACAAATTAAGGTTATTTGTTGAAATGTGCGTTTTGTTTGTGCAGAATAAACAATATTTATTTTTTCTTTCTTTACATACGCGGGTGAAACCGCGGGGCGCAGCTAGTAATATTATAAATGTGAAAGTAAGTTTGTTTGTTTGTTACCTTTTCACGCCTAAACCACTGAACCGATCATCCTGATTTTTTGCATATACGTTGTCAGGTGTACAGAAACGGTCATAGGGTACTTTTCATCCCGAAAAAAGTACTGTTCCCGAGGAAAACAACAATAACATTCTTATGATAGTAGATGGCGCCACGTGTCTTTCGAATCATGATTGAAATAAGATAAGGGATGTATTTAATAGCACTTTAAATGTCAAAAAGCAGAGTACAACCCGAAATGATTGTCAAATTCTAAATTAACGGGAGCGAAGCCGCGAGCAAAAGCTAGTTTATGATATTAGTTAGTATGTCCTTTCTATGTCCTACAGACATGACATGAGCTAACTAACACAATTTCAAGGTGATTTTTGCGTTCGCTGGGAAATTCAATTTTTGTGACTAGCACTAAATATGCAAACCACGTATTTTATTACAGTTCCTTTGTTTAGATTCCCTAACTATCGATGTTAGACTGATGCAGATACTTCGACATGAATTTAATATACCGTATCTAGACACGCAAAAAAAAATAATGGGTCTTTGTTCATAGACATCAGTTACATGCAAATAAGGTTTACAATTTTTTTTTGTTGTAGGTATAAGTAGGAGCTTATGGCTAAGTAATAACAGCCACACGGATCAATCCATCAGGTCAAGCTACGATTGCCAGGGTTGGTCCGGGGATAGGTCACCATCTTTACATACCGAGACTCCTCCGTGCCTCAGAAAGTGTACGCTAAACCATTGGTCCCGGCTCTCATTCGTGGATCTTTGACAGTCGTTAGGCGTAGTCAGAAGCCTGAAAGTCTGACAACCAGTCTTACCAAGAGGTACATCGTGTTAACCAGTAACTGGGTTGTGCAGGTCAGATAGGCAGTCGCTCCGTGTAAAATACTGGTATTCAGCTGCATCCGGGTAGACTGGATGCCGACCCCAACATATACAACATTATTTTTAGTTTATGCGAAACCTGAATATAGTTTGTTCAGAATAAGGAACTGAATCGATTTTAATCATTTTTACACCATGTTATATTTTGTTCCAAAAATATTTAAGTGTGATGGAAAATGTTATCACCATTTAATTACTTACAATACAATCGCCGTACGGTTAGGACCTACTGCCAAGTTATTATAAATGAGCGCAAGACAACCCTGGAGGCGCGGGGGCGCCGTTAGCTTGTTTTTGTACGGACAACCCGGTAACATAACAACCTTCTAACTTTGTGATTTTTCATGATACAGTTTTGAAATGTTGTACATAGATTCTTTACATAAAAATACTAGACACGTGTTTCGGGTTTCGCATATACTCAAGCTAATATTGTATAGTTGGTAAAAGTTATTAGTAGATACTTATACCTCAATCTACCTAGCCTTTTACCAACTGGGTTTTCCTACAGTAATTTCGTCATAATCATCGATGACGCGCGTCTTCTCGCACGCACTGCGTGACGGCGTCGCCGCCGAGGGAAACCTAGGAAACGCTAGCGTGATGATCTAGATGTGTTTACGGGAGATTGGCTGGAGAAAGCAACAGACAGTTAACCGTGTTATCGGGGAGATCTTTGCCCAGAAAAGCAGCCTTTGGCAATAAAGTCACACAGAGCCAAAAAATCTCCGAAAAAACAATCAAATATTACCCCTAACGAGAGGAGACCTGTGTCCCAGTAAGTAGTGGGAACATTAAAGGCTGATTTTATTACCCCTAAACGCTTGGCACGCTAGCAACTTGCGTAGGACATAGAATATTATAAAGATTCCATGACACATGGTGATAATTAGTAAGTTAGTGTGGATTAAATATGTACCTATGCACCACAATCATTGTAAGTAACTAAGGTCCTCTCAAAGTCCACTACTTACTGAGTATTTGAGCCACTTCCATCAATAGCCATCAATTTACTTATACGACTGTAGATTCCTAATTTCCCATGGATTCTCATGGATGGTTGACTAAATGTGGATTGACATAAGTTTAGTGAGAAAACTGCTGCTTGCGAAATATTTATAAATAACGATGGTAGGAGTTGACTGGTAGAAATCTTCACGTGAGGAAAAAGCGTTATGTGACTCTCTCTCTCTCTCTCTCTCTGTATCTTTCTATTATATACGAGTGTGTGTGCGTGAGGAACTTCGTTCCTGACGGGGGGGCCCCCCGAACCGCACACGTGTTTTTCCCTGATTAACAGTGTCAGGCGAAACCCCTACAAAGGGATTTAACTAGCGTCACCGCGAGTGCCCCTGGCGCTCCTAGTATCAAGCCCATGCCAGAAAAGGCGCCGAATAAGGCAGCTAATGATGAAGGTTTCGTGACGGTGCTAAGAAGGAAGCGCCAATCGCGCGAAAAGAACCGCTGCGGCAAAGCTCCTACGGGGCCCGAAGGGAGCCTGCGTGCCGCAAAGCCGAACACACCGGTGTATATCTCCCGCCTGCACTACACCACTAAGGCGGAGGACATCGTGGAGTACGTGCGCCAAAAGACGAGGTACACGCCGAGGGTGCAGTTACTGGAGTCGCGTCGGAACGTCAACTTCAAGGCGTTTGTAGTGCGTGTACCGAACTGTTATCTGCCCCTCGTTATGGAAGAAGACTTTTGGCCGCAGGACGTGGTGTTCCGTCACTTCCGCGTACAAGTTCCACAGATCAGCACAATTTAATATAGTGCAAAGTGAAGTGCTACTAACATAGTCTTAAGCCTTTTTATTAACACAAGTTTTGTTTATATTACAATTATGTATGTTTAGGTCTTAGGTTAAGGTATTTTTCTATGGGCCTGTGTCGCCTGAAATAAACGGTATTATTATTTTATTATTATTATAACTGCCAATGGTCCGTCGGTTGGCCGCTTATTCTCGGCGTTTTCAACATGGGTGACACTTGAGCTCGATTTCAAAGCGCTCCATTTCTCGATGGAAAACTTTGCCCCCAAGTCCAAAAAACTCATACTTCTGGAAGATAGTCGAAGACCTTATAGCACACTTACCTTCAATAAACGAGTATTCCTCGTCGCTAATCTTCTTCACCACAACCATATCGCTGTCGACGAGGATATCAACATCATTCAGAACTACTGAATCTTCTTCATAGTTTAGTAGAAGCCAGCGGTATGGCGCCTTGAAGTATTCTTCTTTGCTTGCCTAAAAACAAAAGATTATAATTATGTAGGCTAGCTACAGCCTTTTCATGGTTATTTTACCTCTGACAGCAACTCACGCATCAACCCACCAGCAACCTTATAATCATGAAAATAAAGATCACTTTGATTTTGACAGTGATGCAAAACAAAAGAGGTGTTTGCGAAAAAGCGAAAACACATTTGGACGAAAAAGCTATTGAAAACATCATCATCAACCTCCTGCCCTAATTCAAATTTATTTATTCAAATTTTTAACATAGTTTGGTTTATTTAATGTCATAGAGTATACCTACTGCTCAGACCAAATACAAAACCTATCAGAGCGCTGCGATCAATAAAGTGAAGCACGCAAAACTACACCAAACTCTGTGCGTGTGTGCTCACACCCACACATTTACAACCAAACTACACCAGTTTTTACTGCGCGGCAACACTCTCTAAGTAAGTGCACACAATCATGTTTACGAAACCGGCTTCACGTCACTGTTGACAGCGCTCTGTCTAGGTTTTTTATTTGGTCTGAGATCTACAGGCTAATATTAATTAAAGACCCTAAGACATTGTCAGTGGGCTGGCCATGTTTGTCGAAGGACCGATTGCCGATGGAGCAGACGAGTCCTGGAGTGGAGACCGCGTATCGGCAAGCGTAGTGTGGGACGCCCCCCAGCTAGATGGATCGACGACCTTAAGAAGGTGGCTGGGTCAGACTGGATGCGGAAGGCGGAAGACAGGGTGTTGTGGCGCAGCCTGGGAGAGGACTATGTCCAGCAGTGGACTGCGATGATGATTGAAGACATGGTCAACCCTAATTAGCTAATTTAACGCAAGAAAAAAAATTGGTCTTTAGGGTACTTCTAGTTAGTACTTACTTTGATCAAAAATCTGTCAGTTCCAGGACATGCCATGTCTGCAAGGATCAAGACGTGCTGCAGATCATACTCGGTTCTGTTATACTGCAGTGAAGTGGCACTGCTGAAACCAATACTGCTTATACTCCTGGCCAAAGTTTTTATGGCATCTGAAAAGGTTAAAAATAAACAAAAAGTAAATTTTAAAAAAACGTGAACATTAAAAAGGATGTTATTTTTTACATTTTTTAATAATTATTGTACGAATATAGAAGAACGTCATCACAGCTATATTAAAAGCTTTGAAATCTAAGTGACAATGTTTGCCCAGCTTTTGACCAGATTTAAATCGATAAAGATCTAAATGGTCATTCAAAATTAAAAATGATTAGAAAACCTAAAGCTGACTTTCAAAGACCTAAATATTTAATGACCACACTTTGATATAGTTCGTCGACTTTCATTTTGTTATTTTTCACAATAGGGTTGTCGCCTTATTGAATTTTGATTACTGTCTTGTCTTACTGTTTTGCCTAGGACGCACCGTTTTCGAGATATTTGAATTTGTTTTTTATTAGTTTAAAAAGAAACATCTATGATCATTGTTGCATGTGATATAGAGTTCATTTTGACTTAGCTACTTAGTAGCCACACCGTATGGGCTTTTGATTAACTGCTTAGAAAAACCCAATCAAAACCCGGGTAACCTGAATGGGTTATAAATTAAGCCGTTCAAATAGGTTACCCTTATCGTATGGGTTTTTGATTGACCGCTTAGAAAAATCCTATCGAAAACCCTTTCAATGGGTAACCAAAAGGTCTTATGTGACACTCACAAGATTATGAGAAATCGATTGACGTAAGAATCATCAAAATCTTTTGCTCTAGAGACCAAACGCGTAAGCCTCGCGTTTGGTCTCTAGAGGACCACAAACTATCAAACATACATACATAGGCTGATAAACACATTGCCCTCCTTTGAGTCGCGCAGTCGTATAAAAACAACTTAATTTGACAAACATACTAAACCAGCCCCTCGTGGCGTGGGATGTCAATAAAAATAAAGATCAAGAAGGGGTAGTATTAGGCAGACTTCGGAAATCCAGGTCGAGTGGCGCTTGAAAGAGGCATATGCACAGCATTTCTGAGATAGGCCCAAGGCTGTCCAGGGTTATTAAAAGACACCAATTTCTACATATCACATTTAAGAAAAGAAAGAAAGAAAAATAATTTTATTTGTCACAGAAACACGTGCATACGAAAACATATTAACTCGAGTAGGTAAACATAAAAATTAAACAGAGCTACCTAAAATCACGAGCACAAAAAACAAATAGTCGACAGCTGCACGTCATGACTGTGACAAGAAAACAGGACATGACACACCCCATGCCACATTCAGAGCATGTGACATTTCAGGAAATTGGTCTTTATCTTTTGGAAAATCAATCACAACAGCGAACAAGGCTGATTTAAAACCAGACGCCTGATGAGACTTTGATGTGATCACAAGGGTACCTAAGCTAGAGAAGAGCAGTAAATTTCCTCAAAGGGCACTTACGCTGACTCCAACACAAATGCGGTATCAGCAGAGATGTAGGTCTATTATCTGAAGTCACAAACGACATTATCACATCAATATTATGATCACCAATACATTTTACTATTAAAACAAATGAAAAACTTATCAGAAGTGATATTTTCACGTTCATTTTTCATCGGGTTTTGGTAACATATTCGTAAACGGATGGATACCATGTAAGGAGAGGGTATTATATTGGCATTAGTATTTAATATGCAAGTAGGCTTCTTGTATGTAATGCGATGGAGGTACAGTCGCGGCTAACACTGGCTTAATTTTCTATACCTGCGATGTAAAAGTCTGATATCTCAAATAATTTGAATTTGTTAAATGTACAACATATTGGGTAAAAGATAGTCTAATTATAAGTTTTACGAATTATGTCACCAGGCAAGCCATATCTAACAGTTTAGAGCTGGCCCTTTCAAGAGATTGCCTTTGTTATCGCATGCATGATGATTGTGACATAATTCTCTCTTTTTAACAAAGTCAGAGAGACATGGTAAACACACTAATATTATAAAGGCGAAAGTTTATGAGTGTGTGTGTGTGTGTATGTTTGTTACTTCTTCACGCTCTAACGGCTAGACCAATTTTGATAAAATTTTGTGTGGAGGTAGCTGACACCCTGGATTAAGACATAGGCTACTTTTTATCCCGATATTCCAACGGGATCGAGACTTATGCGGGTGAAACCGCGGGGCGCAGCTAGTTATTAATATTTGTGGGTGTGGTTATTTAAAAATCCGAATCTCGGAACTAAGTGATGAATATGAATAGAAGATATTGTTACTGATAACGCAAATATGCAAATATGTAATTGTCATCCTTAAACGCAAAGAGAAAAACGTATCGTCAGTTCTACGTCCCTTATTTATTTCCGTTTAGAATTCTGCTAAATCTGTTGAGAAAAGTACCTGACTGACGTTTCTTAGCTCATCCATCTTCCATGTAGATTTATTAATGGTAAGTGAGAATGATGTGAAATCATCGTTTATAAATTGCATTATTTGCACACCACATCAAAAAAGGGTTAAGTTTTTAAGTATTGTCTTGATGCTTAGTTTTTTTAGAACTCAAGCAACTCTTCTTAATTTTCTTAAACCTTGCGTTTTTTGCATCTTCTTTAGAATGAAGACAATTTCCAATCTACAGGATAAAATCTAAAATTCTTTCATTCATTCATTCACTGACATTCTCACAGCCTATACCGCAAAAAGCATGTAATTTTGCACAAGTTTATTATTTAAAGAAAATGAGCAATAAGGAAGAATTTTTGAAAGTTCTTCCCCTAAAGAGGTTAAATATAAAATTAAATAGGGGAGTTAATATAAAGGTTTTTATGGAAAGTCAGGAACACATCGGGCACACGGCTTGTATTTTTATAATAATGATCTACTGTTTCTGTTTTTGCTTTTACTCCTTTTTGCTTTTATGGAAAATAAGACTTTCTATTAGACTTTTGTCGGTGACTGTATTCTGTATTCTGTATTGTGGATATCAAATTATACGTTGGCCCTAATGATACGTTGTAGTCTATGATTATAATACCATAATAATAGGTCTTTACCTATGAAATTGCCGTGCTGCAGTACTGGTCATGTCAAATCAAAATATTTTTTGTTTAGCTAAGCATTCTAATTTCAAATTAATTTTATTATAAATACATGGAATTCTTTTTCAAAATTAGTTATTTGGTTATTGATTAGCGTTGTTTTCATCGTATTTGAATCTTTTCGTCATCATGGATACGTTAAAAAATCGAGTAATTATGGAATATGAGCACTGTCGTGGCAGCAACACGGCACGGGCAACATCAATGAAGTTTACGGATCGAACACTACAATCGAACGCATTACCTGTTATTGGTGTGCCCGCTTACGTTCTGGAAATTCGACCTAAAAAATTAACCCCGTGGTCGTCCGAAAACTTTGGTGGACAATGACGAATTATAGGTGATTGTGGAAGCTGATGATACTCAATCTACGGCTAAATTAGCAGCAGCTTTCGACGTTAGTCAAATTGGCAAGGTACAAAAGCTTGTCAAGTGGGTGCCCCACGAACTCAATGATCGCCAGCGCAAGGTACGGGTCGAGACGTGCCTTGCACTGCTCAAAAGGTACACAAACGAAGGAATTTTTAACCGCATTGTCACTTGCGACGAAAAATGGATACTGTTTCACAATCGCAAGCGCTCGGCAAGTTGGTTGGATCCTGGTTCAGCAGTTCAGCACCTAAAGAATGCCCTAAAGTAAAAACTTACCCCTAGAAAAGTGATGGTCATTGTTTGGTGGTTTAGGGCCGGTGTAATTCATCACAGCTTCTTACCAAACGGGTTGAGCTTTTCTGCAGATGTGTACTGTGAAGAACTGAACACAACCTGATATAGAAGGTCACACGTCTCCAACCAGCTTTGGTCAATCGCTCGACTGCGCTGCTCCTGCACGACAACGCGCGACCTTATACTGCACAGCAGATGGTCTCCAAGTTACAAGAGATGGAGTTGGAAGCTTCCATCATCCGCCATACTCAACAGACCTTGCGGCTACAGACTTCTACTTTTTCCAGAATTTGGATAACTTCTTAGCGGGAAAAAATTCAATACCCGAGAGGCAGTACAAAATGCCTTTGAGGAATTTGTTGCCTCAAGTCCAGCTGATTTCTTCAAGAAGGGCATCAATAAACTGCCCCTGCGTTGGCGAAGATGCATCGATTGCATGGGTGATTCCTTTGATTAATAGAAATAAAAAAAATAGAAATAAAAATCATCAGCATCATCATTTCAGCCGAAAGACGTCCACTGCTGGATATAGGCCTCGGTCAACATTTTGGGGGGTTGCCATAATTGCCACGCTTGGCAGGCGGGTTGGCGATCGCAGTGCGGTGTTAAAATGCATAGAGAACGCTGCTGCCCATTCTCTAGTAAGTCCCTTAGTCGCTTTTTACGACACACACGGGAAGAAATAGGATGGTGCTATTTTCTTTACGTAAATAAAATTACGTAAAAAAACGGCAATTTATTAGGTGAAGACCTAAATTTTACTTCGATCAATGACGTCATCCGTCGTGCTCTTGTCCCGGGTGCCCGCTGTTTTAGAACCCAATGACTTGGCACGCGACGATGGGAAGAGACCAGACGGAATGACTATAATCAATTTGGTGTGGGATGCAACGTGTGTCGACACCCTTGCGCCATCTCATCTTCCTAGCACGGTGAGCTGTGCTGGGGCGGCTGCTGCAGGTGCAGATAACCTCAAACGGCGCAAATACTTCAATCTTATCGGGACTTTTATGTTCGTGCCCTTTGGGGTTGAAACACTAGGGCCCGAGTGCCCACTTAGTTTTTCGAGACATCGCCAAGCGGTTGGTCGACTCCTCACGTGACCAGAGGGCTGGCCTATTTTTGGCCAAAGAATCAGCATTGCCATACAACGTGGCAATGCTGCCAGCCTTTTGGGCACTTTTACTGTTGACAGCGATGCGGAAGAATTATTTTAATGCCCTATGATTATTTCGCCTCCTTTTTATATACTTGTACATATTATTAATATTATTTTAAGTCTGTTAGTTTTTAAATTACGTAAATATGACTTATAAATAAAATACAATATATCACGCCTGTAATCCCCGAAGGGTTAGGCAGAGGTGTACCTATAGTACACCCACATTTCACCAGTTACGTTTCAGTCCCATGAAATAGGGGGGGGGAGCCTATAAAAAAAAATTGTACAGGTTTTATCATTTTATTAATCATCTAAGCAGCGTTGGGATTCTCTTTTTATCTAACTACGGCAAAGCCAAAGGAGAGTTATAATTTTTGCTTGAAAATACTCTTTTAAAAGATTTTTTTTTACAGAAATAACGATCTCTCTCTTGAAAAAGTGTTGTTTTATTCCTTAATAAAAATATACATGATGATGAAATATGTAAATTTTAGAATTATAATACATTTTTGCCTCAATAATGTTCGCGGTAACTCATGCATTGTTTTTTTTATTTTTATTCTCATTCAAAAAATCTTAATGCAGGTCTGGCAGTTTGAGTACTTTATGCGGCCTAACCAAATGTCCTTTCTTTGGTATTGTTCGTCGAATCGCTGAGCTCCTTAAGTTTTGAGTAACGATAACTGACGAATAACGATAACTGACAAATGCGTGCACTGACTGGACAGGTCCACTCAAATCTGTGTGGTTCTTTCGTCAAAAGACCATGGCAGACACCAATCTACATGGTTCTCAAATGATCTGACCAAGATTATATCCGTATTTTATATACACATTGACATTGATTAATTTTATATATACAATGACATGAATATTTACTATTATATTGTTTTAAGTATTGTAAATGTAAAGACTATGTGGGTTATTATTGTTCATTTATCTTTTTTTCTCAGTTAGTTTTTGTCATAGTCTGGCCGTTTAAGTAATTTTATGCGGCCTACCCAAATGTCCTTTCTAAGGTATTGTTCGTTGAATCGTTGAGCTCCTTAAGTTCTTAGTTGAGCTGCACGACTACTGACAAATGCGTGCACTGACTGGACAGGTCCCCTCAACCTGTGTGGTTCTTTCGTCAAAAGATCATTTCAGGCACCAATCTACATGGTCTTCACATGATCTGACCAAGATCATGTCTGGACTTTAAAAGACACTGTGACCTCTGAGTTTGTTTCGGCCATTCTTCTCAGAGTAGTCGGATACGAAACGCCGACCTCATCTAGTTTTTTTTTTTATATGATTGACGTGTAAAAGTGTTTTTACAAACCTACTTACAGAAATAAATCATTTATCTTTTATTTATCACACCAAAGGAATCATGCCATCGCACGGTGGATCGAAAATCGGCTGTAGAAGACATAGGATCTAGATGTCTTAAATGTTATTTTTTTTGGTGGAAATGACTTCTGCCGATCATTACTGTTCTATAAAATGTCATATGAAGTAATTGTGTGCACAAATGGAAGAGTTATAATTTTTATAAGAAAAAATGTATGGAGCTGACATGAAAAATGAGGATATCTCTGGAATCGCTAGGATAGCCATTATATCCTTGCACACTGTTATAGTACTATTTATTTGTGAATTTTTGACATACTTAATATTGCGCCATCACTTGCGATTTATTTTTTAAAAATCGTCCTAATTAAAAAATAAAAAATGTTTATGATATGTACATTTGAATGCTTAAATATGGCTATACCAAGTGTAACTTACAATATTTTTTATGCTTAGACCAAAACATTCTAAGAAATCACAAAGTCGTATTACCTACTTATTTGGAATGACATGGTGAATTACATAATATGTAATCTTGTCTAATGCCTCAAGTCCACATTAGCTAATGATTAATAAAACGTAATACCTATATACCTGTTAAAAGGATACGTACCATAATGAGGGTAATTAGATAAACGTGATCATTAGTCAATAACAATAAATGGTAAACTATTGTATGATTAAAAATAAAAGCAAATTATAAAAATAAAATATTAACTTAACCTAACCTAACATAAACAATAAAAGTTAACTTATTTTATACTTCGTCACCATCAGAATCCACTTCAGAATCAGGCTCTACAATAGATATAACTTCTAAGAACTCTGTCGGAGCTTCCTGATCCTGAAGTTTCAGTAGTTCTACTGTTTCCTTAAAGTATGTCTGCCTCTTGTGGGCATTTAATTTTGGTCTTGTGGAAGAAATTAGAGGATCAGAAGAGACGATAAGCATATTGAGGATATCCTCGTTTGATGCTTGTCTACTATTTTTCCTCGAATGGTGTACTCTGAACCTCCTAAAGTCTTTGTTTCGGGCCTCTGAAGCTTCTTCCGAAAGACTTCCAATTGGTACAATAGCATTTTCTGCAATTATGTATGAGTTCGGATTATCATCACTTCATGCCCGCATTAATGTGATGGAATGTCTTCTACACATAGCGTATCGTCTCGACTTCAAAAAGTGGTCTGCAAGAGGAGAAGGTCATCAAGAGTTATTGCATTCACGAAAAAAACTCATTCAAGATCGATTCAAAGATGATCTCAACCTTTTGATTGACATCGTTAAGCAAGGATCAGGCACAACTAACGACGGGAACACAGCAAGGCGGTTTTTTGAATTTCCTGATAAAACTGCAGCGATAACTGGACTAGATGAAGACCTAATACGCAGATTTGCTGTGATTCTGCAAGCTATCACATCTGGAGAGATTGTAGATGTGCCGAAATTTAAAGAATACGCTAGAACAACCGCTGAAAAATACGTGGAACTGTACGATTGGTACTACATGTCATCAACCGTCCACAAATTGTTGATTCACGGAGGGGACATAATTGCAGAAAATGCTATTGTACCAATTGGAAGTCTTTCGGAACAAGCTTCAAAGGCCCGAAACAGACTTTAGGAGGTTCAGAGAACACCATTCGAGGAAAAAGAGTAGACAAGCATCAAACGAGGATATCCTCAATATGCTTATCGTCTCTTCTGATCCTCTAATTTCTTCCACAAGACCAAAATTAAATGCCCACAAGATGCAGACATACTTTAAGGAAACAGTAGGACTACTGAAACTTCAGGATCAGGAAGCTCCGACAGAGTTCTTAGAAGTTATATCTATTGTAGAGCCTGATTCTGAAGTGGATTCTGATGGTGACGAAGTATAAAATAAGTTAACTTTTATTGTTTATGTTAGGTTAGGTTAAGTTAATATTTTATTTTAATAATTTGCTTTTATTTTTAATCATACAATAGTTTACCATTTATTGTTATTGACTAATGATCACGTTTATCTAATTACCCTCATTATGGTACGTATCCTTTTAACAGGTATATAGGTATTACGTTTTATTAATCATTAGCTAATGTGGACTTGAGGCATTAGACAAGATTACATACTATGTAATTCACCATGTCATTTCAAATAAGTAGGTAATACGACTTTGTGATTCCTTAGAATGTTTTGGTCTAAGCATAAAAAATATTGTAAGTTACACTTGGTATAGCCATATTTAAGCATTAAAATGTACATATCATAAACATTTTTTATTTTTGACGATTAAAAAAAAAATCGCAAGTGATGGCGCAATATTAAGTATGTTAAAAAGTCACAAATAAATAGTACTATAACAGTGTGCAAGGATATAATGGCTATCCTAGCGATTCCAGAGATATCCTCATTTTTAATGTCAGCTCCATACATTTTTTTCTTATAAAAATTATAACTCTTCCATTTGTGCACACAATTACTTCATATGACATTTTATAGAACAGTAATGATCGGCAGAAGTCATTTCCAGCAAAAAAAATAACATTTAAGACATCGAGATCCTATGTCTTCTACAGCCGATTTTTGATCCACCGTGCATCGTCCGCAAAAAAACGGCCTCACTCCTGAGCAAAATTCGATGCAGTCTCAATAGCATCCTGCACCCTGCGTAAACCACTATCAAGCACAATCTAAATGATTTTGAAGTATATTGCTAATCCATTGCTTCTTAAGTTCGAAAAATTTGTCTGCTTTATAACATAAATAACGCAATGAATGTTGTTGAACTGTCAAAATGAAACCCATTACTACTGATAGTGTGATACGAAATTACACCGCTGAAGGCAGTGGCGGCAGATACTTCCTCTGCTATAATAAATTATCAAATAACTTCTCCCGCTCTAGGCAGAGTGGGAGGGCGTGTCAGACTTTTACTGACTAATAACCCACCCGTGTTCCTTCCGTTGCCTGTGTGCCAGGGCCAAGATATCCCTTTCGGACAAACTCTCAACCCTGACCTCGCAAAATTGGCCCTAACGGACCCCGTCAGTTGGTGCTGACATCTGTTTGAGGCGCGCATGGAACACAATGCGCCGTCGACCCGGGCCTGTGGGCTAATTGCGTAACACACTATCAGTAGGAATCGGTTTCAATTTGACAGTTCAACAACATTCATTGCGTTATTTACGTTGTTGAGCAGACAATTTTTTTAAACTTATGAAGCAATGGATTAGCAATATACTTCAAAATCATTCCGATTCAAACTGTGTTACGCATTTAGGGTGCTGGTCCTTATCGGACAGCGAGCTACCCATCGCTCACCGTCCGCAAGCCCGCGCCTACGGTGGCCGGGAATCGGCCTGCAACTCCCGACGCCCGGGGCGTCTCCAGCGGCGACTAGGGACGCGAGGGCGTGAACCTTGCCTCTCTCTCACGCGTTCTGCCTCCTACTTCGCGAGCATTACTGCTTCGCAAAAGGAGGTGACGGCCTTCCGCTCACACAACACTGACACCCTAGATTCCTTTTCATGTGACTAGTTGCTGGGTGGTCTTTCCATGAATTCGTCTTTAGTTTAAGTTACTACACGTACATACATAAACTCACGCCTTCTTCCCATGGGGGTAGGCAGAAACTATAAAACGCCACCTGCTACGCTCCTTATATACCTCCTTTTGATTCGTTTACGTTCATACATCTGGGGGCCGATCGCGCTATTTCTCAACGTAATTACCGTTCGAACGGAACTTTTTTGTTTTTCGTTTACTTTTGGTTTAGCTGATGTAAGAAACGGTATCGCGCTATTTTTTCTGAACGACAAAATCATTGACGTTACCCAATACTGAAAGTTCGATCGATCGTTCCTCCAACGTAACTTCCAAAGTAAAGCTAAATCGTTTCCGTTGAAAGATTAGCACGATACGAAATGTGTATAACGTAACGTTTATGGTTGTGGTTTAGTTTGGTATTAACGTTCAAAATTAGCGCGATCGGCCCCTCGGTCATACTCGCACGCCGGTTGTGAGTACTACGCACCTGACGTCACTATAATTATGTCCTCCTAGGGCGTCCCTCCCATCGTTTCCACTCACTTCTGCCTTGTAAATACCTTTTGTTAGTCGTCTTTCATTCATCCTCTAATATGTTACTAACATTAGCATTTTAAGTTCAAACCTGTTTACTAACAATTTATGGATCTTTTAGCTGTCCGAAATAAAATGATTTTTCTTATTGGAAGAAAAAAACAAAAAATATATTGACCAATAATTTTTAACCACACAACGAATTCAAAAGAAAACATCAAATTCATTTGGACCGGTTTTTCGCATTTAATTAGAATAACTTAATATTTTACATACCATACAAATATTATTGGAGACAAACATTGAACACGTTTCATTAGGAACAGGTTTTAAAGCCAAATATGTCCGTAATAATAGAATTAACAGCCTAACCGCCAGTTGTACGTAAGTCCATTTTTAATTCCCTATTAAAAGTAATAATGTCACTTGCTGGTACGTTCTGTTAGTTAAATACAGCATTAATTTTAATGGGGAATTAAATTTAATACTGACGGATAGGAAGATAAAACTGTTTGGAATGTTTAATTTAAGACATAGTACTTTTCTGGTCCTTAAAGTCGAATGTTTTTCGATTTTTATTAACATCGAACATTCTTTAGAGGAGCGTAGGTAAAGAAATACTGGATTTCGAAAGTCTGCATAGTTTCGCTAACTAATTTAATTTGACGCTGTATAATGTGATCGTAATTACTTATAACCTGTTTGCCATACCTATTCCAAATAGGAAAAAACCAAAAAAAAAAAAAAACGAGAAAAGGAGACCGTATTACCAACATAAAAATTAGAAAATAATGACAAAAGATACAGAGACAATAGAAGTAGAAAATTAAAAAAAAACCCGAATGTAACTAAAAAAACTCAAAACAAGATCACTTTTCAAGCTTTCTGATGCAGGTGGTAGCAGTTATTTTAGTTCAATTATGCCACTAACTGCATTTGACTGCAAACAAAGGAAAAATCCACCAGTTTGACTAAATAATAATAATAAATAATGGCTAAGTAATAACAGCCGCACGGGTCGATCCATCAGGTTAAGCTACGCTTGCCGGGGTTGGTCCGTGGATGGGTGACCATCTTTAAATACCGAAACTCCTCCGTACCTCGGAAAGCACCTTAAACCGTTGGTCCCGGCTATCATTGGTGGATCTTTGATAGTCGTTACGGGTCGTCAGAAGCTCGAAACTCTGACAACCAGTCTTACCAAGGGGTATCATATTACCCAGTTACTGGGTTGTGGAGGTCAGATAGGCAGTCGCTCCATGTAAAATACTGGTATACAGCTGTATCCGGTTAGACTGGAAGCCGACCCAGATTGATAGCTTATAATAACTATCGCACGACCAGACGAGTCGATGGACACCTCATGCTCCTATTAAAATTCATCCAGCCGTTAGATGCTTCGAGGGTTTAAAGAAACCCTTATACAAAGATAGACATAGATACTTACATAACTCAAACTCAAAGCATTTATTTCAATTAAACCATTTACAGGCACTTTTGAACTGACAGGAGTCCGTCAGTCAGAAATATGAGTGGCTAATTCCCAAGCGTAGTAGGTAGGTACCTATTGAAAGGAGAGGACAGTTAACGACGAGGCAAGAAACTCCATGGACAATTATACAAAATATTAGTTGCACCATTCATGTAGAATTTGTGTGTTCGTGTAAGATATTGATGTATAAATTACGTACACGTTAAAAGCGTCCAGAGCATAGCAAATAAAAGCAAAAAAAACAATTAAAACAAAAATATTGTTTATTTTAATTATTCTTATGCAGTATGTTAATTAACGAAAGGCGTTACCCGTTAACCCACAATAGTATAGCGTCCATACATGCAAAAACACTTATTACTTAGGTACCACTTAAAAAAAAAAAATATTTACAAAAAATATTAAACTGATACGTAAAAGAAACACTGTACACGCGCACTCTATTACGTATCAATTTAATATTTTTTTTTTTTTTAAAAACTGTTTTTGTGAATACTTTTAATTACGTGTTATATTTTTTTATGACATTTTTTTTGCGTGTATGATGCTATACTATTGCGGGTTAAAGGGAAGGCTTCTCGTTAATTATTAACATTCTGTATACTCGTAAAAAAACATAACCCAGTCTTTGCTGTCGCGCAGTCGGGTAAAAGGAGGAAGATCGATGAGAATGAACAGACCAACTGAACGAAAAATCAAGTGTAGAGCTATGAGCAGCTATAGGAATACCAAAACAGCACTTCAGTTTTGGATGGATGGAACCGAAAAACCGTTGACAAATCGGGAAACAATCTATAGGGAAGTATCTTATATATGTAGGTAAAACCACATGATAATGCAAGTAGTTTCTTTAGATATATTTCCAGTCCTAGTTTTAAATGATTAGTAGATTCTTTAGCATTTAACTCAGCGAAGTATTTAATCTGCCATCAAAGTAATGCGAAGCCATATAATGTATCTACAGCTAATGGATATTTAATAATGGGTATATCTATTAGTTTTAGGAGATTTTAAGATTAATATATTTATTATAAATGTTGGTTGCATTTATTTGGAAATGCATTGCTTGTGATTCTTCTGTACAACAGATATCTAGGTTATATACCATAACAATATAGATCTTAATAATTATCATAATCTTCTGCAATTTATATTTATTTACAAAGGCACTAAGTCTAAAAAAAAAATCACAAATTTACATCAAATTCATTACATCATTAAAATAAAAATGCATTTAAATTCATTACATCGTTAAAATAAAAATGCATTTAAATTCATTACATCGTTAAAATAAAATACATTAAAATTAAATTTAATTTAATTATCACTTTCAAAAAATTCATAAAATTATTTATTATATTATTATATATGGTTATTATGCAATTATATTATTTATATATTTATCGGCACTCCGATGGACTTCGAGCCAATACCTGTGGATTGGACTGCTCCAAACCTCACGATCGACCCTCAACAGGTTGATTGGTCGATTTTCATAAACTGCTGGAAAACCGAAGCGTTGCGTGTTCGAATAACGTCGTAAAATTCCTGTCCTCTCGCTTCAGCGACGTGCTACATTATACCTAGTATCGCAGAATTTTTCTACCTGCATTCGTTATCATGATGTGTTTAATGTCTGTCCTTATCAAAGTACAACTTTTCTATTTTCTCTAGAGCAGCTATATTGTTACCTGAAGTCAAGCAGTGTAGCGGTAGCCTAGTGGTGTGAGCGTCGGACTGCTAAGTCATAGGTCTCGAGTTCAAACCCAAGGCCTGACAAGACCTCTGACTTTTCGGATTCATGTGCGTATTGTATAATTATCACTTGTGAAAAAAACATGAAGAAAACACACGCTCATGCTCACATGCTTGAGAGATATTTCTCGACGGCATGTGAAGCCAAGTCCAGGCCCATGGGCGGCATAAAAACTCTTAACTCCAGGTTAGTCACAAACCACACGAAAAAGAAAGAAAGATCTACAGTCACGAGTCTAGATCATTGCAACAAGATTCTACAACAGCCCATTTACCTACACAATTAAAAACAGATACTTTCCTTCCCCACTACCAAGAAAGAATGAAGTTACAAACAGTTATATTCATAAAAGTTCCATCATTAAGACGCTGACAACAGGTAAACCGCGGTCACTGTCAGACTGCATACAAAAGAAAGAGAAGCGCGATGACACAACGCTTGTAATTTATTGCAAAATATGAAGCAAATACATCTATTTACTCAAAAATGAGTTGAGTAATCGAAAATAAAAAACAATTAAGTTCTGCATACAAATAAGACGTTCTTGTTTTTAAATAAATACCAACCGTACGTTGATATTTAAAACAGATATTTTCGAATGAAACTCAAAGTAAAGGGTCAGTTTACCGCTAATTTGTATTGAGGTTTTTTTCCTAAACGTGTTTTGGTAACAACCAAGTTCTGTGAAATATGTTCAAGAATAACATTATATTTACCGCTACCACAAACTTTATAGATTTGGCAATTTTTTTGTTTAAGACAAGCCTACTTTTATCATTTGCCTCTTGTCAGCGCCTTAACAAATATTATTTTCAAAATAAGTAGACCACCGCGACCATGACCCAAAACCCTTTGAGGATAAATAACGAAAACTTGACGCGCCAAAAATGAATCAGCCAACTTTAATTCTTCGAACTCGATACACTACGTTTATTTCGTAGTATGTTTCTACAGAATTTTGTTCTTTATCCAATGGAACATTGGGTTTAAAATTGTGTAGTAAAGTAGTTTGTTACCATAAATTGCTGGTGGAACGTGACGATCGCCAGGCGTTCGTTTTCTTAGGTTTATTTCTGGGTTAAAACAATTGGTTGGTTTGTTTGTGTTATTTAGTTTTGGCACGATTTTCGTGGTTGAGGTTCACTACTGTACGTACGAGTGCCGTATATTTCCTACAGCAGATTTCGAACTTCAGTCAATGTATGTCTGACAAATGAATCATCGCTTTTGTAACTTAATATTCGACACACTTCAACTTTAATGTCCATCTTTGGGAGTAATTCCATGTTTACGTCATGTTATCGACCTCTCAGTTGTATGAATCACTGACATAGCAAAAATGAATGGCTTATTGCGAAATGAAAATTTTACAACACAACAAAAACACAAACTCAAATTATACAAAATATTACAGCAATCTTCCCCACCTTTCGAAATAAGAATGCCCAATAAATAATCCTGCTTTTCATATTCACAGCATGGTGTCCCTAGTTACAGAAGCTACGTACAATATCCCTTGAATGCTCATGATTGCGTTCTCAAATGTGTGTCAAGAACATGCGTCCTGTCCATTGGCCCATAATTCATATTCCGCAGTAATATGCATGCAAGGGTTTTCTCGGAAAGGCCGTATGGATGACTTACTAGTTATTGCCCTTAATTACATACTAGTAAATACGTCTACATTTATTATTATTAGTAACGAGATACACAAACACACTCTGGTATTTCCACAAACTTTTTGTACATCTATTTTTTTTTAATATTTTTTACTAACATTTTGATAATAAGTTTGTTAATTTATTGTTCCATCTTTACATACTTTACTCCTCCATGCCTCGGAAAGCAAGTTAAGCCGTTGGTCTCGGCTGTTATTGGTGAATCTTTGACAGTCATTACAGGTCGTCCAGAAGCCCGAAAGTCTGACAATCAGTCTTACCAAGGGGTATCGTACTACCCAGTAACTGGGTTATGGAGGTCAGATAGGCAGTCGCTCCTTATAAAATACTGGTATTCAGCTGCATCCGGTTAGACTGGAAGCTGACGCCAACATATTTGGAAAAAGGCCTAGGCAGCCGATGACCTGGTTTAACTAGGATCTATTTTAATTTTTGCCTGGCTTTCTGTCTGTTTGTTCTGGTTAATCTCCAAAACGGCTGGACCGATTTTGACGGTACTTTCACTGACAGATCGCTGATACCATAAGCTGCTTTCGTTTTAGAAAAAGAAGCCACCCGGGCGAGACCGCGGGCAACAGCTAGTCTATACTATAATGTGTTAACTAAAAAAAAAAAAAAAAAGATAAAATTTGTAACAGGATGCGCGTCGGTGTCCCTTCCAAAAATCAGAGGAAAATATCATAATAATACAGGGTGTATTATTATGATATTTTCCTCTGATTTTTTTAAACAAAAGGATTAGTGATCTATGATGAATATAATTAATATATGTAACATATAATAAAATATAATAATTGATGGTTATAATAAATGTGATGACTGCCTGTTTGGTCTAGTGATCACAAAGCATGAGGACTTGGGTTTGATTCCCAGGTCGGGCACAGTGTTATCGTGTTTTTCCAATAGGATTTTTTCAGTAGCAGCCCGGAGTCTGGATTTGTGCCCGGTTGATGGCAATATAATGGCGAAATGTAAGTGTACTTTAGATACAACTCTGTCCAACCTTATGGTGATTACAGGCGTGATTTTATGTTATGTTATAAATGATTTATAATTTAGAATGCAGGCAGCATCACGACATATAGAAAACAATGTCACGAAATTAACATAAAATCTACTACCTGACCCTAATCTTAAAACCTCGCGGTTTTCCTTACACGAAATAGGCAGCACTAACTTCATATCCTTAGGCTTCAATACATTCCACGGGATTAAGATTTTTATTACAATAACACTTCGGTCTAAAATACCGTGAAGATTGATACTATTGTGGTTGTGGAATTATGTACCTATTTGTATGTCAATTATACGGGTTGTCTGATAAGTACGCCTGTAATCATTTGAACGTTTATTCTCAAAAGCTGTTATTACTGTAATTCAATAAATTGTAATGCCTATCTTAGATATTGTTGGGTATTTCTAGCATTCACTTGGTGTATATAATTATGGCTTTGGCATTGGATTGTTTAATAAATAAATCTTTACCCGTAATAGACTGTACCTTTATAAACCATCTTCTATTTTGTTAAGTACTTGGTACTTGTTGACGGGCCTACACTGTCCTCCCATATCTATTAACACTGTAACTTGTAACATTGTAAAAGCCCACTTTTTTTTTAAAAGAGTAACCGTGGAGTTTCTTGCCGGCTCTTCTCCATAGGAAATGACCAATTGGAACCGTGCACCTAGCTTCTGACGTTTCATAAGTGCCCATGTAGGTTTATGTGAAATAAAATATTTTTATTTTGATTTTAGAACCTGTCTACTGACAGGTACCTATTTATAGTAGAGGAGCTCCCCTAGCAAAGTTATGATTTGGCCAAAGATAAGAACCAATCTCTGCAACGACTGTAAAAGACATATAAGTAAGTAGTCAATGATATAGCCAAATTGGTAAGTATGTATTAATTCCTACACTGAGTTTTTCACATTTTCCATGTGATTATGGGTTAAAGTGATGAAATGACGAGCAAAATTAGAGAAATCAAACTTACATAAGTACATAAATAAACACACGCCTTCTTCCCACGGGGGTAGGCAGAAACTATAGAACGCCACCTGCTACATTACATACTCATTTTGCTTCGTTTACGTTCATACATCTGGTCATACACGCACGCCGGTTGCGAGTACTACGCACCTGGGGGTCTACTCCGAAGCGCTAAACCGAAGTATCGGCCGTTTTACAACTTCCACGGTTACCTTTTGACTTTGAGTCCTTACCCGACTTCATGTCACAGTTTTGAATTTGGCTTATCTCTTCGACTGTGTTTTTTTTTCTCGCCATAGTCAGTGATAGTTAGCCGTAGTAAAGAAACGACTGAACATTCGGCCGATACTTCAGATTTATGTTCGGAGTAGACCCCTGACCTTTCTGAAGAACATCCCCAATTAAGACACCATATTATGTCCTTCTAGGGCGCCCCCCCTCCCAGCGTTTCCAGCCACGTCTGCCTTGTAAATACCTTTTGCTAGTCGCTTTTCATTCATCCTCTCAACATGACCAAACCATTTAAGCATACTCTTTTAAATTTTTGTCTGAAATCAAACTTATCACAAGGATATAATACACGGTGTAAGGGACATTGTCGCGCAAACTGTTATCATTAAGGTGGCTGCAGCTGTAGCCCGCGAAATTCAAATTTTCTTACGTTTTATGCAATTTGCAGGTCAGTGTCAGGATGTATCTTGATCAAAATATGATTCGTGACGCAGTTTATCAGATAATTATATATTAGAATCATTAACACCTCTCTCTTAGTTAAATTTGTTACATTGAATGATTTTTTCATGAAATCATGAAATTGGGAACAAATCTAACTTATAGAGATGTATCAATGATTCTAATGATCACAAATTCTGTAAATACATATCTGGTATAGTCGCGAATCATATTTTATATGCTGACACTGATTTGAAAATTGCAAAAAAACGTATAAAAATTAAAATACCGCGGGTTACACAGCTGCGGATCCACGATAATCATGTCGATGTCCATTAAGACGTCTAGGTATTTTTATAGGTTAGTAGGTGAACCCCGACAGGTTTATTGCTGAGGTATTATTTATTTTCTAAGAAGGCGCCATCACTACTGTGTCAAAAACCTGACTCTGCGCAATTAGTCAGGTACCTTCCCATATACTCGGACTTTTTGTTTACGTTTTTACGCCATGACTATTAAGTTATCACCGTCGATTCCTCTGAATGACTGATGATCGTAGCCTCGTAGGCGGATCTAGTGCGCATACGCATGACTAACGTAGCTCAGGAATTAATACTATTAGTAATGCGGTAACAAAGAAATTGGCCGAACATGGCTTTTTGCTAGTTATGAGTCAGTATGGTGTATGTATAGAACGGTCGCGGGTGACTGCGCAAGAGTTGGCCATGGCGCCAGTGTGGTATCAATGATAGGTCATCGTGGGTTTTAGAAAGTCTGACACAGCTTCGTCTTTTCTAGGGAGGATTTGTTTATTAAACTTTGAGCACTATAACAAAGGTACAGAGGCGGACTGGATGCCTTAGGCATTCTCTACCGGTCAAGCAAGGGTGGTGGAGAGATAACATGGCGGGGCATTGATTGTGACAGGAACCCAAAAACAAAAAACCAGCCAAGTGTGTGTCAGGTCACGCACAATGAAGGGATCCGTAGTTGGAACATTTTTCTTCCCCAAAAACAAACTTAATATTGTAGTTGAGAAACATGTTCTCCCATACATCGATATAGGTCACGGTCAATTCTCCAACTGCAAATTAGACCAACTTAGGGCGACTATTACTAGTTAACTTGTAAAGCTGTGATAGTTTTTCTTTTAACTTCGTCGTATATTATACCTACTACTGCCGTAAACTTTTTCACATATCCAAAAACAACCTTATAGCTGGCAGGGATGGACACTTGACCCTAACAAAAAATAGCACTTTAAAACGAACGGCCTATCCAACGATACCCCACACCATGGGATAGACGAGAAAAAAAAATATCATACCCACTTTACGTGCAAGGGAGGTAGGTAGGTACTCGTACCCTACAAATATTTTTGATCAAACTTTTATTTTTCGGCGTGATTAATATAATTATAACCATGCCAAATTACATCTTTCTAGTACTAATAGTCTCTGAGCTAAGCTGGGGACAGACAGACAGACGTTGACTATGGAACCCTAAAAAACGAACTGAAAACCTCCTTCTTTTTTGAAGTCGGTTAAAAAGGTATTGAGCGGTACTTATTCAAACGTCACGGTTTATAATGATTCATCTTGATAGTACTCGTATTGTTTGATGTGATAATTATTAAGATTATCATATTCATTTGGCAAGGGATTAGCGACCTTCGTGGAGAACCCAATCTTCCGTATGCGTGTCCGTCAATGGACTGTTTATAAACTATGACATAATAATGTGGTAATGTGGTTACGCTACGTTTACTATGAGTACCAAGTACTTTGATTATTTTGCAGACAGAACGAAGAAGGATTGAAAAATGACGATGATGTTTGTAAAAAAAACAATGAAAATCAAAAGTCATTTATTCAAACTAGGCTGTGAGAATCATCAATACAATCATCACTTTTCAAAATGCCCGCCCGTCACCACTTCCATAGTGCTTTAGCTGGGAAGAAGTGGCGCAACAAACTCCCCAGCAGCACAGCTGTTTGTTCGGTTAGAATCACACTCATATTATAAAGGCGAAAGTTTGTGAGTATGTGTGTGTGTGTGTGTATTTGTTACTTCTTCACGCTCAAATGGCTGGACCAATTTTGATATTTTGTTGATTAAGATTAGCAAGTATCAAAAAACTGCAATTTGGGCGCCATTATCGTAAATAATAAATATTCTATACCTACAAATTATTTGTTCCATTTGCCTACATTTGGTTGTTAGTAAAAAGCACGATCGGAACTTAACATGTTTATTCCATTTTGCAATAAAACCGCATTCCTCTGAATCATGATCAAAGTGCCAATGACCCATTTATTGCAAAATTTATTCACTAGAACCTTATCTTATAGTCATCATAAAAACCTGTTGCCGAATTACTCTTACTTGTAATGAAACACCCTTTCATTACGAATATTTCTGTATTTATATTCTTGCACACACAAAAACATGGTTTAACAGCTATACAGGCTATCAAACTATTTAATTAGGTACTCAATATAGACTTTTAAGCTTAAGGTTCCGAGGCTCGTTGCGAATTAACTTAGCAACTACACACTCGCCAAACAATTATAATCTTTCCACTTCGTTCTGATAAAAAAACAGTATTTTTACGGTAACTGTCAAATGAGATACTTTTAAACTTCATGACTACATAACCATATACAATAATCATTTGAGGCAAATCATATTTTTTCAATTTTATATTTAGTATTTAAAATCTTATTATATTCATATTTGGAAATCATGTTGGTGATTTTCATAAGGAATAAAAAATTGTATTGGTCAACATAATATGTTGGCAATACCTACTTCTGAGCTGCGATGCTGGTAAGAGACTTTAGTTCTTAGTCCTTTCAACGTTTAGAATACAAGATACTTTTGATAAAGCTTCACACTACTTTGCAAACTGAAACTCAAAGCATTTATTTCAAATAAACCATACTTACTTAATCACTTTTAAATTGTCAAGGGGTCAGTCAGTCAGAAAGATGAAGCTAGTTGCCGATTCCAAAGCGTATTATGGAGAAGAACGGGCAAGAAACTTTTTTTTTAAACGTTGCCCCACACTAGGAATTTCTCCTGTATCGTGGGTGCGTTTACAAGCATTTAAACTCACATACACAAACAGCCAGACCCGGAACAACTACTTGTAGGTCATACAAATATTTGCTCCGTGCGGGAATCGAACCCGCGAAACGCAGCGCAGCAGTCAATCGCTTAACCACTGCGCCAACCGTGCCGTCGAATTAGTTTATTCGTTGCAAGTAAATTACCAAA
Source organism: Tiliacea citrago (assembly GCA_963921375.1). Taxonomy (NCBI): domain Eukaryota; kingdom Metazoa; phylum Arthropoda; class Insecta; order Lepidoptera; family Noctuidae; genus Tiliacea; species Tiliacea citrago. The sequence continues at coordinate 5,228,596 of OY992799.1, forward strand.
CAGGACACACCCGCGATCGCCAATACTCGACAGCAATGACCGACTTCGCCATGACCGTCTTCGTCAATAACCAGTTCACAAAAGATCGTTAATGGTTTCCTCTTTCGTTAATTAAACATTAATCATTGACCTGCAGTAATTGTGTAACACACTTTCAATCACAATCCGAGACTTTTGAAGAATATAGTTATTCCATTGCTTCATAGGTTTGAAAAAATCGTCTGCTCAACAACGTAAATAACGCAATGGACGTGGGTGAACTGTCAAAATGAAACTCAATGCGATCAATTGTCATTTTATGAGTGTTACGCAAATACCCCACTGTTTTAAGAATAAGTTTTTTAATACACATAACGTAAAGTTTAGGAATATATTTAGGGAAAGGCTAGGCAGACTGATTTTGATACAGGCTCAGGGTACTTATCTTCTTTATGATTATAATTATGACAAAACTAAGCTGAATTACCTACGTTGTAAATCGACGATGCATTGTCTTAAAATAGCAATGATCATAATAAAAGTTAGCAGAATCAAAACTTATGTAAGTAATCAAGTACACGACTGATTGTGTTTTAATTTGTCCTGCGATGTTCGTTGAGTACATAATTACCGTATGTGTTTACGATATTCTTTTTATAAAAGATTACCTGTTAGATTGTCTAGCCACGTGTATGTAGATCTTTGTTTCTTTAATAGTGTTCTTTCTAGCGGTACCGATACTGTAATTTATTAGAGGTAAGCCGAAGAAAAGGTTGTTACAGAGATTCTGAACCAGATGCACTCTTCACCCGGGTTGTACGGATATACCCTTTCCGTAACACGCTGTATAGATTGTTTACAAATCGAGTATCATGCAGCCGTGTAATTTATCGGATAAAAAAACCGGCCAAGTGCGTGTCGGACCACGCACAATAAAGGGTTCCGTAGTGTTCTCATAAACTCTAGATAACATCAAAATTAATTAACTAAATTTTTTTATTAATTCCTTTACTTTTCTAAATTTGACGCCAACTATGGTCGGAATTTTTCGTTTAGTCAAAAATATTAGGCATTTTTGTAATGTTTTTAATCTTACCATGTGTGTTTTAAACTGATATTAAATATTTGTAATTGATGTGATACACACAGGTATAAGAAGACTGGTTGTTCCGAAGGGAAGGGATATTCCTATCCCTTCCCTTCGGAACAACTAGTCTTCATGGCAGGCATGTAAGGCTGCACCCCTGCTATCTAGAGATTACCAGCTGAGCATCGACGTTACATTTACATGGCGTAGTACTATTTTTATTTTTATTCTTTATTTATTTTTTGTAAGTAAGCTTTAGAAAAAAACAACGAGCAAGCCTTACAGTAGTCCCGTAAGATGTGTAACATCTGACATCTCACCTTGGTTTTAAGCAACTGAGGAGCGACAGAAACTAACCTCAAATTAAAAAGCTAAATACTGAAATATTTATTAGTATAATTCTTCATTACTATAGACACGCCCACTGGTCGAAATTCGACCACACACACACACACACACATCCCACACACACACACCCCCTTACACACACACATTCGTTTGTTCTACTTACAATCTATATAGTACTTACTAATTACATGAGCACACTAATTCCATGCCATTCTAATGTACTTACTAATTCCATGCTATTAAAAACTACTTATTTCATGCTCAAGCTGTCACTTCCTGTTTGTTACACACTTCCGTCCCTTTTCACGAAATCACTCCCACAGAAAGCGAGAGGGTAGATGTTACACATCAAAAACTTTTTACAAAAAAAAATATTCGGCTTCCAAAAAAGACACTACTAATTAATTATTTTTTAATTCATTTCTGAAGTCAGTGTCTTTGGATCTATTTTAGTTTTTTGCCACCGACTTCCGAAATGAAGGTTATTTTTCACTTAGTAGTGTCTTTTTTGGAAGTCGGTTACTTTTTTTTTGTAAAAAGTTATTTTTATTTTTCTCTTTTTAGAGGGTCAACTTGCAATTTATCTAACTTACAATATCCTAATGTCAACTGCTCATCACCTTTTACAAAATATTGCTTTTCCCGATGCAGGGGCGTTAATAGTTGAGGAGTTCTCCTGGTAAGAACTCCTCAACTATTAACGGTCTCACTGATGGTGATGACTTCACCATACGCATTGTGACGAGCATAACTTGCTTAGCAACCATATTAATGTGTCTAATCGAATCGCAACACTGAAATACTTATTATAAAGTAGTTCCGGTGGCCATCTGTGGTCTTCATCATCAGTTGCACTTCACCAAATGGTGCTTTCCGAGTGCAAATGCATGAGTTACTATAAAAAATACTGAAATCGATATAGGTAGGCCTATAAAATTTGAGGATTGCCCTCGATTTCCATGAGATCCCCTCATCAGATTCTGACTTGGTGACAATGAGACTACCTCTGAAGTATGACCTACCAAACAAAAAAGAATCATCCAAATCAATTCATAATTGGCGGAGTAATCGCGTAACAAACATACAAAAAAAATAACATACTGTTGAATTGAGAACCTCCTCCTTTTTGAAGTCGGTTAAAAAAGATCATCCCCACTTTACGTGTCAGTTCGGTACCCTAAAAAGGTTTTATTTTACCACTTTGTTAGCGTGATTAATATGTACATACCATGCCAAATTACAGCTTTCTAGTACATACTAAGAGTCTATGAGCTAAGCCGGGGACAGAAAGACGCATATGGCGAAACTATAAAGGCCTGCGCAGACGAGGGATTTTTGTCCGCGGACTTTTTTATCCGTTTAAAATAGATCGCTTACAACTGTATCGAGTAACGCAAACGAGGGATTAAAAGTACCGCGTACAAAGTCTTTATAGTCTTGTCTTTATATAAAAGTTTTTATTCGCGGAGCGTACTTTTTCTCCGCCCCGGAGAAAAGTCCGTCGGTTGCGCAGGCCTTAAGGGTTCCTTGTTGACTACGGAGCATTAAAAATGAGGAGTGAGGAATTCAAACCACTACTGCACTGAAAAAGAAAACCGGATTTAATATGTTTTCCATAACCAGAACTGTAAAAAGATTTATAGACAATGCGCAATATTTTAATGGCCAGTATGTTTGTGGTCTGTGATTCCAGGCCAGCCATTTTATCATTTTATTGACGACTCACGTCCAGATTAGATGTTTCAATGCTAGACTACGCAGGCTACAACAAAAAGTTTTGATCTCTTGCCAACGACCTGTTCAGATTTATGTTTTAGCATTTTTTTCCTGCTGGAAACTTTTTATTTCTAGAACTAGTTTCCGTTGATTTGAATAGTTGAACATGTTTTGGATAAAATCAGAATTTTTATTTAAGCATGTAGAACAGGAAAATTATGCTTGATTATTCAATTTTTGATTCATTCTTCATTTATCGGTAGATTATACCTACGGATAAATGAACTTCGAATAAAAAATTGAATAATCTTATTCAACATCAATCTTATCTTATTTTTTTTTTTTGCGTTTTTTTTAATTTCTCAGGGCCTATGCCTAACCTATAAGGGAATACAGGCATGATTGGCATGATTTATATTATGTAATATCTATACTAATAGAATAAAGATGAAGAGTTTGTTTGATTTTTTGTTTGAAATCTCAACTCTTGCGGAAGGTTATAGGCTATTTAATATCACATTGGTACCTTTAGGAGCCGACAGAAGTGAAAACTTAAAACATTGGAATAACATAAGTTTAAATATAATTATGCGTATACATGTACACCGACCGCTGCGTGTCGCCAGTCTGGCGCAACACGTCACAGTAGCATGTCGGTGACGCGAACCCATAAATTTTTCCCCTACCAAAAATCGGTCTACGCGCCTGAAGAAATTTTCACTTCAAAAATGCCAGAAATAACGAGAAGCGGAAACGGTGAAATAGCGCGGGCGATGTGATGCGACGCGCTGGGTCGGGTGCCGAAATATTACGCGGACGAAGTCACAAGCTTGTATTGTTTATAGGTATGTGTGTGGTAATATTGGGTTGCTCTTATAATTAATTTGCGTAATAATGATGTTCGAGTGGTATGTGGGTACGTTTTCCTTATTATGAGCCAAAATATTGATAACAGAGTCAACGAACTTTATTATTCCCTGTAGTGTCCGGTTGGCATTTTGAATTGGATATTAAAATAAATAATCACCTCTCTGGTGTCGTAAGCGCCACCATGAACCTAGGTTGGATTCCTAGATGAAGAGAGGAAGTTTCCTGAAACAACTTGGGGTTTGTGGGAACTGTGTGATAGGTACCTGCAAACCCGTAAAGTGTTTACTAGATCAGAGCGATGTGTTTGGGATCGTTTATCTATAGTTCCACTTGCTTCAGCGATTCTTTTTATAATTTGGGAAATATCAGGAGTAATACTTACTTTCATAAGCTTTGTTTTTATCGAAACTTTCACCCAAGACACTTTTAGTTTCACCCAAGACACTTTTAGTTTCACCCAAGACACTTTTAGTTTCACCCAATACCCTTTTAGTTTCAGCCAACACCCTTTTAGTTTCACCCAAGACCCTTTTAGTTTCACTCAAGACACTTAGGTTTGCTCTGAGCACAGAGTAGGTAGCAATCTACAGAATGATTTTTATGGCCCTGAAGGTGTCATACAAATTCCTTATGCCAAAACTACATTACGAAATTAGTGACATGAATTAGGTACATAAAATGATAGGGCAATTTATTCGTTGGTGACAGTCCCATGGTTCACGCGGACGAGCGACTGACGCTCGCACCAGGCGGTCCCGCCGCCCGCACACTAATTGTACGAGAAAGTCACATCATCATCATTCTTCTGCCCTTATCCAAATTTATTTGGGGTCGGCGCAACATGTCCCTTTCTTCCATATTTCCATTAGTCGTCATCGCGGTAGTCACCCTCTTTCTAGCCATATCATCTTTCACACAGTCCATCCATCGTTTCTTTGGTCTTCCCCTACTCTTATAGCCATCGACATTCATACTCAAAACTTTCCTCACAACATTTCCCCATTCCTCCGCATCACATGCCCATACCATGACAACCGATTTCCGCACAACTTTTCAGTCACCGGTGCCATTTTCTGACTTTTTTACACTAATATCGTAATGTAATTTTGGCTTTACATACTCTATGAGGAGTGGTGGCCAAGTAATAACGGCCCCGACTTACGAGTGGGTTTGAACCCAGCTAGGCACTGTAGTTTGTGTAAATACTTTCATCACCACTGCTCTCAAATCGGTGAAGGAAAACATCGTGAGGAAGACGGCATGTCCTAGAAGCAAAAAATTCGAAGACATGTGACATCTACCATCCCGCACTGGGCCCGCGTGGTAGATTACAGCCCACTCCCTCTCAAAGAGAGAAGGTCTGTGTCCCAGGTCGCAGCAGTGGGCACATTATAGGCTGATTATGCTATATCTACTCTTCGAAATTTCCCTGTCTTTTATCTCTAAGGTCTACCGTAAGGTAAGGAATGGTAACGTAAATCGTGAGCGTAAGAGTTGAGTAATCACATTCATCATGATAGCTTCCGTGATTCCTGCTTACGTCAGAGTTGTCACGATGCGTTACTTTGTTAGTCATAAACGCATCATAGTCCTTAAGATGATCAAAGTTCAATGTTGGGTTTAGAGAATGTTCTCTGTCTGTGATCATCCGGGTAAAGTGCATTACCCCGTGTCCTAACCGAAAGCGACCGTCGCGCAACTACGCGATCGTTTATATGAATTATGACGCGACTTGATTGATCGCGTGAGTGTACCTACATCATATGCAAAACTAGGGTCCTCACTGAAAGCGAAAGTCGCACGAGTACGCGACTAATAATGACGTACATACGCGACCACATTGAACGCGCGAGTAGGTATGTCATATTCATATACAAGAGTACGACGATCGCATATTCGTGCGACGATAACGTATTCGCGCGACCATCAAGTATTCGTGCGACGATTGTTTTCGGTTAGGACACGGCCTGAAAGCTTCAGGTATACATAGAGCGGAATGTTGGCTTGATCTGCGTTGCGTCAGACTTATTCCGCCTTATTACAAAACAAGATTTATATTTTGACATGGCTTAAACCATGCAGCCAGTTTTTGTAATAAGAACGTAACAGTGATTGAAATACCGTTCTTTATACAAAACTGAAAACTTAGTTCGGTACTAAGTTGTCAGTTTTGTGTTTAGGAACTTTACCATAGTCAGAATAAAGTTCGAAATTCCATAATGGCTCCATGTTTTAAACCTGGGTCTGAAGATAAACCTTGTTTTGTAATAAGGGAGATTAAGTCAGGCGTATTTAATCATTCATCTTCTCTTGTAAAAAGGTCAAAAGTTTATGCGACTGCCCAAGATGCTTTGGAGTTGGAGGTACAGCCAACCACAGGTCAGTGGCAACCCTTTGATGAAGGCTTAGCGTAGTACTGAGTTTCAATAGAATAAGAGGCCAGCTTATTCTGGTTTTGTAACCACACACGTGCGGCCTACTGTCCCTATAGTCGTTCGTGGCAGCACTGGCAGCTCTTTGGCCTAAAATAGCTAAACATAATAGAAAGTTATTTTGTGTTTTTAAACCAGTCTATATGGATAATTCTGGCTGTCACACAGCAGAGCTCCTCCTACGGTTATGAAAAAAAATGTGTAGCCGTGGGCGGTCAGAGTAAACCCCCGTCAGGTAAAATTACTTTACTCTTTTTTTCAAAATCAAAATATTTTATTTCACGTAAGCCAACATGGGCACGTATGAAACTTTAGAAGCTAGGTGCACGGTTCCAATTGGTCGTTTCCTGTGGAGAAGAGACGGCAAGAACCTCCACGGTTACACTTTTTAAAAATAATGTGCTTTTACAATGTATTCAAGTTACAGTGTTAATAAAAACTTCCTTGTCTTCAACGTAGTCTTTAATCTTATAATATGCTTTTTTGATTAGGACACGTTTGAATTTTCCATCGCTAAGTTCTATTAAATCTCTTTGTCTAGCACAACCTTTGTCTGCTCGAATCTCGCGATACTCGCACGCACACAGATACTCGTTTATAATATAATGAGACAGAGATAGAGAGAGAGATAATGAGAGAGGAAGTCACATGGAGGAGGCATAACGCTTTTTACTTTCGTGACGATTTGCACCGGTCAACTCCTACCGCATGCCACGTTAAAAAACTTCGTTCCCAAAATTCGCCGTATGCATAGCCTTTTTCTTTTTTTGAAGTCGGTTAAAATTACAGCCATTTCTGCTCGAAGTAGTCATCATCATCATTCCAGCCGAAAGACGTCCACTGCTGGACATAGGCCGCCGCCAATAGGAGAGGGGGGGGTGGTTGCATATTCGCCATGCGCAGGCGGGTTGGCGATCGCAGTATGGTGTTAAAATGCATAGAGATCGCTGCTGCCCATTCTCTAGTAACTCCCTTAATCGCCTTTAGATAATCCAAATGGATTGGTGATCGCAAAATGTATGTATGGGAGAATGCTAATGATGAAAAAGAGATTGCAATGAGTTTTATAACACCGAAAACATATCTAATGATAAATGATTTTAATTCTGTTAGTAGGTTAATACAAACAGAGGGCTAATTGCGTAACACACTATCAGTAGGAATCGGTTTCAATTTGACAGTTCAACAACATTCATTGCGTTATTTACGTTGTTGAGCAGACAAATTTTTCCAACATACTAAGCAATGGATTAGCAATATACTTCAAAATCATTTCGATTCGATTCAAACTGCGTTACGCAATTAGGGTGCAGTTCTACATGGCTATAATATTTTAAAAACTTAATTAGGTTGGTGTCTCATAATCGATATGTAATTAGACCAAGAAACTCGACACTGGGAAGAAACACCGAATCGAACTCCGAGGTCACTGCAGTCTCTTTTATAGTTCAGACATAATCTTGGTCAGATCATGTGAGGACCATGTAGAGTAGAAGATATAAAATAGCTATTGTATACTTCTAACCTTCTTCTTGAATCCTAACATATATTATAAAAGCGAAAGTAAGTTTGTATATTTGTTAGGCTTTCACGCTAAAGGCTCGTGCAACGCGATTCTCAATCTGCCTAGCCGGCTTCCAGTCTAATCGGATGTAGCTGAATACCAGTATTTTACATGGAGCGACTGCCTATCTGACCTCCACAACCTAGTAACTGGGTAATTCGATACCCCTTGGTAAGACTGATTGTCAAACTTCGTCAGTCGGGCTTCTGACGACCCGTCACGACTGTCAAAGATCCATGAATGACAGTCGGGACCAACGGCTTAGTGTGCTTTTCGAGGCGCGGAGGAGACTCGTGTGTAAAGATGGTCACCCATCCACGGACCAACCCCGGCAAGCGTAGTTTAACCTGATGGATCGGACTGAACGTCACGGAAACGGCGGCTGAACGGATTTGGGTGAAATTTGGCATATGGGTATGCCATGACCTATGGTTAGGAATTTAGGATGAAGGATACTTTTTGTCCCGGTAGTGCGTTCCCATGGGATAATTTCCGACCTCCACGCAGGCAAGGCCACAGGCAAAAGCCAGTTATGAAATAAGTCACACATTGAGCCGAATGAAGAACTTTGTGACTTTGACTGCACCTTTACCTAGAAAGGCTGGTGTGACACATAAGAATGCTGATGATGAGGATAGCAACCCTTAATCATCACAAGGAATTCCCTACCCACGTTACGAGAATAAGGTCACGTAGATAATTATTTCAAATTATATCATATAAGGAAATTATGCGATGACGATTTTGACATTGATTTATAATTATAATAATAAACCATTATCATTAAATACAATGACGTAGAAATAATAATGATTAATAACACAATTCGCGGGTTTATTTGCTTGCGCACTGAAATTTGAATAATTTAGTTTTTTTTTTTCCTGATATTAATGTGCTTTAATTTAGGTACCTAGAGCGTCACTGAAAGTAGCGGTATCACATTAGATACTCGCGCACGAAGGTTCCGTACCCTTATCTATAAAAATGGCAAAAAAATCACGTTTGTTTTATGGCAGCCCCCCTTAAATTTTGTTTATTTTAATTTAATTATTTATTTTTAAAGTGAATATATAACTAAATATTCTGTGAACATCGCAAGCGTCTACTTGTTACCGTTATTAATATCGAGCAAAAACGAGCGAAAAAATCACGTTTGTCGTATGGGAGCCTTCTTAAATATTTATTTTATTCTGTTTTTTAGTATTTGTTGTTATAGCGGCAACAGAAATACATCATCTGTGAAAATTTCAACTGTCTAATTATCACGGTTCATGAGATACAGCCTGGTGACAGACGGACAGACAGATAGACGGCGAAGTCTTAGTAATAGGGTTCCCGTTTTACCCTTTGGGTACGGAACCCTAAAAACACTCTTGATCGCCAAACTACAATAATAATCTATTGTTAGGTAAGACATACACAAATTTATATTCACGTGTATACAATACGAGTAATAATACATAATTAGGGAGCTTATGGCTAAATAATAACTGCCGGACGGGTCGATCGTTCAGGTTAAGCTACGCTTGCCGCGGTTGGTCCGTGGATGGGTGACCATCTTTTCATATCAAGATTCCTCCGTGCCTCGGAAAGCATGTTAAGCCGTTGGTCCCGGTTGTCATTTGTAGATCTTTGACAGTTGTTACGGGTCGTCAGAATCCCAAAAGTCTGAGATCCAGTCTTAGCAAGGGATATCCTGTTACCCAGTAACTGGGTTGTGGAGGTCAGATAGGCAGTCGCTCCATGTAAAATACTGGTATTCAGCTGCATCCGGTTAGACTGGAAGCCGACCCCAACAAAGTTGGGAAAAGGCTAGGCAGATGAATACATAATTATATAATACATAATTATAATTATGTTGAATGCTTGAGTCCGATTTATTATATTAAAATATTTTTTCTTTGCATTCTTATTTATGTGTTGAATAATTATTGTTTTGTAATTTATGGAATTGCATAATTATAATGATAAATTTTGCATGCCTGAATTGGTACAACACAGTGGACTGCGCATTCACTTGGCATCTGGAATTAATGTGTTGAGTAATAAACTTTTGAATTCGAAGTTGAATTTGAAACTTTACAGAAAAATAGTGTTGTAGTTAAGAAAATATTCCAAAAGGTAGTTTCATATGGAGAAGAATGCTCAAGAAACTCCACCGTTACACAATACGTTAAGTTACGTTTTACAATATTTTGTATTGGTACATTAATTGTTTTTAATTAGGTATATATGTTTAGGTATAAGACGATGCACCGATGAATAAAATTACCACAGCACAATAGGTAAAAATAATTAAAATTTAAGCAGTGACCGATATATAGGTAGTATTTTTAACTATTCAGGTAATTCGGAAATAATAATAATATTTCGCTGGAGAATTCCATGACACTATTGCAGTAGGCACCAAAATATAACATCACAAATTCGTAGGTTAACCCCCGAACTGAATAACCATGAAAACAATTCTAGGATTCGTTTTAATATTGCTCTAATTAGTATTAATTCATCACAGTAATGACGTCTTAGATCGATGTGACCTCTGCAAGGTTGGCCTTTGGGAAACTCTAGCGGTAGACATACATACGTAACATTGTAATAGTAGGTATTAATAGCTATACTGTGAATTCGGTGATAAATATATCTTCCCAATACGGTGAGTATGATTTTGAAGTTGAGTGGGATATTCCATCAATGGAAGATTAGATTTTCTTTAGACAATTTTTTTTAATAACATATAACGCAGTTCGCCAGATATGTTTAAGTCCCACGCAATAGGGGGCGAGCTTATTGCCAGCAACCAGACCCAAATCCAGACTCCGGGCAGTTACTGCCAAATTCTTGATAGAAAAACCCAGTTGTTTCATTTAATATTGATTAAATATGCTTGAGATGAAGTTACGGATGCTTTAAAGTCTAGGATTTCTTATTTTTAATTTTTAGTTTATTTATTTACTAGCTGCGCCCCGCGGTTTCACCCGCGTATTTCTCGATCCCGTGGGAATACCGGGATAAAAAGTAGCTTATGTCTTAATCCAGGGTGTCAGCTACCTTCATACAAAATTTTATCAAAATTGGTCCAGCCGTTTGAGCGTGAAGAAGTAACAAACATACACACACACACAAACTTTCGCTTTTATAATATTAGTGTGATTTCAGTATTTGCATATTGCAAAGCGGTGAAGTACTTCACCGCAAGCACGCTACCGATTAAATCGAAAGAGAAAGTGTCAATTAACAAACTAAAAATCATGAAAATGTTCAAATGCATCTGAATTTCAGGTTCTCGAATAACAGTCGTTTACATCATAGCTGAAGTAATAGTGGGTTTTCCTATTTATTGATTCCTAGAACTTTAAAGCCGACTTTTAGTCACAGTTTTGCGAAATTGTGGAGCTCCTACACCGTCGCCGGCGCCCGCCGGTCACCGTTCGCGGTCATATACATACTCGGGCGTTGAGCATTTCACGCCAGTCGAGCAGCGTTTGCGCATCCTACGGGTCAATTTGACATATTATTTATTTAATATTCTAATAACGTGTTCTTCGCGTTCCGAAATAATTGTTAGTGCGTGTTGTGGTTTAGTGTTGTGATTTTTTCTTTGAAGTATTTAATTTTCAAGGTATGTTTTTATAATTTTGAGTTTACTTTCATGTTTTTATTTTAGTAAATAATAGTGTTAAAAAATCTGGTTTGTCATAGCTGCTAATAGTATCTACCTAGCATAATTTATTAATTTCTAGTCTATTCAAGCAACATTATCTACTCTAGCAACGGATATAAATAAATATGAGTTTAACGAACTTTCGCCAAAAAATATTAGGTATGTAATATATTGTACTATACCCATCATTAACTAGTAAATCAACTAGACAGCAGGAATTAATTTATTGGATACACTCTAATGTTTACGATAACGATTTTGAATAAAATAATATGAGATAGCTATAGAATATTCTTTATTAATGAAAAAAAAATTACAGTTAAAAATGTAGAAATTTTACATATGGCGACAGAATGGGCGGTGAGTTAATGTCACATCTAACGAAATAAATGGAATAGCCTTTGTCTGAAAAATGTTAAGTATTATAAAAAAAAACTATGATATTGTTATAAAACTATTAGTAACGTGCAATTGTGCTGTAATCTTTAGATTGTTTACTTTCAGTGTCACGGCTAAAAATACTTTATTTTGTTAGAGATAGCGATTGTTAAATAAATGTGTTGTTTCAAACTACTCCCTAATAAAAATGTATAGAACATGACATGTCAATGCATCCAATGCATAGAGTTTGATAGTGATTTGTTTATTTTACCTAAGAAAGTTTAGATTTATCTGAATGCGTTCAAAATCTAGTTGCAATCAATGCAGTGACAATAAATGTCAAACACTTGTCAAAAACGATCTATTACATGTTTTGTTGTCAGATTAGAATGCGACCATTCATAAAAGAAGGGAATTGCCCCACAGACCACCATTTCAGGTCCACAGAGCGCCTGAGTCTTATAAGGCTCCCAGACGCGACACTAGGAACAATTTCTATTAAAACATCATGGAAATTGTTCTACCAAAACTGCGTCACACTGTCGCGTTGCGCCTGTCTGCAGGGGCCTTATGATGATTATCTACTGCAGTTTTTTGCAGGGTTTTTCAACGGGTAACAGATTTGAACTCCCGACCTCTTGATAGTACTGAGTATAACGTTTTGGTCAGTATAAACATCGTCGTCGTACCAACATCAACGCGTTTTTTTTTAACTAATGCCGTAGTGTAGGTAAAGATATTTCTGTCAAGACTCTGGTTATGATTTCAATTAGTGCTATAAATGGAAATCGTTAAATTTTATTGAAAATATTATGGAGTTTAATTGGGTGATCAAGAGCTATTCGTTTAATTAAGGACGTCATAACTATAATATTGACTATTAACTTTTTGCTAGTCTTCCTTAAAACATTCAATGAAAATCAAAACAAAATTGATTACATGTACAATTATAATACACTAGCTTTTGCCCGCGACTTCGTCCGCGCATAGCTTTTACAGGAAGTGTCTGTAGTGTTTGGTTTCTTTAATAAAACATTCAATATATTCACTTTATATTATTTTAATAGATTCACACAAGTGTATCCAAACGATCCGTCATGGCTTAATCTGGGTGACATATGAGTGACAGTTGACATTTCTGACAATTGGTAACGTTCCGTTATTACAGTGTCCTTCCTTCTTTGCGACTTGCTAGACAAAAATTGTGATAGCTCAACTAATATGCATGATATAAATATATTTTATAGCACTCAAGAATAATGTAGCTTTCTACCAGTGATTTTTTTAGAATGGTGTAATTAGTTCCGGAGATTACGCCCTACATACAAAGTTACAAACATAGAAATGTTACCTCTTTATTAATAATTAGTATAGATGTATAGAAATACATAGTAAGGATATTTTGAAGATCATAGTTATCAAGATCGAGATAAATGTGTTTATAAAAAGAACGACTGTGTATAATTTTAAGTGAAACTAAAAGCAATAACTTATGTTTACTAAATTAAGGAAACCACTATGATACATAATTAACTAAATTGGTACCTTCACTGTCGAAGCATTCATTCTTAACTTGACATTTCTCAAATATATAATAATGATATCAAACAAAGTTATAATATTGTCAGTCATAAGACTAAGATTTATTTACTCGAAAACAAACATTGTTTTCGGTAAGTGCGACACTTTAATGAATTTTAAGTGCCTACCTACGATCGACAGTAATTACAAATTATTGAACTATTAATCGATACATGATTTAACTAAACGTTGTTATTTTCACGCGGTACTTACCTTTTATTGAGACTTGTCCTGCCAACGATGGTTTTTATGGAGTTCGCACAATAATTTTGAGATGTTATTTTTTATTCAATAATAAAACGATCGAATGCCTCGTTTGGTCTAGTGGTCGTAAGCGCTACTGCTGAGCATGAGGTTCGATTCCCAGGTCGGGTAAAGTGTTATTGGGCAATTTGAAATTTCTCAGTAACTGGCTGGTGTCTGGATTTGTGCCCTGTTGATGGCAATAGGCTCACCCCCTATTATATAGGACTTACGTATAACACCTCTGCCTAACCCTTCGGGGAATAGAGGCATCATGTTATGTTATTTAAAATAACGATTAAATATCTTATATTTTTGAAAAGGTCAACACAAATTGATTGTTTTTATTAAACCTACGGTTATCAATATGGTAAGATTAATTAACTTTGCTGTGAAAGTTATCTTTATCAGCCAGAATAACGCAACGAAACAGAATACAGTTTAAATTAATAAATTTATCGTACCTATAAACAGCTGGCAAACACCTGATCAATCGTATGACATCATAGCTTCCTGATTAATCGCCCACAGACTATGCAGTGCACATAATATCTAGAATTCTTAAACAAGCTCCATCAAATCATATCCTACAACTAGGGTTGCCGGCTTTTTACAATCGTGTCCGGCCAAATATATAAAAGCTGGATAGGTGTCTGGCTTTTGTTAGGCTTTTGGTCTACCCCGCCCCGCCAATAGATGCCGAACGAAAGTATAAATTACTTTAGTAAGAACAAAATGTGATTCGTAATAATATTGCTACATAATTATTGTAAAACGAAGTCCCTCCGCCGCGTCTGTCTGTCTGAACGTGATAAATTCAAAAACTACCGAACGGATTTCATACGGGTTTCACCAATGGACGGAGTGATTCATGAGGAAGGTTTAGGTGTATTGTATAATCCTAACTATAATATTATAAGTTTGTTTGTTTGTTACCTTTTCACGCCTAAACCACTGAACCGATCATCTTGAAATTTTGCATATACGCGTTGTCCTCACGGCAGCGATCCGGCCCTGGTTCAGGCCGTGGTTCGGAGCGAGAGTGCGTGGGAGGCCGTCACCTCCTTCTGCGAAACAGTAATGCTTGCGAAGGAGGAGGCGGAACGCGTGTGGGTAAGGCAAAATCAACGCCCTCGCGCCCCTAGTCGCCGCAGGAGACGCCCCGGGCGTCGGGAATCGCAGGCCGATTCCCGGCCACCGTAGGCGCGGGCTTGCGGACGGTGAGCGATGGGTAGCTTGCCGTCCGATAAGGACCAAGCCCGGGTCAACGGCGCGTTGTGTTCCATGCGCGCCTCAAAGAGACGTCAGCACCAATTGACGGGGTAAGAAAGGGCCAATGCCTGCCAGGGTTACGACCCTGTCCGAAAGGGATATCGTGGCCCTGGCACACAGGCATCTGAAGGAACACGGGTGGGTTTTAGTCGGTAAAAGTCTGACACTCCCTCCCGCTCCACCCAGAGCGGGAGAAGTTATTTGATAATTTCCCACCCAAAAAAAAAAGGTGTACAGAAACGGACATAGGTTATCTTTCATCTCGAAAAAAAAGTACTATTCCCGAGGAAAACAAAAATAACGTTCATATGGTATTAGATGGCGCCACGTGTCTTAAACTTAACGCGTATTTAATAGCACTTTAAATTTTAAAAAGCAGAGTACAACCCAAAATGATTGTCAAATTCTAAATTAACGTGAGCGAAGCCGCAGGCAAAAGCTAGTTTAATATAATATATGACGACGATTGTTGAAGATGTCCGAAAAAATCACCAACTTGCTTTACTGGCGTGCGCGTTACATTAGTACGGATCTGTGGGATAATTTCCGACCTCCACGTGGGCGAAGCCGAGGGCAAAAGCTAGTTATATACAAGGTGTAACATAAATAACGCACAACCTCTTAAGGAATCATTGTACTCATCATTATGAACAACTTTTACTATGGGACCAAATCTGAAATCCCGAAAAAAAAATCAGCTGTTCTCTACATTTTGAAGAGTTATGAGAACATATCTAAATGTATAAAACAGCAGATTTTTTTTTTATGATTTCAGATTTGGTCCCATAGTAAAAGTTGTTTTTACTGATGAGTACAATGACCCCTTAAGACGTTGTACATTATTTATGTTACACCTTGTATTATTAAGAGTAGAGTACGAGAGGAGGGGGGGGGGGGGTCGGGTTCGGAGTCTCAAATGAATAACAGTAATAAATACATAAATAGTATCCATTTTTCGTAGACACAGATTCATTTTTTTGGCAAAATATGAATCTGTGTCCGGCTTTTCTGTTTTTGGGCCTGGCAACCCTACCTACAGCACAGCCGAAGGTGAGAATCCGGTACAATAATAGCAAATGATCACAATGGCATCACTGCAACAAATAGTAGATTGAATTTATGTTTCGTTGCATCGGTATATATGTAGCCGATATTTAGAAGCAAGTCCAGGGGGTCTACTCCGAAGCGCTAAACCGAAGTATCGGCCGCATGTTCGGTCGTGTCTTTACTAAGGCTAACTATAGCTGAATACGGCGAAAAAAAAGGCCGTCGAAGAGATAAGCCAAAGTCAAAACTATGACTTGAAGTCGGGTAAGGACTCAAAGTCATAAAAGGAAACTATGGAGGTTATAAAACAGCTGAACATTCGGGCGACACTTCGGTTTAGCGCTTCGGAGTAGACCCCCTGGGTTCAGTTTGATTCGGGTGATTGGGTAATGTTGGTTCTGGATTTTGATTAAATATTTTAGCAATCAATATCATGTAGCTGTGGTTTGATCTCTACGTAGGGTCAAATTAAATTAGTTAGCAAAACTCCGAAGCCTTGATGGGTATCGATATTTAAACATGATATAACGAAAATAAATTCATTTGATGAGTTTTATTTTGGGGTCAACATGCTCATATTCTCATTGATTGTCAGTTTTTCAAAATTGGTGATTACCTACATGCAATCTCTTCAAAGTTATGGGAAGTCCCCTTTGAACTTTTTCTCTCGTGTCTTAAAATGGTGAAAGAGCCGGCTTTGCCCTTACTGACGGTATTTTTTATAGCTGTTAATAACGTAATTTTGTCACGATTCTTACCTGTGTGCTAACACATGTATATTTTATCCAGGATTTCTCATTAATGCCATCGTATGCATCGTTTAAATGCTAATACAATTGGTGACCAGTTGCTTCTACAAAATATTTAAATTGAACGAGTTACACATACGAGTTAGGAACATATAATATTTCACCGTTTAACATTGAAATTCGTCCAAAACTAGTAACAGAATGGGTCTCAGAATAAATGTTCTGCGGACCATAAATCATGTTAATAAAATTTTATCGACGTTAGGTGCAATAATGTTAAGTTTACGACAACGTTTACAAAACAGACCAACCTTTGTGTTTTGGTAACTAAGTGTGTTTTTGTGGCTATTTATAAAACTCCCAACAATGTTGATGGATTTCAGCTTCAGCACGGTTGATGTGCATTGCATTTGCAATTTGCATATCCCGGATTTTGACACTAATAATATCAAGAGAATGATATTCATTAAGATTTATAATGGTAAATAGCTTAATTACTTGAAATTCATTCTCTAACTTGCTCTGTTAGAAGAATTAAAAACCAAAGATAAGTCTGAAGAATGTTTTTTAAAACAAACCTCAGATCAAACAAATTTATCAGCAAAGATATAAATCCACTAATGAATTCATACTTAGATTTCAACTTTTAAAGTGTCATGGGTACATATTTATTATGTAATTCTCAAGTATCGAGTTGTCGAGTCAACAACCAGCGACTATTTGACTAACGCGCCATCTTAACCTTTGGAGCCGTAATTGCTCATTCACATTAACCAATGTCTTGGTCAAAGTTAAGGTAATACCAAAAAAAAATGGGGGCTTTTTCGTATCCATTTATTTCACTATTACAGCATGTATAGATTTAATTTTTGATGTTTATTGATTATTTGATTAATACTCTGACTGAAGGAAAATGCAATTGGGTTAAATTTCCTCGATATAATTTATTTCCGAAAATACCTCTATTTTTTCATATTTTTTCCTGTAATTCTAGAATCCTCAGTAATTTCATTGCAAAATTGCATTCAAAATGTGCGTATTAGATAACTGAAAACTCTGGCTGAAAATATTTTTGATAGATAGCATAATTTATTTTTAAACAATTTTTATTTGGTTTGGCGCAATAACGTTGTTGTATTTTGGTTCCAGCGCATTATTGCGCTCTCTTTTTACCCGACTGCTCCAGAAGGAGGGTTATGTTTTTCGAGTGTATGTATGTATGTATGTTTATTTCTTTGGCACGCTCTGTAGACTAAACGGCTTGATGGATTTTAACGTATGAGGTATCCTTAGATTCGTTTTAATTGTGGGAGTGACATAGGCTATAAAATTTTAATGTGGCACCAAGAATCAAAACGAGAGGGGGAATAAAAAAAATATTTTGTGATTATATTAATATGGGTATCAAATAAAAGCTAGTAAATAGCCAATTCCAAATATATATATTTTATAACACTTTTAACCTACTATTTTGACACTAACTACAAAAAAGTAAGTACATTTTCTTTAATAACAAAATCGAAGCAAAGTTAAAATTGTCCATTGAATATTTTTGAAAAAAATAATTGGTTTGAGGTCTGAGATCGTTCTAGTGCCGAAAATATAGTTTTTAGAATTTTTGTCTTTTTTCTGAATGTATAATATGTTCTAGCATCACGTAAATTCTATTCGGATACATTCTGTTCAAATTTTGCATATAATTATATTCCCTATAAGTCTAGTCAACCCATAGGTTATAAATTATCACGCTATATATGGGGGATGAGCAAAGCTAAGGTTTACAGAAAATTGTAAAAAGACGAGCCAAACAGTTACAGATTTAACCTTTTAAATGATTACCATCACGCTATATCTTTATAGAGCTAAGCAGTCAATTATCATAGCATATGCAGGGTGGATTTTTAAGATGGGAGTAAGGATATCTTAACCGTTGTAGCTACACAAATTCGGTCTTAGAAGACTGTCCTAAAAATCTGAGACAGTTTGATTTATTATCATATAGATATACAGTTTAATCTGCATTCACAGATTAAAAAAAAAATGTACAGCCAGCAAGAAAATGAGCATTTTTCACTTTTTTTATGCCAATAGCTGTTTCTTATGAAAGAGTTAGACCAACTGAGATTTGATGCATCGGATCTGGTTCACTTGCGCGAATGCATTTCTGCTAAAGACACTTGCGCGAACCCTCCTGTGCGAAAAGATGTTTGTCGTGATTTTGGGAGGAGTTTTCGTCATGGGTGTCGTTGTTATCGTTTTCGAGGTCTCTGGTAACAATAATGGTGACAAGATCAAAATTAGAAATGGTGTTACCGAAAATTTGCAAATTTTTTATCATGGGTGTGGTTTTCGAGTGCGCTGACGACGATAATGAAGTCAAAATCAAAACGCAAGATGGTGCCAAATTAAAAAAAACGGAACCTTTTAAGGATCACTTGGTTGTCTGTCCGTCCGTCCGTCTGTCTGTCAGTCAAGACCCTTTTTTCAGTAGAGGTATTAAGTTGAAATTAATATCAAATACGAAGGTCTACGGTCCCTTAGAGCTCAAAAAAATCAAACTTCAAGTCAACGCAGTAAAAAAATACGGCCATTCATGCGACATATTTTGATGGGATAAATTCATCCTAACGTAACCCTTCATTGTGCATTTTCGGACACGCAATTGACCAGTTTTTGTTATAATGAACAGACTGGCCATTACAAAAGTCAGAAATAGCAAAAGTTTTTCCCATAAAAATCGTTTATTTGCATAAATGTGGTGGGTACAAAAGATGTATAAAATTCTGTGCCAATATCAAACTCGTAAAATAAATAGGTATTAAATTGGAGTTTTAACGTTAAGAATTCTATGAAGGAAAGGACCCAATTGACCTATCCGATTTGCTACCTTACTATGTCGTATAGCTTATTAACTCACCAATACTCAACTAAACAATTTGTTCATTATTAACACTAAAAATCTTAAAATAAAACAAATTATTTAAAAAAAACAAAAAACCCGACAGCAAAAAATGAACTGAAAGGATGGAAACAAGATGAAAAGTAAACCAGTATCCTTTAAGTAAGTACCAAAAATAAATAAATGCAGTCGGAGGCAAATTTTAAGGCGTACGTAACATCCTAGTTGCCTCCGACTGCATTTATTTATTTTTGGTACTTAAAGGATACTGGTTTACTTTTCATCTTGTTTCCATCCTTTCAGTTCACTTTTTGCAGTCGGGTTTTTTGTTTTTTTAATTGTTTTTTCGCATGTGGAAGTAATTGACTCTGTCCCTTTCTTACGGCCGCCCAGTTCGCTATGATTTTTTTTTTACGTATCATCTCAACGTTAGAATAACTAAAGTTCGTTTTCTAATCCCAGATAGTTGACATTTCAAATTGTTGTTTGTAATCTTTTGGAGTTTGACATTTGCACCTGTCAAATTACTATCTGAGATTTAAAAAACCGGCAAATTCGAGTCGGACTCGCGCACGAAGGGTTCCGTACCATTATCTATAAAAACGGAAAAAAATCACGTTTGTTGTAAGGGAGCCCCCCTTAAAAATTTGTTTTATTTTAATTTAATTATTTATTTTTAAAGTGAATATACATATCTATAACTAAATATTCTGTGAATATTTCAAGCGTCTACCTGTTGCCGTTATCAATATCGAGCAAAAACGAGCATAAAAAATCACGTTTGTTGTATGGAAAAAACACCCCCCTCAAATATTTATTTTATACAGTTTTTTAGTATTTGTGGTTATAGCGGCAACAGAAATAAATCTGTGAAAATTTCAACTGTCTAACTATCACGGTCCATGAGATACAGCCTGGTGAGAGACGGACAGACAGATGGATGGAGAGCGGAGTCTTATTAATAGGGTCCTGTTTTACCCTTTGGGTACGGAACACTAAAAACGAACTTTAGGTAGTCTACCAATAGTCAGCGATAAAAGTCGGTTAACACTTCAGTTTTTTTAATCTTAATTATTAAGCTAAATCATCATCTGCCTAGCCTTTTCCCAACTATGCTAGGGTCGGCTTCCAGTCTAACCGGGTGCAGCAGAATACTAATAAAATATAAATAATATTTTGCATGGAGCGACTGCCTATCTGACCTTCACAACCCAGTTTCTGGCTAACACGACACCCCTTGATAAGACTGGTTGCCAGACTTTCGTGCTTCTGACGACCCGTAACAACAGTCAAAGATCTACTAAAACAGCCAGGACCAACGGCATAACGTGCTTTCCGAGGCACGGAGCACCGAGGCACTTGGTATGTAAAGATGGTCATCCATCCACGGGCCAACTGCGGCAAGCGTATCTTAACCTGACGTTCGACCCATCATTTCAGCCGAAAGACATCCACTGCTGATAAGCCTCCCCCAAACGGGGGGGCTTGCCATAACCGCCACGCTTGGTAGGCGGGTTGGCGATCGCAGTATGGTGTTAAAATGCATAGAGAACGCTGCTGCCCATTCTCTAGTAAGTCCCTTAGGCGCCTTTTACGACATCCACGGGAAGTAATAGGATGGTGCTATTATTTACGTCCGGCACCACACGGAACGACCCGTGCAGCTGTAATTACTTAGCCCCTCAACTCACTTCACATCAGTTTTCACGGTGAGGTTTCTACACACTAACATGTCGATTCTGTAACCATCTCACCGTGAAAACATACATGAAGCGAACGTGGAGTGAACTGTCAGTGTCATCCCACCTGATGCTAGGGATGGACCAAGTATTACATTTACAATCACAATCAAGATTGAAATAATATTTTTTATGCATTTTATATTATTTCAAAGCTAGTATTTAAGTGTCTAAACATAGTAATGTTGAAGGACTAGTTTAGGAAAAAAAAAAAAATGAGTTTCTAACTTAATTTCTGTTTTGCTATTTTATTTAAAAACCTCCTAATTAGTAATGTTTACACACTCAAATACTAGCTTTGAAATAATATAAAATGATCAACAGAATTAGCATAAAAAAATATTATTAAAATCTTGATAATGATTGTAAATGTAATGCTTGGTCAATTCCTAGCATCAGTGAGATGACACTGACAGCTCACTCCACGCAAGATTTCACGGTGAGGTATTTACAGAATAGCACTGGTGATAATGGCTGCACAAGTACCTACAAGTGAACCTAACCTCACCTAATAATTCAAGATGCGGAATGTGACGCATCTCGCAGTCATTGCGTCTCCACATCGACATAGTATGTAAACGTTTGCTATTTCTGGACACGGCATGTGAATGCATTCGACATGGTTTCCGACTCCAATCATGTACAGCAATACTATTTAGTTCGTGACTAAAATTCTAAGCAATAAATACTACCCATGCAATTTGTAACTAAAATACGGTGCTGGTTTTGCCCTGCAGTTGATAACAAAATTGCATAACCAATATCGTCAGACAGAAATCTGCCTCTTTGCTCTGCAGAGTGCGGGAAGGCTCCAACTCCATCCTGAAGACCATAGCGGGGAGGTACGACTCTCCTTTGTTAGGTGATGTTGTTCAAAGATGCATTGTGAACAACAACCTTGTGTCTAAATAGAAAATAAGTTTACTAACATAGGTATATTAAGTTATCTTTTAACCCATATGGATGTTGCTTGAGTGGAGACCGCGTATCGGCAAGCGTAGTGTGGGGCGCCCCCCAGCTAGATGGACTAACGACCTTAAAAAGGTGGCTGGGACAGACTGGATGCGGAAAGCGGAGGACAGGGTGTTGTGGCGCAGCCTGGGAGAGGCCTATGTCCAGCAGTGGATTGCTATAGGCTGAGTTGATTGGATGTTGCTTATCCGAAATAAACATATTTTTTTTATATTAATTTATTTATTAATGCATTTATTTATTTGTACTATTATAATGAACGATAGAGCTGTGGCCCAGTGACCGATGGCCCAGTGGTAAACGGCTTACGAGTTGTTAATCGTCGGTTCGAACCCAAGTAGGCGCTTTACTTTGTGTAAATAATTCCATCACCACTGCTCTCAAAACGATGAAGGCAGACATCATGAGGAAACAGGCATTTCCTAGAACCAAAACTTCGAAGACATGTGGGTGGGATCCGCCAACCCGCACTGGGTCCGCGTGGTTGATTACGGAACACTCCCTCTCACAGAGAGGAGGCCTGTGTCCCAGCTGTACGAAAATTATAGACTGATTATGCTATTATAATATTTTGTAGTCATGAAAATTATATTTGTTAAACAAATTGACTACAAACTTATATTGTCCGTATATTCAAATCACAACTGTCATTCTTTGTCAGTTGTGTGAAATAGCCATAACACGGCAAATTGACGTAGGGTGTCAATTTGCTTAACAATGAATATACTATGTACAGCCCACTAAAGTGTTTACGTCTTCACGCCAATTTTGATAATAGCGCGCATGAGAAATAATTTCCTGAACGAAGCGACGATTAACATCGGTAGGAAATCGTTAGCTCCAATCAGGTAGGTATATTTCGATTCAATAGTACAGGCAGCAATAAGGCTCATCATTCATCATTTCAGCCAAAAGACGTCCACTGCTGGACATAGGCTTTCCCCTAAGACCCCCCCTTAGGGGAAAGCCTATGTCCAGCAGTGGACTGGTTTGTGGAGTGGTTTGTCATAATTGCCACGCTTGGCAGGCGGGTTGGCGATTACAGTATGGTGTTAAAATGCATAGAGAACGCTGCTGCCCATTCTCTAGTAAGCAACAAGACTATTGTAGGTTAACAATATATAGCTCCATTTTTGGGGTTCCGTACCCAAAGGGTAAAACGAGAACCCTATTACTAAGGCTCCACCGTCTGTCTGTCTGTCCGTCTGTCACCAGGCTGTATCTCATGAACCGTGATAGCTAGACAGTTGAAATTTTCACAGATGATGTGTTTCTGTTGCCGCTATAACAAAAAATACTAAAAAACAGAATAAAATAAATATTTAAGGGGGGGATTTTTTGCCATTTTTATAGGTAATGGTACGGAACCCTTCGTGCGCGAGTCCAACTCGCACTTGGCCGGTTTTTGAAACGATGTTCATATGAGATAATTCAAACTCAAACTCAGAGCATTTATTTCAAATAAACCATTTACAGGCACTTTTGAATTGTCAAGGGGTCGGTCAGTCAGAGAGATGAAGATAGTTGCCCATTCCAAAGCGTAGTAGGTTCCTATGGAGAAGAACGGGCAAAAAACTCCACGGATACTCTTTTAAATCAAAATATTGTTACAAAGTATTGGTTACCTACATCATTCATGTTAAAATTATACATGTGAGAACAATGTTGAAAGACGTGCACGTTAAAAACGTCCGCAATAAAAAGATAAAAACAAAAAAAAAAACAATAAAAATAAGCCATGGCAGCTAAGAAATGACCAGTCGGTACTGACGGCGCCCCTTCACGAACATGACGCGTGGATCAGCACCATTTAGCTCAACCATTTTGTAGGGAACTTAATGATACTCAATACTCAATATCTTTATTGCTTTACCATAATGTGTACTTAGGTGGTAACTATATAATTTAGATCATTATGAACCCTGTAGGGCACAGCAAAAGGGTACGAGAGAGGAAGCCCTGTTTTAGGAGATCATTAAGTTGTTATTGGTGGGAACAAGTTTTAATTTACATATTTATAATCATAGGCAGGAGATCGCGAAAAGGATACTAGAACATTTCGCACTATTATATGTAATACTCGTATGTAACTGCAAAAGTACCTACTTTAATATTTTAGATTATTTTTATATACCTGTACTTACGTAGGTATTATATTTCTGTTTATTCATTTATGTATATAAATTGTAATTCTTTGAATAATTATTATTGCTATATTATTATCATTGTTGCTATTTAATTTAATTATTATTATTTGTTATTATTATATTATTTATTAATAATTACCGTACCATTATTATATTTTAAACATATCTATAAATTGTGTGATTATCATTAATTATTGTAATCATTTATTATTATTATTTATTATTATTATTTATTATATTAGTAATTTCCTTAAACATAAACTATATAAATTAAATTATTATTATACTTTTTTTTTGTTGCTATTTTTTATGTTTATCATTCAAATATTCATTTATTAAGTAATAATATTTGTTTACCAGTAATTTTTTAAGTTTTTAGGGTTCCGTACCCAAAGGGTAAAACGGGAACCCTATTACTAAGGCTCCGCCGTCTGTCTGTCTGTCCGTCTGTCACCAGGCTGTATCTCATGATCCTTAAAGCTAGACAGTTGAAATTTTCACAGATGATGTATTCCTGTTGCCGCTATAGCAACAAATACTAAAAACCAGAATAACATAAATATTTAAGGGGGCTCCCATACAACAAACGTGATTTTTTTGCTCATTTTTGCTCGATATTGATAACGGTAACAGGCAGACACTTGAAATATTCACAGAATATTTAGTTATATATTCACTTTAAAAATCAATAATTAAATTAAAATAAAACAAATATTTAAGGGGGGCTCCCATACAACAAACTTGGTTTTTTTGCCGTTTTTATAGATAATGGTACGGAACCCTTCGTGCGCGAGTCCGACTCGCACTTGGCCGGTTTTTTTATAAATATATTTAACTCTTCTTCTTTATTTATAATGTCAGGTAGTTTATTATATATTTTTATAGACATTACGCATCCAACACACACGCTGGTGGCGTGAGTGTCAGCAAGACATTTGAGTGAGCATGACACACTCTCAGCCGCCAGGGCACATTCAAGTCAATGAAAGACGTACTCAGTAAATGGTAGGTACATGAGTAGTGCTCACACAGTCATGTGCTATGCAATTATACAATAGGTACTAAGAGATTGAATTTATACAATATAAAGATAATATTTGCTTGCTGCGGGTATCCGCTGGATGCGGGGAGCACAGAACCGGTCGAAGTGGCGGTGCTTGGGGGAGGCCTATATCCAGCAGTGGACGTTTTTCGGCTGAAATGATGATGATGATGATGAAAGATAGTATTTACAATCTTCAGCAGCTCCAACAAGATTTTCGAACGCTAATCAATTAGTTTATGCGCCCTTGTGGTGCAGGACCAGCGTTAAGCCAAGCATTCTTGTCAGGGATGTAATCCCCCAACCTATAATATGCTTGGCTACATAGTGTGCGTTATATACAATATTTAAATTTCGTTTCATTTAGCTGGACGATGTGGGGAGGTATTTTATTGTAACATTTTAAACAGTACCCCATGAAGGATGAGTCTGCTTTAGCCAGTCTGAAACCTGGTTGAACTAATTGGTCCCTGTTTTTATTTAGTCGCATAATTGTGTCTTTCGCCTCTTTTACTGAAAAGATTTAGATTTTTCCTTCCGTACATGATGCTTTCATAGATAATATATATTAACAAGGTACCGTCATGATGTTAATGTCTTTAAATAGTTCCCTTAGAGAATCGCAATATTGCTCTGATGGCTCTTTTCTGTAAAATAAAAATAGACTCGATATCTGCAGCCCGTCCCCATAGTTAAATACCGTAAGACATGATACTATGAAAGTAACTGAAATAGACTAGCCTCGCGATATCTACATTAATGAATTGACAGATTTTTCTCACAGCATAACATGAGAACCCCATTGCAGCCTTGAGTCGAGCGTGATCCCAAGGAAAACAGTTTTATCGACGAATTCAAGTTTCTCCCTATTCAATACTATGTCACAATCACTAAAGTTACGTTGTAACTAGTGAAGTAACCATACGACTCGGTACTCGATACTTACGATAAATCGATTCAAGTTAAATGTCAAAACGGGCTCAAAAACTGGCAAATTTTTGAAGATTGACACTCTGAAAAAGCTTGATTTGAGAAATACTGCATGAACTTGTAGATATTTGATCATTAATTAATAATCAATTAAAATCGCGAATAGCAATTTTTTCTAATTTACAAAACCCAATTAGGACTGGACCCTTTTTGCTTGGAGGGCCACGAATTAGTTTGACCTTCCCATCAACATCGAAACTCAAACAAACATTTTTTAAGCCACAATAAATACCTAAGGACCTAAACAGGATTGACGGGTCAGATAATTAGGTAATATTTTGTTATTGCCTCGTCGGTCCAGTGGTCGCAAGCGCTACTGCCGAGCACGAGGTCCTGGGTTCGATTCCCAGGTCGGGCAAAGTGTTATTGGGCTTTTCCACCAGGAATTTCTCAGTAGCAGCCCGGAGTCTGGATTTGTGCCCGGTAGATGGCAATAGGCTCGCCCCCTATTACATGGGACTTAAACATAACTGGCGAAACGTGGGTGTACTATAGGTACACCTCTGCCTAACCCTTCGGGGATTACAGGCGTGATGTTATGTGTTGTTATTGCCAAATTATTATTTATCAAATGCATTGTATTTTAGCCCACAGACTTTATGATTCCCTAATGATTAAATAAAGTAAGTTTAATGTTTTTTTTATTTGTTCCAGATTTTAGCAAAAGATGGAGCCACTGCAAGTAGATGTCGTTCACTTCTATCCGCGGGAAAACGCACAGCCACATAACACCGTGAAGTAAGCATTCATTAATTAACCAATAAATAATATCATAATATCATTCAACCGATATTATTAATCATCAATTTCCCCTAACTGGAAAAGCTTGATCTATAGGATTTCATTAATCAGTAGGGTAATTGCATAACACACAGTAGCAAAAGGAGAGGTCAAAAGTGGTATAATATTCCGAAGATTTTAAAACTCTTATGTGATGTACCATAATAGAAAGCTTATTTAGTAGACTACTCAATTATAGTTAAATCTGATTTTTTAAGGCAATTTTTTTTTTGTTTTTGTAAAAAAGTGAAAAATGTTTCAGTACAAACAAAACGCACATAGTCTTTATTTATTAATTTCTATGCAATATAATAATTTTATATGTGGCGAAAGTTTCCGTTTCTATTAAATACTTAGAGATTTTATTATAATTTTAGCTGCAGCTCCATGAAATTGAGACAAAAAATGTTGATTATCATGACGATGCAATAACAAAACGTGTCGAAAAAAAGTCAAATCTGGAAATGTCAGATTGAAGTTGAAATAAAAAAATAAATATATAAAATTATTTTAGTATCAAGCCCATTCATTTACTGAACGTCTCCTTTGCCACCGTAACTGTCAAAATGACATTTAGGTAATGGGTTACATTTTGACAGTTCACCCACGTTCATTGCGTCATTTACGTTGCTGAGCAGACACATTTTTCGAACATAAGAAGCAATGGATTAGCTCTATAGTTTTGATAGTGTGACACGCAGTTAGGGTGCTGGATAAGTTTGCATTAAATTAGCTATGAGTTGGATGGCCAAAATCAAACATACCTATCAATTTAATAAGTGATTATCTGAGGTTGAAGGAACAAGCCATCGGCTAGCGACATGCTAGCATACAACAATGTTCTAGGTGCTGATAAAGCGCGGGCGTTTCAGTGCCCTTTTGACATTAAAAAAGCGCTGATTATAAATTATCAGCTGGCTCAATGTATTTTATTTGTTTTATCCTTAGATTCGAAGTGGTGAACAACGAGAACCCGACAACCACAATCGTGAGACGTGGACAGCCGTTCAGCGGTGTGGTGAGGTTCACAAGACCTTACAATGAGGCTACCGATATTGTGCAGCTTGTCTTTTCTATTGGTAAGATTTTTATTTTATTTTGTGGACTACCTTTTGCATTAAACAGCTTAGAAATGTGTCTGTCACATTTATTTTAACATTCATTTAACAATCTTAATTACTTAAATTGTTTCAATTACGAGTATTCGACAGGTAGGCAAGTCCTGACACTATACATTCATTCAATTATTCAAGCGTTTGTATTATTTTAACAGAATTTTTTGCCCTCCACAACCCAGTTACTGGGTAATACGATACCCCTTGGTAAGACTGGTTGTCAGACTTTCGGGCTTCTGACGACCCGTTATGACAACTGTCAAAGATCTAGGTACCCAAATGACAGCCATGAAAAATAAACCTGAATAGTGCACCAATAAAGAAAGAATTTTGGTTATCGGGTAGTGCATGGTTTTTTACATACAAAACTAGACATATACAACAACAACAACACGACAACAGACAACACACAACAACAACAAGAACTACAATAATACAACACAACTTGCTCATCAGTAGGTACAACAACAGTTACAGTACAACTTAACATCTTTGTCAACAGGTGATAAACCATCAATGGAAACCACGGGGAAGATGTTTATACGACGTGATGCGGTGACAGACAAACATACATGGAGCGCTAATCTCTTGGATGTGCAGGATGAAAACACGCTCTCTTTTAAGGTAAGCTTTCAAGAGATAAGGACCTGAGAATGATAATGCAGGCATGTTCCATAATAGGCAGACGTCACGTATAGTCAGCCTCAAAAGAAGTCATACGTACATCGACAATAATTTATTTTTAACCAACATCAAAAAGGAGGAAGAAGGTTACATGTTCGTCTGGTTTTTTTTTTCTTTTTTTATATAATATATTCTACCTACAATTATGTAAGAATGTCTGTCTGCATGTAGATATCATTTAGGCAAAAATCAACAATCTAGACACGAAATTATTGGCTAATATAGAACTTGTTTTACTAAAGTTGGTATGCTAATTTTAGCACTTATAAAATTGCATCTGCGCAAAAAATTAAATATTTGCACGTAGCGTAGCGAGGAATCTAACAATAGATCTACTATTAGTGAATCTAAAGTGGAATATTATTTTAATAGTCTATTTTTTAAGGTAAGGTCAGCAACAAAAGTACAAAAAAATCCAGTAAAGGCTACCACGTATTTTTAAGAACTCTCGCATACTAATCTCAGACTCAAACTAACTATTGACGAAGTATTGTATTTATTTTATTTCTTATTTTGTTTATTTTATCTCATTTAATGCTGCACCGGTTGACGTCAACACGTCAACGCCGGCTGTCGCAGAAAATCAGCGCTGGGGCTCAGTCTCGCATAGGGTCGCAGCATTATGCTAAGCGATGGCCGTTTTGCGTGAATGTGACGCATATTTTCCCTCAACTTGTTCTTTCGTGTTTGTTTTTATTTGTTTGCGTTATGTTTACCGCAAATAAACGTATTTTCTTTCTTTTTCTTTCTAAACTTTCAAAAATACCTACCACTATTAGTGTACTAGTGCTAAAGTCTGACAACCAGTCTTACCAAGGAGTATCGTATTATCCAGTAACTGGGTTGTGGCGGGCAAATAGGCAGTCACTCCATGTAAAATGCTGGTATTCAGCTGCATCCGGTTAGACTGGAAGCCGACCCCAACATAGTTGGGAAAAGGCTAGGCTGATGATCATGTCGCTAAAATGAGATTGCAACTACAGTTTCGACGTTTCTATTTACGGGAATTGGCTTTCAGTTATTTTCTTAATTTATCAAAACTTATTTAATTTAATGCATTACTTTGCGAACTGACTCAACAAGAATTTTTGTGTAAATGTATTGTTGCTATCATTAAATTTTAATAAAAAAAAACGTAATAACCTTTGAATAATTATATGTCTAGATAGAATGTCGCGCTGCAAAAGAACTAAAATAAACAGGCTAACTTTGACAGGTTGGTGTGTGTTATTTTTTTTTTTTCGGGTGGCAAATTATCTAATAACTTCTCTCCCGCTCTGGGCGGAGCGGGAGGGCGTGTCCGGCTTTTACTGACTATAACCCACCCGTATTCCTTCAGATGCCTGTGCCAGGGCCCCGATATCCCTTTCGGACAAACTCGTAACCCTGGCAGGGTGTGCGTGACAGCTACGTCTTATACTCGCGTCACCTCATTGTGCTGTCGTTGTGATAATCTAGTGTGCGTGCATTTTGCGGCCAACAGTTGGACGCAAGTTTTTTTGACGAGTTCTCAGGTTTGAGTGACTGTCTAGAGTTCTAGACATATTTATATCTTTGGTATTAAGTTAATATCATTTTCACTTTTCTTTTTCTTTTCTTTTTTTTCATCTACGTTCGTAGGTACTAGGTATACTTAGCAGGTGCCAAAATTAGATCCTACTATCCCAATAAGTACGAATTGTTTTTCAGACAACAAAAATGCCGCTCCTAGTCCTAATTAATTTAAATCACCAATAAAGCGCATACAATATTGATCCATTTCATTAGAAACAATAGAATATTGTGAGCCAATTTCGTTTAATATGCGACGACACATGAATATCTAATGCTCGTTTAAAACCAATTATTTCAGAGGTGATTCGATGAATACGTGCATAGTGCACACCTACTAATAAAATATTATATTTATTACTATTGTCTGATCAAGGCTTTAAACTCAAGTTTAAAGTTTAAATGTTAATGTTTTGTTTGGCTATTTTAAATATTATGTATGTAATTTTGCTGATGATTCTTAGATTGAGAATTGCTGCTTGCAGTTGCAGTACCAGCAGGTCAATTCTTTAAAAAAATATTTATTTATTTTATATTAAAATATATATTTTTTTAATCTCAATGTGAAATGAGTTTGAAGTGAGCTGTCATTCTACCTGCCGATCTATTCTGAAATAATCTCACCGTGTAAACGTAGGTGAAGTGAGCTTGAAGTGACTTGTTAATTATAGTGTCAATCCCTCACTGACAGTTCACTTCACCTAAGTTTTCACGGTGAGATGGTTACAGAATAGAACTGCTGATGCAAGGGATTGAGACTATTGTCAGTTCACTATACCTAAGTTATCATGATTAGATTTTTACAAAAATAAATAGACCGATTGCTGAAGCACCAGGTTGTGAGTTTTAAACTTATCCATTTCTAAATAAAAAACTACAGTAAACATCTCGTTGTTGAACTATTATTATACCTACCTCAATTAATAAAAATACGAAGAAACATTATTATAATAACACTTAAAACAACAATTTATGAGCATTCAAGTGTTGGTCAAGACCAGTTTGTTTAAGACAGCGATGCTCAAAGCTGCGCATAACCTTTGGATTCCCTCAAGCAATGTTTTTAGGCACATGACATCGTGCCTGTACCTATTCCCTGAAAGAAAAGGAAAGATGTATACTGTATACTTATATAGTACCACCCACATTTTTCCTGTTATGTTAACTAGGTGAGAAAACGTGCCAAATAATAAAAAAAAAATAAAAAAACGAGCAAGCCTTACAATAGTCGCGTATGATGCCTTGGTAATAAGCAACTTAGTAGCGACAGAAATAAACCTCCAAAATTTAAAAAAAGCTAAGTACTTAAATATTTATTCGAATAATTATTCATTACTAGTGTTCGCCCAATGGTCGAAATTCGACCGAGTGGGTCGAAATACTTACAATCTTACAGTACATACTAATTCCATGAGTACACTAATTCCATGCTATCCCACTGAAAGCGAGAGGAAAGATGTTGCACATAAAAAAACCGTGACCACTTTTGAAAAAAAAAGTTAATTAAAAAAGCATCTTGTTAACAATAACGACCTATTGCCTCCGACTGCATGAGATTATATATAGTTATAAATCTTGTTTCTATTATTTTTTATTTTAAGTTCGCTTTTTACGCAGTCGGGTTTTTAATATTTTAATTAACTTTTTTTTTCAAATGGAGTATAAGTGGTAATATAATCGATAAGACGTAAGTAAGATAATCGGTTGAACGGACTGTAGAAAAGATTTATTTATTTTTCTAATCTTATTTCAAATGGAGTTTAGGTGAAGTGAGTTTGAAATGAGCTGTCATGTGATTGACACTATTGACAGGTCACTTCACACAAGTTTTCACGGAATAGATCGGCAGGACTTAGGCCCGTATTACCGAACATCACTCAATACTCGAGCATTACTTAAAACTAGTTTCAACCAATCAAATGGCTTCAATCTAGTTTAAAGTAATGCTTGAGTATTGAGCGACGTTCTGTAATAAGGGCCTAAGTGTGATTATTGTGTGTGGGTACTATATTATAGTACATTTAAATAATTAACCAGTGGGGTAATTGCGTAACACACTATCAGTAGGAATCGGTTTCAATTTGACAGTTCAACAACATTCATTGCGTTATTTACGTTGTTGAGCAGACAATTTTTTCTAACATATGAAGCAATGAATTAGCAATATACTTCAAAATCATTCCGATTCCGATTCAAACTGTGTTAGAGCAAGGTTCCACGTTCAGTTTGGCGTCATTCTGGTCCATCAGTCGGGATTGACTTGACTGACGCCAGAATGATGGATCATTTTCACGGTAATAATTTTCATCATTCTGGACCATCAGTCTGTCAATCCGTGGGTTACACGATCATTCTCACCAGACTGATGGACCAGAATGACGCCAAATTGAGCGTGTAACCTTGCTCTTACGCAATTAGGGTGCTGGGCAGGTCGCAGGTTGAGAATCGATTGCCGAAGAACTCGCAATATTAAAGATGATGTTCATACAAACCCATTACGTTAGGTACAGGTTTTGTACATGCAAATATAGGATTGGTAATTTATTATGATGATAAGTACAAACTATTAATTTTACTTAGAAGACGTGATGAAAATGTGCTATTTAATAAGTGTTGTTATTTACGTAGATATTGTGTGACTAAATAAACCTTTTACGGAGAGCTTACGTTTTAGGGCTCAAAGGTATAGGTGCCCAGTTTCTTAATACCATGTGACTGTGTATGTGCGCTCTATATTTTATCCAAAAAGCGGCCAAGTTCGTCTCGGACTACACACAATGAAGGGTTCCGTAGTTGGGATGAAATTATCCCAAGAACAAAATTAACATTGTAGATGAAAAACATGATTCCCCATATATTCCAAATGCCAATGTAAGTTTGTACGCACAATATTGAGTGATTTGATTTACCATGTTATTTTTATATCATAGACTTCTTATAGGTTTTCCTGTAATCTCTATGTAAAGAACTATTTTCTGTATTTTTTTCAACATTTTAGGCTCATTCGGTTCGGAGATAAGGGGGAGAATGGTCAATTTTCATCTATTTTCATAAATAACTTTAAAAAGTAGTTATTTAAAAAAAAGTGAAATCCTTACAACAAGCCATCTTGGCTTAGGCTTCATTTGATATGTCAGTACAGTTCGCAAAACTGTTTTTTATATTTGCTAATTTGCCCCCTTAAAGTGACCCCCATATTCAAACACTTCCGTGTTTGTGTCACAGAAGTTCTTATGTGTACCAAATTTCAACTTAATCGGTCCAGTAGATTCAGAGAGCCAGCCAGACAGACAGACACACGACTGATCCTAAAAGGGTTCCGTTTTTTCCTTTTTAGGTACGGAACCCTATTATAATAACCGTAACCGCACTTTCGGCGTTTCTTCCAAAAACCACAGAAAGATATAATAATCATTTCATTCATTAAACCTCTTAAAAAAAGAAAAGAAAGAAAATACGTATATTTGCGGTAAACATGACGCAAAGAAAGAACACAAATACAAAAAGAACAAGTTGGGGGAAAAGATGCGTCACATCCACGCAAAACGGCCACTGCTCAGCATAATGCTGCTCTAGGAATTTCGTTCTAGGAAAGTAGAAAATAACTATAAAGGCTGAAGTATGATAAAACCTCAGCGAACCACAACGCATTTCAGCACAAAAACCAACATCCTTATTGCGTAACGCAGTTTGAATCGGAATCGGAATGATTTTGAAGTATATTGCTAATCAATTGCTGCATATGTTAGAAAAATTCATTGTTGGGAAATCCCACACAATGCGAGATCAGCTTATACTGGAAATGTATAGCTTGATGTGTAGCCGTGTGTACATGGCTAGTGAGTTCCGAAATTATATAATCATGTATATCTATACTAAAGGTACTACAAAGTAACAATTCATACTGTAAGCTTTTTAAGTCTTTACATAGGTACTTAATTATTTTCAGAGATCGGAATCTAGGCGTCATACCAGGGCCGCATGTAGAAAAATATTATTCATTATTTAAAAAATATTAAAAAATTTCAATTTTATTGAATACACTGATACTCCGATCCCTGCTTCTTAAATAATATAATAATAGCACAATTAAAGATGTTAGTAAGTATATCAACTAATTTATAGTTTGTAATTTGCAGAAAATGCTTTTTTAATAAACATTTTGCTTTTTTAGGGTCACAGAGGATGACGTGTTCTCCTAATTAAACTATTTATATTGATATATTCGTCATTTAGTATTGAAAGTCTAGTCATGTTTTGTATTGGCAATATGTCGCAATAATATTAAATAGTTCCGAGTAATCATTTTGGTATTTGGTTTTAATTTTAAGTGGTACAATTTTTTTGAGGATTCGTTGTTGTATTTTGTAAAATTTATCTAAACTACTTTTATGTGTTCTCCCATAGCTACTGAGGCCATAACCAATTATTGAGTGAGCTAGGGCTAGGTATAGTAGTCATAAAGTGTTATAATTATGACATTTTATGTTTAAGTACGATTATTCGACCCAGAATAGATCTTAATCTATCACATAGGTAGTTAATGTTTGGTACCCAATTGAATTTGCAGTCGATTATGAGACCAATGTATTTATTTTCACACACAATCGACAGGCCATCGTGTCGAAAATGACACATTTTGATTACCTACCTGGTTTGCCTTGCCCCCGACAGCAAACAGCTATCGGAAGGATAGCGGTCGAGTATTTGATTTCTTCGGCGATTTTTGTCAGAATGTATTACATCTGACAAAAATCGCCGAAGAACTCGCCGAGAACCGAGAAAATCGCTCGTGGGCGGGCACCCTTAACCTGACAAAATTTTCTGGTTTTCGATTTGTCAACAGTGTTGAGAAGACTCATTCGGTACCATTGATTGATGTTCGATTCGGTACGGAAGCATATCGAATGGTTGTGAATAACTATGCAGGAGGATTTTTGCAATGCGGTGCGGCCCGCCTTTGTTTGCTGCGTTTAATTGTATACCTTTATACATCTATCTACTTTTATACTATACATCCAAGTACCTAAACTACCCTTGTTCCCACAGGTGTCAACTCCAGTGACCGCCCCTGTAGGTGCCTGGGTGCTCAGAGTGATCACCTGGCAGCGAGACTCTCCCGAACGGGCGTACTATGACTTCGATCAGGACATATATATCCTCTTCAATCCATGGAACCCTGGTGAGTTTACCTGAACAGCAGGATAAATCGTTTATAGCAAGCCATAATATTTAAACGATAAACTATGCTCCACCTCCTGTCCTGCCCCTCTGTGCCCCAAAATAAGCAGTCCAAAGTGACCTCTGCGTTGCCACCGACGACGCCGTGGAAGTCGCGAAGGTTTTGGGCCAATAAATCTGAAATACTGTCATGCCAGCGATACGAAAAAGAAGCAGGCTTTTTTTTGGGTGGGAAATTATCAAATAACTTCTCCCGCTCTGGGCGGAGCGGGAGGGCGTGTCAGACTTTTACTGACTAAAACCCATCCGTGTTCCTTCCGTTGCCTGTGTGCCAGGGCCACGATATCCCTTTCGGACAAACTCGCAACCCCGGCAGGCATTGGTCCTATAGGACCCCGTCAATTGGTGCTGACATCTCTTTGAGGCGCGCGTGGAACACAACGCGCCGTCGACACGGGCCTGGTCCTTATCGGACGGTGAGCTACCCATCGCTCACCGTCCGCAGGCCCGCGCCTACGGTGGCCGAAAATCGGCTTGCGACTCCCGACGCCCGGGGCGTCTCCTGCGGCGACTAAGGGCGCGAGGGCGCGAACCTTGTCTCACCCTCACGCGTTCCGCCTCTTCCTTCGCTAGCATAACTACTTCGCAGAAGGAGGTGACGGCCTCCCATGCACTCTCGCTCCGAACCATGGCCTGAACCAGGGCCGGACGCGAGAGATCGCCGCCGCCGATCGCCTCCGTGAGGACACGGCGGTGCTCCGCCCAAGCTGGGCAGACCTCCACCGTATGCTCCACCGTGTCCTCCGGGCGATCCACACAGTGATGACACCCGGGCGTTTCCTCCCGCTTTATCCTGAACAGGAACCTCCCGAAACAACCGTGTCCGGTGAGGACCTGCGTCAGGCGGAAGGTGAGGACGCCGTGGCACCTCTCTAGCCACTCCTCAAAGAGAGGACTTATCGCCACAATTGTGGCGTGCCCAAAAAGAAGCAGGCTACCTACTGTTTTAAACATGAGTAAAAGCAAACGGGAAAGGTGACTCAACGAAATACATTTACGTAGCTTCTAAATTGACACATAAATAGGTATTTGAGACACTGATTTTTAGTACTTATTTTATTTATTGTTAGGTAAACTCGAAAATGAAATACGAGATCAATAATGTAAACAAATAAATGTCATTGTCAAAGTGACGTTTCAGGGGTAGGGGTCATTTGATTTTACTATGAATACAACAAAGAAAAACTTTATATTATAAAAATAGAAAATAATAAATGAAAGTCAAAATTTTTAGAGCTTCTGCCTTATTGCCAGTATTATAAAAATAATTTGCATGATTTTATTTAAAACAGTTATACAGGGTGTTTGGTGCATCGTGTGCCAAATTAAAATGGTCGACTGAAGGGGTCATCCGCTAGCCTTTCAGACCCCTTAACACCCCTCATGCTCTGTGGATTTTTTTTATCGACTTTTTATTGTTTTCCAAAAAAAAGACCCAAATTTTACATTCAAATACAGATTAAAAAAAAAAATATAAGGTGTAGACTCTGAATTTTAATTTTATTTCGATGTGTATTGTTTAAGAATACTTTTAAATACAAAATTAGTGATATTAGTCACCTAGTTTTTTTTTAATTCACTCGTAAAGGTAAAACTTAAAATAAAGGTGTACATGTTACAGCTATTTATAAGGCTACAAAAAAAAAACCAAAAGCGACCGGGATCTTCCAACTCCCTCATTAATTCTCCAGTCTATCCTCTTTCTAATGATGTGCCACATGCCATAAAAGTATTTTAACAACTTTGTGAATTCGCTAGAATTGTGAATCAAGTCACATAAAACTACATTCCAAATTCTAATGAAAAAATATTTATTGCGGAACTGTTACTTGAGAAAGAGGTAAAATTTGTTTTCTCACTCTTTCACAGTCAAATCTATCTTCTATCTCTTTCTTGCATACCTTAAATCGGTTTGAACAAATCGCGCCGCCCGACGCTCCATTTTTTTAGTCGAGACATGACTGCCTCTGCTACCTAACGTGTGTGCTAGTTCACCATACTCCGCGATTCTTTTATTACTTTGTTATCGTTAAGTTTTGCTGGTTCTTGTTACATTTGTTTAGTTTTTGTTGTTATTGTTAAACTTTGAGTTTTTTGTTATTGCAATGGCGACATTCTCTAACGAAGAATATGCGGACATCATGATGGCTTACGGAGCCGCTAATGGCGTCGCTCGTGCAGCGCAACGACTTTACCAGGAACGCTTTCCTGGTAGACGATTACCTGGCCGCAGAGTCTTCCAAGACACATACCGACGCATACGCGAGACTGGCAGTGTTACTTTTAATGAACCAAGGGGCCATATTGTGCGACATAATGTTGAAGTAGACGAGAGAATACTGGCACTTTTTGAGGTGACCCTACAAGAAGCATTAGAAATGTGGCATCACATCTTGATATTTCAATATGGAAAGTGTGGAAAGTACTTCGTCAAAACAAAAAGCATCCATTCCACTACACTCCGGTGCAAGGTACGTAATTTTAAACTAACTTTAAACCCGTGCAAGCTTTGTTTGAAAGAATACTGTGGACGGATGAATCCAAATTTACCAAGGATGGGATCCTCAATTTACACAATTTGCACCACTGGACAACGAAAACGCAAAACCCACGTGTTAAAAGACAGAAATCTTCTCAAAGAAGGTTTAGTGTAAACGTTTGGGCAGGAGTGATTGGGAATCAGGTAATTGGACCGCATTACCTGCCCGATAATCTCAATGGCGAAGACTACCTGGAATTCCTACAAAATGACCTGCCCGAATTAGTGACCGATGTGCCCGTATTTAATGAACGTGTGCCCATTGTATTTCAAAATGACGGCTGTCCCGCGCATTGGCGATTGACTGTGAGGGAATATCTCGACAATGTGTTCCCCAATGCATGGATTGGACGCGATGACCCTATTCCATGGCCGCCACGTTCCCCAGATCTAACTCCGTTAGACTTTTATGTCTGGGGACGTGCCAAAGAGTTGGTATATGCCACGGAGGTTCCAACTAGGGAGGTATTAGTCCAACGCATAGAAGCGGCATTCAATACTATTAAGAAGGAAATACGACTTCGTACAACAACTGTTGAAATACGAAACGGGTGTCGGGCCTGCATTCGCAACAGAGGCCAACAATTTGAGCAAGATTTGTAACAATGATTAAATAAATGTTAAAAATGCAATTTTGTTTTTTTATTTCAAGTAAATCCCACGAAAGATACAGATATGAGACACGAATTTACCTAACCATAAGAATGAGATAGCAGATTTATAGGTTTGACAGGTATCATTTAAGAGATTTTTTTTAAAATCATAATTTTGAATATTAGTCTTAGGTGACTCGATTCACAATTCTAGCGAATTCACAAAGTTGTTAAAATACTTTTATGGCATGTGGCACATCATTAGAAAGAGGATAGACTGGAGAATTAATGAGGGAGTTGGAAGATCCCGGTCGCTTTTGATTTTTTTTTTGTAGCCTTATAAACAGCTGTAACATGTACAGCTTTAATTTGAGTTTTACCTTTGCGAGTGAATTAAAAAAGAACTACGTGACTAATATCACTGATTTTGTATTTAAAAGTATTCTTAAACAATACACATCGAAATAAAATTAAAATTCAGAGTCTACGCCTTATATTTTTTTTAAAATCTGTATTTGAATGTAAAATTTGGGTCTTTTTTTTGGAAAACAATAAAAAGTCGATAAAAAAAAATCCACAGAGCATGAGGGGTGTTAAAGGGTCTGAACGGCTAGCGGATGACTCCTTCAGTCGACCATTTCAATTTGGCACACGATGCACCAAACACCCTGTATTTTATTTTTGTATAGTAGTTTACTTACGTCTCTTTGGAGCTGAAAACTGTGTGCAATATTATATTTTACCTGTTAAAGATATGCCTACAATTTTAACACTATATTATTGGAGTGCTTTTCTACAAATTACATAATTGAGTTATTATTTTAAATTGGCAACACCTTTGCTTAGAGTTCAGGCACTTAGGTACGTTTATGTTTTTTTAAAATAATGTGTTAAATATTATTTAAATTCATCGACTTTCAGTGCTGACTGAACCCACTTTAGGTGCAACCCCTGCAACACGTCTTCACTATTAAATTGAACAGCTTTAAAACACAAAATAAAAATAAATGAAACGAGTTGCTTACCATTCTACGTTTCTTTCATTTCGATGTACCTATTAAAATGCAATCTTTTCAATTTAAACTTTAACTAAGTTGCAGAACAATACAGAGAGTTGTAAAAACATTGCCAGCAACATTGCCATTGTTTTATTTATGAGTTTGGAGTTTATTTTTGCGAATGCAAATGTGGGTAGAGAAAAATAATGTCTTAAGCTTTCCATTTGTCTTACAAGTAACCTCAAATTTTTCAAGTTCTAAATAAATGCAGGTGGATAGTATTGTATTTGAACTTGAACCAGCCCCGACCCTTACTCGAGCCAGCCCGCGCCGCTGAGCCTGTAAATGCTGTTTCAAACTCGTCCCTAATTAATCTTAATCCGATCCAGCC
The DNA here is from genome assembly GCA_963921375.1 of Tiliacea citrago. Classification (NCBI taxonomy): domain Eukaryota; kingdom Metazoa; phylum Arthropoda; class Insecta; order Lepidoptera; family Noctuidae; genus Tiliacea; species Tiliacea citrago. Next base: position 5,269,210 of record OY992799.1, read on the forward strand.
TGTCCCTTGCTGTTCTGCCCCAACGACGCCCTAAGCCGAGGTCCGTACCCCACAGAGGGTTCCCTTAGCATGCAGTCGCTTAGTTTATAATTTTATACCCTGCCTGGAAGCCTTAATTTATGGAACCACAGGAAAGTCCAGTTAAGCAGACGGATACCTAGGATACGTATTCTTGTCCTTTCTCACTCTTAGGCCCGGCTGCACTGCACTACAGATCTCTAAATACGTTTACCGCTAAAATGTATTTAAAACTGTTACTGTCAATCAACAAACAAGTTCACTCTCGCATTTATAATATTAGTTAGGATATAGTAGGATTAGTAGTAGTTACAGGTATAACCTTTTAAATGATTATTATCACGCTATAAGTACCTACCTTTATGAAGATAAGCAGTTCATCATGAGTTCATGACATATTTATGAACGGCTATTTTAGTCAACTTTCAACAAAGCCGATAACTTAGTGGGCCGACGAATGCTTTGCAAACCTGTGGTACGAGTACGATTTCCACGCGAACGAAGTCGCGGGCAGAAGCTAGTGTTATATAATTATAATGTTTAGCTCTAAACGCATTTCATGATAATAAAGTGCACGCGGACCTTACCTAATGGCTATAGTAGTTAAGTCCGTGCCCTTTTATCAAAGCCTGCCTGATAACAAGCCAATTTTAAGCCAGGTCAAAAATGAAATAAGATTTAATTTATTAAAACGAGCGTTGCCCTCAAAACTGCCTCGATCCTATTCCTATTCGACTCGTAGGACCAACATCCACCAATACTTACCGTAAATCCAAATACAACCTAAGCCAAATGAAATGGGAGAGCTGACTCCTGACATACAGGTACACCTAGTTCAGGAGTCAAACAAGTTTCTGTAACCTATTATTTCAATAAAGAATTATTTGTTTATTTATTTTTTAATCCTCTTTCCAGATGACCAGACCTTCATGGAGGACAAGCCTCTTCTTCAAGAGTACGTGCTGAATGACGTGGGCAAGGTGTGGGTGGGGCCCATCAAGACCACGCGCGGGAAACCCTGGCTCTATGGACAGTTCGATGCAGTTGTGCTACCAGCTTGTATGTTTATGCTGGATAGAGCTGAGGTGCCTTTTAACCAGTAAGTGAAATATTGTTTCTTAGATCATCTACTTGTTCAGGCTACGATTAATTAATTGGTTGGAAGACAATTTTAGTAAATTTACGCCCGTTAGTGTAAGAGGTTCTGTAGGAGTGGTGCCCAGTCCAAAACAGATACTTTTTGAAGGGATACATTTTTTTGAGTGAAGATTGTGAATCAGAAAACACGTAGTAGGACGCATTCAGGCTAGGTGGAGTGACAATCTATACAGGCTCGAGTACAAAGGAGAGCAATTGGATAGCCCTACGTCCAGCAGTGATTTTGGGGTCTTCTATGATATGGAGGGGCTTGTGGCTAAGTAACAGCCGAACGGTGTGATCGATTAGGTTAAGCTACGCTCGCCGCGGTTGGTCCATGGATGGGTGACCATTTTACATACCAAGACCCCTCCGTGCCTCGGAAAGCACGTTAAAACGTTGGTCCCGACTGTTATTTGTAGATCTCTGATAGTTGTTACGGGTCGTCAAAATACCGAAAGTCTGGTAACCAGTGTTATCAAGGGATATCGTGTTATCCAGTAACTGGGTTGTGGAGGTCAGATAGACAGTCGCTCCTTGTAAAATACTGGTATTCAGCTGCATCCGGTTAGACTGGAAGCCGACCCCTACATAGTTGGGAAAAGGCTAGGTAGATGTTGGTCTTCTATAATATGCATTATTCTATAAATAATAGTGCTACTAGATTATAATCACAACCACAACCGTGGTTTACTATGTAAATTCTAAAAATAGAATTAGAAAACCACTGATTTATTACATTGGCAAATCTTCAAGCGTGTACAATTCGAGATTAATTGTCCAGGTTTTATCTGACATAATATGCCGTTAAACAAGACAAGAATTGGCAGTCGAGACGAGCATTAGAATCTAAAATACAGAATAAGGAAAATAAATAAAACGATAAACAAACGGCTAAGTTACGTACCTACTTTAGCTTGACTTGTGTGATTCGTAGTTGATATACAAATGAAACCGCGCAGCTAACATGCGTAACCTCTCCGCGCACATCTTACGCTGCGTAGAATAACGCCTTTATTATGTTCCTGGAAAACTAGATGTGTTTCTGAAGACTGGTCTATGATTCTAGCGTCATGTTACGTGACTAGCTCTTCAATTTAAGACGTTGTACGAATACGGAGGTGAAAGGAAGCTGGCAATTCAGAGGCGTTTGAAATATGGATCTGCAGGCTTAGCATGACGCTTTAACTCTATTGTAGAATAGAAATCGCTTGTCTACCGAAAATGTTCCGTCTACACGGAAACGTTATTTTTGTCTACTCTTCCGTCGACAAAACGCTTCTCTAGGGTTCTCGTGCCTAGCCTGCTGTTGTTGATGAGCATCTTGCATAGTAATTTGGTTTGAAATGAGTTGAATAGTTTTAGAATTACATCAACTATAGTTTGACAAGTTTTGTTTTTATTAGATGCTGTTTTACGATGTTTTTTTGTTTGCATTAAAACTTTCGTAATCAAAAGAGACTTTTGAGATATGATTCTTACCCTGCCTAACCTGAAAAGATCTAAACTAAGTATCTACGTGTCTAAATCAAGAGTCTTCCTGAGATGTTTTTAAAGATCTTTAAGGGATTATTTCCATTTTACCGAATCCGTAAACCTGAAGTGTACGTAGAGAAATTCGGATTACATAATAGATTTCTTAGAAGTTAGGTACAATTTATCACGATTTATAACGAATTACCCAGAAAAGTGTTGCATCACCCACTAGAATTGCATTTTACTCATCGTTTTGCAGAACGTAATCTTTATGGCACATTATTGATAAAAAGTATCTGCAAAGAAATACCTTTGCCCTGAAAATAATAATGGATTTCTTATTATTGCTTCAAAAATCTTCCCAAAACCATATCCTTTGTAGGATTCTGAGCTTTCTTAAGAAAACCCTCATTCCTTTCTTCTAGCCGTGGCGACCCCGTAAAGGTGACTCGTGCCATCTCCCGCATAGTAAACTCCAACGATGATGGTGGTGTCCTGGTAGGACGCTGGGACGGCGTCTACGACGACGGAACAGCCCCGTCGGAGTGGACCGGCTCTGTGGACATCCTGGCGCAGTTCCTCGAGACCCAGGACCCGGTGTCCTATGGACAGTGTTGGGTCTTCGCTGGGGTTGTTACTGCCGGTGAGTTGGTGATTTGTGTATATTTTTAGGGTATAGGGTATGATTGGGATGGCGTCAAGGAATGACGTGAACGCGATATGAAAGGAATGGAATTTGTTATTACCTGGAGAAGGCTGGTAATTGTCAATTAGAAGAAAATTCTAAGAGGTTATTTATCTGAATGGTGTCTGACAGACAAACGGACCTCTGAAGTTTAGTAAGTGGGTCCCGTTGATCTCTTTCAATCATCAGGGATCACGAAATTTTCATTATTTGGAACAGTTTTCAATGAGTAGGTTCTATGTTAGAGGGTTTGGTTTCCGCACTTAGTCCTTTATATGGACCATTGTGCGTGGGCCATGGCGGCCGGGTCAATGAGTAGGTACCTAACGTCCAATATTAAAAACATACATTTGAAAGTAAAAAAAAAACGAGCGAGCCTTACAGTAGTCGCATATGATGTGTAACATCTGACATCTCACCTTGGTAATAAGCAACTGTGCGACAGAAAGAAAGAAGACAGAAAAAAGATCCTCAAAATTTAAAAAGCTAAATACTGAAATATTTATTCGAATAATTATTCATTACTAGTGGACGTACAATCTATATAGCACTAGTACAATAATTCAATGCTATTATAAAGTACTTACTAATTCCATGCTATTAAAAAGTACTTACTTATTCCATACCCAAGCTTCCTGTTACACACTTCCGTCCCTTTTCACGAAATCACTCGCAGCAAGCGAGCGGAGTGATGTTACACATCAAAAAACTAAACGAAAGGTAATTTCCTCATACAATCTTGAAAGCGTCTAAGTGAAGCAAAAACTGGCGTCAGGCCAACCAGCACACAGATAAGAACTACCAAGGACTGTGCAAACGTAACTATTACTTTCGCGTTTAAGTTCAGTTACTATCTAGGAGAATCAGATCGTTCATCACCATTAAACTGTGCATTTAGTTTAGTTTATAAATCATTTCAAGCAGTTTATTTCTACGTGGTTTAGCTAGAAAATGTTAATTGTACAGATAAATTAATATTTGGACAGCTCATTAAGATACGGAGGGTTGTCTATGTCTTCTATTGCCTTGATAAAACGTTGTTTTAAAAATAACGTTGTTCGTTGAACCGATTTTTAATCTAATAATCATGAGATTCTTGGGACTCGGTCCAAAAAAACACGATTGGAGATTCATACGAAGTTTATGGGACTACATCTCATTAATTTAATCAGAACTCAAACCACAATAAAAATATCTTCTTATTTAGGTACGTACTTTTGCTGAAATAATTGGAAGATGGACCAACTTCATGTCAATTATCAGAAAATATTGACAACCGCAATAAGTACCTCATAGGAAATTCAGCTAGGCTATTACATCATCGCCCTGCGATGCCGGACGTAATAGCACCATTTTATTTTTCTCGTGGGTGTCGTAAAAGGCGACTAAGGGACTTACTAGAGAATGGGCAGCAGCGTTCTCTATGCATTTTAAAACCATACTGCGATCGCCAACCCTCCTGCCAAGCGTGGCGACTATGGTCTTGGGGGACCCCTATGTCCAGCAGTGGACGTCTTTCGGCTGAAATTATGATGATGAGGGCATCATCATTCTCCCACCCTTATCCAAATTTATTTGGGGTCTAAAAAAAATATTTTTCTTCCATACTTCTCTATTAGTCGTCATCTCGGTAGTCACTCCCTTTCTAGCCATATCATCTTTCACACAGTCCATCCATCGTTTCTTTGGTCTTTCCCTACTCGTATAGCCATCCGCATTCATAATCAAAACTTTCCTGATGATATTTCACTCATTCCTCCGCATCACATGCCCATACCATGGCAACCTATTTCTACACAACTTTTCAGTCACTTAGGCTAGGAGATACATACACAAACGATGACAACGCTGGAAAGTACTGGCACCCTCTAAATCACGACTGAAACGTTGAACTGTGATGTTACATAAATAACCACAAAATACCCACCAAAATACCATGTAGTGCATGTAGCAAATAAACAGATCATTAATTCACTCCAAAATACAGCAATGCTGCTTGGCAGCATAAATCCGTCCGTTACAAATTCCTAATCGACTCATTCCAGTCTGCCGTGCCCTGGGCATCCCATCCCGCGTGGTCTCCAACCTGGTGTCAGCTCACGACGCCAACAGCACCCTGACTGTCGACAAGTACTACTCAGAGACCATGGAGGAGCTGGGCTTTGACCCTAGCAACGCTGAGCCTGCACAGACTGACTCCATCTGGAACTATCATGTGTGGAACGATGTTTGGATGGCAAGACCTGATTTGACTGCTGGTGAGTTTATTGTTCCTTTATAAGGTTACGCTTTGGTACTGTAACAAAATTGAAACTGAAAATGATTAACTTTAGAGAAAAGCGCAATCACTGACGTTTCATAAGCAACTAAAAATGAAGCAGGTATTAGAGAAAGACAAACCTAAATACCTCTTCTAGTCTTCCATTGCTTAATTGTTTAAAGACCAGTTGCAGAAGCTTTACCAATAAAAGACCAGCATTCACTTCCTTAAACAACTTAACAAACAATTCCCCACAACACCTACAAGCCGAGTTACCACAACATTGCTTATTCCTCGTCTCTCCCAGGATACGGAGGCTGGCAAGCCATCGACGCCACTCCTCAAGAGAAATCCAAGGGCACGTATCAGTGCGGCCCAGCACCTCTGGAAGCCATTAAACAAGGAGTCATCGGAATGAACTACGATGTTGAGTTCATGCTGGCTTCAGTCAACGCTGACCTGATGAGGTGGAGGATCGACTCTAATGAGGAGACTGGATATGCTATGGTGGACAGCAATACTTACCAGTAAGTTTACTTTTATGTATATTAGGTATGCGCTCTTTTCTTATGGAATTGGTGCATCGTATAGGTATTAATTTAATGAGCAAATATTATTATCAAAAAATTTCAAAGAAATTTGTATCGTATAAACATGTAAAAGAAAATAGTTTATTCTGCACAAAAATAACGCACATATGTAGGTATTTTATTAAAAGAGAAGAGTCCCTACCTGGACTAGTTTATTTTGATGGAAACCGTACGAAAAACTAATCATTCCACCCAAGGCATGATGCATTTAACCGAGATTACCTAGATTCGCAGTCGTTCACAAAGCAGTATCCTTTTATACATTTTTAATCCAAAATAGGAATATCTAAGCTTAACATAATTTCTAGTTAAATTTCTGCTCTCCGAGTCTGATTCGCCAGGGATGCATATAAATCCATTGATGAACTTCTTTGGTCTGAAATGAAAATGATACAGCCTGTTTTATTTCCTTCCTAACACGCAATGTTCTTTCCAGCATCGGCCGCATGGTCCTCACAAAGAAGCCATACGTGTTCGATCCCAACGGCGACGAGGATAGAGAGGACATCACAGACCAGTACAAGTTCAGAGAAGGAACAGCATCCGAGCGACTTGCTCTCATGAATGGAGTCAGGTTCTCCGAGAGAGCGAAGAGATACTACTCTGTTGCCAGTAACTTACAGAATGATATCTCGTTTAAGCTACGTGACGTGGATAGCGTCCCCATTGGAAAAGACTTCAGGGTTACTGTTGATATCGAGAATATTTCCGGAGAGGTAAGAAAGAATGCTTAGCTAATTACTCACCTTTCTTACCTATTCATTGTCGCTGTAAGGAAACCGGTTTAATTTTAATGGCACCCACTGATGTTGTTTTAGTATGTCCACCATTTTGGGCAAACGGATCCCTGAATCGAAAAATGGTTCTCACAGACCCACAATATTATAGAACAGCCTATCCAACGATACCCCACACCATAGGATAGACGATAAAAAAATATCATCCCCACTTTACGTGCAAGGGAGGTACCTAACCTACATTTTTTTTTTTAAGTTTTTGTTTTACCACTTTGTCGCCGTGATTAATATGTATACCCATGCCAAATTACAGCTTTCTAGTACTAAGAGTCTTTGAGCTAAGCCACGGACAGACAGACAGACGGATATGGCGAAACTACAACATTATTTTTAGTATATGCGAAACCTGAATATAGTTAGTTCAGAATAAGGAACTGAATCGATTTCAATAATTTTTACACCTGTTACCTATATTTTGTCCCAAATATATTCAAGTGTGATGGAAAATGTTATCACCATTTAATTACTTACAATACAATCGCCCTACGGTTAGGTACCTACTGCCAAATTATTATCAATGAGCGCAAGATGACCCTGGAGGCGCGGGGGCGCCGTTAGCATGTTTTTGTACAGACAACCCGGTAACATAACAACCTTATAACTTTGTGATTTTTCATGATACAGTTTTGAAATGTTGTACATAGATTCTTTACATAAAAATACTAAACACGTGTGTCGGGTTTCGCATATACTAAAACTTATATTGTATAGGGGTTCCTTGTTGACTACGGATCCCTAAAAACTAAATAACTTACCTATGCATTACTTCCAGGGTCGTAACATCAAGGCATCTCTATCAACCAACAGCGTGTTCTACAACGGAGTGAGGGCCGGCGTTATCAAGAAGGTCGAAGGAAAGATGTTTGTAGGAGCTGGAAAAAGTAAGTAAAGATAATAAAAACCTACCCTACACCCCTGGGTAGACTCCAAAACATATTAGAAATGAGTTCTCACGAATGTATGCCCTGCAAATGCAAGGCCCATCACAACCCATCACACTAATATAATCAAGGCGAAAGTTTGTAAGTGTGTGTGTGTATGTTTGTTACTACTTCACGCTCTAACGGCTGGACCAATTTTGATAAAATTTTGTATGGAGGTAGCTGACACCCTGGATTAAGACATACGCTACTTTTTATCCCGATATTCTCACGGTATCGAGACTTACGCGGGTGAAAACGCGGGTCGCAGCTAGTAATATATAATTATTTCTAAGCTCCCTCCTCATCTCCTTCTGCAGGCTTAGCATGACGCTTTCTATTTCTACTCTACTGTAGAATAGAAATCGCTTGTCTACCGAAAGTGTTCTACTGTCTACACGGAAACGTCATTTTTGTCTTCTCTTCCGTCGACAAAACACTTCTGTACTTCTCTACGGTCCTATAGTGCTCACACAACATAAATTAGATAACCCGATGACTGAAAATATATTACTTATACCTAAACTAGCTTTTGCTAGTGGCTTCGCCCGCGTGCATGTCGGAAATTATCCCACGGGATCGTACAGTCGGCGACCAGGATTACCTGACCCCTCTTCTATTATTCTTCTTTGTAAGAGAGAGAGGTAATGCTGGTGACCGACTGTACTACCGCGATAAAAAGTGTCCTAGGTCCTAATCTAGGTCATGGTCTACCCATGTGCCAAATTTCATCCAAATCCGTTCAGCCGTTTTAGCGTGAAAGCGTAACAAACAAATTAACTCACTTTTGCATTTATAATATTCGTTAGGATTGTAATACTCAAGATACCAAGGATCACAGCTGGTTTTGTAATCAAATGGGCTGATCTTTTATTGATGTAATTTTTTTGCAGAGGAACAAATCAGCATCCTAGTGAAATCAGACGAATACCTGCCTAAGCTAGTAGAGTACTGCAACGTGAAGATATCAGCGATGGCCATCGTTGACGAGACCAAGCAGTCCTGGGCCGACGATGACGACTTCCAAGTCATCAAGCCTAATATCAACATTAAGGTAAGTTAAGAACAAAAGAAAATCTGGAAACAGTGTGCAACTACAGTACCCACTTTGGTGGAATGATGACCAGGTCGCGGGAATCTGCTGAATATGGGCAGCAATTGGGCAATCCCTGTCTAGTATTGTGTTTTGGGTTCAGTCAGGAATCTTGCTTATGGGACGTGTTTTGGGTTCAGTCAGGAATCTTGCTTATGGGATGCTCCAGGAATTTAAGGATTCTATCAGACCCAGTAAAACCAACCTTTTTGTGTAGCCATCTTTATTCGTCTGTGTGTCTTAACTCTCTAACACTAGGGGTGTAGCATCGACATGGATACTACATCTAGCAGTGGCCGTCTTCGGCAAAAACAATGATGATGATGAACGGTAATTTGTCAGCACAACCTATAATGTTCCCACTGTTTGGACTCAGGCTTCTTCTGGGCCAAATGTAGGTAATAATTGGATAGGTATATCCACCTGCCTACACTATGCATAATTATGTAAAACCTGCACTACACTACTCGCGAAGTTGATCGAATTACGAGTGTAGAAGAGCACTTCGGTTCGCTTCGTGCTACCTCGGCTCGCCTCGGGCGACTTCCGATCGTTGACGGTTTTTACACCCGAGTCAAAGGACTCGAAGCGTCCTGTAGTGTCTGTACATCTTTGCACGAGTGTATAATCACGTAGGTGCTTCGGACTTCGGTCAAATTCGACCAGTAATTCGTCGAAGCAACTTCGCGAGTAGTGTAGTGCAGGTTTTATACCTAACTACGGTGCCAAAAACTTATTACTCACGTTTTATATTTCACCTTCGCAGTTCAATGACGACCTAATCCTGAACGAGCCGACAGTAGCCTTCCTCTCGTTCACCAACCCATTGGACCGAAAGCTGACCGGCTGCGAGTTCAGACTGACGTCATCAGGCATAGCGGGCCGTACACTCAAACTGCAGGCCGCGGATGCGGGACCATTGGAACAAATCACCGCTCAGTTGCCTATTCAGCCTAATGTAAGTGATTGAAAAACGGGTAACCATCAACTGCAACAGCAAAGCAGAACGCGCTTCCCGTAATTAAAAAAGTTCCAAAAGTCAGTCTCATCTCAAGGACATTCAATGTCAAAAAGTTGTCAAAAATTGGAAACGTATTAAGTATTTTTGACAGGTTGAGACTGAGATCAGAATAAGGAAATTGCCCTTCAGATAACACTCTTCACTTTTTGTTCATTTTTGTTTTTCATTCGGCATATTTCACCCAAAGTGAAACGTCTGAACACAAAAAGAAATCATTATTGCTACCGAACCAATCCAACGATGTTGGATGTTGGCACTGATTTTCGACTCGAGTCTTACCACATTTGGTAAGACTCGAGTCGAAAATCAGTGCCAACAAAAATCGAAAAATTTAATCAAATGAGCAGATGAACGTTCATTCCTATATAATTTTGTTGGTGTCGTGAGAACAATAAAAAAAAATTAACGGTCACTCGAGTGGAGGGTTTTATATCAGCTTAATTAAGAAAGAGTTGCAGGATGTGAGTGACGATGCCGGATTGCCGAGAAGCAAATCGATATTTAGTGCTGGTAGTAGAGGTATTTGTGAAGGAGCTTGTCCGGGGAACTATACCAACAGAAATGTTTTTCTGCTAAGAAGCGGCTTCGCTGCGTTCCGGTTTTGAAGGGTATCTATCTACGGATGACGGTGTAAATACAAGCAGTTGCGACATTTCAGCTTTTTCTCTGGCATGACTACTTAACTGCGATGCCTCTGGTATTGTAGATGCCTTATAGGCTTCGGCACCACTGACTACCTGCAGTATTGTCTCTCCTTCCCCCTAAATCCATCCAAAGATTGTCTTTAAAATATCGCATTTAGCGATAAGACCGCCCATTGTATCACCCTATGTAAAATTTCTACATTTATATCTGTAATTTTTATAGTGTGCTTAAAAAAGTGTATTCTATTCTTCGGTGATCCTGATCACATACCTATCATCTGGACCGTGTGCCTGTTTGGTATGCAAAAATAAAATAAAAAATGTTCCACATACGATGCCTGATAATGTTAAAATCCACTTCTTTTATAATACCTATGTCTTGCTTATATCTTTTCTTTTTCTTTGCAGAAAGTAGGCAAGATCAACTTCGTAGCGACATTCAAATCGGTTGAACTGAAGGACATCAATGGTGCAGCTACCGCTGAAGTGTTCGAGGCATAAGCTACCTTATTTCTTAGGAGTTAAGGCATGTTTTCTGTTGTACTATTGTAACATTGTGCGAGTATTTTAGTCAGGTATTTTTAAGCATTTTTCTTGTATTGGCTAGTCCATATATTTTTTTTTATTCAAAAATACGTAAAATTAATTTAAGAATTTGTGCATTTTAAAATATATTTTATTTTTCTAAAAATAAGTTATAAGTCGTCTAGAGTTAAAAAAAATCATTTGAAAAGAGTTTATCTAGATAATAATGTGAGTTGTGAGTGCCAATTTAAACGTGTAATAATTAAACAAATAATGATTTTTTACCAGGCAGCGCCGTGACATGGTACACACCTAATTATAAGTTTTAAAAAGCAATTTTGCCCTGTTATGAGTTTATAGCATTTCATAGTTAAGTAGTGTTATAGATTATTTTTTATGTATTTTGTATTGAAATCTCAGAAAATATAATAATTATTATCGTGAGTTGTTTTCGAAACAACCTCGCTGAAAACTTAATCTAGTGTTTCCAGTGTGATTGTGTCGAGAACTGTTTCACGGTGTTTAAATCTATTTTGTAAGAGTTAAGTTTCTATCATTTAGTTTTACGAAAACATTTTCTACTACAATAAATAAAAAGTTTTTATTAATATTTTGGTTGTGTTTATTTGTGGTAAAGGTTCTTCCTTTTATGCAAGTGGAGTTTCTTGCCCATTCTTCTCCATACGAATCTACCTTTCGGAAGGGGCGACTAAAATCAATTCTACTTTGACGTTCAAAAGTGCCGTTTATGTGCCTATTTGTAATAAATAATTTGACTTTGACTGTGTAATGCACACACTAACTTCCCGGGTACAGTCAATAAAAAGCATAATTTTAAAACAAACTTTTATTCAATTCCATGCAGCGTTAACCATTTTCGCTTACAAACACAAACAGTTTGACATTTTGTTCGAAACGATCCACACTTAAATTGAAATAGGACACAGGCTAAGCAAACTTAGATTTATTTCACTTAGTAAAGAAATGATCCTTTTATTTTTGACATCCAGCACCCAAATTGCATAACACACAATAACAATTAGAGGGTTTTGAAAGAAATTCCTAATCCATTGCTTTTAGGTTTAAAAAAACGGTCTGCTCAAAGTGGATGAACTGTCAAAATGAAAGACAGCACAGATCGATTGCCATTATGTATGTTTCGCAATTATCCTGCAGGTTTTATCAGCTAATTTGCTGTCAAATTCCATCCATAGTAGCTGTTTTCACTTGTTTGACCAAAATGTTTGCAGGTCACCAAAATTATAACATTTACTTGATCAGCCTCGATGAGCATCAACGAATAGAAAAAGTATTCAAAGGTTCACTTGATGTGCTAAGAGAAAGTTACCCAAAATTACAAACATAAACATACGCCTTCTTCCCATGAGGGTAGGCAGAAACTACAGAAAGCCTCCTGCTACGCTCCTTACATACTCCTTTTGCTTCGTCATACACGCACGCCGGTTGCGAGTACTATGCACCTGACCTTTCTGAAGAACATCAGCAATAAGGCCACTATAAGTCCTTCTAGTCTTCCCTGGGAGGGGAAGACTAGAAGGACTTTCCACTCACTTCTGCCTTGTAAATACATTTTGTTAGTCGCTTTCATTCATCCTCTCAACATGACCAAACCATCTAAGCATACTCTTTTAAATTCTTGTCACTACATCTTTTAAACCACGCCGTTGCATTATCACATCATCACTCAAAATTAGCTTTCAAGAATTCATCTTAACATACTGACAAGTGGAACTGTAAATAAAAGCTTTGAATGACTCATCAACGGGTCATTCCACGAAATAATTAACAAGTTTGCTTAGCCATATCCATGAGAACCATCAATTTAGATGCACCCAAAACCATAGGATATTAAACCTTAACCTATTTGATTAAACTAAATGGAAAACACAACATCGCCATACATAAATAAAACAATATATTTTTATCACATAATATTCGGTTAACTTGGTGCCCGCTTTGGTTATTAAAGACAAAAATAAGTCCTTAATTAAATTACAATAATTATGAAAAAATTTCTTTTTCTTTATTTTTATGAAAACTTTGCATTTAAGATACAATCGTAAAGAAATGGACTATAAAAAGGTTTGAAACCTTAGAGATCATCTTTCAACACGCCTGTATTCCTCGTTTGGGTAGGCAGAGTTATGTTAAGTCCTATATAATAGGGGCGAGCCATAAACTAGGCTAAAATCCAGACTCTGGGTGCTACTGCTAAGAAATTCCTGATAGACAAACCCAATACGACACACACAGATAAGCATGTCTAGTCTTTTTAGAAAAAAAATATTCTTATATATTATGAAGATTTTTTGTGCAAAATTGGACACCAAGCAAATGAAGATAATTTGAAAGGGAATTAATGTAGCACAAATGCATCTGTACAAGGAACTTCAAGCTTAAAGGACGGCCAACAAAACCACTGTATATTTATAAACATATCTGTATTTATATTAAAACTATTCTTTGACAAAACAAAGTTTGCAAAAGTAACAAATATGCTTTTTCTGCTGACTGGATGACATAACAGATAAATCATACCAAAGACAAATTGATATTATTTTGCAAAAAGAAAATAATCTTCTGTTCCACAAATTGAAAACATTGATTTATTTTTCATAACTAAGATAAAAATTCATTGCCGTTTCGAAAACCAAATGCGACTATATTAATATAAACAGCCATTTGCATATTTTAGAAAAAAAGAAAAAACGCAAATAAATAATTTGGCATAATGGACATTTTCGAAATAATCAGAATAATACTTAGCTGAGATAAAAGCACTTCTTTTTCAATAAATTATCTTTCACAATTACTATTATTCTTAATTTACAAACTTGGAAATATTGCTTTCGATCTTATTCTACACACGATATAGACTTCTTGGTAGACTGCTGTAGAGCTGTACGGGGATCTTATGGCGCGTCGCCAACATCGGAACAAACGCCATTTTTAATTTTTCAATACATGTCACAAAACAATTACACAAATGTTTACCAACAGCGCCCCCTTAACGTCATTCGAGCGCGAAAAGATCCTCGGAGCAGTGTATTTCAAAAATAAAGAATTTTCTCTTCTCAGAGGATGATCAAACTAAATATTCCGCCGATTCTTTTGAACACAAAGTAAACTTAGTTAAACATATTACTATCTCTTACGCGCAAGAAAAACCAGCTAGAGCAGCTATCATGATTAATTGAGGGTTTTCTGAAATGATGTTCACTAGGTGGCTGCACTGAGACGTCAGGTCCGGACACCTGTCAAAAGTGTCAAAGGGCCTATTTCTTTTTTGTCGTGCCTGAATGCTGAACGAATGAATGAAACGAATGATAAACGTTATCATATATTTTATATTCATTTTCGAAACTTGTCAAAGTGCCAACTGGTCGCGTGAATTTTCATGAAAACCCTCATTGTCACAGATCCTTCAACTTTCGAACATACTGCTTCGAAATATCCAGTTCAAAGTCAAAACACTAATGGACTAACAGGACCTCTCTTGTTACTGCCTGATAGTAAGAGCCAGCAATAATTGTGTGTAGTTATGAGTTGGTGTCGAATTGAATCATCGGCATTGTCAGTCGAAATCGTGTTTAACAATAACTAATTAGAAGTACTAACGGACCACTCATATTAGATGGACAATTAAAAACCAGAATAAATTATGATTTGCAATGCCAACAGAAAAAATCATTGGATTACGGTAAGACACACAAGATTGGATTGTTATTCATAAGATTAAATTAATGAAATCGTTTTCGTTTTTACTAGTCGAACCATTCAACTGACAATAATTTAGTTCACCATCCAGTAACAATATAGACTGCTTTATAAATAAACAATATAATTGAAAATTATTCCTTCTCTCATAAATTATTTGTGAAAACTTACGCCTTAATATGTACAGTGTGTTTTTTTATACACGTCTTATTTGGTAAACAAACGTAGTAGTTTACACATCACTCACACACTTTAACAAGGTATGAACATCTTATTTTTATAAGAAGCATACGTTATGAATATTACGTTTAAAACCGCTTCGAAAGAACCATTTAAACATTTTCATTTTCACAGTCTATCCCCAGGACGCCATCATTTGTTTACAAAACAGGACAAGTAAAAAGAAACACACTTTAAATGAAATTGTTCAACACTTACGCACTAAGATTGACTTCTCCGTGGTGTGGGGAATGTGGTAACAAGTATTTTAGAAGATTTTGGGTTTAGATAACAATGTACTATGTACTACATAAAAACGATTTTTAAGCCACGCTCATTTTAAACAAAAGTTTCACATTCTTTCAGCAACACAGCACATTTGACCACAAACATAATATTACGCCTGCATTAGAAGGGAAGGTCAGAAGTGTACCTATATTACACCTACATTTCACCCAATATGTTTTAAGTTCCAATCAAAAGGCAAGCCTATTGTTATAAACCGGGCATAAATCCGGACTCTGGACGACAACCCAGTAATTTTCAGTTCCTAGTTAAATGCTTTATTTTGAAATAATTCAACGACGGTTTTCTGGCAGCACTGAGACGCCAGGACCTGCCAAAACTGTCAAAGCGCCTATATTATCTTTAGTCGTGACTGAATGAGGAACGAATGAACGAAACGAATGACATTCAGTCATCATAATTATATTTTATATTCATTGTCGAAATGGATGACCTCTTGTCAAAGTGGCGCCAACTGAGGGGGGGGGAGGGGTGAACTTTCATAAAAACCCTGATTCTAGTACATAGTACAATGATATAGTCATTAATCAACATAGTTTTACACCTCAAGTGACGAATTTGCACTAAGAATGAGTCTATAGGACAAAGTAGCTATGCTAATGAAATGTTTAGATATATTGAAAACTAATTCGATATAAATGCATTTAAAGACCGTAACAACATTTCAATATTTAAACCTCTTTTATTGAATAACCAATCCTTTTATACAAATCGATTTCAATCGTTAGATACAGAGTAGTTGTTTCAATATTATCATCTTGTATCGAGTTATAAGTAAGCTAATAGCAAAACCACATTATGATAGCGGTACGTAGACTCGTTATTTTCGCGCTAAAGATAAATTGCAGAATTTCAAGTTTAAATAATTGTTCTAGTGCGGAAAAGGGACGGCAATATAAGTCCTGTATAGCTCCCTCTCTTTGTCACACCAATGATGACACTTCAGCACGGGTCATATACATTATTTTCAACTTACGACCCAGGCGCATAAGCTACATGTAACGATTCAAATCGACATTCGCAAGTATAAATATTACACTCATTTTCTAAAAACCAAACACATCTAGCGAGTGTCACCTACACATTTCAGTAACACAACAACATACAGTATGTTAAGAGCGTATACGACGTACGGCATTTCATACAAACTTTCAAGCCATTGTTTTTCGAAATTACTAAACCGATTTTAATGAAACTTCATACGCATAAGCAGGATATAAAATCCTTGAAAATCCTAAAAGCTTGAAAGTTTGTATGAAATGCCGTGTTGTTCGTAACTAACGAAATTCGTTGTAGTTAACCCGTAATAGTGCGTCCATACATGCAAAAAAAAAAAACATTTTTTTTATTAAAAAATATTTAACAAACATATTAAATTGATACACGGTAAAAGAAATTTAATACTTCTAGTAAACATTTTTTAATAAAAATAAAAAATGAACTTTTTTTTTGCATAATTATATAGACGCTATTGCGGGTGCCCCTTTCGTTTATTAAAATACTGTATAAAGGTACGCACACACTCGTCACACCACAGCTGACTAAGCTAGTGTACTTTGGCTTTACCCGTGACGAACTTGGCGAATTCTTCGTAAAAACGCGGGAACAGTTGGAAGGCGAAGTATATCACGGACAGGTATGCGACGATGGCTATCGTCAGTATTAGGTCGAATACTGCTGGTTTTACACTGTTGGAGGAGAGAAAGGGCTTTATAATTTTTATTTGTGTAGAGAGGAGTCTGTGGAGGATGTGGGTCCAGAAAAGTCCGTAAAAACCATTGCTGGGGGGTCATAATGGCATGTCGTTAAGAGTAGTCAGCAAAACTTTATTTTCATTAAACCAAGTTTTTTTTAAAATCTGATTTCCTGAATGTTTATCTAATGGTTCATAAACTTATTTTTCTAATATTTTCTACGGTCACAAGAGAAATACTCCCTTTGAGGCATCACCTCACCTGCCTAGCCTTTTAGTTTTAGTTGGGCTATGTTGGGGTCGGCTTCCAGTCTAACCGGAAGCGGCAAAAAACGACTACCAAACATCCTCGAATGACAGCCGGGACCAACGACTTAACGTGCTTTCCGGATCTCCCTTTGAGTCTAACGAACTATTGTATACACACCGCGCACGTAGACCCCCCATGCCCGCTGCTAACATTACATGTTAAGGTGACCTGCTGACATCTTAAAACAGTCTCCATTTAAATGAAATAAAGAGTACGGCCATTTTTTTTTGACATAATCTAAGTTATGAGACTGACCTGTAGACATATAAAGACGCTCTCGTAGCTCCATACAGCGTGTACTCTGGCTCTCTCTTGTCAACCGCATGCGTACTCACTGTTACCTCCATGTAACGGGATAGAGCTCGCTCTAGCGCACCCGTCACTCCTGCCAATAAAAATGTAATGTTAGTATTTAATATACAATAAGACTACCCAGGGACTTTTGAGCTTAAGCCAGAGGTTGACCAGTTTATTACTAATATCTAATTCAATCGAGACCATAGACAAAGATATTGGACTGTGTTAGCCTCACAGAAGTGATCACTCTCTAGATTTCTAGAAAGAGACAAAGCGACTGTGCGGCCAATACCGGTCTCTTTTCTGTAAGCCATTTTGAGTGTCAGACTTTTACTGACTAAAACCCGCCCCCACGGCCACGATCACCGTCGGTGCAGTGTTCCAATTTTAATTAATAAAGAAAATTACGTATGACTAGTAATAGTAATATTCTATATCTGAATATTTAAGTATTGTAGTAAAATACTACATGAAATAAATTCAGGAAGTAATGTCTACCCAAAGAATAAAAAACAATATTACTTCACGAACTTCCTAAGATATTTGCCATGTTTTTTTTTTGTATGAACAGACTATTTTATTATCTTTAATTATATATCTGCGATTTTTTCAAATATTTATATCATCGTTACTAAAAATAAATATTCCCTTTGAAATCGGCCGGACAAAGGCGTTCACCTGACCCTTAAAGTTGTATATGAAACTCACCTGCACTCGGCAGTGTGGTGGTGATAACCTGTGGCGCCCTCGCTTGCGAAGATAAATATTTATACCAATGTCTTATTGACGCCTCGTCTACATTCTGAAAAGAAGAATAATACGTTCAATTCGATTGAAGTTCATTCCTTTAGACATTTCGTTTCTTTTTATAACAGTTATCAGCTGAGCCTTGCAATATGTCTCTGTATGATTCCTGAAAGCTTTCCGTATTTTGGCCAGCAAATCGGTATGGTCAACAGCAACAACATTTGTTCAACAAAACAAAAAAAAAATTGTTTTATCCTAACCTAACTAATCTCAGATTTTTAATTTGCTAGACCAAAACGACAGCTGCAATCAACCTTTTTTAACCGACTTCACAAAAAGGAGGAGGTTATCAAGTCAGCTGTATTTCTATTTAAAAAAAAAACGCTATAAACAATTAATATTGCAGAGACAACACACACACTTTTATTGTATGTTTATATTTAAATTAGTGATTATTTTAGTAATAAAATTAGTAAGTTTTTATTTAGATTTTATGTATTTTGTTTTCTCTTCTACTCTTACACACGTTGTCTACATCTCTTTGTCAACTTTCCTATCGCAGGTATGCTGGAAGAGATTTCTTTAGAAATAAGCATCACCTTTGTACGTATTTTTCTGTTCCTTTGTTCTTGTCTGTTTATATGTGTGTACTTAAATGGTTAAATAAATAAACACGACGATAGTGAAGTCGTCCTGCAGAGAATGATTCCTTGGTGAGAGTCAATCGGTAACTAGATTATTTTCTAGGTTATTTTTATCTCGACACCAAAATGTCAATTTAGTATAGCAAATTAAAAATAAAGTTTAGGAAATATTAGTATTGGCATGTGGGTTAGGCACATGGTCTTTATCTGCCTAGCCTTTTCCCAACTATGTTAGGGTCAGCTTACAGTCTAACCGGATGCAGCTGAATACCAATATTTACACATGGTCTCGACTCTAAATTCGAAACTACTAGACATGTTCTAAAACTGTGTGTAAAATTTAATCCAAACCCTTTCAGCCATTAGTGTCATAGAGTATAAACAAACACCCAGTTTTTCATTTTTATTATTAGAAGGATAGCTTACCAGTGCATCATTATATAACGCAGCATCTTCCTCATTAAGTTCGTCCGTGAGATTATATATATGAGACGCAAGCGCCTTCGCCGTCAGCTCGATGTTTTCTACTAGATTCTTGATAGATGATTCATTTGGTTGGTCTAGGACTGTACTGCGCGACGGGTCTTTGTGACTCTGGAATCAATGACGAGAAATAAGTGGTGTGATATAAGAAACGTTGTCCCACACTAGGAATTTCTCCTGTATCGTGGGTGCGTTTACAAACATTTAAACTCACATACACAAACAGCCAGGCCCGGAACAACTACTTATAGGTCATACAAATATTTGTTCCGTGCGGGAATCGAACCCGCGACACGCATCGCAGCAGTCAATCCCTTAACCACTGCGCCAACCATGCCGTCAAATTACTAACAAATTGGATTTTATGATCTGTAAAATAAATAATTTGATTTGAAAAACTGAAAAACAGTTCGAAACTTGGACAAATATCATGTTTGGTATTGCTTCTAACCTTGCCACGAGCTAAACTCATGAATCTTAGCATGGTCTCCTCTCGAGTTCGAAACTACTCGAGCTTGTAGCTAACGTGTTATACTTATGGTGTTGAAGGATGCTGTTTTCAATTTACACCATATGGGGAAAATAAACAAGACCAATGTCTTGTTTATTTTCCTGGTACATGGACAAAACATGGTAATTTCAGTTTAGAGCCATAATCAAAAAGCGTTTGCTGTCGAACGGTTAATTTCATATAAGCACAGTATTTTGTGATTTGTTTATTTTTATTTAACCTATAATATCCTTGTCCTGTAATACAACTTAAATCGCCTTTGTAGACTCTATTTTATGATTGCAATAAATTATGTTTATAGTATTATAAAAATGCAAACACATAACAACAGTAAAAATATTTAGCCTTATTATTTATATTGAGATTTTAAGACATTTATTTATTTTTTGGGTTGGTGGTGCGGTGTTTCCACTCACCTCTGCTTTATAAATACCTTTTGTTAGTGGCCTTTCACTCATCCTCTCAACATGACCAAACCATCTAAGCATACTCTTTTCAATTTTTGTTAATACATCTTCTTTTAAACTGTACCGTTGCCTTATCACCTCATTTTGCAGCCTATCATTCATAGTCACGCCAGACATGCTTCGCAAGGAACGCATTTCCACTGCATTTATTCTACTTTCATGTTTTTTTTTTGCCACACCCAACATTCACTTCCATAAGCGTAGGCGCCAGCACACGATTGTGAACAGCCAGTCGAGTCTTTTTGGGTATCGACTGATTGGTCACAATCGCATGTATAGCACCACTTACTTTATTTCCCGCATTTACTCTCCTTTCCACATCTTCATCAATCTTTCCATTCTTGTAAACTGACTCCCCAAATATATAAACTCACTTAGGTACTTGCTCCACACTCTTATCATTTATTTCCACGTCACACACCGATACATCCTCTTCTCTTTCAAACACCATGACCTTCCTCCTCCTTGAATAAGATTCACATTTATATTCATCCCTTTCTTCTTATAAGTTTCATCTTATGCTATGCTTCTAAGTTAGCTTATAATGTTGGACCTGCTGGGACACCGGCCTCCTGGAGTGGGCCGTAATCCACCACGCGGGCCTAGTGCGGGTTGGTAGATATCACATGAGTTCGGATTTTTGGTTCTAGGACATGGCGGTTTCCTCACGATGTTTTCCTTCACCGTTTTGAGAGCAATAATAATGATGAAATAATTTACACAAAGTAAAGCGCCTGTCTAGGTTCAAACCTACGACCTACAACTCGTAAGTCGCGGCCGTTCCCACTGGACTGCTCATGCTCACTGGTATACTTAATGGTAATTGGATTTCATTTGATCTTATTTGATTAGCTATGGGTGTTATTTACCTGAAATAAATGAATTTATTTATTTAATGTTAACTTTTATTTAACATACCTGCAAGGAACTCAGCGTGAAAGCCGTCATTCTCCTAATACTGAACCGCTCATGCTGCCAAGCTAGCAACTCATCAGCCAGGTTGATCTTCTTATGGTTGATACTGACGCCCAACCGAGACTTGACGCTGTGGGCAGGGCCGCCGGGCTTGGGGGGCTTCGATACGTGCATAGTCATTGTCGGGGAAGAGGAGATGGAGTCCAGGCACATCACGAAGGAGACATCCTGGTGAAGAGAGAAAGAAATTAAGTTTATAATATTATCATTGGACTCGCAAACTAAGGGAACTACTTCTACAGTCTACTGTTCGTTCACTATAACTTGACGCGTGATGCGATTAGTAGCACTGAAGTTTGCAGTCATGTGATTAGTAAAGTCCGGTCGCGAAACAGAAAGAATTTCGTACTGACCCCTCATTACTTATCTTAGATTAAGTAGTGAGGGTCATTGTTCGAAATTATTTCTGCTTCGCGACCGGACTCTAGTTCTGTTAAGCTGCTTAAGCTATTTAAGTACAGGCGCGTGAAGATACGAGCTACTCTGTTTGACCTGTCCCTAATCATTGATAATCATAACATGTTGGAGTCAGCATCCAGTCTAACCGGATGCAGCTGAACACCAGAAAAGAATAGAATACTCTTTATTATGTACACCATAAAAATTACTGATATAAATGTTGAAATTTTACATAGGGTGACACAATGGGGGGTCTTATCGCTGAAAACGATCTTTTACAGATAACCTTTGGATTGATTAAAGGGAGAAGGAGAGACAGATATCCAATAAATATATAAAACATATACTTATCTATATAAATATATTATATATACATATAAAATAATAAACATGAAACAAGAGCAAGGAACTGTGTTAAGGAAAGAGAAAATTTAAAGCCCTATAAATGTGTGGACATCCTAATAAATCTTTGACTTACTTGCAATAAAGAAGCGTCAGCAGAATCCAGCTGCTCCTCCAGCCACTTCTTAGCAGAGAAGTAGTTGAGCGAGTGTCCCAACGAGGTCAGTACAAACAGAAGGGAAGGCGCGCCGCGTACCGACGTGCTCGAATACAGGCGCGAGAAGATTCGGGCGAGCTCGAGAACAGCTACTGCGCCCGAAGCGTTCGAGTCCGCGCCTTGTGAGAGCTCCTGCAGAGTAAGTGGTATTTTCATTATCGTTGATGTTTAAAGAAAAACTGAATAAATCATTTGAATGACCTGAAATAATACCTTTAGCTAACATGGTCATTCCGAATTTGATATTTATTAAGAGCCTATACTACCTCAAATGGCTTAGCATGATCCTCCGTTATGTCGAAAATACTGCAGCATTCATTTTGAAATAAATATGGTAAAGTTGAGGATTAATGTTAAGTACTATGTTTCCTGCCAGGGTTGCGAGTTTGTCCGAAAGGGATATCGTGGCCCTGGCACACAGGCAAATGAAGGAACACGGGTGGGTTTTAGTCAGTAAAAGTCTGACACGCCCTCCCGCTCCGCCCAGAGCGGGAGAAGTTATTTGATAATTTCCCACCCAAAAAAAAAAAATACTATGTTTGACGAAAACACGATTCCATAAAATTTTCTTTTTAGAAAAAAAATCCAAAGTTACCTCCAAACCGTACAATAAACCAGCGTATTCAAAAAATACTTCAAATTAGGTAATGAAACTTTGCATATCGACTGATTTAACTATAAAGCAGGTCTTATGTTATATATTTTTTTTAATTACCATTATTTTCACAGTAAAAAGAAATAAACTATAATATGGGTGCCTTGCAGTCTTCTCCCTGCCACCCTGTCTCGCTTGCTCGCGTGTGCGCGGGAATAGTGCGCGAGCGAGATAAAGAGTGAGGAGGCGCGGGAATAGTGCGCGAGCGAGATAAAGAGTGAGGAGGCGCTTAGGTAGTATAGACCCCTAATGAGGAAATATTTCAATAATGAATTCTTGAAATTTTTTTCAGTCAGAGCACTGCTCTCAAAACAGTGAAGGAAAACATCGTGAGGAAACCGGCATGTCTTAGAACCAAAAATCCGAAGATAAATGACATCTACGCTGGGCTCGCGTGGTTGATTACAGCCCACTCCCTCTCGATGAGAGGAGGCCTGTGTCCTAGCAGTGGATACATTACCTATAGGTTGATTATGTATTTCTTTCAGTCTACAGAAATATTTTAGACAAAAAAAAAAACGGAAACACCCTTTTCGTGGGGAGGAGAGTTCGAGCTTCTATTGACTAGAAACCGGATGTTTCCAAACACTATACTGCTGGACTGGTTTAAGGCGCTGACAAGAGGCAAATGATAAAAGAAGGCTTGTCTTAAGGACGCTATCACATTTTGAACTCGCTCGAGTTTAGGTATCTGAATCGCAACACAACAACATTACGCGCACGCACACATTGAAACCGCTGTCCGCTCGATTTTATACGTAACTTAACTAATCTTGGTACTTGAAGGTATATTTTTTTTAATTTTACTGGTATTGATTGAATAAAGTTAGTTGTAAGTTTGCAATCGAATTTGAGTAACTGTGGCTAAGTACTATCTGCGTGATAATTATGTTTTTAGTATTTTTAAAATTCATCAGCCATCAGGTACTGGTAAATATTATTTTTGCTGGCAAATGTTGGAGCATTACATAATCAAATACTAGTCTGGGAGTTTATCGTAGACTTTCGTTGTGATATTTAAAAATAATCATTGCCTTATGAAAACAGTATTTTATTTACAGAGATGGACGCGATTTCAGTACTTTTGATAAAAATTAAAACCAAAGTAGGTAGTAAAAAGTATATTTTCATTTCATGTTTCAAAGAAGTTCAAATTTAGAATGAAGGCTAGCTCTTTCTAGGGTTCCGTATCCGAAGGGTCCAAGCGGAGCACTATTGCTGTCACTCACGTGTCCGTCTATCACACAGGTTTTACAACCAAACGGTTGATGAAGCTACAGTCTTTAAATTTTCACAGTATAAGCATCTTGTTAACCCTTGTTTTTTCTTTATTCATGATGAGATACTTCACGCCGCAATCAAAAAGAGGAGTGTGGCTACCTACAAGGATTAGCTGTTCAAAAAGGAAATCCATCTCGATTATTTTTGTGCTTTTTGGCTTATATTCTCTTATTGCGCATTCTTGATCCTGAAAATAAAAAACCGGTCAAGAGCGAGTCGGACTCGCGCACCGAGGGTTTCGTACGTATATTTATGATGTTGATGATTTCTGAAAAACTGTGCTATTTAGAGACATCGTTTTATTTTTCCTGTAGGTAATCTTTACATAAACTTCTATCACACAGAATAATTTCAGATTTTTATCTATGCAAACTTCGGAGATAAGGGGAACGGTATTTTTTTTTACATTTTGCACCAAATGACGGAAACCATGCTGCCTTAAAAAAAAGAAGATTTTTGACAAGGTGCAAACAGCGCTCTTTCATATGATACCCCACATGCCCTAATAGCTCCATTTTAAATTTTTAAGACCCCCTTTCAGTCCGTTTTGCAAAAAAGGTACATTTTTTTAAATTTCTTGTTTGCAAAATAATTGGGCAAACGTCATCTAAAACTATTCTAAATTTCAAGTTGATAGCATTAGTAGTTCTAGAGATATCCAGGTGCGACAGACAGACAGACTTAGTCTCACCATAAGGGTTCTTTTTTAACATTTTGGTACGGAACCCTAAAAAGACAACATTGGTAAGTACCTAAGGTAAATCAAATAAAACAAATTACCATCAGACGTATATCAACGTCTGTAACAAAACTCCAGAGTAGATTTGTGATTTCTGAATGAAAATACAGTCTCATTACTTTTGATTACTGCTACGTGTACGGTTTTTTTGTCCTTTATCCAAATTTCTGAATTCGTGGCATCTGTAATAACAAATGTAAATATTTTAGCAATGCACACCACAATCAAAAACCATACTAGGTGTCGAAAGTTATAACCATCTACTATTCTGGATTTATGAATTGACAACCAAGTCGATTTATCACCAAAATGTACTTCGATGGATGTAGATATTCGATATATGTAGTTGGATGGTATATTTGTAAACACCACCTTCAACAATTGATAACAAACCTCCAATTGCTAACAATGTCGAATTTTTATTTATAAAAATACGCCTGCCACCTTGGATAAAAAAAAAATGAAATACGTAATCACCACCCCCAAAAACCCCAAAATTGACTATGTATCGAATATCTCAAAAAAAAAATATTTCCGCCATTTGATTAAAGATAATATAATTATTTACGCAATGTTTATCCGTAATCTACAACCATGATTCATACAAAAGTTTTGAACTATGTATTTATTTTTAAAACAAATTCCAATAATCGTACTTACTTTTATTTCGGTCCGAAAAAGTATCAACTTCGTCCACCCACAGTATACAATACAGCACACACTTCTGTACGTAAATATTTTTTTGCGAAAAATCGATACACCGGTGCTTCCACGAGCGCGTCTGAGCGCGGAATGACGAACCGCGAGTAGAAAATGTATGGAGAAATTTGAAGGCGCTTCTTATTTTAATCATAAATAAAAAAGTTATTTATTTACTTACAAAATATTTAGTTGACCGTATAGAGGACTATATAAACAATAGTTTGTTATTATTTTTATGTATAACTATGCAGTGGATTTAGCTATATGGGTTCCTATTCAGACCTATATTTTTTTCATTTGTTGGTTTTATTGTGATTGTTAAAACATATTTTTGTGAAAAATTTGTATGGGGCTATACAATTTTTATGTGCCCATTCTGGAGATGAATATATTATATTTAATTTGAGACAATGATATCCTTGCAGTTGTGACTCCTAATTCGTTAATACGGTACCTGAAAAGCACTGATATTTGAGGAAAAATGTGATAGCGTCCTTAAACAAAAAAATTGCCATATCTATGTAGTTTGGGGTAGCGGAAAAAAAAATATGTTATTCTTAAATATATTTCTCAGAACTTGGTTGTTACCAAAACACGTTTAGAAAAAAAAACTAGATACAAATTAACGGTAAACTAATCCTTTACTTTGAGTTTCAATTCAAAGTATCTGTATTAAATATCAACGTACGGTTGGTATTTAATTAATAACAATAACGTCTTAATTGTATGCAGAACTTGGTTGTTTTTTATTTTCGATTAATCAACTCATTTTTGAGTAAATAGATAATTGCTTTATATTTTGCAATAAATTACAAGCGTTGTGTCATCGCGCTTCTCTTGTATACAGTCTGACAGTGACCGCTGTTTAGCTGTTGTCAGCGTTTTAATTACATACATTACATTTCTTAGCAACTTAAGGAAGTACTCACAGGAACAATAGCTGATGAGTCATAGTGCGCGGCAATAACGAGGGTCTGCGCCGATCCGGAGCGGCCGACCAGCTTGCCGTGAAGCGTCACCGGTTTGGAGTCTAGCTTCTGAGGAGTTGATGCTGATACCACTGTGGAAGGAGAGAACTATGAGTTTTTACAAGCTTTTATTTAGTTTAATTACAAGCTTTATACTAACTTGCTTCTTTTGGGTACTCCCTTAGTCGTCCATTTTTGAAGCAGTTCCTGGCATACAATAGGGAATATGCACGTAATTCAAAACGTATCCATATTTTTAATATACATTGTGTAGGAGTCAAGAAACAAATTCCAATATTTTTTACATTTTTTAATGCATTACTTATTTTACAATTAAATAATTTATGTTGCGTTTTTTTGGTGGAACGGAAGGCAAACTCAAAATGCGGCCTCTTCGGAAATGCCGGAAGTGACGAAAAAAAACATGTGAATAAAATCTATTCTTTGCTAAATTCTTGAAATCTCACTAAGGTAAATATGTAAGTGCGATTTCTACTTGAATAAAGCATAAAAAATAATTTAATATAATATAAGATTTAGGGCTAAAAACAGATGTAAACAAAGCGGTTTCGTGAACAATGACGTCACATCATGACCGCGACAGATACGGACGTTTGAACTGTTTTAGAAAATTGTAGGAGTTTCATAATTTTTTTGAGCATCAATCAGTAGTTCAATTTAAATTTCAATACTTTTCTTAGGTTTATATTACTGTCTATTATTGATGTAGTGAAAAAAAAAACATGCATTTTCCCTATTGGGTTGAAACTTGGCATGCTTTTAAAACTTCGGTGACAACGTAAAAATATGATACCATGTAGCTGGTCTGATGATGGAGCCCGAAGCCCCGAAGGTAACCATAGGAACTTCTCAACTAAATAAGATAGCGTCGTTGTTTGAACTCGTTAGTTTAATACTTTTTTCTCAAACATGTTTGGAAATTCGAGCATTATTTTGACAACCTAATACATGCAAGCAGGCGGCCGGCACTGTTAGTATGGAAATCCATATCTGTCGTGTAATTTAAAAATGGAACGAACTTTTTTACTTCCATACACGGTAACCAAGGAGGTAACATAAAGATTTTGCCTAAATTTCGAACTAGTTTGCAAATGAAGCCGTTTAAAGTAAAAAAGAAACAAATGGACATATGGCGTGTGAAAAATTATCTTTGTTCGTCGTTGAATCTGGAATTTATAAATAATTTACTTAGTTTGAATTTCCGCGCATTATTTGAGAAAAGCACTATACAAGCCTTGGCCGCAACCAAGCATTGATGGACTCACGTATGAGAGCCTCAGCCCACATTTTCACGTTCGTCCATCAATGCCCCTTTCGCAGGCCGCTGCAGTAATGTACTATTTAGTTCATTAAAAGCTTGTTTAAAAAAATAATTTTACTTATATTTTATTATTTTTAAGTATTTATGGTAAATAAGATGGTTGCTTAGAAGCTAATTTTGGATGACATTATTCGGGTCAATCAGGTTGAGACTGAATGCTCTTATCCCAATTTATTTGGGGACAACATTTTTGGGAAGACAATAGATTTATTTAGTAGATATGGTGCTACAAACTGGAAGAGGAGCTCGTGGGTAAGTAATTACAGCCGCACGGATCCATCAGGTTAAACTACGCTTGCCGAGGTTAGTCTGTGGACAGTCGAATTTGCTTTGCACTACTGTTGAGGAATTTTGAGGCTATTTAACATCATGCTAGGACCTTTAGAAGACGAGCAAATAGAAATAAAGTCAGAAAGCCCGCTTAGCGAAAACGAAGTAATAGCGCGAGCGGGCGATGCGATGCGACGCGATGGGCCGGGGGACAGGAAATTTCACGCAGACGAAGTCACGGGAAGAAGCTAGTCCTTTTATCTTTATATAATGAAAAGCCTATACAAATGACACATTCAGTAAACTTGTGCTATTTTGATAGCAGTTATCTCCTGTTTGTTTTATGATATATATACCAAGATATGTATGATAATATTAAAATCTTAGAAGATGTCTGCATTTTTACCAACTTCTCTAAATTTAATCACTTGATATATTTATATGTAGGTACTATAAATGCGAAAGTGAGTTTGTTTGTTAGTTACGCTTTCACGCTAAAACGGCTGAACGGATTTGGATGAAATTTGGCACATGAGGAGACCATGACCTGGGTTAGAACATAGGATACTTTTTATCCAGATATTCCCACGGGATCGAGACTTATGCAGATGAATCCGCGGAGCGAAGCTAGTAGTTATATGTCATTTTTGTATACAACAAAAATTGTAGCCCACATGTAACGGGATCAGGTTTTAGAGGCATTATTATTAATCTCCTATATTCATTAAAAATTTATATAAATTACATTTTTTATAACAAAAATATTGTAGCCCACCATATCGGGCTCAGTGTCTTAGAGGCATTATTATTAATAAGCAAACATTTTCACATCTCATGTAATAAGGGGTAAGTCAATACTATTCACGAGGCACAAATACAGAGCCCGGGCTGCATCTGAGAATTTCCTAATGGAAAAACCAAATTTTTCAGCTGGCCCAGGGCTCAAATCTTTCTATGCAACTTCTGAAAAATATCAGAATGAATAAAGAAACCTCACCAATCTGATAGCCATTAGAAGACACGGAGTTCATCATAGCTTCTAAAGCTGTTCCAGACTTGTCATCAGTGATGAAGCTATGCTGCAGGTCTCGAAGAATTTCCTCAAAGTCCGGTGTCCAACGAGCAAAGTAAACTGGTGCATTCACTTCCTGCTGGATCATTGCCATCTCTAGGAGTTGGATGTGCTGTGGAAAAACAATTTTATTAGCAACTTATACAAACTATGCCAAGCAATAATTTTTGTCAAATCATGGAATATTACTTTTCATTTGCCAAAGAGTTGGTCAGTTTGTCAGAAACTTTGTAGATTTCATGTTGAACAAGCAAAAATCTCCATAGTTACTCTTTGAAATTAAGTTTTTACTAAATTAATTGTTTTTGGAAACTTTTCATAAAGAAGTGATTGTTGGTGATACAGCTAGTTGTTGCTAGTTTTAGGTGAATGTTTAGTTTTGAGCTTTTTTGACAAATTATGCTTTAGTTGAGAAAAGAATAGAATAGACATTTATTTTGCAAATATGGGTAATACATAATAGGTGATACATGAAAGCTCCGCCATATTTCACTATTCGGCATGCAAACATTTATATTATTATTCACTTAGGTTTAACCACAGGCAAATCCATTAATACAGAGCAATTCAGCAAAAAAAAAAAATCCGATAAAAACTCAGTCACACTGTAGTACGTCTTATCCATTAAAAATATACGTAGTCTACTCTTAAACTGCACTGTTGTTAAGTCTCTCCATTCACTTGGTAATTTATTATAAATAATTGGGGCCATACAGTAAACACTTTTGCACACCAAAGTAGTTTGACACGTTAATTGGCATAATTTACTATTGTCACGCCTATTTCTTAGGGATACATCAGTCTGACATTCAAAACGACTTAGATTTTGTTTAACAAGCATAGCATTATGTTTGATAATTCTTTGAATTAAATAAAAAACATCTTTATTATACCTCTTTCTCTTCAGATGTCAGGACCGTATCATTCTTGGGTAAAACCAGCAGCAATGCTCCCGCTTTGCTACGAATCTCCATGAACTGGTCTATGGTGATATCCTGCACCCTAGCAACTACGCAGTGACGAGAAGTGCTCCATGACGTCAGAGAACGGCCTTCAAGGTTGAAGCTGGCACTACGGCATCCTGATTCATGGAAAAAGTAAAATGTTTTGTAATCAAGAGTTACATTACAGTAATCCACGACAGTAAAATGTACTGAATGGGAAAAGTGGATGTAACTTTATTATTTAAATTTATAATGACTGAATGTAATTGTGTCTGCTATTATGTTTAAGAAGTTTTAAAAACCAGCCAGCCAATTTAACTATAATATTTTTCTTGCAAAATAATAATTATTTGTGTTGTTCAATTGTTATTCAATTCGGGAAACTTATAGCTAACATTCAGTGTACATAAATAATATGATATTGATGGCCATTTACAAATTTCTACTGATAAACACGAAATATAAGGTTGACTGGTAGAAAATGCCTCAGGCATTAAGTCTGCCTTTGTACAGTGTATTTTTTTAGTTGTACATGTAGTTTTAATAAATAAATAAATATAAAAAAGAAAAAAAACCGGCCAAGTGCGATTCGGACTTGCGCACGAAAGGCTCCGTACCATTATCTATAAAAACAGCAAAAAAAATCACGTTTGTTGTATGGGAGCCCCTTAAATATTTATTTTATTCTGTTTTTTAGTATTTCTTGTTATAGCGGCAACAGAAATACATCATCTGTAAAAATTTCAACTGGCTAACTATCACGGTTCATGAGATACAGCCTGGTTACAGACGCACAGCGGAGTCTTAGTAATAGGGTCCTGTTTTATCCTTTGGGTACGAAACCCTAAAAAGGTTGGTACAAAATACCTACAATAACATAAATTAAGAAATAAATGGTACAGAATCGACTAATACAAACCAAATATCATTTGGATGCAAACAATTACTTTTCCATAAAGAAGCTTTTTACCAAGAAATGCTTACACTGAGAAACACTGGCATTGAATATAATATCCAAATCACATTCAGTAGACAGTTTATTAAAACTTCTGCTTGCACAGATTAAAAACAAATTCTGCCTGTACATGGACTTGGATTGAGGGACATGCAAGAAGCTAGGTTTGAGAAACATTTTGCAGTGTGTAATAAATCCTGAACTGCCTAACAGCTCTGGGCAATCTACAGTACCATTTGCAATTTTAAATAAGTATGTTGTATCTGCAATGCATTTGTGTTTTATGTTAATGTGGGAATGATTCCTTATTACTGTTGATGTAAATTTAATTTGCAGTAAGTGCCACACTGTACAAGTTTTATCAAACAAGGAAACATCCCAGCGGTGATTCGCTGGAGTTGTTTTTCCGGTTTTTATTTCCCCAGACAAAGATTATTTTGTTTATATGTATTAGTATTTATTCTTGTATTTTATAGTTATTTCCGAGCTATCTATCCCGTATGTTGCACTTGCTATGTATTGTCACTGCATCATTCTAAGGTTGACTGGTAGAAAATGCCTCAGGCATTAAGTCCGCCTTTGTACAGTATTTTTTTACTTGTGCATAAATTTTTCGTAAATAAATACACAAATAAATGGACAATCAATGCCAAAACAAGTAGAAACTCCTTCTAATTTGAGAAATACTGCCTTGAAAAGTTGATCGCCACTTACAAAATTAAGAATGATTGATATTTTTTTAAATTCTCACTGATAGGGTGATAATCATAAAATATACAGGCTATGGAGTACCGTAGCAATATAACCTCAAAAGTGTTACGAATCGATTTTTTGTTTTATAAATTACAAGTTTACTAACGTTAGGAACTTACCATGGGGAACTGTATGTAGGTCGTAGTGTTGCATTCTATACACGGAAAACTCATGAGAAGCAGCGACCGGGTTCACAGGAGACATAATGATAAAAATAGGAAGAGCCACAAGCAAATAGTAGGGCAAATAGCCCTTAAAAATCTCGGCAAAGCCGTCCGCCTCGTCTAGCCACATCTTGGTGACTAATTGTATGTTCAGTTAACAAAATTAACACCAAATACTATTTTTTGTAATAACCATAATCCCATTAGAAACCCTACGTGTGATAAGTCGGTCAATGGACTTCTTGGCGGGAAAGTGAAGCGTCATGTTAGCAGTTTTGTTTTATTTTCTAAAATTTGTGTTTAGCCGAATATTAATGTGTAATAGTGGTGGATTATTAACCATTAAGTGTTCGTGAAGCTGCATTAATGTAGGCAAATGAAACAAAACAGTGCAACATCACTTTAAGTTCTCTCAAGAAGTCCGCGCGAGGTTTCAGTAAAGTGCCGCGTCTTTACTTAAACTCAAGGGGAGCGGGGCGGGATATCATCAATCATCGTTATCATGCATTGAGTGGAGTTCATTTCATAATTATTATAACTTTGTACTTGTTACCTAATTTTACATGACACTGGCTAAATGCACAAACCGTGCGAAGCCAAAATGAAAAAAAAAAAAAAAAAAAAATAAGTCGGTCAATGACATTCCATTTGCGTGACACTAGTGATGTGACATGGTGCAGCCTGTTAGTATGACTAAATCGAGATAGTCGAGTTGGAAATATAATTCTTATTATTGTGTGCGAGCGATATTTGGCTTGTCTTGAAACAAATTACTACTGGAATATTAAGACTACAGTCCTTTCACAGTCAAAATAATACTAATAATAACACACCTCTGTTAATGCATCACAGTTAAAATCACAGTGATCTTTATTTGTCATTGTTGACTGCTGTTGGGTTGTTACTGTCAGAAGTAAAATTGAGACTTCATGTTTTGGAGTAAGTAGTTAATAGGAATAAATAGACAATACAACATAAAATAATTATGTTGTTAAAATTGTCATTATTTTTGCAAATAAATCAAACAAAATAAAACTTCGATCACTAGCTACTACGACGAGATTTTTACGTTCTGTTTTACGCAAAATAACATTTTCTTGGTGTTATTCATTAAATATTCTATAGTATCCCTACGTTCTTCATCAGGCCAGCTAAGCTCAGAACAATGGATTTGAATAAAGCTAAGATTTATTGTTGCCTATTGAATAGTTCAGTATAGGTACAACAAAAAAGTCAGGTAGTTCCATATTTGACCGCCCACTGAGATAAATCCTGGTCGCACTGTGGCCAAGTCAAGGATTTGACCTGAAATTGTATTATATTAAAAGTCACATCTTATTTTTTCTGAGTAAATATTGAAGACTCACCGATGGGAGTAGGTAGATCAGATACCACTCCTATGACCGCGATTTTGATTTGATAGTCTAGACATGGGTCGCGGTCCGTTTGATAGACAACGACGACTAAATTTCGATTTTCAAGTCATAAATGTACTAACACTATAGGAATATACATCTCCAAAAAGAAAGGGTCTGTTTTGTCAAAACACTGTTTAAAATACCTATTTAAAACGATTAGGTAAGTAAGACTCATATTTTAGGCACCCGCTTTCTTTAAAAACAGCGTTTTGTACTTTTGTCATAAAAATAACCAAACAACGCGAGTTCGAGACATGTTAAATACTGTGTTTTGTCTATTTTATATAACCAAGTTATAAAAACGATATAATACATGTATAAGAACAACAGACTCTTCGCATCATCACCATTTCGTTGAGATAAAATTATATGGAATGTGCCTAAATCAAGTCGGTTTAACCTCAACACCCGAAACACATAATTTCTATCAGACTCATGTCGAACACAGTCCATCAATAAGTGATGTAAGTGTTTCACAACTCCACACTTCTCACAATTAGGCGAGTTAGTTTTTTCCATCATGTATGCAAACGTATTGCATGGAATGTTTCCAGATCTGGGTCTATGAGCTGTAACAACTACGAGAATGACGATGTAAATCATCATTTTGATTTCAACTTTTCGTCAGGCATTTGTTTTTTTTTTTACTATCAATAGGTACCTACACTGAGTCTGATTGTTTTCTGAGTTTTCTTTAACACAAATTATAATTTTGGGGAGATAATATCATGAGAAAATCACATTCACACTAATATTATAAAGGCGAAAGTTTGTGTGTGTGTGTTACTTCTTCACGCTCAAACGGCTGGACCAATTTTGATAAAATTTTATATGGGTGGTAGCTGACACCTTGGAAACATCACACCTGGTTAACATCTAGTTTTTATCCCGATATTCCCACGGGATCGAGACTTACGCGGGTGAAACCGCGGGGCGCAGCTAGTATAATATAAAGGTGTCTGGGACATACTGGATGCGGAAGGTGGAGGACAGGGTATTGTGGCGCAGCCTGGGTGAGCCCTATGCCCAGCAGTTGACTGCGATAAGCTGAGTTGATTGAATATTATAAGATTTGAAAGAATATTTCAACTTAATTTCTTGCGGTTTAGCCTATCTAGTAAACCTATTGTTCATGATCATGCATGATCAAAAGCCGTCAGGACAACCAAATTGTATTTTATTTCAAATTTGTACACGACGCAACTAGATGGCGTTGGCGTCGAATTAGAAGGCGATATGGTTTCGATACAAGGATATTGTTAGGGTCTTGTGAATTTTAGCAATTAAATTACCAGCCACAGCACAGAGTACATTTTATATTTACCTGTTTACCAGCTATAGAACAGTGTACACTTTGGTTGTTTTATTTAAAGCTGCAACCCTAATAGTAAAGATACATGGTCAAAATTTTACTTTCACCGGTTTTTGTTTTAAGTATGTGCTATTTAAATATTGCACAATTGAAACAAAAACAAGCAAAGCTCTTTAATTGCCTGCACGATTTGTAATAGTGGTTACGGAAGCTCCGCGAGACTACGCTTTCGTGGGCGTGGGGTTGCTACGAGTCTACGAGCTACGCGAGACATCTAGTTTAAATAGAGCTATATTTTGGCAGTTATTACCTTACCTTCATAATGCAGGACTTTATGCAACCAAGAGGGAATCTTACAGCACCTCTTTATAGAAAACAAAAGTTAAGCAGGTACCTATATCATTATTTATTTATTCAAAAACTGTAGTAACAATAACATACTTACTTAAAGTCTGTCAAATTGCATAACAGTTTGTCGGCAGTACTCAATAGCTTAATTTTATTTATACTTAATAGATGTGCTAGTGGGTTTATGTAAACTGACCAATAATAAATAGTAAATAAACATATCTACCGATACATTAGTGTTTTAAATTAACCAGATGTACAATGAAGATTTTTTTTACATGGAAATGTGTTTTAATCTGAAACCATGTTTACCAAATTACAAAAAATTTATAAAACAAATCCCATACACATTCACAAGCATTTCCTACGGTAGCCACGAACCTCTACACGGTGTCTACGTTAGGAATAGACACTACGACACAAATTGCAGCGCAAGTGTCTTACACCGACCGCAATTTATGTCGCCAGCGGACATTTAGAGTACGACACTGATGGGGAACACTGGCTACAATTCGTAACTCTCTGCACCTTCTACGAGAAATGAAAGATTTATCTCGATATACACCTTTCTGATGAGAAAGTTGTGGTCATATTTAAGGCTATGGTACAGACCATCAAACTGAACAACTTTCTGCATGCGGTTAACATGGTAATCGCAAAAATAAATCAGCTGTTCCATATTGGGTCTAGTAGGTATTGAAGTTTTGGATGGGCCAGTTGATAATTTTTTCGCCATTAAAATTTTTGGAGAAAGTTGTCCAGTTTGATGGTCTGTACTGTACCACACCCTTAAGTTTGTCCACACTTTTCCGATACATCCTGGAGATAGAATACTGAATACCAGGGGCGACGGCTTCATACAACCCCATTCCTACCGGCTTCCCTTCGGAACAACGACTCTACTTGAGTTTACTATTACCAAATAATATGGTACATACATAGTCACATTACAAGTATTTAATACATCATAAGATAATAAATGAGGTAATAAATTTAGATGATAACTTGTGTTTATGAGCACTTAACAATTTTTTCTTCGGCTTCCCTCAATTGGAAGTTGTAGCTTCGCTACTGCTGAATACAGGACATTAAATGTAGTAGGGTACAACCTTTAGATGGATTAAAGGATGGATTGACTGAGGGATCTATCAGAGAAATGTTGAAGGTCTGCGAGGAGTATGCTGCTTTGCACGGCCTTGTGTACAATGTCCGTAAGTGTGAATACATGGTCTTTAAGGCCGCCGGTAAGTGCCCTAATCATGAACCTCGTTTTTATCTAAATGGTATGAGCATAAATAAAGTCCACCAATTTAAGTACTTGGGGCACATACTTACCGACGACCTTAAGGATAATGTAGACATCGAAAAGGAACGTAGGGCACTGGCGGTCCGAGGGAACATGTTGGCCCGTAGTTTCTCTCGTTGTGCGGACCAAGTCAAAATCACCCTGTTCAAGGCATTTTGTCAAGGTCTGTATGCGGGGGGGTCTATGGGTCAGCTACACCAAAAGATCGCTAGATGTCTTACGCATCCAATACAACAATGTTTTTAGGATGCTGTTGAAACTGCCCCGTTTCTGTAGCGCATCGGAGATGTTTGCTCAGAACCGAACTGATGGCTTCCATGCAGTGATTCGCAAAAAAGTCGCATCATTGATGCGTAGAACGCGGGTCAGTGACAATAGCATCCTGAAAACAGTGGTGGAGAACCCTTACAGCCCATTTCTGAGGCACTATGTGGGGAGAATGGTCAGGTAGCATATTCCTTGCTTTATCGTTCTCTGCACATCCTGCCACAGTCACAACCTATTGTTATTTTTGTTTTTGTTTTGTGTACTACTAACACTAGTGATAAGGTATTTTACTAACAATTGGACCATGTTGTTGTCCGAACTTAAATAAATAAATGAATAAGTAAATAAAGGGAGAAAGAGGGACAATACTGCAGGTAGTCCGTAATAAGGCGTATAGTTCGGTACTTGCCCGTGGTCCCCCAGTCTAGTCCCCCTTGGGGTACCACGAACAAATATTTTTGCCCGTGGAACCCCCAAGGGGGAAAAGGGGAAAGTTCTGAAATATAATTCTAACTAAATAGGCAAGTAACTGCGACCAAATTTTGGATGTAGCGCTTGCCGGCCGCTACCGCGGCCCCGCTCGCTACGCTCGCTCGGCTCGCGCGCGTTTGGTTTGGTCATGGATGTCCTCCGCCCTGCGGCGGGCGGAGGGGTCTGTCAGACTCTTACTGACTAAAAACCACCACAGTGTTCCCTTCCCACAGTTGCGCCGGGGATCTTGGGATCTGCTATTACTTCCGCAATCCCCGCCTCCGCGGGCCACCTCAAGTCTGGGGGGGGGTGAGGTGTTGGAGCCGAGAAGCTCACCAATCGGTAGGCCCTACCCGCAGTGCTAACCTAACCCAAACCCAACCAGTATGAGATGGGGTACCATGGGCGATAAAAATATATTTAATAAAGAAGATTGTTATTCAGGGGGTTCCACGGGCAAAAATATTTGCCCGTGGTACCCCAAGGGGAACTAGACTGGGGGACCACGGGCAAGTACCTGTATAGTTGTCTATATAAATAGGATTTATCACTTCTACTGCCCTGTACAGTGAAAACAAACCAAAATGGACGAAGATGAAATACCTTCTACGCGAGACCCTTAGACGTGAGCAACTATGTCCGTGCGTAGATTTGTAATGTGACAGGTTTCTCCTACAATCAGTATAACTAATTTATTGTATTTATAAAGAATATAATAATAAAAACCGGCCAAGTGCGAGTCTGACTCACGCACGAAGGGTTCTGTACCATTATCTATAAAAACGGCAAAAAAAAATCACGTTTGTTGTATGGGAGCCCCCCTTAAATATTTGATTTATGTTAATTTAATTATTTATTTTTAAAGTGAATTATATAACTAAATATTCTGTGAATATTTCAAGCATATTGATAAGAACAGGTAGACCTGTTGTTATCAATATCGAGCAAAAACGAACAAATAAATCACGCTTTTTGTATGGGAGCCCCCTTAAATATTTATTTTATTCTATTTTTTAGTATTTGCTGTTATAGTGGCAACAGAAATACATCATCTGTGAAAATTTCAACTGTCTAACTATCACGGTTCATGAGATACAGCCTGGTGACAGACGGTCAGACAGACAGACGGCGGAGCCTTAGTAATAGGGTTCCCGTTTTACCCTTTGGGTACGGAACCCTAAAAATTAGGTGCATATATGTATTATGATTATAACATAATATTCAAATTGAGGTGTTTTGGTGTGCGTTAATTCCGGGCCATGTTGTTTATGGAGCTTTAAGGAGAGAGCTAGTGTTTTTGTACCATCATTTGAAAAGTAGAATATACGTAGCAGGGTACTTTCTTGAATCGTCTCGTGGACTTGTGGCACATCAGCTTTGTCCCTGAAATGGCAAAGCATCGGCCTTGCCTCTGATAGGCACTGCAGATATCCTGGCAGCGCTGACCTTTACCATTAGGTGGGCCGTGGCGCGTCGGATGATAAACAAGCCAATAACATCATAGGAGCAGGTGAGTGCTGGACTGGAGACCGCGTATCGGCAAGCGTAGTGTGCGACACCCCCACCTAACTAAATAGACTGACGACCCTTGGGAGAGGCCTATGTCCAGCAGTGGACTGCGATAGGCTGGGGTGATTTTTCCCATGGGTAGAAACTATAGAACGCCGAAAGAAAAAAAAAACACATCCAGGTATTGTGTAAATAGTGTAAAGATCTGAAGGCTTCTAATGTGTGCATTTTTTTTTCACTAAATGGTCTTCGTTTTGCCTAACCTTTGTTCACACAGAACGTCCTAATAGGTAGTAGCTTTTCATGCAGTTCAGCATTTTAAAAAGACAAAAACAACCAAATTGCAATTTTGTTCGTTCAAAAACCTCTGTTTTATTTAATTTCCGGTGAATTCGTTTCGCCATTACCTACCTCTTGAATTTTATCTTTGCATCAGGATGGGAACGCGAACGCAAAAAACGGGTCGCAATTACTCTGAAAAATCACGTTCTATGTCGAAACTGAAATGGGCCAGGAGATGTACTGGCAATGTTTTGTGAGGACTTGCCCTTCTTTACTCATTGTACTAGGTTATGGGCGAAAGCATTAATAATAATCATACCTTTGTGTGTTTACATTTTGCGGATCAAAGGACTAAGATTAGATTAGGAGTCCGAAGAACTATTATTTATTATTATTTAACGAATTTTGTTTTAAAGAACTATTATTGTTCCTAGATGTATTTTTTTAATAGGTCTATGTAAAACTGGATATTTCCCTAATTTTGGTATCCAAGGTAAATCGATACGATCTGGATAGTATAACGGTTTATAATTAAACAAATTTTGGGATAATTCGAATTATAAATAAGGCTTTGGAGGTGTATAGTAGGAGCGGTTGTCGCGAGTCCCGGGGTGACGGGAGCCGGGGTTGCGTCGTGGAGTACGCGTAACCACCAAGACGATGGATACAGTAGGCCTGCTTCCGTAATGGAGCTATAAGAAGGTCACTGAAGAAAAATCATTGCTATTGGGACAGTTAAAGGGCCACTTTCGCAACATATTGCGCGTTTTTCTTGCTTGCTTTGGAGACTTCGGGAAGTATCAGGCTTTGTGGTAAATGGAGCTTCCTCGCTTCTCTTTTCAGTGGAAGCGGTGTGGTGTGCGAGGCGCGAGACGGCGCGGCGCAGTGCGGCGCTATCGAGCGGGTCCGCGGGGGGCACGAGGGCGCGGGCCGGGAGCGCGGGCCGGAGGCGCGGGGCGGGCCGGTGCACGCGGCAGTGTGCGCTGAGCCCCCGGGAGCGCGGCATGGGTGGCGCGCTGCTGCTAGCGCTGCTGGCGGCGGCGCGGGCCAGCGAGCCCAATGCCACCGAACTCAGCCCCTCGCCGCCACCAGAAGATGACAAAACCCCGCTGTTCCCCATCGACCTGTTCAGCGAGGAGCAGCGGCGGTCCGGCGCCGTGCTGCTGCACATAGTGGGCATGGGCTACATGTTCGTGGCCCTCGCCATCGTGTGCGACGAGTTCTTCGTGCCGGCGCTGGACGTCATCATCGAGCGGCTGGCCATCCGGGACGACGTGGCCGGCGCCACCTTCATGGCGGCGGGGGGCTCGGCACCCGAGCTGTTCACCTCCATCATCGGCGTCTTCGTCTCGTTTGACGACGTCGGCATCGGGACGATCGTGGGCTCGGCTGTCTTCAACATTCTGTTCGTAATCGGTGCGTGCGCGCTGTTCTCTAGAACGACTTTGACACTAACTTGGTGGCCCCTGTTCCGCGATTGCTCCTTCTATTCCGTGAGCCTTCTCGTGTTGATATACTGTTTCCGGGACAGCGAGATATACTGGCAGGAGGCGTTGGTGCTGTTCTCGCTGTACGGGGCGTACGTGATGTTCATGAGGTGGAACCAGCCGGTGGAGCGAGCGCTGAAGAAGCTCATCTACAAGAACAAGGTGACGCGAGTGCGGAGTACTGATCAGCTGATGCCCACGGTGAGCTCGCCCGCACACACCCAAGCATGCATGTTGCAATTTGGCGCAGATTTGGCAGGAATTCAACTTTCCTCTATGCCAAATTCGTGTAATCTTTTCATCATCTGGAAACAAAAGACGTTGAATACGATGATGGGCATCAATTAACATCTTGATTCAGAAATTCAAAAAAAAATAGAAAGGTATGAATGGTGTTCTCACCAAATCTGCGCCAAAATTTAGAGTATCGACTTTCAATAGAGCCTGCGATGTGTTGAACCTTCTAAACGTTAGATGAAAGACCTTCTCCTATCCCTAATCGTCTAATAGTGCATTAAAATTAGACCTCGAATAGAAAATGCGATAAATAAAGTATCATCCCGTCAGAAAAGGAATAAACTTCCAATATGTAAGAAATGTAGTGAAAATTAGGGAATTTCTAACATTTGACCTCAATTTTAACTAATCGTTCCATTGTATCGTTAACAACTAACTACTGTTTATTTATTAGACTGTTATCGTGATCGCGTTTATGGTTACTTTCCGTGGAATACTTTGTTTCTCATTTTGTACCTAGCACTAATTTTCGTATGAAAGGACTTTTTTTTTATTTCAAGTTAGACCGTTAGAATTCGGTACTATTGGAATATTGTTATTAGAAATCAAACATAAATAGTATTTATTTTCTAAGTTCAACGCCTACCCGCCATAATTTGTGCTGTTTGAAATTCGAACAGTCAATTTCGATATTTGAAAACTTGAATTCCATTCGTCTATTGATTTGGCGGATCTATGTACCTACTTACAAACGGATCGCGCGGCATGCAATGAAACAAACCTTTGAAGTATTTCTATTTATTATAGGTATGTACAATAGTAAAATCAAAGCTTCTGCGGAAAATCTCAATAAAATTCTTTACATATCGAGAGGGTCGGAATTTTAATTTCGTTTTGTCTCGCTCTTGTTCTCAGGGAAACAAAATTAAATTTGGAACGAATCTTATTATTTATTTTGAATCAAGTTTGAGTATTATAAGTAGATATTTTAATATTGGCCGATATTACAATATTAATGGAGGTTTAGAGGCCGTTTCTACGGAAGCGGTTATCATTATCGGAGCGTTATTCATTAGTGAAAGTTAATTAGCTATTATAATTATTGTTGTAAGCAATTAGATTCATGGATTTTTACTAGAACTTACCTACTGTAATAGATAAAAGTTATCTGCGCGTACATAAACGTTACATTACCATTAAAAAAGCTACTCTGTTACACGAAACAGACTACACACGCATAAAGGTGATTTCCGCAAAGTAATAAAGCATGTCATGTATAAGGCTGAAAACAGAGATGTCAGTGCCGTTTTAGGTCATAAAAACATAGCCACAGTTTTGTTTTTTAATATATTAATATAAAAACTTCATGACAAAGTAGTGGACTAGTGTAGTTATTTATGTTCAAACAAAATAATATTAAAATAAACTTAGCTTCTTAACTAATATAATAAATGCGAAAGTGAGTTTGTTTGTTTGTTAGTTACGCTTTTACGCTAAAACGGATGAACGGATTTGGATGAACTTTGTCACATGGGTAGAACATGACCTGGTTTAGGACAAAACATAATTTTTAAACCTTTTTTAACCTTCATTGGTTTTCTAATGAAAGACCGTCAGATTTTATTCTTAAAATATTTAGCCTTTCTTGCAAAACAACAATGCAAGTAAGAATTATTGTTTGAAATATTCCAATAGAAACTACTTTTGCTACTGAAATCGGAACAAAAAACTAGTTTTTATTCAAAGAAGAACAATGTATAGGTCTTAAGAAGGAGATTTCAGTAGATTTTACCAAAGAAAGAAAGAAATTAAATATGCTCAATTGCGGTAAAACATGACTCAAAGAAAAAACACAATCACAAAAAGAACACTGAAGAGTTTTGATGTAGCTTAGACATTTCAATTTCCACCAGCTGACAGTACTGATAATCAATTTATCAACAGCATAGGTACACCATTGCAATGAATATTATGTTAACCAGATATTCTCTGACGCTGATAACCTATCAGTAACGAGCAATATTGGCATTCAATGGTAATCAGCGTGTCATCACTACAATGTATATGTACCAGCTGCGGGCCTAAGGGGCTCTACACTTGCCGCAGTCGGTTCGTGGATGGGTGACGATCCATTACATATCAAGACCCTCCGTGCCTCGGAAAGCACGTTAAACCGTAGATCCCGGCTCTCATTCGTAAATGTTAAGTGATTTTACTTCTGTAAGTAAGTGTGTACCTTTACGTCGTAGATCCTTGACAGTCGTTACGGGTAGCCAGAAGCCAGAAAGTCTGACAACCAGTCGTACCACGGCGTATCGTGTTACCCAGTAAATGGGTTGTGGAGGTCAGATAGGGAGTCGCTCCATGTAAAATACTGGTATTCAGCTACGTCCGGGTAGACTGGAAACTGACTCCAATATAGTTGGGAACAGGCTAGGCAGATTAATTGATACTACGTCGATATTTCTAAGGACGCTGAAATGTTTATCTATGTTTGAACTGAATGGTCTTGGAACAGGCTCGTTCTCCAAACAATGATCGTTTTGGTTTTGATAAAGCCTAAATATTTTCAAAATAGATTGTTTAAAATTGTGGCCCACCGCTGACATTTTCTTTGGAAATCATCATCACCATTTAGGTAATCACGCTAATATTATAAAGGCAAAAGTTTGTGAGTGTGCTTTTTACTTCTTCACGCTCAAACGGCTGAACCAATTCTGATAAAATTTTGTATGGAGGTAGCTGACACCCTGGATTAACATAACGCTACTTTTTATCCCAATACTCTCACGGGATCGAGATTTACGCAGGTGAAACCGCGGGGTGCAGCTAGTGATTAATTAAACATTTGTACATTTGGTGCCGGACGGTTCCGTGTGGTACCAGACGTAAAGAATAGCACCATCCTATTTCCTCCCGTAGGTGTCGTAAAAGGCGACCAAGGGGCTTACTAGAGAATGGGCAGCAGCCTTCTCTATGTATTTTAACACTATACTGCGATTGCCAACCCTCCTGCCAAGCATGGTGATTATGGCAACCCCCCCTCTTTTTTGAGGGAGGCCTATGTCCAGCAGTAGACGTCTTTCGACTGTAATGATAATGCTAAAATACACCTAGCATTAAGAGTTTCTAAAATTACTCGATAAGCAGCATAATAATTGCAACGAGCGGGGAAATTGTGTATAACACAGTATCAGTACCTACCAATGGGTTTCGTTTTGACAGTTCAACAACATTCATTGCGTTATTTACGTTGTTGAGCAGACACATTTTTTTGAACATATGAAGCAATGGATTAGCAATATACTTCAAAATCATTCCGATTGTGAAGGATAGTGTGTTACGCAATTATGGTGCTAGTGAAGACGCTGACAACAGCTAAACCGCGGTCACTGTCAGACTGCATACAAAAGAAAGAGAAGCGTGACGATACAACGCTTGTAATTTATTGCAAAAAACGAATCCATTATCTATTTATTCAAAACTC
The DNA here is from genome assembly GCA_963921375.1 of Tiliacea citrago. Lineage (NCBI taxonomy): Eukaryota > Metazoa > Arthropoda > Insecta > Lepidoptera > Noctuidae > Tiliacea > Tiliacea citrago. The sequence continues at coordinate 5,313,693 of OY992799.1, forward strand.
AGTTGAGTAATCAAAAATAAAAAAACAACCAAGTTCTGCATACTAATATGACGTTCTTGTTATTAATTAAATAACAACCGTACGTTGATATTTAATACAGATATTTTGGATTGAAACTCAAAGTAAAGGGTTAGTTTACCGTTAATTTGTATCGAGATTTTTTTTCTAAACGTGATTTGGTAACAACCAAGTTCTGAGAAATATGTTCAAGAATAACATATATTTTTTCCGCTACCACAAACTTATAAATTTGGCGTTTTTTAAGACAAGCCTACAGTTAAACAGATCGTGATGGAATTCGACTAGGTACTGAGTGGATGAAATATGGAAATAAATACAATAGTTTTGATTGACGTGCATCTGAATTGAAATAGCAATTTCTGTCTGGTTTTTAAATGGATTTTTGAGATCCTATGTTATTGCATTGTTAATACAAAAGCATTAACAAAAAAAAAACATTATATATGCTTAAGGCGCTGACTTTTAACATTTGCCTCTTGCAAATGTTAATAGTAGGCTTGGCCTTAACAAAAAAAAAACAAATCTATATAGACAGTGGTAGCGGAAAAAAATATGTTATTCTTGAACATATTTCTCAGAACTTGCTTGTTCCCAAAACACGTTTAGAAAAAATAATCTCGATACAAATGAACGGTAAACTAACCCTTTACTTGAGTTTTGAATCCAAAATATCTGTATTAAACATCAAAGTACGGTTGGTATTTAATTAATAACAAGATCGTCTCTATTTGTATGCAGAACTTGGTTGTTTTTTATTTTCGATTACTCAACTCATTTTTGAGTAAATAGATAATTGCTTCATATTTTGCAATAAATTACAAGCGTTGTGTCATCGCGCTTCTCTTTATCTTGTATGCAGTCTGGCAGTGACCGCGGTTTACCTGTTGTCAGCGTCATAATGATGAATTATAACTGTTTTCATTGAGTTTAACTCAGCCTATCGCAGTCCACTGCTGGACATAGGCCTCTCCCAGGCTGCGCCACAGCACCCTGTCCTCCGCCTTCTGCATCCAGTCTGTCCCAGCCATCTTTTTAAGGTCGTCGGTCCATCTTTTTTTTTTTGTTGGTGGTGGTGTCTGATTCATGGGTCATGTCCGGTTTTTGGGTGACGGCTCTGAGTGTGGAAATTATGACTACATTGTTACATTGGGATCGCATCTGTAAAAACAAATGTAAGTGGTAATACTCGTACTATAATAAATAAAATAAAATAAAATAAAAAATCTAGCGGTTCATTGAGTTATCAATTTAATACACGAATACAATGGATGATTAATTTGGCCCATTATGATTTTACATTACTGCATTAAGCTTACAGTGCTGACATACGTACTTACATGTATGTATGCTTTCAGTGACTTACAACTGTTCTACGGATAGTTTTTTATTTTTATTAAATATTAAATGATACCAATAATATCAATTAACTACAACGGGGAGCCGGGCTTCTCTTAAAACACATCACCAGTCGCATGCTTCCAAAATGAAACACATCCTTAGCAAAACCGAAATTGAGGACTTTACCAAATCCAGGTCGAAGCAAAGACTTGTAAACACGAGATCTTTAATAACCGAACAAATAACTTCCCTTCACATAACCTCAAACAAAGTCAAAGAAAACGCTCATCAGGACTTATAACAATGATATTTGCGAAGTAAAAACCCATCTAGAATTTTTTAACGAAACAAAAGCTAGGGAAAGCACGCGAAAGAAACAGAATTTTATGAAAATTGTTCTTTTGACTTCGGCTCCTACGAGTATAGCGACGGAACTGCGCTTAGATATTTTTTCATAAAATACTTGGAAGACACGAACGCAGAGATTTATATTTATTTTGAAGCATTGGAACACCCAGTCAATAAAGGAATCAAGTTTACGGCTTGAGCGAGTACAGTCTTTGCTCTTTACGTCTTTACAGTCACTACTTACTTCGTTTGCTTTGAGTCGTAAATCTTAACTTTAGTTTTCATTCTTTGGATTCTTCAGTACTCCAAGTGTAAGTTTGCAAGAGAGTAAACGTAACTAACGCGTTTGCGTTAAGATTTTTATTCTCACCCTTATAGTCTTAGCATTATGATCTATCGGTCAAATTTTAACGCAAACGAAATAGTTACGTTTACTCTCTTGCAATCTTACACTTGGGGTACTGATCTTCGGTTCCAGCACGATCGTGCGGAGCGTAACGTAAATTAAAACGATTTTAATCAAAGTCAAATCGTTTATTTCAAATAGGCATATAAAAGGCACATTTGAACGATAACATTAATTCTAATTGCCCCCCCTCCCAAAAGGTAGTTTCGTATGGAGAATAATGGGCAACAAACTCCACTGTTACTCTTTTAAAATGTTTTACAATATTTTATATCCATTTCTAATAATATCAATTATGTGAAGACGATGCACCTAGAGTAAAATTACTATACCACAATAGGTAAAAATAATGAAACATGAAGCAATGCCAGATAAAGGCTCGTACAGACTGGTGCGATATCGCGAGCGCGACAGGCACCGACAAAGAAATTGTGCTACTCGTACTAGAGTCGCATCGCGCCCGCGATATCGCACCAGTAAGCAAGTCACAAGCTGCAAGCCTTAAATTAACTATGATACTAATATTTAAAATACTCGTTTCGTACACAATACCCATCAACTTAGTTTTTTAATTAATTAATACCTTATTTATACCCCTAGCTAATAATTATGCTTGTCGCAAAAGTTTAAACCAAAATACTACAAGATTGGTGTATTTTCGATTAACAAAACGTTCGTAAATACGAACTTCGAACTTCGCGCGTTCGTGCGAGGGCCTCTGGACCCTTTCAATTCAGCCAAGAGCTGTATACTCATAAAGGTATTGGGCCTCCGAAAATATGTCCGTAAGTAACAGTCTTAAATGGCCATGGCACGAATAAGCCTGGTTATTTTACATTAACCTTACGTAGTATGTAAGGACCGTTCCAGGTGGCATTCTATAGTCTCTGCCTACCCCTATGGGATGGCGTGAGTTTATGCTACCGTAGGTAGGTGTTAACCCGTAAAATCATCATTTTCTCACGTTTATACTGTTTACGTACTTACTTATATCCACATTCAAAATTTATGTGCGTTAGAACACATATTATGAAGCCGCACCCACCTTGGTGACCCACCCCTCCTTGCAAAGGCTTTATCTTGTATAATACAAATTCACGAAGCTTCTTTTCTCTCTCTTATGGAACTTGATAAAAGGTAGCTGGCCGTCTACGCCGGTAAAAAATATGCAAGCCGTATTCAATTACTGCAAAGAAAAACACTGTCTATTAATCCTAGTCCACTCAAATATTGGTGACGAACTTAATTTTTTCCCAAAAAAAAAAAAAACAAACTACAATAAAAAAACTATATTCCGTTGGTATATGTAGTTAAATAAATGTAAACAAAAAAACCCACGTGACGAGAGCTGTCAAGTAACCGACTAAACGTAATAACTGGCACTTCGGTTGGCATGCTACGTCACAGTTGTACTCTTCAATTTAGCAACGTTTTATTTCGTTCACGTTTAGAGAGAGAGTCTTTTTGGGATCTTTACATTAGACAGATTACAAAATAATATAGTAATATAATTATAAATCAAACTAAATAATTGTGCTCATGCAATTACATCTATGAAGAGTAGTATAAGAATGAATGATAAAGTTTATCATAGAGTAGTAAAAGAAGAAACTTTCGTAATAATAATAAAAAAAAAAATGTTATAAGTTACAACGTATTTTTAAACAAGAAAGTGTCATCTATATAAACTCTTTTTTATGATTTGTTTACTTTTATTTAACTACCTAAACCTATGGAGTAGAGGCAACACTAGCATTACGCAAGGGTGCCACCCTTGCGTGGAGACTCCCGCTGCACGCGCTGGCTTAGAGACTCAAAGTCTATATAAATTTTTATTCACGGTGCTTATTTTCTCCTTCTTATGTTGTCAGGAACTTGGTATAAAGTTAGCTTGCCGTCTAGCCAGTTAAAAATATGCAGGTCATATCCAATTACTGCAAAGAAAAGCATTCTCTATTACTCCAGTCCACTCAAATATTTGTGACCTAAAAAACATACCTACTAAAATAATAAACTTGGCAACACTAGCATTACGCAAGGATGGCGTGCTAAGTTCACGTGTGTAGTCGATTTGATTTCAAACGATTACGTATATTTTTTATGTTAACGTTTGCGTTTTGACGGCCATGCTTTTATGCGTTATGATGACACGCGAATTAGGTTACAGGGTTATAAGTTTGCGCAGTAGTGAGGGGAAATTAGTCGATTTTTTTGACGTTTGTGGTGCAACGGAAATTGGACTTGTGTAGGGTTGTTTGTTTTTAATGGGGTGGTTTTCCCTTTATGGAGTAATATTTAATTGTAACGCAAGACCACATCATTATTATTGTTTTTTTTTGTGATTGCTTTTAAGATTTAAGATTTCGAACCCTTTAAGAAAAAAAAAAAAAATATGTTCCTCCTTCCGGGCACCAAAAGTGAAGCAAAAAAAAAACTTTTTTCACTTAAAATAGAAAAATATGTTAAATTATAACAACTATTAATTACAACTGTTCGTTTTTATTTTCTTAAATAAAGTCAGCTCAAAAGAAATTCCTCTTTAGAATCCAAAAAGCTAGAAAGCTCTTTAATACTCCAACAAAAACACTTAGAAAGCACAAAGCATTATTTTTACACAGAGCTTCTACTTTCAAAAGCTGCCTTTTTCTTGCACCGTAAGTGGAAAACTGTGTAAAAGCCCGACTGTGTAATAACTAGTTTTGCCTGCATCTTCGTATTTCCTGAACGAATCGCTGAAAGTGGAAATGAAAAATTTTCAGTCTGTGACCGTTTCATAAGATTGGAATTGATTTTGACTTTGTTTACTGGTCAAAATTTTTACAATTTTAATTGTGTCAAAAGTAGTACTTAAATATTGTAAGTGATTAACAGATTTGCTCAAAAATTGCCACTATAGTTTAATTAAAAACTTCTGAGTATAGACCAGAGTTAATATCGGTATTGCAAGCGTGCCTTATGAAGCATACTTTAATAGTTTTAACTTTCCGAATATTTTATTTTTTAAACTCAAACATTGCATAGAAATTGTATTAATATGAAAAGCTTTTATTAACAAACAAAAAATAATAACCAAAGCTAAAAATAATCCAAACGGAAGAATCAAAATAACATCTGCACTGAATCTATTCGAGCCTAAATACGGGCTTCAATACAGACCGCTACGGGCCTACGCTCGTAGCACTCGTAGATACGTCTACGATAATAGCTACGCTGGCGTAGCTATTATTAAAAATGATGCATTGTATTGTCGGCAACCAAATGGATAAAGGTTTTAAGGTTCCGCACCTTTTGTGTTAGGCTTTTCTTTTTTGTTGTGGGGTAAAGTTTGTAACAGTGAAGGCGATGTAAGGTTTTGGCGATGCGATGTAGAGAAAACTTTTAGATATTTTATTTCGTCGATATTATTCAGAAAAAAACTCTGATATAGTTCAAAAAATAAGTCGGTCTTGTTAGCTTCTAGGAATGAAGTTATGGCCGCTGTGATTTAGCTAGTTAGGGCTGATTTCACCAATGAAACTGAACGCGATCAGCACATCTAAACCGAGTTCAAGAGCTGTCAGTGTCAATATTCCAAAGAAAATAATGGCACTGACAGCTCTTAAACGTGGTTTAAATGCTGATCGCGTTCAGTTTCATTGTTGAAATTGGCACTTGGTCTTTGATTTCAGGCATATATTTATATTTTAATTTGCTGAACAATAAAGTAATCAACACAATTTTTTTATCGACTTAATCTATTATCAATAATAAACTAGGTACAGACGCCACCACATCAAGCTACTACAATCTGTCAAATTTCTTTAAAAGATTTTCAACCTTATGGTTAAAGCATAAGGTTCAAGGTTGATTGGGAAAATTCAACAGTTTCGGTTAGCTTGACCTGCTGGCGCCTGTACATTAAACTTATCTCAAAGATTTTATATTAACGCTGCTGCTGTGAGGTTTCTACAGCTTTTATAATAGTGTATTATTTACAAACAGACACATATTAAAAGTCATCTTCATCTGCAGAGCCTTTCCAAACTATGTTAGGGTCGGCTTCCAGTCTAACCAGATGCAGCCGAATATCAGTATTTTACATGGAGCGATTGCCTATCTGACCTCCACAACCCAGTAATACGATACCCCTTGATAAGACTGGTTTTCAGACTTTCGGGCTTCTGACGACCCGTAAAGACTGTCAAAGATCCACGCATGACAGCCGAACAGCTTAACGTGCTTCTAATTTTGACTTATAGATCTAAGTGATCTATTATTGCTTTTGTATTAAACCATGAAATTACTTATTATAACATCAAACCTATTTTCACCGAATAGTTAGGCGCTTAGTACATCCTTCCTTACGCCAGTTTCATTTAAGACACATTATACCATTTTGTTCTTCACAAAACATTATCTATAAACCATAATACAGTAATAGTAGCCACTGATAAGCCCACTTCAATATTCATTGATTGCTCACTAAGTATTCACTGACCTTCAATGAACTCATGGAGCAATGTACGCTAAAGTCATTATAATGGTCATCACTAGGTACATAATGTATTACTGGTTCATGGCCAATCGGACAGGTGGTCTCACATCGTTCACACACACGTAAACTCGTACAGTTAAACCAGAAAAGTTATGCGGTTCTGTAATCTTCGTGTTTTGGGATTCCCACGGACGCGGATGTCGTGCCAGAGTAAACCCTTTTTTTTTGGGTGGGAAATTATCAAATAACTTCTCTCGCTCTGGGCGGAGCGGGAGGGCGTGTTAGACTTTTACTGACTATAACCCACCCGTGTTCCTTCCGTTGCCTGTGTGCCAGGGCCACGATATCCCTTTTGGACAAACTCAGAGGAAAAAGTTTGTTCTCCGCGCTTGTATTAGTTCACCTGTCATTGCGCGTTTCTATAAAGTTTTCTCTCTGTCGGGTTACTTACTCTGGTCGCAGATCGTCATCTGTAACTCAAAGGTTTTTTTTAGAATTGCAAAGAGCTGTGAAACCATAATTTTGTAATCATGGTAATGCAAAATAGGCAAATACTTCCATGGTTGTAACAGCTTCATATTAAATCTCATCATCGCTCGTTCGTATTTCCGAATATAGACGGTGATTATCGAAGCGCATACTCGTCTTGGGATATCTGTAGGTACATTTATTATTTATACAACCTCATTGGTTACCTGTGGGGTACTTAGATGTGCTTCGGGCGCTTAGAACCCACTAGAAAGATTAGACCGTGAAACTCTTTCTTATGGGGGATGCGCTAAGGTAGCCCGCGAAATTAAAATTTTCTTACGTTTTTTGCAATTTGCAGGTCATTAACAGGTTGTAAGTTGATCTAAATATGATTCGCGGCCGTAACAAACATGTTTTTAATCAATATATAACCTGACACAGACCTGTAAATTGCACAAAACTTGAGAAAATTTGAATTTCGCGGGCTACCTTAGCGCCTCCCCCATAAGGTAGAGGTACATATTTCACGATCTAGGTTCGGACTATAGGTTTGTGTCCGCTTATTTACAATAGGCTTACCCCCTATTACATGGTGAAGAAGTATCGTGTTAACCAGTAATTGTGTTCAAAAGGTCTTAAAGATAGTCGCTCCATGTAAACTACTGGAATTCAGCTACATCCCGTTCGAGTGGAAGCCGACCCCAACATAGTAGTCATAGAGTATGTATGTCCTGCTCACTCAGATGTCTCGCTGATGGTGGCGCGTGTGTTGGATCATTTAGCTCTCTTCAAAATGGTTGAGCTGTATGATGCTGATCCATGCGTTATGTTCGTGAACGGGCGCTGTCAGTTATGGCTGGTCATCTCTTAGCTGCCACGGCTTATTTTAATTATTTTAGTTTTGAATTGTTTTTTTTTTAATCTTTTTATCACGGACGTTTCTGACGTTTTGCATCGTTCTCACATGTATAATTTCAACATGAATGATGTAACCAATACCTTGTATCAATATTTTAACTTTAAAAAATGGCCGTGGAATTTCTTGCCCGTTCTTCTCCATAGGAACCTACTACTCTTTGGAATGGACAACTAGCTTCATATTTCTAACTGACCGACGCCTTGACAATTCAAAAGTGCCTGTAAATATGTTTAATTGAAATAAATGCTTTGAGTTTGTTATATACATATAAGTAAACAATAATACACGCCTATATTCTCCTACTGCAGTCTCATACAGATAATGTAAAAGCATTTATCACCACACTTGCTCAAAGCGGATTGGCGATGTCAGAAAGAGAAGCGCGATGTTGATGCTTGTAATTTATTGAAAAATATGAAACAATTATCTATTTACTCAAAAATGAGTTGAGTAATCGAAAATAAAAACAACCAAGTTCTGCATTCAAATAAGACGTTCTTGTTATTAATTAAATACCAACCGTGCGTTGATATTTAATACAGATATTTTGGACTCCTAGTAAAGGGTTAGTTTACCGTTAATTTGTATCGAGTTTTTTTTTTCTGAACGTGTTTTGGTAACAACCAAGTTATGAGAAATATGGTCAAGAAAAGCTTATTATATTTTTTCCGCTATCACAAACTATACAACATTATTTTTAGTATATATATGCGGAACCTGAATATAGTTTGTTCAGAATAAGGAACTGAATCGATTTCAATAATTTTTACACCATGTTATATTTTGTCCCAAAAACATTTAGGTGTGATTGAAAATGTTATCACCATTTAATTACTTACAATACAATAGCCTAGCCGTACGGACTGCCAAATTATTATCAATGAGCGCAAGACGACCCTGGAGGCGCGGGGGCGCCGCCGCCGTTAGCATGTTTTCCTACGGACAACCCGGTAACATAACAACCATAATAACTTTGTGATTTTTCATTAAACAGTTTTGAAATTTTGTACATAGATGCTTTACATAAAAATACTAGACAATACGTGTTTCGGGTTTCGCTTATACTAAAACTAATATTGTATAGACTTGGCATTTATTTCTTTTAAGACAAGCCTACTTTGTTTTTTTTGCCGCCTTAATTTTATAAGTCCAAGTTTTTTTCACGATGTTTTCGTTCCCCTATGTCAGTGAAGCCCAAGATAAGTAAAAAGACACCCGTATCCTTTGTTTAACAGACTTAATTACTCGCCAACAGACCAACACAGTTGAGCACCTCGAGCAATAATATAAAAGCAATCTTAGCATCGTTCACAAAGCGCGGTGGACTGTCCAGGCTGTGCCACTACAAGCAGGCGACTGGCGAGCTGCCAAAGTGTTCGGGGGCTGCAGGTTCAATAGTCCACCTTATGTGTTTTATGGTCGCATTTCTGTATGTTAGGTAAAAGAGGGTAATTAATTTTTGAGGCTATTAGATAGTTAAAGGGGGCGTTTTGGAGGTACTGCAGTCTGTGATGTTTTGCTTTTGTTTGTGTAAAGCTGAGGAATGAAGACTACTTATTTAGATAGCTTGTTCTGAAATGTCGGTGCGAGGTTCTACATTAAATGTATTTTTCTTCTCTTCACTAACATTATCAACAATGTTATTGGAGAATGCATCAGATACCTATAGAAAATCTTGGGTTCTTGAGAACAGGTTTGACGGTAAAAAGCCACCTGGGTGGCTATTATAAATCTTTTGTAAAGGGTCAAATTAAATTAGCTAGCAAAACTCCGCAGACGTGATAGGTATCGATAATTATCTAAACATGATCAAAGGAGATCCTGGAATATATTTTTGTAAGCAGGTAGGCACATTATACGAAATTGAAAAAATGGACAACCCTACTATTGGCAGGCGATAGTACTTTCGTCGGAAACTTAAAAGTACTAATTATTGGTCAAGAAACTATCCCATTATATATAATAATTAAGTCTTATTTAAAAAATAATATTTTTATTTTAGCTAGTTCATGCTGTTCAACTTTTTGAGACACGAGACATTTCTCAAGAGTACTGTTCCTGGGCATTTTTCTTTTGATGAGTTTTTTTTTGGTGTCTTCAACCGCTGTTAGTTTATTCACTTGATAAATCTGTTTTTTTTTTTGTGTAAACTTCAACAAACGTGATTAGTACCGATATCTAAACATGATAAAATCTGTTTTGTTTGTTTTTTATTTTTTATTTTGTCGATATGGATACCCATCGCAGAGTTTTGCTAGCTAATTTAATTTGACCCTGTATAAAGTAAAAATAGTTTTATTCAAAAATCGTTCGAATTTGCGTTCCGTTTACTTATGTGAATCCTGATTAGGTTATCTTTAATGCACCTACACATCTGAGCTGAACTTTAATGCACCTACACATCTGAGCTGAACTTTAATGCACCTACACATCTGAGCTGAACTTTAATGCACCTACACATCTGAGCTGATCTTTAATGCACCTACACATCTGAGCTGATCTTTAATGCACCTACACATCTGAGCTGAACTTTAATGCACCTACACATCTGAGCTGAACTTTAATGCACCTACACATCTGAGCTGAACTAAATTACTAACTTTCACTATCATCTCTCTTAAATTAAAACAAATTTAGTAAGTAAAATCTCTCGTCAAGTTTTAAGCACTTCCCGACTCGTGTTCGTCGAGGCGAGGTGTGAACCGACTTCTAAGGTGCTCGTGACCTCTCGCTTGTTGAAACCGACGGCTTTAGGAGGCTAGTTATTGCTGTGCATGTTACGTTAAAGTTTAGGTTAGGGGGTCTACTCCGAACATAAATCCGCGTATCGGCCGAATGTTCGGTCGTTTCTTTACTACGGCTAACTATCGCTAACTACGGCGAAAAAAAAGAAAGAAAGACGGTCGAAGAGATAAGCCAAAGTCAAAACTGTGACTTGAAGTCGGGTAAGGACTCAAAGTCAAAAAAGGAAACTGTGGAAGTTATAAAACGGCCGAACATAGTTATAAAACGGCCGATACTTCGGTTGAGCGCTTCGGAGTAGACCCCCAGGGGCGAAGGCTTCCCTTCGGAACAACGACTCTTCTTGAGATTACTATTACTAAACATATTTAGTACATTATATATTATATGTAGGCACATTACAGGTATTTAATACATAATAAGATTTAAAAAAAAAAACAGTAAAATGCGTAGGCGAGAATGAGGTGGAATGAGGTGTTGTTGAATTTTGAATTTTGTTTGTGTAGTGATAACGTCACTCTGGTTCTACTATTTGACCATAGATGGCGTAAAATTAAGAAAGTAAAGGAATGACTTAATGAGGAAAATATTTTCATGTTATCTTGGGTGGATCATATTTATTTATTTTCTCTGGAAATATTACAGCTAAACAAAACAGAATAAAAATAATAAGTGTGACTGTATGGCAACAGTCTATTGATAATATTATAGTAATTTTCTTACTTGATGGTTATGTCCGTCATTTCCAGACATAAACAACATGTTTTTTAATTCTAAAGGTTTAGCTTTAATTATGTTCTAAAGTAAAAACTTTAACCTCATTTAAATAATCCGTTGTGTTGTCAATCGCGTTTTCGCACGATTATCGCATTAGGACATGGCCTAAGAGGCCAGAGGTCGATATATAAAAAAGTTTCTTAGTACCTAAAATATTCATTAAATATCTTTTAGTCCATATTAGGCTTTACGCTCACATCAGTGTCGTTACATTATACTCGTATTCTCACATCAAACGCGTCACAAATGCCTACATATTTCAACAGTAACAACTAACAACCATTACCAAGAAGTTTCCTAAGGCTTTTAGTCTAGATTATCCACAAAGGATTCCTCAAATCATGTCCCTTCCAACATTTGCCTAATGTCAGGTGTTCCGTTACGACATCTGTGACACGGCGAAAACTGGCTATAAATCAGTGTCGAGATTAGCACTTAATGACATTTATATAGACATATGGCACGTGTGAGATCTCAGGGCAGTGACGCTTGTTCGATGTTTCATCTGCCTAGCTTTTCCCAATTGTGTTAGGGGCGGCTTTCTGTCTTGTACACACACGTTTTTCTTGCCGTGAAAAACAAAACTACGGTTTATTCCCTATATGTAGGTAGGCACGATCGCCAGTGTTGTAAGGATCACTATGGAAAGGACGGACACGGTTTATACGTCGTACCGTTAGAAACCGTGCCGTGTACAAAGGGCCTAACTGTTTGCAGCTGAGTACCATTTTTTACATGGAGCGACTGCCTATCTGACCTCCACAACCCAGTTACTGGGTAACCTGATTCCCTTTGGCACGACTGGTTGTCAGACTTTCGGCCTTCTGACTACCCGAAACGACTGTCGAAGATCTACGAATGACAGCCGGGACGATCGATCTTTGTTGGTGTAAATACCAAGTTAGACTTTTCACGAGGTCAATTTAACTTCACTTACTGTTACTAAAGCATGTCAGGGACGACGAACCAATGAATTTTTCCCTTACGAAAATTCGCTCAACGCGCCTAAAGACGTTTTCACTTAAAAAAAAACCGGCCAAATGCGAGTTGGACTCGCGCACGAAGGGTTCCGTACCATTATCTATAAAAACGGCAAAAAAATCACGATTGTTGTATGGGAGCCCCCACTAAATATTTGTTTTATTTTAATTTAATTATTTATTTTTAAAGCGAATATATAACTAAATATTCTGTGAATATTTCAAGCGTCTACCTGTTGCCGTTATCAATATCGAGCTGTCAACTGTCTAGCTATCACGGTGCATGAGATACAGCCTGGTGACAGACGGACAGACAAGCAGACAGATATATAGATAGACAGACAGACAGACGGCGGAGCCTTAGTAATAGGGTTCCCGTTTTACTCTTTGGGTACGGAACCCTAAAAAGTGGGTGACATCTTTCTATTGCTATCAACAACAAAAAACATGTGATCCGTAACATATCTGGTGAAATTTGTGTGCCAATTCTATCTCTTTGATTCCCCAAATGTTGCGACAGAAAATAACCTGAGAATTTTAAAAAAGCTAAATAGTGAAATAATTTTTCGAATCATTACAACTTACAATCTATATAGTACTTTATAATTCCATGAGTACACTAATACAATGCTATTATAAAGTACTTACTAATTCCATGCTATTAAAAAGTACTTACTTATTCCATGCTCAAGTTGTCACTTCCTGTGACGCACTTCCGTCCCTTTTCACGACATCACTCACACTGAAAGCGAGAGGAAATACTCGTATGCTACAGATCAAAAAGAATCCGCCAAGCCAGCTGTCACATTCGTTCCAATTTGCATGTCATCACGCGAGTGTACGCTTACAACTGCTTACATGAAGTGTTTTGTCATGTTGTCGTATTTAAATCGAGTTTAGTATGTTGTCATGGGTTAGGTAGTCTGTTTTACAGATTTTTATTACCTACTACTTCCATAATTTTTTGTAAACCCTTACCGTCTTATTACAAAACAAGATTTATATTTTGACATGGCTCAAACCATGCAGCCAGTTTTAGTAATAAAAACGTAACTGTGATTGAAATACCGTTCATTATACAAAACTATAAGCTTAGTTCGATACTAAGTTGTCAATTTTGTATTAGGAACTTTACCATAGACGGAATAAAGTTCGAAATTCAATAATGGCTCCATGGTTTAAACCTGGATCTGTGGGTCTATACAAATATTAATATCGTACTGGAGTCAAAACTGTACAACGAACATTTTTGACAAAAAATGTAATTGATACGAGGTCTGGGAACGTTTCTTATGCTGAAAATATAATTTTTGTTCCAGCATCACGCAAATACTGCCGGATAGATTCTGTTCAAAATTTTCTATATTCCTATAAGTCTGGTCAGTCTATAGGCTATAAATTATCACGCTATTTGTTATGGGGGATAGGCAATATTACATTATAATTATGTTCGTATTTTTCTGTCAACAACCGCAAATTGTAAAAAGACGAGCCTAAAGGTATGCAGATAGTTACAGATTTAACTTTTTAAATGACTATCACCACGCTATACCTTTATGGAGCTAAGCAGTCAATCATAACATTTGTAAGAACGCTTCTTAGCGGATCGATACCTGTGGTTGTAAGTTCGATCCCCAAATAATGATACTTTTTGTAATTCTTTTGTTTTCATATTGATAAACTATTATAATTACCGTAGTTCGAAGAATAATATACACAGAAAAACATAAAGTATAGACAGACGTCTTCTGCCATCTATGGCTATAATTAAAATCTATGGTTAGGTGACTGTTTATGAGAAATCCCGTGTGTTTACAGTCTACTGTTATATTGTTTTAGTGATAGCTGTTCGTCAGGAATAATCATTAAGAATGCATCAGTCAGTGTATCAGTGTTGTGCTGAGACCAAAACTAAGAAACGTAGTATAGTCTTATAAAAATGAGGCTGTTATTTTAGCCCCTTTATTGTGGTGTCTTACGACTTCCACGCAAACGTAGTCGCGGGCAGAAGCTAGTACTAAATAGGTACTTATTATTAAAGATGATAAAATAGCGAGACATTGCTTGGAGCAGCATCTACCTAAGGTAATGTAGGTATGTATTTATGTATTAGTAAGTATTATTAGTCCACACGTCTGTTTTTTTTTTCTGTAGGTAGGTATCATACAGAAGCTTGTGGCTCAGTAATAACAGCCGCACGGGTCGATACGTTAAGCTACGCTTGCCGCTGTTAGTCCGTGGATGGGTGACCACAATTACAAAAAAAAGCTCCGGGAACAGTCTGATAACATTTTTCAATTAATTAGCAGCAGGGGCATATTTTTTATACTATCGGGTATTTTATTATAACTTTTCGAACCCATTCCAAAAAAACTCTTTTTCATCAAAGTGGTTCTGCATATTATGCCGCACAATTGATGTATGTATTGAGAACGCATTGGAGTCTTTTTTACATCAAATAAATTTGTGAAAAGGTGTAAATTAATTTTAACAAACAAAGCAGTCTCGTAGATGTACATAGCTGGCATAGTAAATAATTAAAAATAAATTAAATGAGGTGCACAAGTTTCGGTAGGTTTTAAGCCACACATGGATTGAATACATCGTTTTCGCGCTTTAAAAACATTCACTCTTTCAGTAGATTGCCCTCAAAAAATAACACCAAACTTCAGAACCAATGCAACCAATCCGTGATACGCTATTAAAAGTGTTTGTGTATTACAGATATTCTATTTCACGAAGTCCGTTCGGCTTTGATTGTAGTAGTGACGTATCCCGACAAGCGCGCTTGTGTGTGTAAAAGTAGGTAACGTTAGCAAAAAAATCTGATATATATTCAAGTCGAGATTTAATAATCTAAATAAAATTTTGGTTTTAAAAGTATATACATTTTGTAAATAAATTAGATTAGGTTGCAATAAATACAAAAATATTAAGAATATGTAGGCATTTAATTAAGCATTGGTGTTACAGAATGGAAACGAAACAAGTAGGACTATTCAGTATTTTCAATCACTATCAGATAAATTTTTTGATGAAGTGGATGGGAATTCCTTCTCTTCTTTTAATATTCTTTGAACTGTTTTTTGGCTCACACCTGTAGCTTCAGCTGTACGGCGTGTAATGTCTCGTAAATGAGACAAATCACAGTTGAGTTCCATTAATGATTTTGTAAATTCATATTCTTCTCGCAGAAAATGATAAACACTAGCTATCATGTTTCGACCCTAAAACAAAATGTAATCAAAATAATTAAGTAATATAAACATTTTATAACACAAAAAAACATTCATTTTATAAATACTTCTATTGCTATATTAAGTATCTTTGTATAACACTTTAATTGAAAACGTATAAATAAATATTACCACACTATGGACAACTCTTCTTCGTTTTGTTGCCATGCTGACCTTACTCCGTGAAACAATTTGGCGCGAACTAAAAACCACTACTGATCCGGACCGTGTCCCGATCGACACGGAGCGCTCTCGAGGTTACGCACACAAAAACAATGTGCATGTGCACGCTTGACAACATTCATAGCCAAACGGACTTCGTGACATAGAACATCTGTAACTTTTTTTGACAGCTGAAACAGTACATACGTCCCGGCTGTCATTCGTGGATCTTTGACAGTCGTTACGGGTCGTCAGAATCCCGAAAGTCTGACAACCAGTTTTACCAAGGGGTATCGTATTACACAGTAACTGGGTTGTGTAGGTCAGATAGGCAGTCGCTCCATTTAAAATACTGGTATTCAGCTGCATCCGGTTAGACTGGAAGCTAACCCCAACATAGTTGGGTAAAGGGTTGGCAGATGATGATATATATTTTTATTCTCTTAAATATCTATATCTTTCCAGCCAGACTGAATGTTATCTACAGGCCATGTTCAGTAATCAAATCCACTACCCTCAGTTCAAACCAATCCTACCACCTAACATTCAGTAAAAAAAAATTGTAGGTTCTTGAAAATAACACAAACTGGTCAACACCGGATGTTTGTTGCCATGTCCATAGACGAACAACCGCTCTATAGAGCTCCATAGAGCTAATATTGACGTGAAGTTGCTAGCCCGGAAGAGTACGTAGATGGGTAATAATAAACTCGCCATCTGCATCGTCTAGACGCTTGGTCTAGACTAGAGGACTTTATTATTATTACTTACGGTTAGTGGCGATTGTAATAAGCTTGATTTCATAGACAATTATTTTTTCTGTAGCACGGGAATAATGTCGTGCAATAAATATAATTAGCCTATAATGTTCGCACTGCTGGGACACATACATCCTCTCTTCGAAAGGGCTATAACTCTACCACGCGTCTTCCAATTTTTGGGTCTGGGACGTTTCCTCACGATGTTTTCCTGCACCGTTTTGAGAGCAGTGATGATGAAATTATTTACACAAATTTAAGCGCCTGCTTGGGACCGAATCCACGACCTACAACTCGTCGGGGCCATTACCACTGCACCACCATTGCTCTGTGCAATAACAACATAACGAAATATTTACCTTTTTACTATCCTTTTAGCCCAGATACACCTTTGGTGGTATGAGGAACAGGGTGTAAATTTCACTCATAGAAAAGGGAGGATCCTCCAACCAGACGGGTGTTGTGTCTGGTGGGCGACTGCCCGACGATTGAAGTCGGGAAATTGTATATTTATGCTAGTTGCGCGGTAAACTCTGCTTGCGCGATGCAGGATTTGCATGACGTCAGTGTGACGCGTAGTTCGCATGTGGCGATGATGATGCCGCTGCACACTCATACTTGCAAAAAAATATTTGTATAAAGGGTGTTTGGTAGTATGCGTTTATTCCGTGACATGCTGTAGTTACAAATAAGGGGATACTGTTCATCCCCCTAAAATAAACGGGGTTCCATATTCTAACAAGATTTTCAGAAACAATATACAAAAATACCTACAATGCTTATTGCATGAATTGACTGTTCGTTTTATAAAAGCACAGGAATAATAACCATTTTCAATAGAACGTGCCTGGCAATTGTACATGGTGTCAACTTCATTCAAATGCACAATATGCTGGTCAGTGCAGTGATTTCGGAAGCGCGCCGAATTAATTATACGTATCTCGGTTTGAGAGCCGGCAATATAATTGTATCGTTCAAAAGTTCGTACCAAAATGATAGTGTATGCAGTTTTTTTACTTGAAAAAACCGCACTCAACTCTAACTAAAAATTAGCATTTTAAAGCTTAATATAATTACGCAAACGGATCCCTGAATCGGAAAATGGTCTTCACAGACCCTCATTTTTTGAACGGCATATCCAACGATTTCTCACATTATGGGATAGACGAGAAAAAAAAAGATCATGGCCTCACTTTACGCGTAGGGAGGTGATAAATATGTATACCCATGCCATAGCAGTCTCTGAGCTAAGCCGGGGACAGACAGACAGACAGACATACGGCCATGGCGAAACTATAAGGGATCCTTCTTGACTACGGAACCCTAAAAATTCGTTTAATTGCACATGAAATTTATTGCTGCAATAAAAGATTTTATGTAGAATTAAACGAATTTTTGTAAGTACTTACACTGCTACTAGGATCGTTTGGCGCTCGAATGACGTTGACAGGGGAGCCGGTGGTGAACATTTGTGTAATTGTTTTGTGACATGTCACTTGAAGCGCATTTAAAAAAAATTGGATATCGATGATGGATAGCTGCAATACCAAACGGGGATACAGAATTTTTATCATTAGTTTTCTGAAATGCGTCTCACTATGGACGTTAATTTAAAGAAGTAGTCACGGTAAAAACAATATGGCGGCGTCAGTTCCGATTTTGGCCGCGCGCTAAAATAACCTATAAAACGCCGCAGAGCTACAAGCTGAGGCGTTTTATTGTTTTCAACAAGCCAATATCGCAGAAAAGAGGCATAGAAGTTACGTTGACTAATAGCCAAAATGCATCACAAAAGATTTTGAAATATTGATTTCAATATCCCAGGACGATCAGGAGAGATTTTTGCTGTCGATACGAAAATCCGTAAGAAGTATCTTCACTGCATATTTTATGTTCAATTTCGCACTGTAGCTGCTCTGATATTGATGACATTCTAGCACCGAAGACTGTTTGAATAGCAGTATCACCGAATACCAACAAAAAACATCAAGCCAGTATTCCCTGAACGGGTATAATAGGTCAAGGTGTATTGGTGCAGTACAACATTTTACCAGAAATGTTTAAGTCCCATGTAACAAGGGATGCCTATTAATAAAATAAATAAAAATCTTTATTTCAGACATTTTTTTTTTTTTTTGTAAAAAAACGTTGCCCCACAATAATAATAATTAATTTCTCCTGTATCGTGGGTGCGTTTACAAACATTTAAACTCACATACACAAACAGCCAGACCCGGAACAACTACTTACAGGTCATACAAATATTTGTTCCGTGCGGGAATCGAACCCGCGACTCGCAGCGCAGCAGTCAATCGCTTAACCACTGCGCCAACCGTGCCGTCAATGAACAGTCCATAGGTTGTTTAGTGATGGGTTAGTAACAGAAAGTACTTATAGTCTATATTAGTATTGTTAGTAAGGATACAAACACAGCTAAAACCTCACCAAAACCTAATAATTACCTAAGCCCGCCCTCGAGGCTCAGTGTGCACCATATAGGTAACTTAACTACGTATACCTATACCTATTTCCACCCAGTGCCGTTGAATAGGACAGTCAGGCCTGTTAACAATCATTTTCAGGATGCCGTTCCGTGTGTTACGCAAGCGCTGTAGCAAGGAAGCGGCTTTTTTACGCATGATGGCGTGAAATCCATCTGTGTGAGCTTCGGCAAACATGCCCGAAGCACTACAACGCGGCGGCAGCCGCAACAGCATCCTGAAGGCGTTATTATATT
Source organism: Tiliacea citrago (assembly GCA_963921375.1). Lineage (NCBI taxonomy): Eukaryota > Metazoa > Arthropoda > Insecta > Lepidoptera > Noctuidae > Tiliacea > Tiliacea citrago. The sequence goes on from OY992799.1 coordinate 5,333,062, forward strand.
GCCATGAACCAGGCACAAATCTAGACTCCGGGCAGCATTCATTATATTCTATTGAATATACTTATTATAACAAAACAACCCTTGTTTTATACTTTTTAGATTACATTAGGCCAGTTAAAATGAGTTCTGTTCAACGACCTGAAACACAACTCAACTGAAAGCCAGCTATTGAGCGACCATGACTGTTCAAACTGCCAGTCACTAATGGCTACAGAATGGCCTGTGATAATCATATCAGGAACACTTTTGCCTACTATTAACATCTTATCACGACGTGCCAAACGCGACTATTATGGCCATAACTGACTGGAGCTGCGACCAATCAATGCAGAGCTCTCGAATAACGTTCGGAAATACGGGCCATAATAGGCACCGTCATTGTCAAAATATGGGCCTTGATCGACCAGGCCAGTTGACTATAATGTGTCTTTTTTCAGTCTTAACTCTATTTATTTGGCTAGACATGCATGTGTGCTTTACTCGATGCGTCTCTTCTAACTAACCACCACGGCCTCAAATGTTAACACATTCATTTATTTTCTTCATTCAATAATAAAATTTCAGGTTTTAGTCTTCTAGTAGACCGTATAAACCAAAGAATTATCATTGGTTGCGAGTAGACTCATTGTTATGGCTGCTGCCACTGTGTAGTGTGTTTGGAAAAGCTTTGAATATAAGGACGTAGACTGGTACAATCTGATGTATTTAATAACTTAGAAATTACAAGGATTTGACACACATATTGAAATGTCTTTAATTAAACAGACACATTATTCTCTCTGGATGTCTCCATTGTGTGAAGAAAACCTATCTAGTTGTACAGTTAAACGCAGTTTGACGTTCCAAATCAATCGATCCCTGCATACTTTAACCACAAACCACACAAAATATTCATAAATAAATCCATAAAGTAAAAGCGTAGTCACTCATAAAAAGACGTGCCTCGATAAACGTATAAATATTTTTATGTTATATCTCTTGGTAGGTACATCTCTAAAACCTTATGTATCATTCAATTCAAGGCTTGTTTTGCCCGTCACATGCCAGCTAGACAACGGTGAGCCTCATACAAGCTGCCAGTTTAAATTCTGGCGCTAAGCCAGAAAATATTAAGTATACATTATACTTAATATTTTCTGGCTTAGTTTATGCCAACAAATGATTTTAATATGAGCACTGTCCACTCCAGTTGGCACAAACTGTTAGTTTTTAAATCAATATTGGGCGTTCTCATACAACTTTACGATTTGTTTTTTGTAATTCACATATTTGCTTTTAACAAAAATATTGCTGTTATAATTAGAATATATCCCGTAGTGAAAAACGAGCTGAACAGTTTGTGCGTCCGTCCCTTACAACCTGTATACAAGCATTCCTAAACCAAACTGCCAATGGCCATATTTTAACTTGAACACCGTCCTTGCCAGACAAATTTTAGGAATGTGAACATAAACTCACGCCTTCTTCCCATGGGGGTAGGCAGAAACTATAGAACGCCACCTGCTAAGTTTCGTACATACTCCTTTTGCTTCGCTTACAATCATACTAGTGTTGTAACGGCACCTTCCCTCTGCTCCGCAAGTGCGGGACTTCCGCAAGAAATTCGCCTCCGCTACCACCTTTGTAAGTTTTTTGCAGAGTTATAACGAAGCGCGAAGAGCGACGCTGGGCACCGCCGCGCGGTTGGGTCTTGCACATGAAATGGTCTGAATCGTGTTTGTGCAGCGGGGGCAAGCGGGTAGGAGTAGACTAGGAACTTAACTATGATGTACATATTTTGAATAAAGACTTTGAATACGATTAGGTAGATTTTATTTCAATAAAAACATTAATCTCCTTCTGAGGCAATCGGGTAATAAATGATTATCAATGATCTTTTTCCCCACATCCGCTTCCGCCGAGGCCAAGCTCTTCACCTCCGTATCCGCCTCAGCTTCCGTTCTAGTTCATACATCTGATCATGCACGCCGGTTGCGATCCGCCCGATTATGACTTACGCGTGTGCTGCTTTCGCACACGCCCGTCCCCACCTCATTCATAGAATGCAGGCACTTCAAAACCGATTTCTCCGTAAAATTACGGACGCTCCATGGTTCGTTCGGAACGAAACCCTTCATGTAGATCTAAAAATCCCCACCATTAAGCAGTTTATGAAACGCGTGACAAAGCGGTTCTTCGAGTCCGCAGATAGACATCGCAACCCCTTGGTTGTGCAGGCAGCTAGCTATAGGCCTTCTCAGATTAGTCAGACTCGCCGACCTAGGCATACTCTCTTAGATCCCACTCCATTACTCTCCTTCAGGAAAGCAATAGGGCCACAAGTACAGTGCACAAATACAAACCGTCATTCCGTCCTCGCCGCCGAGGTACCACGCGAAGTTCAAGAATTCATTTTTCCCCCCGGGGACCTTGCACGTCGAACCGCCAGCCCCGAGGCTGAGTGAGCCGTAGCATTTAATAGTAATCCCCTCAATAATCATGAATTTAAACTTTCGATCCAGCCCATCCCCAACTTGCTGTTGGTCCCCAACGACGCCCTAAGCCGAGGTTCTTACCCCACAGGGGGTGCCCATAGAGCGCTGTCGTTTAGTTTGTAATACTTATATTTACGCTCCTGGCTGGAGGCTTTAAGCTCACACCTTAGGGCAGCCACAGGAAAGACCGGTTAAGCAGTCACGGCCTCTCAAGGTCAACTGCGAGATGCCATACAAAAAAAATAAAAACCGGTTGCGAGTACTGCGCACCTGTCTTTTCTGAAGAACATTACCAATTAGGTCACTATATGTCCTCCTAGGGCGTCACCTCCGGCGATTCCACTCACCTCTGCACTATGAACAATTCGTCAATATTTCCATAAAGCTTCTACAAGTACCTATAACTACAGTATTACAAATTGTCCGCATCCTACAGCAACTCAACTAGACACAGGTGGCCATATATTGTGTTAATTATCTAAACGCCCTGATTAACGCGGCCAGTGTATCTACTGTTCATCGGGAATCAGTCACGCTTCAACCACCATGTGGGGTCACAATTAATATATGTCGTTAATATGACTGGGATCAGACTTAATTATAAGTTAAAAAAAAATGTGTTTATTATCTTAAATCTATACAATTAAGTTGCCGGGGCTTCCCAGAAAGTAATCCGAAGATACTTGTGATGGGATAAACCTTGCTCTTCCTCGATTAATTAACAATTGTTTCGTTGTGCTAATTAGGTATAAGTTACACATTTTTTTTATTAAACCAATAAAAAGAAAAAACCGGCCAAGTGCAAGTCGGACTCGTGCACCAAGGGTTCCGTACCATTATCTATAAAAACGGCAAAAAAATCACGTTTGTTGTATGGGAGCCCCCTTAAATATTTATTTTATTCTGTTTTTTCGTATTTGTTGTTATAGCGGCAACAGAAATACATCATCTGTGAAAATTTAAACTGTCTAACTATCACGGTTCATGAGATACAGCCTGGTGACAGACGGACAGACAGACAGACGGCGGAGCCTTAGCAATAGGGTTCCCGTTTTACCTTTTGGGTACGGAACCCTATGTGTAATAAATTCGTGAAGCTTACCTGCTATCTCCGGGGGTACCCCGCCGATCCCAAGAAGCGTGAAGCAGTGGGCTTCACGCTTCTTGGGATCGGCGGGGTGGCTAGGTATGAATCCAGGTTAAACCACACTACACATATTGTCCACAGGTGCTGGTTATGTTAATTTCTAGTGTCTTGCGGGGATTGTAGCATTAAATCACTGAAGGACCATTTCTTTTCAGAAAAATGTTTTTGTTAGCGCGGAGCGCGTTGGGAGATTTTGACACGTTGATACAGTGAGAAAGTGCGCGGGGACGCGGCGCTAGTGTGCTCATTAGCAGGCCACTCCGATCGCTTCAAAAGAAGAACGGTACTTAACACCCTTTTTTTTTTTTGGGTGGGAAATTATCAAATAACTTCTCCCGCTATGGGCGGAGCGGGAGGGCGTGTCAGACTTTTACTGACTAAAACCCACCCGTGTTCCTTCCGTTGCCTGTGTGCCCGGGCCACGATATCCCTTTCGGACAAACTCGCAACCCTGGCAGGCATTGGTCCTACTGGACCCCATCAGTTGGTGCTGACATCTCTTTGAGGCGCGCGTGGAACACAGCGCGCCGTCGACCCGGGCCTGGTCCTTATCGGACGGCGAGCTACCCATCGCTCACCGTCCACAGGCCCGCGCCTACGGTGGCCGGAAATCGGCTAGCGACTCCCGACGCCCGGGGCGTCTCCTGCGGCGACTAAGGGCGCGAGGGCGCGAATCTTGCCTCACCCTCACGCGTTCCGCCTCCTCCTTCGCGACCATTACTGCTTCGCAGAAGGAGGTGACGGCCTCCCATGCACTCTTGCTCCGAACCATGGCCTGAACCAGGCCCGGACGCGAGAGATCGCCGCCGCCGATCGCCTCCGTGAGGACACGGCGGTGCTCCGCCCAAGCCGGGCAAACCTTCACCGTATGCTCCACCGTGTCTTCCGGTCGCTCCACACAGTGGTGACACCCGGGCGTTTCCTCCCGCTTTATCCTGAACAGGAACCCCCCGAAACAACCGTGTCCGGTGAGGACCTGTGTCAGGCAGAAGGTGAGGACGCCGTGGCGTCTCTCTAGCCACTCCTCAAAGAGGGGACTTATCGCCACAATTGTGGCGTGCCCAGCGCTGGGTTGCGACAATCGCACTCGCCATGTCGCCATGATATCCCGCCGGAGCTCTGTCCGCTGTGCCGTGATTTCTCGCGGCAGCGGAGTTTCACCCCGGCGTTTCACCTCCTCGCGCCACTCCCAGATGTGCGCGAGGACTTTTGCCTCCAGATCTCATGGCGGCAGTCCGGCAAGGAGGCTCGCCGCCTCACGGGAGACCGTGCGGTAACCCCGTACCAGTCTGAACGCGTCCCAAAGGGTCATGCCCTTTGGGACGCGTTCAACCGCTGGGTTGGTCGCAGCCTTAAAGAACGCGCCCACACCGGTGCCCAGTAAAGGGCCATGGACCGCACGATCCCCGCGTAGAGCCTCCGGCAGGAGGCGTTTGGAACCCCTAGATTGGGCAGGAGCCGCTTCAAAGCAGCCCCGGCCCGCTCCAGTCTGGGAGCCAAACGTCGAAAATGCTCCACGAAGTTCCACCGGCTGTCGAGGACGAGTCCCAGGTACTTCATCGTCGACTCGACGCCGATGTGAACCCCTCCCGCCGTTATCTGGGAACCCGACAGTGGCACGTTCCGAGGACCATAAAAACACATGGCCTCGGACTTGTGCAAAGCCACCCAATTGCCAAATCCTATCGACGATTGTCGCAACCCCACGTGCCGCCAGTTCGGCCGCCGCCTGATGCGAACTCCCTTGTGCCAGGACTAGCGTGTCGTCAGCGTAGCAGACTACGCTGACGCCACTAGGGAGGTCGGCGCGCAGCACCCAGTCGTACCCGATGTCCCACAGATGCGGCCTCAGGACCGATCCCTGTGGGACACCGCACGACATCTCTCGCCGGTTCCAATCTCCATGGTGACCGGGGTAGATGACGGCCCTGGCCGTACTTAACACCCTAAAAATGAATAAAAGGTTATCATATATATAGAGTGTAAATATAAAAGGTTTATCTATACTTACTCATATAAGAATCTATAATAATATAATAAACTACTACCCCACTGCCGCTCTACTACCCCACAGCCGCTCTACTACCCCACTGCCGCTCTACTACCCCACTGCCGCTCTACTACCCCACTGCCGCTCTACTACTCCACTGCCGCTCTACTACCCCACTGCCGCTCTACTACCCCACTGCCGCTCTACTACCCCACTGCCGCTCTACTACCCCACTGCCGCTCTACTACCCCACTGCCGCTCTACTACCCCACTGCCGCTCTACTACCCCACTGCCGCTCTACTACCCCACTGCCGCTCTACTAACCCACTGCCGCTCTACTACCCCACTGCCGCTCTACTACCCCACTGCCGCTCTACTACCCCACTGCCGCTCTACTACCCCACTGCCGCTCTACTACCCCACTGCCGCTCTACTACCCCACTGCCGCTCTACTACCCCACTGCCGCTCTACTACCCCACTGCCGCTCTACTACCCCACTGCCGCTCTACTACCCCACTGCCGCTCTACTACCTTACTGCCTCATTAGTCTAGTGGTCGCAAGCGCTACTCTATCATGAGGTCCTGAGTTGGATTCCGAGGTCTGGCAATGTGTTATTGGGATTTTCTATTAAGAATTTCTCAGTAGCAGGCCCGGAGTCTGGATTTGTGGGGTTGATGGCAATTGGCTATAATAATACCTATTAGGGGTACCTATTACATGGGACTTAAACATAACTGACGAAATGTGGGTGTACTATAGGTACACCTCTGCCTAACCCTTCGGGGATTACGGGCGTGATGTTATGTTAATAAAATAAAGCTGAAGAATTAGTTTTATTGTTTTGGGTGTTTGTTTGTTTCAACACGCTAATCTCTGGAATTACTAGTTGGATTTGAAAAAATCTTTTTGCATTTAATAGCTATAAATAATATGCTATAATAATAAAAAATATATAATATTCTTGAGGAAGGTTACAAGCTATTTAATATCACGCTATGATCCTTGGGAGCTAAGCAAAAATAAAAAAAGTCCTAAAATAAAAGCGCGGATGGGTAATGTGATAGGACGCGTGGGCACGACCCACCAGAGGGAGTTTTATAAAAATGTGGCTGTTATTTTAGTATATTGTGTGTTTTACGACTTCCACGCTAACGAAGTCGCGGGCAGAAGATGGTAATTTTATATAAGTTCACTATGGGTGTGAGTTCCACTTTACTAGAGTGTCATGGCTTATTTCAATTGCTCGGGATGAGTTTCAGTTAAAATAAATGGCGTATAATATCAAACAAAGCTTGTCCTCTTGACGTTATCTGAGAATATCAGAAATCTTTGAATTTATCTGATAGAGTTCGGAGGGTTTAGTTTCAGTTTCCGGATAATCGTATCTGGAGACTAACTGTCCCTTAACTTAATTTCCTTAAATTGTGTATTATGTTATGCCTTCATGAAACAAAATTTGTGTATGTTTGTTTAGTTGTACCTAGGAGAAACGCCATGCCCCACTCACCCATAATAGTCAAAAGTGTTTTCCCTTTATTGCCCATGGTCGCAGATACTGTTACATCTTGATAGGGCTAAATGATCTTGCGTTTAAGTCGCTCAGCTGGGTAAGGAGGATGCAATTTTGTAAAGAGAGGCCCTCGGAAAAGGTGGGCCTCTAATTAGAACGAGTCTGGAAAAGATCTCCGTTTTGGGCTCTGGTAAAAAGGAAATGGCACTCATGGGGAACTCCCTAAGGGTAGGGTAGAATTACTAAGGGAAAAAGAAACAATATATGTTGATGTATAATGGTCACACAAGTACACTTCCAATGCACTTACTAGTTTAGTTCATGTACTTTCAATTTTATTCGCGAAGAATATGTAAAAAAATAATAACTTGGCTTAAAGCAATTCTTTATTGCATTCCATATTGTTGGTAAAACATTTGGTAAGCTTAAAATTAATCCCCTGTCGGGCACAGCATAAAAGGAGAGGAGGCATAGCGCTTATTTGTGTTTATATTATTTATGTATTCTGGTAATTGTATTTTTATTTTATGACTACGTTTTTCAGACTCGAGACTGTCAAATAAAAACTAAATATAACTAGGTACATATATATAAAATAATCTTTCACAGTTTCCAGCCAGAGTTAACTAAAAGGGTAGAATGTTTTAGAAGAAAATGTCTAACGTAACAAAACAAACGGCTTTTGATTAAAGAACACGACAAAGAAGGTTTTGTTCTTATTTACAAAAAAAGGGAACATTTTTGTAAATCAGTTATGTTTTTATAATATTGTTTTAAGTGTGGCATCATAATTGTTTGACTGTGCGATTGGAGTAGAGGGATTTTCACCAAAAATTTGTCAGAAACGAAGCTTTGGAAACGGAAAATCTCGCCAAAGTTAGTATGTCTTGAAGCAATTCATTAATTAGTTTTAATTAGGTTCACTGTGCAAGTGCAGATATGATCTGGAATGCGCTGGTATCAAAAAAGATAATTATGCCAAATTGATGACTGTAGAACATAAAAAGTCGTGGAAGTGTCAGACTTGTATCTGTAAAATACCAAAGTCAGGAAACATAGATACTCCTTTGCGCTCCCCGAAGGGTGTCCTTCGGGGAGCGCAAAGGAGTATCTATGTTCAAAACGGAAGAAACTAAAAAACTTGTGCCAGAAAAATATCTACCTCATCATTCTAAAATAACCAAACAAAACGATTAAGATCCTTTCAAAACTGTGGTTTCCTGGAGTTTTCCTTATCAAACAGGAAGAAAAGCACGAAAAGCTAAACCAAAGACCAAAATCGATAACTGTGGTCCTTTCGCTACTCCTTACTAGAGGTCATAATTAGTAGCTTTTGAAAGTCACTCACCATCAGATTTTCATAATATTGTCTTATGAGATGGCGCCAACACCCCTATGCGCAGGATGTCAACAAAAATTACCGATAAGGAAAAATCTGACTTGTTCACTGTGCAAGTGCAGATATGATCTGGAATGCGCTGGTATCAAAAAAGATAATTATGCCAAATTGATGACTGTAGAACATAAAAAGTCGTGGAAGTGTCAGACTTGTATCTGTAAAATACCAAAGTCAGGAAACATAGATACTCCTTTGCGCTCCCCGAAGGGTGTCCTTCGGGGAGCGCAAAGGAGTATCTATGTTCAAAACGGAAGAAACTAAAAAACTTGTGCCAGAAAAATATCTACCTCATCATTCTAAAATAACCAAACAAAACGATTAAGATCCTTTCAAAACTGTGGTTTCCTGGAGTTTTCCTTATCAAACAGGAAGAAAAGCACGAAAAGCTAAACCAAAGACCAAAATCGATAACTGTGGTCCTTTCGCTACTCCTTACTAGAGGTCATAATTAGTAGCTTTTGAAAGTCACTCACCATCAGATTTTCATAATATTGTCTTATGAGATGGCGCCAACACCCCTATGCGCAGGATGTCAACAAAAATTACCGATAAGGAAAAATCTGACTTGTTCACTGTGCAAGTGCAGATATGATCTGGAATGCGCTGGTATCAAAAAAGATAATTATGCCAAATTGATGACTGTAGAACATAAAAAGTCGTGGAAGTGTCAGACTTGTATCTGTAAAATACCAAAGTCAGGAAACATAGATACTCCTTTGCGCTCCCCGAAGGACACTGATTCAAACCAAGATTTAATCACACTAACAGAAGAAATTAACGTCACCATGCGAAAGAGAATAACAAACTTCAACAATGAAACAGCAAGCTCCGAAGATCTGAGTTTCTTAGGAGATACTATACAAACAGAAGAAGATGTCATGATCAATGTGAAAATGATTAGCGATACACAGCCTCAATTATCCTTGCAAACTTTGAGCGAATTGATAATACTACGTTTAAAAGAAAATAATAAATCTATCATAGAAGAACTTACAATACAAACAGAAATTAAAAGAGCGATTGATGAATTGAGACAAGATTTTGATTACAAAACTAAAGACTTAACCGTACAAAATGACCAAAGAAAACAAGAAATAGAAAGTATTAACACTAAATTAGTAAAGTTACAAACAGAAAATGAAAACCTGAAAAAAGAAATAAAAAGCCTACTAACACAAACATCCCGATTACCTAGCACTCTTGAAAGCAACTATAAAAAAATTGTACTCTATGGTATTGCAGATTATTATAAAGAGCCTGAATGCGAACTCTACAATAGAGTTATAGACCTATTTAGCGATATTGTCAACGTCGACTTATCAGGCTATATATAGGAAATGTATAGAGTAGGAAGAAAAGGAGAAAAGCACCGGCGGCTAGTAATTGAATTGCTCAGTAAGAGAATGAGCAGGTATATTATAAACAACAACCATTATTTTCAGGGTACTGGGCTTTTTATATCCGATTTTTTTGATACAAACGCGCGAAAGGAAAGGGCACAAATGCGAGAAGAATTACTCAAGGCCAGAAAAAATGGCCACTATGCCATAATAAGGAACAATCAACTATATATATATGGGAAACATGTCAACATAAAGGATAACAAACACCTACACATAAATACAACAAACCAAGAAAAGGATACTATGACAGCCGTGAGTAACTCTGACCAACCTTGCAATACAAGTATGATTGACGAAACTGAAAATAATACATTTCATAAACAAAGACCTACCATTTAAGATATTGTTCCAGAATATTCAAAGCCTTAACAATAAACTGCATATACTTGAACCTTTCATTAGTCAAAATTCATTGTACAAAGCACTGTGTATCTCAGAGACGTGGTTATCACAAGAAAAGTCAGACATTATTCAAATTAGTGGATATAAGCTAGCATCATCTTACTGTCGTAGCACTCGAGCAGGAGGCGAAGTCTGTATCTTGCTCCAAGAACATATAGAGTGCATACCAAGAAATGACATTACAGACATGTCAATAGAGTATATTATAGAGCTATGTGCCATCGAATTGCCTAAAGAAAATTTATTAATAATTACTATGTATTGGAATAGAAGAGGGGAAGAAGTATTTTATAAACGAATGAATCGAATTATGAAATATATAAACATTAAATATCCTAAATTAAATATAGTTATAGGAGGCGACTTCAATGTAAATATATTATCTATTAACGTAAAAACTAAACAATTTTTAAATTTAATGCGGGGATATAAACTAACACAATACATAAAAACCCCTACACGTATCACACCAACCACGAAAACATGTCTAGATCTAATATTCACAAACTTTTACTATAAAGATATGTACACGACAGTGGAAGAGCTAGGGTTTTCCGACCATAACAGTTCTATTTTATATTTAAACTTACCACAAAAAACAAAAGAAACCATTTGGTACACAAATAAAAGACTATACAATAACACAAACATATTACTTTTCAAATCGAAATTACAGGAAATAAATTGGAAAGATTTATTATCAAGTGATAAAATCATTGACGACAATTACAAAGCGCTTAACGACACGCTCATTAAACTCCTAAATCAAATCATCACAAACAATTAAATTAAATTCAAAGTATAGAAAATATTGGCTCACTGTGGGCATAAAAAAAATCTTGCAAAAACAAAAGATTACTGAAAATAATAACGTCAAAAACTAAAAATCCAATCTTAACACGATATTACAAAAAATATGAAAAAATATTGAAGAAAACTGTAGCGCCATCAAAAAAACTGCACTTTAAAAATAAAATGAAAAAAGCTAATAACAAAGTTAAAACTATGTAGGGAATAATTAATGAACGTACAAACAAGAAAATTAAAGGTGAAAAGCATAATATAACTTTACATATTAATAATAACAAAACTTCAGAGCCCAAGGAGGTAGCCAATACTTTTAATAATTTCTTTGCTTCTGTTGGGGAACGTAACACGAACCCAACTGGTAACAAACCGAAAGGAACCCCTGCTATCTCACCAACAGAGAATACAATATTCCTTAGTCCAGTTGATCCTTACGAGGTAAATTCACTAATAAAAAACTTAAAAAATAAAAAGAGCCATGGTATAGATGAGATTCCACCTACTCTATTGAGACAATGTGCAGATGAGTTAACTCTACCGTTTTACCTACTAAACAACCAATCTTTTGAAGAAGGCGCTTTTCCTAATCTCCTAAAAAATCCCTAATAAAACCGATCCATAAGAAAAACATAAAAACCGAACCCAAACAATTATCACCCCATTGCTCTCTTGCCTACATCTTCAAACATTTTTGAAAAAGCCATGTGCAATCGAGTTTATACGTTCTGTGAAAAGTATAACATATTAAACGACTGTCGATATGGTTTTCGCAAAATCCGATCCACAGTATTGGCAGTGTACAAGTACATCCAAGAAGCCCTCAATATTATTAACAATAAAAAATATGCAGTAGGTTTACTGCTTGATATGACAAAGGCCTATGATAAAGTACAGTTTGAAATATTATTACATAAATTATATAGCATAGGAATCCGCGGCAAATGTTATGATTGGTTCACATCCTATTTAAGGCATAGAGAACAACTGGTGGAAATTGAATTTTACAACCACAGTTCAAATGAAATAGAGTTAATTCGGTCCGAAAAAATAAAATAATTAACGCCTCTATTCCTCAAGGAAGCGTAATAGGATGTTTCCTATTCCTTATTTATATCAACGACCTTCCTAACAATATTAATAAACCATGTGTCTTGTTTGCAGATGATGTATCAATACTCACCTCATGTGAATCAAATCTTAATCTAAATTAAAAATTAAATTCCGTGCTCAACACCACAATAAATTGGATGATCGAACATAATGTTGAAATTAACTCAATAAGACAAAAATAATAGTATTTCACCCCTGTCAAAAAATACCAATTAATATAAATTTCAGCATCAATGACTCAATTTTAGAAGTTGTAAATAATTTCACCCTATTAGGACTAGACATAGACTCACATGTTAATTGAAAATGTCACATTCAAAATATTAAAAGTAAACTTTCAAAATTTTCTTATGCCCTCCGCGAGATCAAAAAAACAACAGATCTTAAAACTGCTCTAGTCATGCGTATGCCTATGCCTGGCTCAAATATGGAGTCATTCTATGGGGTAATAGTACAGACGCGCCCACATTATTTAATATACAGAAGAAATTGATTAGAATCTTAGTAAATATTGAAGAAACCGTCAGCTGTAAACCCCACTTTCAACAACTACAAATACTTACCTTACCCTGTCTACTATATCTTTGAAATATGTAAATTTGTTCGCAAATACCCGGAATTATATACCAAACGAGAAAATATACAAACTAGAATTACACTTAGATATAAAAATAGACTAAACATACCAACTTCGCGACTAAAAATGCACTCCTCCAGTACCTTTGTCATGTCTATAAAAATATACAACAAGTTACCAGAAACCATTAAAAAAATAAATAAAGATAACAGTTTTATTCATAAATTAAAACTCTTTCTATTGGGCAAAAGCTATTATAGTATAAAATAATATTTAGACGATATATTATAATTTACAATAAAGACAAAAATAAACATTTCAATTTAAAACTACACGTTAAATACATATTTAAACAAATAAGTGAATTAATATAAATGCTTCAATAACCAGATTGCAATTATTTAATAAATAAACAATGCAATAACTTATTTTCAATGAATAATAACTTCTAGTCAATAATTAATAAATAATCGTGCAATAATTTAGGTATAATATCCAAATATTATAGTTTAGACTAATACTGATAGCAGCTACTACTACTATTTACTAAATAGGTGCATGAATACATTTAATATTAGAAGAAGAAAGAAGTAGTCATAAAATAAAAATACAATTATTAGAATACCTTAATAATTTAAACACAAATAAGCGCTCTTCCTCCTCTCTCCTACTATGCTGTGCCCGACAGGGTCCATAATTGTGTCTAATATTAAGCCTACCACCTGTTTTACCAACATTATGGAATGCAATAAAGAATTGTGAATTGAATTGAATTGAATAAAGTTATGAGTAGTTTTTGCCATAATCAATAAAGAGATAATGTGATTAAGATCAAGCCACTGTCCTTTTTTCGACTCAGATTTTATTTATCTTAACGAAGGAAGAGAAGGCAACGCTGGTGAGGTCGTAATCTCGTATGCGTCTTTTTGAGCACATAGAATCTCTGAAGCTAACTCGTTATGTACCACTTTGGCACATTTGTGCTTTAGGATATTTGCCAGCTCGTTTCTTCTAAAGGCGGTTAGTTTATTCTTCTTTTTTGGGTTGTGTTTCATGGCCCTGTCTATGTTTATTATCTTAAAAAATATTGTATACATTTTTTCAGTAGTTGAGATTAGTAAAATGAGAGGAAAGATGTTACACATCAAAAAGGCATATTTATACGAAAAGCACCATCTTCTACTTCATAAAAACTTGAATTCACTGACAGATAACACACAGCCTGAACAGCTGGGTCTGGACCCTCGACATGCACATAAGTTCCTTTTCTTAATATTTTTTTTACTTTCATGAATGATTATTAGTCATTGGATACATGAAGTGGGCTGCCGTTGTTAGACGACTAAAATGCCACGGTGTTTATATTGCCATTGACACACTAAGAAGAGAATGGCTTCATTGAAATAACTGCTTTGAATTTCAGTAAAAAATGCTTTGAGTTAGAGTAAGAAGGGATTTTTTTTTTAATTTCTCCCCTAAAGGGGGAGAATAGTGGACGCTGGGGTCGGTGCATTTCATTAATTCATTTTATTCATAGGCAGGTATTTTTGCATGCCATGAAAAATTTAAGTACACCCTCCTTTTTGAAAAATTCGTCCGTAATTGAATTTGTGTCCGATAAATGGCAACAAGCCGGCTATCACGTTGAAATCTAATAACTACTTAGCGGAGGTGGACAGTTTATTTATTCTGTGTTTAATCACATTGTACCTATGTTAACAATTTAGTCACCTGTCATAACACCACTAAGGACGACAAAAAATCTAGGAAACAAGCTAATTTATAATAATAATTATGCATTTTAATCCTTTTCATTCTTTCCTTTTATAAATAACTAGCTGCCCTGCGCGACTTCGTTCGCGTGGTGTCGTACTCCTACCCTACCCCTAAGCAATCGCGGGTGAAAGTAGAAAAACTCACCAAAGTTTCATCAAAATCGGTCCAGCCCTTTCGGAGTCCATAGAGGACAAACAAACAAACATTGATTTTTATTTATATAGATAGATAGATAGATAATCCATTTTAGTCCTTTCCTTCAAGGCTTTATAGTAAGAAGAAATGTTCGATATTTACTGAAATTTCATCTTTACCACCTATGCCGAAATGATATATAAAAATGTCATAATCTCCATCTTTAACATTACATCAATCAATCTAAAACCTAGAGATATCTGCAGGAGATAAGCTCCGCTGAAGACCACCGAACTCCGTTCACAAATTATTCCCCAATTCCTTAGAAGAATGTATCAACATCCTCTCCATAACCTGTAAGGTCAGCACCTACAATTCCTACGAATATTCTAGGTACCCATGGCTAGTTGCCAACTCGAGCCATTTATCTAACCGGGTTGACAATCGGCCGAGTATTTGGTGCTGTTTGCCAATATCGGCTTGTTATCGGAGATTCGATGTTTGGATTGCTCTGCGGTTTCTGTTTTTGAGTTCGGAGGTTGTTTTGACATGGCCCTTTTTTCAGTTGATATGTTGTGTGGACATTCCGGAGTATCTGCGTCTGTGTTCCCTTCCACATATAACTGTCAGCCTTCAAAGCAAGAGTGAACAAGCATCTGTGGGCACGCTCGTTCAATCATAGACGCATTGACGCATTATTATATTATTTTAATTATTGTGAATGTGAAGACTATGTGGGTTATTGCTCTTTTATTTTTATTTTCACTTTGTCTTTTATTCTCAGTTAGTGTTAATCATGGTCTGGCAGTTTGAGTCATTTAAGCGGCCTACCCAAATGTCCTTTCTTTGGTATTGATCGTCGCATCGTTGAGCTCCTTAAGTTCTGAGTAGAGCTGCACGATTACTGACAAATGCGTGCACTGACTGGTCAGGTCCACTCAATCTGCGTGGTTCTTTCCTCAAAAGACCATTTCAGATACCAATCTACATGGCCTTCACATGATCTGACCAAGATTATGTCTGGACTTTAAAAGAGACTGTGACCTCTGAGTTTGTTTCGGCCTTTCTTCTCAGAGTAGTCAGATAGGAAACGCCGACCTCATCTAGTTTTAAAAATATGACTGACGTGTAAAAGTGTTTGTACAAACCTACTTACAGAAATAAAAATCATTTATCATTTATCATTGCTTTTCATCAGGCGAAATTGAGGTCAAAAACAGGCCAATCTTACTTTATTAATTTCGGCTTTTAGCCTGTCTAGGCATCACACATAAGTGGCTAATCTAAGCTTAAAACGCAGAACGCCATATAGAAACAACACTATAAAACGTATGCCCAAATATGAGCCAGGCTCTCATGGCAATGTCAAGAGACAGTAAACTCCCTTTAAGACTGTAAAATTATGACCAGTAAGTAATCTGTACAATATTTTACATTAATTTAAATATCAAATTAAAAAATTACTTATAATAATCCTTCAGACCGAATTTCGGCCATAGTACCTATAATGAATGAAATTTAATCTCAGCGGAGACCTTCGGCGCGGGAGATATTATTGTGCACACGTATGTGCACAGACACAGATGCACTCGTCTCTTCCCTCATTCTCATAGTCCGATGGAATGGCAATCCGACACGACCGTACAGAGATCAGGCGCAGGACCAACGGCTTCACGTGCTTTCTGAGGCACCCCAACTTCCAAACTCTGGGCTGTTAATAAGAAATTCCTTTTGGAAAATGCCTATAACACTTTGCCCGACCCGGGAATCAAACCCAGAACCCCACCGACCATTAGAACAACAGGGCAGTAATTTACAACCAATGTAATGTAAATAGGCAATATCAAATAGACAACCAACGTTACCAATCTTTTTGTAAATAATATAAATAATATTGCACACACACATAACATCATCCCTGTATCCCCGAAGGGTTAGGCAGAGGTGTACTTATAGTACACCCACATTTCGCCAGTTATGTTTATGGCGAGCCTATTGCCATCAACTGGGCAAAAATCCAAAATACTTACGTAAAAACATCGAAAATTTTCACACAACATACAAAAAGACCTAAATAATTAAAAAACAACCAGATTCATCAAGATCACGCGAAAAGTAAACATTTCAAGCATTTAACCCTTCGCTCGCAATAAAATGCATTAAAGGCACAATCGGGCCGCAAGGCGGCCGCCGTCAGAAGCGGCCTGCATCTGACAGCCGCTGATCGAAAACCTTTAATAACCGCCACACGTATCAATGTACCGCTTTTGAAGTAATAAAGAGTCATACTTCTGTTTCCGACAGATTTGCTTTCGTTTTCCGATTTCCGTAAGATCGTTTGATTTTTCGCTCGTATTTATCACTGTTCAAGCTCTTGATTTATTAGAAACTTGGGCACTACCTAAAATTGCTATTTACGGAATAGCAAGTAATGATGGATGGATGTAAATCGAAGTAACTTTAAATAAAATGTACCTACGAGTAAAAACATTGTTGCAATCTGTGTCAGACCTGAGATTTCGAGCCCAAAACAAAATCCTGCACCGAAACACCGAACAGTTTAAACAATAAAAGCGCAACATCCTTTACTAATGTATGAGAAAACTCATTAATAACACACAACAAGGCAGAAATGAGAAAACCAGCACAAAATTATGCCTCAACCTTTATCCACAGACTGCTTAAACATTAACTATTTAAGTACTGAGCTTCTTCTCGATAGTAATGAAAAACAGTGAACATATCTCCGGAGTGTAATATCTCTGGGTTGCAATTTGCAAGCTTGACTTGGCCTCTCGAAGGCGTTTTGCTAACGATCTGAACTATTCATGCAGAATTGCTGGATATACTATTCCAAATGTGAAACTGCACGTATTAAGCTTTTTTGGACTGAGATCAGAAAATGGAATATAGTATTAGCTATTTACGCCTCTTATTATATGATACACCTCTGCCTAACCCTTCGGGGATCACAGGCGTGATGCTATGATGCTTTGTTATGTTTCTTGTAGAGATTCTCTTCTAATCAAACAAATAATCCTCTTATATCATAAGAAAAGCACTGTCATCGCCATGTTTCCTAAGCGTAGTAGGACACAGGGCTCCTCTTTCTGTGAGAGGCAGTGGGCCACCACGCGGGCCCAGTGCGGGTTGTTAGATGTCACATGTCTTCGAGTTTTTGGTTCTAGAACATACCGGTTTCTTCACGATGTTTTCCTTTACCGTTTTGAGCGTTTTTTTTTTTTGATGATGAAATATTTTACACAAAGTAAAGTTCCCGCTTGGATTGGAACCCACGACTCTACAACTCGTAAGTCGCAGCCCACTGCTCCCGTAAAACGTATAGGTATTAATGTTAGGTAATATATGTTGCCCTAATATAATAATTATGTTGTGTAAATTAGAATAAAATAATAAGAATATTGAGCCTATGGTTAGCTATAGATGTAGAGGGATTGATATGAAAAACAATAAGTAAAGAAAGCCGAATTATTAAACAAAAATTGAATAACTTGATGTTTCGACCCACCGAAATCGTACTATTCGGATCGTTTTCCAGTATTCTTCTTTGCTTTATGTCTATAACTAAAGTCTGCTCAATAACAGATAACGTCTTGCTCAAGTCTACCGCAGCTGGTTAATTCCAGCGGCCGATTCGTAAATAACAAATGAGGCCGATTAACCTAACTGTGTAGCATTCGCGGGGTTAGTTACATTTCGATACAACTATGCAAGCCGTAATGTTGGTAACAAATGATATGCTCTTACCAACTGAACGGTCTGTTGACTGCAAGAAAATTACAGTTTAACCGTTCTAGTGAAGATTATTAATTGAACAATGAAATAAAATATAATTGAAGCAGGTCTAGCAAACATGATTTTGTTTTCTTAATACTTTTTTATATTTTTCAATAGGTAATAAAATAAATAAAAATAATTAAAAATAAGAAGCTTTTATTGATTCCTTACAATTATTTCGATACACACATTATTATTTCCATAAAAAAATACATTTCAATTTACTTATAATAAAATTCATAATGGTTAGTTAGTTATTAGAATTAATTCATTAATTTGTTATTTCATTATAAGGTGTATTTTATTTTCAATAGGTAGTTACTAAACTTACCTACCGCGCGCGTACCTTTGTACTAGTATTATAATTATGTCGTATCTCTCTGTATTTTACTGTGTGTACATAAATAATAAAATAAATAAATAAACTTTAAATTCTATTTAGGTATAATATGTTACATGACATGTAGACAATCATAATCATCCACCTACTCTTAGCGAACTCATTATACATGGTTTAGATAAAAAGGTCTTTAATTTACGTATAACTACAAATAGTCTCACTACGTTCATCTGCAATAGGTCAACACATTTCACATACTGATAAGAATTCAATATAGCTTATCACACACCAATCATGCTGCTAAAACATCTCATGATTGAAATACAAACAGTCGAACTCTAAACATATATGCACATTTATCAATATAAAACGAATCCTTCCAAACATGTCGCGGGCATATTGCCTGACCACTCCACAGATTCTGATCACGCGGCAAATCCTGATCGCGCGGCGGTTTCATATCGCTCGACCGATCAGCCGCAGCCGCGCCCGCAGTTCGAACAATCACTCGCCGACTCTGTACTTAACTGTTCTTATCACTCTGCTTTACTCTAAAATGACTCTTCTATTACTGGCTTAACTGACTGAAGCCTGTTTTTACAGCACCAGACAGCTGCCCAAACTTTGGTGAGTGATTGCCTAATACAGCACTTCTTTTTTTTCCTTTTTACTGCACTGTTCAAACTGCGGGTAAGTTCAAAATTAGACCACTGCACAGGCTGCACAGGTCATGATAAATCTAACGGTTTAAATGTGCAACCTGTTTTTATTGATCCATCAGTGGTTTAGATGAGTTATTCAACAACAATCCCTCGTGATTGTTGTTGAATAACTCATCTGAACTTTCAATGGAATTCTAACAAACCGTTAAAACGATACGATGCGAAGTGTATAGCGAGTTTCAAATAAATAAAATTGCTGGGTTACGCCCTACGCATTCGCCAAAGCGTTCTCTCGCCCGCATTTTGAACAATTTCAAATTATTTCTTCATATTTTGCTTTTATTCAACTTGTTTCATTATTCTCTTTACACTGACATACATTAATTTTGAATACTACTTTACTAAACGTTTTATGCTTTTACGAAACAATTAGGGGCAGTTTTATAACTTTTTTGCTTTAAAATATTTATCCTTTTTCTTTACCCTTCAAGAACAATACATTGACATGACATCGCGAGACTTGACTTCGCAGTTTCGATGCACATGCACTTTGCATAGAAGGCTGAGAATGGCTGGATTGAATTTGAATTAAGCGCACTATAATAACTTTAGCTACTCCGTGAAATCTTTTGGAGTTAACCGCTAGACTTAGAAGTCAATTCTTTCCGCCCACAGACCTAGTGTAGTATTTTTAATGTTAATCTTTTGGCATGACTTCTAATTTATTCCCCAGAACTTATCCTGTCCTCAGACTGTTCCAGCTCTGCTTTCTGTGCAACGCGCAGAACCCTAACACCATTCAGAAGCCGTTTATTATGACGTGTTGAGGCCATCTTTGTTTTAGTGTGAGTGAGAGATAAAGCTATAAAAGATATAGGACGAATGGACGAATACCGCCATCTTCTTTTCGCAACAGAACAGTGATGACTTTGACACTTCATAGTACAGTACCATGGCGTTAATATGACACAACGAGCTTTAGAAACAAACATTGTCGGACAGGCATGAGTGACAGGGAAAACGCTCTACATAGCCGAATTAGTTCAGTTTCGTTGATGAAATTCGTCCCTAAAGCCCAGGTACTAACGGTCCCTGGTCACATTATTATTATGATATGAACGTATACTTTCCATCCAATATTTACAGTAATTAAAATGAGGCGTGCATGGCCGTTTGACGGGCTTTAATCAGCAGATTATACTTGACCTATTAAATCTCGCGGCCGATTTGACAGATTTTGGCATTTCGCCGAGCATTTTGGGCAGACACGCTACTATAATTTTACAGTTATTTTTTTTTAATCTGCACTGTGTGTCAGGAAAAACAGTAAGTTGACGAAATTGAGTTTTTATTTTTAACATAACATCACGCCTGTAATCACCGAAGGGTTAGGCAGAGGTGCACCTATAGTAAGCCCACATTTCACCAGTTGTGTTTAAGTCCCATGTAATAGGGGGATCTTATTGCCATCAACCAGGCACAAATCCAGACTGGGGACTGCTACTGTGAAAGTCCAGATTCGAACATAGGACCTCATGCTTTGTAGTAGCGCTTGTTACTACCGGACCAATGAGACAGTACTTTTTATGTATGTCTTGATATTATATGTGAAACTACGATCGCGGGGAACATTGCCTTATTACCGATTGCAGAATGTTAATAACGGAAGTATGCTATGATGGAAGTATGTTGAGTTGAGCTGCACGATTACTGACAAATGCTTGCACTGATTAGACAGGTCCACTCAAATTTGTGTGGTTCTTTCTTCAAAATACCATTTCAGACACGGATCCACATGGTCCTCACATGATCAAAAAATCTAAATCAAATTATTTTATTAAGCCTACATGGGCACTTATGAACGTCAGAATATCGTCGTTTCCTATGGAGAAGAGCCGGCAAGAAACTCCACGGTTACTCTTTTAAAAATAATTGGCTTTTACAATTTTTTCAAACCACAGCGTTAATAGGTATGAGAGGACAGTGTAGGCCCGTCAAAAGTACCAGGTACTTAACAAAATAGAAAATGGTCTACAAATCTACAGTCTGTTATGCCTACAACGTTCTCACATAACAAAACATTAAAAAAGGATATAAAATATTATTAAAATAATAAAAGTTAGAACCTTGTTTAAATTATAATTGTAGGTTCGACATTATAGAATGTCAAATAAAAAAAAAAGATTATGTCAAGGAAGTATGTAAAAAAAAAACATCGTAATTTCGGAGCAGTTATTAGACATTTATATATTTTTGGCGTTAATGAGGTACCAGGGAAGCTACATGTGCAGAAGGAAGTCAATGGTAATATGAAGTCCTAATGGGGTCCTCTAGACGGTCAAAATTGCTTGACAAGATTGTGACTTTTTCGTGCTTGTCAACAGTCAACATTGCTTGACAAGCACGAAAAAATCACAATGTTGTCAGAAAGAGAGAGAGACCCCATTAGGACTTTGCAACCGAATTCGGTCGTAAAGCGCTCGCTATCTATGTCAAGACTGCAGGCCCATGAAAACACTTTTAACGCAATAAGCCAAAGTAGAGTAGTACCAAGATCTTTTGGAACCTGAATGATATTGGCATGTTGTTCGTGCGGTCCATGGCCCTTTACGGGGCACCGGTGTGGGCGCATCCTCTGAGGATGCAACCAGCCCAGTGGTTGATCGCGTCCCAAAGGGTCATGGCTATCAGGCTGGTACGGGGTTACCGCATGGTCTCCCGTCAGGCGGCGAGCCTCCTTACCGGACGCGAGGCGGCGAAACGCCGAGGCGAAACTCCGCTGCCGCGAGAAATCACGGCACAGCGGACAGAGCTCTGGCAGAACCTCATGGCGACATGGAAAGTGCGATTGTCGCAACCCAGCGCTGGGCACGCCACAATTGTGGCGATAAGTCCCCTCTTTGAGGAGTGGTTAGAGAGGCGCCACGGCGTCCTTACCGGACATGGTTGTTTCGGGAGGTTCCTGTATAGGATAAAGCGGGAGGAAACGCCCGGGTGTCACCACTGTGTGGATCGCCCGGAGGACGCGGTGGAGCATATGAGGTCAAGGTCTGCCCGGCTTGGGTGGAGCACCGCCGTGTCCTTACGCAGGTGATCGGCAGCGGTGATCTCTCGCGTCCGGCCCTGGTTCGGAGCGAAAGTGCATGGGAGGCCGTCACCTTTTTCTGCGAAACAGTAATGCTCGCAAAAGAGGAGGCGGAACGCGTGAGGGAGAGGCAAGGTTCGCGCCCTCACGCCCCTTGTCGCCCCGGGCGTCGGGCGTCACAGGCTGATTTCCGGCCACCGAAGGCGCGGGATTGCGGACGGTGAGCGATGGGTAGCTCACCGTCTGATAAGGAACAAGCCCGGGTCGACGGCGCATTGTGTTCCACGTGCGCCTCAAAGAGATGTCAGCACCAACTGACGGGGTCCGATAGGGCCAATGCCTGCCAGGGTTGCGAGTTTGTCCGAAAGGGATATCGTGGCCCTGGCACACAGGCATCTGAAGGAACACGGGTGGGTTTTAGTCGGATAAAGTCTGACACGCCCTCCCGCTCTGCCCAGAGCTGGAGAAGTTATTTGATAATTTCCCAGCCAAAAAAAAGGGGGAGTTGTTGATAAACATTTGTGAAATTGTCACATACATTGTATTGACTAATCAAGATGGCGGCTTTATAGTTTCGATTTCAGCCACACGCCAAAATAATCTTGTAGCGTTGTAGAAGGATGCTTCCAGAATACCTGTGATATTCATTAAGAGTGCCCAAATTCGGCGTTCATTTTTACGGGAAAATGTAACAACGTAGGTACCACGAGTTCACGAGGAGGCCTATGTCAAACTGCGGCCTACGATGGTTGGGAGTTGATGAAAAAAAGTTTGTCTCTAATTATTTTGTACGGTCGACCGTCTGTGTAAATATTACTGTCTACTGTAACTGGAACTAGGAAAACTGGGCTTACTGCTTCGACAGAAAGGCGCTGCTGTGAATGTGAAATTGTACAAGAGATACAGTTGAGTGTACGACCTACTTTTGTTTGTTTATTCCAGTCTCCGTAATCCATTAATCCAAACTACTTATTCAGGTCCCACTGTATAAATTTTACTTTTGCATCCCCGGTTTTGAGTACTATTCTGTGTTCAACATTCACTCGCGGATTTGGCTCATTTTTTCTGCACTGAAGTGCTCAGAGCATCAGGAAATGGAAAAAGTTAAATCAAATGCGATATTATCTGCGAACTTAGTATAATTTTAATGCAAAACGTTTGCATGAATGTCAGTTATAGGTGTATGTGTATGTCACATAAATCGTTCCAGTGTATCAAGATTAAAACAGAAGTTTATCAAATAGAAGTTGTTGAAAATCGTCGACTATTACAGAACTTGGATAACAATTGACCTAGCTTTGACTCGATTGTGTCTGGATTCTATTCAAAACTTAAAGTGTTACATTTCAGATGTGAACGCTGGGTCTAGTTTCATTCAAATGCTTTATCCAAATGAAAAGATGTTTAAAAAAAATAGAACTTATATCTAAAGATCTGATGGCGATTTGTTAGGGATGGTATGCCTTGATTCTCCATTAATAATATGCAACAGCCAGCCAGACTCTAGAACGACACACAGTGAAAATTTCCGAGATCAAACGCGTAGTTATACCTGTGGCGTAGGATTTGCAACCGGTGCGCATGTGTAATAAATAATGCTATTTGCATTTACTGCACAAAAGACCGATTTGTAAATGCGACGCAGAATAAAACTTCGAATTTGTTACAAACCAAGAAATTCATCCAATATTTTTTTGTGACCCAACCCCTTCCCCCTGCTGGTTGCAGGCTTCCTCCAAATACTTCCACGTGCTTATCCTTTTCCTGGGCCACGAATAAAATAAACAATAAATCAATTCAAACAATAAAATTCATTAATGAACGGTTAATCTATACGTACCTCCTAAAATTCTCCTTAATTATTTTCGTACACACGGCTACACATCAAGCTATATATTGCCAGTAAAAGCTTATCTCGCATTTTAGAGGCAGACGATGATCTGGATTATGACATAGGATACTTTTTATCCGGATATTCCCACGGGCAGTGAGCAGTGGTGGCCGAGTGGTAACGGCCGCGGCTTACGAGTAGTAGGTCGTAGGTTCGAACCCAGACAGACGCTTTACTTTGTGTAAATTATTTCATCACCACTGCTCTCAAAACGGTGAAAGGAAAATCGTGAGGAAACCGGCATGTCCTAGAACAAAAAAATTCGAAGACATGTGACATCTACCAACCCGCCCGGGCCCGCGTGGTGGATTACAGCCCACTCCCTCTCACAGAAAGAGGAGGCCTGTGTCCCAGCAGTGGGAACATTATAGGCTGATTATGTATGTATGTATGGATGTATTGCCACGGGATCGAGAATTACGTGGTTGAAATCTTAGGGTGCAGCTAGTTTTATAAACACTAACGCACACTACACGCACCGCACTTCAATCAACTCAGCCTATAGCAGTCCACTGCTGGACATAAGCCTCTCCCAGGCTGCGCCACAACACCCTGTCCTCCGCTTTCCGCATCCAGTCTGTCCCAGCCACCTCTTTAAGGTCGCTCTAGCCCGCTCCGCACTTGTTTGTTTGAAAATGCATTGCGTTGCTGCCCGTTGCGGTTATAATGTACGCATGGCTTTAGATACTAAATCGAAACGTTCAAAGTCACTCAGTGTAACATAACCACTCCTTCGTTCAACCTGTCACTGAGCACTGACAGCTGAGAACAATGTTTTCGCATCTACAGCTGTTGATAATCACCCTATAGCAAGTCACGCACTTCCTGTTGGAATATGATTAATTCAACCTTCACCAGTGCTAATGGAAAGGAACATTGAAGGTCATTGGGATTGTCTGGTGTTAGTGAGGCGTAGGTACACTACCCACAATTTTGATGCAATTGGCGGCCCCAAAGTTTTAAGTGACCCTATTAATGTGTTCGAAAACTTACAAATGTATTGAACGAACTACATACTATTCAGCCCTTTCGTGCTACAATATACAACAGCGCTCAGTGCTCACCCAAAAAATGTCGTCGGCTTCGTGTTCAAAGCTGTAAGTAGTGGCCACTCTTTTGGAAAACTACTAACTACAAAAACTGCACCACATTGTCTCAAAACGAAAGTCTTTGACCAGTGCGTGTTGCCAGTGATGACGTTACTGACATGGCTCACAATGGGCCTCATTAGAAGTCTGAAAGTCACCCAAAGGGCAATGGAGAGGGCTGTGCTTGGAGTTTATCCACGTGATCGAATCAGAAATGAAGAGGTTCGCAGGAGAACCAAGGTAACCGATATAGCCCAAAGAATTGCCAAACTTAAGTAGCAGTGGGCAGGGCAATTTGCTTGCAAAACAGATGCCCACATAATCAGCCTATCCCACTGCTGGGACACAGGTCTCCCCTTTCTGTGAAAGGGAGTGGACTGTAATCCACCACGCGGGCCCAGTGCGGGTTGGTGGATGTCACATGTCTTCGAATTTTTAGTTCTAGTCGCCGCGCGTTCATGCCGGTTTCCTCACGATGTTTTTCTTCACCGTTTTAGAGCAGTGCTGATGAAATAATTTACTAATTGCGTAACACACTATCAATGACAATCTGAATGATTTTGAAGTATATTGCTAATCCATTGCTTCATATGTTCGAAAAATTTGTCTGCTCTACAACGTAAATAACGAAATTAATGTTGTTGAACTGTCAAAATGAAACCCATTGCTACCGAACTTCTTCTTAGGCGTTAACTTCATTTCTGAAGGTCGTGCTTAATCTGAAGTGTTGATCACTCAATGCACTATGCTCTTCCAAGTGATTCTGTCCTCAGCGGTCTTAATAGCCTTGGATACTGGTTGGCTAGGGAGTTTCTTTACAAGGTCAGACCACCGGGTAGGTGAGCGCCCGCGTGGTCTTTACCCGTCGACCTGGCCAACTACCATCAGCTTCTTTGGGCTATTAGGGTTTCTCCGAGCGATGTGACCAAAATATTTGAGGATTCGCTGGAAACAGGTAGCGGACAGCCTTGTGGTTATTCCGAGCTCCTCTAGGATGGATATGGTATTCGCAGCATCCGTTTCCAACCCCACATTTCAAAAGCGCTACCGATAGTGTTACACAATTACCCTTCTGGTCATACACACACCTGACCTTTCTGAAGAACATCCCCAATAAGGTCACTATTATGTCCTTCTATAGCGGCCCCTCCGTTTTATTATTTCAACTAAATAATAATAGAGCAGCAGAAGAGGTATAACATTGGCGCCGCTTATATGAACCCCGTCTCTAAAATGTAACAGCTGTTTGTTGCTTTAACCGACAGTTGCTCGTAAATGGTAACTGTTGGCATGACTCATATTGAAATGCGGAAACTTTGTTTGGCTTAACTTCACGCTGGATAAGGGAAACTTAACATAATATAGCATCACGCCTGTAACCACCGCTGTAGGGTTAGGCAGAGGTGTACCTATAGTAGTCTCATATAATACGGGGCCTACGTAGCTAATATATTCCATTTTCTGCTCTCAGCCCAAAAAAGCTTAATTCGCGCAAACTGTTACACAGTTGGAATAGTATATCTAGCAATTCTGCATGAATAGTTCAGGTCGTTAGCAAAGCGCCTTCAAGACGCCAAGTCAGGCTTGCAAATTGCAAACCACATTACGCCAGTTATGTTTAAGTCCCATGTAATAGGGAGCGATCCTATTGCCATCAACTGGGCACAAAAGTACTTAGTAGGTTATCGTATTACCCAGTAACTGGGTTGCTGAACACAGGTATTCGCATCATGTACATAATATACTGGTATATGGCTGCATTAGATTAGGTTGGAGGTTGACCACATTATAATTGGGAAAAGGCTAGGCAGATGACGAGGGAAAGAAAGAAAGATCGAAAAATTATTTATTGTAACTCAACACATGAGATCACAAATTAAACTAAAACACACTCTTAGAAACATAAAAAATAAAAACAAGAAGACGACTCACAATGCACACAGTACTCACAATGTAGGTAAAAATCTATGGTGTTCTAGTAAACTCGTAGAGTGGGTTCACGATAATAATGATAATCTTAGCTAAACTCCTTAAGTTTTGAGTTGAGCTGCACGATAACTGACCAATGCGTGCACTAACTGGACAGGTCCACGCAAATCTGTGTGGTTCTTTCGTCAAAAGACCATGTCAGACACCAATCTACATGGCCCTCAAATGATCTGACCAAGATTATATCCGTATTTTATATACACATTGACATTGATTAATTTTATATATGCCATGACATGAATATTTACTTTGTTAAGTATTATATTGTTTTAATTAAGTATTGTAAATGTGAAGACTACCTATGTGGGTTATTGTTTATTTATCTTTTTTTCTCAGTTAGTTTTTATCATGGTCTGGCAGTTTGAGAAATTTATGCGGCCTACCCAAATGTCCTTTCTTTGGAATTGTTCGTTGAATCGTTGAGCTCCTTAAGTTCTTAGTTAAGCTGCACGACTCAACAACAAATGATCTGACAAATGCGTGCACTGACTGGGCAGGTCCCCTCAATCTGTGTGGTTCTTTCATCAAAAGATCATTTCAGGCACCAATCTACATGGTCTTCACATAATCTGACCAAGATTATGTCTGGACTCTAAAAGAGGCTGTGACCTCTGAGTTTGTTTTGGCCTTTCTTCTCAGAGTAGTCGGATACGAAACGCCGACCTCATCTAGTTTTTTTTTTACTATGATTGACGTGTAAAAGTGTTTGTACAAACCTACTTACAGAAATAAATCATTTATCATTTACTTCTTGATTGCCAGTTTAATAGCTTTCTTAGAATGAAATTACTATAGGTAAAAAATAATAAAAAATGAAACATAGACAGAAATTAATTATATGTGATAGATACATGGTGCTTACATATTTACAAATATTGTAAAGTAAACGATTATCCTAATAAAATTACAAATAATAAGTCGATGTGTGAGTTAAAGTAATCACAGAATGTAAAATTAATATCCTAAAAATTATAAATTATACAGTATCGACAGAGGTATATTTCAGGGTGATAGTTTGACTCCACTTTGGTTCTGCCTAGCCTTGCATCCTCTAAGAACATTGCTGGAGGATTCAGCACTGCTATTCTGTAAATATCTCACCGTGAAATCTTGCGTGGAGTGAGCTGTCAGTCTCATCGCACTGATGCTAGGGATTGACTAAGCATTACATTTACAATCATAATCGAGATTTTAATAATATATTTTTATGCTAATTCTGTTGATTATTTTAATTATATTATATTATTTCAAAGCTAGTATTAAAGTGTCAAAACATTACTAATTAGGAGGTTTTTAAATAAATGTATATATATATTTTTTATTAATACCTCTATTGTGATTGTAAATGTAATACTTGGTCCATCCCTAGCATCAGCTGGGATGACACTGACAGTTCACTCCACGCTCACTTCACGTATGTTTTCACGGTGAGATGGTTACAGAATCGACATGCTGGTTTAGGCTATCGATTGAGGTGGTCAGGTCATATCTCACCTCATTTACATGAATGACTTGAAACTTTTTGCCCCCAACAATTTTATAACTGATGGAGCTGCTGAAGGTAACCGAAACTTTCAGTAGCGCCATCAGGATGGAATTTGGGGTGGACAACTGTGCGGTCATGCATGTAAAAAGACACATTGTGGAATCCGTGGGAACCCAACTCTCGGATTCCAGACACCTTTTTTTTTTTTTTTTTTTGGGTGGGAAATTATCAAATAACTTCTCCCGCTCTGGGCGGAGCGGGAGGACGTGTCAGACTTTTACTGACTAAAACCCACCCGTGTTCCTTCATTTGCCTGTGTGCCAGGGCCACGATATCCCTTTCGGATAAACTCGCAACCCTGGCAGGCATTGGCCCTAATGGACCCCGTCAATTCGTGCTGACGTCTCTTTGAGGCGCGCGTGGAACACGACGCGCCGTCGACCCGGGCCTGGTCCTTATCGGACGGCGAGCTACCCATCGCTCACCGTCCGCAAGCCCGCGCCTACGGTGGCCGGAAATCGGCTTGCGACTCCCGACGCCCGGATTCCAGACACCTAAGGTTGTCTGTAAATGATATCTTTTAGCGATAAAACTGCCTATTGTGTCACCCTATGTAAAATTTCAACATTTATATCTATAATTTTTATGGTGTACATAATCAAGAGTATTCTATTCTATTCTAAGATCCCTCTCTTCAATCCAAAATAACTAGTATTTGGGTATGTCGGAAGCGTTAGGCATCAATGCTGCTGACATGAAACAATGGCTGAGGGAGCGCTTCTTTTTTCCGCCTTGAATAAAGTATTTAATAGTCTTTTATCAGGCGGAAACAAGGTGCGTCTTCAACAGTTAGGGTCATGCCGGTTTCTATGTACTCTTTCGGCATACTCAATTGGACTCAAGCGGAACTTGATGCCCTGGATAGGAGGGTCTGCACACTGCTGACCGCAAATCGGATACACCATCCACGGTCATCGGTGATGAGACTGTATATCCCGCGGAAGTGCAGAGGTCGAGGCTTCTTAAATGCTCACAACCGTGAGGTATGCAGTCTCAGGGAAAACTTCCTAGCAGCTGACATGTGGATGCACCGAGATGTGGTCTCAGTAGACCAGGGCCTCACCCGGCTCTTCTTGGCTACCGAGAACTAGCGGAAACGTATAGTATTATATTACAGAGTATTACTATAATAGTTGATCTATTTTATCTTTATTTCTTATATTAAAATTATATCTATCACTTAAGACTGAGAGTTAGCTCAAAATATTATACATATTATACGAATAATGGTGAATCATAACTTTATTTAACCTTTTTTTGCTCCACAAAAAGTTAATCTTTAATCGGTGCTTCCAATCAAAATCAAAATCAAATTAAAAATCATTTATTGCAATGCACAGTCTCAAGTAGCTGTAACCAGCTCCCTAACTGTGTAACACACTTTCAATCACAATTCGAGAGTTTTGAAGGATATTGCTAATCCATTGCATCATAGGTTTGAAAAATTCGTCTGCTCAACAACGTAAAAAACGCAATGGACGTAAGGGAACTGTCAAAATGATACCCAATGTGATCAATTGTCATTTTATGTGTTACGCAACCACCCACTGTTTACTCTTAGTTAAAAAAAACTCAATTTCTCCTTACCATCCAAAATGAATGAATAATGAAACGTCACCCAATCATGTCAAAATATTCTTCTGAATACAAAACTCGAAGACTCGCTCAAAGCAGAACGTCACTTAATGCCTTTTGTTCCGAGGATAATTACCTTCTCTTTGATAAGGGGTAGACAGTCGTTACAATCGCTTTAGTAGCCAAGTTTGCTCCTGAAGTTGCTAGAACGTCATATTTTTAACTTTTCGTGAGCAAATCATGAATTATGGGAGTAAAAAGTCAAGTCAAATTCCCAAAAGTCATTTAACTATATAAAAGTAAGAAAGATTTTAATGAACTATATGAAAGACATCACATTCCCCGTATAGGGTTAGGCAGATCTGCAACTAGATCGCCAGTTATGTTTAAGTCCCATGTAACACAGAGCGAGCATATTGCCATCAACCGTGCACCAATCCAGACCGTTTGTTCCCACTAGTTCTACTGAACAGTTTTACGGTAGAACTAATGGGTTTTTTTTCTCACTAGTACTACGATATTTGGTATAACAAAATAGTAAAACTATAGACTCCTACTCTACTGAAGAATCGCAGATGGAAAACCCAATAACACTTTGCCTGACCCGAGAATCTTGTGAAGACTAGACTAACGATGCAGTCGCAATAAAATTAATCTTAAAAGCCATAATATAGGAAAAGAACATCAAAATAACTAATGAATAGCTACACAATAACCAGATATAAACCTAAAATAAAAGACAAGAAATATGCAATTCTGAATGGTGCAGACCAGTTCAAGCAAAACAAAAGAAAACAGACAAGACGGAGTTCCATACAGCAAGAATAAGACAAAAATTGTTTTGAAGCGAACGTTAAGAAGGCATCGTACAGCTCGTTCATGTATGAAATGTACTTAATCTATTGCCACAGCGAGTCCAAACGTTTGGAGAATCAGTGAGCTGAATCGATACCACAAAATATATAGGTACAGAAGGCCGGTAGTAGGCCTTCATACTACCAGCGAAAATAGACGAACGCATACATAGACGCGTACGTACGGGCGGCGATCGCAAACAAATGCCGGTCGCGAGTGCGCTTGCACTCGCTGTACGTGAAGCGAGTCTATGTGTGCGAGGGTTTTCGCTTGTAAAACGAAGCCGACCTTCTGTACAAATCTATTTCGTCTCGATTCATAACTCGAATAGCTCCGGAATGTCACTCGAATAACAATATCGATTGTGGATGATTCATAGGCGGAAAACACGCGATGGAATCGCGGATGTTTTGAATAGTGCCGATTTATATCGATTAGCAACGATTAATTTCTGTTTTGTTATGATTAAGTTATGTAAAGCTGTTTTGTGAATATGCATTTTTGGAGACAGTTTGTAATGTCAGTAACTTTAGATTGGTTAATTTTGTTACAGAATGGGACAATTCAGCAATCTGTAATTTTAACGAGTAACGATAACCATCTTTGTAATTTTGTTTTAATGAAGTTATCAGAAAACACCATGGACTTCCACCCAGACAGGCGCTTTACTTTGTGTAAATTATTTCATCACAACTGCTCTCAAAACGGTGAAGGAAAACATCGCGAGAAACTGGGATGTCATAGAACCAAAAATTCGAAGACATGTGACATCCACTAACCCGCACTGGGTCCGCGTGGAGGATTACGGCGCACTCCCTCACAGAGAGGACGCCTGTGTCCCAGCAGTGGGAACATTATAGGCTGATTATGTTTATGCTACCATGGATTTGGTACAACATGAAATGTCATCGTTGATTTATCTGAAATTAATTTGAAACAGTAACATTTTATAAATTATAACCGATAAATAAAAATGTACCAGCAACTAACCAGTACGGTAATGCAAAGGAAAGTTTTGCAAATTCAATAATACGTTTTAATGGAGCTACATAACAATAGGTACAACTTTCATAAAATAAATCATTTCCTTGCGGCGTCGGTCCAACAGAATCTAGCAGGAATCCTATTCGGACGATCAGGTTTCACGCCAACGGAACAAGAGTCTTTGATCCCTCCAGCAACTTCCCGACCTCCTAAGCTCAGTGGTTTTTTCTCTAATTTTTCTTCTGACACTAATTCTGTAACTGCACTCTTACTTCTTCTGTATAACAGTTCTTGGTGAAGTTCTTCTTCCGAGCTATAATCTTCTTTACTCTCTATTAAATCTTCTTCTAGTTCTTGCAAAGCTGATGCTATAACTTCAGGCATCTGCACATTCTGCACTGCAGGTAAAGTTTTATTTTCTGATGCACGAGTTTCTGAATTTCTTCCTACTGCTTGCAGATCCAATTTCTTTTCAATGCATGACATCTTTTCTAGAATTGTATCTAGTTTGCTCGTATTGCACTTTAAGATTTTCTGCACTTTAGTTATATCAGAAGCATTATTACAGTTGCTTATTTCTGATATGCATTCTCTAAGAGCGGTTAAAATCGGTGCTTTAATACTGTCACTAAGGAAGTGCTTATCCTTTTCATTCATAAGATGTATTTTAATCTTCGATTCACCTTGGTTCTCAGTCGCCAAGGCTTCGAAAGATTCCGAAACAACCAACTTTGAACCATTATTTAGTTTTTTATGGCGACTTTTTTCCCTTTTGTGACATTTCTTTTCCGACACTTCAGAAAATGTGCAGCATAATGATTGATTAATGTTTAAATCGTCTAAAGTGTTGCTTGAACCTTGGCTTAGGGACTCTCGGACACTAAAGCTTTCTTTTCTTACCTTTTTGTAAGTTTCAAAAACTTTTTTAGAGTCCCCCTTTTCAGCCCCGTGATGATCAAAACTAGTTTCACTGGGTTTCTTGTCTTTCGTCTTATGCCTTTTCGATGTTTTTATAGTATAAAACACAGGTAGTTTATCATCACTCTGTGGTATAACTAAAGGCACTAGATCTTTAGCAAATCGAATAGTCTGATCTAAGACATTATCATTATTACTGCTAACTTTATACGTCCTATTATTGGTAGAGTTTTCAGTATTGTTCTCACTGTTGAACTGTTGACTTTTATCAAGTAACTTGTATTTCTTTTCTTTTTTTAGTTTAAGTTTTTCCTTCCTTACTTCAGGACTTTTATAATCGTCTAAATATTTCTTATGTATAAATACGACGGAATTGTGTGAGCGTTGATGAGGAAAATAATTAGCTAGGTTCACGCCGTTGATTTCTTTTGGGAGGTTTTCCATTCTGTGGGCAAAAGAGTTAGGGTAATGTTATCGTGGAAATTGTTCTGTTTATTGCCTTCGTCGTGAACTCGCTTGACTGAGGCATTTTATAGCATATAATTATGGGCTAGTTTATGAAGAGTCGTTGTTTAGTATCGTGTTTGCATTGATGAGAGTGACTGAAGGGTCTTTCTCTTCACCATGTATGAGTAGCATTGATTGATTCTGGCTATACTTAGACACTTTTCCTATAAGTAGGTAGGTAGATATATGCTTAAAAAATTTCCTACGCATAAAGATATTCGCAAAATGCGATTTTTTTTATATTATTTTTTCCACAATGAGTAGCTTGTGGCTAAGTAATAACAGCCGGACGGGTCTATCCATCAGCTTAAGCTACGCTTGCCGGGATTGGTCCGTGGGTGGGTGGCCATCTTTACATACCGAGACTCCTCCGTGCCTCGGAAAGCACGTTAAGCCGTTGGTCCCGGCTGTCACCGCCCCTTAGATGACAGACTGACCTCATTCGTGCATCTTTGACAGTCGTTACGGGTCGTCAGAAGACCGAAAGTTTGACAACCAGTCTCGCCAAGGGGTATCGTATTACCCAGTTACTGGGTTGTGGAGGTCAGATAGGCAGTCGCTCCATGTAAAATAATGGTAGTCAGCTGCATCCGGTTAGACTGGGAGCCGAGGTAGCCGACATAGTTGAGAAAAGGCTAGGCAGGTTGATTTGATTTTGATTCTTTATTCCACAACAAAATAGACAAGTCGACTTTTCATACAAATGAATAGGTAATTCAAGTTTTACCTGAAGCCATCCAGTAACATATAATACACGATTAAAAATATGCTCTAAAGTAAATTAAAATTACTTGAAATTCGCAAGGTAAATATTGAAGAGTTGACATTGACACAAATAATTTTATAAATCGTTGACAAAACAAGGTTTTATGGCTTTCTGTTCTATTCTCCTTATGATTTAAAAAGTTTACATTAGGTTATAATTTCTCTATTAATGCATGAATTTGTAGGGACATTAGCTTTTTCCCGCAACTAAGCCCGCATGAAGATCGAAAATAAATTCCTTATATTTTCTTAGTTGTATTGTCCGACAGATTTTGATTGATGAAAATATGGTGATAGCTTGAGACCAAAAGAAAAAGAGAAGTAGGTAACTAAGACTGCGATAAGCTGAGTTGATTGATTGAATTAATATACCTACTTATCGCAGTCCACTGCTGGACATAGAGCTACATACATAGGTAACCTATTACTTAAAAGAAATACTTCCCGAAAGGGGTGAAACGGGGTATTGAATTTTATATATATATTTTTTTTTTTTGAAAAACATACTTTTACGATGTTTGTAAATATGTGAGCACCACGTATCTATCTCATAATTAAGTTATTTTTCATTGCTTAGTTTTTAATTATTTTTACCTATTATGGTATAGTAATTTTATTCTAGGTGCATCGTCTTCACATATAATTAATGAACTCAAACAAAATATTGTAAAGCTTTTTTAAAAGAGTAACGGTGGAGTTTCTTGCCCATTCTTCTTCATACGAAACTACCTTTTGGAAGGGGCAACTAGAATCAATTCAATTTTTTGCCTATTCGAAATAAATGGTTTGACTTTGACTTTGACTTTATCCATAGTTCACGTGGACGAAGTCGCGATCTTAGCTCTAGCTCGGGGTTATTAATAAACTCGGACTTTAGTTGCAAGCACTTTATCCTACAGATTAACCATACATGTTTCAAGCATTATGTTTGCCATAGTAGAAGTCCGGGACGGGAGAGTTGAACCCCGTTCACTTTAACACCTGTCACCGAATCCGATGCCGCATGTCGTGATTTTTAAAATGATTAAGAGCAGATTTTACCAATGAAAATGAACGAGATCAGTACCTACTTCTAAACCGCGTTCATAGCTAGTATTAGGACAGGGCCTTATTCGTGTAGATACAAAACCTCCTTCATTTTATGTGGTGTTAGAAAGACAAACCTGTCTGAAAGGCAGCCCAGGGTGCCGTTGCACAAAATGATTGTCATGCGCAGAGGTTCTTACCACAGTATAAATATGGACAGTATAGACACTACGTAGTAAACGTTCGAATCGGCACACACACGCCGACGCGCTCATTGATGAGACCCCTAAGAGGCTTTGGCGGTGCTGTCAGTGTCAGTCGCGGTTGCCGTGTCTAACGCTCCAGTGGAGCGTAGGTAATTATTTCAACAATTAGGCGTAGTTTCCATACTGGACATATTTATACTGTGCTCTTACTTAGCCCACGTGGTACGACCACTTTTTCAACGAGACGTTTTTTAACTGCGCACAGGATTTTCAACGCTCGGCTTGGCGTCGTAAGTTGAAAATCCCCGTGCATGTTTTTCTAACGCCGTGGAACAAAATCGCCCGGCCTAGTACATTACTATACGTTTTACTTATAATATTATCAAGAATTAATCATGAATAATTCTACCTACTCACCTATGTTTATTTATTTACTGAAATCTCCCTTTAAACTGAAATAAATTCACGTTCTCAATTAAGGGCCCCGCAGACAGGCGCGGCGCGACAGCCCGATGTTACACCAGTGATGACCAGTGCCACAATTCCTGTGAAAACTTCATGGAAAGTGTCGCGCTGCCTGTCATGCCCCTGATATTGCGCCTGTCTGCACTAGCGTTTAAGGTTCATTAAAATCATAAATATTTTAACACCTCAATTAAAAACAACGTGAACCGTAATCACATCAACAATGCACGGCCGTGTTAAATGACATAATCGCAAGTTTAATTAATTAACTCCGTTTGTTTTAATAATTAAACCAAATGACCGTACCGCATTTAAAACTTGGTTATTTTCATAAAGTGTCGTATGTTTCTCGAAGAGGTAGGCGGGGGTGTAGACGTTCTGCCAGGGCTGCGAGTTTGTCCGAAAGGGAATATCGTGGCCCTGGCACACAGGCAACTGAAGGAAAACGGGTGGGTTCTAGTCAGTAAAAGTCTGAGACCCCGCTCCGCCCAGCGGGAGAACTTATTGGATAATTTACCATTAAAAAAAAGGGGTGTATACGTTATAGCCATATTTATGTAGGACATACCCATATTTCGCCAGATATGCGGACAAGCGTATACCCATCATTTCAGCCAAAAGACGTCCACTGCTGGACATAGGCCTCCTCTAACGGGGGTTGCCATAATCGCCACGCTTGGCAGGCGGGTTGGCGATCGCAGTATGGTGTTAAATGCAAAGAGAACGCTGCCATTCTCTAGTAAGTCCCTTAGTCGCCTTTGGCGACACTCACGGGAAGAAATAGGGCGATGCTATTCTTAACGTCCGGCACAACACAGATACCATTATCATTATGTCCATTGGACATAAATCCGGACTCCGGGCTGCTACTAAAAATCTAATAGCACGCAATATCACGTTGAATGACCTGGGAATCGAACCTAGGAACCCACGTTGAGCAGTCGCGTTTCCAAATTGGGGCAATCATCATCAGCATTTTCCCAACTATGTTGGGGTCGGCTTCCAGTCTAACCGAATTCTGCTGAATACCAGTACTTTACATGGAGCGACTGCCTATCTGACCTTTACAACCCAGTTACTGGATAACACGATACCCCTTGGTAAGACTGGTAGTCAGTCTTTCGGGCTTCTCACTATCCGTAACTGCTGTCAAAGATCTACGAATGACGCGCTTTCTGTGGCAACGGGTCTCGGTATGTATCTAATGGACGATCACCCATCCACAAACCGACATCGGCAAGCATTGCTTAACCTAGCAAAGTTCGGCTGTTTTAGCTGTTAGTGGCCATGAGTCCCTCAGTTGGCCAATAAAAGCCTGATGTTATTGTTAAAAGGCGACGCGTTACGCTCACGCCGCGCCGCCGCGCCGCCCGTGCCGTCGGGTTACATTATTATTATTAAGCCTTTTAATTTCCCAACAAAAAAACACATTAAAAATTCATTACATTCATTTGTTTCTAATAAAAAATTGTTCAGTAGGTAATTCATTAATAATAATTTAAACATGCATTTTAACAATAATTAAATAAACAAAAATTGATTCTGAAATAAATAAATTGATTGGATAAAATAAAATAAATAATATATTGTTATCAACTAATTTCAATATTGGGTGCCCATTTAAGGGCGAAGACCTCCTCCACCTTTCGCCATTCCTCTCTGTTCTGGGCTATTCTATTCCAGGTGGGGCCATACACATACATAAACTCACGCATTCTACCCATAGGGGTAGGCAGTAACTATAGAACGCCACCTACTACGCTCCTTACGTACTCCTTTTGCTTCGCCTACGTTCATACATCTGGTCATACACGCACGCCGATTGCGAGTACTACGCACCTGACCTTTCTGAAGAATATCACCAATTTGGTCACTATATGTCCTCCTAGGGCGTCCCCTCCCGGCGTTTCCACTCACCTCTGCTTTATAAATACCTTTTGTTAGTCGCCTTTCACTCATCCTCTCAACATGGCCAAACCATCTAAGCGTACTCTTTTCGGTTCGGTTTCATAAGGAATATTTATTTTTAGTAACGAAAATATGAATATTTGAAAAAATCACACAGAATTATAGCTACAATAAAAATACTGTTCATACAAAAAAAAACATGAAAATATCTTAAGTAGTTTGAAAGTAATATCGTTTTTTATGCTTTGGGTAGACATTACTTTCTGAATTTATTTCTTACAGCATTTTACTACAATACTTAAATATTTACCTTAAGAATTGATGTGTATGCGTTCTAGTTTAACATAATTGTTTTGCAGAACTTACTTGCATTATATGAACGCGTAATAACAGATTTAAAAGTCACAAAAATCATATATACTTGCGCCTTAATTAAAAACAATGACTTACTAAGCTCTGTGTTCACGCAACGCAAATCTGAACGACGCTTCGCTTTTCAGCGACCTTGCTTGAATCACGCGATGTTTAAAGTATTGAATCCTTGGGTCTATTCCGAACATAAATCCGAAGTATCGGCCGAATGTTCGGGCTTTTCATTACTACGGCTAACTATCGCTGACTACGGCGAAAACAAAAAAAAGCAGTCGAAGAGTTAAGCCAAAGTCAAAACTGTGACTTGAAGTCGGGTAAGGACTCAAAGTCAAATTTTAATATTAGTCCTACTAATATTATAAATTTGAAAGTTTGTATGTTTGTTATTCAATCATGCAAAAACGGCTGAGCGGATTTCGATGAAATTTGGTACACAGATAGCCCATAGCCTAGGTTACTTTACATTACATAGGATACTTTTATCCCGGTGGTATGTTCCTGTGGTATAATTTCCGACCTCCACACATGTGAAGCCGCGGGCAGAAGCTAGTATTTCAATCAAAATAAAGGCTCTTATTTTTTTCTAGATCTATAGCCAGTCCGTAATAAACGCGTTCCTCCCGCAGCAATATTTTATTTAGATCACGAGAGGGCCGCGTTTACAGCAGTCGGGCTCACAGAGCAGATAATTATCTGTTCTGTGGTCGGGCTATATCAGTGTCTAGCTGCTGCGTAGCAGAATCTTTTCCAATATATAGTTAAATTCTATACGTAGGTATAATATTTCTAAATTACAGCATTTTGTTAAATTCTCTTCCTCGCATTTCTTGCCTATTAATCCTAACCAATATATTAGATGCGAAAGTAAGTTTGTTTGCTACGCTTTTACGCTAAACCGGCCAAACGGATTTGGATGAAATTTGGCACATAGGTGCCAAAAAAAGGACGGGTTGGCCTCGGCATGAATTTGGACAAGACGAAAGTCATGTACAATTCGCACGTCTTGCCGAGTCAATCCACATGGAAGGGTCGCTTCTCGAAGTATGTGAGTACGTCTACCTAGGGCAATTTAAGTTTTCCAGCTTGGTAGGCACAACTTTGAGAAAGAAGCCGATAGAAGGATCAGGTTGGGTTGGGCAGCGTTTCGAAAACTTCGTCATGTCTTCTTGTCGCCAATCCCGCAGTGTTTGAAGACACACGTCTTCAACCGGTGCGTCCTGCCCATTAAGACACACGGTGCCGAAAGGTGGACACTGACTGTCGGGCTGGTCCACAAATTCAAGGTCACTCAGCGTGCTATGGAGCGGGCTATGCTCAGAGTTTCTTTGAAGATTAAGATCAGAAATTAAGTTTTCCGGAAAAGTACCGGAGTTACCGACATAGCCTGCAGAGTAAGCAAGCTGAAGTGGCAGTGGGCTGGCCATGTTTGTCGAAGGACGGATGGCCAGTGGAGCAGACGAGTCCTGGAGTGGAAACAAGAGCAGCTAGATGGACCGACGACCTTAAAAAGGTGGCTGGGAGAGATTGCATGCGGAAGGCGGAGGACAGGGTGTTGTGGCGCAGCCTGGGAGAGGCCTATGTCCAGCAGTGGACTTCTATAAGCTGAGTTGATTGTAGATGACAACCTGGGTTAAGACATAGGATACTTTTTATCCCGATATTCCTACGGGATCGAGAATTATGCGGGTAAAACCGCGGGGCGTAGCTAGTTTCACATAAAGAATCAGCGTACCGTACATAATAACGTTATTATTTTTATCAACATCTTAAATATGATAGAACTGTACTTTATTTCATCATAACCCTGTATAGTTTAACTATTTATCCGGTGCTGGACTTTCAACTCTACTGCGCGATTTTCCGACAATATCTGGTAGCTCCCCCCCCCCCCACTCCGTGGAGTAATTACGTAACACACATCGGCAATGACTTTAATTCTGACAGTTCATTGCGTTAAGTATTTACGCTGTTGCGCAGACGAATTTTTCAAACATATATTACTCGTTGCTAAGTAATAACAGCCGCACGGGTCGATCCAGCAGGTTAGGCTACGGTGGCCGGGGCTGATCCGTGGATGGGTGACCAGCTTTAAATACCGAGACTCCACCATGTCTCGGAAAGCACGTTAAGCCGTTACTCCCGGCTATCATTTGTGGATCTTTGACAGCCGTTACGTATCGTCAGAACCCCGAAAGTCTGACAACCAGTCTTACCAAGGGGTATCGTATTATCCAGTTACTGGGCACGCACGATGGTCCACATGAAGAACTGAGTGCGGAAACCAAACCGTCTAACATAGCATATATACCATAGAACCCAGTTACTGGGTTGTGGAGGTCAGCTAGGCAGTCGCTCCATATAAAATACTGGTATTCAGCAGAATCTGGTTAGACTGGAAACCGACCCCAACATAGTTGGGAAGAGGCTAGGCAGATTGATGTAATATCCTTCGGATTGTGATGGAAAGTTTGTTACGCCATTGGGGTGCTGGCTATTTTACATCGGTGACACTGACTGAGATCTAGCAAGACTTCATCTTAAAACCGGACAAGGGTGAGTTGAATTCGCGTAGTGAGGGTTCCGAACAATGAATATGTTATCTACCATGTTTTTTATCCCAAAATAATTTGTCCTAAGAACAAACTTAACATTGTAGTTGAAAAACATGTTCCATACATTCCAACTGCAAATGTAAGGTTGTACACACAATATTGAGAGATTTACCATGTTATTTTAACTATAGATTTCTTATAGGTTTTCCTGTAATCTATAAGTAAAGAACTATTTTCTGTATTAAAAAAAATTGTCTTAGTAGTTTTGGAGATAAGGGGGTTAATGGTAAATTTTCATCGATTTTCTTAATTAACTTTAAAAATATTTGTTTTAAAATTATTTAAAACAATATATCTGAAATCCTTACAACAAACCCTTTCATGTAACATGTCACAAGGAACCGTTTGCTAAACTTTTTTTTAATTTCTAATTTGCCGCCCAAAACGTCCGTGTTTGGGTCACAGAAAATCATATGTGTACCAAGTTTCAATTTAATCGGTCCAGTAGATTCGCAGCAAATCGGCTGAGACAGACGGATAGACAGACAGACATACGAGTGATCCTATAAGGGTTCCGTTTTTTCCTTTTGAGGTCCGGAAACCTAAAAATGTTCCATCATTTTGAACCGAAAGTAGTCGAAAGCCCCGTCCTAATTCCGGCGAGCACACTATCAACTCTTTGGCTCGTCTCTCTGTTGGCGGGAGTGGGTGCTTATCCCTTTTCGAGACAATACCCCTATATGGAAACGACGGTATCAAGTCTAAAGCCTAGACGGATGACGGGGTTTAGTATATTGTGAATTTTATTCGATAAATAGAAATAGGTAGATACCTATGAAAACATAGAAATATTTTTCCGATGTTAAAATTAAAAACCCTTCAAAATTGAATTTAATCTTTTGACTATTCAAAACATAGGAGGCTTAGCATGCAGCTTCAATAAAAAAAGTAGGCTTTGTTTTTAAACAATTAGTAAAAATATAAAAAAAAGTGTAGGTATCCACAATGTTAACTCCCTACTAATCAATCTGCCTAGCCTTTTCCCAGCTATGTTGGGGTCGGCTTCCTGTCTAACCGGATGCAGCTGAATACCAGTATTTTACATGGAGCGACTGCCTATCTGAATGGTAACTCCGTACCGTAAAACGAAATCATTCTAAATCCCTTTGATATTAACAGACAAACAAAATGAAGCGTTCAAAGCAAAGAACAGATCTTCAATTCCCCCTCATCCCCTTAGGTTTCAAACCACCCCAGATGGGGGAAACAACTAATATCCATTTTATTAACTGTATCACTTTGACTGACATCACGCCTGTAATCCCCGAAGGGTTAGGCAGAGGTGTACCTATAGTACACCCACATTTCGCCAGTTATGTTTAAGTCCCATATAATAGGGGGCGAGCCTCTTTGGCTGAGTACCTAAAATAAAGCTCGACACTCAGTTATAAAATGTTTCCTCCGTCCTCCCCGTGCTTAAATAAGGAGAATACAATTTTGTAACGCTCGGTTTCGCCATTCTTAACGGTTTTGCCAATTTGTAATATGTATAATCACAAGGGACCGAAAATGAAAAGTGTGAAACGCTTCCACAAATTCCTAATCCAATGCTTCACATGGTTGAAAATTTCGTCTTCCAAACAACGTAAATAACGCAATTAATGTTGTTGAACTGTCAAAATTAATGTCATCGCCCTATTAGTATGTCACACAACCAACAATACCCCGCTTATCGATTTAAATGACGTTCAATGACATTCAACCTTGGGGTCGTAGAGCAATTATGAGAGCGATTATACCTACCTACGAGCTTCGT
The DNA here is from genome assembly GCA_963921375.1 of Tiliacea citrago. Classification (NCBI taxonomy): domain Eukaryota; kingdom Metazoa; phylum Arthropoda; class Insecta; order Lepidoptera; family Noctuidae; genus Tiliacea; species Tiliacea citrago. The sequence continues at coordinate 5,376,143 of OY992799.1, forward strand.
GAACTTTGTTAACTTTTGGTGTACAATAAAGCATAAATTCTATCCATCTATCTACGAGAATATTATCCGCAACATTGAAAAACACAGTCTACTGAACAATAATTGTAAAAAAAAAACTTTACTCTCATAAAATTCAACAATACATTAACAACCGGTAACACAGACAACTTACAAAGAGCCAGACAACAACCCTTTATTGAATTGATTTGCAATCTGCATACTACATAGACAGATAATTGGCGTCCCCACCCGGCCAGACATATACCTCCCTTATGTGTCTGCCAGGGGAGACTACATGTATCTGCTGCAGCTGAATTGTTTAATACGGTGTACGCCAAAATATCCAGCCGGAATACATAAAGGCGCTTTTTTCTATTACGGCTGATTGACGTTCAGCCAAAATGTCACTAGCGGCGATAGGGCTAAAGGTTGGCCGCCGTTTTGGCGAACGTATCATTACGACATTTTGGCTGAACGTCAATCAGCCGTAATAGAAAAAACCGGCCAAGTGCGAGTCGGACTCGCGCACGAAGGGTTCCGTACCATTATCTATAAAAACTGCAAAAAAATCACGTTTGTTGCATGGGAGCCATTAAATACTTGTTTTATTTTAATTTAATTATTTATTATTAAAGTGAATATATAACTAAATATTCTGTGAATATTTCAAGCGTCGCCCTGTTGCCGTTATCAATATCGAGCAAAAACGAGCAAAAAAATCACGTTTATTGTATGGTAGCCCCTTAAATATTTATTTTATTCTGTTTTTTAGTATTTTTTGTTATAGCGGCAATCGAAATACATCATCTGTGAACATTTCAACTGTCTAACTATTACGGTTCATGAGATACAGCTTGGTGACAGGCGGACAGACAGACGGCGGCGGCGGTGGCGGAGCCTTAGTAATAGGGTTCCCGTTTTACCATTTGGGTACAGAACCCTAAAAAGCGCCTTTATGTATTTCGTCTAGACGTTCTGTAATACGCCGTATTATACAATCCGACTACGATATATACACAGGATGTTTGAATTTATCCCGTTTCCCCTGCGTTCCCCTGTGCAATAGTTTCACCTGTGGAGAATAAATTTTGATTCGGTTTTCCCCTAATGGACGGGCTGGTGGTTCTTTTGTGTTCAATTTCGCTTTGAACTTGTTTTTAATAACGGGTTGTGTGCTTACTGCAGATGCGATTTGGTTAGGGTATTACTTTTGTTCATGTGTTGAATTAATTTGGTGTGATTTTATGCGTTCATCTGGCTTTTCTAATGGTACGAGCAGGCTCAGTTTAAGCTTATACTTTGCATTTCAATGACTACTCTTTCTCATAGGGACACAGTGGGCAGTCAATGTTTTAGGAGTAATTAAAGTAACGAAATAAATGATAAATGATTTATTTCTGTAAGTACGTTTGTACAAACACTTTACACGTCAATCATATTTTAAAAAAACCAGATGAAGTCGGCGTTTTGTATCTGACTACTCTGAGAAGAACGACCGAAACAAACTCAGAGGTCACAGTCTCTTTTAAAGTCCAGACATAATCTTGGTCAGATTATGTGAAGACCATGATGACATGGTGCCTGAAATAATCTTCTGATGAAAGAACCACACAGCTTGAGGGGACCAGCATGTCCATTTTGTAAAAATCTCACCGAGAGGATTATATCGAGGACAGGAATGCTTGGAAACATGCTGGTCCAGCTCCATAGGACAATCTAGAGTCTAGACAAAATCAAACTGGTTGCTATTTTTATGGTAAAATCTGTTATTTTTATGATATTGATTTTACATTCTGTGATAACCTATACTCACACACTGACTTATTTTTTTATTTTTTTTAGAAAAGCATACTTGTATGATGTTTGTAAATATGTGAACACCACGTAATTATCTATCTAATAATTAAGTTATTTTTCATTGCTTAGTTTTTAATTCGTTTTACCTATTATGGTATAGTAATTTTATTCTAGGTGCGTCGTCTTCACATATAATCATATAATTAATGTAATCAAACAAAATATTGTAAAACATTTTTAAAAGAGTACCGGTGGAGTTTCTTGCCCATTCTTCTACATACGAAACTACCTTTTGGAAGGGGCAACTAGAATCAATTCTATTTTTTTTGTAAATTTTGACGTTCAAAAGTGCCTCTTATGTGCCTATTTGAAATAAATGGTTTGACTTTGACTTTGACTTTGTGAATTCTTACGTGGAGTGAGCTGTCAGTGTCATTCCACTGATGCTAGGGATTGACCAAGGATTACATTTACAATTATAATCGAGATTTTAATAATATTTTGATGCTAATTCTATTGATTATTTTATATCACTTCAAAGATTACTATTTAGGGGGATTTTAAATAAAATAGCAAAACAGAAATTTAGTCAAACTCAATTTAATGTAAAAAAAACTGAATTGAGTTTCTGTTCAAAATCTCGATTATGATTGGTAATGTAATCTTTGGTCGATCCCTAGCATCAGGTGGGATGACAGTGACACTGACAGTTCACTCCACGCTCACTTTATCTAAGTATCCACGGTGATATAGTTACAGAATAGCAGTGCAGTCCAGTCAGTGCACGCCTTTGTCAGTAGTCGTGCAGCTTAACTCAGAACTTAAGGAGCTCAACGAGTCAACGAACAAAAACAAAAATAAACAATTTAATATAGCTACTTTTTACAACTTTTCATAACATTACTTGCCTACAATGCTATCACTTTCTAACTTTGGACAAATGCAGTTTTAACTGAAAGTTAAAATATTTATCCGAAAACCCTCCTCTTAAACCACGCCAGAGTTTACACATGACCGATTTTGTGGGTGAAAGTTATATCCAGAAAAATATTTTTCACAAACAGAACGCCATTTTAAATGAAATTTCTCACTGGCATAAAGGGAAACGCGGTAAGCCGACATTTAATAATAAATAAGCTAGGTGTTAAGCTCTACGACGGTGTCGCCACCTGTCGGTAGCTGTCAGGCGCTCCTTCATCATTATGGAGTTCACACGGCCAGTATCTACTTAAGTTGTTATAACATTTAGTTAATTAAGTAGAACATATTTATGCTCTTAAGTTTGATAGGCTTTAGTGATATTTTCCATTTTCAATTTTTTTTCTACCTTATAATTGTTGAAAGGCCTACTCTGTCCTCCCATAGCTAAATTAACACTGTAATTAATAATTAAAAAATAATTGAATAAATAATTGTAATAGCCAGTTATTTTTAAAAGAGTTACCGTGGAGTTTCTTGCCGGCTCTTCTCCATAGGAAACGACCAATTGGAACCGTGCACCTAACTTCTGACGTTTCATAAGTGCCCATGTAGGCTTATGTAAAATAAAATATTTAAATTTTTGATAATTAAGAGTCTGCAGTCTGAAAATCTGACAAGGTCTAACTTTGGCACTTTGATTCTGAAATTGGGTTCATGAGGAAAGCCATGAAAGATAAACCCAAAAGCATACAATACTCTATGGCCGGGCAATGAATAAAGTCTTTTGAAAAATAAGTACCTGACGGCAAGTGGTAACTACCATCTCCAGTACCCGATAAATTGCGGATGCTTTGTCATCGCGAAAGCTAAAATATCTCGTATTGCCTGTTTCTTAAATCGTGGTGAGAAAATAAGCCCGTCAGCCAAACTTTCTGACTGGTATTGTAAACAAAATATAAATAATACGAGGAAAATTAAATGTCTTAATAAGGTGAGCCCGCCCTAAGCCCTAAGTTTAATTATAAATAAGGAGCGTGTTGCGTCATGACAGTGCTGCCACCTGTCGGCGCCACCTGTAAACTCCTACACCAAAGAGGAGTTTATACACTCATTAGTGTTGTATGTAAAGTGTATTTTCAAAGAAAGCGTTATAATGTGCCTTCCTTCGACTCCACTCGGTTTCTAAATTGAGAAGTTGAAGTTGAGAAGCTGACAGCTTGCGAAATTCAAATTTCTTACGATTTGCAAATAAATTTTGAATTTCACGGCTAAGGAATTCCCTTAAGGCGACTCCGCAGCTGTAGCCCGCGAAATTCAAATTAACTTACGTTTTTTGCTGTTTGCCGGTCAGTGTCAGGTTGTATCTTGATCAAAATATGATCCGCGACTTTATTAGATATGTATTTACTGAATTATAATCATTAGAGTCATTCATACATCTCTCTAAGTTAGATTTGTTTCCATTGAATGACTTTTTATTCTCACAGCATGTATGTCTATTTTTATATTCCTGTTTAGTTTATCATTATTTTTCTTTATGTATGCTGTATCGGGTACAGCGTCCTATTAATTGTTTGCTGCACCGGACGACGTCAATACGTCGGCGCCGGCTGTCGCTGAAAACCAGAGCTGGGGCTCTGTCTAGTATAGGGTCGCAGCATAATGCTGAGTGATAGCCGTTTTGCGTGGATGTGACGCATGTTTCCCCCAAGCTTTTTTTTTATTTTTGTGTTTACGTTCTTTTTTGCGTCATGTTTACCGCAAATAAACGTATTTTCTTTCTTTCTTTCTTCTTCTTTTTATGCAATCATGATTCGACATTGGGAACAATATCTAACTTAGAGAGATTTATTAATGATTCTAATGATTATAATTCTGTAAATACATATCTGTTATTGTCGCGAATCATATTTTGATCAAGATACAATAACCAATCAATTTTGAATTTCATGGCATAGGTACATTGAAGAAATTACCTAGGTAATGCTAAAGTAGAGTTTGACAAAAGGTTTTCAACTTCAAAATCTCAATTCATAAACCGGTAGTTTATAATATTGTTATCATAGATAATTTCACTTGAGAGGTAAAATTGCGCTTGCGGTTTATTTTGGGATAGGTGAGCATTCTTTAAATATCTAGGAATTTCTGTGCCTCAGAGAATAAGTTATTACATCGTTCAAACAAGGCAGTTATGGCGGGAGAAACCAAGTACTGGTGAAAGTAGCCGCAATTATTTTAAACACTGAAATAATACCGTTAAACAAGAAAAAGTTACAACAGATTCATTGAGACCATCAACGAAATTTTTCTCCTCTCAAACTCCTGGGTCCTAACAGCAGCGGGCCGAGCAAAGGGCGTGCCGAAGACGTTTGTGACAAGAAAGACATGATAAATTATGTCATGTCAACTTGTACCAGTTTTAAACCAGTTTTATCGCTCAAACTGTGATAAAATGTGTGACTCTAGTCATGTCACAGTGGGCCGTGCTCGCCCCGCTGGGTAGCTAACAGGTTGCGCATCGATGTCCCTGCCACTCTGGCAGGAACATCGACGTGCAACCTATTACCATGGATTCAATACACCATGATTCTAGTCCCCCATGCGTTAAAATTTTTGGTCGGTTGTTTTTACTTTATTTTTGTTTTTGATCTTTATGTTTCTATGAGTGTGTTTTTGTATAGTTTAATTTGTGATCTGTGCGAGTCCCAATAAATGCTTTTTCTTTCTTTCTTTTCTTTCAAAAAACAAAAAAATAAAACACTACAAAGTGAACAATAACTTTAATTTAGGATGTCGCTCGGTGCTTTTGGTTTTGTATTTTTGTTTTTTGCCACCGACTTCCGAAATTAAAGTTATTTTTCACTTTGTAGTGTTTTATTTTATTGGAAGTTGGTTATTTTATTTTTTTGTTGGAAGTTTGTATGTTCCACTATTTAGTTACAGTACCCACCCCACACAAATTCGAATACCACTACCTGCTATGTAAATAACACTGACAGGAAGTTATAACATCATCCACCTAAACTAGTGACAAAAATTTTGTTGATCCACCTGGAACCACAAAACAAAACGGCATTTGTGTATATATTTTTTTTGGTTTTTTGATATTTTCAAAAAACGCTGATTCAATTTTTATGGTACCACCTCAGAAGTAATAACCTACCAAACAAAAAAAGAATCATCAAAATCAACTCATAATTGGCGGAGTAATCGCTTATCAAACATACAAAAAAAAAACATACAGTAGGCGAATTGAGAACCTCCTCCGTTTTTCGAAGTCTGTTAAAAAATAAACTGTTACATATGTTTTAACCGCGTAGGGGGATTCAGAATCGTGTACTGAATGGTTACCGGCGCGTCAATAGCGCTGCCATCCTATATAAAAGTGCCTACATTTCAACAAAAACATGCTGTAAATACCTACATATGTTACAAAACGCGGTATTTCGTTTCAAATCCGAGTCAAATTACCAAATAATTCCCTCGGCGGTACTCAGCAAAGAAATAAATTAACTTTCTCTTGGCATGTACATACATACTTGTGCGTGTATTATGTATATGTACATAAATACGTTACGTTGGGCAATTAATCACTTCTTGGCGGTACTGTAAGGCTTTTGTGTACGATCAACGTGAAAAGTGACTTAATCTTTGTACGAAATAGTTTGTAAAATCTGTGTAATGCTATGAGATGCTCTTTTCTCTCAGGAAGAGAGTGCATATGTGTCTGCGCTATTCCCCGTGCAGATAACTAGACTCCGCTGTAATTGTCCGCCATGGCCGAAATTCTGCCTGGGTGACTATTTATTTATTTTATTTATTTAGGATCTCCAACAAAAGATGTACACAATACATAACACATAAATAAAGAGTTACGTCAGGTAATAAGTAAGTGTACTCCTTCACTTACAGGAGACCACAACATGCACAAAGTTAAACAACTAAGCTAACAAAGTTAAAATTTGGAAAAGTTAATTAATGGACACAAAACGTAACAAAAAGAAAAAAAGTTAGTTAGTTTTGCATTTACTTGTAACCGAATTGAACAAATTAACGAATAAAGAGAATAAGAATAAACAAAATAGTGATAAAGATAAAGTAGGTAGGTGATTCCTACGTTGAACTATTTTAGTGCCTTCAAAAACCGATGCCAAACTAGTTTGTAAGCGGTATACGTTTAGTTTAAATCAACAAGAGTTGTATTCTACTAAAAGTAAATGATATAGATTTTAGGAGAAAACTCAACATCACTTAAAATAAATCCAAAGGTTTAAATCGCACGATTTGCCCTCACCGTACTTATGGCTCACGAAATGTGTCCACACTGAAAAGAGTGAGCTCACATATTCTTAAATAGCGTTTCCGTAACTATCAAGTCAAGGCATCGTCATTGTGTGTCAGAGGTGTCAAAACGAAACAGAAACCTTTCTAAAATCTTTTGGCGAAATTATCTGTCATTGCTTCATTTTTAATTATTTTTACCTATTGTGGTATAGTAATTTTATTCTAGGTGCATCGCCTTCACATATAATAAATAATCTTTAAAAAAAATTGTAAAACATTTTTAAAAGAGTATCGGTGGAGTTTCTCGCACATTCTTCTCCATACGAAACTACCTTTTGGAAGGGGAAACTAGAATCAATTCTATTTTTTTTTTAAATTTTGACATTCAAAAGTGCCTCTTATGTGCCTATTTGAAATAAAAAAAATGACTTTGACGTGGTATGTGGTAGAGCGAATATAACGATTTAAATCTGAAAATCTAAAATGCCATTACACTTATGTGGGCGACTGTACAAAGTACAGTGACACTGTGGTTGTACAAAGGCGAGAAATGTAGCCCTTTCGTGTTCAAACCCTTTTGTTGTGATTTTATTTTTTAGGGTTAAACATATGGAAATAAAACGGAAACGTTGTGACTTGTCAGATTATTTGTTGCTGATAATTTTAGTAAACCGTGTTTGGGTAAATGTATTTTCTACATTGTTATAAAATACAAAATTAGTTCTGTATTTACGTGGTTTACACAGCTTTCGTGAGACTAAGGCCCGATCAATTACAACTTTGAATTAGACATTAGTACTTTAGTAGAGTTTACCGCAAATAAATGTATTTTCGTTTCTTTTTTTTTCTTTACTTATTACTCATACAGTCCCTGTCACAGAGACGGGAACATGTCTAATTCAAAGCACGAGCTGAAAACAAGACAGACTTGCAATTGCAGAATTTGACAGTGACAGGGAAAACTCAGCATAAGTATGTGCTACGTAAAGTTTACATATCTCGGCCTAAGTTCTTTGATAGTAGATAGATTGTTTTACCACTATGTTAGCTGATGGTAACTGATGATGCAGTTGACGATGATGCTGGCCTAGAAAAATCTAGAGATTCTAGAGAGAATAGAAAGTTAAAAAAATCCCTTTCACTTATTTATTTCAAGGTTACCCGAATGTTTAATGAAGAACTTTATTTTTTTTAAACCCCTAAACAAACAAAAACCTTTAAAAAATAGAATATATTGGCCCTTTGATAAGTTCTAGGTAATATTTTGATCCAAGCGTCGTCGAGTCGGGGGATGGTTAATGAAAATAGAAAGTTAAGAGGCTGACAACCGGTAAACCGCTGTCACTGTCAGATTGTATACAAAAGAAAGAGATGCGCAATGATACAACGTATGGCGTAAAAATGCAAATAAAATCGTATAAAATTAGATATTAACTAATTAATAAAAATTAATCCATCACCGGATGCAGTTTGGCATTTGCAATTTTATGGTATACTTTTAATTATAATTATAACTGTTAACGAAGGGATAAACTGCTTTTAAAAATAATTAAAAGTTATCTCTTTGAAGATTTTTTTGATGTATTATAGCTACGTCTTACACTCGTGTGACGTCATTGCGCTGTCATTGTGTTATTCTAGTGTGCGTGCATTTTGCGGCCAACAGTTGGACGCAATTTTTTTGACGAGTTCTCAGCTTTGACTGTCTATCTAGACATTTTTATAACTTTGCCTACAGGCAGTTATGAACAAAACCAACATCCTAAACTTTTATGTTACCTAACGAACATCAGCATGTAGATACTAAAAGCAACAAAACCGTTTGTTTTACATGCCCCATATCAGAAAACAGAGAAAATCCCGTATTTAGCGACAAAACCCGGACAGTTGTCTCTTTAGCAGTGGGATATAAAAATGGCAGTCGCTTGGAGATAAGAAAGGGAAGTACCGCCATCCGTAAGGATTTTACGACGCCTCTCTGACCCCGTGTTTGGGAGCCGCAAATGATGTAATAAATAACGGTTCTTGTCTTCTTTTTAGTACGGTTTTAGTTTTTGACGCAGAGCCATTTGATATTGATTTGTTTCATTTTTAATGCAAGAAGACAATTCATGTTTTAAATGCAAGAAGAGTATAAATGCTGGTGCAGACTGGTGCGATATATTATATACTGGTGATAGTGTCGCGTCACGCCTGTCTGCGGGAGCATTAAAGCGGAACTCTCAGCCAGCGTCTGTTTCCTTCCACATATAACCCGTCGGCCTTAAAAACGAGAGAGAACGGGCATCTTCTGGGCACTCTCGTTATTTCGTAGACTTTATCCATCGCGGCGAGATCGATGTCAAGAGGCCCATTATTATAAAATGGGATATTACGGAAACGCTATTTAAGAATATGTGAGCTCACTCTTTTCAGTGTGGACACATTTCGTGAGCCATAAGTACGGTGAGGGCAAATCGTGCGATTTAAACCTTTGGATTTATTTTAAGTGATGTTGAGTTTTCTCCTAAAATCTATATCATTTACTTTTAGTAGAATACAACTCTTGTTGATTTAAACTAAACGTATACCGCTTACAAACTAGTTTGGCATCGGTTTTTGAAGGCACTAAAATAGTTCAACGTAGGAATCACCTACCTACTTTATCTTTATCACTATTTTGTTTATTCTTATTCTCTTTATTCGTTAATTTGTTCAATTCGGTTACAAGTAAATGCAAAACTAACTAACTTTTTTTCTTTTTGTTACGTTTTGTGTCCATTAATTAACTTTTCCAAATTTTAACTTTGTTAGCTTAGTTGTTTAACTTTGTGCATGTTGTGGTCTCCTGTAAGTGAAGGAGTACACTTACTTATTACCTGACGTAACTCTTTATTTATGTGTTATGTATTGTGTACATCTTTTGTTGGAGATCCTAAATAAATAAAATAAATAAATAGTCACCCAGGCAGAATTTCGGCCATGGCGGACAATTACAGCGGAGTCTAGTTATCTGCACGGGGAATAGCGCAGACACATATGCACTCTCTTCCTGAGAGAAAAGAGCATCTCATAGCATTACACAGATTTTACAAACTATTTCGTACAAAGATTAAGTCACTTTTCACGTTGATCGTACACAAAAGCCTTACAGTACCGCCAAGAAGTGATTAATTGCCCAACGTAACGTATTTATGTACATATACATAATACACGCACAAGTATGTATGTACATGCCAAGAGAAAGTTAATTTATTTCTTTGCTGAGTACCGCCGAGGGAATTATTTGGTAATTTGACTCGGATTTGAAACGAAATACCGCGTTTTGTAACATATGTAGGTATTTACAGCATGTTTTTGTTGAAATGTAGGCACTTTTATATAGGATGGCAGCGCTATTGACGCGCCGGTAACCATTCAGTACACGATTCTGAATCCCCCTACGCGGTTAAAACATATGTAACAGTTTATTTTTTAACAGACTTCGAAAAACGGAGGAGGTTCTCAATTCGCCTACTGTATGTTTTTTTTTTGTATGTTTGATAAGCGATTACTCCGCCAATTATGAGTTGATTTTGATGATTCTTTTTTTGTTTGGTAGGTTATTACTTCTGAGGTGGTACCATAAAAATTGAATCAGCGTTTTTTGAAAATATCAAAAAACCAAAAAAAATATATACACAAATGCCGTTTTGTTTTGTGGTTCCAGGTGGATCAACAAAATTTTTGTCACTAGTTTAGGTGGATGATGTTATAACTTCCTGTCAGTGTTATTTACATAGCAGGTAGTGGTATTCGAATTTGTGTGGGGTGGGTACTGTAACTAAATAGTGGAACATACAAACTTCCAACAAAAAAATAAAATAACCAACTTCCAATAAAATAAAACACTACAAAGTGAAAAATAACTTTAATTTCGGAAGTCGGTGGCAAAAAACAAAAATACAAAACCAAAAGCACCGAGCGACATCCTAAATTAAAGTTATTGTTCACTTTGTAGTGTTTTATTTTTTTGTTTTTTGAAAGAAAAGAAAGAAAGAAAAAGCATTTATTGGGACTCGCACAGATCACAAATTAAACTATACAAAAACACACTCATAGAAACATAAAGATCAAAAACAAAAATAAAGTAAAAACAACCGACCAAAAATTTTAACGCATGGGGGACTAGAATCATGGTGTATTGAATCCATGGTAATAGGTTGCACGTCGATGTTCCTGCCAGAGTGGCAGGGACATCGATGCGCAACCTGTTAGCTACCCAGCGGGGCGAGCACGGCCCACTGTGACATGACTAGAGTCACACATTTTATCACAGTTTGAGCGATAAAACTGGTTTAAAACTGGTACAAGTTGACATGACATAATTTATCATGTCTTTCTTGTCACAAACGTCTTCGGCACGCCCTTTGCTCGGCCCGCTGCTGTTAGGACCCAGGAGTTTGAGAGGAGAAAAATTTCGTTGATGGTCTCAATGAATCTGTTGTAACTTTTTCTTGTTTAACGGTATTATTTCAGTGTTTAAAATAATTGCGGCTACTTTCACCAGTACTTGGTTTCTCCCGCCATAACTGCCTTGTTTGAACGATGTAATAACTTATTCTCTGAGGCACAGAAATTCCTAGATATTTAAAGAATGCTCACCTATCCCAAAATAAACCGCAAGCGCAATTTTACCTCTCAAGTGAAATTATCTATGATAACAATATTATAAACTACCGGTTTATGAATTGAGATTTTGAAGTTGAAAACCTTTTGTCAAACTCTACTTTAGCATTACCTAGGTAATTTCTTCAATGTACCTATGCCATGAAATTCAAAATTGATTGGTTATTGTATCTTGATCAAAATATGATTCGCGACAATAACAGATATGTATTTACAGAATTATAATCATTAGAATCATTAATAAATCTCTCTAAGTTAGATATTGTTCCCAATGTCGAATCATGATTGCATAAAAAGAAGAAGAAAGAAAGAAAGAAAATACGTTTATTTGCGGTAAACATGACGCAAAAAAGAACGTAAACACAAAAATAAAAAAAAAGCTTGGGGGAAACATGCGTCACATCCACGCAAAACGGCTATCACTCAGCATTATGCTGCGACCCTATACTAGACAGAGCCCCAGCTCTGGTTTTCAGCGACAGCCGGCGCCGACGTATTGACGTCGTCCGGTGCAGCAAACAATTAATAGGACGCTGTACCCGATACAGCATACATAAAGAAAATATTCCTTATTCTATAGAATATATATAATATTTATTTAGTAATAGATAAATATTTCACTAAATATCCCTCGTTGTTATTTTTCTCGTTGTTTCTTTTTAATTAAGAACTTAAGTGTGTTTTAACTCTCTAAAAGTACGTGGTCAATGATTTTGGTGCACGGTAAATAAGTTATAAGTTTATGTTTGCACCAACTTATACGTATAAAAACGTACCTAAATGTATTACCGAATTAATAAATAATATTACATAATGGTCTAATAGCGAAGAGCCTCGATCAACACCTCAGGAGACGCTCATTACCCGGCTGGGACAAGGGCTATATTTAGAAAGTACTACTCCTCGACACGGCATGCATAGTGAGGAGGTTCCTCTCTCTAGAACCCTGACCACCGGCAGCTTAGACCTTAAATTGTTCCTGATGCCGATGGCCAACTACTTACTACATCTACTACATCATTTATTATGTGTACGTAATAAATGATGAAAATAAACTTACATAAAGTATTCAAAATCGTGAGAAACATGGCAGGGCGCTAGTAAGCATATAGCACATAGCTTAAAGCATAAGTAAGTATGTGAGAGGGTCACAGAGAAGAGGCCTGTGTCCCAACAGTGGGAACATAATATGATAGGCTGATATTATGCTTTAAGCTATGTGCTATATATGCTTACTAGCGCCCTGCCATGTTTCTCACGATTTTGAATACTTAGTGGGCCGTAATCCACCACGCGGGCCCAGTGCGGGTTGCTGGATGTCACATGTCTTTGAATTTTTTCCTCACGATGTTTTCCTTCACCGTTTTGAGAGCAGTGTTGATGAAATTAAATACTCAAAGTGAAGTGCCTAGCTGGGTTCGAACTCACGACCTACAACTCGTAAGTCGGGGCCAATACGACTGGGCCACCACTGCTGTGTGTGTATGATAGCAGATTTATGATCTTGATGATACAGCACATGCCTTGGTCAAAAGATTATCCATTCAACAGGGTTGGTATGGTAGTGTGGATACAAGTTCTTTACTATCGTCCCTGGCAAAGGCTCTTTTAATTATGCACCCATTTTCCGACATAATTAATATTTTCATACTTTTGTTAGTTATGAAGAAAAGTTAAATCTATGCAAAATAATCTATGTTCTGTACCAAACCAAGCTGCCATTAAAACCATTAGGACTATCTTTCTAATTTAACATTTTCGAGTCTTGAGTAGGTTTTTCCGTGTTGTGTGTACTTATTATAAGTTGCACCAAACACCTCATAGGTTCACGCTTTACAATAGCACTAATTACACGCACAATATTCACTGCATTTTTGGTAAGTGTCAAAACTGCTAATTATACTTTTAGATGTCTTCGATTGTTGTATTAATCAATACTAGTGGTCGCCCACTAGTCGAAATTCGAACCAATCTTCTTACAATCTATATAGTACTTACTAATTCCATGTGTACATTAGCTCTATGCTCATATAAAGTACTTACTAAATCCATGCTCAAGCTGTCGCTTCTGTCACCTATCTATCTTCAATTCCTCTCGGCCCTGGTACTTCGTGGGTGTGTCAAACGCATGGTAGTCGGTGTAATGTTTTTTATTTATTAATTTATTTCTAATGCATATTATATAAAAATTTTAGCTTTCTGCAATTCCCCTCCATATAAACTTTAACTGTGCCAAATTTCATACTTCTCCGTCCGCGTTAATTGTCGTAAAAAGGGGTACCAAGTTTTCGCTTCACGCATGTCAAAAACAAAACTTGTTTTAGAATTTATAAGTGTTGTGGCCAAACAAAAAAACAATTAGCTGACCACACTGGTCCTCACCATTCTTTCTTGGTTCTTACTGGGTCATGAAGAATAATAATAATATACGTACGTACGTTTATTTGGTTTCAATAAAATATAGCCTAATACAGTTATATTCCTAAGAACTAAAATACATATGGAAGTGAGTAGACGCAGAGAATATAAACGCTTCTATGACGAAACAACAAGCTGTGTCAAACAACTAGGTACACTATCATACCTCCAACGACAAAAAAATGTTGATGTAATTGGTATATTGGTGATAACAATCTCTCATTACAAACTCAAAAATACACAAAACACAGATATACAATCGTAAAGGCGACAAAGTAAAACACTTCTCCCCGCAACTCGATAACCAGCTCTCTGCGAAGACCATCAGCTCGCGAACGTAACACTCCAGCTATCCCAATTTGAATTCTGTAAGCTCACGGCTAAGGGTCAATTTGCTTTGTCACAATCGTGCGCTACAATACGGAATGAGAATTGAAGTGCCCAAAGTTTCGGAATTGGGTCGCGAGGGCGGTTTAAAAATCGGGATAAGAGAATTGAAGTGAATTTTGGATAACTCTATGTATATAAATCGGATTTTCTCGGGCCTTATACTTGGACCGACTTTTTATTTTTATAGTTTTGTACTTTTTTTATGAGTTCGTGGATTTTTCCGGCGAAGAATTTGGATTTTCATTAAGGGTCAGATAATCGCCGTTGACCTTGGCCATACAAATGCGCGTCGCGCTTACGCCGCGCCACTATTAATTTTTATAGGGAATATTTATTTTTACTAACGAAAATATGAATATTTGAATAAAATTACAGATAGAATTATAGATAATAAAACAGTCTATTCATACATTAAAAAAGCATGAAAATATCATAAGGAGTTTGAAAGTAACATCGTTTTTTATGTTTTGGGTAGACATTACTTCCAGAATGTATTTCATGAATTATTTTACTACAATACTTAAATGTTCACATATTGTATTGATGTATATGCGTTCTAGTTTAACATACATTTTTTGCATAACATACTTGCATTATATGAAGGCGTAATAACAGATTTAAAAGTCACAAAAATCATATATCTGCGCCTTAAGGATGCATGCATTGTCTTCCATCTACTTGAAATGGCGGCAGTCAATTTGCCAGCAGTTTTCTCAGCAGTTTTTTAATTAAATTGCCTTGTTGGTCTAGGGATCGGAAGCGCTACTGCTGGGCATGTGGTCCTGGGTTTGATTCCCAGGTCGGGCAAAGTGTTATTGGGATTTTCCATTAGGAATTTCTCAGTAGCAGCCCGGAGTCTATAGATATATTCTTCCTTTTCTAAAAGCTTTTATTAAACGTACTAAGTAGAGAGAGCAGTGCAATTGGAGCCTACTAAGGGAAAATGTTGATAAAACCACATTTTTTTTACTTTGATATAATTTTTAATTGGGAACTTAAACCTCGTTCATTTGACTATCATTTTTAATTAGGAACTTAAACCTCGTTCATTTGACTCATCACAGTTAAAATCGACTACAGCCATAACATTAAGTACAATAAAGATTTTCAAAAAAAAACAATCGCTCCCATTACCATGCGGGTAATGCGTAATAAGTAATAACGCTCATATGGGTAATGGGAGCCATAACTTTTACTTCTTCCCAAAAATAGTGAAAGCCATCTAAGATCTCAATACCTGCTGACCACCATTTTGAACAGTAATAACACTATGACTAGTATTATAATCGACTTTCAATCACCATTTAACAAACGTCACTGGAAAAAAGATTAATCTAGGCATGTAATAAGCATAAACATAATACAATAAAAATATATCTTCATGCTTAACTGGACGCTGGAAATCGGCAGTTTTTTATAAGCTTGGAACCAAAAACACAGAGCCATCCCACGTGACTGTTACAGGGCACTAACGACTCGTGCGCGACAGCCGAACTTTCTCGATGGTTGACGGAAACGGCCGACTGGTTAAGGTCACCCAAATATGCATAGATTCCGTCCAATCACCATCGCTCTCATTGCCCGCCCGCTTTCATTACCCCACGCTCCCCTACACTGGTATAATGGTCTTTTGGCGCTCGAATGACGTAGACAGGAGGCGCTGTATGTGCAATGTCACTTTAATATATGAAGTGTGCAATTTTGGCCACGCGCCAGAATAACCTTGTAGGTAGTTTGTTGTCTGTGTCTGTCTAAGCTAGTAATCTGGCCAATAACGAGTTGTTGAAAACCGGACAAGTGCGAGTTGAACTCGAGTGATGAGGGTCCCGTAAAATCAATATGTCTTTATCCTAAGATAATTTATCCCAAGATCAAACTTAACATTGTAGTTGAAAAACATGTTCTTCCATACTGTCCAACTGCAAATGTAGTTTCTACTCACAATATTAAGAGATTTACCATGTTGTTTTAAAACCATAAACTTCATAATAGGTTTTCCTGTAATCTATAAGTAAATAACTATATACAGGGTGTTTGGCAGAACGTTGAACATACGAAAATGGTAGGTAGGTGGGGTCATCTGCTACTTACTCAGCCCTAATTTATTTGGCCCTGGCCGACTGGGTATTTAAAAAAAAAAAAAAAAAGTTTTTTTCTTGTTTCACCACTTTCCTAACTTTAAAGTGTATTTTTTTTATTAAAAATGGGCAATAAAACAGGCAATTTTTTTTTTTTTAATCTTTGATGTTGGCAGATTCTTATAAAATTATTGCTTTGTTCAGATGTTAGCTAGAAAAAAAGTTATGAGTCCTCAAACTTACAGAAAGATGTAAAAAATACTTGAATGTTAATTTCAACTTGCATTTAAAAAAAAACAAAAAATGATTGAGGAGTTCCAATTCTAGCAAAACATCCCTAGTGTGTGAGCTTTCTAATGGTATGTAATTTGCTTTTATAAAAAAAAAACTTTAAGAGTTATTAGATCGACGGCTTGCCAGTAGCAGTGGTGCAAATTGACATTCACTATTCCCTTGAGATGGTTACACAAAGCAGGTAGAAATTTTGTTTCACTCTTGCGCAGTCATAGCGTATTTTTGCTCTCTTTCGCTCTCGTGGCACCGTGACGCCTCAGAATGAATTCTTTTCTTTTATTCAGTCGAGACTTAACTGCCTCTGCGATCTCACGTGCCCGTTACGCTTACGTTTGTTTTTGTTCACTTCGTTTTCTTTTATTGTTATCACTAGTTAAGTTTAAGTTTAAGTTTGTTAAGTTTTTTGTTATTACTGTTACCTGTTGTTATTGGTAAAGAAATGGCTGCTTTTACCAGTGAGGAATACGCGGACATGTTGTTAGCGTATGGAAGCGCTAATACAAATTCGCGTGAAGCGCGAAGAATTTATCAAGAGCGTTATCCCAACCGCCGAGTACCCAGTCATCAGACGTTTGCGAGTACTTACCGACGTTTACGACAAACCGGTAACCTGAACTTACAAGAACCACGAGTGAACGCAGCACGACCCGATGCTACCATTGACGAACAAGTTCTTGCCGAGTTTGACGCGGATCCTACCAAAAGCATTAGACAGATAGCTTCAATACTTGGCTTAAGCATATGGAAAGTGTGGTCTGTTCTCCGGCAAGATGGTAGACATGCTTTTCACTACACTCCAGTGCAAGGTAAGATTAAGCCGTTTATGCACTGCATCTGATACGATTTTGTGGAATGTAGTAAATTATGAGACAGTTCAATTGATCGTTCCATTTAACCTTGATTTCGTCACTTTCTTTATTAGTTGTTTTGCTTCATGTTGTTTTTAGCGCATTCAATTCTAATTTCAAATTAAATTCAATAAACTATTCCTATTCGGCCGCATTCACGTAACAATCAGGCGGCCAGCGCTTACAGGATTCGGATTTCGGATTCGGTTTGCGCAGGTGGTCAGCGTAGGTAAACTTGCCAGCACTTATGGGTCCTTTTTAGAACAAAATTGGAAAGTCGCACGCCCTTTTGTGAATTTGGTCTTACGTCTTTATGGCTAAGCCATAAAGCCAATTAGTGTACTTAAAAATTGAAGATGAAAAATTTGGATAATTGTAGAGTTTGAACTCGGAGGAAGAAAAGATTCAGTATTGAAATCAATTCTTAGACATGTTTTGTTTGTTCTAGGTCTCGATGACAGTGATTTTGGGAGACGTGTGCAATTTTGTCGCCATTTGCTGCATACCGATGTGGACGACGTTAACTTTTTAAAAAGTATTTTGTGGACAGACGAGTCCAAATTTGACAAAGAAGGGATTGTCAATTATCACAATCTTCACCATTGGGCACTTAAAAATCAAAACCCACACGTGAAGAGACAAAGAGGCTTCCAGAGGAGATTCAGTGTGAATGTCTGGGCAGGAGTGATTGGC
Organism: Tiliacea citrago; assembly: GCA_963921375.1. Taxonomy (NCBI): domain Eukaryota; kingdom Metazoa; phylum Arthropoda; class Insecta; order Lepidoptera; family Noctuidae; genus Tiliacea; species Tiliacea citrago. The sequence continues at coordinate 5,394,513 of OY992799.1, forward strand.
GATAAGCTAATAGGGCCTCATTATTTGCCCGACAACATCAACGCGAACAACTACTTGGATTTTTTGATAAATGATTTACCACCATTAGTGGAAGAAGTGTTCCAAGTAGACATAAACAGGCCTATTGTCTTTCAACACGATGGTTGCCCAGCTCACTTTAGTCTAGTTGTACGTGAGCATTTGGATAATTGTTTCCCAAATTCGTGGATTGGCAGGGGAGGACCAATTCCCTGGCCTCCGCGATCGCCCGACCTCACTCCGCTCGATTTTCACGTGTGGGGAAGGGCAAAGGAACTAGTTTACACTACAGAAGTAGAAAGTCGGGAAGATTTGATAAATCGAATTAATGCTGCTTTCGAAGTTATGCGACAGGAGATGCTGCTGCGCACAACAACTGTAGAAATCAGACGTAGATGCCGCACCTGTATTGCGAATGAAGGGCGTCAATTTGAACATCTAATATGATTTATTATTTAAATAAATTATTTAAAATTATTTAATTGTTTCATTAACGCACCTAACTGGTACAGCATAATTTCAATCGATCATTTAATTTTTACCAACTTTGCAGTATTAAATTTCGCAAAACATTTAACTTTCCGTAAAGGTAGAGTTTCGTCAAGAATTCATTCTGACGCGTCACGGTGCCACGAGAGCGAAAGAGAGCAAAAATACGCTATGACTGCGCAAGAGTGAAACAAAATTTCTACCTGCTTTGTGTAACCATCTCAAGGGAATAGTGAATGTCAATTTGCACCACTGCTACTGGCAAGCCGTCGATCCATAATTTTTACCAACTTTGCAGTATTAAATTTCGCAAAACATTTAACTTTCCGTAAAGGTAGAGTTTAGTCAAAAATTTCCTACTTGATAAAATTATGAAATAACTCTTAAAGTTTTTTTTTTATAAAAGCAAATTACATACCATTAGAAAGCTCACACACTAGGGATGTTTTGCTAGAATTGGAACTCCTCAATCATTTTTTGTTTTTTTTTAAATGCAAGTTGAAATTAACATTCAAGTATTTTTTACATCTTTCTGTAAGTTTGAGGACTCATAACTTTTTTTCTAGCTAACATCTGAACAAAGCAATAATTTTATAAGAATCTGCCAACATCAAAGATTAAAAAAAAAAAAATTGCCTGTTTTATTGCCCATTTTTAATAAAAAAAATACACTTTAAAGTTAGGAAAGTGGTGAAACAAGAAAAAAACTTTTTTTTTTTTTTTTTAAATACCCAGTCGGCCAGGGCCAAATAAATTAGGGCTGAGTAAGTAGCAGATGACCCCACCTACCTACCATTTTCGTATGTTCAACGTTCTGCCAAACACCCTGTATATTCTGTAGTTTTTTCAATATTTAGGCTCAGTAGTTTCGGAGATATCTATTTCTAGATAAATTTTCTTAAATAACTTTAAATGTTTCTATTTTAAAATTTTATAAAAATATATTTGAGCAACACATCCCTACACAACGAGCCCTTTCATTTGATATGTCACACGGTACAGTTTGCAAAGCTTTGATGTTTTATTTTCTAATTTACCCCAAAAGTGTCCCTCATATTCAAAATTCATTTATTTACGTAATACGTCCGTGTCCGTGTCTGGGTTATAGAAATTCATATGTGTACCAAGTTTCAACTTAATCGGTCCAGTAGATTCGGAGCAAATTGGCTGTGACAGATGGACAGACAGACACACAAGTGATCGTATAAGGCTTCCGGTTTTTAATTCGGACGTACGGAACCCTAAACATTAATGTACAGCGACAGTGCATTCTTTTTAATAATAAAAGTATAAAGTATAAAAAAAATAACCACAGCAATCTATTATTTCACGATTTTTTTCAAAACAATCTTGTCATAATGTCAGTTTCCCGGAAATTTTATTTTGCAGTAATTTTTTGCAGTGTGAAAACCTTCAGGTTCTATGTATTTGTAAATTAATATAAAGCTGTATCAAACATCAATAAACAAGAATCACGTTTTTTTGGAAAGCTCAAAACCAAAAAAACAACAGAATTAAATTAACAAAAAAATATATATTTTTCGTATCACAAAAGATCGATATCGCATCGTAAAACAATTTGCTTTTAAAACGACATACCGATTAAAGAGGTGTTGAAATATTGGCTTCGGGTTGGCGATACACGATCGGCGCCATGATTGCTTTGTGAACCAATTTACGGCTCGTGTCCCACCGCTGGCGTTTAACGAGAAGCGAGTAGGGTTTACTGACAAGCGTAGAGAACTAGAGGCAAGCGTAGTGTGGGACGCCCCCCAGGTAGATGGAAAGGTGGCTAGAACAGACTGGATACGGAAGGCGACGGACAGGGTGTTGTGGCGCAGCCTGGGAGAGGCCTATGTCCAACAGTGGACTGCTATAGGCTGAGTTGATTGAGTAGAGCTAGCAACTAAAAACGAGCTGTTGAGCAGTGAGCTTCGAGTGCGCGACGGCGAAGAGCGATTACTCCGTGGTGTATGTACCAAGCATGAGTCTCTCAGCGAGTGTTGACTGCCCGCCAAGCGAGCGTCGCTGAGTGAGTACTCTCTTTGATAACTCATGTCGCTGCTACAAACGAGTACTCGCCAGCGGTGTGAGCAGTCAGCGATCAACTATTCGTTCCTTGAGCGACTTAATAGCTAATCGCTTCCTCGTATGGTCGCTTGGAACAGCTCCTACGGCTATACCAGTGTGTTCCGTGTCTCGACCCAACGGATTTTTAATTACCGAGCTACTGTAGACTCGGTATTGAATCATTTTTCGGCGATTAATTAAAGCAATTACCGTTTGTGTATGACGGCTTATCTGGGGTACTAAATTACCTGGGTGAAAGGATTTCAGAGTAGGTACGATGTGTGTATATGTTTATAAAAGAGTTGTTTACAGTTAAGAGAGTGTGAACAGGTTTATACGTCTATAAACAAAGCAACGTTTATTCTACTGCACAGTAAAATAACCATTGGATGCGGCCGACTAACTGGTAAAAAATAATCGCGATGGATAAATGAGCTTGTTTTATTTATTTATTTAACAGTTTATGTACACACATATAAACAGATAAGAAGAAAGGAAAAGAAATAAAAAATAAAATACGAACAAAGGTGATGCTTATTTCTAATGAAATCTGTTCCAGCATACCTGCGACAGGAAAGTGGACAAAGAGATGTAGACGTGTGTAAGAGTAGAAGAGAAAACAAAATACCTACATAGAATTAAAAAAAAAAACTTACTGATATTATTACTATACTAATCTTTTATTAGAAATTTTATTGTGAAATTGTGCGGAAATGGGTTATCATGGTGCGGAGAAATGAGGAAAATGTCGTGAGGAAAGATTTGAGTATGCATGTCGATGGCTATAAGAGTAGGGGAAGACCAAAGAAACGATGAATGGACTGTGTGAAAGATGATATGGCTAGGAAGGGTGTGAATACCGAGATGACGACTAATAGAGAAGTATGGAAGAAAGGGGCATGTTGCGCCGACCACAAATCAATTGGGATAAGGACAGGAGAATTATGACTAATCTTTGATTAGTTAATTAATTAGTAATTCGATAGTACTGGAAAGCGAGGGGGCCTGGACAGTGGTCGCCTCCTTCTGCGAGGACGTAATGTCGCAGAAAGAGGACGCGGAGCGCGCGCGGGAGGATGACCCTCACGCAGCGCCGCTCCGCAGGCGAAGACGGGGCATGAGAAGGCGATTGTACGATCGTCGTCTTATGCCCCCTGGTGGTGAACAGCGGGAGACGGGTGCGGGGGCGCCTTCTCCTGCATTGCACAGTTCACCATCCACGTCGGGCGGGAATGACAGAGCGCTCGCGGTCATTCCTGGGCCCCTCCCCGACGGGGGGGGGCGTGTCGGGCCCGCCTGCAAGGCGGACGAGGTAGGAGCGCCGCTGGGTCGTTTAGTGGGTATACCGGATCTTCCGGGGAGTCCCACATACCCCTCCCATCCCCAATGGGTGGGTATGCGTAAAGCATTTTTCCCAGCGTCAAAAAAAAAAAAAAAATGGGTCTTTACTAGGGGCAGTTGTCCAACTTTAAAAATAGTTGGACCACAGCACCTTTTGAGAGTTCCGTGGTCCAATCCATTTAAAAAATAACTTGCCAACTCTAAAAACCTTTTCTTTTTTTTTTGTTCACACTCTTACTGACTAAAAACCACCCTGTCTGATCTGTTATTACTTCCGCGATCCCCGGCTAGCGCCGGCCCGCCTCTGCGTGCCACCACAAGTCAGGGGGGGGTGAAGTGTTAGACCCCCCCGCGACGTCTGAAAGGGGTGCGCGTGGAACACTACGCGCCGCCACCTCGGGTCCAGTGTGATAGGGGGCGGCGGACGTCCCCGAGTCCGCCGTCCCTGGACCCATTTAGGGGGCCGGAAGAGGGCATTATCTGCCCTCTGCCGACGCCCGGTGTGCCTGCTGCGGGCTGGGTGAGCGGACGAGATAATTCTAAAAAAAAAAAAAACTAAAAACCTAACCGAACCTAACTCCCCGTGACGTCGACCGTCTAGAGTTAGCGTTTCCGTCAGCAGGTTGACGGAGCCCCGCTCCGGGGCTCCTATAGAACAGTTGGACCACTGCCCTGGAATGAGTAAAGTAACCATTTTAAGATATCAAAGTCTTTTAAATACGTGGAATGGAATTTGTATAGATTTATTTATGAGGTAGGTACATCTCTACTAATACCAACTCAGGGTAAAGATGAATTAGATATTATCCAAAATACAGGTATGTGACCTCGTTGGTTTCTCTAGCTCATTCTAGATCTAGTAATAGAAAGGAAATTGTTACTGTCAGTCAGTCCGGTTTCTAAATACAGAATTTGTTGTGCCCCAATCATAGGAAAACAGTATATTGGCACATTATAGGTAGAAAATTAATCATCCGAACGGCTAAAGTGGATGTCATTAATTACAAAATTGCCACCGTCAAAATTTATAATTTCTCCGCGTTTCACCGAGGAATACAGACAAGGCGATGTCCTAATTGGCTACTATACTCGTAGTACGAGTAAGCGATCCGATTTCGTCTCACGACGAGATTAAACACACGCATTTTTTTAGAGTGCCCTAATTAATTCAAGCTTACAAGTCATCGCGCGAGCACAGGAATGACTTAATAACGATTCTACGATGGGTTTGATCGTGCGATCGTGCAATCAAAGCTACAAAACTCTTTTGAGTGTCCTAATGGGTTACGACTTACGCGTCATCGCGCGAGCACAGCAATGCAACGCAAAACTCTATAGGACCAACTGAGTTTTCAGTTCGAACCTCAGTTCTGTTGGTCTCATATAATTTTTTGATCCATATAAGAAACAGGATCGATAGGCATCAAACAAAGTTTTTGTGAAAACTGCCCATTTTCCTGCTGACTGTAATTTTTTTTTAAATCTATGAATGCAGATCAAAATGTCTCAAAAAGTTAAGGGCAGTCTCTTAAGACCGTTTTCTTTTAACGACAACGGTTAAGGTACATATGCCGTTACTGCCCATCTCAAAAATCAACCCTGTCTACGGAATTCTTTAACGACTAAAACGAACAAAATTTAATGCTTCTTGACCCAACGGTTTAGGCTGTGCATTGTCTCTTAATGAATGAAAAAAAAATATATACTAAGTTTTTTATCAAATAGATTTATCAAGTTATGTACTCTGTACTTAGTTAAATTTTTGCGAATAGATGATTCATATCACCAAACTATCTCTACTCCTTAAATTCATTTAAAATACATTAAAATAAGACATTTAAAATGCTACATCCAAGCATTAAATTACATTTTCTTCCCCATTTCTCTTCCCAGAATACAGTGGGAACTCATTCATTACAAGTGGTTGTTTCTCACAATGACCGGCAAGAATAATAGAGACGATTCCGGGTAATGACTGTCTAAGTGTAAAATGTAAATGTACAAAACATTTAAACTTCAAATCATGCAAATTAATTAGTTCTTCATTCGTTTTTGTTCAGCAGAGATGTGATGGTTTAATGAGACAAAATATTTTGGATGTGTTTCTTGAATACACTCGAATTAATTAAGTAATGATAGACTAACGAGTTACTGTAGCGTAGGTTCAAACCTAGGCTTTGTTACTACACTGCTCCCCGAACAGAAAAGGAAAACATCGTGAGGAAACCGCTGAATTAGGCTAAGAGCAATGGCGGCCCGGAGTTAAGGCGCCGCCATATTATTTGAAGCTCGTGGATTCCAAACGCATACAAACTTTAATTTCGGAAGTCGGTGGCAAAAAACTCAAATACAGATCCAAAGACGCGGACTTCCGAAATTAAAGTTGTTTTTCACTTTGTAGTGTTATTTTTGGTAGTCGGTTCTTATTTTTTTGTAAAAAGTTTTTCTTTCAACTACTCCAGCAATAAAACTTGGTAGGAAGTAAGATAAACTCACTTTCACTAGAAAAATCATTTTTACAAATTCTGATGAAATTCGTAATGTTCAGCTGTAAAAATTATATAATTCGTTTTCTTTTTTTATTATTACTATTTCTTTAGAGCCGGCACGTACTATTTTTAAATCTCTTTGGTTCTCTGCGTACATTTATTATGGAACATATGAAAACTTTTTGGTCTGTGAAAAAGTTTAAAAAGTAACAACAAAGCAGCAATGAAAAACATACTCTCATTTCCGCGTCGTTTTAGCGATGCAGTAACGAAAATATATAGAATAATTTCTGCATTGTTTTAGTTTTAGTGACGCAGAAATATTCAGGTTTCTGATAGCATTTTGAGTTAACAACTAGGTAGTTGGAAGAAAAATTCCTTTATCACACACTGGAATATTAACAGTCACTATAAACTCAAATTAAACACTAAAACCTCCTCTATTCCCATATGCACGAAACTTTCCACTCCAAGAATAAAGACGGTCTGTTAAAGTCTGGATCTCAATAACTTGGTCCCCTTTGTTCAGCGCCAATCTTCGCCAGTAGCAGAACAAAAGCGCTTCGTCGAGTAAAACTAAGTATTGTCTGCTGTATGTGCGATTATTAACCAAAATGTTGGTGGGCGCCCCCCATATGCAACGGTATCATGTTGGAGATTTACATGTGTTTAAAAATGTTTGGTAGTGTTTTTGTTCTTAAGTGGGGTTGCTTTGTAAAGCCGATAACAGACGCTTCACTCGAGTGAAGGTTCATATTTGTGTCATTACACGTTTTCCACCATCCCACCGACAAAATTATATAGGAATGAAAGTTCATCTGCACCCTTGCAGTAATGACACTAGTAGCATACCTCCTCCGTAGTAGCACATCACTGTGAAACCGCAGTAGTTCAATTCCACTGGCTCTCGTCATGTTTCGCTACTCGAATCGGATGCGACTAGCGGAACATGACGGGAACCAGTTGAATTGATCTAGCCTAAGTGGGAGGACATAAACTAAACTAAGTTGAAATTAGAATGGCAATATACCTCGTAAAGGACATCAAACATTTTGAAGTTGACAATAGAATCTGAATTCTGTGTTAGTGAATTTAGGTTTCTGATTCCAAAACATATTTGTTATGTAATGTACAGGGTACCTACACTGAATAATGTTTCTTAGAACTGAGCCGTAGGTATGTTAGCGTTATTTGCATATCTTTGAAGTGCTAAAGGGTACAAATAGGTGTCAGTCTAAACAAAATTTATTTTTAGTTTGTTGGTGCTTACAGCAAACAAAACAAAGTTTATAATTACCTAACAGGAATATTATTGTAAACAATGAATAATGATTACCTACGTAAAAGACAAAAAAAAACGGCCAAGTGCGAGTCGGACTCACGCACGAAGGGTTCCGTACCATTATCTATAAAAACGGCAAAAAAATTACGTTTGTTGTATGGGAGCCCCCCTTAAATATTTGTTTTATTTTAAATTAATTATTGATTTTTAAAGTGAATATATAACTAAGTATTCTGTGAATATTTCAAGTGTCTACCTGTTACCGTTATCAATATCGAGCAAAAACGAGCAAAAAAATCACGTTTGTTGTATGAGAGCTTTAAATATTTATGTTATTCTGGTTTTCAGTATTTGTTGCTATAGCGGCAACAGAAATACATCATCTGTGAAAATTTCAGCTGTCTAACAATCACGGTTCATGAGATACAGCCTGGTGACAGACGGACAGACAGACAGGCAGACAGACGGCCTTAGTAATAGGGTTCCCGTTTTACCCTTTGGGTACGGAACCCTAAAAAGTACCAAAATAAATTGTACCATTTGTATAAGTTGCAGATGATTGCTTAATTATCTGTTTTAAACAACAGCTTCGTTATGTAAAACAGCTGAACCATATTTAGCGAATTTCCATAATTACTGAACTTTAACTCGTAAAATTGCATAAACTTGCATTTACCAATGCAGCGCGTCAACGATTAGAGGTTATGTAAAACAGCGTGACAACAACGTCATAATGTAGATTTTAGTTCTAATATTTTTCGCTCGTGGCTCAATCAGCGGATTCGACAATCCATCTGCGACATACGAGTATATTATCCACTGGGTCATATTCATGAAGTAAAAGTACAGGTAACAGTGCTGTTGTTATGTTTGTTGTAGTGCCTTGCATTCAAAATTATAGATTAAAATACCTTATTATAAATTTTCAAAAACAAATAACGCAGTACTGCGGTTAAGCTAACCTATTATATAATAAAACCACTATAACGCACGCCACGCCATAGATTTGATAACCAAAAAACCCACCCCCTAAGGAACAAAATGATGATTGTGACGTATTATCAAACCAAAATAATTATACACGGTGTATATCATTTAAACAATACATCGACGCAAAAAATGGTAACCATGAATGCAGCACATGATTGCCCAGCGCAGAAATTATCCGTTAGTTATTAAAAAAAACAATGCTGTTTCATGCAAAAGTGTAGTACCAACACCGTCGTAATGTATGGACCAGCTGTTTTTTTTTTAATAACCGACGGTGGGTCAATAATCTGGGGGTCTACTCCGAAGCGATAATCCGAAGTATTGGCCGAATGTTCTGCCGTTTCTTGACTTCCAAAGTTTCTCTTTTTAACTTTGAGTCTTTACCCGACTTCATGTCACATTTTTGACTTTGACTTATCTCTTTAACTGTGGTTTTTTTTTATTTACTTTCGCCGTAGCCAGGAAACGTCCTAACATTCGGCCGATACTTCGGATGTGTCTTCGGAGTAGATCCCCGGGTAACGGTTTGCGTCGATGTCCCTTGTACCGTGTATAGCCCATTTCACACTTCTTCTAACCTTGAGTCTTTTGCCCACAGCACGGCAACGCGACGACCTCAAGCGAGACGTCGGTCGGGACGAACACGGCAACCGCCGCGCCCTCCGCCGGCCCCAGCAAGGGCCCGCCACCGGCCGCCAAGTTCCGCCACGGTCTGCTGCAGCTCATGATACACACGATCGATCCCATGCATGACGGTGAGTTAGGTATGCACGCAGCTTCGCTTACACTTAACACCTATGCTAAGTTCGGTTTTGGGTGGTTGATGATAAATTTATATAATTTACATGTTTATTTCCTAAAAATATTATTGAACTCTCTAATATAATGATTGCGCCTCTTTTCGTGAACTCAAGTAATTTCTATTTTGAGGTCCTATAAATACTAAATAGCCAAGTAACTGCGACGTCTTTGGATGTAGCTGCCGCGGCACCTTATATTTCCCGTAAAGTTTTCCGCCCAACTAGTGTGCATCCAATGTCCTGACATCAACCGTAGGGCAATACCCCACTAGACACAACATCCGTCTGATCAGAGGATCCTCCCTTTTCTATAGAGGATAAAGAAATTTATACCTCACGAGAAAAGAAACACCCCCAGGAAAAATCGGACAAGAAGAAATCCCAAATGAATATTTGGTTTTTTAGAAATCAAAGTTGACTTATATGAAGCCAGTATTTGGTGTAAAAGTTTTAACGCTCCCAGAATTCTTCTTCCTCCTCCTGTACCGTGTTACTTGGGGTCGGCGCAATACGTTTTTCTTCTTCTATTTTCTCCATTCCAAACACCCCAGAATTGAAAATCGTTACTGTATTTGGTGTTTTAGAAACCATATTTTCTCAACTACATCAGTAGCTTGGTACATGGTCATTGACCCAGAAAAAAAACATCAAATCTATGTTTCTTTGTTTTGTCGTGTTTAGATATCGATACCCATCAAGTCAGCGGAGTTTCGCTAACTAATTTAATTTTACCTTGTATTTTCTTTAAACTTGGCTTAAATGAAGTCTGCTTGGTTTCGAAGTGGCCCTGAAAAGTAACGTTCTATAGTTTTAAAACCCCCAGAGTTGTTCTGCATTTTATAGTTGTTCCACTCCCTTTAGAACACCTTAACAAATAAATAGAACAATGTCTTTTGGGATTTTTTTTTTAAGCAATAGCCCCAGTTCCAGCAGAATCCAGTTCAATTTTTGTTAAATCAGTCAAAACATCCACATAAACAAAAACATCCCTATAAAATTTGATTCTACACTTCTAGAACCAAATTCCAATTCTGTGATTCCTTACAAAATCTGAACCCAGCCCACAGTTGTATTAAAAACCCAATTTATCATCAATTACCCAAAGTTGACCTCATAACAACTGCCTTACGTGAGCAAGTCTCGCCACGCAACCATAATAATTACGACAGCAATCAATTAACAAAAATAAAAACATTTTCATTCGTGTGTCGCTTGCATTACTTACATAAGTCAGGAAAATTGTTATACCAATATTATACTAATGTTACAAAAACGGGTCCCGACGGCAATTGGTATGAAAACGAATCCAAATTAGGTCAAATAAACGCACGTGCCTGATATTACAGGGAGGTACGCACTGCGCTTTGCAATCACTAACGCCACGGCTGCTGAAATTTAGAGCTCCTGAAACGTTCAATGGAGCTCTGAAATGGCCCTAGTAGGAGCCTAACATTGCCTTAAATTGCAAGAGTTATTTGGGGCAAATAAGGAGCTTGTATCGATGCAATAATAGAATCCTGCTTGATTCGTGTGCCATTAGAAGCACAAGCATCGATCATACATAACATTGCAATATTGTACGTTTTTATATTCATTGTGTTGTTTTGTGACTGTTTTTAGGTATTATATTAACATTTAATATTCCTCTGTATCTACTTATGTTATATGAGGGGAAGAAAATACAATATTATTGAGGTACAACTGCACCTTGTGTCAGCGGAAAATCAAACCATAGACAAGTGCATTTTACGATAAAGAGGAGAATATAGGAACTTCTCTAGCTAGCACTAGTTTCTTTAGGAGTAGAAATCGTAAGGTTGTATCTCAAACTAAAGTCAAGATTTGCTCTATAAAAGATAAAGATATTATAACTTTCTTTTGAACGATAATATCCTAAACGAAAGTCAAGATTTGCGAGTCTAACATCAGTTTTTTTTTTATATATAAACTTATGAATTTCGCAGATATACAGCCGAAAGACGTTCACAGCTGGACATAGGCCTCCCCCAATGGGGGGGGGGGGTGCCATAATCGCCACGCTTGGCAGGCGGGTTGGCGATCGCAGTATGGTGTTAAAATGCATAGAGAACGCTGCTGCCCATTCTCTAGTAAGTCCCATAGTCACCTACGGGAAGAAATAGGATGGTGCTATTATTTACGTCCGGCACCACGAAGGAATCAGATAAGGCATCTATTAAACCGGTTATTTTAGTCCCTATACGTAAGGATTAAGATCTTATAAAGCCATTGTAAATTGCAACGGCCTCACTCCCCATCCATCACATTGATGGATGTAGCCGAGTGTACCATGTTTACATAGGCACAGTCTTACAACCCAACCATTAAGTTTGCGTGAGACATTTAATTTATAGGTTCTGCAGATTATCCAACGATTTTGCGCGCGTGAATCCAGTCTTACTGCGAAACGTTTTTTGAGTATGTTTTGTTGAGATTTGTACACAGTTTAAAACCTATCTAGAAGAAAAGAAGAAAGAAAAATAATTTTATTTGTCACAGAAACACGTGCAAGATATATGAAAACTAAACTGGTAAAACAAATAGTCGGCAGCTGCACGTCATGACTGCGACAAGAAGGCTTGCACTCAGCACTGATTTTCAGTGGTCACCCGTATCTCTACCTTCTTCTCTCTTATCGCTACGAATTATATGCGAAATAGTTATTTCTTGTTAATTTGACTATTCAGCAAGGGTGGGCTGACTAAGGTTGCTGCGAACTTCGATCAATCAATCAATATCTGTATTGTGGATCATAGGTAATATATTATAATATACGTAGAAAACTACCAAGCACTATTACCATATCCGAGTAGCTTCCCGTTGGTTGAAGCCACTCAGACACTGTGAAACAAACCCAGCTAACATACTAACCCTAACTACGAGTACTACTGGCCTATTATGTGACCCTTTTATAAATAAACGATTATTTGATTTGATTTTGACTACAGAAGTAACTGTAGTTCTGTTAAAGATCAGAACCTTCATGTCACCTTCTCCGTCCACAGTTCTATTCGGATCAACCATCATAGGTCACCGCAAAATCTACAGTCACGCACAGTTCGTATCAGCGGAACTAATTACAAAAAGCGAATATGCCAGGCTATCTGCCCATCAGTAGGCAAGATTGCCTATCTATCTGCCCATCAGTAGGCAAGATTGCCTGTCTGGCACGCCATGTGAGCTACACCGCAGTACGGCAATGTATGTGGGGGATACTTCGTATTGTATGATGACTGCGAAACACGCACCTAACAAGTCTATTTGATAGTGTCACGTATCTTGAATTTTGTTATGGAGAGTGGCAGAATATTTGTTCCAAGTTTAGATATTTAACATTTTATTTTATTTTTTGTTATTCTCTCTCAGTTAGTTTTAATCTTGGTCTAGCAGTTTGAGTGATATATAAGCGGCCTCCGCAAATGTCCTTTCTTTGGTATTGTTCGGCGAATCGTTGAGCTCGCTTAAGTTCTGAGTTGAGCTGCACGATTACTGACAAATGCGCGCACGGACAGGATAGGTCCACTCAATCTGCGAGGTTCTTTCCTCAAAATAACACTTCAGACACCAATCGACATGGTATTCACATGATCTGACCAAGATTATGTCTGGAGTTTACAAGAAACTGTGACCTCTGAGTTTGTTTCGGCCTGTCTTCTCACAGTAGTCAGATAGGAAACGCCGACCTCATCTAGTTTTTTTTTTACTATGATTGACGTGTAAAAGTGTTTGTACAAACCTACTTGCAGAAAAGAGACTCATTTCAAACATAACGTAACATAACATCACCCTTGTAATCGCTGAAGGGTTAGGCACAGGTGTAGCTATAGAGCAGTGGTGGCCCTGTGGTATCCACCGCGACTTACGACATCGTGAGAAAACGCATCCTAGAACCAAAAACTCGAAGACATGTCACATCTACCAACCCGCACTAGGCCCGCGTGGTGGATTACGGCCCACTCCCTCTCACCGAGAGGAGGCCTGTGTCACACCAGTGGGAACATTATAGGCTGACAAACCCAATAACACTTTAGATATTTCTTATCACAAAGTCAAATTATTTATTTCAAATAGGCACATAAGAGGCACTTTTGAACGTCAAAATTTACAAAAAAATAGAATTGATTCTAGTTGCCCCTTCCAAAAGATAGTTTGTATGTTAGAAGTTCGTATGGAGAAGAATGTTGTTTTATTATATATTCATAGAGTGGTGTTTAAGAAATAAATAAATAAAATGGTATGGTTGCACAAAAAAAAAAATCTCAATGAAGTATATGAAAGCTTGAGTTACGGGCAGCTACAGGAGTAGGCAGTGACCTGTCGCTGTAGCCGTGGTCGAGTCGATGGCCGGCAGCGAGGAGTCCTGGGACGCGGTGGTATCCTTCTGCGAAACAGTCGTGTCGCAGAAGGAAGCTGCGGAAAGGGAGCGGGAGATCTCGTCCACTCACCCGGCCGGCAGCAGGCGCACTGGGCGTCGGCAGAGGGCAGATAATGCCCTCTTCCGGCCCCCCTGAATGTGTCCAGGGACGGCGGACTCGGGGATGTCCGCCGCCCTCTATCACACTGGACCCGAGGTGGCGGCGCGTAGTGTTCCACGCGCGCCCCTGTCAGACGTCACGGGGATCCAACACCTCATCCCCCCCAGACTTGAGGTGGCCCGCAGAGTAATAACAGATCCCAAGATCCCCGGTGCAAGTGTTGGAAGGGAACACTAGGGTGGTTTTTAATCAGCAAGAGTCTGACAGACCCCTCCGCCCGCCCCAGGGCGGAGGACATCTATGAGGATTTTCCACCCCAGCAAAAAAAAAAGGGGGCAGCTACAGGCAGCGTGTAAGACCAGATACAAACTCAATATTCAAACATTCTAGCTTGAATCGATACAAGCATGTATACCTACCCTACCCTTACATATTAACAAGCAGTGAATATAATATATTCATAGCTGATATCATACTATTGTGATGCCAGTGCGACACTTCGTACGAATTAAGTTCTCACTACTGCCCAACCCTATAAATAGAGGTGTTAGTAAAGGCGGAAACAGACTTGTAACACGCGACGCGATTGTGTGACCACATGTTATCTTATGTAGCATATACTTTTAATCAGTCAATGAGCACAAGATGGCATTTTAAGTTGCAGTATGTTATAACTTATGTTCCTATGTCTACATAATGTTAAGTTTAGAATGGAAGAAGATAGAGAAGCAATTACTGGCACATTCGGGATTTAGTAATTTTAAGTACTAAATGTTTTGTAGTCATACGGTACTTGTAGTTACTAAGCCCCGCGTGTGCTCATTCATTCATCAAGAAAAAGAAGATTGAAGATTTTAATCGCCTATATTGAGTAAGTCTTAATTTAAGAGATTGTTTAAATTTTAGGACCGCTTACTTCACTAACCACATCGTTCTGTTTTTCTCAACTATTTTAAGATGACAGGGGCAGAATGATCTTTTAGATATGTTTAACACGAGTGTTTGTGGTGCGAGGCCTTATTTTGAAAAATATAAAATTTTCATTACCGTCCATTTACATAATAGAAAATGCAATGTTTGTAAGGTCCAATCCTAATCTGTTTCCTTGCATGGCTGAGGTGTTTCCACGCAACAGACGTGACAACACTCAGATTTGCGTACAACAGGCCTGGGGCCCAAGTCTTCTATTTTTATAAATTCAGTCATTCCAACACGATCCCATTGTCATGCCATTGTCATTTTACTAAAAGTTCGTAATCTGGTAAATTCATAATGGTCGATCATTGGTCGGTCAATGTTCTCGTAATATAATTGTGTTATTATAATGGCATTGTCGTATTGCCATTATTATAAAACCCATTAGTAGAAATGTCATTCATTGGTCATTATGTACGAGATTACCAATATATGCAATTTCTTTCAATGTAGTGTCAGTGGCCGACCATTGGAAAGTCATAATGACGCCATTATAATAGTAGATTACCAAACTTGTCAAAATCAACAATTATGAAATCAATGATCGACCATTCTGACACTATTGTAATAGCAGACTTGAGGCCCTGAACTACTCTTATGCGGAAGAGTGTCTTTTGCATGGCTCCCATAATCTATAATAAATTGCCAAAAAGTTGGAAGCTTTTAAGTGACGTGCAATTTAAAGTGAAAGTAAAAAAAAATTGCAGAAAGAGCTTATTATACCATAAATGATTTTTTATTTGAAAAATATTTTGTATGACTTATAATTCTGACCTATTTGTTTTGACTACTTAATTTATATATTTTTCTATGTTAACTGTGATTGTTATATTTTAATTTGGATAATTGAATTGTGGTTCTGTTATTTAAATAATTTTTTAATGTACTTAATTTGAATAAGTTAAAAATTTTGCTTTGTTGTATAAGGCAAGCATGACGACCTGTATAAAATACTTTTAACAACTTGCATGCTGATTTTTTCATGTGTATACTCTTGTTTGAACTAATAAAAAATCTCTTATCTTATCAAGCGGGGGCCTGTCTGTATTTAAGTACATTTGCTCCCCACACATTATTCGAGACTCAAACCGCGTGATGTGTTACAAATCCGTTCGCACCTCTACTATCTGTCCTGTTGTTACCGTTTTAGCATACACCGACGGTCACCGCCGCCTGTCTAATTTTACCCGTGCTGTTATTTTAGTCTGGTTTACCTGAATCAGTGGTGCGATAGCAATGTAGAACTATTCTTACATAACATTTACTTAGAAACCTATTAAGCTACAAATAACTAAGACATTCCGTAAAAACTGGTCGTGATTCTAGATATATCCGTAAAATTCCGTGATTAATGATTGATAAAATGCGTTTTAGTTTTGACAGTAACAACATAGTATAATGTTATACAAGGGGCTAAAATTACCCATATACAGGGTGGAATTTTGTAATGCCACCTGGAGGGAAAGTACTCTTAATACTGCAGATAGAAAGTTTTACTCAAAGGAAACCTTCCTTTATTTAAGAATAGAAAGCAAACTGCATTCAAAGATTTTCGAAAATTCTCTTCTCCCACACCCGGGAATCGAACCGGCTAAAATCTGAAAAAAATATACCCAAACATATACTTAAAACTATACTTATAAATATACTTTTATTTCATCGGTCGTTAGATTCAATTATAAGGATGAAATCTCTCTAACAAACATGATAAATTAAATGAAAGGAAAACCAGGAAATCTTAAATTAACTTAATTATTTACAAAAAATGGTAAACTAACTAATTAGTTGCTCGAAATGGGCTCCATTCTCTTGGATACACAAATTTATTCTTTTAACGAATTCATTTCTAGTAACCTTTAATAAAGTGTTGTGGTGAATATTATAAATCGTATTCTGAACTTCAACTCTCAACTCGTTGTCATTCGCATAAGATTTCATGTAAATTTGATTTTTTACATATCCCCACAAAAAAAAATCTAATAGGGTGAGATCTGGCGATCTCGCAGGCCATCTGATTGTGCCGTTTGTACCAATCCAGGTATTAAAATGGTTATTAATGTAGGCAGTAGTGATTCTGCTGTTATGTGCTGGAGCACCATCTTGCTGTAGAATTATTTGGTTTCGCTCTTCCTCGGGGAAACCATTTAACTCGTTTCTTAAGAGATCCAGTATTTCAATATACTTGACAGTGTTTAAATGACCTTCGTACTAACACTACATTATTTCTCATAATTCCGCACCAAACGTTGAAAGAAAATCTTACTTGATTGTTAGTTTCATGAACACGAACAGGATTCACTCGAGACCAATAATGGTTATTGCGGCGATTGTACATGCCATTATTGATGAAGTTGGTTTCGTCAGACCATACAATGTTACTCAAAAAATTAGGGTTTCGGTCAATTTCTCCAAGCATGTTTTCACAAAATTGTAATCGTCTGTCACGATCCCCAATATGCAATTTTTGCACCAACCGACCTTCACGATAGCATTTATACTTATACTTTTTCAGCACTTTAAGTACGCGAGTGTTGGTTGTTCCTAATTCATCGGCAGCATCTCTACTTGAAGCCTTTGGAAATGATTCAAAGTATGTTAAAACATCTAGTTCAAAATCGAAATAGTTTTGCTGAATAGTTTGCCGTCTCTTCTTGAAACCACCCGTATTCTTAAAATTTTCCACCATTCTTTTCAATACGAACCGAGTTGGTGCCTGTCGGTCTTGATATCTCTCTCCATACCACCGCAGAGCTAGATTCACGTTTTTGTTATTTAAAAAATAAGCTTCCATTAAATCAAACTGTTCTTGATAAGCCATTATCACCGTGAGACAAAATGTGAAATGAGTTGTAAAAACAATCAAATGTGAATAACAACTATGACAATCTAATTTTCAAATTTTAATCTAACATTCCATATTTAAATTACCTCATACACGCAGCTACGAGTATGTTGCAAAGGAGTCTGCATTACAAAAGATGGACGTTAGTTAAAGAGCTTTAACTTGACTCATTGAATTTGTAACTTCAGATTTCCTGGTTTTCCTTTCATTTAATTTATCATGTTTGTTAGAGAGATTTCATCCTTATAATTGACCCTAACGATCGATGCAATAAAAGTACAGGGTATAATTTTTTCAGATTTTAGCCGGTTCGATTCCCGGGTGTGGGAGAAGAGAATTTTCGAAAATCTTTGAATGCAGTTTGCTTTCTATTCAAAAATAAAGGAATGTTTCCTTTGAGTAAAATTTTCTATCTGCAATATTAAGAGTACTTTCCCTCCAGGTGGCATTACAAAATTCCACCCTGTATACGAGGTAGTTTTACTTCCGATCTTTAGCGAGGGAGTAAATAGAAACCGTGTTATAATGGGTTTTAAGGCCCGTGTGTTACACTCTACTTTTCACTACGATTGCGAGAAAATAAAATAATCCAATACAATATTAAATATTTTATTTTATTAAGAATTAAACGTACAATTTGTACAATCCTGAATATTTGACGAGATGTTTTTTTCCCGGCAACTTAATTTCAATCCTCTGTGGAGATGAATGTTGAGTTGTCTGTGGGTTAAGGTGAGAGATACACGTAATTTCAGCTTTGAGGGTCCCTCGTTCAAATGTTCTGAATGGAGAATCAGCTGCGTTGACGCATCCCTTGATGTCGATGGTCGTGGGCTAGTTGGGAGAATATTGATGCGTTCTGTGATACGCTGGGTGATGTCAAACTTGTTTTGAATGGAGTTCTCTATATAGCCTTTCGCCACTTGATCGGATCTCCATCCACCGTGTCGTTTTAGCGTTGTTATATTTGGACAGAATCTGCCAAGAGAGTGGCGGATGTTCTTCGGGGACAATGGCCAGAGCACTGTTCCGGATACGGCGACGATTTCTTTTAGCATGTTGCTAAATTATGTTTGCCTATAACTTGCCTTGTGCATTTTCCGTTTTGATAGTTGAGAAAAAATCTCGGTGTGCCTACTCCACTCGGCCGTAAATCTTGGTAAGGTTTGACAATTTTTTGAAGTTCTCCACTTATAACGAATTTCCTCTCCTTATTTGTCTTTGTATTGGGCACATTTATAGCTGGAAGATGGGTATCAATTTCGACATCTTTCACTGTTAGCCAGTTCTATTCCTCTGCAGGCACCGCTGATCCCAAAAATAGAAGCAACCTGTAAAACAAAAAATAAGTATGTTAAAACTGTATTTTGGTTGGCTACGAATTTAGTTTGATGAAAATAATAGAATAACGTTATAAATGTAAGTAGGTAGTGCCCATGTTACCAAGTATTTTTCATTTGGTGCCTTATTTACGAAATTCTCGATATCTTTCCTCGTGAAAACTTTGGATTTCTTGGCCTTGTAGCCGGTGAAAAAATATGTGATGGTTTTTCTCAAGAAATTAACCCTTGAGAGAAGTCATCAAATTTACATATTTATTTAAATTGACAGTATGTCTTGTCTATCTGTTGCTCGTAACATTGAATATGTGCTCCAAAGGTCAACCCTTTTTTCACTTTGATATTTTTTGGAAAGTTCATCAAAATACGTAAAAAAAACTTCTTCCGTAAATGAATCCTCTCGTTTTTCCGTCCTCCACTTCCTAACTGTTACCTTACCATAGGTACCTACTTAAATAAATGCTTTGTGACCTTGACGGCAACAGATTGAAAATTATTTATTTTCCTTTCTCTTCCATCTGCAAATTAAGGTTTCCATTAAAATTCTAATGATTTCGCGTCAATATCTCTTTTTTCTTCTGTAGCCGCAATGCAATGCACGCATTCTACCGAAGAGACCGCTGCTTTTAGTTCCATTTTCAAAAATATTTCCTCTTCTTTTTCTATGAAACAGTAATAGGTCGAGTCTCTATTCATTATTATTCTACTTATTAATAAAGAATTTTTAGTTTTTGTAGGCCCGTTGGAAACATACAAAAATTTAAAAAAAAAACACCGTTTCTCCTAGAGGAAAATATGCTATTTTATCTCCGCTCTGGTACGCTACAATGACGGACTTTTTGAGCAAGAGGAGTGAAAATTTATCTCCCCCATGGGAAGAAGGCGTGAGTTTATGTATGTAACAGTTTGGCAGGAAAATCGACGCGCAAACTGTAACCATGAATGCAGCACATGATTCTCCCTTAGAGTAATTTTTCGTAAGTTATCAAAAAAACGAGCGAGCCTTACGGTAGTCGCATAATGATGTGTAAACTCTGACATCTCACCTTGGTAATAAGAAACTGGGCAGTGATAGAAAAAAAACTCATCATTTAAAAAAGCTAAATACTGAAATAATTATTAAGTAATTACTAGTGGTCGCCCTCTGGTCGAAATTCGACCCCCTCTACACACAATCTATATAGCACTTAATAATTCCATGCTATTATAAAGTACTTAATAATTCCATGCTATTAAAAAGTACTTACTTATTCCATGCTCTGGCTGTCACTTCCTGTTACACACTTCCGTCCTTTTTTAAGATATCACTCCCACAGAAAGCGAGAGGAAAGATATTACACATAAAAAAAAAATCTGTTGTTTCATTGAAAATATATAACTACCTACGCGATCAAAATTATATGGAACAGCTGATGAAAAATTTCAACAGTTATAACAGTTAATAGGGTGATTCAGAATAATGTACTGAATCTATGGTAACAGGTTGCGCGTTGTCCCTGCCAACCTGTATACGTACATAAACTCACGCCTTCTTCCCATGGGAGGTCCCATCCGATCCGCGCAGGCGTCCCTCAGGGGTCTGTGCTGGCTCCGCTCATATTCACGGTATTCACCAGTGACATTTCGAAATGTAGAAAGGCGCAGTTAGCTCTGTTCGCAGACGACACGGCCTTCTACTACACCGGCCACAGTCAAGACCAGATCTCTCGCATCCTACAGACCAAAGTCGACAGACTCGGTGCCCGGTTTAGGAAGTGGAGGATCGAGGTCAATCCTGATAAGAGCCAAGCGGTCCTCTTTTCTAGACCCCGGCGTTCACCCGCCCTGCCCCGACGGATCACCATGTTCGGCAATCTTATCCCTTGGGAGAAGCGAGCCAAATATCTCGGTGTGATCCTAGATCATCACATTTCGTTCGCTGAGCACACAAAACAGGTGCGTTCGCGCGCCGCTTTCGCTCTGGGTAGGCTTCATTGCGTTCTCAACTCACGCAGCAAGTTGTCCCTTAAGGGCAAATTGCGTATTTACACAGCGTGCATCCGCCCGATTATGACTTACGCCTGTGCTGTTTTCGCACACGCCGGTCCCCACCTCATTCATAGATTGCAGGCACTTCAAAACCGATAAATTTCTCCGTAAAATTCCGAACGCTCCTTGGTTCGTTCGGAACGAAACCCTTCATCTAGATTTTAAAATCCCCACCATTAAGCAGTTTATGAAACGCGCGACAAAGCGGTTCTTCGAGTCCGTAGATAGACATCGCAACCCCTTGGTTGTGCAGGCCGCTAGCTATAGGCCTTCTCAGATTAGTCAGACTCGCCGACCTAGGCATACTCTCTTATATCCAGATGACCCCATTACTCTCCTTCAGGAAAGCGATAGGGCCACAAGTACAGTGCACAAATCACACAAACCGTCATTCCGTCCTCGCCGCCAAGGTACCACGCGAAGTTCAAGACTTAACTGTTCCCCCGTCCCTTGCACGTCGAACCGCCAGCCCCGAGGCTGAGTGAGCCGTAGCATTTAATAGTAATCCCCATTAATAATCATGAATCTAAACTTTTGATCCAGCCTGTCCCCAACTTGCTGTTATTCCCCAATGACGCCCTAAGCCGAGGTTCGTACCCCATAGGGGTGCCCTTAGAGCGCTGTCGTTTAGTTTTAATAAATATATTTACGCTCCTGGCTGGAGGCTTTAAGCTCACACCTTAGGGCAGCCACAGGAAAGTCCGGTTAAGTAGTCACGGCCTCTCAAGGCCAACTACGAGATGCCATTAAAAAAAAAAAATCCCATGGGAGAATTTTTTTTGTTACTGTCAAAACTGTTAATCGGGCAAAGTCAGAGTAAAGTCAAAGTCATATTAAAAGCATTTTATCTAATATATTGATCATTTTTTACGGATCGTCTTAGTTATTTGTAGCCTAATAAGTTTCTAAGTAAATGTTAGTTATTGTTAGAATAGTTTGAATTTTTACCAGTTTTGATCGTGAGTCGTGACATAAAAATAGGTAAAAATAAAAATAGGTAGTACATAGGGTTTTTTTTGTTGCAACATGTTCGTTAGGTGGACTTTTTATGAATACATCTATTTATAAATAGTAGATTGTTATACAAGGATCTTAAATTACCTATTATATAAGAGGAAGTTTAACATGTAAATAGAAACCGAGTTATATTGGGTTCTATACTTTACACTACGATTGCGAGAAAATAAAATAATTCTATAGATACAGCTTGACGCAAGCTTGACGGCAACAGATTGAAAATTATTTCTTCTTTTCTTTTCTTCCATCTGCAAATACGGGTCTCCATTCTCACTAGATGATGACATAATTCTATTTTTAATTAGAGAAAGAAATTCAAAAGATTTCGCGCCAATGCCTTTTTTTTAATTTCGTCTGTCGCCGCAAACAAGGAACATTTATACTTACATACGGCGAGGCCGCAACTCAAAGCACGCATTCTACCGAAGAGATCGCCGCTTTTAGTTCCATTTTCAAAAATAAAATGTTCTTCTTTTTTATGAAACAGTAATAAGTCGAGTCTTTATTCATGATTATTTTACTTAAGGTTAATCCGCAGCTATATGCCGCGAAATTCAAATTTTCTTACGATTTTTGTTATTTGCAGGTCAGTGTCAGGTTGTATCTTAATCACAATATGATTCGGCACTATACCAGATATGTATTTACATCATTCTAATCATTAATACAGCTACAGCTGACACGGTGAAGCATACGGTGGAGGTCTGTCCTGCTTGGGCGGAGCACCGCCGTGTCCTCACGGAGGCGATCGGCGGCGGCGATTTCTCGCGTCCGGCCCTGGTTCAGGCCATGGTTCGGTGCGAGAGTGCATGGGAGGCCGTCACCTCCTTCTGCGAAGCAGTAATGCTCGCGAAGGAGGAGGCGGAACGCGTGAGGGTGAGGCAAGGTTCGCGCCCTCGTGCCCTTAGTCGCCGCAGGAGACGTCCCGGGCGTCGGGAGTCGCAAGCCGATTTCCGGCCACCGTAGGCGCGGGCCTGCGGACGGTGAGCGATGGGTAGCTCGCCATCCGATAAGGACCAGGCCCGGGTGGACGGCGCGTTGTGTTCCACGCGCGCCTCAAAGAGATGTCAGCACCAACTGACGGGGTCCGAAAGGGCCAATACCTGCCAGGGTTGCGAGTTTGTCCGAAAGGGATATCGTAGCCCTGGCATACAGGCAACGGAAGGAACACGGTTGGGTTTTAGTCAGTAAAAGTTTGACACGCCCTCCCGCTCCGCCCAGAGCGGGAGAAGTTATAATTTCCCACCCAAAAAAAAAAAAAAGCTACAGCTGCGGATTCACCTTAAGAATAATTACTTTGTCGTTTTTGTAGGCTCGTTAGTAACAGACAAAAAATAAAAGTTTTTCCCTTAGAGGAAGATATGCTATTTTATCCCCGCTCTGGTACGCTAAAATGACGGAGTTTTTGAGCAAGAGGTATGAAAACATATTTTTGGTCCATTCACAACCTAATGAATTAAAAACTTTAATAAACCTACCTTTGATCAACGTACCATGTTCTATCGTTCTAATAATTAACCTTAAATCACTGCAATTCTAAAACTGAACTGACCGTCGTCAAACTTGCTTAAATTAACCATAGGTTTAGGTACACATAATTAATGATTACCAAAGGATAATTTACACCTCCGATAAATATTTACCATCAATGTTAAGGGTCGTAAAAGGTATTTTCAGTAAAGTTTCGAACTGGTGACCGCACCTGTGGACTTTAAGGGCTTGAGTTCAATCTCCAGGTCAATCAAGAAGGATTTTAGGTTGAATTTAAATAACACAGTATCAAAAAATTACGCCTGTAGTATTCCCCGAATGGTTGGGTTAGGTTAGGAGGTAGGGGCAAGTCTATTTCCATTAACAGGGCATAAATCTAGACTCCGGGACTGAGAAACACCTGATGGAAAAATAATATAACACTTCGCCCGACCCGGGAATAGCACCCCCACGCTCCGTTGCTCCGATGGAATAAAATGTATGGAACAGCAGATTATTAACACGAATGGATAGAATAAGAAATTAGTACATAAGAGGAAGTCTGAAAGTGGCACTGGTGACTGAAAAGTTGTGCGGAAATCGGTTGTCATGGTATCATGTGTTGCGGAAGAATGAGGAAAATGTCGCGAGGAAAGTTTTGAGTATCAATGTCGATGGCTATAAAAGTAGGGGAAAACCAAAGAAACGATGGATAGACTGTGTGAAAGATGATATGGCTAGAAAAGGAGTGGCTACCGAAATGACGACTAATAGAGAAGTATGGAAGAAAGGGACATGTTGCGCCGACACCAAATAAATTGGGGTATGGGCTGGAGAATGATGACGAATCAACTGGCGGGTCTAGAATCATGAACTGAATTCATGATAACAGTTTGCGCATTCTCCCTTACACCTTGTATACGAGTAACTGTATTAACGTGGTATGTGGTAGACCAGTGACAACAGAGCCCAACTTAAGGCGCAGATATAATGTTTTTAGTGACTTTTAAATCTGTTATTACGCCTTCAAATAATGCAAGTAAGTTATGCAAAAAATGTTTGTTAAACTAGAACGCGTGCCTATAAGTTCTATATGAGAATATTTAAGTATTGTAGTAAAATACTTTATGAAATAAATACAGGAAGTAATGCCTACCCAAAGCATAAAAAACTATATTACTTTCAAACTACTTAAGATATTTTCATGTTTTTTTTTGTATGAACAGACTATTTTATTATAATAGGTTGGGGAAAAAGTTTCTTCGCATTTTTTAAGAAAATTCTAAACATTTTTTAATATAGTTTATTTACATTTAACTAAAGTATGTAGGTACCATTTTGTTCGATAACTTTTTGCCATCTTGTAGGTAGGAACATGATCCCATTGCTATAGAAATTTTGGGACTTCTGATCAAAATAACGCGACAAGTGGTTTTGGCAGTCCTCTCGTGATGTTAACCTGACACTGCCTAAAGAATTCTGAAGAGACCGAAACAGGTGGAAATCTGAAGGTGCAAGGTCAGGACTATACGGCGGATGCATTAACACCTCCCAGCCAAACTCTCTTAATTTTTGCTGAGTGGCTAAAGATGTGTGAGGTCTAGCGTTATCATGATGAAAAACCACACCCCTTCTGTTGATTAATTCCGGCCGCTTTCTCTCAACTTCTTGCTTTAATCTCATCAGTTGTTCGCAGTAGAGTTTAGAATCGATGGTCCTGCCTGGTGGTAACAGCTCATAATGAATAATGCCCTTCCAATCCCACCACACACACAGCATCACCTTGTTGCGAGTTAACCCGGGTTTCGCCACAGTCTGTCAAGCCTGACCGGCCTTTGACCACGACCATTTTCGCACGTTCTTGTCGTACGTGATCCACTTTTCATTACCAGTTATCAGCTTCTTCAAAAATAGTTCGGTTTCATTACGTCGTAATAAAGAATCACAAATGAGTACACGGTTCATTAGGTTTCTTTCAGTGAGCTCGTGAGGTACCCAAATATCGAGCTTTTTTGTGTACCGAGTTTTTTTCAAATGTGCCAAAACTGTTTTGTGGTCAATTCCCAGTTCTTCAGCTACGTCGTAACTACTGATATGCCGATCTTGCTCCACTTTTTCAAAAATGGCATCCATTTTATCCGTAATAGGGCATCAAAATTTCCGGATTGAAAACGCTTAAACTAAATTTGTGCTACTCTCACAGACACTGCACTAGGTCCATAAACATCGCAAATTTTTTTCGCGACTTGCGTTGCATTTCTACCTTTTTTGTAGTAAAATTTTAAAATGTATCGAATTTCTTCATTAGATTCACTCATCTTGACAGTACGAAAAACAAATGAAAATCACACATTTTCCTAATTTGAATTTGGAATTATGTTCTTTAAAATTTAAACTTTCAATGATACCAAAACCAGCCAGATACAAATAGAGTATAGCCAAAGAGATCTTATTATAAGTTCATACATACTATAATGCGAAAAGACTTTTTCCCCAACCTAATATATTTAACAATATCTGTTTTTTTTTTCAAATATTCATATTTTCGTTACTAAAAATAAATATTCCTTTTGAAGCCAAACGCGCGGCGGCGGCTGTGGCGCGGCGCCGCGCCGGTGCGGCGTGAGTGCAACGCGCATTTGCATGAGCAATGTCAACGGCGATTACCCAACCCTTAAGAGTTGAAGGTGTTGTGCACATGCACCATGGTCATCATGGTGTGGTGCATGCATGTGTGTGGTGTTTAAACCCAAGCAGTCGTGCATATTACCTGCCTATTTACCTACAATTTGTTTTATGAAACCAGGTTTATTTCTTGCCTACTGGTACACTAGACCGACATAAATTATGACACTGAGATCAGACACTAATTCTTAGGCTACTCATATTAGAAATATATTTTGGTAATTAGGATATGTTCCGTGTGATGCCGGACGTAAAGAATAGCACCACCCTATTTCTTCCCGTCGGTGTCGTAAAAGGCGACTAAGGGACTTACTAATTGCTACTGTTACTTACTACTTGTCGTTCACCATAGACAATAGTCTGTAGCATGGACAAGTGAAGTACTCAGAATATTTAAACAAAGTGATGTTTCGAGTGTCGGGCGTGAGTCGTAATATTTATTCTCGACAGTTACGTTTTTTTTAAAATTATTTTTGTTTTCTTTTTATTTATTGTAGGTGTTGTTATATTATTGTTATTACTCTGGTGGGATTTATACATATCCGTAGGTGAGTCCGTGGCATCACAGCGGGCCCTATCAGAGTACCAGCGCTGCGGTACTTTGTTTTTAAATATCGCAGCAAAGAAGCAGCGAAGAAATAGGGAGGTGCTATTCTTTACGTCTGGCACCACACGGACAATCTACCATAAAGATTAAATTAGTCAAGCGAAATAATGACTTAAACATCGAATTGAGTTATAATTATGATACCTATGTTTAGTTTCCAAAAATTACTTTGTTACTAAGAAAAGCACACGAATATTTAAATGGACTCATCTTAAAATATATTTACTTTTAGTAGTAACTTATTTGTTTCCCAAAAATCGCTTAACTTTTATTAAACCTAAACAAAACAAAATCCTGACTTCAAACAGATCTCCACCATACTTAGAATCTTCTATCTCATACTCAAAATGTACGCTCAATTTTACCAATTTCATGCAAAATGTTGCCTCAAATAATATAAGCAATATGATCCTTATTATACAGCGTGTACCGAAACCGAAACAGACCACGAAAATGGTCGGTACACGCAGAGCAACATTGTTGACCCCACCTTGACCGAAAAGGCGCTAAGGTATCGATTCAACTGTTTTCGTAGGGCACACAAACACTTGGTGTTAGTAACACTTTGTTCAGCGCAGGGTTATTCTACAACCCGATGTTATTGTTACAAAGTATTATGGTTGGGGTCTTTACTCTGTTGATTTAATTATAGGTATTACGGCAATTATTTATACATTTTATACATGAATTTCTCAGTAGCAGCCAAGAGTCTGGATTTGTGCCCGGTTGATGGCAATAGGCTCACCCCTTATTACAAGGGACTTAAACATAACTAGTGAAATGTGGGTGTACTATATAGGTATCTACCTACACCTCTGACCAACCATTCGGGGAAACAAAGCGTGATGATAAGTTATGTTTCTAACTTTTATTATGAACATCAACTTTGCCCATGACTGCCTCCGTGTTAGCATTTTAAATTATCGCCAGGGTACTTTTTATTATTGGATGAAACCCAGAGTAAATTGCCAAATTTTGCCCACTTAGTTTTGGGATTGTACATGTACCGTCGGGTTTAAGTTTAAAAAGTTTTTATACATAAAAATAAATTATTTTTTATAACACGCTCCAAATGAAAAAAACGTAGTTCTTTTAAATAAATTTTTCTATAAGTACTTTTGTTATTTTATGTCTCTACTCGTATGATTGTGATTAGTTTAGTTTGTGATCTTTCTGTGCGAGTCCCAATAAATAATTGTTCTTTATTTATTTTTCTTTTCTTAATCAGAAATAATAAAACGTTTTGTAAAATTGCAGAATTACCCATCTTAATTATACTCCAATATCTACCGCTACAAAAACGTGTATATTATTGTTCCCTTATTAAACTGATGGCAGAGACATAAATGATGCTTCGTTGAAAGTAATATCAGTGCCTCCTGAAATAATACTGTGAGAATAGAATTTTTGTTTTTGAATCACTTAATTTTTTAACCGACTTCCTAAAAGCGCGCCACCTATAGCGATTTGTGTATTTTTTATAGTAACTCATGCATTTGCACTCGGAAAGCACCATTTGGTGAAGTGGAACTGATGAAAAAGACCACAGATGGCCACCGGAACTACTTAATAATAAGTATTTCACCGTTGCAATTCGATTAGACACTTTAATATGGTTGCTAAGCAATTTATGCTCGTCACAATGCATATGGTGAAGTCACCATCAGTTTCAGTACTCCTGGTTCTTACCAGGAGAACTCCTCAACCATTAACGCACCTGCATCGGAAAAAGCAATATTTCGTAAAAGGTGATGAGCAGTTGACATTAGGTTATTGTAAATTGGATGAATTACAAACAGAGTGTTTTTTTGGGAGTCGGTTATATATATATTTTTTTTTTTTAAGTTTTTAATTAAGTTTGTTAACATTGCGGTTAGCACAATACGCTGTTTGTAATAAGAGTAGATTTTACGCCGAAACTGCAACAGACTACTAACTTCTAACTGAAGAACTTACGTTAGCCATCTTTGTTGTCAATCCGAGAGTTTTGAAGGACATTGCTAATCCATTGCTTCATATGTTTGAAAAATCGTCTGCGCTATAACGTAAATAACGCAATGAACGTGGCTGGACTGTCAAAATGAAACCCATTGTGATCAATTGTCATTTTATGGGTGTTACGCAAATACCCTGCAGGTTGCCGATGGGCTAATTACCTATGTAAATATGTCGTATTAAAATATATGCTTTTAGAAGTTTTATCCTACACCTTTCGATGGGTTATTCCCAAAGTACTCCAGAAAGAGTTCCCAAAGTACTCCAGAAAGAGTTCCCAAAGTACTCCAGAAAGAGTTCCCAAGTATTCCATGAAAAATATATTATATTTTTAATTAGGTTTAATTCTACTCCATGCTAATATTAAAATGTTCTCAAAGTACTCCACTCCATTTAATCAAAAAGCTAATTTAAATGAGTACCTGATTTCTCTTAAGAATTTTTGTGACTGACTGTAATGAAATATATGTATTTTATAGGTATGTAGATGGAGCAGTTTGAGAATTGATAACGAATTATCGGTGGAGTATTTTAAGAATAATTCCAGATACCTATTGAGCAGAATGAGAACAAAATATTAGTATTTTTATATAATATTAACTCCTTGGAGTAAGTCGGGATTAATATATGAGATTCTTATCTTTTTAGAACAAAAGAATGGAGTACTTTGGGAATAACCCCTTTCAATTATATGTGGTATATCAATCAACCAATCAACTCGGCCTATATCGCAATCCACTGGTGAACATGGGCTCCTCCCAGACTGCGCTACAACAGCCTGTCCTCCGCGTGCCGCTTCCAGTCTATCCCAGCCACCTTCTTAAGGTCGTCGGTCCATCTAACTGACGGTGGTGGGTGTTCCACACTGCGCTTGCCGATACGCGGTCTCCACTCCGGGACTCGTCTACTCCATGGGCCATTGGTCTTTTGAAAAACATGGCTAGCCCACTGCCACTTCAGCTTGCTTACTCTGCAAGCTATGTCGGTAACTACGGTTTTAATACGGATAATTTCATTTCTAATTTTAACCTTCAAAGAAACTCCAAGCATAGCCCGCTCCATAGCCCGCTGAACGACCTTGAATACATAGTTGTTATATGTAGTTGGGGATAACACAGCACAGATATTTCAAAAGCTAGTTATCTATAACCCAAATTCCTCTCATACTTATAATGTCCCACAGATACTCCTAGTTACGCGTAATTCTAAGCTCAGCTCATTCCCAATAGTCCTAAGATTATAGTGAGACCCGATCCACAGCTGTGGTCGTACGCGATAAGCTAACGACCTATAAATACTAAGTGCACTATTTGTGGTCAGGCACATAAGTTACGGTTTCAACTTAGACATTTAGAACCGAATCGAACACTGAATATAAACCACAACATTAATTTGTTCAAAGATCGTTCGGTAGTCGTCGTGCTAAACACAGTCTTGTTAGAGACTTAATATTTCACAACAACTGGCTTTTACCTGCGGTTTCCCTCGCGTGGAGGTCGGAAATCATCCTACAGGAACGTATTACCGGGATAAAGTAGAGTAGTATGTCCTAACCCAAATCTATCCGTGTCAATCGAAATTCGTTCAGCCGTAAAGGTGAGAAAAAGTAATACCGAGAGACAGACATACAGAATTACTTCTATAACATCACGCCCGTAATCCCCGAAGGGTTAGGCAGAGGTGTACCAATAGTAGACCCACATTTCGCCAGTTATGTTTAAGTACCATGTTACGAGCCTATTGCCATCAACCGGGCACAAAACTAGACTCAGGGCTGAGAAATTCCTAATGAAAAAACCCAATAACACTTTACCCGACCTGGGAATCGAACCCAGCACCAGCAGTAGCGGGTGCGACCACTACACCAACGAGGCAGTCTGAGATCTAAATTACTGTAGGTATACAGATCCATTCTCCATAATTCTATTAATAAAGAATCCTAAACAAAAACAAGTACTTCTTTAACTTTTCCGAAGCCCATAATGCCCTCTGGCATTTTAAAATCCCCCTGTCGAAGTGTCGATAAGCCGGCCAAAGAAGTGTTAACCCCTTTTGACAGAGGATGATGTAGGTTGAAAACTATACGCATAAGTAAGCAGGTTTCGTATATTTAGCTTGGGGTGTGGTAAAAATGGCGACATTTTTTTTTGTTTTTAAAATACTCGTTTATCTTTTCCATACTAACATAAAAAACTAGAAAAGCAGTGGTTGCCCAGTGGTGGCCAATTTACTTAGTGTAATTTATTTCATCACCACTGCTCTCAAAACGATGAAAGAAAACATCGTGAGGAAGCCGGTATGTCCTAGAATCAAAAAATCATCCTCACACTTTCATAGAGAGGATGCCTGTATCCTAGTTGTGGGAACATTAAGTATGGGCCGGTTATGCTATTAAGAGGAGGCTCCCTATTTTTATGTTAATTTGCATGAATATTCTGAAACAGTCACACAAAACAAGCACAATTAAACTTTATTAATGATTTATTGGATTTTTTTCTTTCCATGTCGAGGACAGTTACGTAACTGTAATATTTTCTCTAGATACATTTTTTAATCGAAATCATGTCTTTTTTAAGGGTTTGCAGAAAGGCTAGAGGGGCCTACAATGGATAGGTTTATCAAACTGCATGTCAGACATGGGACTTGATGAATTTTCCTCCTCTTGTCTTGGCTGTATTTTTAGTGTTTATTTGTGTTTTTATTGTGTATTTGTGTTTTTATTGTTGTACTCATGTGTGTTTAAGTGTTACTACTAACATAGTTTTTAAGTTTGTACTGATTACTAACTCGCTATGGGCCGTCGACGCCTGAAAATAAACGATTTTTTTTTTTTTTTTTTTTTTTAAGGATAATTATAAAAAATAAATATTCACAGCAAGAAAATATAGTTTATTATCCACCCACCAGACATTTTTTCGCTAGATCAATTAATACTTTAGTTATAAAAGAAATATGAATTGAGACTTATGCTATTTGGTTTTGTGTTCGAACACGATCAAAGAGCGCACGCGATATTCAACTTTATTACGATGTGTTAGCGTTTAGCACATAACGGAGTTTGCGTGGAAATTTGATTTAGACTGCCGTGGTCTTAAGCCTATAATGTTGCCACAGCTGGGAGCCTGGGACACCCTGCGAGCCAGTGCGGTATCTCTGAATAAAGTAATGAAGCATACATACCTATACGAGTACCTACATTTTTCAGTAATAGGTAGTTAAGATTAATTTTTGTAACACAAAACTTTTATAATAACCCCCCCCCCCCCCCCCCCCCCCGCTGACAGCCGTTTATCTACAAGAGTATATCAGGCGATACATCGCAGACACTGCTAGTATTTGCCACTTGACGTTTCCTAATGGTTAACATTCTGGCCGCGGCAGACGTTTGCTTACGCCTAACCAAAAAAAACAGATAATTTCTCAAAGTTTTAATTTTGATTTCACGAGAAAAACGCTTTTGAATGTTGCGTTGAACTGTAAGGTATTTATGCTCGTAACTGTACTTTGGCTAAGTGTTATTACTGTCACTCGCACAACTGTCAAACTACGAGTGCAAGTTAGAGACGGGAACATGTCAAAATCAAAGCACGAGCTAAGTAACGTTTATAAATCTCGACCAGTGGGGCTCAGTGAGACCCGTTTCAAAAGCTAGCAATATTTAAGTACAAAAATCTACATTTCACTTTAAAACGAAACCGCCTACTTCTCTTAATATCAAAATGCAGCGATTAAACTCTAGGAGCATTCAAACTAGGTTGGAACTGCAACATACATTGTGCTTGTTGATGAAAATAGGTCAAACAGAAGTACAATGTGCACTAGTTGTGGTTCTCCTCTCGACTAGTTAAGACATACTGCAGATAGAATGAGATTATTCCGTGAACTGTTTGTAACTTTATTAAACTCGGCCGCAAATGTTTTGTGTGAAGATGTGACCGCGGCCTATTGTTGGGGTTTCAAGATGTGGAATAGTTTTGCTGTGTCAACTACGTTGAATTGAAATATTAATGGATTTGTCTTGGTCTACGATTTCCATTATGTTTGGTGAATTGTATAATTTTAAGTACTGCCTCCGTGAGGTTGCTTTAAATAAACTATTAAATACCCTTTATTTTGACACTATAATAGATAACAATTGTAATAAATGTTCGAAGTTTGCCTCTCAATGCTATATTTGAACGTT
The DNA here is from genome assembly GCA_963921375.1 of Tiliacea citrago. Classification (NCBI taxonomy): domain Eukaryota; kingdom Metazoa; phylum Arthropoda; class Insecta; order Lepidoptera; family Noctuidae; genus Tiliacea; species Tiliacea citrago. The sequence continues at coordinate 5,427,627 of OY992799.1, forward strand.
TTTAATATCTCCAAAAAGGTCTCTATTCTAAGGTATAAAAACCGGCCAAGTGCGAGTCGGTTCGCGCACGTTCGTTCGTTGCCGTTATCAATATCGAGCAAAAACAAGCAAAAATAACACGTTGGTTGTATGGGAGCCCCCTTAAATATTTATTTTATTCTGTTTTTTAGTATTTGTTGTTATAGCAACAACAGAAATACATCATCTGTGAAAATTTCAACTGTCTAGCTATCACGGTTCATGAGATACAGCCTGTTGACAGACGGACAGACAGACAGACCGACAGTCAGACAGACAGACAGACGGCGAAGCCTTAGTAATAGGGTTCCCGTTTTACTCTTTGGGTACGGAACCCTAAAAATGGTCTAAGCAACATTGTTTTATTAACACAGGTTTATTTTATCTAACGTCCTTAAAACCGTTTTCGAATCCGTTCAAGAAGACCATGATTAAAAAAAAAACGATTCTAACATATTTTTGTTTCTTTCACTAACCTCCATAATCCAATCCTTTCTCCTGTTGTTCTCAGGCAAGGTCGACGAGAAAGCTACGCAGTTGCATGCGATAGCGTCTCTGAAAGTGTTGCTGGAGGCGACGCGGCCCACAGCCGGAGGAGCCGGTGCGGCGGCGGCGCGGCATTCCGCTGCGGCTGCGCAGGCCAAGGAGACGACTCTCGACCTGCCCAACGGTGGGATCGGGGATGTCCAGTTAGATGCTATAGAAGAGGTGAGAATTTATTTAACAGAATAATGTTCTCATTTTGTAATATCTTGATTTAAAAGAGTGTCCTTGGAGTTTGTTGCTCATTCTTTTCCACAGAGATCTTAGTTTTGGAATGGGCAACTAGCTTCAACTTAAAAGCTATAAATATATAATAATATGTATATATCTACCCACCTATCTACCTATTCAGAGTTTAGATTGTTTTTTTGTGCTGGTGAGATTGTGGGTGCTGTTTAATGTATGTTCAAATGTAATGTTACAAGTTAAGCATTTTGAAAATATACTTTTCTACTCTGTTTATGGTCACAACTACTTACTATAGTGTTTTTAATATACATTTTGTAACGTAGTTTTAAAGCGTCAGGTTTTACGGTCGTTTTCATTCGAATTATCATCATCATCAATATTCACTGTATCATCAGATATGATCATTCACCCTTCATGAATATTATGGTTAAGCTGAGCTATATTGGAAAGGTTCTGGAGTGGCGACCGCGCACCGGAAGAAGTAGGGTCATAAAGCCTCCCACCAGGTGGACCGATGACCTTGTGAAGGCCGCAGAAATCCGCTGGGAAGGACTGTCGGTGCTTGGGGAGGCCAATGTCCAGCAGTGGACATCATCCGGCTGAAATTATGATGATGATATTGGAAAGTCGATCGATTTCATTTGTAGTTTTTATGTTATTTTTTACAACTTAGTAACGATTTAATGTTTTTTATCTAATGTAATATTATAAACTGTATTTGTGTTGTTCCTTAATCGATAGGATTGCCGAGAACTGAACCGAGATGTCACAGCTAGTTAAAGACGATAGTTCTTCTCCCTTTCCTCACAGACTTCCTGCCTACCTCGGTAGCCAAAAATATTGCAATACCAAACCATCTTCCCAAATCATTGCACCAAGATAACAATAGTTCTTAAAATACCAAACAGAAAACTAGCAAAATCGTGCCCAAAATCCTGTCATATCAAGATAAACGCTACCATTGTTCAATCTAAGAGATTTATAGACCCAGCAAGTCCGTCTCTCATTGTGTGGAACGCCGCAAATGATTAATTGACTCCACGACCTGAATCATGCTCCCCGTAATCTGCTTCGTTGGGTGTGGAGTTTTTGTGGCAAGCAAATCCTATTTTTTGGTCACCTAACAGATTTCTGCTGTTGACCCTGAAATTGTTATGTGCGAACGTGATGGATGGCGTGGTGGCAAAGGAGGGGTGGGGTGGGAGAGGGGGTCTGTTGTTTTTGTTGCATAGATGTAGAAACAGATAACTCTTTATTACATACCAAGTACACACTATTATTATAAAGGCGAAAGTTTGTGAGTGTGTGTGTGTGTGTGTGTTTGGTACTTCTTCACGCTCAAACGACAGGACCAAAGGAGACGTTTCATTTTTGTATAGGACTCCGGCCATAACATGTACGCTTTAGAAACCCTGGGAAACGAACCCCTGAATACAGTAAAAAATGTATTTTTTCATAATAACTAATATTTTTAGGCACTAAATAAAAACTGAAAATGTTTGACGTTTGTCATGTTGTTACGGCCATCGACAGCCAGCCATTTTTCGTCCAGAAATAACTACAAATCTACAATCTACAAAAATAAAATATATTTTTTTATCGATCACTTTCTTATAATCAGCCAAAAAAGTTGTCTAAGATAGCTATCTTATTATATTATATTTATATACATAACTTCTACGTTTTAATGTAACATGATTTCTGGACGAAAGCAGTATGCAAGTAAGACGACGCCATGTTCAATAGAATAAGACAATAATTTGAAAAACTATTATTTTTTGTGCCGAAGTAATCAGGGGAGAATTCAGGAAAGAATACTTTTCTTAAATTTGTGGAATTTTCTTTCATTACCGTCCGCTTACGATTACCGAATCTTTTTTCATTACCGTACACTTTATGGCCGAAAATGAAACATCTCCTTTGATAAAATTGTGTATGGAGGTAGCAGACACCCTGGATTAACATATAGGCTACTTTTTATCCCGGTATTCCCACGGGATCGAGACTTGCGCGGGTGAAACCGCGGGGCGTAGCTAGTAGCTACATAAAATGATAAAAAGTACTGAACGGTACCGGACTTTTAACTTTATGCAGTAGTCTGCGCACAATCCGCAACAATCCTTTGTTTGTGCATCGTCTGCATAATTTTCTTGCTTATCCAAATTTGTTTAGGGTTAGTGTAACATTTCTTCTTCCACGCTTGTCTATAATTTATAAAAAAAAGTTAACAACAGCCTGATTCGTCATTATCATCAAAAATTGTTTTCCTGTGTATTCAGTCCCCCATAGCACAGCATCATGTTGAGTCGTGTAGTCACAGTCACGGCGTGCAGCTGCCTACTGTTTATGTTCTGTGTTCATAAGTATAAATTTGTATTGTTTTTTTTATTTGAATTATCTAAATTATCTTTTTGTATGCACGCACGTGTTTCTGTGATAAATAAAACTATTTTTCCTTCTGTCTTTCTTTATCATCCTAAGGTTGAATGTTGCTTGCACGTCATAAACCGACAAGGTCTATTTGTATATGTGACAGTTACATAATTTCATCCTTATAGAAGTTTCCATTTACTTTCCTTATACAAGGTCGACTACTATACCTATTGACCATATGATTACCAAATGTATAATAAGAGACACAGAGACACAGGTCCAGGAGCGTGTTCCAATTTCAGAAAACGAGTGAAGAGGTTGAACGAATGTCTAGGTGATGTGCTTTCAACGGATTTAAGCATCACTCCATCTAAAGGGTTACCTATACATGACCAGTTTGAGTGCGCACATTTGCGCGAAGTTCACCTATCCAAAGCACGTTTGCCCAAATGATCATTTGATGGACTAAATCTTGAAAGAACGGCTGGTTGTCGGAAAAAATGGTTATCCGATGAAGAAATGACAAATATGACATATACATGATATTATATGTACATATACATAGATAACGAAGTATTGCATTTATTTTATTTTGTTTATTTTTATCTCATTATGCTGCACCGGTTGACGTCATCACGTCAACGCCGGCGGTCGCTGAAAACCAGCGCTGGGGCTCTGTCTAGCATAGGGTCGCAGCATTATGCTGAGCGATGGCCGTTTTGCGTGAATGTGACGCATATTTTCCCTCAACTTGTTCTTTCGTGTTTGTGTTTTTATTTCTTTGCGTTGTGTTTACCGCAAATAAACGTATTTTCTTTCTTTTTCTTTCTAAATAACAAGCCCAATTTATCTTTAGCAAATCGTTGTTTCGGTAAAACTTTATTCGGTGGAGCGTCCTTTTGTTCAAGAGTTAATCTGTCAACTAATCGTTTGGGTAATCGTTCTTCGGAGAAATGAACTTCGGACAAAGGTGAGCATTCGATCGGTTCTATCTTCGGGTTCGCCTCATCTCACCAAAATCCTTAAGGAGCATATCATTCACCTTGCTAAACTATCTCACCGTTTGATAACACACGACCGCATCCGACCTGCTGAAACTGACGCAGGATCGCAGGTTCAAATATAATATTTATGACTTTCTAGCCGAAAGTCGGCATTTTCAATTTGTGTTTAACCATATAGAAGGTAACTTTTTGTGTATCCTTGAATGATTAGTGTATTTCAGACTGATGTGAGACTAGCGGATGTGCCTTCTCTCACTGAGTTACCCCCACTCTCTCGTTCTTGTGTTGCCATTTCACAAAAAGGAGCCAATGGGGATTAATCAGCTGGGTAACTTCCATCGACTGAAGAGGCTGGATGGTTTTCCCTGAAATAATTTACTGGTGTATAAAGTATACTTTACAGGTTACTAGACATTTTTTTAAACCTCACGTAGGTTTCAAAAATGTCTAGTACCCTGTAAAGTGCGTTTTTTTTTGTTTTCAGCCTGTCCGTTGGAAGATTTTATAATACTCATTCTTCATAGGTTATTTGTTGGTTTTCATGTTTTTAAAGACAAATATAGTAAATTACTTTTATGATATGATTAAATGATTCCATGATTTATAATTTTTTTACTTTCACTTCGGTTTATACAAGAAACCACTGATCAACACGGCATTCTTAAATTTTGCCAAGATCGCAGTCGAAAGCGCACCAGTTCGCAGAAACGACTATTTGCCTGTAAAAAGAGCGTTTGATCATGTCGCGCGGACACAGAACTTGCCACTTCTCCTGTTTTCATATCTCTATGGGATCGAGACTTATGCGGGTGAAACCGCGGGATGCAACTAATTATTAATAATTTAATTTTTTCATCACATTTGTTAACTTTATTGTGCATGTTGCTCCTATATGTGAAGGAGTACAGTCTACTCAAGACCTGATGATGCCCTTTATTTATGTGTCATGTAGATATTATTGTGTCTTTTGTTGGAGATCTAAACAAATTAAAAGTGTCTGTTTGTATTATCAAATTAAGAGCTTTTTTACTAAATGCTTAAGAAAGTATATACGATACGTATGAAAAAAAAATATTTTGTTTGTTAGTTCCGGCTAATCTCCAAAATGGATGGACCGAGTTTAACGAGACTTTCACTGACAGTATAAGGAGTTACTTAGGCTACCTTTACTTTAGAAAAACCCACGCGGGTGAAGCCGCGGGCAGCAGCTAGTCCTAAACAAATAACATACATTTTCCATGGCAGCTTTACGTCTGACAGTTCGGATTTAAATCAAAATGGGACACAATACATCCCTGATCCCCGAATAAAAAACATTGTTCTTTTGTTTTTTTTTTCAAATCGACATTGACGAGAGACGGGAATTACGTAGCTGGGATTACCTTTTATGTAGGCAACGAATCACTTTTGAGTCGATACAGTTTTAATGTTGTATGTGTAATGATTTTCTGACAAAATAATATTGAAAACCCGGCCCTCTAAAAAAATTGTACTGGTTGTTGTTTATTGGTATATTAATTAAATATTTTTACAGACGTTACGACGAGTCGTCAGAAGCCCGGAAGTCTGATCACCAGTCGTACCAAGGGTTATCGTGTTACCCAGTAACTGGGTTGTGGAGGTCAGATAGGCAGTCGCTCCATGTAAATAGGGAATATGCACGTAATTCAATACGTATCCATATTTTTAATATACATTGTGTAGGAGTCAAGAAACAAATTCCAATATTTTTTACATTTTTTAATGCATTACTTATTTTGCTATTAATTAATTTATGTTGCGTTTTTTTGGTGGAACGGAACGCAAACTCAAAACGCGTCCTCTTCGAAAATGCCGGAAGTGACGAAACAATACACGTGAATAAAATCTATTCTTTGCTAAATGCTTGAAATCTCACTAAGGTAAATATGTAAATGCGATTTCTACTTGATTAAAGCATAAACAATAATTTAATATATACGATTTGGGGCTGAAAAACAGATGTAAACAAAGCAGTTTCGTGAACAATGACGTCACATCATGACCGCGACAGAAATGGACGTTTGAACTGTAGTAGAAAATTGTTGGAGTTTCATAATTTTTATGATCATCAATCAGTAGTTCAATTTAACTTTAAATACTTTTCTTAGGTTTATATTACTGTCTATTACTGATTTAGTGAATAAAAAAAAAACATGCATATTCCCTATTACTGATGTTCAGCTGCATCCGGTTAGAATGAAACTGACCACAACATAGTTGGGAAAAGGCTTTGCAAAATGATTGATTGATTAATCAAATTTTTTTCCACAGAATTTCACGTAGACCAGTCAATTCTCATGACACCGAGTCATTAATCTAATATCAGATCAGTTATCTAATAAAATAGATTACTGACAGGGTTTCGCGTTGTTTCATGTCAAAGTCAAAGTCAATGTCACAGATAATTATCTGTGACACAATTATGTAAACCCTCTGTCCGTTTCATTCACCAAAACGCCTCTATCTCCATGTAAAACTTTTCCTTTTAACTGTCCGCCTAACTATGGAAAGGTTTATGAGTGGGTCCTCATAATAGAATGCCAAATTTGGATCCTCGTGATAGTTCCAACCCTTTGTAGTTGGATTTATTGTGTTTTAACCTTGGGCGACTGCTTCACGCCTTACCGCGTAACTTTGAAATAGTTTTCTTTCACTAAGCCAGAATTATGAGCTGTTTTGGTACATTTTTGGTCTCATCTACAAGGTCTACATTCCAGCTGCCTTATGTGATTATTTTTAAGCTACGCAGAATTATGATGTTATCTGTTTTTTGTTTATTGTAGCTGGAGTTTAAATGCCAGTCTTACATATATTCAATGTCGACAACATACCGCCGTTTATATGTATATCGGCCTTAAAAACTATTTGTGTGTTGGTATTGTGGCTATCTAAAAGCATACATGCGATGGAGGGGCTGGCAATTTCAGCTCAAACGACATCTGTAGTTTATCTATCTATAAGCGAGACATTGTCTCATATCAGGCTCAGAATACCAGCGCTGCGGCTCATATGTTTAATTGTCGCAGGATCATGCTGAGACAGGAGCCTTTTGGCCTCGTACAGGACTATGTTTTTATTTTATTTTACTTTGTATTTTTTTTTGTTGTTTATGTTTTTTATGTTACTAAGAGTGTGTTTTAGTTTAATTTGTGATCTCCTGTGTGTCCAAATAAATGATTTTTCTTTCTAACAGGTCTTCATAAAACAAATTAATTACTAGATCCTCATACTGCTCTTCTTGTTACAGATTGGAGACCTGGACGAGGACACGACTCCGCTGGACATGTCGTGGCCGTCAGGTTTCCGCAAGCGAATAACGTACCTGTTAGTCGCACCCATTGTCTTCCCGCTCTGGATGACCCTGCCAGACACTAGAACGCCGAAGGGTGAATATTTTATTAATGATTTCTGCATAATCACCATCTTCATCACCATCATTCAATTCACTTGGGGTTGCGAACCTTGCCTTCTTTTACCAAAGGTACATCTCTATCAGCCCATAATTATCATCCTCCAATTTATTTGGGGTCAGGACAACTCGCTTTTTCTTCCATACATCTCTATCAGCCTTCACGTTATTGGCCTCCATTCTAGCCTTAACATTGTTCACAACATCAAAGACCATTCTCGACTTTATCTCAATTTATTTGAGTTCTCCACAACTTGTCTTCTCTTTACGTACATCTCTATTAGTCGTCATTTCAGTATTTGCCTTCTTTTTAGCCATATCATCTTTCACACGAACCATCCATCGATTCTTTATTCTATACCTATTTTTATAGTCACAAATATTGAAAAGAAAAAAATAAAGTTTTTATTACTTAATTTTTTTACTTTAATTTGAAATCGTTATCATTTTATTTTCCATACTTCAGACGCAATAGTATAAAGTGTTAGAGCCACCAATGTTCTGCTGCGAAAAAGAGATGGTGGTATTAGTTTTGTATAGCTACATCTCTCTCTTGCATTGAAACAATGATGGGTCAAAAGCTACGGTTTCTTAAAAGAGCGGTGGCACAGATTACCAGATAAATCGCTCCAAGTACTTACGCGCGCTAACTACCTACCGGCTGCCGGGTCCCACGCGACCCATTTCTCAGTGGGTTGCCGACATCCGCAACGCAGGCGCGGCTCGGCGACGGTGCGCAGTTACAAAGCAAAACTCACTGTACGCTTGTAAAATCAGGGACATTTTCGCTCGCAGCGTCTAGCAACTCGAAGGTGTAGGCTATTATAGCAGTAGGTATTGAACATTTTGTATAGAGTGATTTATCTGGTAATCTTTGACGGTGGCCGCACTTAACGGCCGCCGTGACGGCTGTCATGAAAATGATGGCGGCAGCAAAGATTTAAATCGTTCATGCATTGAATGGACTTAATTTCATAATTATTTAAACAACTTTGTACTTGTTACCTAATTTTACATGACACTGGCTAAATGTGCAAACCACACGAAGCCACAACAAAAAAAGAAACACCAACTTACTTCCATAAACAACGTTTCAGTCACACGCCTGCATGTCCACCAAAAGACAATTATTTTCGAAGCATAATGTCTAATTGTGCAATATGGTATTAAAAGTTTAACGTGTTAAACTTAGCTTTTATTGATTTTTGCTATATTACGCTAAATGGCATCACTGAGACAATGTTTCTATGACATTACTTCTGATGGCGTCTCTATAGTATAGACTATCTTAAATCTCTTTGTAGGAAACCGAAGTTTAACGAGTCATAACATAACACAGAGCACGAAGATGTCTCGGCGGCCGCTGCTAACATGGCGGTTCCGTTCTATGTGTTTCATAAGTCATAAACATAATATAACATACCAGGGGCGACGGCTTCATACAACCCGATTCCTACCGGCTTCCCTTCGGAACAAAGACTCTATCTGAGTTTACAATTACTAAATAAAAGATAAAAAAAAGCGTACCTAGGTACGTACGCGTTTTTAGGATAGACTACAGGTATCCTAAATCGCGAACGCAATCTACATTTTATGTTTTAAATAAGAATTCCGACAAATTTACATGGCGTTAAATTAAGAAAAGTAAAAGAATGACAAACATTTTTGAGGTAATTTTGATGTTATCTTGAATTTATGTGAACTGAACAACTTTTTCTTCGGCTTCCCTCTAATGGAAGTTGAAGCTTCGCTACTGTAACATACAGCCTTTTTAACAACTCCATTTTCTTTTTCAGGGAAAAGATTTTTCCCGGTAACATTTATAGGGTCAATAGTTTGGATAGCTTTCTTCTCGTACCTGATGGTGTGGTGGGCGAACGTGGCGGGGGCGACGGCCCACGTGCCCCCCGAGGTTATGGGGCTCACGCTCCTGGCTGCGGGGACTTCGGTGCCTGACCTCATCACATCCGTGATCGTCGCTAGAAAGGGGTTCGGAGACATGGCGGTGTCTAGCTCAGTCGGCAGCAATATTTTTGATGTTACCGTTGGGTGAGCGTTTCTCAATACTGTTATTTTTTTTCCAGAAACCTGGGCCTCAAGTCTGCTATTACAATAGTGTCAGAATGGTCGATCATTGATTTCATAATTGTTGATTTTGACAAGTTTGGTAATCTACTATTATAATGGCGTCATTATGACTTTCCAATGGTCGGCCACTGACACTACATTGAAAGAAATTGCATATATTGGTAATCTCGTACATATTGACAAATGAATGACATTTCTACTAATGGGTTTTATAATATTGGCAATTACGACAATGCCATTATAATAACACAATTATATTACGAGAACATTGACCGACCAATGATCGACCATTATGAATTTACCAGATTACGAACTTTTAGCAAAATGCCAATGGCATGACAATGGGATCGTGTTGGAATGTCTGAATTAATAAAAATAGCAGACTTGGGCCCCTGGTATGTTTACAAAGGTGTTCATTACATTGCATAGTGCTACATGTCTCACCATTTTAACGGTAGGTATGCATAATCAATTTACAATTACATCAAATCATTGAAGTGCAAAGTAATTTTCAATTTACATTATATTCATTTTTAATTATTTCAAATTATTATATTTTAAATATGATTATAATTATAATGGTCATAATTGTGTTGGAAAAATATTCTACGAGGTATAAGGTACGGAGGATCATGCAGTTTGAGAGCTGAGGGGTGAAGTCTTTGCCCAAAAGGGAGGTATTGTGACAATTTTAAATAGATCGACGGCCCTGCTTTCAGAACTTTGTTTACAAAAGGATATAACTGATAGAATATGAAACGAATGAAACTACTTAAACAATTTTATAAATTCGCTCGGTTTAAAATATCTAAGTAATCTTACCACTAAAACTAGTTTTGTTTCTCGAGAAACGAAACTAGTTTTAGTATAAATATTCCTTCCAAAATTAGGTCAAAACAAAACCACAATAAGAACAATAATACATTAAATTAAACTGAATTCAGCATAACATTGCACCAAAAACTTCGGATTCCCTAGTTTTCAGCACTGCAGTTCTTCGCCCCAAGAGAAATAGAAACTATGTGGATGCTATTTTAGCTCTTGCAGCTGAAACTGATATTTTAGCAGATGGCATTCCCTCCTGTCGAATACTTTACCGGAGGCATTCCATAATAAAATTTCAGCATAGTTCGTTCAAAATTTCGGTAACGCTGGGAACTATGACTTTTAAGAAGCAGCTCTTGTTTTAATTTATTATAAGTATTTCCACTTTTTTTAACTGCTGCATTATGTGGCTCGACTTCCCGACTGGGAGTTATTTAAATTTTTTGATAGTGTTCATAAAAGTTTCTACACTACCAACTTGATTTCACAGAATTGTGTCGACCATTTTTACTGAAAAACCTGCTTTCAAATAAAAAAAACCACATCCAAATCGGGTCATTCGTTTAAGAGCTACGGTGCCACAGACAGACACATACACACATAGCGGTCAAACTTATAACACCCCTCTTTTTTCGTCGGGTTGTAGTATCCCAAGTTTACGTTTCCATCTGACTTATTATTTGCGATGACCGCGGGTAAATTCAAACGATGTCTGTAAAAAATTCAACTACGGTAAAATACCTGACTTGATTTACGAACTTCGTTTCGAGTCGAACGACTTTGTTTTGGGTCACCAGTAGTCACCACTGAAAGTTAACGATATGCAGTGGGTATAAGACAACATCATACTGAGAGGAAGACTTCAGAAATAGTTGACAGCTGGACGTGACTATGACAGTCACGACGTCCAGCTGCCGGCTATTTCTGTACTTGTTATACCCATCTGCAAATTTGACCCTGTATATTTGTATTTTTTCACGAAAATCCTGCATCGCGCAAGCAGAGTTTACCGCGCAACTAGCATATATACAACGTCCCGACATTAACCGTCGGGCAGTTGTATATATGCTAGTTGCGCGGTAAAGTCTGCTTGCGCGATGCAGGATTTTCGTGAAAAAATACAAATATACAGGGTCAAATTTGCAGATGGGTATACGTCAGTGTGACGCGTAGTTCTCATGTGGCGATGTTGATGCCGCTACAAGTTAGCCGAGAAAGAGCCGTTAAAGAAAGAAGACTGCGTCGTTGGTTTAGTGGTCGCAAGTGCTACTGTTGACCATAAGGTCCTGGGTTCGGGTCCCGGGTCGGGCAAAGTGTTATTGGGCTTTTCCATCTAGAACTCTTCAGTAGCAGCCCGGAGTCTGGAATTTGTGCCCGATGGTGGCAATAGGCTCGCCCCCTATTACGTGGGACTTAAATATAATATAACTGGCGAAATGTGGTTGTGGGTACACCTCTGCCTAACCGTTCGGGGAAACAAGGCGTGATGTGTTGTTATTTTATTTAAGAAAGAAAGTAAATTGGTTTTAATGTCACAGAAACACGTGCATAGAAAAAAAACTGCCCAAGGGCGTGTCGGACCACGCACAATGAAGGGTTCCGTAGTTGGGTTGAATTTCACCCAAGAATAAACTTAACATTGTAGATGAAACACATTCCAACTGCAAATTTAAAATTGTACGCACAATATTCTCAAGATGAACCGTATTATTTTTAAGATCATAGACTTCCTATAGGTTTTCCTGTAAACTATAAGTTTTTTTTTTTAACATAAGTTTCAGTAGTTTGGGAGAAACTGGTGAAATTCAACCCAACTACGGAACCTTTCATTGTGCGTGGTCCGACGCGCCCTTGGGCAGTTTTTTTTCTATGCACGTGTTTCTGTGACATTAAAACCAATTTACTTTCTTTCTTCTTCTTTCCGGGCTGCTACTGAAGAGTTCTAGATGGAAAAGCCCAATAACACTTTGCCCGACCCGGGACCCGAACCCAGGACCTTATGGTCAACAGTAGCACTTGCGACCACTAAACCAACGACGCAGTCTTCTTTCTTTAACGGCTCTTTCTCGGCTAACTTGTAGCGGCATCAACATCGCCACATGAGAACTACGCGTCACACTGACGTCACGAAAATCCTGCATCGCGCAAGCAGAGTTTACCGCGCAACTAGCATATATACAACGTCCCGACATTAACCGTCGGGCAGTTGCCCACCAGACACAACACCCGTCTGGTCGGAGGATCCTCCCTTTTCTATGGTGGATGAGTGAACTTTACACCCTGTTCCTCATACCCTCAAAGGCTTAAATAATAAGGTTCTGTCAGAACCGTCTGGATACGAAAACCTATAAATTGGTATGATTGGAAAGGTAAGGTTTTTCAGTCTTGAACACAAAAGCGTTCGTTAATTAGATTTCAATTCCCGACGGCCATACCGTGATTATATTCCTTGATCGGTAACGGGAATAGTTGGGATGTTATAGCTAAATCTCATTAACGTTCTGTTATTTTAAATAATACCTAGCTATTTTTTATGTGTTGACTAACTGACCCGACATTGATGTATTGTATAAATTTCAATAATTCTGAATACAAAATTCCCATAGAGAATGTACTTTGAGTTTTCTCGAATTTTCAAATTTTTCTCGTTGGTCTAGTGGTTGCAAGCGCTACTGGCGAGCACGAGGTCCGGGGTTCGATTCTCAGGTCGGGCAAACTGTTTATTGGGTTTTTCCACCAGGAATTTCTCAGTAGCAGCCCGGAGTCTGGATTTGTGCCCGAATGATGGCAATAGGCTCGCCCCCTATTACATGGGACTTAAACATAACTGGCGAAATGTGGGTGTACTATAAGTGCGCCTCTGCCTAACCCTTCGGGGATTGCAGGCGTGATGTTATGTTATGTGTGTCTTTCCGTAAAAACCTGATTCGGACTATTAAGAACATTATGAAACAAAAATTTGCCAAATCGGTCCAGCCGTTCGGAAGCGATGCGCTCGCCAACGAAAAGCATTCAATTTTTACTATATAGATATATCCCTATTATGATCCCTCTAATAATTGGACCTGTTAGTTGAAAAATTCGGCTGATAAAGATGAATGAAGATTAAAACATGTTGCAACAACCCCAAATAAACTAGGATAATGGGCACGTTTTCTCAATTGCCAGACTCCAGCAGCCTGGAGCCTGGCAAATAGCCTCACCCCCTATTTCATGGGCCTTAAACATATCTGGTGTAATGTGGCTGCACCTCCACTTCTGCCTAACCATTCGGGGTTATTACCCCGAATGGTTAGGCAGAAGTGGAGCTACAGGCGTGAAGTTATGTTATGTACAGGGCAGGAGAATGATGATGATCACTAAGCACAGATTACCGAAGTATTGTAACAGTCATATTCATAAAACTAAGAAATTTTGATTGAATTAAGAAAAAAAAACTACCCGTTCTTAAAAATATTAATCTAAACTTAGCTAACTACACATACCAATACATGGTTCGCAACATCTGGTTACCAGAAAACATAAATAACGTTATCAAATAAACTTTCCCAAACTGTGCTCTAAGATAAGAAAATTGTTAACTATGTAGACCTTAAATAACGGACGCCGTCTTATGTGCTTACCTACTCAGCTTGGAGCGGCGCCAAAAATGAGGGTAGATGTGAAATTGCGCGCTTTTTTCTGCATACGTATAGCAGATGGCGGATCGCGGATGTATTTAAAAGGAAGTGTTGCAAATTTTTGATGTGAAACATCTTTTAAGCGCAAGTAAAACCGATTGCTGGCGGGGCGACGCATGCCGCGTGGTGATCGGCCAGTCTATATGTAGTAGTGTGTAAATGTGTGTATAGCGCGATGTTTCACACCTGCCAGTCGTCCCGTGATGGTTCATTTGTTTTTGTTGTATTCGGAGTCTTATAGTAATGAGGTAGATTGGTCGTAATCAAACTCTTGAAAGAACGTTATTCTACATCATTTTCACATAATACATTGTGTAACTGAATTAATGCACATTATGAAAGTAGTTTGTTCAAAATCGTTTACTGAATTGGTTTCTGTCATTTTTATTATAATGTAATTTTTGATATCAAGAAAAAATTTAAACTACGTAAATTACTGTCACAATTCCGATGTACAGACGCCAGCAGGTCAAGCTACCCGAAATTGTCAAATTTTCTCAATCAACCTTGTACCTTAAGGGTCAGATAATCACCGTTGACCTTGGCTATACAAATGCACGTCGCGCTCACACCACACCACCATTAACTTTCATAGGGAATATTTATTTTTAGTAACTAAAATATGAATATTAAAAAAAATCACAGATAGACTATAGATAATAAACCAGTCTATTCATACAAAAAAAACATGAAAATATCTTAAGTAGTTTCAAAGTAATATCGTTTTTTAAACTTTGGGTAGACATTACTTCCTGAATTTATTTCATAAAGTATTTTACTACAATACTTAACTATTCACATATAAAATTGATGTTCTAGTTTAATATACATTTTTTGCATTAACTTATTTGCATTATATGAAGGCGTAATAACAGATTTAAAAGTCACTAAAATCATATATCTGCGCCTTAAGCAGATAAACGCGGACGGATAAAGTTGAAAATCTTTTAAAGAAATTTGACAGATTGTAGTATAGCTTGATTTGCTGGCGTCTGTACCTACTACGCTCGATGTGTGCGACTCTGTGCGAGCGTAGATTTGTAATGTGACCACATTTTTCTCCTACAATCAGTCTAACTAATTCAATAGATAAACAATGTTTTATACATAATAGTAAAAATTCAGTACATTGAGGATATGTTGTTTAAAGGTATACAATTTCAACTTAGATGATGAAACCGATATTTTATATATTATCAATATTTTGATTTAGTGTCCGTGGAGTTGCTCATCCATAGAAAACTACTACAGTTTGGAATGTGCAACCATCGCTACCTTTCAGTCTGACTCAGTCGTCCGTCTGACATCCGACAGGTTGTATCTTGATTCGCGACTATAACAGATATGTATTTACAAAATTAGAATCATTACGGCGGAGATTTCTAGAAAATGGTAAAAAAGGTTGTTTTTTAAAGCAGTGTATCTCTTAAACTGTAAATATTTATTCCAAAACAAAAACAGTATGATATTTTCAAGTCTTTTGTGCATACGGTGATGGGACTCAAAACATAATTAAACATAATTTAATACATCAAAAAAATCTTCAAAGACAACTCTTAATTATATTTAAAAGCAGTTTATCCCTTCGTTAACAGTTATAATTAAAAGTATACCATAAAATTGCAAATGCCAAACTGCATCCGGTGATGGATTCATTTTTATTAATTAGTTAATATCTCATTTTATACGATTTTATTTGCATTTTTACGCCATACGTTGTGTCATCGCGCCATACGTTGTACTTTCTTTTGTATGCAATCTGACAGTGATAGCGGTTTACCTGTTGTCAGCCTCTTAATACATCTCTCTAAGTTAGATTTGTTCGTGAATGACTTTTTCATTGGGCACAAATCGAACTGCCCTGTTAAAATCCTAAAACGCAATAGAATTACACTTAAACCTACGATTTAACTTACGACCTTATGTTCAATGCCCTGGGTACTATAATGCTGCTGGCTTTCTAGCACTGAAATCGGGCGGTGTAGGTACTGTGGGCGTGCAGTTTTAAATTGGACGATCTATATGTAGCTACATTGTTTAGGTAATGAATGGATAAAATATGTTATTATTATTAATGTCTAATAAATAGCTACATAGTATGTAGTTTTCTATTAATTCAATAATAAATATTAGTACAAAATTAAAAATATTTTTTTTTTATAATTTTATAATATTTATCTTTACGTAGACACATGCATACGTAAAGATAAATATTATAATATTATGTTAAATGTTTAATTGACCTTTTGAAATAATTATTATACAAAAAAAGTTTATATTTATAAATAAAGTTTATATTTATTTAATTAATGTTAATAATCCATTTAAAAATTGTTGATTGCTAATTGTTTCCTAATTTTATTTTTATTTTATTTTAAGAATTAATTTTATTATACCTTTTGCTGTGCCCTACAGGGTCCGTAATTGTACCTTAGCTTTAACCCATTGTAACACCTTTACTTAGACATTATGGAATGCAAATAAATATATGAATATGAATATAAATAAATTATATTGAAATATAAAGGGGCACCAAATACATGACTCGCATTTACGCTCCTGGCTATTTACGCTCCTGGCTGGAGGCTTTAAGCTAATACCTTAGGGCAGCCACAGGAAAGACCGGTTAAGCAGTCACGGCCTCTCAAGGTCAACTGCGAGATGCCATATATATAAAAAAAAAAAAAAAAAAAAAAAAACATGACTCGCCCGTGGCGCCTAGATGGTTAAGGCCGGCCCTGCTAACGGTACGAACAACGTTGATATAGTACGTTTAGTAGGTATTTCTTGAACAATACCGATTGCCCTCCCGACCTTGACTAAACACCTACTCCTGAACTTTGTAGAATCGCAGCTACCTGACACCACGGCCTTGTAACACCAATTTTATATCAATATTCTTAACTAAATCAAAAGGTAGCTTTGTTAGACGCGTTTTTCACTTATAATAGATAAGACTAAGGTACTTTTAAAAAAAAAAGTGCTATTTGTAACTTCTTCTTCCATTGGCAATGTAATGTTACAACATCAAGCTTGTATTCTCGAAGGGGTAGGCAGCTATGGTTCACCCACACTCGCCATGTTGAAGTCCCGTGTAATACGGCGCTCCAATGGGGATAATTACTGCCACTTACTAATTTCTATCATTTATCCATGAAAAGTTACGGCGCTCCAATGGGGATAATTACTGCCACTTACTAATTTCTATCATTTATCCATGAAAAGTTGTAAATAAACTACTACTCCAAATCGCACTTCTGCAAAGGGAAAATTGGAAATCAAATAATTTATACATGTTCGCAAGTAATGTAACAACATATTTTCTTTCAAATAACTCGTGTTTCTAACTTCGTCCGGCGGAACATACGGGCTGTTCGTAGACATTTTCCCGCTAGATGGCGCTGAAGTCAACATGTTTTAGTTTATTTTGTTTTATGCGTAATTGGAACATTAATAAGTCATAGAAGTAGTTTACATGGAAATCAGACATTACTCTTTATTGAAATTTGTCATAATTTTGCATCAAAATCCACCCAATTCGACTAAAAGGCACAAACATAACCTATACCAACCACCGTCACGACTAAAAATGCTACACCAAAGCCCACAATACATGGCAATAAGAATTTATAATAAGCTGCCTCAAGAGATTAAAAATGAAACCAGGCTTGCTCCATTTAACAATAAATTAAAAACCTACCTTTTAACAAATTGCTACTATTCAATTGAAGAATTTTTACACCAAAAATAAATCAATAACTACCACACACGCATTCTCGTACACATACATTCCACACACTTACACCACCACCTACATGACTTCCTATTCTAAATAAATTAATAAGACGATCAAATTCATAAAAAATGTATTTATATTAATATTGAATTATAAAAATGTATTTATATTGTTATTGAATTATAAAAATGTGTATAGATTATTATTATTATTTGAATGAGTAATACTAAATTATTGAAATTATTAACGTAAAATTGTGTCAATAGCATAGTTATTTTAATTTTAATTTGTAATGTTAAATAACCCTCACATTTGCGATGCCTGGAAAAGGCCGCTAAGTTGTAAGTACCTACAGTATAAAATAACACCAAAATGTACACTTAGTTTGCAAATAAACCTTTGACTGACTTAAAATCAGGATTTTAGTCGAATTGGGTGGATTTTGATGCAAACACAAAATAACATCTGCCACTGAACACAGTGTTGTTTAGACACACAGACGTGAGCAACGCTACATTTACAAATATAGGCCACTAAATTAAAAAAAAAGCAAACAATCCAGCACCCTAATTGCGTATCACACTATCAAACACAATCTGAAAGATTTTGAAATTTATTGCTGATCCATTGCTTCATATATTCGAAAAATGTGTCTGCTCAACAACGTACGAAGATAACGCAATGAATGTTGTTGAACTGTCAAAATTAAACCCATTGCTACTACTAACCCAGTGTCTTCAACCGGATACAAATCGAGAGACTACCAACCACTGGACTGTTAATGATAAATTCATATGTTCCCTAATTCCTTTTCTATCTAAGCCATTACCTACTTCTAAGAAAATAACACAAATTTAGTTACTTTATCCATAACATCGAAAGCTAACCTCCATGCTTACGAAATACCATTCAGACGAGGTCAAAGCATAATATGATCTCTGACCCAATTTACTAACCGGTTGAGGAGTGTATCACCCAGTGTTGCCAACCCCTACTGTTTTTTTAATAGAAGATCTACGAGTACTGTTTTTTCAATGGCATTGCTGCTTTATGTTTTAGTTCAGTGCTGAAGCTATGCATTATCGGATTTTCAAACTTTTTTATTCTTTATCATATGCTGCATAGTAGAACTTCTGTTCTGAAATTACTATTTACTGTTTTCTACTGTTTTTTTTTTTAATATTTGTTTCTTTTGATAGTCGGGTAGTGTTGGCAACAATGGCAAGACTGGGATCACCCTTCAGACTGTAAAGAATACAATAGCTTTTAAACAGCCCATAATTGAGTATAGATGGTAATAACCAGCTGATTTGCCTTATATCGTACATATTTATGCTGTTTGCATAAGCATAGGAATGGCCCTTTCTGCGATCTTCAGAAGTTAATACGTACATTGTACAGTCACGTGCAAAATCAAAATCAAAATCAAAAGTCATTTATTCAAACTAGGCTGAGAATCAGCACTTTTCGAACGTCAAAAATTACATAAGACAGTCCCCCAAAAACGCCCACCCTTCACCACTTCCTAGT
Organism: Tiliacea citrago; assembly: GCA_963921375.1. Taxonomy (NCBI): domain Eukaryota; kingdom Metazoa; phylum Arthropoda; class Insecta; order Lepidoptera; family Noctuidae; genus Tiliacea; species Tiliacea citrago. Next base: position 5,447,043 of record OY992799.1, read on the forward strand.
GCTTTAGCTGGGAAGAAGAAGTGGCGCAACAAACTCCCCAGCAGCACAGCTGTCTGTTCAGATATAAAACTTGAATCTATACAATAAAATGAAAAGAATTTGCATTACGCAACACAACATTAGATTATTTGCCTTATGTTAGCTAGCACACGCCACTATACCAAAAAAAAACATAAAAATCGTTGAAAACTATACTCAAGCAGAAATAACGTAAACAGAACGTACCTAAATAAAAGCCTCCAGGCATAATGGGCGTGCCCGCCCACACAAAGCTATAGCTGCAACTCGAAGTCAAAAATGATAAACTAGCACCATCGTAGTAAAATAAAAAACAGTTAATCATTAATAACAATAATAAAACCCTGGTCAGCAAGACGACCAGTCACCACAAGCAGCACCCGTTCACGAGCATAACGCAAAGATCAGCCATCACCCCCCTCGCCATATTTGAGGGAAGGAGGCAACCCGACCCCCGACGCTACCGCAAGCAGTGACATCTAAGGGAGCATGACGAACTTGCTGCCGGTTGCTCAGGCAAGAATAATATAATCAATTGTCTAGGTCGCTAGCTAACCACTTATTGCAATACAACTCATAAAAAAAAACATTTTCATGAGTATATTATGTCACTAATAAATAAAAATAAATTGACTTAGACAGTCAATTATATAAAATATGTAGGTACAAAAACTCTTAGTGAAAATGGTGGACCGCCCATCGTGTCACCCTGTTTAAAATTTCTACATTTATATCTGTAATTTCTTTGGTGTACGTAATAAAATGTATTCTATTCGTTTTTTTATTTTTCCTTGGGCCTTCATGGATACCCGCCGTCTATAAATCAAAGGATTATGACGAACTCCAACGGAATAAAATTGCACGGTATTCCGTCTTGTACCATGAGTCGGGAGAGCGGAAATACTAGCATTTTCTCCTAAATTGAAATTATTAGATGTTGTGGTTATCTTCGCTCACGAATTACTCTGAATTATATTATATTTTAATCATAACTATGAAATAATAGTTTTTTTAATTTTTTAAAGTGAACACAAATCGTTTTGCACGTGACTGTACCTACATAGAGTCGATTCTGCGAAAAATTAAAATTAGTGGGGTAGAGTGTTAAATTGTGTCACGCACAGTGGAATACAAAACGTTTGAAATACAATAATTATTTATAAGTACCAACATGCTGTAGAAACACGCTGTTTCAAAGAACAATAACTTGGACTTATATTTAGGGAATATATTATTCCAATAAAATTAACTTAAATAAAAGAAAAAATTAGAACATCTAGAATTTAACAGGTGTAAAAAAGTAAGTACATAAATTAAAAAATCAAAAACCCGACTGCGTAAAAAGTGAACTTAAAAAAGATGGAAACAAGATTTATATAAATGAATACTATAAACAATCTCATGCAGTCGGAGGCAATCATAGGTCTTTATTTTTAAATTTAAAAAGATGCCCGACTGCATGAGATTGTATAAAGTATTAATTTATATAAATCTCGTTTCCATCTTTTTAGGGTTCCGTACCCAAAGGGTAAAACGGGAACCCTATTACTAAGGCTCCGCCGGCTGTCTGTCTGTCTGTCTGTCCGTCTGTCACCAGGCTGTATCTCATGATCCGTGATAGCTAGACAGTTGAAATTTTCACAGATGATGTATTTCTGTAGCCGATATAGCAAAATATACTAAAAACCAGAATAACATAAATATTTAAGGGGGCTCTCATACAACAAACGTGATTTGTTTGCTCGTTTTTGCTCGATATTGATAACGGCAACAGGTAGACGCTTGAAATATTCACAGAATATTTAGTTATATATTCACTTTAAAAATCAATAATTAAATTAAAATAAAACAAATATTAAGGGAGGCTCCCATACAACGAACGTGATTTCCCGTTTTTTATAGATAATGGTACGGAACCCTTCGTGCGCGAGTCCGACTCGCACTTGGCCGGTTTTTTAAGTTCACTTTTTACGCAGTCAGGTTTTTTGATTTTTTTTATTTACTTTTTTATTTTATATTTTTTAGTTAAGATTATAAGACGGTAAATTAGGTTATTTACTCATTCACTCACTCCAAAAGCTCGGAATAGTTTTTTATCATGTCTCATTTAATACATTTAAACATATAATAATATGTATATATTTTTGTAATTTTTTTTATACCCAGTGTCACTCGCGCAATAAAGACAAATCTAACGACATATCATTCATCAAAATCGGTTCAGCCGTTTAGTAGTTACGAGGGAACATAGGGAGGGCAACAAACGACGGCGCGGCACTCACTTTTACGGTGCATTCGGACGTGACGAACGTATATGGCTATAATTGTCATTAGGTTTCTTTAGAATAAAAATTGGTTTTGTTATTAATATTTATTTTCTTTGAACTCTACTTCTGATTTCGAATCCAAGGAACAGGGTGGGTTTTAGGTTTTTTCCCACCCAAAAAATGAAAGGAACGGACATACATACATACTGGTCAAACACATAACCCTCCTTTTTTGGCTTCGCCGCAGTCGGGTAAAAAGATGAATCACTTGTTCCTCTCGTCAATGTGATATTTTTATGCACTAGATCATACCTAATGCTTACGGAGATATTGGGTGTCAAAGTTACAACTTATTTTTGAGGTTTTTATTTTTTACGAAAACAAGTTTTAAATGTTTATAACTTTTTAAATTATATAATTTTATGCTATGATATCATGTTTAATTTAAATGATGTAGTAAGGCAACGCGGCGCGGCGGTGCAGTTTAAAAGAAGATGTAGTGACAAAAATTGAAAAGAGTATGCTGGGATGGTTTGGTCATGTTGAGAGGATGAATGAAAGGCGACTAACAAAAAATATTTACAAGGCAGAGGTGAGTGAAACAGGAGACGCCATCAGAGGACATAATTATACTGACCTAATTGGTGATGTTCTTCAGAAAGGTCAGGTGCGTAGCAGTAGCGAAGCTACAATTTCCAATTGAGGGAAGCCGAAGAAAAAATTGTTAAGTGCTCATAAACACAAGTTATCATCTAAATTTATTACCTCATTTATTATCTTATGATGTATTAAATACTTGTAATGTGACTATGTATGTACCATATTATTTGGTAATAGTAAACTCAAGTAGAGTCGTTGTTCCGAAGGGAAGCCGGTAGGAATGGGGTTGTATGAAGCCGTCGCCCCTGGTGCGTAGTACTCGCAACCGGCGTGCGTGTATCACCAGCAATTGAACGGATTTAGATTAAATTTGGCACATGGGTAAACCATGACCTGGGTTAGAACATAGGATTATTTTGTCCCGATATTCTCACGGCATTGAGACGTATGCGAGTGAAACCGCGAGACGCAGCTAGTTCTCTCATCATCATTTCAGCTGAAAGACGTCCACTGCTGGACATAGGCCTCCCCCAAGCACCACCACTTCGACCGGTTCTGTGCTTCCCGCATCCAGCGGATACCTGCGGCCTTCACAAGGTCATCGGTCCACCTTGTAGGAGGCCTTCCAACGCTACATCTTCCGGTACGCGGTCGCCACTCCAGAACCTTTCGGCCCCATCGTCCATCAGCTCTGCGAGCAATGTGCCCTGCCCACTGCCACTTAAGCTTGGCAATTCTTCGGGCTATGTCGGTTACCTTGGTTCGCCTGCGGTTCTCTTCATTTCTGATTCGATCACGTAGGGAAACTCCAAGCATAGCCCTCTCCATTGGCCTTTGGGTGACTTTTAGCCTTCTGATAAGGCCCATTGTGAGCGACCACGTTTCAGTGCCATAGGTCATCACTGGCAACACGCACTGGTCAAAGACTTTCATCTTGAGACACTGCGGTATGTAGGCTAGTCCTCTATAATACTACATTGTAACTCAAAAAAAGTTTTTGAGGAATATTCACAGATTAGGTAGGTATACATTATTCAACTCGGCCCATCGCAGTCCACTGCTGGCGCTCAGGGCACAGGCTTAAATAGAAGCCACAGACTAGATATAACAGAAAAAAATACAGTTCTAGTAAAAATAGTTGCTACTTCGTTGGTCTAGTGGCCGCAAGCGCTACTGCTGACGGTGCAAGTGTTACTGCGTTTTTCTATCAGGGATTTCTCAGTAGCACCCCGGAGTCTGGATTTGTGCCCTGTTGATGACAAAGGCTCGTTCCCAATTACATGGAACTTAAGCATAACTGGCGAAACGTGGGTGTACTATAGGTACACCTCTGCCTAACCCTCCGGGGAAAACAGCCGTGATTTTAAAATAATTATAGCAGCTTAAATGAACTTAACCGCAGCACAGACCACGAATAACGGTGAATAATAGTTACACCACAAATCTCTCTTTCTGGCAGTTTGGCATTTGGCAAAACACATCATAATGCATTTGGCACTAGACTTATTTGACTTTGCCAAGCGGTAAAATAACTAAACTGGGGTAGCTATAGGTATCATTGGTGAGGCTTTGAAATTGTGTTTCTGGATGACGTTAGCATATAGGTACTTGCGTATTGTGAAACTTTATTTAAACACAATGCGTTTAGCTAGAATGCGCTTATGAGTCCGATTAACTTTTTGCTGACTGACGTTCCGTTGAGTTGCTAGTTTGCTACGGTGCATAAGTAACATGTACAATCGAGGAATGAAAAGTACCTGCGTATTTTTACCTGCACCTGTACGTGAGACTGATAAGTATTTTTTCCGCGATATCGGGAAAAGAATGTGTTTAAAAATGTGGTGTATCACCACAGAGTAAACGGACCGAGCGCGAGGGTAAGCTTACTACAAAGAGAATATAAAACCGCGCTATGATAGGTTACACCTACAAGCATGAGATGCGTGTGTGCGTGCAACTGGCGGCTTCGCCTGAGCGAGACAACTGGCTGAGCCGATATGAACCGGTTTCTCTTCGTACGCGACGAAGAGAAAGTAGTGCACCTACCAGCGGTTGTATGAAGCTTACCCTCTATCGGTTTACTCTGTGGTACCACGTACCAAACCGTTTTCAAAAACAGGAGTGCATATTCTTTAGTGTGTTTCTTCTTGGGCATTTAGGCACATGAAAACGGTAAACATGGCACCATAATATATACGTCACTTTGACCCTAAAAACAAAAGCCTCGGGACACAGCAACGATTTATCAAATAAACTCGCAATAGTTATAAACAGTTAATCTGTATTGGTCTATCCATACCAACCTCAGCCTCTAGCAATTGTAGACTAAGAAACCGCAACATAAATCCTTAGAGCAAACTGTTTCGGATACCAAACCGTCTCAAATAACAATATAGCTTACTACTATAGACATAAAGTCGTTATTTCAACAACATTTGAGCTATATATCAGGAAAATAAAACTTATGTCGTAAACACGGAGGACTTATAGGAGTCCTCCAGTACTTAAGCGGGTGCGGGGCAGGGGAATGGATATCGCAATGCAGTTTGGAACAATTTGCAATTTATCTTCGGACGTATTTTGTATTTGGGTCATGCTTGAGAATTCTCCAGTTTAAAATTTATTTTTCTCCTTTGTTTGTAAGTGACCCCGCTCTAATGTTTATTGGTGTAATACTTTTTGTAATATTTATTGGGTCTTCAGAATTAAGGCGCAGATATATATATATATATATATGATTATATATATATATTATTATATATTATATATTATTATTATAGATATATATATATATATATATATATATGATTTTAGTGACTTTTAAATCTGTTATTACGCTTTCATTTATTGCAAGTAAGTTATGCAAAAAGAAGAAGAAGTCAGAAGCCCAAAAGTCTGACAACCAGTCCAAGGGATATCGTGTTACCCAGTAACTGGGTTGTGGAGATCAGATAGGCAGTCGCTCCATGTAAAATACTGGTATTCAGCTGCATCTGGCTAGACTGGAAGCTGACCCCAACATAGTTGGGAAAAGGCTAGGCAGATGATGATGATGAAGTTATGCAAAAAAAATGTATGTTAAACTAGAACGCATACACATCAATATGTGAATATTTAAGTATTGTATTCATATTTTCGTTAATAAAAATAAATATTCCCCATGAAACTGAACGGCGGAACGCGACGCGCATTTGTATGGCCAAGATCACCGGCGATTACCCGACCCATAATTCTCGTTCTTAAAGCTTTTCTGCTAAAGGTCTATGCACACATTTAAGGGTCGTCCCCAGGCCGTGGCACACACAGGACAGGCACTGAAGCCCTAATCCAGCTGGGACACGGACATGACATGTGTGGACGAGTTCATATAAAATGTACACATACACACACACACGTACAACATATTTTTGAGCCCCTGACAGAGCACAGTCCGTCCGCGTCTCCGAAATCAAAAAAAAACATCAAATCAAATATAAGTTTATTGTACAAAGAGAAACACATACAGACACTAAACATGATTGTACAAGTTGTGGTCAAATACCAGGTTGAACAGCTGGCTCTTGAACTTAGTAGAAAGATACTTGTATCTCAAGAGCCAAAGTTCCTCATATACATAGATAAGCATAACATAACTTAAATGCAATCAGGTTAAGTGACTCAGTAATTCCAGGTCCAGGACATGGCCCTGATATGTGTAGATCTATAGACCTTATGTCTTTGTAAAATACATCACATGATTATATGTTAGGATAGTTAGTCTGTTACTTAGAGAGCGTAGACTAATATAGCTACATACTGATATATGTCAATTTATGTTTCCGGATTTGAAAATTGTTGCATTTGCTGATGATACGGCTTTACTTTTCAGTGGTGACTCCTGGCATGAAGTTTTTGTCAAAGCTCAGATAGGCATGAACACTGTGATTAGTTGGTTAAATAAGAATATACTTACATTAAATGTAGAAAATACGAACTTCATCACGTTTTCCATTCAAACTAATGACAGACCGGATCCCTCTTTGAGTATAGTCTCCCATTCGTGCCCAAATGAAAATGACACAAATTGTCAGTGTCAAAACCTTAATAATACTGAATCTACAAAGTACTTAGGAGTAGTTATTGACAGAAATCTTAAATTTTATGATCATATTAATCTTCTATCAGCGAGAGTGCGTAGACTTATAGTAATATTTAAAGCCTTAAGAAACACTGCACCAAAATGTGTTATAAAATCGGTCTACTATGCTCTTTGTCAGTCTCAGCTTGAATACTGTATCACCGCATGGGGTGGCACATGTAAAACTCATCTCTTAAAAGTTGAGAGAGCACAAAGAGCAGTCCTAAAGGTTAGTTTGTTACTCCCTTTTTATCACCCAACTACTGATCTCTACTCGAAATGGGAGGTACTTACTGTGAGGCAGCTCTTCATCCTTAAAACGGTTATGAAACAACATGCCCTAACAACTTTTGAACCAGAAAGAATCAGAAACAAACGTCGCAAACATATAGTCTGTTCTTCATCGTCATTCAAAACTAAGTTTGCACATCGATTTTTCTGCTACCAGGGTCCAAATTTATACAATAAGGTAAATCGAGCCTTAACCCTATATCCCTTGCCAAAAACCAAATGCAAGCCTTTGGTTTCGGGCTGGTTAAAAAAAATGGATTATATTGTTACAGAAAGTCTACTTCATCCAAATTAAATTGTCACGATATAAGTTTATAACTTGCACCATAACCCTTTCACGTACACATCGGCACACTACACCTGACAATCAACACTACACACTAACATTATACACTCTCATAGACACACACATACACACACATATAGGCGCCCTGATTAACTTTTTGTTTATAGTTTCTTTTTAACTTCCACCCCCAAAATTATAATAACTTTAGTTTTTAGTCTCCATAACTGTAACGTTAGATGTAATTTCGTATATTTAAGTAAAACTTTCTGTTCTTCCGTGGGGTGGGGGACCTGGTGATTTGTAATACAGGCACTTAACGCTTAACTCAGACACCAGCTCCTCACCTTGCTAAAAAAAAAAACAAATTATTATGTGAAACCTAGATTAAGCTTGTCATTGTGAGGAGAAATAAAGAATTTTATGATTATGATTACACTTACGATATTTTAGGTCATTAATTTATATTTCTTTGTCAACATCAAATTAAATATATATACACCACACATTATTCACATCTGTTATTCTCCACATAATATCATTATTCATTTAGTATTTTAATATTTACGATAAAACTAATAGGTTACCTTAATTTACAGTAGATCTCCAAAAATTCTATGACAAATCTATCTTTTAACCGACACAGCCACTAGGAACGTCGTACCGTCATCAACGCCCGAACAAGAAGGAAGGCTGTTGTCGCGTCATTTTACAAATAGTGCCATCCACGAAGACGCGCCCCACAATTTTTTTGCCCAGGGGGCCACGAGGTGTGGGGAGTTTAATCCGAGCTGATTAATTCGTAGTGTGCGTGCGCACTCATAGGTAATTCGTACGTATCAACAGCACTACAAAACTAGCGAAAGGACACTTGCACTGTAAGCGATTAGGAAAAAGAGTCTCGCCAAGACTCGAAAAGAGGCGCATCTTCATGGATGGCACTATCTGTATATTTCGAATCTTTCGGTATTACCAATACAATATCCAATAGTTATGTCTTAATACCGGACACACGAGTGGTCGTCGGTTCGAACACAGACAAGTGCTTTACTTTGTGTAAATTATTTCATCACCACGGCTCCCAAAACGGTGAAGGAAAACATCGTGACGGTATCCTCACGATGTTTTCCTTCACCGTCGACATGTCCTAGAACTAAAAACCGGCCAAGTGCGTGTCGGACCACGCACAATGAAGGGTTCCGGAGTTGGGATGAATTTATCCCAAAAACAAACTTAACATTGTAGTTGAAAAACATGTTCTCCCATACATCGACATACGTCACGGTCAATTCTTCAACTGCAAATTTAAGTTGGTCGACTATTACTCGTTAACTTGTAAGGTCTACTTCGCTGTGATAGTTTTCCTTTAAATTTCGTTATATATACTACTGCCATGATTTTTTTCACATATCCCCAGTCAACCATTTAGCTGGCAGGGGGGGGGGACACTTGACTCTAACAAAATTTTACACTTTAAAGCTTAATATTATATTACGCAAACTAATTCCTGAATCGAAAAATGTTTTTCACAGACTTACAATATTTTTAAACGGCATATCCAACGATACCCCACACCATGGGATAGACGAGAATGCAGCCGACAAATTGCTTTGCTGTTTGGCAGGTATTATGTTAAACTAAAACTGTAAAATTATGGATTAAATAAAGCAAAAAAAAAAAAAAAAAAATAATATCATCCCCACTTTACGTGTAAGGGAGGTTACACTAAAAAAAAAAAATTTCGGGATTTTATTTTACGACTTTGTCGGCGTAACTAATATGTACAGCAAAACATGCCAAATTACAGCTTTCTAGTACCAAGAGTCTCTGAGCCAAGCCGGGGACAGACGGACGGACGGACAGACAGACAGACAGACAGACAGACGGACATGGCGAAACTATAAGGGTTCCTTGTTGACTACGGAACCCTAAAAATTCGAAGACAGTGACATCTACCAACCCGCACTGGTCCCGCGTGGTGGATAGCGTTTGTCCCAGCGGTGGGAACACTATAGGCTGATTATGTATGTATGTAAATATGTATGTCTTAATACATTGAAACTTAACACGAGACTTGTATTGAGACGCTACCAAGCACAACACAACGGCTTAAAATGTAATCTATTGAGAAAAAAAAATGTAATGTCAAAATGTAATCTATTGAGAAAACGAATCAATCACGGTTAAAAACCTGGGGGTGACCATGGATTGCTACTTGTCGTGGACTGCCCATGTTGCTCAAGTCAGTCGCAAAGTGCACTACACGTTCCATTCGTTGAAATGTCTCCAGAGATTCTTGCCCTTGAACACCAAAATCTCCCTTGCTTAAAAACTCTCATTCAGCCCATTATTGATTACGCTGATGCCCGTTACTTGGATGCTACCGAGGAGCTTTTAAATAAGCTTGAGCGTTTGCAAAACATCTGTATTCGTTTTGTTTTCAACCTTAAAAAGTATGACCACGTTTCTAACTTTCGCAAGATACTCAAGTGGCTCCCTATTCGACTTCGCAGGAACTCGCGGATTTTGTGTCTGCTAACTAACCTCCTTCACAATCCTAAAAGACCATCCTATCTGCGGGAACGTTTTTCCTACGCTCGTCTGATGCGCCTTGCAGGTCGCATCTTAGAAATCTTCTTAAGTCCCCTCCCCACACCACCGACTTCTACTCCTACTCCTTCACTGTGCACGCGGTGCGGTTGTGGAATTCACTGCCACCTGATTGATATAAGGGACTGCCAAACTGTTTCAGTATTTAAAAGAAGAGTGAAAGAACACTATCTTTCCACTTCGTCATAGTTGCGTATGTTTTTATTAGTTTAATAGAATTATAATTAATTTTCTAGTGATATTTATTTTAGAAGTATGTATGTTTGTGTGTATGTATGTATGTTCTATTTTCTCTTCTACTCTTACACACGGTGTCTACATCTCTTTATCGACTTTCCTATCGCAGGTATGCTGGAAGAGATTTCTTTAGAAATAAGCATCACCTTTGTACGTATTTTTCTGTTCCTTTCTTCTTGTATGTTTATAAAAATGGTGTACATAAATGGTTAAATAAATAAAATAAAATAAATAAATCAATTGTTTTGAGAAACTATAAAACCGGCAATAAACTGACAAATATTATATCCCAATATGTTGTTATTTTAAACTCAATCGACACTCCCATTTCAGCTCGTCCGTTAACAGTAACATCCATTGCTTCCTAGCAATATTTTATAGTCTCGCAATTGTAATAAAATAACTTATACAAAATCATTAGCAAATCTTTAAATTATTAGAAACGTACAGGCTACATAAGTTATAAGTAGATTAAGTGCTAATTTCAACAATGAAACTGAATGCGATCAACACATAAACTACGTTTAAGAGCTGTCAGTGTAATTATTTTCTTTGGAATATTGACACTGACAGCTCTTGAACTCGTTTTAGATGTGCTGATCGCGTTCAGTTTCGTTGGTCAAATTCGCCCTAGGGTATAAAAAAAAGTTTACCTACTTACTTAAGTTTAGCAAAGTATTTTTAATTTAGTAAATAAATTCAATAGTGGAAATAAATAAGCTCTCCTTACTACCCCTTATCAAATAACCACCCTTTGTGATGTCAAAGTTAAAAATAAAATACACGTTTTGTTCTAAGAAAATAATCCGAGGTTTAACGTTGTCTTTAGGGTAAATCCGCAACTACCGCCCGCGAAATTTAAATTTTCTTACCTTATTTGTAATTTTCAGTTCAGTGTCAGATTCTATCTTGATCAATATATAATTCTCGACTGTAACAGATAATGTATTTACAGAATTAGAATCATTAATTTAATAGATATATATCTATTATAGATTTGTTCTCCAAAGTCATGATTTCATGAAAAAGTCATTCAATGGAACAAATCTAACTTAGAGAGATGTATTAATGATTATAATTCTGTAGATACATATATCTTTTATAGTCGTGAATCTTATTTCAATCAAGATACAAACTGACACTGATCTGCAAATAGCAAAAAACGTAAGAAAATATGAATTTCGCGGGCTACAGCTGCGGATTCACCTTTCTTTTTGTCAGATTTTATTATTCCTAACAAAGTTTTTATCAGACCTCATTAACTAAACTAAAATATTTAAAAAAAAATAACCGTCTACTGAATCGAAGAAAATGCCTATTTATTTCCCTAAAACTTAACAATCACTGCTTGTTTTTCATTACAATAATCACGAATTCGCCATAAAAGAAAGTCGGCCATTTTAAATACGATTTAAAATATAACCATTCGTGTCGCTCACAATTTTATTAAAAGATTTGTGAGAAACGCGAACATTTTTGTTTATTTAATAGTGTCATAGTGTTTTTGCCTCGAACCATTTGTTGCTTATTATTTCTTAACATGCTGTGTTCCTGTGTTTAGGCAATATGGTAAATAATATTACCTAAACTCAGGAACACAGAATGTTAAGAAATAATAAGCAACAAATGGTTCAAAAAAAAAAAGTGGTGTAAGTTCCTGTGTTTAGGTAATATTATTTACCTACGTAGATAATATTACCTAAACACAGGAACTTACACCACTTTTTTTTTTTTGGGTGAGAAATTACCAAATAACTTCTCCCGCTCTGGGTGGAGTGGGAGGGTCAGACTTTTACTGACTAAAACCCACCCGTGTTCCTTCCGTTGCCTGTGTGCCAGGGCCCCGATATCCCTTTCAGACAAACTCGCAATCCTGGCAGGTATTGGCCCTAATGTCAATTTGTGCTGACATCTCTTTGAGGCGCGCGTGGAACACAATGCGCCGTCAATCCAGGTCCCTATCGGACGGTGAGCTACCCATCGCTCACCATTCGCAAGCCCGTGCCTACGGTGGTCGGGAATCGGCCTGCGACTCCCGACGCCCAGGGCGTCTCCTGCGGCGACTAGGGGCGTGTGGGCGCGAATTTTGCCTCTCCTTCACGCGTTTCGCCTCCTCCTTCGCGAGCATTACTGCTTCGCAGAAAGAGTTGACGGCCTCCCATGCACTCTCGCTCCGAACCATGGCCTGAACCAGGGCCGGACGCAAGAGATCGCCGCCGCCGATTCATGCCCTCCGGTCTACACAGATCTACACAGTGGATATGGTGGTTATACCCGGATGTTTCCTCCCGCCTTATCCTGAACAGGAACTTCCCGAAACTACCGTGTCCGGTGAGGACCTGCGTCAGGCGGAAGGTGAGGACGCCGTGGCACCTCTCTAGCCACAAATTGGTAGTAGGTACCTACCTACGTAATTTGATTTACTAAGTTGCCGGAGCTAAGCTCAATTTGTGGGGTATTAACTAAGGCTATTTAAGGGGAAAACCTATGGTTTTAGAGTAAAAACGAAGGTGGTTTTGGGGTAACAACTAAGGTGTTTTTAAAGATAAAGAGTTTCACCACATAGAATTGTGCATTTGTGAAACAGAATAGCTCTTTATTACGTACACCACATGAATTACAGATATAAAAGTACCAATTTTACATACGGTGACACAATGGGCGGTCTTCTTATCGCTAAAAGCTATCTTACCGACATCAGTCAATCGTATTTTGGTCCTTATGCCATAGATGCCTAAATACCTACTAGTATTTTTCGCTTTCCTATAATCAGACCTTCTAATAAATGTTGTTACTTTGTTTACAAAATACACTGAAATTCAGTCGCATACCACAATAAAGTTCGGAAAAGATTTTAAATAATGACTTTGTAATTAATACACAAGGCACAATATTCGACGTCAATTTGTATAATGTATAAAAATTAAACAAATTGACGTTAAGTTGTGTCTGGTGAATTTTACAATCTAACGTCGACGCTGACTTACAAAAAATATGATAGGTATAAAAGTACGGTTAGTGATTCCTGAAGGTATATTTAACACCAATAAGAATTATTTTAGAACATGCTTACCGTTTTTCATCGGACAGGATTCACGAATCGCAAACAATTTTCGGTAGGTTGGTAGAAAAAAAACTAACTACCTAAACCATAAGACAGCACTAGTCTCAAACTTACTTAAATGGGTAACAAAAATAATAAGCAACCGTGTGACCACCTTATCAACCCCGGTGCCCGAAATTACAATAAAAAATAACACTATGATATTTATGAATAATATTAATGTAATTCGGCTCGACCTTGCTCCAAATATTGGCGAAACAAATGCCAACTGTTTAATACTTACAAGTCATAGCTAAATGTTGAACACAGCCGTGATTATTTTACAACATTGATTTTTATTGACATTATGTTGAACATTTATCAATGTTGTAGTTTTAGTTACTTGTGATTTATGGGTAAAATGGTTACCTACATAGTGGTAAAATGTTTTAACCAGTGGTGGTACTTAAAATTGAGGTCGTGGTTTAATACTATATATTATACTGTAAAATAGAAATATATTATGTAATTTATAAAATATAGCTTCTACAGTGATAATACCTAATTTGATGTTTAGGCGAACGCACTGTAGTAGTCAGTGAAATTACACTTTCCACTTCAAACTTCGGGCTGCTAAATATTTCAAAGTATATTTTTTTTCTTCTGATTCGTCTAATGCTCGATTCTCTATTCCTAAGTTGCCTATTTCTATTGCGCAATCAAGGATGAGACCCTATGGTATAACTATAATAATAGAGCAGTATCAATAATTGCGTATAATTAATAGTTTGACCTCATTATAGCAAGTATAATTAATGAATCTGCATGTTTGTACTGATAAAATCAATTTTCGGTGAGACTTGGCTTACAAAAAATATTAGTAAGCACGGCAGCAGTAGGCCACCTTAAATGTTATTTGAATAATCATGTAGTTCAGGCATTAAATACTTTAACATTTGAATTTCGAACTCCTATTTTACTCTATTTTGACAAGCTATATTTTCAAACAAGAAACTCGTGTTACCAAGCTGTATTACTTCCCAAAGTTCAAATCGAATACGTAACAAAGAGAATACGAAATTACAATCGCAAATCTATAAAAAATGTAAATTACTCATTGCGAATCCGTTGTTATGGTTTCTTAACCCTAACCTGCAATAACCTACTTGTAAGAGTTACAAAACTTTCAACTAATATTTTTACTACTGACATGACCTACTTTATAACAACACTACCTACTTTGGACGACAATAACTAAAGTTACTAGCAGTGCTCGCAGCTCGGCCCGCATGAAAAGTTTTTAATTTTCCGGATTGTTATTGTCCATTTCCAAGTACCTACCTACCACGAGCGGTCAAATAGCAGTAAAAGAAACCAGACTGACAGATAAATAGAAGACTGAATATTACTTATATATTCTTAATCAGCAACTATCTAAAATAATGTCTAATATAATTTATAGCATAATTAAATGAAATATGTTTTACTGTTCCAGGTTGCCACTGCCATGGCTCCTATACGGGATCATCTACGGCGAGCCAGTCCAGGTGAACTCCAAGGGCATGGTGTGCAGCATAGTGCTACTGTTCGCCATGCTCATCTTCGTCATCATCAGCATCGCCTGCTTCAGGTGGAAGATGAACAGAGGACTAGGGTTCACCATGTTCCTTCTGTACTTCGTCTTCGTAGGAGTCAGTTTAGCACTCGAGTACGGGTACCTCCACTGTCCGAGCGAATAGACTGGTCTTTTCGTCTTTTGGTGTTCTGAGTTATTGAATAAGGGATTGGTGAAAAGGATTTTCATTGTTGAGCGTTTGATAGTGACTATTCGTTTTGGGAATGATCGGGTTTAAAGAAGAAAGTAATAGAAAAGCTGATGAAAAGTTTTTATTGTAGAATCCTATAGAGGAAAGAGGGAAGCAGAATTTAAAATAGTTTATGGTAAATAGTGGAGAGCGCTAGATTGCAGAACTGTTTACCTAAAACAAATAGTCAACAGTCAAATAGTAGCAGGTTGGTACTTCCAGCAATATTGCGACTCGATTGCAGCAAACTATGCAACGGAAAACCTAGTAGAGGTTTTAATGTAAATTCAACGTCACTTTGTATAATGCGTGCCTACATTCTGACGTCGGAAAACGTCAAAATGCATAAAATATTTTTTAAACTTCATTATACAACGTGGTGTTGTAAATAGGTAGATTATTAATTTAATTATTTTATATAAATAATTAAATCTAATGGTCTATGTTTACTTGGAATAATTTAACATAGTTTTGCTGCAACCGAGTATAAAATTCTATAAAAATATATTTATAGACAATGTAAGTATTATAAGAAAGTTACTTTAGCGTTGTGAATTATTTAGTTTTGTATTTTAGTTGTCTAGTTGCCATAGCACAAGCAGTAAAATATTGCTCAAAGATACTCCTTTACTTTGTTATTGCTTTGCTATGTAGTTTCATTTAGGTGTTTTTAAATGGACGCTTGTAATAGATGTATTGATCGAAATGACGAGAGATAACGTGCACCAAGTATACATTTAAGAGAAACGTAAGACAGTAGAATGATTAACGAAAATACAATTCCTATGAAATGCAATAATGAAAGCTTCAGTGGTTCTGATCATATTAATAAGAATTTTGCATTGTAAATTATTATGAGGTACAACATTTTTGTATCCGAAGTAAATATTTAGCCATGATAGAGACTGTAGTTATTTATATGAATGTTAGTTGTTTAACTCGATGGCGCTTTTACGAAGTTTTAAGGCTAAGTTCTTAATATATCTGTAAATGTACGTGTCGGTTGTTTTTGTAAATATTCAACGCGTTGTGTTGGACTTCTGTTTCTACTTTAGTTTATCTGTTTGGTCGCAGACCGTCGGTCCATGTGTATGATTTACGTTTTAATGTGTCGTTATAATGAAAGCGATTTGATGTAAGTGTGTTTGGCGAGCACAAACAGCTAGATTGTACATACACACATAGAGGGTGGAAGAGCGGGGCAAATGTAAAAGTTTTAATTAAAATCTCATTCCATAAAATGTGCCTAAGAGTTTTACGAACTCAGTAACATTTAGCTTCGATTTTTATAAATTAACAGTAAAAAAGAAAATGTTAAAAAAGTAATTTTATCATCTGTTAGCGGACTATGCTTACATAATTTTAGTGTTATAGACTATCCAAGGACGCATCTGTCCCGCTCTACGATATAATACGGTAGTTAGAGTTTACACTATCTCTATCTATAATTATAATGAACCTTCATACTCTTCGTTTCATCTATTGACTTTCAGAAATGATTGGATAGTGATGTCTGGCTAGTCAATTCTTAATGTTACGGCTATGTCTTCAAACATCTCTTCTTCCTTAAAGGCACGGTTCAGTAAATTATATAAAATTAAAAACATCTTGTTAACCGTCCATAATTTTTGTTTTATATTTACTTTCCGCTTCTGCACGTGATATCACTCTGTTATCTATGTCTCATGAGAAACTTTAATGAAAATGATGGTAAGTTCAATTGTTGATACCCAAAAAGTTTTATATTAATAACCCGCCTATTTGACATAGCAATAAATAGTCTAGAATAGATAGTTAAATATTTATATTATTAAGCTTTAACACTTCAGACCTTAGTGTCGCTCAAATGATGGAGAAAGCATTATCGAACTTCAAAGAAACTGGCGTGGAGGAGTGACATGAAAGATTCTCTGAGATAGTACAATACAAGTCTATGGCCACTTCTCTAGCCACGATCTAATATTCTACTTAATATACGCACAAGTAACCGACAATTCTTAAAGTTCGCTTCATACATCAACAGGGAATATTTATTGGACTAGATTTCTTCTTATAATAGAATTTATACTATATCTAAAGTTTATGAAACTAAAACTATTGCTGTGAATTAGTTTGGAACATTTGTTTAAAAAATTACTTGATATTTCAAAAAAGAAGTCCTGTTGTAGAATGTCATGAATGTACTAAATCAATTATTTCCACAATCAGACGTTAACCTCCGGTCTTTGATATAAAAACAGCTAACGTGAGAGACAAGAGATTAATAAATTGATCATGCGCTGACCAGGCTTATTCATTGCTGAGAGGTTGACTTTTCAATATCAGTATTCTTTACTTGTTCTACAAATATTCCAAAACTATTTGCGCTGTTCCAACTTTTAAAAAGTCATGTTATAACAGATTACTGTACTAGCTACGCTATTTAGAGTAAAAAATAAGTTTCAAGCAAATTGTGAAATATTTAAATCTAATGAAATTCTTTATTTCAGACATATAGTCCACTATGTTAGTAACAATTTGACTTATACTTTAGGATGAATAATTAATATTTACGGGTTCCCAGTTCAAAAAGCCAATTCTTCTATGAATTCTGGGCCCGAACATTTCATAATTCACAAAAAATTGAACCTTTTTATTCTGAACAACGCATCTAGTACACAATCAATGTCATTGCTATACTCAAATATAAAAATGTTAATACAATATGGTATTGCGATAAGTAACGACATATCGGTAGCCACCGGACATCGTTTAAGTCATAATCTGTGATAAGGGCATGCTTATGACGTATATACTAAATATTTATACGAACATCATCTCTCTTCAAATTCTCACATAGTATTATGTATGTATAAGCTTGGATTTGATAGCCTTCTGTAGTTCGCTTAGCGACGCCACTACTAGACAGTGCCGAATTAAAAAGCAATTAAAAAAATAATTACAAAAATCTTGACAAAAAAGCCTATAATGTTCTCACTGCTGAAACTCGAGCCTCCTCTCTGTAAAAGTGCTGTACCCTAGAGAATCAATAATTTTGAGCAGCGATATTAAAGTAACTGTAAATACTTGAGACATCCACAATATCTCAGAACTTGAATAAAGGAACGGATGTGGGAAAGAAAATATATTGGTCCCGTAATCGAATGCTTTGACTATCACCACTTAGCAGTAATTAAATCATTCACATCACCACTAATGATCATAATATTGGGGTGTAGGTACTAATGCTTTCAACTGTCCTTACAACTTTGTCAATGCTATCGAGCTACTTTCTATAAAATAATGACACACAAATTACCTTTTTTTCTAAAACATGTCTGCTTAGCTAACTAGCTCCTGTTTTCAAAAACAATGTCTTGTCAATGAATTTTTTTCCTAAGTTTGACCCTAAACTTGACATGTTTCTATATCGATTACCTACTCAAAAACATCTAAAATATACAAAAACTGTACGAAGTAGTGGCCACTCTATAAAAATGTAAGAATTTGACTCTTTTAAAGTAACTTAATTCGATTTGAATAAACTTTTTCTTTACGATGATACAAGCTAGTTTGTAGTTATCAAAAATATCCTTAAAATTATTATCTGACGCACCAAGTACCAAAAGTACGTTATGCCTATGCTGAGAAGTCACAAAAATGAACTGCTATAGGTAATTATTCACAAAACAATACTTGCAGGGAAATACGACGAAGGTTAGACCACAATATTATTTATTTAAATTAATAGTGCCCAAGTAAAAACGAATGTCAACTTCAGCAGTACATTTTTGAGAATCTCACAAATATTCTATATGCTAATAAATTATATAACTATATACATTAGATTTCTATCTACCTATCTATCTCTTGTATAATGTACTTAATTAGGCTTTGTAAATTAACCATCCTTCCATTTGTTTAAAGCGGTTAATTATTGAACTGATAAAGAATATTTATAATCATATCACGAGGTTCTATTTTTTGACGTCAGGATGTAGAAAAGGTTATCTGTGCGACGTCAGACTGTATAATTGACGTTACGTTTTCTACATTTTGAAAACAAAATATCATAGTTAAAACTCGCCTTTATGCATGTCAAATCACTTAGTTACATTAAAATTGCATTTGTTCAGTACCAAATAGCACGAGCCGAGCTAGAACTCATTAAATTCCAAAATTCGTTATAACTAATAGTGTCTGTAAGAGTTACAATTTATCAATAAAAATCGGTGTCGACTACAGACGCCGATTGAACACATACAATATCCTTTATAACTTCTTCGTAGTCTAAGATCTAGGCTTAAACGCTATCATTAATATTAAACAAAATGTTTATTAATAAAAAAAATGAAATATGATATCCAGGTAGAGATTGTTACTAGAAATGATGGTTTTTATATAAAACTATAAAGTAAATTATTGCAGATAAAAAATATTTTTTACTCCACTTTTTCGTTACGACAATATAATATATTATTGTAATCATATTTGATGTGAACACCATAATTATTATTTAGTGGAAATAAGTGATAATTCTTTCTCTTACTGTTCCAGCTTTATAATTGATCGTCAAGGAAAAAGTGGAGTGACTTTAAATAGTCATCGATTTCGTTTATAGCTGTTATGTCTCGATTTCCAATGACATTAACTAAGATGTATAATTCTATTAGTTTGCACTTGTTATGTCAATTTATTTCACAGATAAAAAATTAAAAAAAAGCGTTTGTAATACATAATTGGCTTTAAATTGAGTTACAATGTAAAATTGATGTCAAAATGACGTTATATTTATGATATCGTAACTGGAAAACTGATAAAATTTTAGTACTTAAAAACAAGATTAAAAAAATTAAATAAAGTCACGAGAAGTCGTTGAAATCGAGATGACAGCGTAGGTTGTTAATAGTGATACTACAAATTAGGTAAAAAAAAAATGTTATTAATTTTAAAAACTGTAGATAAGTTTTAGGAATTTTCATCATGTTGTAACGAGTCAAATGGGGGGAGAGAAGCTCTTGTTGGATTTATTATTTCCATTCAAATATGTGATTGTGGTTTTTATAAAATTTAAGCAGTATTATGACTTCTGTAGTTTATTTGAGCTAGTTAATTATTTCGACTTTTGTGATTTTTTGCTGTGAATCTCGGTCGGAAAGTTATTGAAGAAAATAAATGAAATAGTTGGTACTAGGATGTTTTAATAATTATATACCTAGCATAGAGCATGTATTTACATATATTTTTCTATAGATCTGAATATTTTACGCTGCGTTCAAAATGGTGATTTTAATAATGTTATTTGAACGTAGGACTCCTCATTTTCAAGATAATAGTAGTAGATAAATAAGTGTAGCCCACAGTCATATGTTAATATATAAATATTAAGTAATAAATAAATATATATTCCGATCGAGTGATTGTTGTTCTATTAAAAGCTTCTAATGATTGTTAACGATTAAAAAATTGTGATAGTTTAAAAAAATCACAAATTTTTTGGCGTATATTGTGAGATAATTTGTTATGTATCAGTCTTTATAATTTGACGTAAAAAGAGCATGGCGTACTCAAGCGTCGGCTGTCGACGGTATTATGAAAAATTACAATAAAAATAATAAAATAGTGAGTGAAAAAAATAATTTGGCTTTATTATTTTTAACCTCTTTTTCCTTACATCCAACCCTGAATAATCGCTAAAGATAATCAGGCCCACCACAGGCTAGCCCACAGAGTAAGCAAGCTGAAATGTCAATCTTCTTCTTAGTCGTTAACTTCATTTCTGAAGGTCGTGCTTAATCTGAAGTATTAACCACTCGATGCACTATGCTCCTCCAAGTGATTCTGTCCTCAGCGGTCTTGGATACTGGTTGGCCAGTGAGCTTCTTTACAAGATCAGACCACCGGGTAGGTGAGCGCCCACGTGGTCTTTTCCCGTCGACTTGGCCAACTACCATCAGCTTCTCTAGGCAGTCAGGGTTTCTCCGAGCGATGTGACCAAAATATTTGAGGATTCGCTGAAAACAGGTAGCGGACAGCCTTGTGGCCGGCCATATAACCCCTTGCACCGATTCCCGTGGGGTCATAGATGTACCTATGTTGGGATAGAGGTGTTTTTCACTGAAGACCGATCAGTAGATAGGCTCACGCACGTAAGTAGAAGTTCAATTGCAGATCACAACACCGCTTTTCGTATTCGTTACCGCTGTCAAATATACGCTCGCGTCAAGTTCATGTCGCGCGAGCGCAATAAGCAGAGATTGTATAATTGGGTAAACAATCTGTAACATAATTTGGTCATTTTCTGTATCCTGTTTGTAAAAATGAAAAAAAATATATATATTTACCGCACATTCCGTTGTATGGTGCGTAAAAAAGAAAAATTATTTTTTTGTGACAAGTCGTGCTCTCGTGACGGAACAAGTTCATTAATTAGTAAGAGCAAAACTAAGAGAAAATAATCTTGTTTGTCGATCCGTTAAATTTGTTACAAAAAAACCAATGTTTTCCTACCTTACAGTAAATTTATTGTATATTGGGACTTGTGCTGTGCCTTCATAAGTGCTGACTATGGCTGCATATTCTAATCCTGAATACGCTGACATAATGTACTGTTACTTACTTTGTGACGGTAACGCTGCTGAGGCGTGAAGAGAATATCAACTTCGCTTTTCTACCCGCCGAGTCCCACATGTTACTGTCTTCGGATCGACTTAAAGGCAATTTTCTGAAACTGGCAACATCCAAAGAAGCAGGCAAATTGACACTGGTCGTTCCCGGAGATGCAGGGCTGAGGACGAGGAGCTGATTCTTCAACGTTTTATTGACGACCCCAACATATCGACAAACATCGTAGCGCGTGAGCTTGGTATGTCACAGTGGAAAGTCTGGTCTGTAGTTAACTAATCAGGCCGACATCCATATGACCAACCCGTCCAATCATTAGAAGAGGGAGATCCGTCGAGACGGCTTGAATTTTGTCGTTTTATGCTAAGTGCCGACGCCGAAGGCGAAAACTTTAAAGAAAACATTCTGTGGACCGATGAGTCATGCTTTGACCATGATGGTATCACAAATTACCACAATTTACATTACTGGGCACCGAAGGCAGAAGCAAACCCTAAGAAACTGAAACAAACCTCATCTCAGCGTAGGTTCTCGCTTAACGTTTGGATGGGTATTATGGACGACAAGTTAATTTGCCCACATTTTTTACCCCGAACACTAAATGGAGAACTGTATGAAGATTTCCTAAGGAATCATTTAACAGAACTGCTCACGGATGTACCGGAAGAAAGCAAACATGATTTATCAACATAAATATAAATTAGTGTAGCAGCAGCGGTGAGGTTTGGTGAAAACTTAAGTGTTTTAAAGATTGTGTTGAGGATTTGCAATTAAAACGATGCGTTAGTTTCAACGACAAAATTATGTATTCGCCATCTTGATTACAAAATTCGAGGAGAGGGGTGTGGGAACAATATTTTGAGTATAAACCAATCACTGTCGAGAGATAGGTATGACGTCGTATATGCTAACGTTTCTTGCCTCAAGATGTCGCTGTTAGTCCCTGATGTGCGTTAATAAGTGGGCGTTCACAACAATTAGTAAAGTATAAATTATTTTGACGTTCATAAGTGCCTTTTATGTGCCTATTTAAAATAAATAATTTGACTTTAACTTTATTGTATTATGTAAAATATAAATTAGTCAACTCTTTTGTTTTAGGTAGGTACTTCCAGTTTCAATAAAAAAAACACTCTTCCAAATAAAATATTTTAATAAATCTAAAACTTTGTGTTATAAAAGTTTAACAAAATACAATTTTGGAACTAAAATAAACATTCATAAACATTTTATTTAAAACATTTTTTTTTTGCGATGGGTTTGCTCTTGATTTTTGTCTAGGTCAGAGGTGACAGAGTCAAAGTCGACGACGACGGAGTGAGCTTACCCAGAAGAATCCTGTTCACTCTCACTTTGAAGAGATTAGGGTTGTATGCGTTCGGAAGAGTTCCACTCTTTTGCTGTGCGCACATAACTTTATAAATAGGAATCACGATCACATTTACATAATTTGGACATAGATAGGTACATGTAACTAATTTCTAAATAATCTTACATTAAGTAGTAAATATTAGGATAGTAAAAAAAAAATATGGTTTTATGAGATTTCTAACTAGATTAAAAAAATAATAGCTTTTGATTCTTTAAGTCGATTTTGATAAAGTAAATGTTAAATGTTACTCACAATAAAGCTTCTTATCTTTCAGTGATTCAATTTTGAATCCAATCAGTGCCTTTTACGTGGTGCACACACAAACAAACAAAGTGACAAAAACTAAAAAAATATTGTCCTTCTGTTACTTATTTCTCGCGACTTCCAGTAAGATTTTTTGCAAAAATCTTTAATATACAGGGTTTCTACTCCGAACATAAATCCGAAGTATCGGCCGAATATTTGGTCGTTTCTTTACTACGACTAACTATCGCTGACTACGGCGAAAAAAATGAATAAAAGGCAGTCGAAGAGATAAGCCAAAGTCAAAACTATGACTTGAAGTCGGGTAAGAAGGACTCAAAGTCAAAAAAAGAAACTATGGAAGTTAGAAAACGGCCCAACATTAGGCCGATACTTAGGTTTAGCGCTTTGGAGTAGATCCCCAGACACGGAAAGTTTACGATTTTATTATATGTATAGATTGTTGTTTTAGGTGGTTTAGTTATTGCGCAGTGTTCTGTAACCATATTACATGGAGCTGGCAAAATGCTGATGACTCGATGTTATTGGTACAGCCCTGCTTGACAAACACATCACAGTTTTAAATAGATTAAAAAGCTGTTAAAAATAAATTTCTGCATTCAGATCTGTTCAAAACCAAACTGACAAAAACTAAATGTTTTGGTACCAAATCAGAATACATTCTGGATACGGTCCAGAATGTATTCTGCAAAAAAGGATGAGCTCAACTACGTAATCTTAAAAAATCTAAACCTTAAAGGTGTTTACAAAAATAATAATAAAATTGTGCTGAAAAACTCCTAACATACCTAATAACATCACATTTAGACTTAATTATTATTATTATTTTAATAATATTGGTACTAGGTACGTTATACGAGTTACGTCAGTATGTAGTTACTCGAATGTATTACTATCAAATACAAACATTCTGAGAAATTCTAACAATAGAATCCTTCTCCACAACCTGGTCTTGAAGAATTCAAACCACGGAGACTTTAAGGAGACTTTGGTAGAGGTAATTTAATCATCTGACCAACCTCCAAGTTGTATCGGTTTCCAGTCTTTCCAGATCCAGCAGAATACTGATATTCCAGCGAATACAAAGACATATAAATGATGGCTGTAATCCAGTCGATAAAGCGATTCAACTAATCTCGCGAGGGTAGTTTTACAAAAGCGCAGAGCGCATTCGCGCGCGACAGAACAGCAAGAACGCCAGTAGTGCCGCGAACGCCGCGCCGGCCAGTAGTGTGGTCTCATCGCGACGTGCACCGCCTGCACGCTCTACTACTGTGCTCTGAAAACACAAACAATGGTGATATATAGAAAATTGAAAAAGGAAGGCTGACCAAAGCATCACAAAACGTAACTTTGTGAGCTTGTATTATAATAAAAGGCTCTTACACACTCACGCGCTCGCTTCCTTTGTCGGTGCATGTCGCGCCCGCGATATCGCGTGTGTTTGTAAGAGCCTTTATGTCTTATTTATTTGCTATGGAAGACTTACAGTAACGGCTAAACAAAATAGGCTAAAAATCTTACGTGAGACAAGTCAAGCAATTAGAAGTCTTCAGTTATAAAAACAGAATGGGTGGGTGGATGGGAAAGGAAAAGAAAAGTCATTCTTGTCACCCCATACTCTTCGGAGGTGCTAATCTTATTCATTATCATAATTCATGATGTAGACATTCTATGGTTAGAGGGAGGAAACGCCCGGGTGTTACCACTCTGTGGATTGCCCGGAGGACACGGTGGAGGTCTGCCCGGCTTAGGCGGAGCACCGCCGTATTTTCACGGAGGCGATTGGCGGCGACTCTCTCGCGTCCGGCCCTAGTTCAGGCCATGGTTCGGAGCGAGAGTGCATGGGAGGCCGTCACCTCTTTATGCGAAGCAGTAATGCTCGCGAAGGAGGAGGCGGAACGACAGACAGACAGACAGAGTTACTTTTGCATTTATAATAATTATTAAGTGTATGGCTAGTATGGATTAAATTGATTTTTCTTTCGTTTCCTTACCCATCCGCCATGCCTGATGGCCCATGGTGTGGCGCACTGGGCCACGTGCTTGGCGGCCCAGTCCACTGCCCTGCACCATCCACCCACTCTCACGGCGCGGGCGCAGACTTCGCAGAGAAACGCTAGCACTACCAGCGCTCTTTGTTCTGTGTGAACACATGCCTGGAAAGAGATTTAAAGATTTGTTAAGCAGTAGACAAAATTATTAAGGAAAATATGCTTTAAATTAATTGGAGTAAGACGTCCTTCCGTTCTCCCCAGACGGAGGGCATCAATGAGAATTTTTCACCACGGAAAAAAGCTTATAAAAAGCACCGCCCGGCATCAGTTACACTGCTACGACACAACAGAACCTAGACAAATCATCATCAGAATCATCATATATCAGTGGAAAAGCCCCACCCACGTTTTCCGTAGTTGAAGGATGGAACAGTCTCGCCTGCCACTGAGAACTACATAGCTTAGCAACTCAACTCAACTCTCTACGCTGACGAATGGGTAACCATTTTAAAAGCAGTCGGTGCGCGGATGCATGGTCATACTTACGAAGATTGAAAACGAGTCGAATGCAGTTATTGAAAAGTCGGTAAAGTTTATTGAGAAAACCTGCGTACTACATTGCCATTTGCCTTTATGTGTGATGGGAGAAGATTTTTCAACTGATAGAGCGACCGCAACGTTCTGGTGACTCTTTGACTACGGACGGGATGACCGAGTTGGCGAAGATTACAGGTGGCACAGTTAAGCCATTCAGCTTCATACTCCCTACTATGATAGTCTAACACTTGGTGGGGTTCAGTGCCACCCCAAGTCAATCAGACCAGCAATTTTGAACGACATCTAAATCCTGGTTTTGCTCCTCAATCGCATTGGCTATTTTGTCAACACTTGCCTGACAGTAAATCTGGAAATCGTAAACTTTAAGATGATACGCAGTCCGAAACTGGCACAGATTAATAAAAATGAAGAACAAAGGAGGAGATAATATACCACCTTTAGGGACGCCAGCTGCAAGATCACACCAACTCAACGAAGAGTCTTCAGCATGAACAGACTGCTAACGCCCCCGAAGATAAGAGGAAAGCCATTCCAATACCTCTGAAGAGACCATAAGATAGGAAAGGATGGATAAAAGGACTTCATGGCTGAAGGTATTAAAGCATTGGAAAATTCAATTAACACTAAGACTGTAATTTTAGTGTCTTCCATTTCCCGTCTTTCGTCGGTTACTTTAAGGAGAATTGAAACGGTACTGTGGCTGGGCCTGAAACCGGATTGACGTGAACTGATGAGGGAGATGTAGTGAATAAAATGTGAAAATTGTTTATGAACACTACCCTCGAGCACTTTAGATAGAAAGGGAAGGATGGAAATTGGGTGGCAGTGACTAAGAAGAGAGGGATCGGGTATCTTAGGCAAGGGCCAAACAAGGGTTTTACGCCACAGGGAAGGGAAAACACTGGCGTAAAGGGAGAAGTTTATGATATGGGAGATTGCAGGGAAGAGTTAATCAAGAGCTGTAATGATCATATGGTGGCGGATATTATCGCAGCCCACGGCTTTGGATTTAATGGATAGGATAATCTTTTTGATATCTCACGGGTCAATTGGGGTGAAAACAAAGGGGTTAATATTGGGACACCTCAGAACAGCAATGTATTCGAGGATTTGACATTTGATTAGACTATCTAGCAGCATATACCTTTATAAACATAGATACCTATAATTATTTCCACTTTACCTGACACAACTCCTGCATAATATCCTCAAACTCCACCTCATCAAGACACAGCAGCGATATATGTTCTGCCTCGGCTGCTAGTCGAGCTCGTGCCTTTGTCTCTCTGAACCTTCGGGCTGCCCGCTCCAATGATCGCCAGTCGCGCCAGTACATCCACCATCCTCTGAAAACAGAAGGAAAATTCTAAACCGTAGATAAAAAAGTAAAAAATATTAAGTAACAGTAGTAGTATATTTTCTCTTCTTGATTCCACTTAATTTATAAAGTTAAATCAAGAAGATCCTCCTATTTCTTCCCGAGGATGTCGTAAAAGGCGACTAAGGGACTTACTAGTAAATGGGCAGCAGTATTTTAACACCATACTGCGATCGCCAACCCGCCTGCCTAGCGTGGTGATTATAGCAACTATTATGGCAACCTTTTGGGAGAGGCGTATATCCAGCAGTGAACATCATTCGGCTGAAATGATGGTGATGATGAATCAAGAAGAGAAATTATCGGCTGCATGAGCACTAGACAGTAGACAGCCTTTCTTCTCTCGTCTCAACACAAAAGAACACTGTAAACATGTTAAACTGGGAGTTAAGATTGTGCTGAAAAAGTACAAGCATTCGAGAACAAGGAAATAGTTTCTTTGCAGAAGCAACTGAGAAGATACTTCACTCTGGAGCGAGCGTTTGTTGGTGCTGGACATTATATATTATTTTGATCTTCATCATAATCTCTAATATAACAACTCCTGTTGATAAGCCTCTCCAATCACACGCCCTTAAACTCGATCCTCGGCTACTCCTTCACGTAACATAAATTCTAGAAGACCAAAAATCAAAAGCACTAACCTCTGATCAGGTTTAGCCGGCGCCACAAAACAGGGCGGTGGCCTCAGCTGTTCCAGCCTCAAATGCTGCAACAGCAGCGCCCGGAACAACCGCACCCCCCTCTCCTCCTCCTCCCCTGCAATTCAGGACCTCGCCAGTGACCCTGGCACTCGTCTCGTCGCTCCTCGTCTAGAGAGACCTGGCGGAGGAGAGGGGCGCGGGGCGTGTCGTAGTCTTCGAGACCTTGGACGCTGCATGCTGGAAGAATTAGGTGATTAATTATTAAGTGTTTCGAAGGGAATATTAAGGTACACTTACACCACAAATCATTAAATGCATTTGGCACTAAACATAATCATCACACTTCACACTAATATTATAAAGGCGAAAGTTTGTGAGTGTGTGTGTGTGTGTATGTGTGTATGTTTGTTACTTCTTCACGCTCCAACGGCTCTACCAATTTTGATAAAATTTTGTATGGAGGTAGCTGACACCCTGGATTAAGTTTTTATCCCAATATTTCCACGGGATCGAGACTTACGCGGGTAAAACCGCGGGGCGCAGCTAGTTATTATTTAAAATATAATTCCGTCTCAGTAATTTTCAAATTATTGACAGAAACAGAACGAACTTTTATAATGTCCAACTGCAGGACAAAGGCCTCTTCTAATGGCGAGATGATCGCAATAAAGCCAGTATTATAATCATCACATCACATCACACTAATATTATAAAGGCGAAAGTTTGTGAGTGTGTGTGTGTGTGTTTGTTACTTCTTCACGCTCTAACGGCAGGACCAAATTTGATAATATTTTGTATGGAGGTAGCTGACACCCTGGATTGAGACATAGGCTACTTTTTATCCCGATATTCCCACGGGATCGAGACTTACGCGGGTGAAACCGCGGGGCGCAGCTAGTTAACTCATAAAAGCTGAATTAATTGTATTTAGTACAGATGTTCTATGTCACGAAGTCCGTTTGGCTATGAATGTTGTCAAGCGTGCACATGCACATTGTTTTTGTGTGCGTAACCTCGAGAGCGCTCAGTGTCGATCGGGACACGGTCCGGATTAGTAGTGGTTTTTAGTTCGCGCCAAATTGTTTCACGGAGTAAGGTCAGCATGGCAACAAAATGAAGAAGAGTTGTCCATAGTGTGGTAATATTTATTTATACGTTTTCAATTAAAATGTTATACAAAGATACTTAATATAGCAATAGAAGTATTTATAAAATGTATGTTTTTTTGTGTTATAAAATGTTTATATTACTTAATTATTTTGATTACATTTTGTTTTAGGGTCGAAACATGATAGCTAGTGTTTATCATTTTCTGCGAGAAGAATATGAATTTACAAAATCATTAATGGAACTCAACTGTGATTTGTCTCATTTACGAGACATTACACGCCGTACAGCTGAAGCTACGGGTGTGAGCCAAAAAACAGTTCAAAGAATATTCAAAGAAGAGAAGGAATTCCCATCCACTTCATCAAAATTCACTTCACCTATGAAGAAAAGGAGAAAGCGAGATAATAAAGTGGATATAGATAATTTTACAGCCGATGTGGTTCGCAGTACTGTACAAGATTTCCATATTGTCCATAAAGAAATTCCAACATTAGCTAAGTTAAGAACAGCATTGAATGAAAAAATCGGATTCGAAGGTTGTTTAGAAACTGTTCGCAAGTTACTGTTGAAATTAGGTTACAAGTGGCGCAAAACAGAGAACAACCGTAAAGTCTTGACGGAGCGTCATGATATACAAATGTGGCGTTTAAAATATTTAAAAAAAATAACAGAGTACCGCTCTCAAAGTCGGCCCATTGTCTACACCCATGAGAGCTACGTCCTTTCGACACACGTGCGAAACAACACCTGGGCAAAAAAAAAGGAAAGAACTCCGTTTTTAAAAAAAAATTAGCACAGGCACTCGCTTTATTTTAGTGCACGCGGGAACCAAGGATGGTTTTATTGAAAATGCTTCCTTGGTTTATAAGGCCAACTCAACAGCTGGTGATTATCATTCAAATATGAGCTATGATAACTATGTAAAATGGCTAAATGAAAAGTTGCTACCCAATTTACTTCCGCGCTCTGTCATTGTCTTAGACAATGCATCTTATCACAACACACGGGCTGAACGACTACCGACGCAATCTACAAAGAAAGCCGATATGCAGCAATGGCTCAGGGATAAGGGTATAGCATTTGATGAATCTCTTCTTAAATTGGAATTGTACGATACAATAAAGAAGTACAAAGCCCAACACGTAATCTACAAGATTGACGATTTTATAAAAAGCAAGGGTTTTGATGTCTTACGCCTTCCCCCTTATCACCCAGAATTAAATGCGATTGAAAATATTTGGGGGATCGTTAAAAATTATGTCGCATCTAAAAATATCGAGCAAAACATGACGAATACGGAAAGACTGATCAATGAAAGTTTGGGCCAAGTTAGCAGTGAAACGTGGCAAAAAACTTGTGCTCATGTTGAAAAAATTGAAAAAGACTACTTGAAATATTTTGATCTCGATTTTGAATTTATAATCAATGTACAAGATGATTCTGACGACAGCAAAACGGAATCGGAAATCGAAAATTTATCTGATAGTGATTGAAAATACTGAATAGTCCTACTTGTTTCGTTTCCATTCTGTAACACCAATGCTTAATTAAATGCCTACATATTCTTAATATTTTTGTATTTATTGCAACCTAATCTAATTTATTTACAAAATGTATATACTTTTAAAACCAAAATTTTATTTAGATTATTAAATCTCGACTTGAATATATATCAGATTTTTTTGCTAACGTTACCTACTTTTACACACACAAGCGCGCTTGTCGGGATACGTCACTACTACAATCAAAGCCGAACGGACTTCGTGAAATAGAATATCTGTAACCTTAGTTTAGTGTAAAAATAGTTATGGGACATTAAAAAAAACCTTTTAATATAGGTTAATTTTAGCAAAAGATAACACTCGTGGCTAAGTAATAACAGCGCAAGGGTCGATCCATCAGGTTAAGCTACGCTTGCCGGGGTTGGTCCGTGGATGGGTGACCATCTTTACATACTGAGACTCGTCCGTGTCTCGGAAAGCACGTTAAGCCGTTGGTCCCGGCTGTCATTCGTGGATCTTTGACAGTCGTTAGGGGTCGTCAGAAGCTCAAAAGTCTGGCAACCAGTCTTACCAAGGGGTATCGTATTACCCAGTTACTGGGTTGTGGAGGTCAGATAGGCAGTCGCTCCATGTAAAATACTGGTATTCAGCTGCATCCAGTTAGCCTGGAAGCCGACCCCAACATAGTTGGAAAAAGGTTGGTTATCTGCCCAACCATTTCCCAAATATGCGTTTAAAGAATAAAAATGTGTTTGAAACATAACTACGATATTTTTGTAATTTTTTCGCCATCTAGTATATAAGGTGTATCTATTGAATACACGAAATCTCTTAAGGGGTCATTGTACTCACCATTATGAACAACTTTTACTATAGAACCAAAGACGAAATAGCGAAAAAAAATTAGCTGTTCCCTACCTTTTCACGAGATAAGCGAACTTAAGAGGACCCTTCCCGGTCCGTCTATCGTCAACGCGAGCATGATCGAAAAGTTTGTTGTTTCATCCAGCGCAAGTGAAAACTATTAACAAACGAGTGAGAACGCGATAACATTGAACGAAAAATAATGTGCGGAATAAAAACGTAAAAAAAATAAAACTTGTTCCAGGAAATACTTTTGAGTAAGCCATACCAGTTTGTGAAATAAATGTTGGTTATTTAAAATCTCCATTACATTTGCGAGGTTTCTATTGTAATGTTTTCTTAGCATTTACAATTTATGAGTACTATGAATGGCCAAAGTTCAGATAAAATTTGTGCAAAAAAGCAGATTTTTGCAGGCTTATACTGAATTTGTTTTTTTTTTTTCCTTGCTTAGAAACCTAGATATAGTGCATAAGATACACATCTTTCTTTGAAATTTTTGAACCAATAGGTGGTTCAAAAATTTCAAAGAAAGATGTGTGCAACGCCATAATCACGTACGAGCGTTTGTATGAAAAGTATGTCGGGTTGGCCGCTCTTAAATGTAGGGAACAGCTGATTTTTTATTCACGATTTCAACTTTTATCCCATAGTAAAAGTGGTTCACAATGACCAGTTAAGAGATTTCGTGTATGACTCTTCATACACGAAATCTCTTAAGTGGTCATATATTTCCTTATACTTTTACAGTTAATGGCGTTGAAATTTCTACCTATATTTGATGTAGAATAAGCTGGCAACCCCAACCACAACGCTAATGGATAAAAGCCCAACGCAGGATAAAACCTTGAAACGATGTGTCAACGTATATAATAACAATAGGTAGGTAAGTACCTACATAATTATTATACTCGTGTTAATTAGGTCGCTTTGTAAAGCAATCAAGATTATAATTTTACATTGTTTTACACGCACACTTTACACCATGCGAGTCACAATCGTGTGGTTAGAAAGTATTTGTTTAAGGCGGAGATTTCTTGAAAATGGTCAAAAAGGTGTTTTTTAAAGCAGTGTATCTCTTAAACTGTAAATATTTCTTCCAAAATAAAAATAGTATAATATTTTCAAGTCTTTTATGCATACGGTGATGGAACTCAAAATATAATTAAACATAATTTAATACATCTAAAAATCTTCAAAGACAATTCTTAATTATTTTTAAAAGCAGTTTATCCCTTCGTTAACAGTTATAATTAAAAGTATACCATAAAATTGCAAATGCCAAACTGCATCCGGTGATGGATTAATTTTTATTAATTAGTTAATTAATATAATAAAAAATAATAAAATAAATAAACAATAAAAATAAATAATAAAATAAATATAATATAATAAAATATAATATAATATAAAATGTATAATATAATGTGTGTGTATGTATGTATGTGTATATAATTGTTATTTTGTTATTTTTGTTAGTTTTATTGTTTTTGTTTTTTTAGTTAATTTTATACGATTGTATTTGCATTTTTACGCCATAAGTTGTGTTATCGCGCATTTCTTTCTTTTGTATGCAATCTGACAGCGACAGCGGTTTACCTGTTGTCAGCCTCTTAAGAAACATTAACACGATTATGAAGGTTTAGGTACCTTCATTATGGCTTCCGCAGACAGGCGCAACGCGATAGCGTGATGCGACAATATTAGCACAATTTTTATGATATCGCGACAGTCTGTACGACCCTTTATTAGGAAAGGAAAATTTATTTTAGAAATTTTATTTTCAAGGGGTACAACTGCGTATGGACAGGTCCATCCGCAGTTGTACCCCTTGAAAATAAAATTTCTTACGTTTTTTGCAATTTGCAGGTTAGTGTCAGGTTGTATCTTGATCAACATTATGATTCGTGACCATAACAAGTATGTATTTACAGAATTATAATCAATAATAGGTACATCTCTCTTAGTTAGATTTGTTCCATAAGTTGCATCTTCTTCATTCTGGAAAAGTTTTTATAGAAAAAATCTAACTTTGAGAGATGTATGAATGATTTTAATGATTACTAGCTGCGCCCCGCGGTTTCACCCGCGTAAGTTTCGATCCCGTGGGAATATCGGGATAAAAAGTAGCCCATGTCTTATTCCAGGGTGTCAGGTTCCTCCATACAAAATTTTATCAAAATTGGTCCAGCCGTTTGAGCGTGAAGAAGTAACAAACATACACACACACACACGCGCACACACACTCACAAACTTTCGCCTTTATAATATTAGTGTGAAGTGTGATCATTCTGATGGTCATGAATCATATTTGGATCAAGATACAACCTGACACTGACCTGCAAATTGCAAAAAACGTAAGAAAATTTGAATATCGCAGGTACTCACTGCGGATCCACCTTAAATTATCAAAACGGGAACCCTATTACTAAGGCTCCGCCGTCTGTCTGTCTGTCTGTCTTTCTGTCTGCCTGTCTGTCTGTCTGTCCGTCTGTCACCAGGCTCTATCTCATGAACCGTGATAGTTAGACAGTTGAAATTTTCACAGATGATGTATTTCTGTTGCCGCTATAACAACAAATACTAAAACACAGAATAAAATAAATATTTAAGGGGGCTCCCATACAACAAACGTGATTTTTTTGCTCGTTTTGGCTCGATATTGATAATGGCAACAGGTAGACGCTTGAAATAGGCACAGTATATTTAGTTATGTATTCACTTTAAAAATAAATAATTAAATTAAAATAAAACAAATATTTAAGGGGCTCCCATACAACAAACGTGATTTTTTTTGCTGTTTTTATAGATAATGGCACGGAACCGTTCGTGCGCGAGTCCGACTCACACTTGGCCGCTTTTAACAAAGAAAATAGAGAGCAGAATAAGCAACAAACAAATGTAGGTATACATAAACTGCACCTCTAACATATTCTAACCGCCGAGTAGGTAATTGTCTTACCTACTGCAAGACGAAAAGCTTCCCTCAATTACTTAAATGTGTAATACAATCACATTCGCTCAAGATCAAAAGTTGAATACAAAACTTTCGGCAGTTTATCTATACAAATAAATAAATAATAATAATAAATAATATTTTATTGACATAAAAGTATGTTACATTTCTATGGAAGCCCTGACTCCTGCGCTAGGTTGTAACCTGTGTTACAGGAATCTGTGTCTTCTCCCAGTAGTTTGACACAGATATTAAGCAATAAAATTTAAACAATTTTAAATTATACAAAACCTGCTTATGTGTTTGTGTGAGCGTGATGGTGTATGTGTGATCGTGTGAGGGTGTGTGTGTGTTTGTGTGTGAGAGGATGCGTGAGCGTAGATATGTGTGAATGTATATCATGGTATATAATTATATATTTATCGTGCATGTTTATAATGGACCTAGCAATTGCAAGGTTTATGTTATTATTCTTACAGTTTGTATGTAATCCAATGTTTGTAGCCAGGTCTTTATTTTCTTTTTAATTTCTTTTTTAGAGAATGGGTTGATCAATAAATAAAATTAAAATGTATGTTTGTAATGTTGCTATATGCATAATTATGAAAGTACAATAAATACGGTACTTAAGAGCGTATACGGCGTACGGCATTTCATACAAACTTTCAAGCTCTTGTTTTTGGAAATGACTGAAAATATTCTTAACTAATTTTTTTAGCGTGTAACGCCATTAAGGGGGATGCGCTAAGGCAGCCCGCGAAATTCTAACTTTATTACGGTTTTTGCAATTTGCAGGTCAGTAACAGGTTGTATGTTGATCTAAATATGATTCACGGCCGTAACAAATAAGGCTTTACAGAATTATAATCATTAGAATCGGCAATACAACTAACTCTCTTCGTAAAATCCTATTGAATGACTATTTCTGAAATAATCATTCAGTAGGATTTTATGAACGTAGAGAGTGACTGACCTGCAAATTGAAAAAAACTTAAGAAAATTTGAATTTCTTGGGCTACCTTAGCGCATCCCCCTTAATTAATAAAATTCTTTTATTTACTTGAATCTAGAAACTTCTGAGAATCATAAAAATAATAATAATTCCAACGTTTCAGTTTTAAAACAATCCTGAACTTGTTAAAGCCAATCAAAAAGTTGTAAATTAATTTGCTTCAATCAAAACAAATTGAAAGTCTCGCAAAATGGTATTACGTAATTTAATTGATAGGCATTGGGTCAGATGCCTATCAAATCAAGAGCTCCGGCGGGATCTCATGGCGGCATGGAGAGTGCGATTATCGCAACCCAGCGCTGGGCACGCCACAATTGTGGCGATAAGTCCCTTCTTTGAGGAGTGGCTAGAGAGGCGCCACGGCGTCCTCACCTTCCGCCTGACGCAGGTCCTCACCGGACACGGTTGTTTCGGGAGGTTCCTGTTATGAACTGTTATGATAAAGCGGGAGGAAACGCCCGGGTGTCACCACTGCACAGTGGTCCCGCGCCCTAAGAGAGGCGGTCATAGGGTTTCGCGAAGGTAATGACTGTCGTTATCAATACTAAATATTATCATTATGCTTTTTTGTAATACTTCATGTTATAATAAAATGAAAAAACCGAATTAATGTTAAAAAACTTATTTTATTAGAATAAATAATGCATTTATTGTACTTGACGAAATACTTACTAAAATACAATAAAGGAATTAGTAATAGTAATAGTAATATTTATTTCATAAAAAGAGGTACAGTCTGTTACAAAGTAGGATGACAACTTAGGAATAGTTTACATCTGACATGAGTAGGTAACAACACAATTTTACGATCTGATGTCCTAGCTAGGTTACTTAGTAACCTGTATTAAGGACAATCAGCCCTCATTTCCCAAAAGTAGGACAAAGGTATTGTTTAGACTGTTACATAAAACAAGAAAAAAAATTGATAAACTGGACTAATAAAAGTCCAATACAAGAACTCTGTGTTTGTGTGTGTATATGTGCGTGTGTGTGGGTGTGCGTGTGCGTGTGTGAGGGTGTGTGCGTGTGTGTATTATGAGTTACTTCATTGTTGTGAGAAGGGATTCGGTATCATCATAATTTTTGGTTGAAAGAAATTCAGTAATAAGCTTTTTGCATGTTAGCTTACAACATGGTTGCAGAGGAATTATTGCATTTATTCTATTATAAAGAAATGGTCCTTGATAAAGAAATAATCTTTTTGTAAAAGTAAAGTAAGGATGAGGTACAATACATACCCTGTTTCTTCTTCTGGGTATTGTCGGCCGACGTGTTAGTGTGCTGTTGTAAAATTGTGCTGAGTATGAACATTTGGCGAACAGTAAGGACCTCGCATTTCTGGTAGAGGTCAAAGGTAGGATAAAGTATTGGTCGAAAAGTGGCTACCTTCAGGACTGCTCGCTGCGCCACCTCAAGAGGCTTGAGAATTGATTTAGCAGCACCACCCCAACTTGTAATGCAGTAAGAGATTACAGACTGGCACATTGCAAAATATACGGACCGTATAACATGTACGTTGGCAACGTGTCTAAGAGTTTTAAAAAAATAAATCAGTTTGCGGATACGGCCAGTCAGAAGAGTAATATGCGCTTTAAAGTTGAGGTGCTTGTCTAGAGTGATACCAAGGTATTTAATTGCATCAGTAGATGCAATTAGTGGACAGTTACAGTTTGGAGTGTTTAATTGACAGGTGTGAGCTTGCAAAGTTACGGGAGCCGAAGGTTGTGATATGATTTTGAGAGAGAAAGTAATGAGTTTTGTTTTAGAGGTATTTAAGGTGAGTGAGTGAGACATAAGCCAGCTACGTACGACATCAAACCCTTTCTGAGCAGTAGTTTGTAGACTTGACCACGTGTTGTCAGAGAAGGTGATGGCAGTGTCATCGGCAAAAGAAACAATGTTTCCGGAATTTAATTTTATATTACAGAGGTCATTGATGAAGACCAAAAAAAGAGTGGGACCTAAGACACTGCCTTGCGGTACTCCGTAGGTAATAGGCAGTTCGTCACTTAAATATTTGTCGATTTTGACCCTCTGTGAGCGGCCTGAGAGATAAGAATGAAAGAGTTGAAGTTGTAAATCTCGAACACCTAAACGTTCGAGTTTGGATATACGACAATAAAGGAATTGGAACTTAATAACTAATAAACTTAAATATATACATTTTTATAATAAAAATAAAGTAAATACCTAATTATTACCTAACTACAAATACAGAAATGGACAAAAAATATATTATTTACATGTTAATAGTTACATAATAGGAGCTGTATCTAAAATAATGTAAATCTAGTGTTTATTATATAACTATATACATTTTATTCTATACCGACAACAAATTCAACACCTCTTTAGATAGAATAGACTTCTTCTTCCGTGGTAACCTTCTCAAACCAGAAATATAAGGATCCGAATTAAGAAGAAGTCTGTGTATCAAGTCGGTGTTTGTGACAACCCGGGACATTTTCCTCGTGTTGTCACGCCTAAACTGTTTAACTAACTTATTGCAAGATTCGGCGGCCTCTTCCGAAAGCTCACCTATTGACAATAATGCGTGGTCAATTACTTCCGAACCATGAATGAGGACCTTATGTACAGACGAGGGCAGGTTGTACCATGGATAGGTAGCAACAAGCTTACGTGTTGTGTCTAGAGCATACTCTTTAAAAGCCACGTTATTAATTTTCCCGACGAAAGACACTGCAGCAGATTATGACATCTGTCAATAAGGTCTTTGTCTAATCCAGTAATTTCCGCTGAAATAGCTGAATTAGAAAAAAACCTTCTGGCAGTGTTTCCATCGTTGGATGTGCCACTTCCTCCACTTCGCGGTTTGTCGACTATTAGACCAAGTCGTTGCCTAAACTGTTGCTGGACATGTTGTTTTTTCTGTGCAAGAAGAGCTTTATCGTCTGAAGAACGCGCCTGCCATTTTTTGAAATCTAATCTATAGGTAACGTGAATAAAATATTCAAAGAATCGGATATGCGAGTCAAGAGGAGATAGTCCAAATTGATATTTACTACTGTCTACAGTTTTGCTACATGATTTATCTATATCATTCATGTCTTTTGGAGTTAAGCCACAAATATAGCACCTACTACAAGATGTATCACTCAGAGCACTGCACACTTTACCATCCACCATGGTTAATTGTAAAGAATGCCGCACCTTTATTTCACATCCATTGTGAGTGAAAGATGATGGCTGTAAACTGTCAATTTTAGTCTTGAAATAAGCTTCTTCTTGCACGGAAAGGTCTTTCGATTCTTTGGCAAATTGGAATCGAATAGGCCTACAATACCTGGTGGAGGAAGGGCGCGGGTTTTTTCCAAACTATTTGGTCTGGGTCGGAAGTATTTGACTTACAAACTAATTGGAGAGGACAATATGAAGTAAGAAACATACTGCCATCATCTTCGATACCAGAATCACCAAAACACTGTTTATATTCGCTGTGCCCCGTACTCCCATCGAAACCCCATTTTCCAATTAAAACAAATTCTTTATTAAGGTCAATATTATTTAAAACGTGTTTTTGGGATTCTAGTATCCGGCATGCAGTATGGTCTAACAATGATTGTAATTCTACTTCAGCCGATGATTCCGTGATAAACTCTTGCAATGGATAACACCGCTTCTTAGCTTCCAACACTTTTGGATAAGATGGTAATGCATTCGGTGATTTTGCATTAATGAACTCTTTTATCATAAGATACTGATGTTTAGTCAGTTTAGTCTCAGTTATGAGAGACAAGACTTCATCAGTGTTGAAATTTAAAGACGCGTAAGCGGCGTCAGATCGACTTGAATCATCCAACAAATAATTGATCGCGGAACTGTCTACTTTACTTAACTCTGCAAGCCTGCGGCGTTTTGATCTCTTGCTACACTCTTCGAAGTCCTTCCTGTGCTGATGCTGTTGAGTGCTCGTCGAAGCCTCTGCTGCTGGCCGTTGAGTGTCGTGGCTCCCTGCTGCTGCACAATTTGACAGAACGCAAACTTCAATTTCGTTCAGCCAGTCTCCGTACTTAGATACCATGCGAGATTGATTGCGAGAGACTTGCTTCCAAATAGCTACAAACCTAGTACAAAGATTAGCAACTCTTTTTTCTAAGTCATCAGCAACCAAAATCTCAACGTCAGGCAGTAACTGTATCAGGGCTTGAAAAACTCGACGCCACCGTTGCAGTTCGGAATTGCTGTCCTTCATAGACAGCCAAGTATCTAGTACAAGCATTATTTTAAAAGAACACTCAATACCAGTACCTAAAACAAAACAACAAACAGTTAAATGCGGATCAAAAACAATACATATTTCGTAGCAAGTGCTACGCGCCCAGCCGCTCGGCGTAGACCCTGGCTGCACCTTACAGATGCAGCATGCCGCAAATACTTTTTTTTAATTCTAGTAGTAGAGATTTTAAGCGACATTTTTATACCTAATTCAATGGCACAAGTAGATACAAACATAAGTAAAAGCTTCAATATAAAAAAAATACAGAAATAAATACGCAAGAAATGCTGCGTACACTCTATTTAAAAAAAAATCGTGTATTAAAAATGCAAAATAGTAAAGTAAATTAATAATACATACCTGTAACTTGAATGTCCATTGCAGTCACAAACAAGTTCGATCTTGAAAACACGCGTCGCGTCTTAGGGTAATTAGCGCTTGGTGATAACACGGTTGATGACTAATCACATGTGTTTACTTCCGATGCCAAAAAAGGAATGTTGCGAACAATAGATTGCAAAACCTTTTATACCCTCAGGTAGTATGACAACTAGTGGGTAACTGAACCAGATATAATGGCTTAGCTCAGTCATTGCCATTGGAAGCCTATGACCTACTAACGGGACCACTGTGCACTGTGCTGATCGCCCGGAAGACACGGTGGAGCATACGGCGGAGGTCTGCCCGGCTTGGGCGGAGCACCGCCGTGTCCTCACGGAGGCGATCGGCGGCGGCGATCTCTCGCGTCAGGCCCTGGTTCAGGGAATAGTTCAACGCCAGAGTGCATCGGAGGCCGTATCATTTCTTGCTGCCTAAATTTTTATTATTAAAACGAAATTCATCATCATCTGCCTAGCCTTTTTCCAACTTTATTGTGGTCGGCTTCCAGTCTAACTGAATGTAGCTCTATACCAGTATTTTAGTATTATTGAAACGAGATTGTTATAACTAATAGGGTAATTAACTGCTTTTTTTATTTCGATTTTTCAAAATTAACAAAAAATTAAGGCACGGTAATAAAAAATTGTTTCAATATCTCAAACAATGCCGTAGTTGTATGCGTTTTAGGCCCGTATTAACATATATGTATGTATTAATATATAATAAACTTTCCCCAACGACGTACTCAAGTGTGTAATTATTCGATACGCCATTATTACGATATCAGCATCTCAAATAATCATAAGCTTTCATCTGGTGCGGTGGCGGTCAAAATGCGCATCCATCGACCTTTTCGATAGTGCGTATCAGTACTTTTTGACCTGACACCACTAGGATAGATTAACGCGCTATAACTTTGCGAATATATGGTGTACACGGTATTTTTTTTTACTGTTAAAATTATCCTGAACCCAATTACTTAACGTTCGTTTTGCCCCTGGGCCTGCCATACAGGAAATGAGAAATTAACCAAGGAAAGTGTCAGGCCGATAACGACCGATACCGTACTAGACAATACTTTTGTAGTGATGGGTATGTTTTTCCGGTGGCCATCTATGGTCTTCATCATCAGTTCCACTTCACCAAATGGTGCTTTCCGAGTGCTAATGCACGGTACTCTAAAAAATACCCAAATCGCTAAAGGTGTGCCTATCAAACTTGACGATTTCCCTCGATTTCCATGGGATCTCCTTATCAGATTCTGACTTGGTGGCAATGGGACCACCTCGGGACCATACCTTTTCAAACAACAAAATAATTTCAAAATCGGTCCGCAATTGACGGAGAAATCGGTGAACATAATAATCTACGTAAAAAAACGAAAAAAGCAAACATACAGCCGAACATTTCTAACTTCCTCCTTTTTGGATGTCGGTTAAAAAGATCGTACGTGTCGATCATAGGTATTGTATAAATCAACTCTTAGGAAAATTATACGAAGGTCGTTCTTTATTGTCTCTTAGACAACAAGTCTTGAGACAATGGTCCTCCTACAGTCAGCTACAGGCGCTCTATAGAAACAAATCTAAACGTAAAACTAAGTTGGAAACACAATAATAAAACAGGCCAAGTGCGTGTCGGACCACGCACAATGAAGTGTTCCGTACTTAGGATGAATTTATCCCTAAAACAAACTTAACATTGTAGTTGAAAAACATGTTCTCCCATACGTCGATATACGCCACGGTAAATTTTCCAACTGAAAATTTAAGTTTGTAATCGCAAAAAAAAATTTTGTATGTGATTAAACTAAAAATTTCCAATTTTCGGACTTTTTCTTTACTTGTGCTGTAAGACCTTGCTTGTTGCCAAATTTCATGATTCTAGGTCAACGGGAAGTACCCTATAGGTTTTATTGCGTTGACTCGGAAGCTTGATTTTTTTAGGACTTCAAGGGACCATAGACTTACGTATTTGATATTAATTTCAACTTGATACCTCTACGCGTTCCTGAGAAAAATGGTCTTGACAGACTGACAGACAGACAGACAGACAGACGGACAACGAAGTGATCCTATAAGGGTTTCGTATTTTCCTTTGAGGTATGGAACCCTAAAAAGTAGGTCAGGCAAGAGTGCCCATAGCGTCGAACGTAACACCACGACAGTACCTCCTTTTTAGGGTACCCAAAAGGTGCCAACGGGGGCCTATTACTAAGGTTCCGCTGTCAGTCCGTCCATCTGCCTGTCTATCACAGGGCTGTATCGTTTGAACTGTAATGGGTGGATAGTTCAAATTTTAACAGTGTATTAATAAAAATAAAATAATTTAAATGTTTAACTTTATTTTACCACGCAAGAAGAAGAAACGTGTTTTTTTCGGCGTTTTTTTATATAATATTGTACGGTAGCATGAAACCCTTCGTATGCGAGTCCGACTCGCACTTGGCCACTTTTTATTTAAAGAAACCTAAAGAAAAAAAAGAAAACAAAATTTATTTGAACACAATAGGTGTTACAATATAAATCAGATAAATAAATGTTTTTAATATAATAATATCAGCAAAACCTTACTTCATATAGATGTTTTTGTATAAGACTAGACCAAAATCTCTGCGCAGTAAAAACAAGCCATCACATAAACGGCCTATAATGTTCCCACTGTTGGGACACAGACCTCCTCTCGGTGAGAGAGAGTGGGCCGTTATCCACCACGCGGGCCCAGTGCGGGATGGTAGATGTCACATGTCTTCGAATTTCTGGTGCTAGGACATGCCGGTTTCCTCACGATATTTTCCTTCACCGTTTTGAGAGCAGTAGGGATGAAATTATTTACACAAAGTAAAGCGCCTGCCTGGATTCGAACCTACGACCTGCAACTCGTAAGTAGCAGCCATTACCACTGGGCCAACACTGCTCTAAGTATGACATAACATAATAACATCACATCCTCTAATCCCCGAAGGGTTAGGCAGAGGTGTACCTATAGTACACCCACGTTTCGCCAGTTATGTTTAAGTCCCATGTAATAGGGGGCGAGCTTATTGCCATCAACCGGGCACAAATCCAGACTCCGGGCTGCCACTGAGAAATTCCTAATGGAAAATCCCAATAACACTTTGCCTGACCTGGGAATCGAACCCAGGACCTCAAGTAAGACAAAAAAACAAAAGGAAACAACGAGGAAGTATGACATAAGAAGAAATAAATGTCGACTACACACTGTTAAAATACCTCTAAGTCTACTTACCCCTCAAAAACGATGACTGCGAACGACCGTTCATTGTTAATGTAACACTTGTACGGTGCACGTACATGGTTTTAAAATATGTATTTTGATGCAATAAGTTAGTCATTTAGGCTAGCGTATTTGCACTTTGATCGCGACCTACATTTGGGAGCGCATTGACACACGGCGGAGCCTAGATGAGGATTTCTTGCACATAATTTAATTAGTGTTCAATTAGACGTGGTTTGAGTCGGACAACTTGCATTTTTATTTAGATTCATTCCCGTTGGGCATTCATTGACATACATTACATACATTGACGTTCATTGGCATATTTGCAGTTTGGTTAACACACCGAACATATTTTTTTTGGTCCTTCGAAACCTTTGCAAGTACCGTACAGTCCGAGACATCGGTCAGTAATACGTCGCGTGTGAGCTGTATCGTGCCGTGTCATACCGTGCCGCGTGTGTTGCTGTACAAGGAGCATCCGGGGAGGTAGCAGCGATCCAGGTTCCAGAGCGACGCTTGGCAGTACGAAAAAAGGGAGAGTTCCTGAAGTTCAAGTAAGATCGTTCATTTTTTACTTACCACTATGACAATGGAAGCTTTAATCGCGCGTCAAGCTGAGGTTCTCGAGGAGTTGAAGAGAATGCATTCTAATTTTAAGAAAGATTCAGCGAGCAGGAAGAACCCCGAGTACATTCGACTAAGGCTTGAGCGATTGGATCAGTTATGGGCGGAATGTGAGGAGAAGAACCAGGAGCTGAGCACATTAGAAGATAAGAATCATCAATATTTCACGAATAACATTTATGAGGTAATCAGGAGTTGGTATCAAGGAGCTCGTCAGGAGGTTGCAGCATACGAGGTCAAGCTTCAGAGCGGACCTATCAACGCCAGTCATAGTAAGTCAAGCGTTGAGTTTGACAACACCCTTTTCGATACGTCTTCAAAAGCAGAGGGCAAGCTACTCGAGTTACAGCAGTTGCAACAAGCTAATTTCCGTGCATTTGATAGGGTAGTGGCGAGTAGGAGCATTGACGACGTTAAGGAGAAATGGGAGGTTGAGGATATGTTAAAGACATTAGAGTCTCGGTGGGCTGCAATTGACAAATTACACTTACAGATTGACAGTATATTAGGAGGCATACCTAACGAGTACTATGACGATTTTTGTCGTTATGAAATTACCTTTTTAAAAGTAAAACGGACATTAAACATGAGCTTAAACGCCTCTGTGCATCAACAACAAACTTTGCCTAAAATCGACATACCTAGTTTTAGCGGAAACTATACATCATGGCCTACTTTCATGGATCTGTACGTGGAAGCGATCCATAATAACCCCGCTATTGCAAAAACCCAAAAAATGCAACATCTAAAAGGAAGGTTGCGCGGTGAAGCGGAAAAGC
Source organism: Tiliacea citrago (assembly GCA_963921375.1). Lineage (NCBI taxonomy): Eukaryota > Metazoa > Arthropoda > Insecta > Lepidoptera > Noctuidae > Tiliacea > Tiliacea citrago. Next base: position 5,491,835 of record OY992799.1, read on the forward strand.
TCGTACAGCATTTACATATCGCACCAGAAAATTACGACACGTGTTGGGAAATATTGAATCATAGATATAATAACAAGTTTCTACTATTCACCAAGAATTTTCAAGTATTTATGCGTCAACCTAACTTACAAAAACAATCTGCATTCGACCTCAAGCGGTTATATGACACAAGCAATGAAACCATAAACGCAATACATAACTTGGGTGTAGATACAAGCGCTTGGGATCCTGTACTGGTTTACGTTTTATGCGAAAAACTTGACGCCGAAACCTATTCGGAATACATGCAGTCCAGGTCAGACCCGCGGGAGATACCTACATTCAATCAGTTTATGGACTTCGTTGAGAACAAATTTATGGCATTAGAACCTTTGCATAGGAAAAAGCCCGACGGCGACAAACTAGCACAAAAACCACAATACAATAATGCACCACATCCATCTAACAAGAACCATAAGCCAACCTATTCGCAACCGAATAAAAGTTCATCGAACCAGTTTCGTAACTTCCATGCATCCAATGTTGGGCAATTTAACAAGATTAATTGCTCATTGTGCAATACCAATCATGCATTATTCCAATGTGCCAAATTCAGTGACATGGGAGGTCCGGAAAAGTTAAAATTTATTGAGAACAATAACATCTGCAAAAATTGTCTGTTCATGCATACTAAGGGTTACTGTGCGTCACAAAAAAGATGCAGAGAGTGCAACGAATCACACAACACTTTACTGCACAACGATATTGTCAAGTCGGCGCAATTGCCCTTAGCAACACACACTGTGCCTAAACCGTCGTCATCAACGACAACCAGGTCAACAAAAACCGTGCAAAATAACTTCGCCTCGAATAATGATGACGAGATATTATTGGCAACTGCATTAATACAGGTAGCGACAGCTAGCGGCGAATATATTACGCTACGGGCATTAGTTGATCAAGGTTCTCAAATAACCTTAATCACCGAAAATGCAACCCAAAGATTGGGTATACAGCGACAGCAGTTAAGCGCAAGCATAAGTGGTATCGGCACTTTGTCCAATAGGAGTAAAGGAAAGGTCCAGTTATTCTGCAAGTCTCTACACAACGATTTCCAGCTTACAACGGAAGCACTAGTCATGACAAGGGTGGTAAACAATCTGCCCAACGTTACATTTGCAAAGAAGCCTTGGGCTCACGTGACAGACATTACACTAGCTGATCCAGACTACAACGTGTCTAGACCCATTGACATACTTCTGGATGCACACGTATTTTCAGAAATTTTAATGAATGGCTTGGTTAAGGGCGAGGTTAACGAACCTATAGCTCAACAGACACATTTAGGGTGGATCCTATCAGGCAACGTCAACAAGACATTCAACTGCAACGTCGTCATAAATCAAGTTGATGATTTGGCAAAGTATTGGGAGGTGGAAGACATCAACGGGGATACATGCAATTCAAGGACGACAGAAGAGAGATATTGCGAGGAGTTTTACATAACAACAACAACGCGCTTACGGAATGGTAAATATGCAGTTCGTTTGCCGATGAAGCCTAATTTCAATCAGTTGTTGGGCAAATCAAAATCGCGTGCAACAGCACAATTCATGGAATTAGAAAGGAGATTGACCAGGAATGACAAATTATCTGAAAGCTACAGTAAGTTCATGAAAGAATACTTGGAGATGGGACACATGAAAGAGAGTAAGAATGACAACAATCCAACATGCTACTTACCTCATCATGCAGTCCTTAAACAGGATTCAGTGACAACGAAACTCAGAGTGGTTTTCAATGCCTCGCAGAAAACTGACACCGGTTACAGCCTGAACGACTTGATGGAGTGTGGTCCTAAGCTTCATCAAGACCTATTGACATTACTATTGGGATGGCGGCAATACAAGTACGTGTTTACGGCAGACTGTGAGAAGATGTATCGTATGATCCTAATACATGAAGAAGATCAACATTTGCAGAAGATAATGTGGAGAGAACCAAACCAAGGTCCATTAAAGGAGTACCAGTTATGCACAGTGACTTATGGCACTAAGGCGGCACCATTTCTAGCACTTCGAACACTCACGCAGCTAGCGAATGATGACGCGGGGAAATATCCGTTAGCAGCAGACGTCATTACAAACAAAATGTATGTTGATGACGTATTAAGTGGTAGCAATTCCATCGAGACAGCCCAAGAAATACAAAAACAACTCATCAACATGCTGGGAGGAGCTGGTCTAACGCTACGGAAGTGGTCAAGCAACGACCCGACCTTGATCGAAAGCTTATCATCATCAGACCTTAACCAGACTACCATGCACTTTACAAATGACGGAACTACAAAAGCCCTTGGTGTACAGTGGAATCCTACAACTGACACATTTGCATTCACAAACAAAATAAAATCAGACAATAATAAACAACTGACAAAGAGAAAGCTACTGTCTGAAATATCAAAAATCTTCGACCCACTTGGATGGCTTACACCATTGACAGTAAAAACAAAACTGCTGTTTCAAGGTGTTTGGCTATCAGGATGTGATTGGGACGAAACTTTACCTATCAGCGCACAAGAAGAATGAAAGCAACTTACAAATGACTTGCATTACATAACCAAAATTGAGATACCGAGATGGCTGGGGGATACTACAAAACCCTTCCAAGTCCATGGGTTCTGCGACGCGTCAGAAAAGGCCTACGCGTGCGCTATTTACCTACTGACGTTAGATGACAAAAACGAGCCCGTGAGTAGACTTATAGCGGCAAAGTCTAGGCTATCGCCAATCAATAAAAAATTGACATTACCACGACTTGAACTGTGTGGAGCTGTACTACTGTCACGTTTGATGGAAAAGGTCATAAAATCTTTCAGATGGGACAATGTTGACAAAAACACATACGCTTGGACGGATTCTATGATTGTACTAGGCTGGCTGCATGGTGACGTCACAAAATGGAAATCGTTCGTGAGTAACAGAGTACAACAAGTACTTGAAGTTATACCAGGACAACACTGGAGTTACGTTAAATCAGAGGACAACGCTGCAGACTGTGCATCACGTGGCATCACTTGTTCCCAATTATTACAACATCCTTTGTGGTGGCAAGGGCCAGAATGGGTGAAAAATTACAATGAAAAAACAGCTGACAAAGTTGCAATCACACCGACAACATGCGAATCAAAACAAAAACAAGTGAAAGCGTGTGTTGTGAAATATGAACCTTCTTCAATTGTAATTGAGTTATTAGACAGACACAGCGATATGACTCGCATTACAAGGGTCATAGCGTGGATAAAACGTTTTATTAACAACTGCTCAAATATCAAAACAAATAAAACTGCTTATATGACACCAACAGAAATACAAAGCGCCGAAAGACTCATACTGAAAGAAATTCAACTGCATGCCTTCAAGGATGAGATTATGAGACTGAAGGAAAACAAAGAAGTGAGCACCAAAAGTAACCTCCTGAGTTTAAACCCATTTCTTGACAAGCATGACATTTTGCGAGTGGGGGGAAGGCTACATAACTCGCATTTAAATGATAATACCAAACACCCAATGTTGCTACCACATGACCACAAACTGACAGAATTATTTATCTGGCAAGCGCATAAAAGGACATTACATGGAGGTCCCAAGCTAACCCTGACATATTTAAGACAAAGATTGTGGATTGTGGGAGGACATCGAGCCGTTAAAAAGGTTCTACATAAATGCACAACATGTCGCCGATTTCATGCAAAAACTCCTACTCAGATTATGGCAGATCTACCAGAGCCTAGAGTGACAATATCTCGCCCGTTCACACATACAGGGGTCGATTTCACTGGTCACGTCGAGATCAAGGCTAATAAGGGCCGAGGAGTAAGAACATTGCTAGCTTACATTGCCGTATTCGTCTGTCTGGCAACAAAAGCTATCCTTTTAGAACTGGTCACAGAGTTGACCAGCACAGCCTTTTTATCTGCTTTCAAACGCTTTTGTGCGCGTCGAGGCACGCCACGGGATATGTACAGTGACAACGGCTCAAATTTTGTGGGAGCAAATCGGATCCTATTGCAACAATATAAATGCATTGTACAAACTATTGACAACTTCTTCTTAGACAAGGTATCTGAGATGGGAGTTAAGTGGCACTTTAATGCCCCAGTTTGGCCGAGCGCAGGCGGACTGTGGGAAGCTGCCGTAAAAAGCATGAAGTACCACTTAAAACGTGTCATTGGAGAACAACGCCTAACTTACGAAGAATTCACCACTCTGTTATGCCAGATCGAAGCATGCTTGAACTCACGACCACTATGCACTGTAACAGAGAACGGGGACGAAATCAACTGTTTGACACCTGGACATTTTCTAACTGGCACATCGCTCATGACAATTCCAGAACCGGACATTGACAACACTTACCACTTAAGCAAAAGATGGCAAATTGTGCAGAAGCTTAGTAAGGATTTCTGGAAGAAATGGTCGCAAGAATACCTACAACAACTACAAGCTAGATTAAAACGGAAACGACAGAATACCGACCCACGATTAAATGACATTGTGTGCATCAAAGATGAGAAGTTACCGGCAGGAAAATGGGCACTGGGACGTGTAGAGAAGTTACACCCTGGAAAGGACGGCCACACTAGAGTTGTCACATTAAAAACTGCAAAAGGAGAAACTAAACGACCGATTACAAAATTAGTACCAATACTTGAGGCTGAAGAAAACTGCACTGACAATGACAAACCAACGAAAAACAGGCGCAACAGATCTAAAAACCTCACCTGGAAGAGTTTGGTTTGTTACACATTGATGCTAGTTTTGACATTAATAACACCCGCTGTCCAACAAGATATGAAACTTACCCCACTGACAAAAAACCAAACAATTTACTTTGACAAGATAGCGGACCTACAAGAAGTTAGAGATGAATGGAAATTAGTCTTTTACTATAATATGACGAACTACTGGCGAAACGTCGATACACTGCAACAATTCGTGTCACACATAAAACAATTTCGTTGCAATGAGTGGTTGATGCAATTTCATGTCTTAACCAACCAACTTGAACAAACCACAAGTGAACTAAACTACTACAATGAGATACTGAAATCCCAGCGATTAATTCAACACAGGTTTAAAAGGGGATTAATTGATGGAGTGGGATATGTTGCAAACTCGTTATTCGGCGTACTAGATCAGCGTTTTGCAGACAAATACGAGCTCGACATTAATACAATTAAGCACAACGAGAAACACTTGCTACAATTGCTAAAAAACCAGACTAGCATTTTGGAAACCGAGCACAACATTGTACAGCGCAACGAAGCGACAATGATAAAGCAGTTTACTTTGATTAACGATCACCTAAATACTCTAGAAAATAGTTCCTTAAAAGATAAAGCTGACACTGCAAACGCCTTCTACATAATAACATCGGCAATGGCTGCCGAAAGAATGGCTCAAAATCTTAAGGACATCCAACAAACCCTTATCAACACATTGACAAATATGTACCAGGGACATATGGACGTACACTTATTATCACCAAACCAAATGCAAAGTGAATTAGATAAAGTAGCTCGACAACTACCTCGCGACTCTGCGCTACCGGAAGTACAGAATGACGTAAGAGACATCTACAGGTTGTTCAGAATACATGCACGTATTACACAGCAATACCTATTGATGGAAATAAAAATACCTATCTTGAACGATGCACTATACGAGCTAAATAAACTAATCAGCATACCTCAACGTATTGACGCTAGTCGTGTCATGTACGTTATTCCCAATTCTGAATTAATTGCATTTAACATTAACCAATACTCGTTTATACCACTTGAACAAACCAATATTCAAGAATGCCAAAAGATCCATGATAAAACCCTGATGTGCAAATTGAATCACCCTATATACAGCACTGGCGATCGTCGCAAGTCTATTTGCGAAATACAGCTGATTCGAGACAACGAAGAACATAGTGCATATTGTCATACCGAAATAAAAGTATGCGCTGACAAGTGGGTGAAATTACATAAGCAAAACACATGGTTCTATTATTGTTGTGACACGTGCGAAGTGCAACTAGTATGCGGAGCTCAAATTACATCGGAGACGCTACGTCACTCGGGTCTGATAACACTTAAACAAGGTTGTAACCTGCAAGGTGATTCATTTATGCTTCACGCATACATGGAACACACAAGCGATATTTTAATTAATGAACCATACGCTATGGTAATGCCCACGATATCGCCCATGAACAACATTATCAACACCTCTGTTCGTAACTCGTCATTGCACATTGAAACGCACGAAGAGTCTTTCAAGAAGATTGATACTGAACTGCGCTCGATCAAAGAACAGTCAAAGCTAGAAACCCTATCTCCTCATGACGTTCATCACTACATCGCGATCTATGTGGTCATTAGTATTAGCATTGCACTGTTTGGAACATCGGTGTATTATTGGCGAAAGGTGGCAACCAACAGACAGGGGGAGGATCCTCAAGATGCGAGAAGCAGAGGAAGACGAGAAGAAGAAGATGACATCGAGGACGGGTACAGCAAGGTCAACAAACGGAACTCAAAAGTGCATAGTGAAGTGAATAATATGGTGACAATGGTTAACCCCTCCTCTAGGGAAGTGAAATTTGACACTGAGAGACATAGTGACGTGTGCTAATTAAGTGTGACATTCTATTTTAGATTTTAGTTTACATTTTTACATAATATTATTCATTGACAATTATTTACATTTAGTACCTACTGCATTTGTTTACATTACTTTTACACTTATTACATTTTATTACATTACCCATTTCTACGGTTTCTAATTGTTTACATGTCTAGAAGTTAGTTACCGTCACCATTCTTGTGGTGGCAATATGTACGGTGCACGTACATGGTTTTAAAATATGTATTTTGATGCAATAAGTTAGTCATTTAGGCTAGCGTATTTGCACTTTGATCGCGACCTACATTTGGGAGCGCATTGACACACGGCGGAGCCTAGATGAGGATTTCTTGCACATAATTTAATTAGTGTTCAATTAGACGTGGTTTGAGTCGGACAACTTGCATTTTTATTTAGATTCATTCCCGTTGGGCATTCATTGACATACATTACATACATTGACGTTCATTGGCATATTTGCAGTTTGGTTAACACACCGAACAACACTGAAAAATAACATTTAAATTGTTAGTCATAGTGCTGATCAAAACTAAATGCTACCGTCATCTGAGTGATATAGCAACAGCTGGGATAGCCATTAGCACACACTGAAAGAAATAATTAGCCGAACAAATTAAGTTACTTCAAAAATAACTCAATTTTAGTTTTAAGGAAATAAACATAAAGTTGATTTTTTGTTAGCGAAACAGGGTTAAGGCTCTTACAGACTCACGCGATATCGCGGGCGCGACGCGACACCAGTAGGACAATTTCTTTGTCGGTGCCTGTCGCGCCCGCGATAGCGCGTGAGTCTGTTAGAGCCTTTATGTAAAAGATACCACCTGGCGCCTAGTTCGCAAGTCACAATTTTTATGTAAGCAGTACCAACATTTTTGTTACAGTTATGCAAACATTTATTTCAGGTAAATTACTTAGTTATCAAATTGACACACCCAAGTCAATTAACAGTGTTACAGCCATTTCACTCAACTAAAAACCGGCCAAGTGCGAGTCGGACTCGCGCACGAAGGGTTCCGTACCATTATCTATAAAAATGACAAAAAGATCACGTTTGTTGTATGGGAGCCCCCCTTAAATATTTGTTTTATTTTAATTTAATTAATTATTTTTAAAGTGAATATATAACTAAATATTCTGCGAATATTTAAAGCGTCTACTTGTTGCCGTTATCAATATCGAGCAAAAACGAGCAAAAAAATCACATTTGTTGTATGGGAGCCCCCTTAAATATTTATGTTATTCTATTTTTTTGTATTTTTGGTAATAGCGGCAACAGAAATACATCATCTGTGAAAATTTCAACTGTCTAACTTTCACGGTTCATGAGATACAGCCTGGTGACAGACGGACAGACAGACAGACAGACGGCGGAGCCTTAGTAATAGGGTTCCTGTTTTACCCTTTGTGTACGGAACCCTAAAAATGAATGACAGTTGTCATAAGATAAGATATTTTATTTGCATAAAACATGATAGACAAGATGTTATTAAAAATATGAGACCGAACATACTTTGCTTCAAACTAAAGCACACAAACATGCATGCATGTGATTTACATATACGGACCATTTATGTTGGTAGTCGATTTGCTAAACAATTAATTTCCCTGAGTTTACTAAAAGAGTTTTGAGGAATAAATAGAAAAACATTTAAGTAGTTTTTTTCTGTGGGAGTAAAAACCTAAATTCCTAAACATAATGCAGGCCACACATGTTACGACATACTTGCGTAAAATTGGACTTGCACAAGTATACATTAACGTGTGTGGGACGAATTAGCACAAGTATCCGAGCCATTCGGTGTAACGTAGACTTGTGCAAGTCTAAACTTGCGCAAGTTATTGTAACGTGTATGGCTAGTATGGCTCCATAATGTTGGTAATGCAAGCTGTGTAGTGTTGTTGTGATGGTGGGTGTGTGGGTTTGTGTGTGTATGTTGTTGTTCCTCAGCAGCAGCAATACAATACACCCAGATAAGGTAGTTAATTAAAATTGACATAGTGTATTGTGATATTATTAAAAGCATTCTGGGAGACCGAATATTTATTGCTAAAGTACTCGTACCAAACATACATAGATACTCCAATTATGATGTAGTCTAGACAACCAACAATTTACAAGTCGAGGAGACTCGGTACTACTAAGATTGAGCAGCGACAGGCAGGGTCACATTGATGAAAATATTTTATAAAGTATTCAATATTTAAATACTTTTTTAATAAATATATATTTATTGAGAAAACATCAAGATTTACGACTCGCTTGCACCAAAAATCAGGAAATTCGATTGAATGGTAAATTATTTTATTTCTGTATATTTACAGAATTTAAAGACGTGTAAAAGTGTTTGTATGTACAAACACTTTTACACGTCAATCATATTTTAAAAACTAGATGAGGTCGGCGTTTCCTATCTGACTACACTGAGAAGAAAGGCCGAAACAAACTCAGAGGTCACAGTCTATTTTAAAGTCCAAACATAATCTTGTTCATATCAATGAAGACCATGTAGGTAGGTTGGCGTCTGAAGTGGTCTTTTGATGAAAGAACCACACAGATGGAGTGGACTTGTCGAGTCAGTGCACGCATTTGACAGTAATCGTGCAGCTCAACTGAGTTTAAACGATTAATATGTTTCTGCCATGTAGCTGAGATGAGAATTCTACGGGGAATGTGTGGTGTGACACGAATGGATAGAATAAGAAATGAGTACATGAAGAGGAAGTCTGAAAATGTCACCGGTGACTGAAAAGTTGTGCGGAAATCGGTTGTCATGGCAAGGGAATGTGATGCGGAGGAATGTGGAACAAGTCGCGAGGAAAGTTTTGAGTATGAATATCGATGGCTTTAAGAGTAGCGGAAGACCAAAGAAATGATGGATGGACTGCGTGAAAGATGTGTGGCTAGAAAAGGGGTGACTACCGAGATGACGACGAAGAAGTCACGAGCATTGATCAACACCATAGATATCCGTGATCACCACGCTTGCTCAATACGGGTTGGCGATTTCTGACTTATATTAACTTTAAGCCCAGGTTTCCTCACGATGTTTTCCTTTAGCCATGTCTAAGATATACTCAGAAAGTATCAGTCACCTACCGACCATTATTCTGAAGACAATTTGTACTAAAAACTTTTTACAAAAAAAAAACAACCGACTTCCAAAAAAAACACTACAAAGTGAAAAATAACTTTAATTTCGGAAGTCGGTGGCTTTGGATCTGGTATTTTAGTATTTTAGTATTTCTTTTGGTATTTTAGTATTTTGCCACCGACTTCCGAAATTAAAGTTATTTTTCACTTTGTAGTTTTTTTTTGGAAGTCGGTTGTTTTTTTTTTGTAAAAAGTTTTTTATTTTTCACTTTTTAGTGGGTCAGTTTGTAATTTATCCAATTTACAATAGCCTAAAAATTCGGTCATTTTCTCAGATTCTCGCAGTAGCATTCAAGCCTTAGGTCAATGTCAACTAAAATCCAAAATTTCCAAAATTAAAATCCCTCTTCCTACTAATTTCCATTCCCTCTTGACAATTTTTTCTCCTAAACTAATACAAGTTCTATCATTTTTTTTTAATTTAAATGATATCAAAATGTAGCTTGGTGTGTAGTAATAATAACTTAGTAGATATTTATGTAGATTTGTAGTTTTTAAATATATTATTATCTTTGTAGCGGTTTACTAACAAAAATTGTCTCGTCCTTTCAGCTACTAACATATAATTAGACTACCACAAAGTTCAAAGTTCGACGGTCCACCTCACTGAGTTGCCGTCACCACATGACGCTGGCAGAATAGTCGACACCGGCTCAGTTGCCAAAACGGAAAAAAAAAAACTGCTCATCCCATTTTACAAAATATTACTTTTCCCGATGCAGGGGCGTTAATTGTTGAGGAGTTCTCCAGGAGAACTGATGGTGACTTCACCATATGCATTTTGAAGAGCATAAATTGCTTAGCAACCATATTAAAGTGCCTAATCGAATCGCAACGGTGAAATACTTATTATTGAGTAGTTCCGGTGGCCATCTGTGGTCTTCATCATCAGTTCCACTTCACCAAATGGTGCTTTTCGAGTGCAAATGCACGAGTTACTATAAAAAATACTCAAATCGCTATAGGTATGCCTATAAAATTTGAGGATTTCCCTCGATTTCCATGGGATACCCTCATCAGATTCTGATTTGGTGGCAATGGGACCACCTCGGGAGCATACCCTTACAAACAAAAAAAGAATTTTCAAAATCCGTCCACAATTGACGGAGTAATCGGTGAACATACATAATAAAAAAAAAAAAAAAAAAAAACAAAACAAACATACAGCCGAACATATAACCTCCTCCTTTTTGGAAGTCGGTTAAAAATCATACAAAGAGGCCGAGCATAAAGGTAGGTAGCATAAGTTAAATCATCTACTTCACACGTAATTAAATTCCGAGTAACAGGATTAACTTACGCGGTTTTACACGTAACTATATTTTGCTCCTTTATTTGTGTAGTGTAGGTAGCACCGAAGCGTAGTAATTACCTAAGCGTTTTAAGGGGGGATGCGCAAAATTCAAATTTTCTTACGTTTTTTGCAATTTGCAGGTCAGTATCAGGTTGTATGTTGATCTAAATATGATTCGCGACCTTAACAAACGGCTTTACAGAATTATAATCAATAGAATCAGCATTACATTTCTCTAAGTTCAAAAAATTCTACTGAATAATTATTTCAGTAATAATCTTTCAGTAGGATTTTTTGAACTGATGATGATGCTTTTTGATTCTAATGATTATAATTCTGTAAAGGCAAATTTGTTATGGCCGCGAATCATATTTAAATCAACATACAACCTGTTACTGACCTGCAAATTGCAAAAAACATAATAAAATTTGAATTTCGCGGGCTACCTTAGCGCATCCCCCTTAAATGAAACAAACTTACAAACACACAATATAGGTTTGGAATTCTACATCATAGAATTAATAGCTCTACGTAATATTTGGAACAAACACAAAAATAATTAGAAAGTGATTGGAAACCTTGTTTTTAATAAAACTCGTAAAGTACAATATAGTACTCATAGCAAGATAAGTTCTTGAACTATCTGAGGATAATACGAGAAAACAAACTATGTAGGTAATGCATGTAATTTTGGGCCAATTTTATTGGATATAACTCTTCTTAAAAAGTTGGAAGAGTAAACTTAAACTTTTTAATTTAATATTTAGTGACAAGGAAAATCATTAGCTCGTCCTCTCTCCTAATTATTTAAAATGTTGCTGTGCCCGACAGGGTCCAAAATTGTTTTTATTTAGTATTATTTACTACATGTATGTGTACAATATGGATTGCAATAAAGATTATTAGAATTGAAGAGCACTCTGGTAAACACAATGAAAAAGTCAGTATTATTCTACTTAGTTCTTCACAAATATTTCTTTGCAAACTATAAATAAAGGCATACACTACATAGGTACTTTGGAGGCCAAGCCGTTTAAATATTAATAACCTATTAAGTAATCTTCAAAAACGAGGCAAAGGAAACACTATTTATTACAATATATAGAATAGAATTTATTTCTGTTTTTTTTTTTGTTATTTCAAAACAAGATCGTATTTTTTTTCCCAAAAAAAAAAACAAAACCTCGCACCCCTAATTTCTTTATACAATGTACGAACGCTTAGCAACAGCCCTAATTCAAAAAAAGAGCAACAGATCGAAACTCAAATATCAGTACGGCCATATTGGAAAACCACTTCTTCAGTAAAAACGTACCTGGTATCACTCCAGAAGTCTGGAAATCCATTCTGAGGACCTGATTCCACCAGCGTGTGTTTCCAAGAATGTCTGGGGACTGACAGTGAGTTAAACAGTAGCGACCTTGCAGCACGGGTCATGACCCTGACACACATTTGTACGCATGCGCGTGGAGCTGGGGGCTTGTTCGAAACTCCGAAGGGGCTGTAGTTCCAAGTATTTCCTTCGGCTATCGTACTACGCTTGATTTCAGTGTCATGTTATTGTGATTGATGTTGTATTATGAGATATATTTTGTAAACAATTATTTATTACCCTATTTGTAAAAAAAAAAAATCTAAGACGTTTTAATTTCTGTTATAAGTACAAGACGACGCAAAAGCTTCACTGTTAGAATGAGGTAGTGTTGCCCAAATTCAGTCTTGGTCTTGCAGTCTTGGTCTTGTTCTTGCGTTTTTGCAAGACCAAGACCAAGAACAAGACCGCGTATTTTTAGCAAGACCAAGACCAAGACTGACCGTGCAAGACTTGAGCAAGAACAAGACATAGCCTGCAAGACTCTTGCGTCTTGCAGCTAGGACTTAGCGCTATTTCACTGAGTAGTTAGGTGTAACAGTTCGGTGTATAGGTAGGTACGCTTAGGAATTCTATGAGACGCAAAAAACTGTATCAAAGAATATGAAAAACTGGACCTATGCGCATTACGACTAATACCATAAACATAGCGAATAAAAAAATATCTATTAAAATCAAACTGAGTGCATGCATAGTTATGTTTTAACCATCGGCACTTTGATAATGCGGCATCAAAGGTTTTGTACTTACTTCTCAAAGAAATTTGCCGCTTTTCGGAAGTACATGGTTATGATACACGCGCGCCCGGCTTCTTTTGAAATCTAAAACAATCGTTGCCGCCACGCCGAAATCATAACATTTGTGACACTATTTGATTGCCGCCATAGGGCGTAGGTATACTCATGCAAAATAATTTCGAATTTTTTTAAGAGTACCTACAGGTGTTCCAAAGAATAAATAAGTTTCAGAGTGCTTAGAATGAAAATGAATACATTATACTGATCACGCAAGTAGTATTATGATTAGGATAAAATGGTAAGGATAGGTAGTAGATGTCATATTAATTCATTCTAGTAAGTATATATTATAATATTGATTACTTATATGGTTTTAAACTAATTACTTAGGTACTATTATTGTACATTTAGTCATTATATTTCTTAAGTTTTTACAAGAAAAAATAGCAAAAAAGTGTTCAAATATCACCCGTTTAATAAATATTGTAGCCACTTTTAAATATACTTGAAACGTGTAAAAAAATTCTACAAAACTAATAAAATAATATAAAAAGCGTAGGTACTTACCTACTAATAAAATAAAAAGCCTGCGATAAGAGTTTTGTATTACTTACCAGCCCGAATATCTCTGAGAGAGATGATGAGAGTAAGTATTTACTAGCTGTGCCCGCGACTTCGTCCACGAGGAATAGTAACTTTGGAGGTATAGTGACGTTCAGGACTTATTTATTTATTTTAAAACTTCTGTCATCAAACATACAAACGAACTCTTCAGCTTTATAATATTAGTATAGATGTACGCCAAAACATTCACTTATATGTAAAGAATAGTGATTGGCACTAATTCTATTTTATTCACGCGTCGCGTCTGTACAAGTAGGTAATATTTAGTGTGTGTTTGTACGCCGCACGCGGCATTGTTTGATTTGCGGCGGCATCCTTTTCATAGAGCCGGCACGTGGCGAGGCGGCGCGGTAGAAAGCAAGGAAACGTACTATAAATAAAGGAATTATTTTAATTCCAGTCATTTCCAATTGAGCTGTGCTTCGAGTCTAACTTAATAATTGTTTTTACTAATTCTCGTTGTTTTCTAAAAACGTATCACGTGTACAATTTAATATGAGTGACGAAGATTCAAATTATTCTAGTCAGAGTAACGAGAGTTTGAGTCACAGATCTAAAAGACCCAAAAGCAAATTTGAGGAGTTTTTCGAAATAATTCATGCATCCCAAACTGCCTTCTGTAAATTGTGCCAACATAAAAAGATTGAAATAAAAATGAAAAACAGAAACACTTCAGGCTTAAGGAAACATCTAATATCTTTCCACAAAAAGGAATCAGAAATATTTCTTCCTGTTAAACCAAAATTAAGTGGAGATATCACAAGCTTTTTAGTAACCGCTGGAAGAAGTGGACAGGTAAGAATATTTTTTTAACAGTTAAAAGAATTTTAACTCCGCGTAGCTATTCATGCGATACTTTCAAAAACGCCATTTTTTTTTTTTTATTTATTAAATTTCTTATAAGTTGAGGGTTCAATCTCTTTCTAGACAGATAAGTATTGTTCTTTAAAATACAGTCAAGTTATTGTAATTAATTTGTTTTTTTACATGTTTTAGCAAATGTAAGCTTATAAATCATAAATGTTTATTAAGAAACAGTTACTTCCATGGAAAACGACATATAGGTCAGTTGATTTTTCGAATTTCTTATCAAATCTTCAGTTATTTATTAATCTGCTTGATCTTTACTATGGCTATGTTAATTCAAGCTCACAATGTTCCAATTCTAATACGTTTTTCTAAGATTTAAAGTAAACTTTAATAAATAGTAATAGACTAATAGGTAATTGCAAGACTTGCAAGACTCTTGCTGCAAGACCAAGACCAAGACCAAGACTGGGAGCGCAAGACCAAGACCAAGACCAAGACCAGGTGTATTGGCGCAAGACCAAGACCAAGACTGGCTAAGTCTCGTCTTGTTCTTGCATTTGGGCAACACTAGAATGAGGTTTTTTTTTTTCAATAGCTTAATTTCTGGGGAATATTTTAACGAATAATGATTTTCCCCATCAACGAAAGCAACCAGATATAAATGTTATTTGCTAGCATACGTCCATATTATGTAGAACAAAGCCCGGATTATGTGGATCATGTTCGATTTTCTATAATTGGATATTTTGTCACTTAGCGTTGATAAAAATTGATGGATACTCCATTATCGTGCCCACCTCTATTACTAATTGTTCTTTCTCCACCTATATAGTTCATTATATGCGTTGTTTTTAACTGTTTCCTTCTTTAAAACGCTATTTATTTCTGGAATAAACTGAGGAATTAGGCATAGGATTTCTTCAGACTGTCTGCATCACTATACCAAAAAACTATGTTTCTTCACACAGATAATTACCGAAATTTGATCACCACGCTTGTTTAGGCGTTAAAGAAGTTGTTCCAATGCTGTAACTATCTAGAAAGGAAACTATCATTTTTGCAATCTGCTTTCGACTCCGTAGTTCAACCATGGCTTGATTGTAACTTGAACAACTTCATTTATTGACCAAAGTCAAGGACCACGAATGTTTTCACCACTAAGCATGACAATCCTAACTAATATCATATGTGAAAGTGAGTTTTTTGTTTGTTACGCCCTTAAAATTCTACTCTCTTGAAATATTACATCGCTTCGTTTAACTTTATATATCAAGGTTTAATAAACTAAATTCGCGTGTAAGAACTAATTACGAAGAAACTTCGTCTGGAAGGTCTTGCTAAACAAATAAACCGCTGACATTCATTTGATCTTGAATTATTGTTATGGGTTATTCTAGTAAAAGAAAACAAAAAGTTTCGCGATAATATAACTGTTATTTCTGTTCATTTTAGGTCAAATCATAAACTCGTGCCTTCTTCCCAAGGGAGTAAGCAGAAACTACAGACCGCCACCTGCTAAGATCCTTAAATACTCTTTTTGCTTCGTTTACGTTCACACGCACGCCGCCGCGCCGGTTGCGTATTACTACGCACCTGACCTTTCTGATGAACATTACTAATAAGGTTACTATACGTGTATGTCCTTCTACGGCTATTTTAGACACTCCACACACAAAGTGTCAAAAATTGCGTTTTTGTATTTGAGGAAATAAAATAAATGCTAGGTTGTAATTCAGGAACTATTTGACTTTCATTTGCCAGTTCTTCTGCAGAGGAAACTCCAAATTAGACTCCTGGCCCTCATTTCTGACATTAAACAAGTGCCATCCTTTACCATGTATAGCTAGATCTAAGAAAATAACACTTTGGACTCTTGAAGCATCGATATTTTGAGAGGTCCGTACCTCCAAAGGAAAAAACGTCTGTCTGTCTATCTGTCCGTCTGTCACAACCAAATTGCTCCGAATCTACTGGACCGATTAAGTTGAAACTTGGTACACATATGAATTTCTGTGACCCAAACACGGACGTGTAACCTAAATAAATGAATTTTGAATTTGAAGTTCACTTTTGGGGGAAAAAATAGAAAATTAAATAAAAAACGTTTTGTAAACTGTACCGTGTGACATATCAAATGAAAGAACGTGTTATGAGGATTATATATTTTTTTTAATAATTTTGAAATCAGTAATCCATTTTAAGGTTATTTAAGAAAATAGATGAAAGTTGACCATTCAACCTTATCTCCGAAACTGCTGCGCCAAACATTAAAAAAAAAATACAGACAATAGTTCTATTCTTATAAATTACAGGAAAACAACTATGTCTATAGTCTTCATAAAACATGGTAAATCACACAATATTGTGCGTACAAACTTACATTTTCAGTTGTAATATATGGGGGAACATGTTTTACAACTACAATGTTAAGTTTGTTCTTGGGATAAATTCATCCCAACTACGGATCCCTTCATTGTGCGTGGCCCGACACGCACTTGCCCAGTATTTTTTTTTTGTTTTAGCCCAATCTATACTAAAAACCAAAATGAATCTGACTTATTTAAAATCATCTACATTCATACAAAACACCGCTCCTGCGCCTGTCGATGTTTGATTGAGTTAGTTCATTGGTTTAATAGTCTGGGACTCAATTGGTTATCGGCGGTCGTTGTGCAACTACTCGTATCGTGCCGGAAGATCCACATTGGTCAGGATTACGTCCAGATAACTCGCAGAGAGAACACGTGTCTACACTCCCGAAAATTTGACTTTGTTGGACGAAAATGGTCGCGAATTGAATAAAAATTGACAAAAAAGTTGGAGGAGTGTTTCTGATCTTTACTTTTGTGTTCAAAAACATGTGTAATCAAACAAAATGAAAAATTGTTCAAAGAGAAAAGTGTCAACGGACTCAGAACCGTTCTGCTGTAAAAAACTCTCAGTTATTGCTTGTGCTTTTGCTATAGTGTCTTTACTAGTACAAACATACAATTATGTGGATAGTGCTGAAGTGAACTTTGATGTAGAAGCTAGGAAGTTAATGCAGAATGTTCTAGAAGAAAGGATAGAGGAGAAAATTGATGCGTATCTGATGGAGATCAGTGGGAGCACGTCTCATAGGTTAAAAAGGGAAGCAATGTTGGTGAGTGGTTAACTTTAGGAATTATTGCAGAAGTAAATATTGTATGAATGGTTTGTCCCTTCTTCAAATTTAAAACTGATTTAAGTGACCGCCCTTCTGCTAGTTTGAAGTTATATTATTAATAGAAAAGTAACCCATTGATATTTATTATCGACTGCATATTTGAATTGAAATAACCGATAAGATTATCTAATAGAGGTCAAATTATTTTGTTTGTAAGTTTTTAAGTAGGGGTTAACCCCTACTTAAAAACTTACAAACAAAATAATTTTAAAAAATTTCTGGAACTCCCAGTCGGATTTGAAAAGTTCTTGTTGCATTTGATAGCCCAGTTCTTAAGAAAGGTGCCGAGCAAAAAGAACGCTAAGCGACAACAAAGTAATAGTGCGCGCGGTCGATGCAGTGCGACGCAGTGGTTCGAGGTAACAAGAAATTTCACGCGGACGAAGTCACGGGCAGATGCTAGTGTCTAAATATAGTCTCAATTTCGGTTATAGTACGCAAAAAGCCCACGTCCAAGCGCCCACGAGTTTCACTTCCTAATTCAATTTAACGACATAGTAAATACCATCCTCGTACAATCAAAACACTTTGGTCCTACGGACCTGCATAAGTGCCAATTTCACAAATGAAAATGAATGAGATCATTACATCTACACTGCGTTCAAGAGCTGTCAGTGTCAAAATTCCACAACAATGATCACACTGACAGCTCTTGAACGCAGTTTAGATGTGGTAGGACATCTAGTGCTGATTGCGTTCAGTGATAAGGTCTAATCCGCCCTAAATCTGTTTTCGGCTCTAACTTTGAAATAAAGAAACATAATCTGTCTTTTTTTATCTGTAGAAACAATCAGTTAACCAAGAAGACAACACTGTGACTCCTCATGTGGAGTTTTTTAACCCTAAAATGCGGCCAGAGCTTGAAGAAAAGGATGCAGCAGAAATGAGAAAGACCGGTGCTAAGGGTCCCGCGCCTGGTGGAGACACGTGGGTCTGGTTGACCAGCTATTCTAGAGTGCCAGTAAGTTTTTTTAAATAAAGAACATCTTTAACTATCCCCACTAAACGCACTCCCGGACTCATAAATCGAGCCACCCCAACGAATTAATGCACTTTTTGTTTAAAAGTCTATAACTTTTTAAATGGTCGTGAATTCAAATTCGGAACAATGACGACACCAAAATGATGGCCAGTATATCGACTAAAAATTGCATCCAAACTTTTTCTTTGATTCATCATTATTTTGACGATTTAGATAAAAAAAATAAAGGATTATTTTTTATGGTTAGGATAGCGCTGCAGTGGTCTGTGGTAACTTACGATTTGTAGATCGTAAGTTCAAACCCAGACAGGCGCATTAATTTGGTAAATTATTTCATCACCGCTGCTCTCAAAACGGTGAAGGAAACTATTGTGAGGAAACCGGCATGTCCTAGAAGTAAAAATTCGAAGACATGTGACACCTACCAACCTGCACTGGGCCCGCGTGGTAGATTACGGCCCACTCTCTCTCACTGAGAGAGGGCCTGTGTCCCAGCAGTGGGATAATTATAGGCTGGATATGGCCTTTATACCTCACACTTTAGTGCCTCGTTAGCTACTGATGAGCATGAGGTCCTGGGTTGGATTCCCTGGTCGGGCAAAATGTTATTGGGTTTTTTTACAGCTAGAATTTCTCAGTAGCAGCCCGGTGTCTAGATTAGTGCCCGTTTGATGGCAATAGACTCCCTATTACATGGGACTTAAACATAACTGGCGAGACGTAGGAACACCTCTGCAAGACCCTTCGGGAAAAACTGGCGTGATGTTATGTTGGGTTTATACCTCACATGGAATGGCCTGGTGGCTCGATTTAAGAGTCCGGGAGTTTATATAAAAAGTGCCTCAGGAGAAATTAGCATTGGTACTAATATAGTAACGAGCTATCTTTAGCTGGATCAATATTTGTTTAATTTAGTTCGTCGCGAGGTTTCTCCGACGACGGTTTTATTAGGATTGCTAATGTGAAGGCTAAAATAAACGATATAATTTTCGCGACAAATTCGCGATGAATTATTTATTTAAAAATTAAATAAATAATTCATCGTGGCATGGCACAGACACCAATAATGATGTAGGTTCAGCAACACTACAATTACTGATTCCACTAATAATAGCAACAGTAGTCTCCTATTTGCATTTTGCTTTAATTTAAGTACCAAAAAACTTCCTAACAAATGACCGTTTTCATAACTTCCAGTACAAAGTAGTACAAGGTTTTTGCAAAGCGACCCAAGATTACTGTCCGCCAGGCGTGCAAGGTCCCAAAGGACCAACAGGTGTGCCAGGACCAAAAGGAGAAAGAGGAGATTCTGGAGCTCCTGGAACACCTGGACATTCTGGAGGCAGAGGACCTGTGGGCCCACCTGGACCAAAAGGTAAATATGTTAAAAACTCTCTTTGAACACCATCAGTGTACGGTGTGGACTGGTGCTTGGTACGGGCACTGAAATCTTTTTACAAGGATTCCAGTGCCTGTGTTAGGTTAAATGGGGCATACACAGACTGGTTCTGCATCTCAAGGGGTGTTAGACAGGGTTGTGTAGCATCATCAAGGCTGTTCAACTTGTACATGGATAGTTGTCTGATAGATTTGAAAGAGAGTGAGTGCGGATTGAGAATGAATGAGTTGCCTGTCAAATGCCTTCTCTACGCAGATGATCAAGTTCTACTTGTTTCGTCTGCAGAACAGTTGCAAGACATGGTGACTGTGATGGATGAAGCATATAAGAGGAAAGGGATGAATATAAATATGAATAAGACGAAGGTCATGGTGTTTGAAAGAGAAGAGGATGTATCGGTGTGTGATGTAAAAATAAATGATAAGATTGTGGAGCAAGTGAGTTTATATATTTGGGGAGTCAGTTTACAAGGGATGGAAAGATTGATGAAGATGTGGAAAGGAGAGTTAATGCGGGAAATAAAGTGAATGGTGCTATACATGCGATTGTGACCAATCAGTCGATGCCCAAAAAGGCTCGACTGGCTGTTCACAATGGTGTGCTGGTGCCTACGCTTATGTATGGAAGTGAATGTCGGGTGTGACAAAAGAAGCATGAAAGTAGAATAAATACAGTAGAAATGCGGTCCTTGCGAAGCATGTCTGGCGTGACTATGAATGATAGGCTGAAAATTGAGGTGATATGGCAACGGTGCAGTTTAAAAGAAGATGTAGTAACAAAAATTGAAAAGAGTATGCTTAGATGGTTTAGTCATGTTGAGAGGATGAGTGGAAAGCGACTAACAAAAGGTATTTATAAAGCAGAGGTGAGTGGAAACACCGGGAAGGGACGCCCTAGGAGGACATATAGTGACCAAATTGGTGATGTTCTTCAGAAAGGTCAGGTGCGTATTACCCGCAATCGGCGTGCGTGTGTGACCAGATGTACGAACGTAGGCGAAGCAAATTGAGTATGTAAGGAGCGTAGCTGGTGGCGATCTATAGTTTCTGCCTACCCCCATGGGAAGAAGGCGTTAGTTTATGTATGTATATACAGGGTGTGGCGTAAATAGTGGTCCAATGTTAAGGAGTCGACATGCGATATATTCAGCTACCACATAGCACAATTTGATTTTTATTTTTACCAGGGGTCTCAAAATAAAACATTTTTTTAACTTTTTTTGAAAAATTAACACCTCGCGTTACTAATCTGGCTCTAATTTCAACAAAAAACATTATTTTCCTATTTTGTTTATGGTTTATAACTGCTGAATACATGTGCTATCTTATTCAAATAACTGTTTTACTGTAAACTTATAGATATTAAAGAAAAACCATGGTAAAAAAATAATAATTTGTGGTATGTGGTAGCTGAATATACCACGTGTCGACCCCTTAACGTTGGACCACTATTTACGCCACACCCTGTATGTTGAATAAATTAATGTGCGATATCTGCGGTGAAGGAATGGTTCTTTTTTACCGTAGACATTTCTATCATGTCATTTTCATAGTTTTCGGAATGACGGCCACCAGAATACCTTAGTTTGCAATAAACGTTTTGACTTTGACATTAACTCTTGTTAATTATGCTAACTTAATTATGTAAACTTGCTAACATGTTATGTCAAAGACCTTTGAATTCCTCAAAATATTTTTTTCCGGTTCTATCATGCGATCAGTCTTTAGATTATGAGCAGATGAGATGGTTCTGTTCGCATGTGAGGCGCTACTCCCAGTGGAGTCCGCTCTAACCTTTCACAGTCATTCCTCGCACTGACTGTTATGGTCAAAAATGTCCCGCCGCTTTTTCAATCGCGGATGCTTTCTGGGATAGTAAGCTGACCCGCAAGCATATTCGGATGCTTTAGCAGTCGGGATTTGTATTTGTCCCCATGTAATGTGTACATATCTCCTCAATGACCGTCGAAATAGTGAGGATTTCATCAAAATATTGGCGAAAAAAAGAACCATAATTGCACCGCGATTAAGAGATTTGATCCGCACGCTAAAAGTCTACCTTATATTATATGTATGCCATAGTTTTGGCCTGTCTGGTGAATAGTCAGTAGCAGACCTGAAATAGATTTGTGACCAATTAATCTTAATGGATCTGGAGCATGAGACAGAATAGTGTCATCAGCGAAACTATTGCAAGTGCAAAAGAGTAACAGCACTCATAATCATCTACTTATTTTTAATATTTATAGCCACCAACTAGTACCCATAGCCATTATGATTCTTCGAAGAAATCGCTAGTACTTAAATTATCTAACGTAGATTATATGGGACTCACACAGAGACAAGGCCCGTGTCCGAGCAGTGGGATCATTATACGCTGAATATGAGATGAGATTATAAAGGATCCCCGAAATGCCTAAAATTGTATTGCAGTAATATTGTCAATCGCTTCAATTGCATTTGTTAGACAATCAATTTGCGCATCGATGTGTATCAATCACGTAAAAATTGACAATTGCAATTGATCGTTTCGGGGATCTTTAAGACATGTGCCCGATGGGATGTCCCATCGGCAAAAATGATGAACTTCAATACACATTTTCTTCCTCTATTTAATCCCTTTAGGGGATGATTCTCCAAAAATGCTACCTTAGTTCTTTTTTTCGTTATATAAGGAACTTCTGCATGCTTCTAGACCCAGCAGATAAGGTTGTGCATTGTAAAGTTGTTTGTTAAGTTGCTATACCAACGAAAACAACACACGCAGTAAGAACATAATGTGCCAGAGCCTATCATATTTTTCTCTAAATCCATTTTATAATCTAGTTTCTTTGACATCTTCAGGAGAACGAGGCTTCCCCGGTAACCCAGGTCTCGATGGCCGGGATGGGGTGCCAGGGGAACCAGGTCTTGACGGCATGTCAGGAAGAAATGGTGCTGATGGGGCGCCAGGCAAAGACGGACGGGATGGTGTGCCAGGCAGGGATGGTAGTCCCGGCAAAAACGGAAAGGATGGGAAAGATGGTAAACAGGAAAATGAATAGAGATGTAGTAGTTATTAATATTATGACGAGGGTGTATTAAAACAGGACGTCGAATACTCGTAAACCCCAGCTTAGAGAGCGAAGATTTTTATTTATTATTTAAGAATAAGGTCACTACTTGCTGTTATTGCCTTAGTTTGCAATGTTTTTTTTACTTTCAAGTATTACGTAAGCACCAAAGGTGGTCTTTGCTTTGCTTAATTTTGATGACATGGGGGACGGGGGGGGGGTCTGGATGGTGATTACGTCAGCAATATTTTTATTTATTTCTGATTTTCCTGCAACTGTTTTGAACAAATATGACAACCCTACTTATCTATGCCCGAAAGCTAAAAGCATTTTCAGGGATTCCCCACAATACGATATTGCTAACTCGCTCTCATACGATGTTTTATGGTTAACTGAGAAACCACCGAAATAGTGAATTACTTAAACGGGCATTAAATTCCTATCACACTAATATGATAAAGGCAAAAGTTTGTGTGTGTGTGTGTTTATAACTTCTTCCCACTCAAATAGCTGGACTAATTTTGATAAAATTTTGTATGGAGGTAGCTGATACCTTGAATTAACAAATAGGCTACTTTTTGGATCGACACTTACGCGGGTGAAACCGTGGGGCGCAACTGTACTCAATAAATTCCTTATTTCTGGACTCATGAATAAACAATAAAGAAACCTGAACAGATTAAAAAATATATGTACCAAAGTTTACATAAGCATAGGAGGGGGTAAGCGCTTTGTTTACGCTTGCTGACAAGGGGGAAGGGGGGGTTAAAAATTACAAAAATTCTGCTTACGTAATACTTGAATGGCCCCCTTTTGGCAAGAGTTTAGGAATGTAAAGGTCTTATGGAAGAAGACGACATGTAGCACCAAAATTGGGATAAGGGCAGGGCAGGAGAATGATAATGATTGTTGGGTATCACGTGCTCTCGGTGCATGAAATAACATGTACGAGTTAAAACACAGGTAGGGCAGGGGCCCCGGGACCACCGGGGATGCGAGGACTGAAGGGTGACAAAGGACCAATTGGGTCTAAAGGCCAGAGAGGCAACGATGGGCGTGACGGGGCCGCGGGCAGGCCAGGCCTCTCTATCTACAACTATACGCTGGAGAAGGAGCTGTTTATACCACCTACTTTTGCACGTGAGTAGCTCAACTATGTATATTACAGTAAATTGTTGTTTCCCGGTTTTTTTATATCTATTAAAATCCGTCATAGAATAGAATAGAATATTCTTTATTATGTACACCATCAAAATTACAGATATAAATGTTGAAATTTTACATAGGGTGACACAATGGGCGGTCTTACCGCTAAAAGCGATCTTTTACTGACAACCTTTGGTTGGATTAAAGGGAGAAGGAGAGACAATACTGCAGGTAGTCAGTGGTGTACCATTTACATATACAATAAATACATAAAACAATACACTTATATATATATATACAATAATAAACATTAAACAAGAGCAAGGAACTGTATTATGTAATGATGATGTTTAAGGAATGAGGAAGTGTTTTTTTACCTGAATCATGTTTTTTCATATTATAGTTATTTATATCTATACTTATATTACAAAAGAACAGATTTAATTTTTTGTTTTTTTGTTTGTAATGGATAAACTCAAAAACTACACCGACTTTAATATTTTTAAATTTCCTTCGCTTAAACAAAGCTACACATGATCAGTGAGTAATAGGTATAGGCTGTATTTATTCTCAACGAAATTAGAGATCCCTACGAAAATTACAATAACTTAACCCAAGATATCAAAACAGTACCTTAGGACTAGCTAAACGTCTGAGATTTTTAAAAATATATACTAATTTTCGAACCCTCGAAGAAACCAGGTCAATGTGCAATGCAAAATTAAGTCTGCTATCTATTAGGACGCCAAGGTATTTAATGGTGCCCACTTGATCAAGCGAAGGACAGCTATAGGAAGTTAGACGACTACAAATATGGGAGTGTGCCACAATGGATTCTGAATTACTATCAATCGATTGTGGAATATTTTGCAGGGAAAACTTTAAATTTTTTGTTTTGTTAACATTTCATGTTAAGAGGTTACATCTCAGCCACTGGGTAACGGCGTCAAACCCACATTGAGCGTGTTGAATTGTGCTGCCCCATGAGCTGCCTCTGAAAACAAGGGCCGTGTCGTCTGCAAAGGCAACAATTTTCCCATTTTGGAGTTCAAGGTCACAAAGGTCATTAATATAAATGAGAAGTAGAGTAGGTCCAAGGACGCTACCTTGAGGAACTCCGTATGTACTAGGAAGTTCGTCACTTATCCAATCGCCAACTTTGACACATTGAAATCTGTTACTAACGTAGTCAAAGTCGCTTCCCGCTGTCTGTCTGTCCCTATGTACGAGTATGCTTAGATCTTTAAAACTACGCAACGGATTTTGATGCGGTTTTTTTTACTAGATAGAGTGATTCAAGAGGAAGGTCAAACACAACAATCGCGGTAATACATGCATAATATAGTAGAGAAAGTCAGCATTGCACCCGTGCGAAGCCGGGGCGGGTCGCTAGTGATATACCTAATATATTATTATAAATAATACCTATTACTCGTATTACATGCCGTTAGTAGTTCCATGATATCTTGAATTTCAGAATAGGCGACGGTACAGTTTTGATGTTTTTATGTGCATTTAGTTGTGTCTTGTCTTGTGGCTAAGTTATAATAGCCGCATGGGTCGATCGATCAGGTTAAGTTACGCTTGCTGCGGTTGGTCCGTGGATGGATGACCATCTTTACATACCAAGACCCCTCCTTGCCTCTCAATGCACGTTGAGCTGTTGTTCCCGGCTGTCATTTCTCTTTGACATCTTTGACAGATGTTACGGGTAGTAAGAAGCCCCAAAGTCTGACAACCAGTCTTACTAAAGGGTATCGTATTACCCAGTTATTGGGTTGTGGAGGTCAAATAGGCAGTCGCTCCATGTAAAATACGGTATTCAGCTGCATCCGGTTAGACTGGAAGCCGACCCCAACATAATTGGGAAAAGGCAAGGCCGGTGATGATGAGCCTTGAAGGATAATTATTGATCAAATGAAAGTCGAGTCTACAAATAAAAATACCTGTAGACTCGACGTTGTACATTTAAATTTTAAAGACTTATATGTTTTAGCGCAAACAAGTTTTAAGTTCATAATTTTCACTTACCTACAGCATATTATTAACGCTCAATGTTCTATGGCTATTTAGCATGAAAGAGTTATGAACTACGCATGTTCCAAAGTACGGTCCTAATCGTCTATCCCTCCTCAGAGGACCAAACTCGCGTGATTGTCCGGGAGGCGGACACTATGCGCATCAGCTGTAACCCCATGGGACGTCCGGAGCCTACCGTGGAGTGGAGGAGGTTCGATGGAACTGCTGTCATTCAGGTAAGGAATTTTATACGAAGAAGGTACAGAGCCCCAGTGGCACCTTATGGCTAGGGTTGCAAACTCTACTATTTAATATAGTATCCTACTACATATATTACAGGCCGCGGAGCAAGTAACATTAATAAATGTCCCTAATTATAATAAACAGATACTACAAGTCCCCTCTTGGACAGTGGTCAGTAGCGCCCTAAGCCTAGGCACGAGTCCCACTATGGGACGCCCCTAGCTGTGCTACTTAATTTATTTCATTAACCCGGCGAGAGGCCCTTCTCGCCCCGCCAAAGCTCGGTTAAGCAGTAGAGGCACTTCGGAGCCAACTGCGATAGGAAATTATCAAAAAAAAAAATATATATATATTATAGGCCTAAATACTATATTTCTACAGAAAAGTAGCTTTATTAGGCGAAACTACTATATTTTTTTATTTAAATACTAAATGGCGAGATGGTCTCAATAACTGGGTAATCTTATAAAAGTTGAATTAATGGTATTATGTAACAACCTGTTTAAAAAAAAAACAACCTGTTAATAAAGTTTCACAGTACAAAAAATATGCATTTAAAGAATAAAAATGTTTTCGAAACACACTTACAATTTTTTTTTTGCCAGCATCTACGTTAACAGGCAATGCCTTCGCAAAAAACAATATTTGATATGAAAAAGTTGATAACCCTACTTATGGCCCCGACTTTTTGTTTTATCACTACTGCTCCAAAAGCAGTGAAAAAAAAAAAATGTTGAAACCCCATGTTATGGTCGAGAGCTGGCTTGAGTACCATCACTGGTCACGTTAACCATAGACTGATTTTGTTTTAAGAAACAATGAAATGAAATCGTTTATTCTGTAAATAGGTATCGGAAATAAAAAATAAATAAGCTAGATGCAGTCGACATTTCCTATCTGACTATCCCTGAGAAGAAATGGCGAAACAAACTCATGAAGGAAAGGACCGACAGATCAATCTTAGTAGGGAAAATCTTAAACGCATTGCGTATAAGAACGTGCCAAGTGGATTCCTAAATACTCCACATACTCTTGAAGTAAAACTTCTGCGGCGATTCCATAATTGGACGAGATTTTTTTTTAGTTTCGGCACATTTGATAGAGAAGAAGGATATAACTCTCTCTGTCTCTCACACTAAATCTCTCTTATTCTTAATTTTTTAAGAAGCTTCACTTCTATCACGTGCAATCGCAAGCGCATTTATAATTTTTAACGAATTCTCTTCTTTGCCCATTATCGCCATATCGTCACGTATCCATCTAAACTTACAAGGACCAAATTAGAACAAAACATTTGCATGCGCATAACAGTCCTGGCGGATTGCCCGCCACGCCCTTGTGCTCTGAGAAACTGTTTACTTAGGCTTTGTAAAGAGAAAGGCATGTAATATAATCGAATAACAAAGTTAATCTTGTTCCAGAGATGCTAGAAGTAAATGTTGAAATATTTTTACCCGGCAGCAAAGACAAGGGTTATGTATCATGAGTTTAGATATCTATGTATATTTTTGTTTGTGGGATTATTCGTACCCTCGAAACATCTTAACGGCCCGATGGATTTTAGTAAAATTGTGGTGTCTATCGAGTCGCCTGAGCCGCGCGATGGTTTTTTGTTTAACGCCAATATTGTAATATAGAGTCCGCGTATTACTGGTCAGTTTCCCTCACTCGTCGGTTTATTTAATTCACCAGTTTCGTAGATTAGTCGGTTTCGCTGATTGGTCAGTTTTGCGGATTAGACAGTCGCGTCAGTTCGACAGTTTCCAGTGTTCGCCAGATTCGTTGATTCGTCAGTTTAGTTACAGTCAACGAAAATATATTATATATTTACGTTTAAGTAAACAAAAGTGGATCATTTAAGAAATACCTAACCCAATTAAAATCAATCTTAAAGTTGTATTTTGAAAATCACTATATTTAAAAAATGTATTTATTTTCTAACATCTTAAAACTGAAATCTAATCGGTAGACATTAATACAATTTATTTTTATTTTTTATTTAGCTTTGTTGGTCGTGCAAGCGTTACTGCTGTGCATGAGAGTCTGGGTTTGGGTAGTCTCGCATCTATACCGCGACCATCCATCCCATTATGACCTAGATACGCTTGCGTCGTCTTCGCACATGCTAAGCCACACCATCTTCATAGGATGCAGACCATCCAGAACCGTTTCCTTACAAATGTCACGGGAGCCCTCTTTTATGTTCGTGATTTGGATCTGCACTTAGATCTCAAAATGCTCACCATCCTGCAGTTTATGAAACGCCTCTCAAAGCGTTTCTTAGACTCTGCTATCAAGCACTGATTGCCGCGGCTGCGTGATACACTTCCTCCCGCATTAGTAGGATTTGCCAACCGAGGCATACTCTTTCCATTCCCAATGACGCCACAACCCTCCTCCAGGAGACTAGTAGGGCCACCTGCACTGTAGCTCACAAACACAGAATCCGATCGCCGCCGTCCTTCCGTCCTCGCCGCCGCGCCGGGGCCCACTGCGACGTGTCCGTCCATCCCCGCCCGACCCTTGCTCGAGCCAGCCCGCGCCTCTGAACCTGTAGCATTAAACTCGCCCCCTAATAATGTTAATCCAATACAACATGTCCCTTGCTGTCCTCTCCCAGCGACGCCCTAAGCCGAAGTCCGTACCCCACAGGGGGTGCCCACTAAGGGCACCCCCTGTGGGGTACGGACTTCGGTGTAGTCGCTTAGTTTATAAGTTTATGCCCTGGCTGGAGGCCTTCATTTATTGAGGCACCTACAGGATTAAGCACCGGTTAAACACGACAACCTCCTAGGTTGACCTGTGAGATGCCACTTATAATAAAATATATGAAAAAATAAAGGTAGTCTTGATTTATAGGCCCATTTCAAAAAAAAAGGTCCTACCTTTACTAGCCCTTATATTTTTACATACTTAAGAGCAGGTAGTCTAAATCAAATTTCCACGCAAGCTCCGCCCCTTGCTCCCCGCCACTCCGTTATGTGCTAAACGCTAACACATCAGTAATAAAGTTGAATATCGCGTGCGCTCTTTGATCTTGTTCGAGCACGAAACTAAATAGCGTAAGTCTCAATTCTTATTTCGTTTATAACTAAAGTAATAATTGTACTAACCAAAAAATATCTCGTGGCTGGATAATCTATATATATTATTTATATATAAAATTCAAAGTCCTGACTGACTCACTGACTGATATATCAACGCACAGCCTAAACCGCTGGTCCTAGAGACATTAAATTTGGAGGGTGTGTTCTTTGTAAAGAGTAGGTATCCACTAAGAAAGGATTTTTTGAAATTCTACCCCTAAGAGGGTGAAATAGGGGATGGAAGTTTATATGAAAGTCCGTCAGTTTTGAAGTTAGAATATTCAAATTTTGTGTTTGTGCTGACAATTGAAAATTAATTTATACATATCTCAGCTTTTTTGATAATTTCACCCCCGAAGGGTTAAAAAGGGGGATGAAGTTGTGTATGGAAAGTCCTTAATTTTCGAAGTAAAAATCACTAAGTTTATTATCTAGGCTTATAGTTAAAAGCTTACGCAACGGTGTTGTAAGAATTGCAACCCTTAAGGGGTGAAAGGGGGATGAAATTTTCTTTTTAATTAAAGTTTTTTTTATTTTTTAAGTTAAAATCACTAATATTTCGGCTTATGGTTAAATGATAAATGATTTATTTTTTGTAAGTAAGTTTGTACAAACACTTTTACACGTCAATCTTATTAAAAAAAAAGGTGGAAACCAACACACAGCCCAAATCGCTGGTCCTAGAGACATGAAACTTGGAGGGTGTGTTCTTTGTGAATAGTAAGTATCCACTAAGAACGGATTTTTGGGAGTTCCACCCCTAAAGGGGTAAAATAAGGCATGGAAATTTATATGAAAGTCCGTCAGTTTTGAAGTTAGGATCTTCAAATTTTGTGTTTAGGCTGATAATTGAAAATAATTTATGCGTGTGAGACACGTATAAATTATTTTTTGATAATTTTACCCCCAAAGGGTTAAAAATGGGGATGAAGTTGTGTATGGAAAGTACTAATTTTCGAAGTAAAAATCACAAAATTTATTATAGAGGCTTATGGTTGGAAGCTAACGCAACGGTGTTATTAGAATTTCAAACCTTAAGGAGTGAAAAGGGGGATGAAATTCATTATTTTTCAAGTTAAAATAACAAATATTTTGGCTTATGGTTGGAAACTAACAGAACGTAAACCATTGTTTTTTGTTTTATTTCAATCCACAAGGGAAAAGGGAGATGACGTTTTGTATTGAAGTTGTTCATTCGCTAAATTTTGTATTCAAGTAAAAATAATATAAGTACACGTGTACCGTTTCTAACTTTTCATAGAATGAAGCGCTTGCGATGAAACAAAACGAAATGTTACTCCAACTTATACAAATACACAATATTTATTTAAATATAAGGTCGTGGGACGGACTGGGCTATCAACACACAGCTCAAACCACTGAACGGATTGGGCTGAAATTTGGTACATACATAGTTATGACGTAACCATCCGCTAAGAAGGGGTTTTTGGAAATTTGACCTTTAAGGAGGTAAAACGGGGAATTATTTTTGTATGAATAATCTTATTCCAAGATTTAATAAACCTCAAACATGGCATGAATACTCACGTAAGTAAATTATAAAGTTTTCATTTTTTGTTTTTTCAAACTACCCCCTTAAACGGGTTTTGGGGATGTCAAAGTTTGTATAGAAGAATTTTAACGTGCGATCCGATTAACTCGAAACTCGGTATTTTATATATACCTTGTACGGTTCACGTACAATATATTAAACTGCATACGCAGCAACCTACTTACTTTATTCACTTATATTAGCGATAAACATATTTTTAAATTAGTTGACAAATTACTACAAGCGCGAGCGCTGCGGATTAGCATCCAAATCTTTACTTGTAAATCGGGCTACTTAATAAACTTTCAAGTGTTACTAAATCCGTGGTTTCCGTTAACTCACCTAAACTAACTTTAACTACTTCAAGGGAGCGATCTATAACTTATTGTACAAGTGTAAGGTGCCTAATACTTCTGGACCTTACATACCTAATGCTCACAAAATATAAAGCCTTACATGTGTTTGGGTTTATTCAAATGTAACCCTTACGAGGCAAAAGGGGGTAATTAAGTTTTTAGGGAAGGATTTTACTGCGCGTCATGATAAACTCCAAAGTAATTGAATAAAACATGATTTAATATTTTCAAAATAAATTCGTTTCGGGGTGAAAAGGGGGAGACAGTTTATATCAAAATTATGTTTCCTTTGATTAATAAACTTGAAAATTGACCCGGATATTTTCTTAATAAATAAGACGGCCGTAAAAATAAATTTTCGAAAACCTTTTAAAGGGGGTGTTGAATTTTGTGGGGGGAAATAATTGAATGGAAAGATTTTAACGCGCGGTTCGATTTACTTGAAACTCGGTATTTATATTTAAGATCGGAAATAAACGGAAATCTAAAAGAGGTAGTCAATTTTAGAGGGGATGATTTTATGTTTCGGTTTGGTGCAAAAATGGCTGAACGGATTTAGATGAAATTTGGTAACATACATATAGTTTATAATCTGCATTAACACATACACGTACTTTTAATTCTGGTGGTACTTTCTCGTGACATTTTTTCCGACATCCACGCGGGCGAAGCCGCGGGCAGAAGCTAGTAAACTATAATTTTCTTGCTGTGAATATTTATTTTATACTTAGAAGCCAAACAATCTTGTTAGTTTTTTATAATTATCCTAAAAAAGACAAAAATAGAAAATATTTCAATTACGTAACTGTCTTCAACATGGAAAAAAAGATGGAGAAGAATAGTCACACATACAAGCAAAATGAAACTTCATTTTGCTTGTATGTGTGACTGTTTCAGAATATTCATGCAAATTAACACAAAAATAGGGAGCCTCCTCTTATTGAGAAATCCAGTTGAGGTAAAGAAGGGGCTTATGGCTAAGTAATAACAGCCGCACATCCATCTTTACACACCAAGACCTCTCCGTGCCTCGGAAAGCACGTTACGCCGTTAGTCCCAGCTGTCATTTGTAGATCATTGACAGTTGTTACGGGTTGTCAGAAGCCCGAAAGTCTGACAACCAGTCTTACCAAGGAATATCGTGGTACCCAGTAACTGGGTTGTGGAGGTCTGATAGGCAGTCGCTTCGTGTAAAATACTGGTATTCAGCTGCATCCGCGAATAAACTAAGCAGATGATGATGAATGAGCAATCCAGGATTTCCAATGAAAAGTTTTAGCTAAGTATGGCTTGGGTTCTTCATGGCAAAGTAGTTTTCTGTGGCATATACCACAGAAAGCAAAGGCATTTACCGATTATCCTAAATTACTATTCCATTTTTGAATTCCTTGCCAAAACCTTTTCCGTCTCATTACAAAACTATAGTCCAAGCTTGAACCGTCGAGCCAGTTTTTGTATTTTAAACTTTATTCCAACTCAAGTGAAGTTCTTTTCTGTCTGTTCAGGGATCATGGCGCGACGCGTCAGTCAGTGGTCACGTGCTGAACATCCCCAACGTGTCTCGCTGGCACACCGGCAAGTACGTCTGCTTGGCCAACAACGGTATGCTGCCCTCCGCCAATCAGACCACTGATGTTGAAGTGCATTGTAAGTATAACAAACACACATGGAACAGGTACTGTACGTTTAATGCGTTAAGGATGACAAGCTCATGAACAATCTCATATAAGTGCGATACTGCAACATCATTCTAAATCATAGAAATGCTTGCTAAAACTTGCGTTTTTTATTTCTCCGTAAACAACAGGAAAAACAACGGTTGGTCCAACAAAAATAAGCACCCAATACGACTAAAAAGAATGAAAATTGGAATAACCATAGAATGACGACGATAAGACGTAAAGAGGATAATTTTTACATGAATAAGGGTTATGTTTTAAAAAATAAACTGTAGGTAAACGTATTAATAAATTAGAAAATCTTTTCTCAAACATGCTTGGAAATTCGAGCATTATTTTGACAACCACAGTTGACATCCTTCTTCGAGTTATATCGAAATTGCTGTACTGGCCAAATACATGCGAGCAGCGGCCGCCAAAAGTTGTATGAAAATCCATAATATATTATGTGTCGTGGTTTAGCGGCCAAATAAATTACATAGTAAACTCAGCCTCGCCCGAAACACAGGATTACCTAGTTCAGGCACGTAATTCATAAGAATATAATTTACATTTAAGCAAAACTGTACACATTTTTATACCTTGTAATTTTGAATAAATATATTATATTATATTATATAGTTATTATATATCTGTCGTGTAATTTAAAAATGGAACGATCTTTTACTCCGAAACAAGGTAACCAAGGAGGTAACTTATCAAAGGTTTGATTTAAATTTAGAACTGGTTTGCAAATAGATAGCTGTTTATTGAAAATATAAACAAATGAACACATTGGGGCGTAAAAATTATCGTTGTTCGTCATTGAATCTGGAATTTTGATACAATTTACTTTGTTTGAATTTCCGCGCATTGTTTGAGAAAAGCAGTATACAAGCCTTGGCCGCAACCAGGCATTGATGGACTCACGTATGTGCCTCGGTTTCGCCTCGGCCCACATTTTCACGTTCATCCATACCTAAATGCAGGACGCTTGCAGTAATGTACTGTACTACTACTTTTAATCGTATTACTTGTATTGTTTCAGTCAGTCCTTACATACGGGTGCCGAACAACGTCGTCTACGTCACTAACAAGACTGTTAAGATTGAATGTGAAGTAAGCTAATCAATCAATTCATTATTACTTTCGTGACACCTGTCAAACTCTCTAAGTCCGTCAACGAACATACGGGCCCGTCTTAAAATAAACATTTTCGTACGAACATTTTAATTTTACATTCGTTTTGACGGATCAACTGTCAAATCGTGTTGTCATTCATTTTAATTTTTTTCAAGTTTTCAATTCAAGTTCATTCATTCTAAGTTAGGGCCCCAAACGAATCTTATGTCCGTACTTCCGTAGACACTGGCAGAATAGTCGACATCGGCACAGTTGCGAAAGAAGAAAAAAAAACCGTTAGTGATACGGAGTAGGAAACTACGGATTTCGTGGGTAGAGAGTAGACCCCTAATATACGATAATCAACTGGAACAAAAATCAAATCCTTTGCCATGAGTTTAACTTTGTTCCAGAAACAGGGTGTTACTCTTACTGAAATTCAGTAAAAAATTATGGCAGGCTTGCCAGATGAAATTAAAATCATTGTCTATGTGCTTGTATAAAGCTACATGACTTCAAGCCAATAACACTTTATTCATTTCCGTTCTCAGATCCAAGCTTGGCCAGAACCGGTGCTAGCTTGGGAGATCGACGGCATCACTCTTGAAGGTCTGCGGTACAGAACCGAGGTGGCGCCGACACGAGAACCATGGCGCTCGATCATGAGGCTCGAGATCCCAGGAGTCAGGGAACAAGACTATCGAAAGTACAGCTGCGTAGCCAAGAATGAGCTTAATAACCAAACTGTTAAAGGACATATTACATTGATGAGTGAGTTTGAGATATTTTTTAAAGTGGATAGTTTTATTCGAGCTAGTAACTGAGGTTGGGTAGGCAGACGCTCGGCTCCATGTAAAATACTGGTATTTAGATGCATCTGGATAGATTTGAAGTCGACCCAAACACAGTTGACTACTAGGATGATGAGTTTCATTCAAGCCGCACATTAATCTTTCTCAAAAAAAATTTGTTCCCGTTTAGAAAATCTTCTCATCTCTTTTAAAATACCACAATATGCAACAAACTCAGAGGCCATTTGAGATCGTTGTTGTAGAGTTCCATCCATGAATGTATGACAATGTAACCTTATTCAGCCGGATTGTCTTAGTAATCAGGCTGAGATCTGTAAACGTCACATGACAGACATGCTCCCGTCTCCCTCTTGCACTAGTAGTTTGACACTTGTGCAACAGTAACAGGAATAACGCGAAGTCAAAGTACGTACGTGCTGAGTAAAGTTCGTAGATATTGGCCTCAGAGTCCAAAAAGATCATCATCTGCCTAGCCTTTACCAACTATGTTGGGGTCGGCTTCCAGTCTAACCGGATGCAGCCCGACTGCCTATCTGACCTCCACAACCTATTTACTGGGTAACACGATATCCCTTGGTAAGACTGGATGTCTGAATTTCGGGCTTCTGACGACCCGTAATTGTCAAATAGATCTACAAATAACAACTGAGACCAACGGCTTAGCGTGCTTTCTGAGGCACGGACGGGCCTTGGTACGAGTATGTAAAGATGGTCACCCGTCCACGGACCAAACGCGGCATGCGTAGCTTAACCTGATCAATCAACCCGTGCGGCTGTTATTACGTAACCACAAGCCAAGGAGTCCAAGAAGATGGGAAGCATTAATATCTTATCACCAATCCGTCAACTAGGCTGGCCATTCATTGCAAAGGCCATTAGGTGCCTCATTCAGCAGTAGACTGTTTTTATAAGTTAATATAATTGAATTTATAATATTAAAATACTTACTTAATAAAGAATCCATGGCCTTCATCCAGGTCCAGGGCCAAACGGTCAGGTGCCAAAGCAGCAACCCGTGGAGTACGGCTCGCGGCCTCCGACCCTGACTTCTTATGAGGAGTTGTGTGAGGTGCAGCGCTGCCCTACGTGTCCAAGATGCGACCGAGCCCAGCTGCTTATAACTCCTATGAATGGAACCGCTGGGCTGAAACCTAGGAGGAATACCAGTAAGTCTCACTCTCTTAGTTTTAACTGGAGAAGGAACTCAAAGTCAAACTCAATGCCAAACTTAACTTTGAGTTTCTCCGAGTTTGAGTTTATTTGCATTTATTTCAGTAAGGCCCCAACTACACTATCATAAAATTTATGATAGTGTAATTGGGGCCTTACTGGGATCAAAGAATTTGACAGGTCATTTAATGTCCTGTCAAATTCTTTGATCATAGTTAAATGATGCTGTTCTTCATTTTTACCTATAAATATTTTAGACTTAAGATCATACTCGTATAAACGTCATACTAAGGGCCTAGTACTACCTCAAATGGCTTAGCATGTTCCTACGTTATGTCGAAAATACTGCAGCTTTAGTTTTGAAATAAATACATGGTAAAGTTGAGGATTAATGTTAAGTACTATGTTTGACGAAAACACGATTCCATAAAATTTTCTTAATAGAAAAAAAATCCAAAGTTACCTCCAAACTGAACAATAAACGTATGAATGGTATTCAAAAAATACTTCAAATAATGAAACTTTGCATATTAACTGAACTATTTTTTTTAAATTACCATTATTTTCACCGTAAAAAGAAATAAACTGAAATATCGGTGCCTTGGAGTCTTCGCCCTGCCATTGCCACCCTGTCTCGCTTGCTCGCGTGACCGCGGGCAGTAGTGTGCGAGCGAGATGAAGAGTGAGGTGGCGCTGAGGTAGTATAGACTCTTATGTCAAGATGGATAGCGATTATAGCGCCATATTTGAGGTTAGACAGATATGATCATCTTTGTACGCTTGCTGTCAAATAAGATCCCTTGACTATGAAAATTTGAATCAATACGTAGATATTATACCGTCATAGAATATAAATAAAAAACCGGCCAAGTGCGTGTCGGACCACGCACAATGAAGGGTTCCGTAATTGGGATGAATTTATCTCAAAAACAAACTTAACATTGTAGTTGAAAAACATGCTCTCCCATACATCGATATACGTTACGGTCAATTCTCCAACTGCAAATTTAAGTTGGTCGACTATTACTCGTTAACTTGTTAAGCCTACTTATCTGTGATAGTTTTCCTTTTAATTTCGTTATGTATAGGTAGGTACTACTGCCATGATTTTTTTCACATATCAAAAACCAACCATTTAGCTGGCAGGGGGGACACTTGACTCGAACAAAAAAAAGCGCTTTAAACCTAAATATTACGCTTTACGCTTGTTTTTCATGTATTTTATAATATTAATATGTATACCCATGCCAAATTAATCTTTCTAGTACTAAGCGTCTCTGAGCTAAGCCGGACGGACGGACAGACAGACAGACAGACGGACGTGGCGAAACTATAAGGGTTCCTTATAGTTTCGAATAGAGATGTACGAGTCATTTTTAGGGTTCCGTAGTCATACGGAACCCTAAAAATGACTCGTACATCTCTGATCATATTTCTATGACAGTCCAATATGGCTCTTAAACCAATTACAGACACTTTTGAATTATCAAGGAGTCGGTCAGTCAGAAAGATAAAGGTTGTTGCCCATTTCAAAGCGTAGTAGGTTCCTATGGAGAAGAACGGGCAAGAAACTCCATAAACAGTTGAACACTCTTGTAACTCTGTCAAACGTCGTGGGTAAACCTGTATGGTATTAATGAGTAACACAATTATTTTCGGAATACCTATTTGATGAGAAGACGAGCGTAATCCAATTCACACGTAATAGCAATTGTTGACCCTCTGAAGGCAAAATCGGAAAAAATACCATTCCGCGTTAGACAATCCTATCTACTGAACTTAGTCTAAATTGGTAATCCTACAATTTGTTGTTTGTATAAGAAGTTGCGTTTCTTGCAGTAGAGATGGGTTGTAACAGGTTAAACACGATATCAGATTATCACTGTTACTGTTGCACGAAAATAACAGATCAAAATATCTGATATTAATTAACCGCCTGATATTTTTGTACGGACGATAAATACGTATTTAAATCTCAATTGAATATCTTCTTTATTTATTTTCATTTAAAGTCGAAAATCGTATCCGTTTATTAATATTTTTTTTAGTTATCTGGTTAGACTGGAAGCCGATCTTGCTATATTCCTTCGTTTGTGATTATGTATGTAAGGTAAAAGTTTGCAGTCCGTGGGGACTGTTATAAGGAATTAACAGTAACAGCCATGGTAACAGTCTTTGAAATTATCTGTTTCTTAAAATTACAGACCCTCAAGGTCTGATATTTTAAATAACAGTTGGTAGGTAAATTTATATTGGTAGGAACAATTGTTATTTGTTATTTTTAAATATCTATTATTTCTATCTGTTACGATAAAGACGCCACACCCCTAGTTTGCAGGCAATCATAGGTATTATTAATAATACTAGAATATATACTATAGAAATAGTGTGTTATTATCTCACTGGAAGGCAAAGGCCTCTGCTCATACACAGAAGGCACAAGCATTGATCACCACGGTTGCTCAAGACGGTTTGGCGATTTCAGATGCGTATTAAATATTATATAAGTCCAGGATTCCTCACTATGTTTACCTATATCGATGTCAGTAATATCCAATAAATCAGAAAGTACATATAAATTGAACATTTCGTGATGGCTCAGTGGTTATAAGGCCTCGACTCGTGGTACGGGTTTTTAAACTAGCTACCTATTTAGTTGTTTTTTTTTTCTTTTTGGCTTCGCATGGTTTGTGCATTTAGCCAGTGTCATGTAAAATTAGGTAACAAGTACAAAGTTGTATAAATAATTATGAAATGAACTCCATTCAATGCTTGATAAAGATGATAGATGATATAGCCCCGCCCACCCCTTGAGTTTCAGTAAAGAGTTACTGAAACCTCGCGCGGACTTCTAGAGAGAACTTAAAGTGATGTTGCACTGTTTTGTTTCATTTGCCTACACTAATGCAGGTTCACGGAGACTTAATGGTTTATAATCCACCACTATTACACATTCATCGGCTAAACACAAATTTTAGAAAATAAACAAAACTACTAACATGACGCTTCACTTTCCCGCCAAGAAGCCCAAGCTCCTAATTGAAACTTAAAAGTTTAACACTACTATTCAAAGTCCTGCGTTCACAGATTGCCAGCTGTATGCAATTGGTAAGCCAGTTTACCACCGCTACAAAGGAGAATTGTTTGGAGCCTGGCTCAGGGATTCAAACGGCTCTGATGCTCAGGTGAGCTTACTTATATTTCTGATTGAAACCAAGCTTCGGTGAAAGAGAACAGCCACATTATATCTCGAAAAACGTGAATGTTATATTAAGGATGCGTCTCAAAGTATTTCATCTGTAGCCCAGTCCATACAAAATGTAAATTAGTTTATGTTAGAAAGGCGGCTTAGGCCCGTATTACAGAACCTTAATCAAGACAATACAGGGTGGAAGGGACATCCTGTTACCATGGATTCTGTACATCATTCTTGACCCCCATGCGTTAAAATTTTTCGGCGGTTATTAAAAAAAAATCGCTTTTCTATACATTTTGACCGACTAGGTATTGCACTTCTGTAGGAAACAGCTGTTTTTTTTTTAATTACCGACGAGTCAACGCACGGGGGTCAAGTATGATGTACTGAATCCATGGTAACAGGTTTTGCGTATGTCCCTACCACCCTGTATAGCATATGGCTCTACACGAATTTTAAGTAATGCTTGAATTTTGAGTAAGGTTCTGTAATACGGGCCTAAAAAGCTTCATCAACAGAATAGACCCAACCAAGCTATATGCCAAGCTTTGAAATTAGACCAACTTTCTTTAGGACCGTTGATTATGAGCTGATAATGGTTATGATTCGTTACATTATTTCAGAGGGAGAAACTGTGGACTACTCAAGAGACTGACGTGGAAAGACTGAGGGAGTACAGAACTAAGGCAAGCTTCAAGGCAGACCATGTGGACGAGTATCACAAACTGCAGAAACCGTTCTTTGTAAGTATATTAACTGTCCACATTACGTATCTACGTGATTTTTTCCTGGATGTCACATTACATTACAAGAGTAGTGGGACTCGCGGGCTCCCTGGACTTGCCAGACATATATTATATGTACCATAGCTCGAAGAGTTCTTTAAAGTTAATACTTAACCACCATCCCTTTTGCTTTCCTTAGTGATTCTCTCCCTTCAAAGATGAAGAATTTATTTCATTAATGGAAACTTCCTCTCGGTAAACAATAAAGTATAACATCACGCCTGTAATCCCCGAAGGATTAAGCAGAGGTGTACCCTATTGTATGTTATGTTTAAGTCCCATTTAGAGGGCGAACATAATACCATCACCCGGGCACAAATAAAAAAATGATAAAAAAAAAAATGTCTACGTTAAGGTATTTATATATGGGCCTGTATTGCCTGAAAATAAATCCAAACTCCAGGTTGCTACTGAGAAATTCCTGGTGGAAATGGAAAAAATCAATAACACTTTGCCCGACCCTGGTATCGAACCTAGGGCCTCATGCTCAGTAGTAGCGCTAGGGCCTAAAGGAACCTGCCAGGGTTGCGAGTTTGTCCGAAAGGGATATCGTGGCCCTGGCACACAGGCAACGGGAGGAACACGGGTGTGTTTTAGTCAGTAAAAATCTGACACGCCCTACCCCTCCGCCCAGAGAGGGAGAAGTTATTTGATAATTTCCCACCCAAAAAAAAAAGGGCCTAAAGGACCAACGAGGCAGTATAACTTAAAATTAATAACCAGGATTTTACAATCCACAGGGCAACGGCCATATTGTATACAGTGGCTCGTTCTTCTACCAGGCCAATGAGTCTGGCAACCCTGGTGACATCATCCGCTACGACCTGACGCAGAGCCGCATCAAGTCTGTGAAGCTGCCAAACGCCGAGGGTAGACTGTATGCAACACAACATAATCAGGTAACACGATAAGAGCTAGGCTGTGTCAATAGATTTGTGCTCACCTGCACCAGAGTAACATGCTTTCAATCACAATCTGAATATGATTTTGAAGGATATTCCTAATCCATTGCTTCATATAAAAGAGTACCTTCTCAACTAATTGCCTACTCATATAAGAAGTCAGGAAATAAAAGGTAAATTTGCCAAGTTTGCAGTTCTTTTTCAGGAGTTTTCTTAGGAAAATGGTTTGCAGATTGTTGGGGGAGAGCAGATAAGTGATTAGGTATATTATATAAGATACGAGTATATCATAAGATAATTGTAAGTTACTTTATATGTACAATTAGTGAAATTTAAGTGTCCGCACTAATAAACCTAAATTGTAGAACTGTATGTTCTGTTCCCACAAAACAAACCGTCAAAACGGTTTTGCGGGGCAAAGTCCTTAAGTCAGATTTTTGTAAACATTGTTTTTTTAATAAATAAATAAATAATAGGTTCGAAAAATTTGTCTGCTCGACAAAGTTAATAACGCAATGAATGTTGTTGAACTGTTTTGACAGTTCAACAACATTCATTGCGTT
This sequence comes from Tiliacea citrago, assembly GCA_963921375.1. Classification (NCBI taxonomy): domain Eukaryota; kingdom Metazoa; phylum Arthropoda; class Insecta; order Lepidoptera; family Noctuidae; genus Tiliacea; species Tiliacea citrago. The sequence goes on from OY992799.1 coordinate 5,533,748, forward strand.
ATTAACTTTGTCCAGTAAGCCATTGCTACTGTAACTGTGTTACGCAATTACTTCGCTGATGACAAAAAAAAACAGTTTTTTTTTATCATCAGCGAAGTAATTGCGCTTAGAAACAAAGTTAAGGTCTCTTGTGCCTGTAAATGGTAACCACTTCCTTAAATCTGTAATTCACACATATTCAGTGCCGGGAGCCCTCCTGGAGGGTTCACTCAAGTCGCATATGGGATGCCGGGAGCCCTAGCGGAGGGCTCATTTTAAATATCCGTTTTTCTTAGCGAATACAGCATTATAAACTGTGAAAATAAAATCAGTTGTATATTTTAGCAAGATTTAATGGTGTACTCGTTGGTTTTCAAATACAAGCATTTTTATTTTTATTTTTATTCATATTTTTTTTTTTTCATTATAACTTGCTTTATGTATGGCGGCATAGCGTGTGAGCTCTACGAAAAGTGAGTGGAGTCGAAAGTGTTAATGGCGACACAAATAGATTCGATGGTGGTATATTACCCAAGCGGCCGCCGAGCGCCAGATAACAACACAACACCATCAGCGGTGGTTTTTGTTTGGGTAAAAGATATTGTCTGCACAAAAATCAAAACGCAGTAACACAAAGTGTTGCGGCTCAGCTCCCACGGCGTTAGCTCAAGGCACAGGGCACAGGGTTTGACTTTACGCAACCCGACCCACGTTGCCCAGTTCCAATTTCAATAGTTCATACAAAATTAAAAAGAAAATGCTCCTTAAGTTTTCCCGAATTTGAAAATTATCCCGGCAACTTTTCTTTATTTCCGTAAGAACCTGATTCCGACTATTTCAAACAATAAATACCCAAATCCAGCTGGTCCAGCTGTTCTCAAGTGATGCGCTTACCAACGAACAGCATTTAGTTGTTAGGGTTCCGTACCCGAAGGGTGCCAAACGGAACCCTATTACTAAGCCTCCGCTGTCCGTAACGTCTGTCCGTCTGTCTGTCAGCGGGCTGTATCTCATGAACCGTAATAGATAGACGGTTGAAATTTTCACAGATTTTGTATTTATATTGCCGCTATAACAACAAATAATAAAACCGGTGAAGTGCGAGTCGGACTCGCGCACGAAGGGTTCCGTACCATTATCTATAAAAATGGCAAAAAAATCACGTTTGTTGTATGGGAGCCCCCCTTTAATATTTATTTTATTTTAATTTAATTATTTCTTTTCAAAGTGAATATTCAGGGAAATATTCTGTGAATATTTTAAGCGTCTACCTGTTGCCGTTATCAATATCGAGCAAAAACGAGCAAAAAGATCACGTTTGTTGTATGGGAGCCCCTTTAAATATTTATTTTATTCTGTTTTTTAGTATTTGTTGTTATAGCGGCAACAGAAATACATCATCTGTGAAAATTTCAACTGTCTAACTATCACGGTTCATGAGATACAGCCTGGTGACAGACGGACAGACAGACAGCGGAACCTCAGTAATAGGGTTCCCGTTTTACCCTTTGGGTACGGAACCCTAAAAGCTGTTAGTCGTAGAGGACTGCACGTCAGAAGAAAAAACTTCTTAGCTTCAAAAACTTGTAAACATTTGTATACATATATGTATCTGAGCGTGACGGTCACGCGAGTTCAGTACTTTTTCCCATCCCAAAAGTGCCTAGTATGCTTGAAGACGTTTTCACTTCAAAAATAAAATTAAGTTAAAAATTAAAGGAGGCCATACAAGAAACGTGTTTCTTTCGGCGTTTTTTTCTAATTATTGTACGGTGGTACGAAACCCTTGGTGTGCGAGTCCGACTCGCACTTAGCCGTTTTTATTATTTATAGATTATTATATATTTAGTACAGCAAAGTCATAGTCAAAATTAAGTTAATCCTGGCACCCCCTTTACTTTGTCCTTCCTTGCTTCCCATGTTTGATGGCCAATACCTAAGTGGTCATTTGTAACGTTATTAAACCATAACGGAAAATAATTTAATTATAAAAATGTTTCAGGTAGATTTCAGTGCTGACGACAACGGTCTATGGGCGATTTACTCAATAGAGTCATCCAATAATACCGCTGTTGCTAAGGTATTTAAAAAATAATTTGTGGTAGTCCAAACTATTATGTTTCTGGCTCTACTATTAAAATATTGTTTGATTTCAGCTCAGTTTTGATCCTAACAAGGATGGGTTGAACATTGACTACGTTTGGAATATATCGTTGAATCATAAACAAGTAAGTACAGTTCAGCTTACTTATTATTTATCTAAGTTACTTTTCATCCGGTCTCCGTATGGATTGAGGAAAGGAAAATATGAGACATGGCCCCTCAAACCACGGACACTTGAGTTTTTGTTAGTTTTTGTCTTCCATTCGACATCTTTCACTGGAAGTTTCACGTCTAAACACAAAATGAACCATAAGTGAAAAATTCGTTCATTAGTGAACGGACAATGTTAGATTTCAATCTTTCACTCGCCCACCGAATGATCGAAAAATGAAATGAACAGATGAACGTTCGTTCATGCAATTCTGTCGGTGTCGTATGAACATGGAGCGAGACCATAGATATAAGAAAGAAGAGTGAAACAAATTTGAAAATACACTCGAGCTTCTGATATCATTTTTACCAACAATCAAAGAATTAGGTTCTTGATTTGTTAGTTTATAATCAGTAAAAAGCTAGATTATAATTATCTTGTCTTGAATTAAGTTTTACCTTTACATTCAAGGCTATGCATAGAACAAGATAATTACGTTATTCTTGCACAGTCAATCATTAATACAGTCCTCATCGAAAGTTCACATCGTCCACCTTATAATCTTTATGAAGCTTCTGATTTTTTTTTGTGTTTGTGTACTACATTTTGCAATAAGCGCAATGCACGCAAAGTTATAAACTAATACTAGACTAAGTAACTATGTCACTAAAGAGTACCTACATGACCCTGTTAAGTCGCAAAATTAACTCATAACTGTTGGAATCCCAACACTAAATGTTACTAAATACAAATGCTACAGACATCCCTAGCGTGCACTCTCAGTCAGTAGCCATATTCATTTGAATGTCTCGTTCACTTTCCTCTGGGGTCGGGCATAGACTAATATGGGGTCGGGCCGCGACAAGTCGACAACGTGCTCCTGCCTAATTGATTATTGGTGAGAATATATACTTCATTATTCAGAAAAACTGGCTGTTTCCTTACTGCGAGTACATCCCCACAATAACTAGGATATCATAGATCGACGGTCGATCTTCATTGACCGTCCACAAAATTACAAATAGTTCATAACGACTCATTGATTCAAAGCCCATCATAATCTGTTTATCATTCCTAGGTAGGAGAAATGTTCATAGTATGCGGGGTCCTGTATGCCCTGGACTCAGCCACAGAGCGAGAGAGTAAGGTCTCTGTCGCCATAGACCTGTACCTCAACAAACAGGTCGAGGTTGCTCTGCAGTTCTCCAACCCGTTCCGGACGACCACCCAGCTCGGATATGATCACATGCATAAGGTTCTCTTTTTTCTGGTCCTTCGAGATGCATTTTAATCTGTAGTTGATTAACTTGAAAAATAATGCTTTTTACGAGAAAATTAATTAATATTTTCCCACCTAGTGTGGGTAATACGAGACAGTAGACAGTTTAATTGTCTATACTTGTCAAAAATAATAGGCCCGTTTTGAAATTTAATTTGAATCGATTTATCGTGAGTATCGAGTACCGAGTTACTATGGTTACTTCACTAGTTACGTCGCGATGGTCAATCGCGACGTAACGGGCCTATTGTTTTTTGACAACTTTAGTTGAGTAATAACACAATCAAGCCGTGACTGAAACTATTACATCCTGAACAAAAACATCAAAGAACAAAATATTTGATCTAGTGACGGAGATTGAATACAGGATATACAAACACATAATATAGGTAATCAGCCTATAATGTTACCACTGCTAGGACACAGACCTCTTCTCTGTGACAGGAAGAGGGCCGTAAATCCACCACGCGAGCCCAGTTGGACGATGTCACATCTCTTCGAATTTTTGGTTTTATGACATGGATATGGTTTCCTCACGATGTTTTCTTTCACCGTTTTGAGAGCAGTGGTGATGAAATCATTTGCACAGACTAAAAGTGCCTGCTTAGGATCAAACCCACGACCTACAAGTTGCAGCTGGGCCACCACTGCTCCAGTACAGGATTTAATGCTAATTAATTTGCAATGTAGTCTTCCTTCTTTCGACTTTATTAATTACCTTTAATTTCAGGAGCTGTACTCTTGGGACCGGGGGAACCAACTCACGTACCCTGTGAGATACAACGAACTGCCTTGATTAAGTATCTAATGTGAAAATATTTTTATACCAACATTTTTGCAAATACATAATCTTTTAATTAATCTTTTGTTTGTATTCATAATGCGCCTATAATTTTCCCTGCTGCTGGGACACAAACCGCCTCGCTGTGAGAGTTTGTAGTATGTTTTGCTGTGCCGAAATTAGCTGAAAGTGAAATGAAGTGACTTCCGTTTGTGGTTTTAGATAAATTACCATTTTTACACCGTTATTTATTTCAAATCAAATCAAATCATTTATTAGCAGACAATAAAATCCAGCTTGTTAGTAATTACATACACATCTTAAACACTAGTGTTAGTAACAAACATTTAGCAAATTTTGGTAATAATTATTAATAATGTCAAAACAATCATATAATGTCAAAATCATTTATCATAATGTCAAAACTACCACTAACAGTGTCAACATCATTAGTAATACAATAGTCCTATCAAAATAGTCAAAATTGTATTCAATACTCAGCAATTACACATAAAAGCTTAATAACTAGTTGTGGGGTGAAAAAACAATCTTAAAATTCAAAAGAAGAACGGTACTTAACAATGATACTATAGTATTCAATATAATAGTAGTCAATAGTATTTATCCTTTTGAACCAGAGAGCACTACAAATAAATAAATTATTGAAATAAAGTGAATGAATAAATATGTCAGTCACTGCTACCAATAATAAAAAACCCTCTAACGGAAAAGGGTAGCACTAATTTACCTCTCAAGAACACTCCCATTGGTCCTACGTTACGAGTGACACTACTACTTCACTTCTCCGCAAGAGGGCGCTGCTGTCAAACTATAGAACTTACATGATAGATAGCGCCACCAGTTTTTATTATAAAAAATAGATTACTATCGACCATTTCATAATCTAATCAAGGAACTTTATTGAAAACTATCGGAAATTCTCCAACTTAATTGATGGCATGGCTACCCAAGTACCCGTGTATTGATGGAAAAGGCGACGGTCTTATCTCTTTGAACTTGCGTGATGAACCCATTGCCCGTTCAAGCATTATTTAACTAGAGGGGTAAACAGGAATGTCAGCTAAACATACTAACAAAAAGAAAAAGGTACGTACTTCGCTCGTATAGAGCATTTATGGGCAACAACCGGCCCGCGGGCCGGATCCGGCCCGCTGTAAGATATTATCCGGCCCGCGAGATATTTTGAAAAAACCTAATTTAAAAAATATTATCTACATTAGGTACTTATACTCACGGGAGTGACAGTGAGGCGGCAAACATCAAATTCTTTGATGTTTGCCGCCTCACTCTTTGATAATCGCCGCCACTCGGCTTGCTCGATCAAATTCTTTGAGATTTGCCGCCTCACGGGCTACTAGTATTCCAGATTATTCCTTCATTTTGCCTATATAAGTGGGTGGATGGCCCGAACGTTAACTTTCGATCCAGCCCGTCCCCAACTTGCTGTTTTTCCCCAACGACGCCCTAAGCCGAGGTTCGTACCCCACAGGGTGCCCTTAGAGCGCTGTCGTTTAGTTTATAATACTTATATTTACGCTCCTGGCTGGAGGCTTTAAGCTAATACCTTAGGGCAACCACAGGAAAGACCGGTTAAGCAGTCACGGCCTCTTAAGGTCAACTGCGAGATGCCACACCTAAAAAAAAAAAAAAAACTGAAGGTTAGTTCAGTTCTATTTGAACTACCGAGGTGATAACTTGGACAAGCGATATCCTAGCAAACTGCTCGAGCAGGCAACTTGCTTTGTGACTTTGTGTGCATCTTGAGTGGTTACTAACTATAGTTTGTTATTAAGTTTATTGAACGAAAAGTAAACAAAAATGATGTCTGGTGGAAAGAAACGAAAAGTAGATACACAAGGTCGCCAGTTTCAAGAAAAATGGACTGAAGAATTCTTTTTTATCTTGCACAATGGTAAGCCTATTTGTTTGCTGTGTAATGAATCCATTTCAGTAATGAAAGAATTCAATATAAAGAGGCATTACTCAACTAAGCATGCTACGCTGCATTCACTGACAGGACAATTAAGAACAGACAAAATCCAGAAGCTTATCGCAAATTTGGAAAAACAGCAACAAATGTTTCATAAACAAAGAACACAACTTGATAATGTTGTGAAAGCTAGTTTTATAGTTAGCTCAAAATTGGCAAAGGCTTTAAAACCATTTGCCGAAGGAGAATTTATCAAGGAGTGTATGTTAGAATGCAGTATTTTGTGTCCTGAAAAGAAAAATGAATTTAAAAAAATTAGTTTGTCAAGACGAACTGTTGTTCGATGTATAGAAATGATGGCTAATGATATAAAAACAACACTGACTGACCGTATGGCTGGTTTTGAATCATTTTCCATAGCATTAGACGAGAGCACCGATTTGTCTGACACAGCTCAACTGGCTATATTTATTCGAGGTGTTGATAAGGAGTTCACTGTTACTGAGGAATTGCTTGCTTTACAGCCGCTTAAAGGAACCACTACAGGAGAGGATATTTTTATTGAAGTTCAAAAGGTATTCACAAGTTTTGGCTTGCCATGGTCAAAATTAATTCGAGTATGTACTGATGGAGCACCTTCTATGGTCGGCTTACGTAAAGGTTTCATCGGAATTTTGAATGAAAAAGCAACAGAATTAAATGTGCAAAAAGATGATTTGATAGTCCTTCATTGCATTATCCACCAACATAACTTGTGTTCTAAGTCCATTCGACTCCAGAATGTTATGAATGTGGTAGTAAAAACCATCACCTTCATTCGATCCCGAGGGCTTAGCCATCGTCAGTTCAAGGCGTTTTTGGATGAAATATCAGCTGAATATAACGACGTAACATATTATTGTGAAGTCAGATGGCTGGGCAAAGGAAAAATGTTGAAACGGTTTTACGAGCTTAGAAATGAGATAGCAGACTTTATGAAAATTAAGTGACCCAAAATGGATATGTGACTTAGCATTTGTGGTCGATCTTACAGGCTATTTGAATGATTTAATGAAGGACAGTTAGTAAATGATTTGTACAGCCATTTGAAAGCGTTTCAGATCAAACTACGGTTGTGGGAGTCACGGATGCTGTCTGGTAATAGTTACCATTTCAACACGCTCTCTGCGTATGAAAATAATGCTTATGCTCAATATGTTGAAGAACTCAAGTTACTGTCGGAACAATTTTCGAACAGATTTAGCGACTTCAAAAACATGGAAGACTGTTTCAGTTTATTTGCTACTCCTACAAAATGTAATGTACAAAATGCTCCAATACACTTACAAATGGAGTTAATCGAGATTCAAAAAACTCACTCCTAAAATCCAAATTTGAAGACGTAGAGTTGTGCGATTTCTACAAAAAATACCTAGAAGAAGAGAATTTTCCGCAGCTTAGAAAATTCGCAAGAAGATTGATTTGTACGTTTGGCAGTACTTATAAATGCGAACAGTTCTTTTTATTGATGAAAGTTAATAAATCAACACATCGTACAAGACTGACTGACGATAATTTGGGCACGCCACAATTGTGGCGATAAGTCCCCTCTTTGAGGAGTGGCTGGAGAGGCGCCACGGCGTCATCACCTTCCGCCTGACGCAGGTCCTCACCGGACATGGATGTTTCGGGAGGTTCCTGTTTAGGATTAAGCGGGAGGAAACGCCCGGGTGTCACCACTGTGTGGATCGCCCGGAGGACACGGTGGAGCATACGGTGGAGGTCTGCCCAGCTTGGGCGGAGCACCGCCGTGTCCTCACGCGTCCGGGCCTGGTTCAGGCCATGGTTCGGAGCGAGAGTGCATGGGAGGCCGTCACCTCCTTCTGCGAAGCAGTTATGCTAGCGAAGGAGGAGGCGGAACGCGTGAGGGTGAGACAAGGTTCGCGCTCTCGCGCCCCTAGTCGCCGCAGGAGACGCCCCGGGCGTCGGGAGTCGCAAGCCGATTTCACGCCACCGCAGGCGCGGGCCTGCGGACGGTGAGCGATGGGTAGCTCGCCGTCCGATAAGGACCAGGCCCGGGTCGACGGCGCGTTGTGTTCCACGCGCGCCTCAAAGAGATGTCAGCACAAACTGACGGGGTCCGTTAGGACCAATGCCTGCCGGGGTTGCGAGTTTGTCCGAAAGGGATATCGTGGCCCTGGCACACAGGCAACGGAAGGAACACGGGTGGGTTTTAGTCAGTAAAAGTCTGACACGCCCTCCCGCTCCGCCTAAAAAAAAACGATAATTTGGAAAATTCTTTACGTCTTTGTATCAGTGGAATTAATCCAAATATCGATGGATTAGTTTCCCAAATTCAAGCTCAAGTGTCTCATTGATTTCGGTGTATTTAACTTTCGTAGTTTGTAACAATTGCAAATTTAACGATTTAATTATAATGTACCATTTTTTTAAATTTCATTTTGTTATTTTATTAAATTGTACTTTAATAACATTGTCGTATTATTTCATGTCTAATATCTATCGCAAAAAATATTATCACTACTTTAAAATGCACTAAGTACTGTTAAACGCGGCCCGCGAACGTATTTGCACGCTAAAGTTTGGCCCTCAACATGTCAAAGGTTGCCCATACCTGGTATAGAGCATGAGTATATTAGAAAACATAGAGCAGATGAGTAATTGAGCGAGGACCTGAGGACTACAAAATAGGTCATTTGTGACCCCGTTACTTAGAGTGAGGTTGCCAATGGGGGGAGCTAGGGTTATACCTTTTTATCACATGGTTCTAAGATTCGGAAAGCAAAAACAATTTTTACAAAAAACCAGAGTACCTACACAAACAAATTACTCATTTCTTAAAAAATATTCGAATGAGGCTTCTCACGTTAATGGCACCATAGATAATAGGGCAGACAACACATTTTTTCGTACCTAAAACAGCTCATGGAAAACATGTCGTTTTTCATCAGAATATTGCTGGTGCTATAAATAAATCCGATAATATTGAAATGGCACTAAACTTACTTCGAGACAAAAAATGTATAGTTGACTTTATATGTCTAATTGAAACCTTTATTAAATCGGGAGATGAAGAAAACATGAAATTAAAATCTTATAAATTAGTGAGTTGCTACTCCAGGAAAGATCAGAGACGTGGCGGTGTTTGCATACTAATAAGGCAAGCCATTGAATGTGATAACATAAAATGGTTAGAAAATATTACTCTTGAAAAACATTTTGAGATATGCGGTATAGATCTACATAAATATGGCATAAATTTATTTTGTGTGTATAGATCGCCAAATTCAGATGTGAACATATTTCTTAGGAAACTACAAATAGTACTAAATAGGGTAATAAATGACAAAGATAATAAATATAATAATATAATATGCGGTGACTTTAATATTGACATTAGAATTGACACTAAAAATAAAAATGAATTTATCAATATTCTGTACAATTATAATTTGAAACTCCATATAAATGAACCAACTCGACAAAAAACATGTATTGACAATATAATTAGTGATATAAAAGATGCGAAGGGGGAGGTACACGAATTAGGACTGTCTGATCACAACACGGGACAAACTTTGTCAATAACAAAAGCAAAAAATCTTGTTAAACAACATTGGTTTGTATATAAAAGAGACCTATGTATAGATAATCTGAATAAGTTTAATTATTATCTAAGTAATATACCTTTCTCAGAGATCCTTACTGAAAAAGACGTAAATAAAGCGTTTTCTTTGTTCCATGATGATATCTGTCTCTTTTTTAATCTTTGTTTCCCACTGATAAAAGTTAAAATGATTCAAAACTCTACAAACCCAAAATGGATTACAAAGGGCTTGAAAAAGTCTTTTTTAACTAAGCGAAAATTACAAAACGAATATTATAAAAACAAAAGTAGACAAAACAAGCTAAAATACACAACATATAGTAAAATATTAAGAAAATGTGTTACCAATATTCAAAGTAGTAAGAATAAACATACTATAGTAAAGCTAAAAACAAGTGTAAAGCCACATGGAAATGAACGACTAAAACAAAACAATGCAACCAATGAAATTAGGGAAATTTCGGATGGAAAATGCATGTTGGACAGTGGTGATGACATTGCAACATATTTCAACAACTTCTTCATAAACATCGCGAAACCAAAATCCGTCGAGCACCCAAAAAACAAACCACTATTGGGAAGAAGGTTAGCAAACTCCATCTATCTTGAACCAGTTGATAATGTTGACGTCTTTAAAATAACAATGGAGTTACGAAATACGAGTTCAGCAGGGTATGATGGTATTACAACTCGAATATTAAAAGATAATATATCTGCTATACTAAGGCCATTGACCTATTTAATAAATCTATCCTTGGAAAACGGAACATTTCCTGATGCTCTAAAGTTCTCCGTTGTAAAACCACTACATAAAAAGAGTTCGAAAACAGAAGCGGGGAATTACAGGCCCATTACTTTGGTACCGATTTTCTCCAAGATATTTGAGAAAGTAATGTGTGTTAGGCTTATGAAATTCAGACGAATATAAGACCTATATTCTCGCAAATAAATAAATTTCATTTCATTTCATATATTTAGGAGAAACCTAAGAGCGAAAAGTAGAACAAAAGTAACAAGTTTTGGTTTGGTTGCCATTTGCATATGTACCTACATCATCTTGAATCGGTTAAAGTAGGGACATATTATGTACTTCAATAGGTACTTGTCGGTGGCGTTTATTGATCTAATTAGCTACTAAAATATACCAGTTTGTACCTAAATATGGAGGTTCCTTGCCCATTGTTCAGGAATCCCCTGAATATATTAAGTAATATGTTACCAATGCCTTTGTAAAATGATTTGCCCGCAAAAATCAATGTTGTCTTCATAATGGTATTAACTACCAGACATCCTGTTTTATTTTATTCGTACCTTTACCTACCTACTACCTATTAAATCATTGAATTATAGTGCTTTTTGATAAATTTCTGTACATTATCATAATATCCATATTTCAGATGTCCGGCCCGGTCCCGTTTAAGGAAACTTGTTGTGTTCAATTTTAATGATTGACCAATTTAAATTTTTGATTCATGAGAACGTTTTTTTTTTTTGTTTTTTAACTTAATTATGTCAATGTATATTTAGTATGAAATCTGTACTCGTAATAGAGTGCGTTCATTATAACTTGCCGCATGACGCGATTGCTAGTACTGAATTTTGTTATTTTTTAATGGATTGTTGGCGGGAAAGTGAAGCGTCATGTTTAGCAGTTTGTTTTAATTTCAAAAATTTGTGTTTAGACTTTGGTCGAATATTAATGTGTAATCATGGTGGGTTTTTAACCATTAAGTGTAGGCAAATGAATTTATAGTGAACGCACTATAGCAAAAAAATCACAAAGAAATGATTTTGAATTTAGAGTCACCAAATGTTTTGGCAGCTCGTTTTAACCTCCATCTATACTCAGATAATAGTAGATTATTAACCAAGGGGATAAAGCAGTGTATGAGATAAGCATTTATTAAAAATAATGACAATTAAAAGTAAAAGTTAACATTCGAAACATTGGTCCAATTATTGATAGAGAGAGTTACATTTTTGTTTGGTACATTTATTGTTGATGAGTTGATTTGAGTATTTCTCTGTTCTTGCGTCTGAGGAACTTGCGTTTCATTGTAGATAGTATACGTCGGAGATAGTGGTGGTGCATCGTGAGTTACGGACGAAGATAAGATGCCGGAAGTTGATGGTTGTGGCTCTGATGGATTAAGTTTTATATTTTTGTTAATTTGACTGCTTAATATGGTTTTATTCGCCATTGAGCTTTCGATATAACCTTCAGCTACTCTATCAGAGCTCCAACCACCGTGTCTTTTTATTGACGTAATATCCGCCCCTGAATCCGCCAAGAAAGTCGCCGAAGTTCTTCTAAAGCAGTGACCGGTGTAGAGTTCAACATCTTTAAGTTTTAAATATTTATCAATTTCCTTTGGCATATTGCTAATTTTATTTTTGCCGATGGCTTGTCGAGTACATTTCCCATTCCGATAGTTTATAAAAAACCTATTGTTTTCCATGTTGGTGGGACGTAATGCTTGGTATTTATGAATGATTTTAGTATATTGTCCTTGTACAATGAATTACCGGTTTTTTTTGTCTTAGTTTCCTATATATTAATCAGCAGTAACTCATTGGAATGATTTTCAACGTCCTCCACCTTTAAGTTTACAAGTTCACATCCGCGGCAAGCACCATTGAGTCCAAAAATTAAGGCCACCTATAACAAAGATAAAAAACAGGTAAATTTATAGAATAATTACCATTACTAAGATACGAAATATTCATAGTTAAATCATGTATACTTACTTTTGTGGCCAGAAAAATTTCGTCAGGAGCTCAAAATGTGGAAAATTTTTCCACATTTTGAGTCGTAAAAATTTTAGACTTCTTTGCGCAATGCCCTTCTGATTTTCTTTTTAAAAAAGCCAGTAATTTCGTGAATCTATTTATTTCAATGCTGTGTTTGATGCTTATTGTAGCATGTATTGTATTGTATTCGGATTCTTTGTCTTGGATAAATAATCAAAATAGACAAGAAGTACTGATTCTGAAATTGATAGACCTTTCGCACTTCTCCACGTTGAAAATTCTTCATAAGTTTTATAATTGTCCTTGTATTTTGTTGGAAGCAAATTATTTATAATTGCGGCAGCATTTGCACTGATGGAATCCGACAATTCACTATCACTGTCGCTTTGATTTAACATCGTAACGTATTTTTAGAACATTAACTTATTTATAAAAATAAATTAAAATAAACTTAATGTGCATGTATTTGAAGAAAACAAAAACGCGGCAAATTCCTAGACTAATATTCCTAGATTACTGGCTTTTTTAAAAAGAAAATCAGAAGGGCATTGCGCAAAGAAGTCTAAAAATTTTACGACTCAAAATGTGGAAAAATTTCTTAATGAAGCTCCTGACGAAATTTTTCTGGCCACAAAAGTAAGTATACATGATTTAACTATGAATACTTCGTATCTTAGTAATGGTAATTATTCTATAAATTTACCTGTTTTTTATCTTTGTGGCCTTAATTTTTGGACTCAATGGTGCTTGCCGCGGATGTGAACTTGTAAACTTAAAGGTGGAGGACGTTGAAAATCATTCCAATGAGTTACTGCTGATTAATATATAGGAAACTAAGACAAAAAAAATCGGTAATTCATTGTACAAGGACAATATACTAAAATCATTCATAAATACCAAGCATTACGTCCCACCAACATGGAAAACAATAGGTTTTTTATAAACTATCGGAATGGGAAATGTACTCGACAAGCCATCGGCAAAAATAAAATTAGCAATATGCCAAAGGAAATTGTTAAATATTTAAAACTTAAAGATGTTGAACTCTACACCGGTCACTGCTTTAGAAGAACTTCGGCGACTTACTTGGCGGATTCAGGGGCGGATATTACGTCAATAAAAAGACACGGTGGTTGGAGCTCTGATAGAGTAGCTGAGGGTTATATCGAATGCTCAATGGCGAATAAAACCATATTAATTTTATTTTATTTATTTATTTATTTGGGACAAACAAACAGTAACACATTATATCTGCGCAAATAATATAAACAAAGATATTATATAAATGTGAAACTCACACCGTTATCCACAGCATATACAATTAATATAACTTTACTAATGAACAATCTATGCGAGTAAGACTACAAGACTGTTCAAATAACTATACATCGGAATCCTTAAGTTTCTTTAACAAAGCAGAACGGAATCTATTTGCTGACACTGAGAATAAATCTAATTCTGTAGTTTCTGAACAAAAATCATTATAGTTTTTGCACAAGCGACGTAGAGGCGCCCGCAGACCAGCATTGGTGCGGCAATGGGACGCAGCAAAAAGAGGACGTGCGCGCAGCTCTCGTCTAATAACAGTTCTTGGGACACAGTAGCATATTTTATTAGTAATCTCAGAGCAGTTATACCTGTTATACATACGTCAAAAAGAAAATTAAAAAGCAGTCAAATTAACAAAAATATAAAACTTAATCCATCAGAGCCACAACCATCAACTTCCGGCATCTTATCTTCGTCCGTAACTCACGATGCACCACCACCACTATCTCCGACGTATACTATCTACAATGAAACGCAAGTTCCTCAGACGCAAGAACAGAGAAATACTCAAATCAACTCATCAACAATAAATGTACCAAACAAAAATGTAACTCTCTCTATCAATAATTGGACCAATGTTTCGAATGTTAACTTTTACTTTTAATTGTCATTATTTTTAATAAATGTTATTATTGTGTTAATTTTTTCGCAAATGGTACGAAAAGTAGAGTATTTTCCTCGGTGATAAAGCTGTCTTAGTCTTGGGTGAACTTAAATCCGCGTCAAATCGTCATCCGCGACAGAAGACACTGCTTTATCCCCTTGGTTAATAATCTACTATTAAACCTACAGTTAATTATCTAACTAGCATTTTCATGTACCTACATGAAATATCATGTACGTTAAGGTAATATTTCGTTCCTGCCAGGGTTACGAGTTGGTCTGAAAGGGATATCGGGGCCCTGGCACACAGGCATCTGAAGGAACACGGGTGGGTTTTAGTCAGTAAAAGTCTGACACGCCCTCCCGCTCCGCCCAGCGCGGGAGAAGTTATTTGATAATTTCCTACCAAAATAAAAAAATGGTAATATTTCGGTACACATAGCGAGTAGTTTCTATCAGTTTCTACCATAGTTTATTGAATTCAAGGCAAGGAACACAAGGCAAGTTCTGCTTCAATAACCAATTGGTAAAATATTCAAACGCTGTAATTGCCACCGTACCCGCATTTCGGAAATACCAGGCAGTATCCATATTTCAGTGCCTTTGTAATTATGTATTAGAGAGTAGCGTGTAAGGAAACTACCCCCACTTTATGAAAATACTAGGATTTTATGTGTTTGAGTTTATGATAGCGTTTCTATGATTTATTTTTATTGTTGTGTGATATAAAAGTGGATAGGTACGATCGCTATGGTTCCTTTTTGGTAGTTAGTATAAAACATTTATTTATTTAAAATTCTATTATTTTTATAACTGCTATTTATCCTGCTATTTGTACCTAAGAAGGACCAAATTTATTTTAATAATCAGTGTTATTCACAAGATTTAAACATGGATACCGCTGTAGAAGACGATCAAAACTACTTAAACTACTACCTAAATATCCTTAACAACACCTGAACACTCATCAAAACTAAAGAGGGCCAAAGGAGGCAGCAAACAAAAAGAATAGCTCACGCATAGTGACGGCGCGGCTCACATAAATTGTCGCCTCACACTAGGTGCGCCCTAAGCGCGGGCAGGCATTCTACGCTCATCTCAACCCCCCATTTTTCGCCACAATAGCTAGCAATACATTCCGTGACTTGGCAGAACCCGATGTCGAGATATTTGGCCCCCATCGCGCGATCAATACGTGCGCACAGCGCCATCTAACAGCCATCGCGCATCCAAATTGCAGTTTAATAGTTCATTAGATCCGGCAAAAATGGCGGGGACACGACATTTTAAATTCGGAACGCGGTATCGATTCGCGGGAGCGCCATTATGTTATAAGTACAGGTTTTAAAATAAGTAAAAACTTTTTTGCAGACGTTGGCTGAAACTGGCTGAAAGCCGGTTCGATTCCGGGTCAGGACTGGATACTGAGAGTTGGACCATTTTAGCCAAGTCAAGATACCTACTTACCGCAGTTATATAATAATGGTGATTGAACGAATTCCTGCTGTTCAACGGTAATCAGCTTTTTTAATGATTATTATATGGTAAGAGAATAAGTCAGTAGTTTTAAAATGTGCGTTTATAGCAATAGGAAGCATGTATCTGTGTGCAAATGTAAAATTTATTGTACTTTCGCTGCAGATAAATATAGTTTATTTTTCCGAAAATCGCCACTGTAAAACCTGCCTATGTATTTTAAAAACCTAATGAAAATATGTGTTTCAAGAAACATTGGACTGAAGCGCGAACAAAATATTTTTTTAATTTGCCAAGAAATTATACAGCCTATATGCTGCTTTATAGTCTCCATTTATAGTCTGTGGTGGTTTCGCGCCACCTGCTTCCCTCCCGACCGTTGTAATGAATGAATCATTCGAATTCAATTGATCACCGTTGTTAATTCGTAATCCTAATCAAACAGATTACCGTTTATTTGTTTACTTCGAACAGTTCGAACACGTGAAGCTTTTAAATGATTTAATTGTGTTAATCATGCAATTTGTCGATGTGCAAAAGTACTTCGTAATGGCTGATTGATTGATACCTACTTTGATTTATTTATGAAAGTGCCATTACCTACATACAGCTGCAGTTTTCCCGCGCAATTTAAAAGTCGAATGTTATAAATGAATTATTGTCAATTGCCGCGGGTTTTAGGGGGAGTTTTATAAAAGTTTCATATTGGTGCATGCTATTTTATAAGCAGCAGGCTGCATGCTACGAACACACAAGAAGGATGATTCCTTTATTTATTTATAAGATCAAAATCAAAATTAGTAACTGGTTAGTAGAGTTAACTCGCGCTAGGAAGGACCAAAAATATGAGCCTTCAGGAGCTACTTGGTTCGCCAATAATTTGTACATTTGCAATTTGAACAAAGTTATGCTTTATGGCTTTATATATAGATAGCGCGGCTGTCAGGATGCACAGAGCGGATGTTTTCTATTGTCTCTCGCAGAGCCTCATTCTTTGTAATCCATACTAACTTCTTTTTACACCAGACCTCAAATTTTGACTATCCACACCAGACATTTAACTGTTTCTCACATTTTTACTATTCCTCGAGTATCCACGCCTGGCATTTAGTCAAATAACCCCGATGTCTCAAACTTCCTGTGAGGATCAGTTGATCCTCACATGAAGTTTGATACATCGGGGTTATAGAGGAAACAGGAGGTCAGACTGAAGTATACGGACACTGTTTGTAGAGAGCTAACTCAGATAGAGAATATAAATAACGATGGTGATCCATATAACACGTGGCGCAGTCTCAAAGCAACCCTGTCTACGGCTGCGAATGAAGTTCTTGGTGTAGTAGAAAGACCAAAGCGTAATAGGTGGTTCGACGATGAATGTCACCAAACTACTGACCATAATAATGAGGCACATAGAATATTACAGCAGAAATACACTCGCAGACGTGTTGAGGAGTACCATGAGGCCAAAAGAAAATATCTCATGGGCAGAATACTTTGAAGAGCTGCTTAGTGGATCAGTGACTGCCGAATCATCTCCTATCGCTGAGGTTCGAACAGATGAGCAAAATACTGATGTTCTAGAGCTCACTCAGGAAGACACTGAATTTGCCATAACAAATCTTAATAAAAAAACCGGCCAAGTGCGAGTCGTACTCGCGCACGAAGGGTTCCGTACCATTATCTATAAAAACGGCAAAAAAATCACGTTTGTTGTATGGGATCCCCCCTTAAATATTTGTTTTATTTTAATTTAATTATTGATTTTTAAATTGAATATATAACTAAATATTCTGTGAATATTTCAAGTGTCTACCTGTTACCGTTATCAATATCGAGCAAAAATGACCAAAAAAATCACGTTTGTTGTATGGGAGCCCCCTTAAATATTTATGTTATTCTGGTTTTTAGTATTTGTTGCTATAGCGGCAACAGAAATACATCATCTGTGAAAATTTCAACTGTCTAGCTATCACGGATCATGATACAGCCTGGTGACAGACGGACAGACAGACAGACAGACAGACGGCAGAGCCTTAGTAATAGGGTTCCCGTTTTACCCTTTGGGTACGGAACCCTAAAAACCGTAGAAGTGTGAGTTGAACTCGCGTGGTCAGGGTTCCGTACAATGAATATGTTATCTACCATGTTTTTATCCCAAAAACAAACTTAACATTGTTGTTGAAAAACATGTTCTCCCTTATATTCCAAGTGCAAATGTAAGTTTGTACGCACAATATCGAGAGATTTGCGAATCATTCCACTTTGCCCCACCGAGCCGCCCCATTGGTGGGGCAAAGTGAAATGCCTAAAATTTTGCAGTGGAATCTGCCCCACTACTTCGATTTAGTGGGGCAGATTCCACTACTCTGAAATCTTGTTGAATTCTGCCCCACTAGGGTTGGCACAGGCAGCAGAGACAGCAGGCAGCATATTTTATTTATCCAATCAGGTATTGGCCTTGTGGTATGGACGACCTGGATGTGATCGGTAGGAGTCTGCCTGCTGTGGAGTGTGCTTTCAGGGCCTTGGCAAAATCATCTGCGGAGGCTGGTCTTCAGGTCAACACGACCAAGACTAAATATTTAAGAGTATCCAAAGACCAGCACGAGCTGCCGCCCGATAACACTATTGACAATAACACCCCAAGTAGCAAAATTATCCTATAGGTAGTCATGGACTTAACATCTTATATGAATCTAATAGACGCTTTAACCAATATCACGGATCTTAGAACAGCATCTTATAAGAAGACGATTTGCTCTACAAGTACTTACGATCCTGATACTAGTTGTATAAATGATTACTGGATTAGCCTAATGTTATACCATTCAAATAGAACGTCTTCGATGGGTAGGACATGACACAAGAATGGACGAGACCAGGGGGCCGATCGCGCTAATTTAAAGCGACAAAATCGTTGACGTTACCCAATACTGAAAGTTCAATCGATCGTTCCTCCAACGTAACTTCCAAAGTAAAGCTAAATCGTTTCCGTTGAAATGATTAGCGCGATACAAAATGTGTCTTTTGTTTTTTTTTTTTTGGGTGGGAAATTATCAAATAACTTCTCCCGCTCTGGGTGGAGCGGGAGGGAGTGTGAGACTTTTACTGACTAAAACCCACCGTGTTCCTTCAGATGCCTGTGTGCCAGGGCCACGATATCCCTTTCGGACAGGCTCGTAACCCTGGCAGGCATTGGCCCTTTCGGACCCCGTCAATTGGTGCTGACGTCTCTTTGAGGCGCGCGTGGAACACAACGCGCCGTCGACCCGGGCTTGGTCCTTATCGGACGGCGAGCTACCCATCGCTCACCGTCCGCAAGCCCGCGCCTACGGTGGCCGGGAATCGGCCTGCGATTCCCGACGCCCGGGGCGTCTCCTGCGGCGACTACGGGCGCGAGGGCGTTGATTTTGCCTTACCCTCACGCGTTCCGCCTCCTCCTTCGCAAGCATTACTGTTTCGCAGAAGGAGGTGACGGCCTCCCATGCACTCTCGCTCCGAACCATGGCCTGAACCAGGGCCGGACGCGAGAGATCGCCGCCGCCGATCGCTGCCGTGAGGACACGGCGGTGCTCCGCCGTGTCCTCCGGGCGATCCACACAGTGGTGACACCCGGGCATACAAAATGTGTCTAACGTAACGTTTTCGGTTGTGGTTTAGTTTTGGTATTAACGTTCAAAATTAGCGCGATCTGCCCCCTGAGCAGCCAAACGATTACTTGATAGTAAACCGGATGGCCGGAGAAGTCGAGGCCGGCCCAAGCTCAGATGGTTGTATGACGTAGACCAACATTTAAGAACTGTTGGAGTGAGCAATTGGAGAGAAAAGCCAGGAAATAGGTCACGTTGGGGAAAGTTATTTGACCAGGCTAAGGTCCACACGCGGCTGTAATGCCTCAGATGATGATTATGATTTATAAATGTGGGAGCCATGTTCTAGAGTTAATATTGGATTGTGGCAGTATTGAACTTTTTCCTTTGCGGACTTACAAGTTTTTACCTGACCACAGCGAAGCAAAAAGGAGGGTTATGATTTTGACCGGTATGTAGGCATGTATGTGGGTATGAATGTATGTATGTTCATCTGTCCCCTCATAATTACATTTTGGGGTGGGAATTGTTGGAAGTTTACTTCCGTAAGTTGCCTAGTTAGGTACCTTAGGTACCTTTAACCTACCTAGAATTGTTTCTTTTTTCTATCCTAAGTAGTACTCATCGCTGTATACATAAGCCTTGTATCCTCTAGCATTAGCAGCATACCAAAATTATAACCTAATCACCAATACAAATCATAGCAAAAAAAGTTAATTCACTTTCAATGGCGATCAGCTGACTGCTTACACATAAATCGACATAATAGCATTATATATAAACAGTAGTATGTATTGTATACATAGGTATGTTCGCTTCAGTCGGGATTTCCTCGTTGTCGTCCGAGACATGATAGCGAGCGCTTTCAGCGGATACAGCGCTTTTTATTGTAATTCTATTGTTTTTGAGCGAGTTTTTTCTTCGTATAATATAATTTTGTTTGCACCAAAATTAGATGAGAGTAATGACATTTTTAGATGGTGATATTTGTGGCTGTTTTGCTACACAGCGCGTTACGTATATTCTTAGTTTATTTTTTTAACATTTCCTAGAAGCAATAAAAAAAAAAATAACAAAATAACACAAAAAAAAATTTTTTTGTATTATTTTTTCGGCAAAACTATTGCCCTCAATGAAAACGTTAATTAACACCACTAAAATCATAAAATACTTAATAAGCTTACTTTTTGTCGCCCGACTCTCGATTTCCAAAACGAGCTTACAACTTACAGGCCATCCTACCGAAGTTGCTAAGACAATACATTCTAAAACCATACTTTGTTTCCTTCGAGCGCGGCCGAGCGAGTAATGTTTACAAAAAAATGATAAACAAAAAGGTCAATGTACATGCGTTGCAAGTAAGCGGCTGCAGCGCTGAGCGGCGCGCTCAATCACAGCTGAGCCAGCAGGTCGGACACCTGACGTCGGCGGCCCCGCCCCCTCCCTCCCGCCCGTGCCCCCCTGCCATCAGCTGTTAATGTACCCCCGCTCCCCCAGCCACACCGCACCAGCCTTTCCCCTTCGTTTGTGTAATGCGAGGAGCGTCGGCTATCAACGACACGCACCGACATTATATTTTTATGAGTATTGTTCTTATTTATTTCTGTACCAAGTTTTTGATGTTCAGTGTTATGTTTCCAATTTCGTGATGGCTGAATATAAAGCTATAATATCCACCGGCATCATTTTGAACAAAAATACAACGTTAATAACTAGTATGTATATTTATGCAGCATACACACAACAAACGTTGAGCACTTAATAATTAATTAACAAATGCTAACCACAGCGATTCCGACTAGTTATGGATTCTATTTGAAGCCACAGATGAGAGAACAACAAAAATGCCAACTTTTAATAATATATCGCACATTATGCCTGCCAAATGAATAATTTATAGCAGTGTGTCGATTCGGGGCTCGCATCCCCGGGGTTCGCGGGGTGTCCCCCCGAGGGGGCGCGCGGCGGGAGGGGCGCGCCGGCCGTCAGTCCGCGCCGAGCGGCCGAGCGAGCGCCATGTCCGCGTGTGCGCCGCGCGCCTGCTGCCGGCCGCGCGCCCCGCCGACGTTACTCGACATTACAGCGAAAATAGTCGCCGCCGCGATCCCGTTCCAACGCATCGAGGAGCGCTATGAACGCATCCCGGAGCCGGTGCAGCGCCGCGTCGTGTATTGGTCGTTCCCGCGGGATGAGCGAGACATCTGCATGTACTCGTCACTGGCGCGGGCGCCGCCCGACGACCACCGCAACATCGCCTTCTGCCGCGGCCTGAAGCTGCTGGAAGCTGGCTGCGTGGAGAACGTGCTACAAGTCGGTGAGTGTCCGCCCCGACGCGCCTGCGCCTGTTTACTAATATGCGCCTCGCCCACCCGCGCCGTATAAATAAAAACCTCGACGTGTGCGATCGATAGCTGCTCCTCTCGGGAATTATTCATGCGTCGGCTCGTAAAAGTTTCAGGAGATTAGGGCCTACTGGGGACGGTGATGGTGACCCCACAACCTCCGCTGATCACAGAGGTCGGCCGGTCGCGCCGCTCACTATCCGTGTGACGCAACTAATAGGCTTATCTCGCTGCGATATCGATAACCCGGTAGTTGCATTGACGTTTAATCGATCCAAAGTTAAACATATTCACGATTTTCCAGCGGACACTGGTACTGGCCCGATAATGTCTCCCTGAGGCACGCCGCCGGGCGACCGATAGGAAATCAGAGCGCCCGTAATTAATTGGGAGTCATTACTATGCATCGATTCCGTTCCGCATCCATAATCCATATGCCACTTCAATGGCTTTATTTTCCTCGTCACAATATCAATACAAAACCGTGTGATACAATTAATCGAACGCCTAATTAAAATCGACTTTCGAAACTATGCAGATGCATCGTAAAATTCGGCTGAGATTTACATAACTGGAAGTCCCGTTACATAGGGAATTACTCAACCGGATCGGCGTGGTGTCCGCGGCATCGGTGTCGCGGCCGCGAGACGCGCTCGCCTCCGATGGCATTAATCCATGCAGACGTCGTTTGTTACTGTCGCCGCTCTGAATAACGGACGCGAATAAACAATATTAATTGCCTGTTTTTATTTTTATAGGGTCAAACCCGGTTTTATTGTGCTCGGTCGTGGGAGGACGGGCGTTACATATTCATTTGTGCTTATCTGCCATCAGAACGGCGATTACTGGTCATTTCGGGTCACACTACGGTCGCATACGCCACATTTGGTGGGGCCGTGTCGTTCATAATGCTGTCACGTCTCAGGAGAACTTCAGACGAATTAATGTAATAAAAGATATGGAGCATAAACACGAATTCATAGTTGAATCATGTCCGCAGTACGATTTTAGGCACTGGCTTACGTCCAACTTTAGGGCGGTGGAAGAACCGCTTCGGCGAGATAGCGTTTCCGATATGAATCGTGTACTTATGTTACAGATAAACGCGTTTGTGGTCGGCGGCATGCTTCTCGTGTCTAAAGTGATATAAATTCCCACACCCATATCATCTGAGTCACACAATCTACGATCAGGGGGAACCGCCCACTTTAAGTAAAAACAGGCTGAAATATGTTCCGAGAATTTAGTCGTAACTAACAAAGGTTGAAGCCAAGGAAGGATTAAATTGTCTGCTATGTAAATTTGTAGGTCAAACGAGGTCTGGGCGAAAGAAAAAGGAGCTCTGTTTAAATTCCTATTGAAAGAACCTCGATTTCTATGAAGTCTCTTGCTCGTGCAATCTGCATTGGAACTTTTAATGGAGTATGAATAACTTATGAACGCTTTTAAATTTTTAATGCATGCATATCGAGTTCCATCGGTGACAGGGTACAGACACCAGCACGTTTTTTCCTTCAAATGTCATGTGAAGGAAAAAATATCTGGTTGGCACCATTCGAACAACTCACCAAACGAGAATAGCCAGATTCGTGTGTATGAATAAAAGAACGCTGCGCCCTCAAGGTACATGCAAATGATCGAAAATGAACCCCACGTTTTAAATGTATTGGAGTCGCATGTACATATTTAATTGTCATGCAAAAATAAACGAGCGCGCCCAGCACAGCTCTGTAAATATTTAAATTCAATGTTAATAACTTCATATCAATTCAGTTCGGACGAATCTCGGTGCGCTCTGACCGGTTCCCTGGCTGATCGAGAGCGCGGCTGTAGGGGTGTGTTTGATTAAACCATCGATACCACTCTTTGTTTGTATTTCATTTCACATAAAACGAACTGCAGGACGTTTCTAACACTGCAGTCCAATTATAATTAGTAATTCCAAGGAAAAAGCATTTTCTGTGAGTCGACAGCGATCGTAGGTTATTCAATAGAATCGATTTTCATTGGCTAGCATAATGAATGCATTACATTTTTAAGTGCTACATCAAGATTCTTCTTATTAAATAATAATTATATTGCTTTTCTGTTATACAATTCACAAAGCATTTCTTAAAGAGAGTTTCGTATGTCACGATACTGGAAATTGTGTTTCAACAAAAAAATATGGTGACATGTCAGCCGCAAGCGGCCGCAGTCATGCAGATTCATCTTCGAAACAGTACATATTTCTACCAAAATTGCCACATACATCACAAACAAAATATGAAATACTGCAAACAAATATTTTTACAGTCTGTAAGCAATCACTCTTGCGCGTTCGACTGACAAACGTGAGGCGTCCGTCATGCCAAAAAAGATACATGATACGTATTCAAATTGCGAATTTGAACAGAATGCAGATGAAGGTATAATTAAAACAATTTTACCGCACAGTGTGAATAACTAAATACAAAGTAAACATGATACGAATATTTCCGTCCACATGTCGGTCTCACGGCGTGTCGTCACCAATTTAAGAGATCACGGCTTGACTGCAGTTCTGAGAAGGACTGTAACGCCGCCATTATTCATAAGATGATCGTATGATATCCATTCTTGTACATAACAAGTTTGGAGCTTAACGTCTGCAGTATTTGTCGGATCCTTTCAGATTTTTAGGGCAATATTTCTTGTAATATGACCAGTTTTATTTGTGACCTTTCAGTAAGCGCTTTTTGTAGTTTTCCTTCGTTGAAAGTCAGAATTGAGTTCAAACGGTTGGTACCCAACTGTCCACGGTAAAGGAAGTAGAGTGGTCCCATAGTTACAGGATACGTGGGTGGATGACTAACTATTGGTCACAACTAGCAAACATA
The DNA here is from genome assembly GCA_963921375.1 of Tiliacea citrago. Lineage (NCBI taxonomy): Eukaryota > Metazoa > Arthropoda > Insecta > Lepidoptera > Noctuidae > Tiliacea > Tiliacea citrago. The sequence continues at coordinate 5,558,551 of OY992799.1, forward strand.
GTCATTGATTTAGCTCATTATCTTCATCAAGTGTAGCGGAAACAGGAAAATCCTATATGTTTTATCTCGGTTTTCGTAAACGACTGAAAATTATTTAACCCGCACTGAAAGTTACTAAGTTCTTTAATCAATAGAAATATTAGCAAGTAGGTAGCAAAGATAACCGGAATCAGAAAGAATTTTAAACTCATCGTTAACAAGAATCAGCACCATTCGGCCGAAAGGCTACTGCTGAATAAATACCTCCCTCAAATTCAAGTTCAAGCCAAATTCAGAACCAAGATTGAAAAAAAATCTTGATTTGTCAATTAAAACTAAGCAGGCCATACGCTTAACTATTATATTGGGACCCCAATGTCACAATTGGGAAGCATGTTGGAATAGACAATATAGCCATCTTACATTATAAACGTTCAAGCATCATTTTAATAATAGATGTGCCTTCGGTATCTGCAAAAGCGACTATGCTGGACGCTCTTAAATGGACGTTAACGAATTCGCTTTACGGGAATATTCCTATATAGCAAAGACGAAATGTTCTCATATCGTCCATGTATAAGAAAAACCATGCAGGACAACGTGGTCAGAGCATGCATTTTGCTGACATTTTTGACACTGACTAGAGCTTAAACTTGGATAGGACACAGTACTTAAACAGAAATTAGCCTAATCACACAGTCTGGCAATAATTTATGCACACTTCCTCACTGTTTAAATGTACTAGTTACACACATTGTACGACAATGTTTTTTTACAAAACCATCAAAATGGAATAAGTATGTCATTGTAATTACTTCTTATCTTAGTTTAACTTTAAATAATCATAATCGTGATGTGTGTAATTTGTAAAACAATCTGTGTGCTATTATGTCTAGCAATAATCTCGTGTTCGTCCGCAGGCGTAATGGCTTTAGAATGAAAATATAAACATTCTTGGTGGCACACTCAGGGCCGCCGTAAGCGGGCGTGCAAAGCGTGCACCGCACACGGGCGGCACACCCAGGGGGCGGCAAATCGAGCGACTCATCACGTAATTCAAGTCATTGTCATAATACCCCCCACCATAAGTTTATTATGAAATGTCATAGCATAGAAAAAAATCCGACCGAATGACGTTAACACCGCCATCTATTGGCATCCGTTAAAATTAGATGCAATACCAAACGTCGTCCGTCATTCTATGAAAAACAGGACTGGCGATGTTAGGGAAATCCCCTTCATGCTTCCTTCTCAATTGGTAAGTTAAGTACCTAGGCTTGTACGCATTCGATCGAACAGTGCTATGGTAGATAAATAGTAACGATGGCACATAAATTGCAATTATTTTGTTAATAGTTCTTTTGAGGTGGTTTTCGGCTTAATTATTGATATTTAAACTTGTCTAGTGTGATTATAATTCTATCATCCGTCAGTATAAAACAGAAGTGCAAAGGAATCGTAATTATGGTAAGTACTAACCTACGTTTGTTTATAGACTTATCACAATAATTACTGTTCAAGGAACAATAAATAAGGGCTTTTAATTTTTGAATAATATAGGTACCTAAGTTTTAATATACAAAATTTGTCTTTATTATTAATTTTGAAAATGAAGGAATAGGTTATGTTATGATTGAAATGAACTTATTGTAGACAATGTTACGTGGGTTTCAATCCTATTTGACTAAACATTTCCGGCATATTATTGTAACAAAAAAAAAATATATAAAAAAAATACCTTACATTTAATTTCAGGAACCGCAGAAAAGGATAAAACTTTCGGGAGCGCAATTTCGACAGCAAAAACGAGAAAAAGAGGTACACAAAGAAAAAATGGCAGGTTCTTTACTGAAATTTTTAAGCAAACCAGAAAATAAGGAAACGGAATGTCAAGAAGATGTTGAGGTAGCTTTATCCAATCAAGAAGCTATGGACGTAACTGAAGAAAAAGATATACGTTCAAGCAAAACAAGAGAAGGTACTACTGAAGAACCTGTAAGCAGTTTATCGTCATCAGTAATATGTAGCAATTTAGATTGTGGTGATGATCCCAGTTTGTGGCCTGCCAGTATGACTAATGATCTTGTTAATATTTTGGTTAATCGTGGTCCCATACAAGCGTCCAATTGTAACTTTCCTATAAATGACCACGGAATAAAATTTACAGACAATTATTATTATAGAAGTCTTCCCAATGGAGAAAAAATTAACAGAGAATGGCTTGTTTACTCTATTTCGAAGGATTCAGTATATTGTTTTTGTTGTAAAATATTTGGTAAATCTGTTAGTAGTTTGTCTGCTTTGAATGGTTTTTCGGATTGGTAACATTTATCATTAACATTGAAAAGACATGAAACAAGTGTTTCCCACAGTGAAAATGTGAAATCTTGGGTACAATTGAATAATATGTTAAAAAATAAAACTACTGTAAATCAAATGCAACTGAGACTATTAGAATCGGAAAAAAAACAATGGTGCGATGTTTTAGAAAGAATCATAGGCGTAATCAAGTTTTTATCTCGTCGGTGTCTGGCTTTCCGAGGGTCGTCAAAAACATTATATGAACATGATAATGGTAATTTTTTAAAAGCAATTGAAATGATAGCATCCTTTGATTCAGTCATGCGGGAACATATTCACAGAATTCAATCCTCAAAATCAGATTCAAGTCGTATGACTATTTAGGAGATCAAATTCAGAATGAAATAATTGAGTTGCTCGGCACGACCATAAAAAATTATATATTAAACCAAGTTAGAAAATCAAAATATTTCTCTATTATATTGGATTGCACACCAGATGTAAGTCATACAGAGCAAATTACAGTTGTACTTAGGCATGTTATTTTAAATAATGAAACAAAAAATGTTGAGATATGTGAAAATTTTATTGGTTTCTGTCCGATCACCAGCTCCACAGGTGAAGGTCTATTAAATTTTGTTTTGGATTTATTTTCACAATTAAATCTCAACATTCAAAACTTACGCGGTCAAGGTTATGATAATGGTTCTAATATGCGTGGAAAACACAATGGACTACAAAAAAAAATTTTGGAAATCAATAACCGTGCATTTTACGTCCCATGCTCGGCGCATAGTCTTAATTTGGTAGTGAACGATGCAGCAAATGTTACGTATGAAACTGTGAATTTCTTTAATATAATTCAAGAAATTTACGTTTTTTTTTCATCATCTACAAAAAGGTGGTCGGTAATTTGCAAACATTTACCAGATTTAAAATTAAAAGCTTTAAGTGCAACGCGATGGTCCAGCAGAATTGATGCAGTTAAACCATTACGGTATAACCTCGAAAAAATATTTGATGCTTTGCTGGAAATATCTGGTGATTCGTCGGAATGGGATTGTACTACATCTCACAAATCTCATTCGCTTGCTTTAAGCATTCAAAATTATAGATTTATTTGCTCGGTAATAATTTGGTTCGATATTTTAAACGAAATTAATGCTCTGAGCAAAATGATGCAGAGCCCCACAATGAATACTCAAATCTGCATAAATTTGTTAAATAAGTTAATTGACAAGTTCACAGAATATCGCACGGCTGAACACTTTCAAACGGTGTTAGCAGAAGCTTCCAAAGTGGCTCACGAACTAAACGTAGAAACAGATTTCCCACCAATAAATACAATTCGTTCAAGAAAAAAATCAACACAATTTCACTATGAACACAGTGATGAAATTTTTGTAGACCCCAAAATCAAGTATAGAGTAGAGTTTTATTTTAGAATCCTAGATCAGACATTAACTTCTTTAAAGGATAGATTCGACGAGCTAAAAACATTTACCGACGTATTTGGCTTTTTTAGCAATAACTTATTTAATTATTCCAATGATGAGTTAATGAAACATTGTAAAGATTTAAATCTGAAACTTAAAGATGATTCAAGTAGTGAATCAGACATTGACGGTATTGATTTATTTAATGAAATCATTGCATTAAAGTTGCATTTTGCAGAAAACCAGTCTAATGATCCACAAACCCTATTACAATATCTTTTTACCAATGACTTAATTTCAACATTTCCGAACACAGCAATAGCGCTAAGAATATTACTTACACTGCCGGTTTCAGTTGCATCTGGTGAAAGATCCTTTTCAAAATTAAAAATTATCAAAAACTATTTAAGATCCACAATGCTCCAGGAAAGACTAAGTTATTTAGCTATAGTTTCAATTGAACATGAAATTTTAGACAGTTTGGATACAAGAAAGTTGATAGAAGATTTCGCAAATCTAAAGGCAAGAAGAGTTAAATTTTTGTAGATAAATATATAAGTAATAGTTTTATAGATCAGTAAAAAAATAAAAAGTACTAAATTAAAATAAATGTTATATCTTCGTTAAGTTGTTTTTCTGTTTCCCCACCATAAAGAGAAAACATTAATTATCCTTTTTTGACAAAACTCAGAGTAAGTAGTCGTAGGGCGGCATAATCGGTTTTGCACGCGGGCGACGAAACAGCTAGCGGCGGGCCTGGGCACACTGTTGCATAATCGTGTTGAGAATCTGCTTTAGCATCCCTTTTAGAACTAATTTCGTGTTGTAAAACATACAATTTCTTCAGAGATGCGAGTTTTGAACATTTCCAGTAGAATCACGAATTGGTTGATCTTTCCCTTTCTGATGCATAACTCCTTCGCAACGTAAAGGATTGAAAACCAAAGGATAAGAGGAAAATGACAGCATAAAGATGACAAGAAGCGAACACTTCTACAGTATTCTACGCATAAGACAAGCACTACGGTTTAAGAGACAACGAGGCTATTGATGTTAGGCTAGCCTTGGTTTCACTTCGCATTATTTGCAATACTACTATGACTCAGTCTACTAAACCATATCCGTTAATATTTCAACAACTAAAGCATCTATTCACGAACACACCATCACATCCGTAAAAAACCACCAACCACATGTCAATACAATCGCGATTCATAGCAACAAAGAAATTACAGAGCAAACTGACAAACAGACAAACTCAATGCTCCTCTGTCCAATAACAGTGTTTCATAGTATCCACACAAGAACAGTTCTGTCGCGCGACCTCGCACCAAGACCTAAAATAACACGTCCCCCATATGCTCCACTTCACCCCCTCTAACACCTATATCAATAAGCAATGGGAAAGACGAGGCAGATCTCGAAATACTGGTCGCGGTCACAAAGACCTGCTTGTGAGTACCAAAAGCACCTCCGCATTTTAGAATCCAATTGCAAGTTTACGCGTGCAATTCGGGAGGTCCTTAATGTTCAGGAAATAGAGGATGTTTTGCAATGAATAGAGACATTGTTGGTGAACGCATACATTGAATCTTTGAAGGCAAACAAGCCTGTGAAGAGTATTGAATGCTTGATTTGATGGTGTAAAGATAAACTTGCGAGTACCTGAGAAATTTGGTACTGTTGGAAAGTTCTAGTTTCGTCAAATATGTTACCAAACAATTTCATTCGAACTTGTTTAAAATTGAATTCCATACAACAATGTTTTGTAAATATGTGTATTATTACTTTTCCAGTTTATTTGCTTTGGTTATTACCTTATTACTGAGTATGTGTTAACGTGTCGATATAATCTAGGACAGAATTGGCTTTGTGATACGGCAGCGTTCACGCAAATACTGGTTTGGATTTTTCCATCGATGTGGACATAATCAATTAGAAGTAACGAGTAATGTATTTATGACGTTGGTAGTGATGGAGCACTCAATAGCTGTTACAGGCTTCGGCTGACTACAACGCTGTAGCTGTAACGCTTGTCGATTCTTCACAGATTGTAAAAACGCAGCTTGATAAATCACTTACAAAATTGAATTAAGGTAAGATTTGCTGTGCGAAGAGGATAGAAGCAAACCGAAATATGCGATGATGTCTTGATTGACAACAATTCAGATGATGCTTCCATTTTAATGAAATGCTTTGCTAATCACACAACCTAATAAGGATTAAAATCAAAGACCCAATCTAAATGTTGATACTGCAGAAAATTCCGAATGCAAATCCAAGGTCTAACCAGATCCATATTAATGCAGAACCAATTACAAGATGAATAAACTAAATAAGTAAATAATGATTCAATTTAACGTGGGAACTACTAGTACTATGTACATTGGGTGTTAATTGATATAGAGTTCAGGGTCAAATATAGTCCATTGCAAAGCTTTTGACCTTCACGATCAATCGGGCTGAATTGCTTCTTTATACCAACAGTACAGTTTCTGAATTGTCTACGATTATCTTGGCTGAGACAAGTAATGAGTAGGCAAGCAAGTGTGAGACTTACATGTGTGTGTGTGTGTTGATGCTTGAGACTTGCCGTGCGTTATTTTTTTAGGTAACGATTAATTATTGTGTCTATGTGTGCTAGTTTCAAAAGTTCTAACGGTTCAAAATAAGCAATAGCCTAAACAGTAAACAGAGGAATAAAATGAGGGCATTGATGAGCCCCAAATAACATTATATCACAAATTCTATCATATTCGGAACTTGCTTGATCAGTTTTCCAAACAAGTTTCGATATTGTGCGTGTTTTTAAATTTATTTAGGCCGTATTTTGAAGTCAGTTCTTTGAGCAACATTCACATTAATTTTGAGATTCAGCTGCATAAAAATTGAGTGTCTTCAATAATCGTAAAGCAGCTAAATCGATGGGTAATCAACGACCCAGTTCTAACACATCGTCATTCAAACTGATTTCGACAGCCATCCGAATTCTGATGAGTGTTCCGATGACATACGTACTTACCGCGGTGACTACTAGTGACTCACTTCCATGTATATTTTGTATTAATGTAATAAACAGTTGTACAATTTAAATACAATGATTTTATATGAGCTCATTGTTTGTAGTCAAGATTACGTATCCTTCTGATTTATAATTTTTTGCAGCTTCTTTCTTGGTAGGAAGTACAGGTCCCCTCACTATGACTTATTGATAAATAGTAGCCATTGTATCATTGGGGTTTTTGTGCCATTCCACACCACGCTTACGCGTTTTATTAACGACGAAAGTTTTCTTTGATTTTCATGACAGCAACCAAACCGACTAGACTGGATCCATACGTCCATGAGTGGATCCATGAGAAACTGCCAGAATTATAAGGGATGTCCATATATTAATTATCAAAACGCCTGAATATATTCTTGGGGATCTACAGCGAACATCAAGCATTTTCCTTTAAAATTGTAGTTTTGGAAACTCCCATAGCTTGCATCCGTACCATACAAAAAGAGCAAATATCACCAAATTCCTTGAAGCAGTTGGCATGTTATTCGCGATATAACAATGAGCATTTTATTATTTTGTAAATAAAACCGGGACAGACATGACGCTACCAAGAACACTGACAAAGAAAATGTTGCATCACATAATTATGTTCTTAAGAAATCATATGTTTGTTTTACCGTTACGAAATCATGCTTTCTTGTGTCGAGGGGAAAATTGCAATGAGGATATTATTTTGTAATTATGCAGATAAAGGATAAGTCACAGAATAAGCAGCGCCCGCAATGTGATTCGTCATCTTCATCTGCGTCTTGGTGTTTTCAGTGGATGCCTCAAAACAAATATGGGACCAATAAAAGACAAAAAAACATGCCTCAAACATGGATTATGATTCACCTCCAGAATAGGAACCAAAACAAGGAAAACCGACATGACATTAAAAAAGAAGAGTAACCAGTAAATATTTATACCAAACAAGGCTTGCCAAATGAACTCAAAATAGTCCAATCTAAGAATAGTATTACATTAAATACTTGTATCACCACGCCCGCCTGGGTCAAATACAGTCAGGTCAGATCCAATTACCGCCACAAAGGGGCGAAAGGTGGGAGGTCGCGCAATTAGCTTCAATCAGACGCCAGGAAGACGGAATTAAGTTATTACGGGGCAAGCTTTGGCACTGACCCGGGGTAAAATGCGTATTGTTTGACATTGCAGGGTTCAATAATTGTACAATTTTTGGTGTTGTGTTACGAGCAGAGGCGGCTCGCGACATTTATTTGTGGGGGTTCACTAAAAAAAGAAACGTAGAACTTGAGCTTACCATTTATTTTATTTGTAAAGAAAATCCATTCGGCGATCTTTATTGATTTTCATCAACGCGTTCATTGAACTCTCTAATAGATTTTCGATACGCAGAATCGAGCGCCTTACGAATAAATAATATACAAAACTTAAAAAACGGCCGATAGATGCCAATTGCACTTCACATAAGATATGAAATCGAGATTGCGAATGTTTTTTCACTTTTATTGAAAGATGCGCTAAATCGTCAACACGGCCGTTTCCGTCCATGCAGATTCACCACCACTGCCGGCGCCAGCTCCAAACAGCAGACAAAATAAACGGGAAACAAAATAATTTGTTGCTTTCTTCACATCCACACAACCAGGGTGTTTTGAAATATTGTTCAGATTTAAAACCACGCGTAAAAGATTTATTTTTCGTAACACATTTTTGAGAAAGTGCAATTTCGGGACGTGGTGGTCCCTTAGCTTTCAGTTCGATACGCATTTCGAGAGTCTTTTCACAATTTTTAATAAAAGATACACTGTATTGTTCCATTTTTAATACAAATGTCGCGCACAAACTATTTTTAATAATTATTTAGAATAAACACTGCGAATCTTCTGACAGCCGAGTTGAGCCGACCGTTTGTTTACATAAGATCGGCAACAGCGCATAGGCATAGATCGCATTCCCGCGCGCGGCCGCCTTGCGCCGTTTGGCAACGTCGCGCGTGAGCGGCGCTCCACATTAGGTTAATTTCTCATACAAAATCTTTTGTTTCACGCGTCAGACTGTGTCGATATTTCTCTTTCGCACTTATTGAATACAGTGCTAGAAATCGTACTGAACTTTGTTTCATAGGAGCGCAATCGCTGGCGCTCCACACGTTACAACTTGACGCCAAATGTACGCGTAGGAAATGGTTTTCTAGTAAACTGCTATTGTATGCGTATGGGGATAGTAGAAAGAATGTATGTATAGGATTATAATAAAGAAATATAGATTATGCTATTTTCGTGGGGGTGCACTGCACCAGCGCTCTTTATGACGAGCCGCCTCTGGTTACGAGGTGATGAATCTTACCACCATCAATTTGGACGATAGAAGCTTTTCATTTTGTGATTTCATACATTTTGAAAGATGTCATAGTTCTGTACAGTCCTCAGGTACAGTCTCTGTCTCTCTACTCAAGGCTCTCAGAGATAATATTTTTCTAGATCATCTGTCTCAGTCAGAAGCATTTTCTGACTGAGACAGATGATTTTGAAGACGAGTTCATTCTTAATCGATTTTGTGTAAGCATAATTAAATCTAGAGACAGATTAAATCGAACTATTGAAAATCGATTATAATATAAATTAATATTCTCCGAGCATTTATAATGTTCTGAATTTATCGTTTTGCCACGAAAATGGCATTTAAATACTTTAAATTGTTAATAATGGTTCAAGTCTTCTGATGTCCTAAATTAAAAATCTGCCCGATTTGGTATATTTATGCATCTAATCACCACCAAAATATTCTTATTCCCCACCATTGTATTTTGAACGACGCAGTACGGAGCATGTGGCTTGTCCTCGTAGATTATAACCACGCTTAGGAGCGTTTTAAATCCTAAATGTGTTATTTTTGGATTCAGAGTTTATACGCACACGAATTTGGTCTACTAATGCAACCACAAAACAGAAGAAACCCCCAAGTTGCACTATAAAACCATTAAAAAAAAGACTCCTCGAACTTTTGAATCAACCGAAGTATACGACTTTTAAATATTCGTAACGTCACAATAGACTCCAATATCAATCAAACTGTAGACAAGGAGGTTTTGTAATGTAGATGTGGATCATTTGTTATTGTCAATTATAATGATACGAGCTTGCTTGAAGGCTGGCTTGGCTTGTACATTTATATCGGCGAACACAAGCGGCTTGTGACAACGATTTACTTTGTGGGTCGTTGGCTGATGTTTGATCATTTTCATTTGCTCTGAATTAAGAACTGGTTTCTATTAGCTCTTTGGGATATTCGATTAGGTCTCATTTGATGATAATATAGGAGCTTTCAGTACACTCAATCTACGCGTATCAATGCAACGTTTGCGTAGACCTCCTTTGCAAGCAAACCTATGTAATTTCTACGACTTCAGAAGGATCACCGCTTATCTTGGCTTTTGTCAGAGAAGCCTCATCCTCATCCATCATCATTATTAATTTGCCTTTTTTCTGTCTATTTCTGGTCATATATCATCTTTGTAGTCTTTTACGTCAAGCATCTTTTGTTCGTCCATTGATTTCCTATGAACTTCCATCTCTACCAAAATATGCCTTGTTTCACAGTTTACAATATCCTCTATCAACCATCGACCTCATTTGTTGACAAACCTTTCCCCCCACATTAATTTCACACACTCTAAAGACCACAATAAGGTCGGTACACTTGAAAAACAAACAGTTTTTATCTATTTTCGCAACTCCGGGCACTATCGACCGATAGGCTTGCATGGTTGACCCAATATTCAATCTCAGATATCGTAAGTGTGTCAAAACATTTTGACAAGCACTACTAATATCATAATGATAAGTGTACTATTTAATTCAGTTTGTGCTGATTGGCTGTCGGTACTGCCGCATGGATATTGCAAAACAGATTCGAGCTTTGTAGTAGTTAGTCATCATACGCCTAGCCTTTTCCTAACGATGTTGGGGTCGGCTTCTAGTCTAACCGGATGCAGCTGAATACCAGTATTATACATAAAGCGACTCTCTATCTGACCTCCACAAACCAGTTACAGGGTAACACCATACCCCTTGGTAAGACTGGTTGTCAGACTTTCAGGCTTCTGACTACCCGTAGCGACTGTCAAAAATCCACGAATGACAGCCGGGACCAAGGGCTTAACGTGCTTTCCGAGGCACGGAGGGAGTCTTGGTCACCCATCCACGGACCAACCGTGGCAAGCGGTGGTAATAAAATAGTAAAATTCTAGGAGCTAGAGTAGAAGTTGTAGGTGGTGCTTCGTAAACAGTACGGTTCTGATATGTAATTGATGGTCACCCATCCACGAACCGACCGCGGCAAGCGTAGCTTAACCTTCGTTCGACCCGTGCGGCTATTATTTTGTAGCCACGAGCCCCTCTATCTACCTTAGCTTTAATACAGTACACAATTTTATGATCATTTGAATCTGATACCCCCCTTCCGATTTCCTCCCAACAAAATTCAAACTAAACTGAACCCAAAGTCCTTCATCTAAGTATCAAACTCATTTGTCTGAACATAAAAAACCTTGTTCTGCGAAACAATAAACAATTATTTATCTACTCTAACATTACTAACGCTTCGCAATAGTTCTATCATCCTTAGGTCACTGGTATCATTAACACTAATCAAAGGTTCCTTCTCACTAGAACTTATTGTGATGTATGTTCGTTTGAAAGAATACTGTAACAAGTGTATTTGGAGTTATGTAGTTGGGTCCCTTTTGTCAAATCAGAATAGGATTCTTTTTACCCGCGGAGCCCAACAGGAAGGTGATGTCTTTTGCTTTTGTTTGCACATTTGCAGTAGGCAGTGTAGCTAGAAAAAAAAAAAAATATTCACCTATGCTGCTTTGGTTCGTGCAACGCAAAAACTCTGGGAGATAGTGCCGAAATAATCAAGCTTTAGCAATAATTAAGTAATAGCAAGCTTATCAAGCTTAATCGAACTAAAGATGCAAAGACAATAAGAAATATAGTAGAGGATTTAATAAATTAATCATAAGACCTGTTTTCAAAGGACCAAATATTTCGAATTTGATAGTTAGGACGACAAAAATTGTGATTCAAGCGATATTTACCCTAAATTTTATAAAATATTATTATCACAACTCATATGCAATAGAAAAGTCATGGTAGATGGTAGATACATACCTAAAATACTTTACTGAGTTCCCTTTTACACGAGTCTCCTTTCAATAGTGGTCCTTATTGACTTCGAACGGCAACAGTGATCGTTACACATCAGTGTACCAACACCTTTACCGTGGTCTTGTGCTCGGAACGGACCGGAAGCGAGTAGTTGAGAATAGCACTTTATTTTACTTTACATTGTGTGATTCAGTGCCACCATACCCCATGATTACGTATTCAACGAGTTTTTTTTATAACTCTCCTTAATTATCTTTAGGAAAAAAACTAAAAAGGCTCTAAAATCTGAAATAACAATGTAGGTAGAAAATCTTGGGATTCTTTGTTCTATATTTATTTATATTCATTCTTTGATGCTTTAGGCTATATCTTCCCTATAGCTGTTAGGTAATTTTTGAAGAGTTCGGGGTTTAATTTTGTGGGGGTCGTAAGGATTCTAAGGAGTCAAACTGACTGAACTGACTTTCTACTTGTGACAAACAATAAATGTGACGGTACAGCAAGTGGCGCCATCTATTTTTTTTAAGAAGTTACTGGAATCACCGAAAAGGTCGGATAAAAGTGACACTGGCTGGGGACAGTCACTCTAGCACAGCGTTGCATTGATGGACGTGGCGGCTGTCTTCTGATGACAGAAGAATATGTCAGGGGAGCCGCTGTCGTACCACGTCCACGACGAACTGCTATATTCCTCCGGTACAATCCTGATGATGTTGCACCACTAATACGATGACCACTTCTGGTAAAGGCTATTCTGCGCCTTTAAATGAATTTGACTTTAAAATTATCATCCAGATGCGGCTGCCAGTATTCATTTACCGGATAAATGTCTTTCATTGGCTTGAATGTGCTGCCGGCTGAGAGTACATGCACACTCAGATGTCTCGCTGATGGTGGCGCGTGTGTTGCATCATTTAGCTCCCTTCAAAATGTTTTAAATAAGATTTTTTTTTTGTTTTTGGCAAAATTAAAATAATTTTATTGGTGTTAATAAAATTGCGTGCCATACATAGCTTAGGGGTAGGTTCAGTTATAAAGGAACTCAGGAAAAAAAAAAACAAAAAAATGGTTGCAAGATCAACCTAATTTAGTGCTTACTAACTTAAAATAGCACTCGTTTAGAATTAATATATTCAAATGCTTTAATTACTTACCTACTATCGAACGCGTTAGTCAATAGGTCGTACTAAATTAGGTTGATCTTGCAATAATAATTTTATGTTTTTTTTTTTTCCTGTGTTCCTTTATCGATACTGAACCTACCACTAAGCTATGGCACGCAATTTCTTTAACACCCTGTATATTATAGATGTTACCGTACCTATATGATTGTGAGAAACATTAATTTATAATCTATCGGTATTACTTCCGTTTGTTTATAAACTGTCGAAAAATTGTGAAATGGGTTAGGTTAGGTTGGGTAAGACCTGTCGCTGCCGGTCGTGGTCGAGTCGTAGGTCGGCAGCGAGGAGTCCTGGGATGCATCGGTAGCCTTCTGCGAAACAGTTGTGTCGCAGAAGGACGCTGCGGAAAGGAAGCGGGAGATCTCTTCCGCTCACCCGGCCTGCAGCAGGCGCACCGGGCGTCGGCAGAGGGCAGACAATGCCCTCTTCCGGCCCCCCTAAATTGGTCCGGGGACGGTGGACTCAGGGACGTCCGCCTCCCCATCATACTGGACCCGAGGTGGCGGAGCGTAGTGCTCCACGTGCGCCCTATTCAGATGTCGCGGGGGGGTCAAACACCTCACCGCTTCCCAGACTTGAGGTGGCCCGCAGAGGCGGGCTAGCCGGGGATCGCGGAAGTCGCACCAGATCCCAATATCCCCGGTGCAAGAGTGGGAAGGGAACACCGGGGTGGTTTTTAGTCAGTAAGAGCCTGACAGACCCCTCGAGGAGGACATCCATAAGGATATTCCACCCAACAAAAAAAAAACGTTAGTGCTGTGACCAACCGCACGCGAGCCGAGCGAGCGCTACTTCCAAGTCGCTCGCACTAAGACAAGCTATTTAGTATTAGCGCAAGGTATGTTTCGTCGCAAGCAACTCATACCAGTTACCAATTGGTCGGTTCCCATGGATAGATTATAAACTATCAAAAAAGAATGCGTTAAATTGTAAATGGTTTGTTGCAGCTCACAATTTTTCGACAGTTTATAATCTAACATGTATAACAGCTTGTGGCTAAATAATAACAGCCGCACTGGTGGATCGATCAGGTTAAGCTACGCTTGCCGCTGTTGGTCCGTGGATGGGAGACCATCTGTTCATACCAAGATTCCTCCGTGCCTCGGAAAGCACGTTAAGCCGTTGGTCCCGGCTGTCATTTGTAGATCTATGACAGTTGTTACGGGTCGTCAGAAGCCCAAATGTCTGACAACCAGTCTTACCAAGAGATGTCGTGTTACCCAGTAACTGGGTTGTGGAGGTCAGATAGGCAGTCACTCCATGTAAAATACTGGTATTCAGCTGCATCCGCAAAAGGCTAGGCAGATGTTGATGTATTATATATAACACCGCTAGATGGATAGAACGAAGTTCATAATTATACGAACATAGTACGGTACAGACGGACGGATATATACATCATATACCGTATATTTATATATAACTACGTCAAAAAAGAAAACATAGGGACATGGCAGCGGTAGATATACATATTGAAAAACAATATTTGGACTAGTATCATTATCCAGGGAGAAAACAAAGGTATGAAGGCCATGAGGAATGAGGAATGAACGCCAACGACCACAATACCGCGGTTCCTTTTTTATATACCCTTTCCGATTCACTATAAAGGCTCGTACAGACTGGTGCGATATCGCGGGCGCGACGCGACACTAGTAGCACAATTTCTATGTCGCTGCCTGTCGCGCCCGCTACATCGCGTGAGAGTGTAAGAGCCTTAAAGCTGCACGACCCTTCAATAAAATTTCCATACAAACATTTGAAAAGTATATTATAAGCAACAAGCAGTTTTATAGTAAACGATCTCTACCTCCATCTACCTTTATCTAAAACCGAATGAAAAATCAGAAAACAAGGGAAGATCGATTTAGTAAATTCGACACAAAAGCAATCGAAACTATAAATAAGCCCGAGGCGACGCCGGCTAATCGTAGCAAACCGCACGTACCAGCCAATCATGTGTAATTTGGTACCACTTTTGTACCAATAATAAAACAAATTACTATTGTAACGTCCCTTTAGACCCACGGTATGCTACTCAGGTTATTATTTTGGTTAGAATCTAAAAATAAAATATTATTTGGTTTTTGTAGATTTTTGTTAAACTTTTTTGGTAACTACACAGAGTGGGGGACATAAAAGTGGGGAAACATGTTCAGCAGTGGGATCCCACTACCATATACCTACTCTTATTATAAAAGCGGAACAACTGCCTGCCTGCAACCTCATTAAGAACCGATCGTTATGAAAGACAGATAGGTAGCCCGGGACATAACGAAGGAAGGACATTCATTTGCCAAACATTAAAAAACTAGCTGCGCCCCGCGGTTTCACCCGCGTAAGTCTCGATCCCGTGGAAATATCGGAATAAATATGTCCTAATCCAGGTCATCGTCTACCCATGTGCCAAATTTCATCCAAATCCGATCAGGCGTGAAAGCGTAACAAATAATAAACTCACTTTCGTATTTATATATATATTAGTGAGGATGGTAAAAACCACGCAGGCGAAGTCGCTAAAATAATAAATTCACCGATAAAAAAACTTATTTGCAATCGATACGCCAAGAAGGACCGATGGCCGATGGAGCAGACGAGTCCTGGAGTGGAGACCGCGTATCGGCAAGCGTAGTGTGGGACGCCCCTCAGCTAGATGGACCGACGATCTTAAGAAGGTGGCTGGGTCAGACTGGATGTGGAAGGCGGAGGACAGGGTGTTGTGGCGCAGCCTGGGAGAGGCCTATGTCCAGCAGTGGACTGCGATAGGCTGAGTTGATTGATTGATTGACGCCAAGAAGAAGAATAAATATAGCTATTCTACTATCATCCCAAAAGGATTAAAATTACGCGTGATTGAAAGCACCAAAACCGATCAAGTGAGCTGTTGTCCTAATGTGAAATACCTGAATTTCGTGAAGACGAATACAGTTCGCTCATCTAAAACAAAATGGTTTTCTTACTGAACCATGTATAAAGTAAACGAGAAAATGCTCACATAACTCACGAAGACCACGAAACTTCAGTTAAAATTTATTATACAACTTTTGGCCACTCCAACGCCTAATATGCAAAAACAGAAAAATATCAGTAAATCAATCAAGCGCAACATGGCCGTCGGTCGTAGCAGCGATCGGTTTAGTGTTGCCATAAACAACAAAGTATGAATGTACTAATTTAACAATAACCCTATAACGCGGCCGGGGGAGGGAGGACCAAATTGCCTGCGGGGGGTACTCCCGACCCAACTTGGTCCGGTGTGCTTTAAAACTTGATGCCCCCAAGCGGGAGGGCTGTAACTCTTTAGAATTCACAGATTTTTAATAGATGCTACGTTTTAGCGTATTTCTACTGTTACTGCTGTCGTTGCGCATCGCTGGTATTGTTTTGTTTTTGTGTATAATTTTTATGCCTATGGTCTGGGATTTTACTTGAATACAATAAAGATTTCGATCTCGAAAATTACTTGCCTGTAGAGTGGAGCAAAATAACTATAAATCTTAATACAGAAACATCATTATTTCTATCTATAGAGCCAAAAGGCAACTAACAACTTTGCTGTGGCCCCCTCAGGTAAATGTGGATGAGTAATGGTTATCATGACACATCCATGCACAAAGAAATAACACAGGTATACGTATAGAGCATATATTATCATGACCAAAGGGGAAGAATCACAAAGGAGAAACATAAATAATTAATAAGGTAAAAGTCCCTGGCTACCTATTCGCATTAATAATCTTCTTTTAATAATGATAGGTGCGGAATCTTATTTGGCGAAATTGGAAAAGAAACTTTACATAATTTACTTTTGGCAAAAAACCTGCAAAATTATTCATTCTCCGTTCGAAAACCAATATCGGGCCCGCCATGTTGGCTGAATCCGAAATAGGCTTCGCAAATTTGTGTTGTGAAAAAAAGCAGAGAGATTTGGCAGTTGGCAAGGTACCTGGCACGGCGGCCGGTCGTCGGCACTTGGCAGCGCCCTTAATGCGCCTGCCAATGTGCACTGGCCGGCCCAGAGATTTGGCAAGCCAACATATTTCGACACCTTGTAGGAAAGGATTTAGCGTTGTTTCCTTTGGCATGGCGGAGGCACCATCAATGTGAAGCGTCAGCCGCAGACTTACGAAGCCGTTCCTCACGCACAAATGCTTTGCGGTGTAATTTTGTTGTTCGTAATGCGCGGCGGTAAATCATTGTTGCGAATTGATGTTGAGTTCAAGGTTTTAAATCAACTCCTTACTCATTGATGTATACCTATTTTCATCGAAACAATAATCCAACTTGAAAACTGAGACTCCCCCAGTCGGCAGTCCCTCCCTGGGTCGTTGAGACCGCATGCGGGATCCGGTTAATAACTCCAGGCGCCGCACAAAATGATCTCTACAACAACCAATTAAAATAGAATTAGTGAAAACACAAAAAAGCTAAGAATTTCAACTCTAATTAACTGAAACTTTACAAAAAAATATCATATAAAAACCTCTCGCGTGTCATTAGACCCCTGCGTCCCTGTGGTGTTATATTACGAACACAATTTATCCCTTTTCAACTCTATTCTTAGGTATCAAGGTTCAATTTTGACTAGCAAGTACGTAGAAGTAAATATGCTTTTGCCCCCTCGGAGAGTGGTCCTTTTTTTTTCTCTCCAATTTTTTCGTCGTTTCGTACCTGTGGGCTCAACAAAAAGTGTTGCCGGGTGAAGCCAGATGCCTGCACTTGTATCAACACATGCATGTATGTCCCATTGTGCAAAACGCACAGAAATGGGTTGAGCATCTTGAAAAGCTACATTTTTTTTACAATAAGTTTCATATTACTGGGAGCTGGTATTGAAACGTCAGCATTTTTATAAATAATGCTTACATGTGTTTGAAATTTTGGCGACGGCACGCCTATAAATTTTGGTAAGAATGTACAAACTGTGAGGAATGATTTTGTTTCGGCGAGAATACACAAATAAGTTTTGTTATTTTACGTTCCATGAAAGAGGTTATTTATCTACAAGATTTAGGGTGCCCGCCCACGAGCGATTTTTCGGCGATTTTTGTCAGAATGTAGGTATTACATCTGACAAAAATCGCCGAAAATTTCACCAAAAAAATCGCTCGTGGGCGAGCACCCTGAGTCTTAGGAAGTTTTATTTTTACATTTTCGCACACCTTTTATTTTAAAAACTATGTTAACACGACTAGTTGTGGGACACACTATCCCTCACAATCTGAATGATTTTGAACTATAAGTATTGCTAATTAATCCTTTGTTTCAATAAATGTTCGAAAAATGTCTGCTCAACAACGTAAATAACGCAATGAGTGTTGGTGAACTGTCAAAATGAAACCCATTGCGACTGAGAGTGTATTAAGGCTCGTACAGACTGGTGCGATATCGCGGGTGCGACGCGACACTAGTAGGTAGCACAATTTCTTTGTCGGTGCCTAATGCCTGTCGCGCCCGCGATATCGCGCGAGTCAGTACGAGCCTTTACGCAATTACCGTATTTTGTTCCGAGAACGATAAAACTTCGAGAAACGGTAAAACATCGCGTAAAGTCCACATCAAAACCCTTTCTGATTCTTTCCTCAATACTGTACCTTTAATATGAATCAAAAAATAATACCTTCAAAGAAGCACTTCAACCGCAAGCCGAATCTGACATTCTGACTGACCACAATACAACCTCGCAAACTTACCCCGACAATAATACAAAGAAAATTGACACTTAAAACCTATTGCTTAAGGTTTGTATGACCTGCACGTGTAAGTTAGTTCTCTTAACCCGTTGAACGAGTTCGGGCTATTGTTTTGAACGTATTTTTTACTTCATTTTACTTCCCAGCCCACCCGGATGCCTGCAATCAATAGATTAGATTTAATCTTAGATTATCGCATGGTAGGATGCGTAGTGAACCACCTTGTAACAGCAACCTTGGATGCAACTAACATGAAAATCGTTTTAGACTATGAATAAAGCTTGAATTGAGGTGTGGTTTAGAATGATTGGGAAATATGTATACACATTTGTATCATACGTTAGAACGAAAGTTTATGGGTATATTTATGGTGTTTATAAATAAAAAGCAGAAAAATGTATTATTTATTTATATACTAGCTGCGCCCCGCGGTTTCACCCGCGTAAGTCTCGATCCCGTGGCAATATCGGGATAAAAAGTAGCCTATGTCTCAATCCAGGGTGTCAGCTACAAAATTATCAAAATTATCCGTACAAAATTTTATCAAAATTGGTCCAGCCGTTTGAGCGTGAAGAAGTAACAAACACACACACACACACAAACTTTCACCTTTATAATATTAGTGTAATTGTGATGATAAAATAATAAATCTGAAGAATTTTGTTTGAACGCCCTAAACGTAATCTCTGGAACTTCCAGTCGGATTTGAAAAAATCTTCTTGCATTGATAGCCCAATTCTTGAGGAAGGCTATAGAAAGGCTATTTCACATCACGCTACGACACTCAGGAGCCGAGCAAAATAAAAAAGTCAGAAAGAACGCTAAGCGTAAACGAAGTAATTTATCTTTTTTTTATACAAAGTTGGTGAAACCGCGGGCACAGCTAGTATCTAATAATGTAGATCATAATTCCAGGAATAATTTTGACCCGAAGGACCAAATAGTTTAAAATATTTATTTTCTTAAAATCTTAAGAGCAGGCAGTCCATTATGTGCTAAACGCTAATACATCAATGATAAAGTTGAATATCGTGTGCGCTCTTTAATCGTGTTCGAGCACTAAACTAAATAGCGTAAGTCTCAATTCTTATTTCGTTTATAACTAAAGTAATAATTGATCTAGAGAAAAAATATCTAGTGGCTGGATAATAAACTATATTTTCTTGCTGTGAATATTTATTTTAGACATAAAAGCCAAACAATCTTGTTTGTTTTTTATAATAACCTTAAAAATACATGATTTTCGAATAAAAAATGTATCGGGAGAAAATATTACAATTACGCAACTGTCTTCGACATGGAATGAAAAAGATCCGATAAATCATATACTAAAGTTTAATTTTGCCTGTATGTATGGCTGTTCCAGAATATTCATGCAAATTACCATAAAAATCCACCTCCTCTTAAGCAACCACTCCTTTTGCTAACATTACAAGTTCTTGTCAAACATTGCATCCTTACAAATAAAACCAAAGTAAATATAAATGGCAGGTAACATCATAAACAAGGTATTTTAAGGCTGATGAGCACTAAAATCAACATTTCATGTGATTCTGATGAACAGGAAAAAATGTAGAAACTGAATTTGGATGGAAATTAACAAAACACTGAACGTAGGCACTGCGGGGTAATGGCGTAACACACTATGAGTAGAGTGCGTTTCATCAAATAGTTCCTATGCCGTAATGTTGGCTCCACTGTTGTAGGACAAAGTAACAAACACGAATACCCAACCTAATAGGTCCGTTGTTAAACATTAACGGCCTTATTACAAAACAAGGTTTATCTTTAGAGCCAGGTTTAAACCATCGTGTCATTTTTTTAACTTCGAACGTTATTTCGTCTGAGATAAAGTTCTTAATACAAAGTTGACAACTTAGACTCGGGTTTTAAAATCAGTTTTTGTATTAAGAACGGTTATAGATGGTTTAAAGATAAACCTTGTTTTGTAATAAGGCCGTTAAAGTTTAACAACGGACCTATTAGGTTGCGTATTCGTGTTCGTCACTTTGTCCTACAACAGTATAGCCAACATTACGGAATTGGAACATTTAAAGAAACGCACTCTAACAATGGGTTTCAGTTTGACAGTTCAACAACATTCATTGCGTTATTTACGTTGTTGAGCAGACACACTTTTCGAATATATGAAGCAATGATATGCGATATCCTTCAAAATCATTCGGATTGTGATTTATCCCAATAGGGTACCGATTGCATGAAAAAAAGAAAGAAAGATAGTGGATGGCCAGCTTAACATTATCAAAACGGCCCTGGAGTTTCTTGCCCAGTCTTCTCCATACGAAACTACCTTTTGGAAAGGGCAACAAGAATCTTTTCTATTTTTAACCGACTTCACATAAAGGAAGGTTCTCAAGTCGGCTGTTTTTTGTTTTTTTTTTTAAATTACCTTTTTGAATAAATGATTTGACTTTGACTTTAAGAGATGGGATGGATTGTTAGCAAAGGAAAGGACCAGCCGATCTATTCTAAAGAAATCTCACCGTGTAAACGTAGGTGAAGTGAGCTTGAAGTGACTTGTTAACAGTGTCAATCCCTCACTGACTGTTCACTCCACGCTCACTTCACCTAAGTTTTTACGGTGATATGGTTACAGAATAGCACTGCTGATGGATTTTGCTAAAGATGATAATACTTATAATGCAAAAAAACCGGCCACGCACAGTGAAGGGTTCCGTAATTTATCCCAAAATAACAAACTTAACGTAGTAGTTTCTTTAATAACTTTAAAACTAATTTATTTTAAAATATATATTTGAAATCCTTCCAACAAGTTCTTTCATTTGTCGTCACACGGTACAGTTTGCATTTTTTTTTTCTTATTTTTCCGCCAAAAGTGATGCCATATTCAAATTTAATTTATTCAAGTTAAACGTTCGTGTTTGGGTCACAGAAATTCATCGATCTAGTAGATTCGGAGCAAATCGGCTGTGACAGACGGACAGACACACGAGTGGTCCTATAAGGGTTCCGGTTGTTCCTTTTGAGGTACGGAATCCTAAAAAGGAAGCGAATATGGTGGCTAATAGAAATGTTTGTTTGGAAGAAAACGATTAGATTAGATTCTTCGCCCAACTGAATTGGGACAAGCCAAAACGATGATGATCATCATGTCTTCTCTAAAAATAACTAGTGTTTGCTTGCGGCTTCACCCGCATGGAGGTCGTAAATTAGGTATCCCAAGGACACGTACTACCGGGATCTAAAGGTAACAGACAGACAGAGAGAGTAAAGGCTCGTTGAGACTGGCGCGACGCGACACCGGTAGAACAATGTCTATGAAAATTGTTCTACTTACTTTCACATTTATATTATTAGTATGGGAGGAGCTCGTGCCGTCCATCAGGTTAAGCTACGCTTGCTGGGGTTTCTCCGTGGATGGGTGACAATCTTTACATACCGAGACTCCTCCGTTCCTCGGAAATCACGTAAAGACGTTGGTCCCGGCTGTCATTCGTGGATCTTTGACAATCGTTACGGGTCGTCAGAAGCCCGAAAGTCTGACAACCAGTCTTACCAAGGGGTATAATTGTTTTACACAGTAACTGGGTTGTGGAGGTCAGTCAGGTAGTCGCTCCATGTATTCAGCTGTATCCAGTTAGACTGGAAGCCGACCCCAACAGAGTTGGAAAAAAGCTAGTCCGATTGATTCATAATATTAGTATGAATTGATAGACACACGTTCCTTTTGATTCACGAGGATATATTTAGCTTACACGTTTAACTTCTGACCTTATCTATCAAAAGAAGCAATAATTAAGTCCCAAGCTATAAACATTGATTAGTGTTGTGTTATTTATTATGAGGAGATTAATTATTATCATAACGAGAGAAAGACGCGAGTGGGTAAACAAAAAGGCTTGATAAAACGAGAGATATTTTAATAATATGGAGACAAAGACAAATAACAGCCAAGTGCGTGTCGGACCACGCACAATGAAGGGTTTCATAGTTGGGATGAATTTTTCCCAAAAACAAACTTAATATTGTAGTTGAAAAACATGTTCTCCCATACATCGGTCAATATTCCAACTGCAAATGTAAGTTTATAATCGCAAATTGTTTTTTGAACTCATAAAACTACAAATTAACGATTTTCGGACTTTTTCCTTTACTTGTACTGTGAGACGTTGCTTCTTGCCAAATTTCATTATTCCAGGTCAACGGGAAGTACCCGTTTTGATTTTTTTGAGAGTATCAAAATATGTCACATAAACGGCCATATTGTTTTATTGCGTTTACTTGGAAGCTTGCTCCAAGGGACCGTAGATTATTTGATATTAATTTAAACTTGATAACTCCACCTATTCCTGAGAAAAAAGGTCTTGACAGACAGGCTGACGGACGGACAACGAAGTGATCCGTGATTCCGGTGGTCGAAGTGTGGCTTTTGGCTACTTTGTATGTTTTTTTTGACTTATTTTGTTGACTTACTATGCGTTTTGTTTGTGCAGAATAAATAATTTTTCTTTCTTTTCTTTCTTTGATCCTATAAGGGTTCCGTTTATTCCTTTTGAGGTACGGATACGGAACCCTAAAAAAATGTATCTTAAATCTCTTTGTATGGAGAAGACTTTACCAGTAGGACAAATAGGGAAAATCAGCGAAAAACTAAAAATATGCGTGTAGAGATATTCTATGAAATAAAAGCCAATTTTAAGCTGACGAACTTTTAGTTCATTGTATCTTCGGAACCTTGCCTAAAGGGACTCCTTTTAATAATATATTTTAGTTATATATTTTAGATATTTTTCTTTTAGTCATAAGTTAGTCATAGTATTATTCATTTAATTCGCTTGTATTTTAATAAATAAGTTCATAGAATATGTCACTTAACATGTACGTTAAGTGACCTAAGTATGTAACAATCTCAGATTACTCATTTACAAAATTCTAAGTTCTCCAACACACCAAAAAAAGTTAAATTAACATGTCCAAAAGAGTACTTATATCCAAATTGTCCATTACCAGTGCGTTAACCTCTTTTTTTGAGTCATGTTACAAGAATCATGTGTAAATAATTGGTGTTAACATTTTTTCCCTCAACTTAATTCTTAAGTTTTAGAGAGGTATTTTCTCATAGGGTTTTCATGAAAATTCACGCCAACAGTCGGCACTTTGACAAGAGGTTTTCCATTTCGACAATGAATTTAAAATATATGATGGCGTTCATCATTCGTTTCATTCATTCGTTCATAGTTCAGTCACGATTAAAGAAAATAAGAAAATATAGGCACTTTGACTTTGACTCCTGACGGGATGTGATTAATTCGTTAAGGTTTTGTGTACATTTACTGAAATATGACGGTGATTGTTGAAGATGTCGGAAAAAATCATACCGACTACGCTTTATTGGCGTGTGCGCCGCGTAAACCAATAGGTAGAGTTATATGAAAACAATGTATTACTACATTAATACATGGTTTACCTAGATTAAGACATAGGGTGCTCTTAATCCCGGTAGTGCGTACCCGTACGATAATTTCCGATACCACGCGGGCGAAGCCGCGGGCAAAAGCTAGTCAAATAATCATTATAGCAACTTTATGTGAAACTCATTGCATTTTAAACCAATAGGAGTTCGTTAAATGATAACTCGTGGGATTACGTAGGCGGAAAAGCGAACAAAGAATATTTAGAGTAAATGATTTTACATTATAAAGTGTCAATTATCACGAAACCAATATGGGAAACAACCAATTTATTTTAATAAAATTACTTTGCGCGTGATTACTGAATCATGGTCATTTATAAAAAACTATTTAATTTGTGCACTTTTATAGGAAATACCACCCATTTCTGTATCAGTATTTAATTACAGAATGTTTTTATTAATTGCCTCAACAATCTTCTATTCTTAATCATTATGTCAATCAAATATCTAATAAGATACCGAACCGAGTTGGTAGCCGAAGAAATAATTCTCACGCTTACGATTTTCAAATTTGACAGCGAACGTCACGGCAGCCGATCCACCCCAATGTCACCCCAACTCATATGTTTTGCATTTGAAAGCGTTTGAGGTCCAAATATAAACAAGCCCAACCCTTGCACTGCCGCTGACACGCTAATCTAACGTTCGTTGTAGTGATGTGACATCACAGTCCATACTGTGCTATGATGTCAGAACACTCAGAACTCAGACGGTGGAATTGGGTATAAATAGACTATTTCTAGGATTGACTATTTTTGGATTTTATTAAGATTTTAGAAGGTCAAGTCTGTTTATTCTGGAACTGATTCTACAAGTCACTGCAAAAGTAATACAAGTCTGTCATAAAAAGATAATCGTAAAAAACCGTTAACCACTCATATGTTTGTCTTTAATCCCTCGCTTTCACAACATCAACAATTATAAACTCTTTATGTCTTCAATCTCAAATACAAAGCCCACAGTTTTTGTCAAATAGAACTGTCGTTTGGTCATGCTGACACAACAATTAAATCATAAAATTGTCAATAAAACAAAACAATTTGACGGAACCGTTAATCAAATTAAGAATACAGAAATCAATTTTGACGTTTGAAACGTCAATTAGTTTTCATCATGATGTCATGTCAATCAGAGGTGTCTCTAGCAAAACATAATCGACCGGTTAATGTCTACCGTGTGGTAAGTTTACCGTACAGCCGCTTAACACACTTTTAATCACAATCCGAGGGTTTTGAAGGAAATTCCAAATTCATTGTTTCATAGGTTTGAAAAATTCGTTTTCTCAACAACGTAAATAACGCAATGAACGTGGCTCAACTGTCAAAATGAAATGCATTGCGATCGATTTCCATTTTATTGTTATTATATAGTGTTACCTACGCAATTACCTCGCAGGTTCTTTTCAATAAACTCATAGCCAACTTTGGCAAGCGACGATAAAGAATAGACAGATTATTGACAATCAATAATCTGTCTATTCTATTTGCAGATTATTGATTGTCAAAAATCAGTGCTAAGTGCTTTAATAATTTGAATCAAATTATCTAAAGCGAACTTTGCAATAGTCGTAAACTATGAAGTACTGAGGAAGGTTGAACTTAATCTGCTACACAAACAATTCCCTGAGGAAATAACAACATACTTACCCGAAGGTACATACATACTAGTAACCAATAACAGAAAACGGGTAGAAATTAAATTAGACTAAGTTCGGGCCCTCTGAGCCTTAGATTAAGGTAGATTAGTTGGGCGGGCCCCTTCCATGGGATTATGGGTGACGTATGGGGAATTGGCTTATTCTATAGCTTCAGGATATTTGATTAGGCAGGATGAGATCTAAGTTTTATACAGCTAGATACGGTTGACGATATTATTAACAACGCTGCAGGAAAAGGGTTATTTTAGAGTAAGCGTAGCTCTGTATTACCGCGTGTAGGTATAAATTAAATAGACTGACATTTCAGCACTGGAACTTGACAGCTATGTGCATGTTACCAGTTGAAAAAAAAAAGGATTTATAGTACTTTTTTTCCAAGTTTACGCCTTATGTTGTTTTTGTTTTTTTATAAACTAATCAATGATTGCTGTAGAATCCTACGCGTACAGTATTTATCGATCTCAGTAGTACAGCAACCTTGTTCAAAGCAGCGGTCTAAAACAAAAACTGCAGCTTGATGCAGCCGAGAACCGAACCGGCTGTAGTCCGGAAATGCCAGTGACATGCCAACATCGACACGGGTCGATGACAGATGATGTATTGTATTAACTGAGTACCTTGGTACTATTGGGTGCAGTGACTCAATCCGCCGGGAATAGTAATTAGTTTTTTTTTTTGTTAATTTTAAGTCAGACAAAGGGCTACGCAGGGGAGGTAAAGATAGTACCTCAACCAATAATAAATAAATGACTAATGTTATTATAATTAAAGATCTCTGATTATTATATAATTTTCTTATGCTAATTTTATTATTAAAGAATAAAATGAAATCATAGAAATTTCAATAAGGGGCTAGTCTAAAGGCTCTCGCAGGCAGGCGCGACGGTGCGATGCGATTCTGGTAGAACAATTTCCATAAAGTTTTCATAGAAATTGTTCTATAGAGTCGCGTCGTGTCTGTCTGCGGGAGCCTTTATTCTATCAACAGGGCGTAAATCCAAACCAGGCATCCAACAATACTATTTTTATTATTATATTATTTAGTCAGATTAAAATCTTGTATCAATTGTATTTTTTTATTATAATATATATAATTTTTTGACACTTATTTGAACTTTCGCCATGTTGGCTCATGCATAAGCAGTGCATAAGTAGACCGAGGGTGCAGTGCAGCACCCCTAGTGCCCCTACGCATGTCACTGCAACCCGTTGCCCTCAATTAATGACAGCTTGCACAGAATGATAAGCAGTTGATAAACACCTAGGGTTCCGTAGTCAATCAGTGCCCATTCATAAATCACAATACCCTGATTCTGAAACACAAAATAAAAATAAAAAAACATTTATTCAAATTAGTGCAAACTGGCGCGATATCGCGGGCACCACAGACAGCGCGACACTTTCCATGAAGTTTTCATAGAAATTGTGCTACAAGTGTCACGTCGTGCTGTGGCGTCCCGCCTGTCTGCGGGAGCCTTTAGACTCAGCACCTTTTGAATGTCGAAAATCTATTTAAAATATTAGCCCTTCACCACTTCCTAGTGTTCACACACACACACACCCTCACACCCACCCCACACACATACTGTCCTAGCCTACGCTTAAGGTAATCCCGAATTTGAGGTATCCAGATTTGTGAGTAAGAAAAAGAAATTTTGGGGATGAGCTATGAACTGAATAGTTTCTTACCATTTAAGAATAAAATTGGATCTGAAAATGTCAATACATAATTCTATCTTAACCAAAACACCAGGTAACATAAAAACGACTACAGCTTTCCGAACTCTATCGCTAAATTCCACAAGATACACGAGTGAAGCCACACCTTAGTACCAGCTAATATCCCAGTGGGGTTAGTGGGGGTGGGGACGTGGGGACCCCCCACACGACATATTGGAATGCCCACAGCTGACTACAAGTTTCTCTGATTAAAATTACTTTTCCTACACATTTAACTGAGAAGTTTGAGCTTCGTAGGTTCAGGATTTTCTCGGGAAAATCTGTAAGTAGTCGGATTTCTAGGAATTTGGGTTAATTTGGGTTAATTCTAGGTTAGTGTAATGATGTTCAGCCAAATAGAAAGGGCCATTACGTATCTTGATAAAAGTTGATTACGTTTTATCGTTAAAATATTTTTTAATAATATTTAAATCCATTTTATTCAATAAAGGTGCAGCCCTACTCTATGTAACGCGATGTAAATGTATTTTTAAGACCAACAAGCTGAGAAAGATACGACATATAAATATTAGGTTAGGCAAAGCCAAATTATCTTAACGTTCCCTTTTAGTTCATTATGCCCCCCCCCCCCCCCCGTGACCCTTTCCTCTCAATAAATAATAAATTGTAAACCGTCCCTGCATTAATTTCTTGTAAAACATGCATTTCCTAGAGGTTTATTTTTCTGAGTTTGTGACGCTATGGAAATGTTTTATTCTCTGTGAGCTTAGAAGATTAATAATTAATACGACTTCTTGGCGGGAAAGTGAAGCGTCATGATTAGAGTTTTGTTTTATTTTCTAAAACTTGTGTTTAGCCGAATATTAATGTGTAATAATGGTGGATTATTAACTATTAAGGGTTCGTGAACGTGCATTAGTGTAGGCAAATGAAACAAAACAGTGCAATATATCACTTCAAGTTCTTTCAAGAAGTCCGCGTGAGGTCTCAGTAAAGTGCCACGTCTTTACTGAAACTTAAGGGGAGCCTACGGGTCATATCATCTAGCATGCATTGTTTAAAATTCATTTCATCATTACCTATAACTATACAAAGTAACTAAATAAAGACTTGGCTAAAAGGTCGCAGCAACCAGGCCATTAAACTATTATTAAAAAAAAAAAAAAAACTTACAACTTTCAAGATTCATTGAATAAAGATACACAAACAACTTTTTATTAGGGACTCCCTAAAAAAAGACTGGTAAAATAATATGAAATGGAAGCAACTGGAGAATTGTTGCTGTCCCATCATAATATATTAAGGGCGAATTTTACCAATGAAACTGAACGCGATCATTTAAACCGAGTTCAAGAGCTGTCAGTGTCAATATTCCAAAGAAAGTAATGACACTGACAGCTTTTAAACATGGTTTATGTGTGAAATTGGCACTAAGAATGACTTCAAATTTGAAACATTTTTCTTGAATTTTTGTTGCATTAAAGTTTATGTTAAATGTGTTTCTAAACCCTGAAGTACTTACTTTATTTTTTACCCTTGAGTACCAATTGTTTCACTCTGGTACTCCTGTCCTAATACATTTTAATCTGAGATCCAATATTTCATCAAAACTAAAAGGACGATCTCAATTTATTTTATCAACGTACTTGTACAGTCGGCAATATAAAGCGGCTGGGAGATAAGTCCACATCCTTGCAGCATCCATCCTCAATCTTCATGAGTGTATTTAATCTTAGAGCCATGCTTAAGTGGCTCACTTCCCATAGAAACTCAAGTGGTTCGGGGGCTACTGGGGCCCGGCTATTATGCCCACACGTGGGTACCGGGGTACCGTTGAGAAGTGAAGATTAGAAAACTTTTATGTTTAAAATGTTGGCACGGTTTTTCATGATATTTTGGCATTGGCACGATGTTCTTGTTAGACCAGTTTTTGGCAAAGCATTTTGTGTTTTTATTTGGAGTTGTTAAATTTTTACTTGTTAAACAAAGTATATTTTAGAAAAAAAGCAGCTTTAAATCCGATTGTAAAAAGGAAAAATCGTGATTATTCTTAACTCAATAACGCTACAAATTGTTCCTAAAATGAAGCCCTTCTAAAAAAATACAAATTCCAAATATAAACGCGCAGTCCCCACGCTCACGTCCATTGTTTTTAAATTTCATATTTTATGCAACAGAACAGATGCGTCACGATCTTACACCATAAATGGAACGCACCCCGGTGATAGCTGACATAAATTGAGCCCCCACTCCCCCCTCGCGTCCTTATAACTAAACGCCACAGGGGAATCGGTGTAGAATATCAGAGGTCTGGCTTTAATGGCGCTTCTAGGCCGAGGGGGCCACACATTGGCGCCATTGGCACTTGATATCGATCTTTGTTCGGGCTCCCCCGCGTCTTAAGCCGTGCTCTCTGAATTAGGGCTAGAAATTTATGTTACTGGCTTACAGCAGAGGGATTGATACAGTTTGTAACTGTAAACCGGCTTAAACTTGGATGGAGACTAATTTTCTGAATCGCTAAAATTGTATTTAATGGCGCGTTTTGCAAAACGGGTTATTCTGCAAACAATTGTTTTAATCGAGGTCGTATAGATGCCAAGTCGCTGTAGCTACTTTCAACTTTGGAAGTATAAAAAGTAGGGTTTTATATTTTTTTCGACTACTACTAATTAATTTTATATGTCACTAGGTCAATGTAGCCTGCTACATTGACCTAGTGACATACGCAGGAATCCACAAAAGGTAGCAACGTTCAACAAAAACATGATATTGTAATTTGCATGACAAAGCAGGCTGACGAGTTAAATGAGTACAATCTTATCTCCCATTTATTTATCTAAGTACAGAACACAAGCACAGGCCGCTCGTTCATCACTGCTCCGCCCCCTCACGTTCGTTCGTGATGATACATAAAACCAGTCTGCGACATTACTAAAGGCGATTCTAACAAAGCAAAGAAATAAAACGTTCTCAATAACAATGCAGATTAATGAAAACAATGTTAGACACGAACAAATTTTTCCGTCGGGCCTGCAAGCCGACCCCCGCAGACAATACGAACTTATCGGTCGGACTAAACAAGTTTTCGAGTGGGGATGCCGCCGCTTATCTGTTCAGGCACATGTGAGCCCGTGCCTTGGGGCCTTTAAACTAATACCACCATAAAAAGGCCCCCTCGACCCCCGCCAGGCATCATAAAAGAGGCCATAGAAGGAAATGGGCGTGTAAACTGGGAGGTCAGGCTACGCTGGTTGTCCGTATAAAAGCTTTTGCCCGATTACTTGGTTGGCTGGCTCGCGTGCGTTCTATTTTCAAACGTGATAATGATAACCGGATAGTTGGGACGTTGCGAGTGTACGCAGTTCGGTGTTTGAAACTGGAACAAAAAAGTATTCTTTGTTCTGAGGCGAAGGCATTTACCATACAACCCTCTCGGCAGTTCTGATTTTAATTATTTTTCCTTTATGAACTGTCTTTGAACTTTGTGTCATCCGATTTATCAATAAATTGCGGAACATTTTTGTTTTATAAATCCTCGAACTCAGTCAGATTATAAAGCTTGCCGAACTTATTACAAATCGTTTAGAGCCAAAACTCGTTTCCTCAAAATTACTTCATACAACAAGTTCTTGTACGTGGCAAAAGACCAATCAAATCGACATTTAAAAAATATCTCGTAAGCACTATTTCTATTGAGATCCAATTCGCTATTTTGTATTTCCAATGCTGGCTGTGGCCGTGCGTGCCTGTGCTACAAAAACGAATGGAACCAAAGCGCGCACCCTTGTTTGTCAGATTACTGAGCTTAGCGCGTGGGTGACCACGCTCCGCGGTGTTGGCAATACTTGGAATAATAAAAGAAATTAAAATAAAATGAGAAAAACTAAAAAAAAACATTAACTTTTTATGCAAAAAGTAATACCTATCAGAGAGTTCAATTAGACTATTTAAATGATATGACTTTGTCCTGATTATGATTGTTGCAAATTTGACCATGTAAGATATATGTACCTGACTATATTATTATTAATTGTCTTCATTTTAATTTCTGTTTTGTTTTGTTGACGTTATTTTGTTTTATTAATATTTTAATTTATGTAATAATTTGCACGCCGTAAGGTAGACTGTAGCCGATCTCAGTAATTTATGTACTACAACATCTTATACTTGTACACACCAGTAGCGAAGCTATAATTTTTCTTAGAGGTAAGCCGAAGAAAAAGTTGTTCAGTTCTCATAAACTCTAGATAACATCAAAATTAATTTACTCAAACATTTTATTCATTCATTTACTTTCTAAATTTAACGCCAGCTACGGTCGGAATTCTTTGTTTAGTCAAACAATTTAGGCATTTTTGTAATTGATTTTTTTAACTGGTACTAAATATTTGTAATGTGATGTGATTGATACACACAAGTGTAAGAAGACTATTTGTTCCGAAGGGAAGCCGAATGGAATCGGGTTGTATGAAGGCTGCGCCCCTGGTACACACGGCTACACATCAAGCTATAAACTTCCAGTATCAGCTGACCTCTCATTGTACAGAAATCTTATACAATGCGAGAGCAGCTTATACTGGAAATGTATAGCTTGATGCCGTGTGTACCTACATTCATAGCAAAATTATAAAAAAAAAATGTGTATTTACTGTGTGATTGAAGTAATGTTTGCAACTACCCACTTCAACCACTGCTTTCTGTGGGTTAAAAAAACATAATTTAACATTGAATACTTTCAACATTACCTACCCACTAAAAAAGTAAAAAACGACACCCCGAAGATATAAATGTCTAGATAGACAGTCAAAGGAGTGACCTGTGACCTCTTCGAAAAAAGTTGCGTCCAACTGAGCACGCACACTAGAATAACACAATGACGTGGTGCGAGTGTAAGACGTAGCTGTCACGCACACCAGCTTAGCAAAGTTGGCCTGTTTGTTTTAGTTCTTTTGCAGCGCGACACTATCTAGACATAAAGAAAACCTACACCTATTATTACAAAGCTACACCTATTATTAGAAACGCGAATGATGCGATTCTGACCACAACCTGTCCCTGATAATATAAAAAAAATCTTCCTTCTACAATATAGGTAACAAAGATATATCCTTACCGCAATGCACCGGTTCAAACCAGTCCACTCAGCCAAAGGCTCAAAAAGCAAAAACACCTAGGCGTGGTCTGCCAGACCATAAGTCCTGATTAAGTCTAATGGTGGAAATGGTCATGCTGCTCGTGAGGGGGGGTTACAGCGCCCAGGGGAAGGGGGCGAAGTACCATTAGATGGTCATCACTGGCCCAGGTAAAACTCGGTACTACGTAAACTCGCTTTTGTGTCCCAAAACGCGTTGTTATAGAAAATTGGGTGACATTATGAAAAGTCGTTTCACTGATTATGTTTTACTTATTTGAAGATTTTGTGGATATTTGAAAAATTTTAACTTTTTTTATATAAGTATATTTTTTTTACTAATATTTATATATAAATATATATATTTTTTTTAGAGGTTTTGTATGAGTTTCAGATTTATAAAATAAATATAGGTAGGTGAAAATAAGTGTAGGTACCTTAAATACATCATAAGTCTACTCTGACAAAGATCAAGTCTAAGATCTCTTTTTTATTGATAGAAACCATTATGATGATTCTTTCCTCAGGTAGAGGCCCAGTCAGTACGTCATTTTCGTTTAAAAAAAAAGAAGAATATCCTCAAGAATCATTCAGGGGTTGTAAATATATTTTTGTCCCCATCATCGTCCGTAAAAATTCTTGCCGTGCTGCAGCGGACATACAAACGTACGGACGTACAATTTATGTTTGCAACGTAAAATTTTCGTTGTATTTTACGGAATCCCTACATCGGATTTATGTGCGTCTGTGGCATATAAAATATGAGTACGTTTTTACGATGCAGGGTTATTGATTGAACGAGTTTGAGTTACTCTATTTTTGGCATTTTTATTCTGCATTAATGCCAGTGCTGGATTTATTAAAAATTACAATTATTGTTTGTGGTTTTGGATGATTACTGATTCGTATTTTTTGTATTCGTAGATTCGAAACAATGAAGTCCCTGAATAGGTATATTATTTTCACAGCTAAAATAACATTTTACCTGTAACTATATTAATACCAGACACAATATCGTCCTCAACATTGAACCGAAAAATCCAAAATTAAATCAGCCATCGAATGCAGACGGGAAAAACCTGCAGAAACCCAATTAGTGCTCAAGTTCAATCTAGTTCCAGCATCTAGTTGAATATAAACCTCGGGGCTCCGTGTCAGAGCATAATGCGCCGTCTGTGTGGCTCAGCACAACGCTAATCCACCAACGGGTTCGATTCTCGAGCACGTACGACGGTATTTAGTTAGAAACCGTCCTTCACCAGTCACGTCTCACTGTTTGTTCTACGAATTCTATTAATTGTAGGTACGTTTTTATCTTCGGTCTCTATCGCCTCGCTCGCTTAGGTGTGCTCACGTTTTGAGGCTACCGCAGACAGGCGCGACGCGATGGTGCGATGCGGTTCTGGTAGAACAATTTACATGAAGTTTTCACAGAAATTGTTCTACTAGTGTCACGTCGTGCCTGTCTGTGGGGAGCTTTTATGACTGTAACGAAAGAGGCTGGTTCTTGACGCCTTTGAAGTTTTTGTACCAAATTGTTGGCTTTTTACAGAATAGCCCATAAGCAGTTTAATTGCTCTGTCTATCATTAAATTTATTTATGTAGGAAATAATCAACTTCGGCCATATATGCCATAAGAATAAGAAGTTTTGGTGTATCCAAAAATATTTCCCCAAATAGTCAGTACACTGTAGTGATCCAAATTCACAGATTAAAAAACCACCCTTCTTTACATCTGTCATAATTTAAAATAAACTGCGCGAATCGAATCGGCCATCTAAACGTACCCTCGCAAGCGGTGCAGTTACGAAACGCAGATTTCAATGTTTTACGACGCAGCCAATTTTTCCTGAGCCTCCCGGCCTCTCTGAGCTCATACTCTAGAGAGCCATTGAGGGGGAGTGGTGGGTGATGTCTGGGATCATAGCATAATGGTCATGTTTTATTAACACGGCCCCCCCGCATTAAGGCGCGGGCCGCGTATAAAACGCGTAATAGAATTTCAGTGACGACTGCCACCCTTGATAGCGCTTCACTTTACTGCCCATGTAACGATGTTAGCGCCGCGCATGCGCCTACCAGCCGCCGCGAGTTATGTCAAAGCTCAAGACGTGACAATGGCAACATTGTGACAAGGATTATAATTTTGTCGCGTTTCTAAGGAATACTTCGTGTGAACATATTGCTGGGAATTTCTGGCGGCAATTTGCTTGAGCAAATTAATTTTGCCAGATTAATGATCAAATTAAACTTTACTCCCTTTTTAGTCTTAATCAAAATTTTGCAGAATGACGGTTATACAATTTTACATCCTGTATAATCGTACAATGCTGTGTAAAAGAAAATAAGAAAATAAGTGAGTGTGCTGGATAGGAATTATATTTTAATGTTTATATAAACAAACACAAAACTTCGCCACCCCTATTCGATTAAACCTTACTACCCGCACATTTCCCAAGGAACATCACACAAACAACTGACTACACAAAATGACCGTTCCCGCCAATCAGCGCGTCCAAACTTTTCCCAGCAGAGGCGTTATGTCCAAACCACCAATGGGGGAGGTTGGCGCCCTCATTGTTATCCAATTACGGCCTCCCGCCTGATAATACGCCGCGAATTCAAATTAGGATCGGGGAGAGCGGTCGCCGACCCCGCTCTGATCAATCGGTGACCGCGCCCGGCATCGATATGTGGACTCGATCGTCGCACGCGATACTTAATCGGTTCCCGCGAGCGATTTTTGTAAATCGAGCTCCGTTTTGATTGGGATGTGATTTGTGAGTGTCGGAGCCATGTAGGAGCTGTTACAACGGCGGAGAATTTTCTATCTTTAAAAGGATTGAAAAGACAATGCGTCACCGGTTTTTGGCGTAGTTTTTAATTTAATGACACGAATATTCAAGAAATGTCTTTGTATTCTGCTTGACGGAGAAATAAACGACATGTTACAATAGCTAAGCTACAAATGTACCCACCTTATCATTACCGGAACTTATCCTTAAAAACTCAGGAAGCCTTGTCTTCTCCAATTTTCAAAGGATAAATTTCATTTATTTTTTTACAGAAATTCTCGTGTCTTTCTCTCTGTACAAAGATCACATCTTATGTCCATACGTATTACCAAACCTGTTAAATGAATTAAGAAAATGGCCGTTCAAATACAAGCTCTTATTAAACTTACATTACAATCCCTCGGTATAATTAAGCAATAATTTCGATACATCGTGTGGGAGCCTGCAATGGCGGAACAAGTTCGGCGCTTTAAATCGGACAATGTAAACGAGAATTACAAGAAACGCCTACCTTTGGCTTTTATTTGGTCAGACTTCTTCGCGTCATGCCATTTTTGGCTGATGACTTGGTTAGATGGAGGAGCATTCAGTTTTTTGCTCTTATTCAAATTTTAATTGTAGAGTCCGAAATAGTATACAAGTAATGAATCATGCAAACTCATTTGAAATGGGGAAGGCAACTGTCAAAATGGCGCTGTCGTCGTAGCTAGTTCCCAATACAAGGCCTGAGGAGGTTTTATTTTATTTTTGCGCAAATCATTGTTGCTAAATGCTCCGAAATTGGAGTCCAACACTTTTCGAAGATTGTGACTTAAAACTATTCGTAGAGAAAAAGTTGTAATTAACCAGAGTTTCAGGTTATGTCGTAAACATTTTGAAGAAAGTGGTTACGAGTAAATAAACAATATAATATATAATTAACGTTTTAAATTCTGACAATTTCCATGTCGAATTTATATTGATTTAAACTACTAAAATCATTGAAAATAACGGAATACTGAAATATAACCAAAGTTATGAATGAACACGAAATGGAATGAAAGGCATTGAATGGACGAAATGTCAAATTTAGTATAGGCCGGCGCCGGAGAGACCTAGCTATGGTCACGCCATCTACAAATAGCTTTATTCATGACAATTTGCTGACTGTCAAACTCATGCAAGCTGCTGTGATTGGATTAAAATAACAGCAGCCTATCAAATCACTTGACAAGAATTC
This sequence comes from Tiliacea citrago, assembly GCA_963921375.1. NCBI lineage: Eukaryota > Metazoa > Arthropoda > Insecta > Lepidoptera > Noctuidae > Tiliacea > Tiliacea citrago. The sequence goes on from OY992799.1 coordinate 5,595,284, forward strand.
GACAATCGGTCAGCGAATTTTTTGAGAATCATCATCTGCCTAGCCTTTTCCCAACTATGTTGGGGTCGGCTTCCAGTCTAACCGGATGCAGCTGAATACCAGTATTTTACATGGAGCGACCGAATTTTTTGAGAATCAACCAACTAATGGGGAAAGCCGGTTAACCTTTCAGAAACCGTGTGATAATCTTCTAAGATTTATTAAAGTTTTAAAGCCAAGCAGAGAAACCCAAAGTCACAGGCATCCTTTATTATGCGCATTTTCTGCCCAGACCACAATATTGAAACAGTGATACGTCCGGAGTCCGGGAACGCATAACGGAACATTACGCAACTCGGGAACACTTCTCACGGCGACCCGCCATGCTGGATTACTGCGGTTTTTGCCGCCGCGCGCTTTTATTATTTTTAATTTCACCCGTATTGCTGCCAGTAGTTGCATCATTATTGGCTCTCGGAAATGGAATCGGTTTGAATTTATATTTCGAACGTAATCATTAATTTGTGGATGTTGAATTTATTTGGTAATTATTTCTGGATTCGATAAACAAACCTCACTTATTTGTTCTTCTATTTGGTACTGGCAATATAGCTTTTGCCACCTACTGGCCCCTCCTGAAGTCCTGAGCATTGAACCAGCTACCACAGACCGTGCCTTTAGTGCCATGCTTTCTTCATTGGTCTATGTGAGACTGTCTGCCTGCCAAGAACTCCCTATTGCCTTCTTCGTCTTGTGAATTGTGTCTTGTTTTACATCAAAGATATCGAGCCTACTCTCTAATCAAACACAAACCTCCGATGCACCACGCTTTTCACCTTCGATTCATCGAAGATTTTGAGGTTTCGGCACAAATGCGTAAAAAAAATACGTGCACCAAAATGTGTTGTATTTTTAGTGTTGCCAGCATTCCTACACTGTCAGGTGGCGCCACCTACCGCCATTCACACACATGTACCATTTATTATTAAACTTGCGGCTTTCCGCGGCACTTTCCATCACTGTTAGCGGCTAATGATAGATTGAATGCTATGAGTTTGAAACAGGTACCTACGGCTCAAATGAGTATCTATTATCGCGTAATTCGCGTATTCCGCTTTCAATATTCAATCGAAACCAAAGCGAGCGGGATAAAGTTTGGATGGTTGTTAGTGTTGTTACTCAATCACTTGAAAAGGGCTGAACGGATTTGGATGAAATTTGGCACACAGATGATTTATTTCTGTAAGTCGGTTTGTACAAAGCCTTTTAACACGTCAATCATATTTTAAAAACTAAATGTGGTCTGCGTTTCCTATCTGACTACTCTGAGAAGAAAGGCCGAAACAAACTCAGAGGTCACAGTCTGTTTTAAAGTCCAGACATAATCTTGGTCAGATCAAGTGAAGACCATGTAGATTGGTGCCTGGAATGATCTTTTGATGAAAGAACCACACAGATTGAGGCGACCTGTCCAGTCAGTGCACGCATTTGTCAGTAGTCGTGCAGCTCAACTCGGAAGTTTAGGAGCTCGATTCAACGAACAATACCAAAGAAAGGACATTTGGGTAAGCCACATAAATTACTCAAACTAAAAAAAAAAAAACCCGGCCAAGTGCGTGTCGGACCACGCACAATGAAGGGTTCCATAGTTGGGATGAATTTATCCCAAGAACAAACTTAACATTGTAGTTGAAAAACATGATCCCCCATACATTCCAACTACAAATGTAAGTTTGTACGCACAATATTGAGTGATTTACCATCTTATTTTATGATCACAGACTTCTTATAGGTTTTCCTATAATCTATAAGTAAACATACCAATTTTCTGTACTTTTTTCAAAATTTTAGGCTCAGTAGTTTCGGAGATAAGGTCCGAATGGTAATTTTTCATCTATTTTCTTAAGTATATAATTTAAAGAGTATTTAATTTAACATTATAAAAAAATGTATATGAAATTCTTAAAACAAGCCGTTTCATTTGATATGTCATACGGTACAGTCAGCAAAACTTTTTTTTTAATATTCTTATTTGTCCCCAAAAGTGACCTCCATATTCAAAATTATTTTTTTACGTAACACGTCCATGTTTGGCTCACAGAAGTTCATACGTATACCAAATTTCAACTTAATCGGTCCAGCAGATTCGGAGCAAATCGTCTGTGACAGACGGACAGACAGACAGACACACGAGTGATCCTATATGGGTTCTGTTTTTTTCATTTTGAGGTACGGAACCCTAAAAACTAACCCACATAGCCTTCACACATATAATACCTACTTTACAAAGTAAATATTCATGTAATTGTATATATAAAATTCATGAATGTCAATGTGTATATAAAAATACGGCTATAATCTTGGTCAGATAATTTGAGGACCATGTAGATTGGTGTCTGAAATGGTATTTTGATGAAAGAACCACACAGATTTGAGTGGACCTGTCCAGACCGTGCACGCATTTGTCAGTTATCGTGCAGCTCAACTGAAAACTTAAAGAGCTCATCGATTCGACGAACAATACCAAAGAAAGGACATTTGATATAGTTTATAACCTGGATTAACACATAGGATTTTTATCCCGGCAGGGTAGTACCTACGTTCCCATGTAATGATTTCCGAGTTTCGTGGTTTTTGAAGAAATTTTATCGCAAAACTTGACACAGGCCACCTCTGTGTGAGGAGTGGCCCATTATTCACCACGCTAGCCCAGTGCGGGTCGGTATAATTATGTCACATGGATGTTAGGTTCCTATTTAGGCTCAACACAACAATAAATAACGTTTGCTAACTGGCATGATCAATCAATCTGCCTAGCCATTCCCAACTATGTTGGGGTCGGCTGCCAGTCTCACCGGATGCAGCTGAATACCAATATTTTACCTCCACATCCCAGTAGCTGGGTAATACGATGCCTTGGTAAGACTGGTTGTCAGACTTTCCGGGCTTCTGACGACCCGTAACGACTGTCAAAGATCTACGAATGACAGCCGGGACCAACGGGTTAACGTTCTTTCCGAGGCATGGAGGAGTCTCGCTCACCAATCCACGGACCAACCCCGGCAAGTGTAGCTTAACCTGATGGATCGACCCGTGCGGCTGTTATTACTTAAAAAAAAGGCACGAGCCTAAAGGCACAACATACACATGATAAACCCATCTATTTCGTGCTCTATTCTATTATAATATTTATATAATTTTATGAAAATATTTGTTATTTGTTTTAGGTAAGTCGGGGAATGCCAGTGAGGTCACACAGTCCATAGTGACTATAGTCATGTCCTTCCTGTTGCTAAACTTGGACTATGGGTAAGTATTGACATAAATGCGTGTTTGTGGAAAAACCTTAGTTAAAAAAACCGGCCAATTGTGAGTCGGACTCGCGCACGAAGGGTTCCGTACCATTATCTATAGCAAAAAAATCACGTTTGTTGTATGGGAGCCCCCCTTAAATATTTGTTTTATTTTAATTTAATTATTTGTTTTTAAAGTGAATATATAAATAAATATTCTGTGAATATTTCAAGCGTCACTTGTTGCCGTTATCAATATCTAGCAAAAACATCACGTTTGTTGTATGGGAGCCCCCTTAAATATTTATTTTATTTTGTCTGTATAATATTTATTCTGTTGTTGTTATAGCGGCAACAGAAATACATCATCTGCGAAAATTTCAACTGTCTAACTATCACGGTTCATGAGATACAGCCTGGTGACAGACGGACAGACAGACAGACAGACGGCGGAGCCTCAGTAATAGGGTTCCCGTTTTACTCTTTGGGTACGGAACCCTAAAAATGGATGGAAAGCTGCTAAAGTCGGAAATGTGATGATTGAGAGACATTAAGATTTGTCTTCAAAGTATGCACTCCCGTGCCGTTTTGTGGAAATAAACTACTATTAAGAAAATAGAAGCCCTGTACTATGTATGTGATCAAACGGATCAAAATCAGGATAGAAGTGACGTATAATCACAATGTGGAAAAAGGCCCTACTGTGATTGCATACCAGATTTATTTTACCTCTGGCAGAAACCAGACGGCAACGAGAACAGAGGTAACTGTGATGCAAAATTACAGGTAAAATGACTAGGTATACATAAAAGGATAATTTTTGAACAAAGAAAATTGACTAGTCTGTTGTCAGTTGTAGAAAATGCACAATACTCTTTATAATTTTTATTTTAACGCCCGGCAAGATCACGGCAATCATAATTTTCGTGAAGACTGACTGTTCCCTAGATTTATAAAGCATTTAAAAGTTAAATAGGTATTCTAATCACGTTGAAGTTAATTAAAAGATGAACAATATGAAACTGAAATATATATAAATGTTGATGGATGAGGGAGAGGAAAGCTAAAGAAGAGCTATCAGCTACCTAGAAGGCACTATTTCAGTGAAGTTTTTAATTCTAAAAACTTCAATTATTTTGTTTAAATCCTCGTCATCTTGCTTAACGATTCTCAATTTCAATGGCGAGAATTAAAGCAGATAAGTGTATTTTTTATTTTTTTTGTCTACAATATAATTGGTTATTTAAATATCTATTGTACAGGTCAAATAATTTGCAGTAACAAAAAAGACAATTTAGTAAGCAAAGGGAAATGTGAGTATCGTAGCGTTAGTATCACGTAGCTTTTTGTAGTTTCTGCTTACCCCCTTTGGAAATGGCTCATCAGGTTTAGCAGTTTTGTTTTATTATCTAAAATTTGTGATTAGCCGAATATTAATAAATGTGTAATAATGGTGGATTATTAACCATTGTGTTCGTAAACGTGCATTAGTGTAGGCAAATGAAACAAAACAGTGCTACATCACTTCAAGTTCTCTCAAGAAGTCCGCGTGAGGTCTCAGTAAAGTGCCACATATTTACTGAAACTCAAGAGGACGCTGGCGGGCGGGGATATCATCTATCATGCATTGAATATCATTTCATTTCAACATTAGATATTTAAACAAACTTGTACTTGTTACCTAATTTTACTTGACACTGGCTAAATGTGCAAACCGCACGAAACCAAAACAAAAAAAAGAAGCATTTTCTTTCATTTTGACAGTTCATCCACGTTCATTGCGTTATTTACGTTGTTGAGCAGACCAATTTATTAAACCTACGAAGCAATGGATTATAAATATCCTTCAAAACACTCGGATTGTGATTGAAATTATTTGGTTACGCAATTAGGGTCAGTAGATACAACGGGGTGGATTCTATATTTTCAAACCATATCCACAAAAAATGCTAAGGGAATGAACAGTTTGCCAATCCTGTTGCCTAGTTATTAATAAAAGCTGGCTTAGCGAGATGATAGTTTCGGAAAAAATATACTGTTGAAAAACGTAAAATCAAACTTTTAGTTTTGATAAATTGAACCTCTCACAGTTTACAATACAAATGAGCACAGCAGCACTGCAATTGCGTAAATTTTAACACTTTCTTTTACAATCCGAAGGATTTTAAAAGAAATTCCTAATCCATTGCTTCATGTGTTTGAAAATTTCGTCTGCTCGACAACGTGATTTCTCAATAAAATTAATGTTGTTGAATTACTGTTAGTGTGTTACACAATTATCCAGATCTTTAAATTATTATTGCATCATTAACCAAATTTAATTTCCGAAACAGATATTTATTTTAAAATATGAATCTTATAATTGGGATACAGGAAAGATAGTAGGGAAAACTACAGCATGAATTGGCGTAAAATAGTCGGCAATTAATTAGTAGGTAAGTATCCTCATCAGTATTGATAACGGTAAATATAACAATACATAGGTACCTATACCTATTTACTTGTACAGGTTCCGTTCGCCTATCCAATCGATGTTTCAAAATGATTAAATCTTTTATGGTGGCTACCTATTATAATAATAAACAAATATTTTTTTATAATATTGCAAAAAAACGATTTTATTTTTTGACTTGACCAATGTTTATAATTGAAAGTAAAAAAAATATAAGTAGATACCTACATGAATTTATCAAAGTTTTCAAACAGCTCTCAAAACTTCCGTTAATACTCGTGCAGACTGGTGCGGCTTAGCCTTGTCGTGCCCGCGATATCGTCCCAGTCTGCACAAGCCTTAACTCTGTTTCCATTTGAAGCTTAGAAAAATGACCTAAAGATAGTTGTTGAAATTGAAACGGAGCCCTATTATACATAACACATTAAAATACGCGCAATAGGCAGTATACAACGAGTTCATTGTCTCCAAAGTAAATAATGTGAACGTTGCCATTGCCAGCGCAAAAAATTCTAAGGTTATTTACGCAACTGGCAACACTTTTTATCGAGACTTGAATGTTCGCACGTATTGTAATTCTATCGATGGATTTAGACATACAATGATACTAACAGTTAGGATGATTTATAAATTCGACTACCACACAGAATAGCTACTACATACTCGTACTTACTTACCAATTATTTATTCTATTGTTGGATTTCTGCAGTACCTAAGTATAAGTATGACAGCTTAGTATGGTTGGTTGGCAATTGGTTATGGTCTTCAACACTTGAACCATCAACCTGCGGTTTAATTACGTACCGCATTCCTAATGACAATCGCTTTCATTTGACAGTTCAACAAAAACCGATTGCGTTGGATTTCGTGATCACGTGCACTAAAAGACAAAGCGGAATGGATATTTTTGAAATGTCAAAATTAAAGCGACTGTGGTGTGGATAGAAGTGTGTTACGCAAAATTAGGCCTGAGTCCAAATGTTTATAACTCCAGAGGGCTAAAGTGGCGGTTATTTCACGACGCGGCCATAGAAATTAGCAGTTCTTTGCCACAATTATCTTCGATAGCCCGCGGTTTGACGTCAGCTGCGACAATTTAGCGGCCTATCCCTTTTTTCCAGCAACTAATGACGTAATAAGATATTATCGTTAGTATAATGAGCCATTACGATACAACGAACGATTGCTATACGATTCTGAGGCATCGCGCGTCCCCTGGACTGTGCACATCTGGCCCGCATTCATGCGGCCAGCCTTTTTTATTGCGTCTTGCTTTCCTTCACCAGGGCCGCACTTTAGATTCAGGTTTATTAGGAAATGCTGTCTACCAGATTCATTAGGTGCACCTAGTGTAGGAAATGTAGTTTTTAGATTACTTTTAATGTTTCCACTGCTGGCACTCAGTCCTTTCTCCCTTTGTGGTTCGAACGTAGGGTTGATAATAGCTGGCTGACTACAAGCCAGCCAGTTATTATGAAAGCCAAATTGACCTTATCCTTATTTTACCTTAAAATAAGTTGAGCAATTTGCTCCACCCATACAATGGCAGTCTTATTTAGAACAATCAATTTCAAGCTTCAGGTTTTTCTTATCTTATTGTTGTGCAGGTCAAGATTACAATGAAATTATCAGACAGATTAGGTATGAATATAAGACACAGAGCTATTCCATGCCTTGTTTTACTTTTGGAATTACCGAGTGTCCGGTGCTCGTTTCGTTCGTTCTTCTGGCTGCCCTTCATCATCTATAAATTATACTTACTTGCTTCTGTATATCTCAGCATTTGTAACTACAGTTGATTGCACGATCTATGTGACAAGCGAAGCAAGATTTAGAAACGACCTCGTCACTAACCATGAAGCCACAAAAAACGAGCCTTGGAATTTAACACTAAAAAGACCATTACAAAAATAAAGAAAGCTGAAGTTTGAATACAGTTAGTAAATTGAATAAAAAATCTTGTCCTCCAAACGCAATATTCTGTGTACTCCATTATTTATGTAGAACGTTAGGTAATATTTCTAGTGACTTATCTGTTGGTATAATGTATGGCAAATACAAGGAATAATTTCGCCACGAGTCATTAACGAGTGCAAAACTCTTTCCGGCTCAGCCCCTAACTACGGCCCTTGACCGGCCGTTGCGTTGTAAAAAGCGTTTGCAAGCAATAAATTTGAACATCCGGGAAATTATTTAGCATGCGGCTAGCGTGTGCCTGCCGCGTTTTGTCGCGATAACCTACCGTTTATTGGAAACGAGTGTCACTGGAGGAAAAAATGACAGCTGTCATGCGGGCACCCCGCCATGTTCGAAACGTCTTGCCACGACGTAAAAACGAATGAGTGACTCGTCAACCGATCTGTCACTTGATTACCTGATTACACTTAAGTTATTAGGAAGTCGTTAAGCTCAGAACATGTTTAGTACGAAGTAAAACAGTTAATACTAATCTTATACAACATTAGTAAATTATTAATTTTACTGCGTAGTTTTATTTATGCACTCGTAAATCCGAGTTTTGATTGGCTCATAAGTGCAGTTTAACATAAATGTAGACGGTTATTGTGCTATAACACGGTTTCTATCGAACAATATTGCGTTTCGTACATCAATTCCATTTCGATTGCTCATAGCTGCTAACATTTTGAAGCCACACAGGTTTAACAAGTTTCCTTCGAAACTCGACATTCAAGTAAAGACAATATCGGAAAGCAAACATGGCGCCCTTATAGATGCGTTCAAACGTAGCGTCGGAACAAAGGGCACGTTCAGAATACGTGTTAAGTGCTAATAGATTTCCGGCACCTGTAAGGCAGGTGCGTTAGCGATTGCGATTCGGAACGCAACCGACACGCCTACACGCGATATTGGATTTACTGTGCGTAGGACGCTTTTGATGTGTGTTTAGCGTGCGATAATGTAAAATGGTTTTACAGGCGTTGGTAGGTTTCATTATACATTATAATTATATATATTTTGCTAGCACTAAGAGTCAAAATGGTTCAGGATTAGCAAATAAAAGTATCCACATTAAATGTAGATACCCTTATTTAGATTTATAGTAATTTAAATTACTAAATAAGAAGACACTGTTGAGAATTACATTCAGAGGCTCCATCAGTTATTCTGAAATCATACAGCTTTAACAACCGATGGAATATGTATCAGATGCGTGGAAATATCCTTAACTGCGAGGCAACTTTCCAACTGCGACAAAGTCATCCAAAACGATCGTGCCGTTTTCGAGACTCGACCCCAAACGAACTTTCACTTAATAATAATCTTATGTGTTAATTATATACCAGTATTGCGGTTATTTAGGTAATTAATATTAAACCAACCGAAGTAAAAGAAAATAATATGTTCTGTGTTAAACCGCGAACATCTGTCTGTATATTTATAATACAAAATAAGTAAGTAGATATCAATTGTCCTCTAGGGACTTATATTCAACCGTCTTCAAAACGGAGGTTCTCAGTTCGTCGAATTGTTTTTAATTTTATTAACCAAGAAATTACGCAAGATAATGAGAGCCTCATAATGAATACATAAAACTCTCACTCACAATCGTAACAATTTTCATTTCGACATTTCAAGGCAATCAATTTCATTGAACTGTCAAAATGACACTTTTTTTTTTTTTGACTTCGCACTGTTTGTGCATTTAGCCAGTGTCATATAAAATTAGGTAACAAGTACAAAGTTATTTAAATAATTATGAAATGAACTCCACTCAATGCATGATAAAGATGATTGACGATATCCCGCCCCGCTCGCCTTGAGTTTAAGTAAAGACGCGGCACTTTACTGAAACCTCGCGCGGACTTCTTGAGAGAACTTAAAGTGATGTTGTACTGTTTTGTTTCATTTGCCTACATTAATGCAGGTTCACGAACACTTAATGGTTAATAATCCACCACTATTACACATTAATATTCGGCTAAACACAAATTTTAGAAAATAAAACAAAACTGCTAACATGACGCTTCACATTCCCGCCAAGAAGTCAATGACACTCTTTAATGATCTTCTCATTACGAGCGTGTTATATAATAATACTGTAGTTTCTTGATACATAGCAAGACAATTTTTCGCAGAACGTCTAACTTTTACCATAAAGTCTTCCCTAAACTCATAACAAATACAGTTTTTGCAGTGAATCATGATCAATATTCAAGATAATGCTATCATCTCCTCTATACACCGTGGCATTTTAGTCGTCTTACAACGGCAGCCCACCTTCATGTACCCAATGACTATAAATCATTCATGAAAGTATTTTTTTTATTATTAACATTTGAATAATTTAAAAAAAAATATTATTCATTATGACGCATGATGTAGTTTGAAACACCTATTATGAGCCTTGCGCTCCATTCCGCGCTGCCCGCGCACACGTAACAGAGTGTTTGAAACTACACCATGCGTCATAATGAATAATATATTTTTTTCCAAACTTTAATTTAAAAAAAATACTTTCATGAATGATTAGTAGTCATTGGATACATGAAGTGGGCTACCGTTGTAAGACGACTAAAATGCCACGGTGTATAATGCTTCGGTCACCATTTCAAACACCTAAGGGGAATAAACACCCATAGCTTGGTCTAACTTGTGTCCGTACACTGTTATAAACTTGTTTTACATTCTTGCATGCAAATCTGGATATGATGGAGAACTAGATTGGCATATCTAATAGCTACTGCCTGCCGTTGCTGAGATTTCCACGAACATTTGCTAAGTAACAAGGATCGGTATGTCACTGGTATCAGCACTTTCTGTGGTGTTCGTGCTGGAATTTGGCGGGACTCTTGCCATTAAGGTTTCGTTGCAGCGTGGCCAAAAGCGGAACACGCTTGAATTTCTGAGTTAAGGCTCCCGCAGACAGGCGTGACGGGACAGTCCGACGCGATTCTGGTAGAGCAATTTCCACGAAATTTTCATAGAAATTGTTCTAAAGTCAAATTATTAACTCACTGGAGCAATCTGACATGTGCTAGCTGTCGCTGTGTGAAATAAAATGGTCATAGTTATTGTATTTATTGTATAAGAGACTTTTACACTTATTATTATACATTTATTTTACCTTTCTAAATATCGATTAAACTAAACGATCACCATTACAATAAATATGACCATTTTACTACACAAACTGACACAACTGACATGTGCTAGCACATGTCAGATTACTTCAGTGAATTATTATAAAGAGTCGCATCGCGCCTGTCTGGAGCCTTTAGTTTGGGGAAGTGTCAAAATATTGGCATACAAAACTGACATTAGTCAGGATCCGATCCGGTATTATACCGATTTCATTCATTTTTATCGTAAGCAAAAGGAACAGAATCATAGGTTCTTTATCTTCATGTTTTAGGATTCACAAGCAGGATCCCAGTTTTCTGTTCCACTCTTGCTAAATTATGTACACGACGTTCTTTTTTTCTTTCATTCACAAAATTCGTTAAGTGAAATGGTACCAAACCTTGAAGGTAACGTATTTTGCCAACTGATCCGACATTGATTACACATTGCAACAGCGACGTCGCAACAAGTTCCACCGATTCTATCCTTCACTTACAAAACTGTATTTTTCGTAATCCTCGGGCCAATACCATTGGAATAAGAACCAAAATCGCGTGGGAGGTTAGTTTGTTGGTCGGTAAAGATAAGTTTGTAGGGTAGTACCCCTCCCCAAGGGTCGGTCCCCGATGTCGCAGATGTTTAAGCGTTTACAAACACTTGTTACTTACAATACAACATGCTCTCCAATACCCAACGTTGGTGCCAATGATTTGGACAAACATTTGGGCAAAACTTGAAATTATTACGAAATTAAGCTTGTTCAATAGAATTGGAAATAGAATTGAAATATTGTATTTATATTTTTTATAGATCTATGCATATTTCTACATAATTATATTAAAATAAATATTTATTCCTCAATTTTCGTTATTGCACCTACAACCACTGTTTGTCTCTGTATCACCCAAAGGTTGACTGGTAAAAAATGCTTATAGCATTATGTCTGCCTCTGTACATACTTATTTGTGTGCTTAAAGTATTACTTATATAAATAAATAAATTGTACCAATTGAAAAAACAAGATGGCGACCTTAGTTCCGATATTGGCCACGCGCCAAAAGATACTTGTACAGTGCTGGCTTCTTGCTGATTCTGTCAAAGTCAGGATGTGTCAAACATCAGACTCGAAACAACATCAAACACGTTTGGTCCAAGTATAGTCAGCAGCTAATTAGTAATTATCTCTTATCAACTCATTCGACCTTGTCATTGTGACCGAACGTTGTAATTGGATGCATTATCAGCTTGTCAATTGACATACATACTTGTCGGTAATTTAACTAGACAAGCGATATCTGTAGTGGTCTAATAAGCGGCCCGTGTTTAGAAATGTACAGACGCCAGCACATCAAGCTACTACAATCTGTCAAATTTCTATAAAAGATTTTCAACTTTATCGTTAAAGCATAAGGCTCAAGGTTGATTGGGAAAATTTGACAGTTTCAGGTAGCTTGACCTGCTGGCGTCTGTACGTTATGAGCTGGCCTTCTACCTGACCATGCAGAAAATCCACCAATATAATTACTTCATTTTGAATTTTAATTCTATTGGTGGATTTTTCTTCGGTTACCACTCTGCTTCTTCGAATAGCTCAGGGGGAAAACCTTAAAACCTTATTGTAGGACAACCATGGTTGTATAAGGTTAAAATGCGAATAGTTGTGTTTAATATTAATAACCAGCTGACCCGACAGACGTTGCCTGTCAATAATTCATACAACAATCCCACAGTTAATAAGACGTTCTGGTTTTACCGAAATTAAAAAAAATCAGGGAAACTTTTCTTGATTGCCCTGCCAAACCTATTACGAACATTGAAACAGAAAATAGCCAGATCGGTCCAGATGTTCTCAAGTGACGCGACCAACGAACAGTCTTTCCGATTATGTTCAGCAGCGTCTGAAAAGTCTGAAACAAATACAAACCAGAAACTTAGCATTGTAGGTTTTATGTGTAAAACAAATACTTATTGGGGAAGGCCAGACAAATAAATAAATAGAACGTGATTTCGTTTATTTATAACCATAATAAACGAAGGTTTTATAGTTTATTCTAGGTATTTCCTATTAAGTTTACATACCACTTGATAGCTTAGTTTAAAATGAAAGAATCCCGCAGACAGTCAATCATTCAGAACAATCTCTATGAACCCCTCATGGAAATTGTTTTACTGGTCGCGTAGCGCTTGTCTGCGCGACGCCTTAAATCAGCATCATGCCCCTACCTAGATGATATAATAATATTATAAGAACTCGTTTAATCAGTTATCAAAATACTACGATTAATAATCAACAAACAATACACTTACAAATAGATTAACACATATAAATATATCACACTAATATTATAAAGGCGAAAGTTTGTGAGTGTGTGTGTGTGTTTGTTACTTCTTCACGCTCAAACGGCTGGACCAATTTTGATAAAATTTAGTATGGAGGTAGCTGGCTGGATTGAGACATAGGCTACTTTTTATCTCGATATACCCACGGGATCGAGACTTACGCTCAATTTTAATTTAAGTTGAATATATCCTGTATTTTAATCCAAACTAATATATAAGCAGTTTGGATTAATCCTAACTTCCTAACTTTATTAAAGATATAAATGCAAAAGTGAGTTTGTTTGTTTGTTTGTTACGCTTTCACGCTAAAACGGCTGAACGGGTTTGGATGAAATTTGGCACATTGGTAGACCATGACCTGGAGGGTATAAGATACTTTTTACATCCTGGATCGCAGATGAAATCGCGTGCAACAGCTAGTTTATTTATTTATTTAGTACTTTAAGCACACAAATGTACAGACACAGGCGGACCGAGAGGAGTACTATAGGCACTTTCCGCAAGTCAACCTTTGTGTGATGCACAGAGACAAACAGTGGTAGGTGCAATAACGAATATTGTGGAATAAATATTTATTTAAATATAAGGATATACATACATACCTATTAAAAACTTTAAATATAATAATCTAAACCTAATTATACATAAAAATAAGACCAAATAAATACACATAAATATACTATCAGATAAGACAAACAATGGAAATCATTACCGTTGTGATGATACTGCCAGACAAATACAAATTACTTACAGCAGGCTTAGAATGATCCAGCCGGGGATCACGGAAGTAATACTAGCTCTCAAGATCCCCGGTGCAAGTTTGGGCAGGGAACACCGGGGTGGTTTTTAGTCAGTAAGAGTCTGACAGACCCCTCCGCCCACCCCAGGCGGAGGACATCCATGAGGATTTTCCACCCCGGCAACAAAACAAAGGCTTAGAATGATGGTTTCTATATCTACTCTACTGTAGAAAAGAAATCACTTGTCTGCCAAAAATGTTCTACTGTATACACGGAAACGTAATTTTTGTCTAGGTACTCTTCCGTCGACAAAACGCTTCTCTACGGTTCTCGTGCTAAGCATGCAGTGGGTCAATAATCATGAAAGCAATAAAAGTGAACACTAAAGTAGGATTTTTGGACAATTCGTCACCTAAAGTGGACCCCTAACCGACCGATAGGAATGCCATCGGGCTTGTAAAAACACCAGAAATGTTCTTACGTTTTTCTTTGGACTTAGTTGGTGGAACAACGATTTTCGCAGGGTGGCTGGTAGCAGCTGGATGATCGTTGCCGAGGAACGAGTTAAATGGCGTGGGATTGGAGAGACAGTGGACTGCTAAAGGCTGGTGATGTTATTGAATTTCGTAACATTGAGTGGACTCTGACTTCTACACTTTTAAATTACCACTTAGGGGACAGTTTCAATGCTAACATGTAACTTCATCATTACACCTAGATCTGGGGGCCGATCGCGCTAATTTTGAACGTTAATACCAAAACCAAACCACAACCAAAAACATTGCGTTAGACACATTTCGTATCGCACTAATCATTTCAACGGAAACGATTTAGCTTTACTTTGGAAGTTACGTTGGAGGAACGATCGATCGAACTTTCAGTATTGGGTAACGTTAACGATTTTGTCGCTCTGTAAAAATAGCGAGATACTGTTTCTTAGATTACATCAGCAGGGCTAACATGACATGCGCGATAACGCTCTCGTTCTCGATTTATCGAAATTTGTCGACGATTATGACGTCATTCTAAACACTAACATGACCGATAAGCTCGAGTAAACTCGAGAAAGGCACTTTGACAGTTCTTTATCTCGCGACGAGAGACCGATGTAGCAAATTATTAAACATAAATAATTTTTATGATAGCTACATCGGCTCATTCATTCGATCTTACGCATGGAATTAGTTTGAACTATATTGATTTTCATCCACCTCTTTTAATTTATGTTTAGTTTTTTGTGTAACAGGCTTGTTTAAAATAAATGTTTTTCTTTGGCATGCTGAAATTAAAATACTAAACAAAATCACGCAAATGAAAATGAGTGAGACATTTTTGGTAGGGGCAAAATCTGTGGTGTCGTGTCACCGACGTGCTAACCGAGTTATCAACACGCTAAACGCGTCACTGACTTGTTAACAGCGTCACCGACATGCTGTCAGTGTCCCCGACATGTAAACCAATTCACGACTTGCCAACCGCGTCTTAGACATGCTAAAAGCGTCCCGACATGCTAACTGCGTCACCTTCTTGCTCACAGAATTCCGACATGCTATTGGTGACCCCATCATACTACCTGCGTCACCGACATGCAAAAAGCGTCCCGACATGCTAACTGCGTCACCAACGTGCTCACTGAGTCCCGACATGCTATCAGCGTCCCCGTCATAGTACCTGTGTCACCGACATGCTAACTGAGTCACAGCAATTCGAACCGCGTCCCAACATACTAACTGCGTCACCAACTCGCTAACCTAGTCACCCAGATACTATCAGCGTCCCCGACATGCTACTTGCGTCACCTACATGCTTACCGATTCGTCAACATGTTAGCCACGTTACCGAAATGCTAATGTAACGTGTTGCAGCAGACTGGCGTCCCACAGCGGCCTGTGTACATGTATACGTATTTATTATGTTATTCCAAAGTTTTAATTGTTCACGTCTGTCGCCAGTAAATGCCTTTTTTTTGTATCATAATTTTGTCTACTCTTCTCGTCGTCAAAATCGACGACGAGTAAATGACAGAAAAATCAGAGATACCTCGTGTTGAAATGTCAAAATTCGAGATAAAATAGGTGCCATGTTAGGGTTTGTCGAGAAAACATCAAGTTTGACAGAACGAGTCGAGTATTTTGTATGGGAGCGCTGTCAGAAAACGAGATAGTTACAGAAATAGACAAGAATTACTCGCGCGAGAGTGAGTAATTGTCGCGTGTGTCATGTTAGCCCTACAGCTAAACCAAAACTAAACCAAAACCAAAAACGTTCCGTTCGAACGGTAATTACGTTGAGAAATAGCGCGATCCTGTTCGTCTTCGTCGTTCCCTCAATGCGGAAGACCGCGACTACATTCGACGTGTTTCCAAGCTATGTGGTCTTCTGCAGTGTGGACCGCTCGGTAAATGCTACCTCCAACAGCCTTCTTGATCGCGTCTAACCATCTTGCCGGTGCTCTGCCTTGAGCGCGTTTTCCTTCCCCGGCCCAGTAACATAAGCCTTTCCAACCATACTTAGGTGAACGCATGTGTCCGAAAAACCTGAGGGCACGCTCCTGGCATATTGTAGATAGCTGCTTGGTGATGTTGAGTTAACTTGAGTTCCTCCAGTATGGATTTATTATGCTCGATACGCAGGGTGATTGCGTAACACGCTTACAATGGCAATGCGTTTCATTTTACGTTTTAAAAACAATGCTGCCAACGCATGCGTTTCGTTTGTTTCCTTTATTGTTAGTAACACCTTTTTTTTTTGGGTGGGACATTGTCAAATAACTTCTCCCGCTCTGGGCGGAGCTGGAGGGCGTGTTAGACTTTTACTGAACAAAACCCACCCGTGTTCCTTCCGTTGCCTGTGTGCCAGGGCCACGATATCCCTTTCGGACCAACTCGCAACCTTATGGATATAATTTTTTTATTCCGAAATAAATATATTTGATTTGATTTTGACTATTCAACACCATTCATTGAGTGGTTTACGTTATCGAGCAGGCGATTTTTTCAAACATAAAGCAATAAAGATAAAGATATATTTATTTGTAAACATGTGTAACATTACATTATACATATAAATGCAAATGTGGATGAAAAAGTGAAAATCTGTGGTTTCAACATGTTTTGCTACCATTGGCGTAGATTAGCAATTACCTTCAATATCCATGGGATAGTGATTGAAAGTGTGTTAGGCAATTGGATCGTTTTACTTTGACCATATACCTAACCTAAAAAGAACACAATCTGATTAGATTATGTACAAGTATGTAAACAAATGGTAGGTAGTAATTAAAGTCAAAAGAGTTGAATAATATTGTGATACATTCTTATTTCGTGCTTCGGAAAGCACGCTAAGCCGTTGGTCCCGGCTGTCATTAGTGGATCTTTGACTATCGTTACTGGTCGTCAGAAGCCCGAAAGTCTGACAACCAGTCTTACCAATGTGTATCGTAGTACTCAGTAACTGGGTTGTGGAAGTCGGATAGGCAGTCGCTCCATTTGAAATACTGGTATTCAGCTGCGTCCGGTTAGACTGGAAGCCGACCCCAGCATAGTTGGGAAAACACTAGGCAGATGATGATGACATTCTTATTTCGTGATGGTACCTAATATAAATGATGAGTAGGATTGCCAGTCGGTTACACACATACAAATTTTATGATAGATCTGCGCGTGAGTGTACGTCGGCCATGTTTAAAATATGTAAATGCGGTTTTAATAGACCAGTCGTCATGTTTTTGATTTTAAAGGGTTATGCAGATATGATAGCACTTAACTCACAACATAACATCACGCCTGTATCCCCGAACGGTTAGGGAGAGATGTAAGTACACCCACATTTCGCCAGTTAAGTTTGGGTCTAATAACAAATTATGGGAAATGTATTGATCTATTTTTATTATGTTTCAAAGTTCTGTTCTCCAGTAGGTACGTACGCGTAGGTACTTTATTTAGCTATTTTAATGTCGTAGTTTCACGGAAGGAAAAAGGAACGGATGGGTACCCATATAGTTAAATTACCTATAGGTAAGCAAAAAGGTAGGTACCTAAAGCTAAATAATATTTAGCTGACCTACCTACCTTACTTACCTACATAATAATGTAGTAAGTACAAAAAGCGTAAAGATATGATCTTTACGCTTGATTGACACGTGATTTGTTTATTTTAAGCTAAGAAAACTGACATCTAACATTAACTTGCTACAATTGCATTGCAAATTTTCAATACTTATCAGTTAAAAATTAGGTACTGAACAACTATTTCCTGAGTCGCTAATTATGCAAAGGACAAAGATTCTCAAACATTTTATTTGACGGTTAAGGTCACAAAAATGTAACATTGACTTGACGTTGACACGCCCGCGCGCACACCGACGCAACCTACAAAAACAAGCGACCCACACAGCGACGCACGTGACGAAACGACGTGACGTCATCCGTGGCACGCGAACACACCCACACTCGCGCGTGAATCGCCGTGACGTGTCCACGCACATTTATGAAACAGGCTGCTGTACAGAGGCACACTTACGTCGATGTAAACAAAGTGACGTAAAGACATGACTCACACAGTCACGTCGGCGCACACTAGGCGCGCGCTTGTGATTAATGTAAACAAACCAGTCTCGTTCATAGCTCTTGCTACGCACACATTGGAGCGCCCTTACAAAAGTGGGCCATCTGGATACTATACTGTCTGTATTTATATACCTACCTACACGTAATACATATTTATTGATAAACAAACAGAAATAGAACGTTTAGAAGATTATTAAAATACCGTTCTATTTCTGCTTATTTATGTAGTAATGAACTCGTTTAAATTCTCTAATAATGCTGTAGGATTTAAAGTTAGGTACTTATCCTTTGTATTTCTGAATTAAACCAAGCATAATGCCATTTTTAAAAAGCCGAAAGCTTCCAATTTCCACAACAAAGAACAATAAAAGCCAACAGAATACAGATAGCGATATAAAAAAATTAAAATAAAAATCACAATACAGTCGCGCACAAAAGTTATAACCGGCTGAATGTGAAACAAGTACAGTCGTAAATAAAAACGAATAGCGCGCGGGCCGACGCGTACTGTTATTACTCGAAAATTTATGGCATTTACCCAAAAATTACCAGTTCCAGCCACTTTATGACGCACTGAATTCCGGCAATAACCGTCCTTTTCTATATAATATTCCAAGTTACTGCGTAGTTATTAACTAAAACATGTTTTTTTCTTAATACCGAAGTTTTTACATCAATTTCTTAAGGCCATAATCATAATCCAGATATAAAAATAAAGAAACATTAGGTTTTTCTTGTTTTTTCCATCCTGTTTGTGGAGTCTTGAGATATAACTATAAACATACCGAAATATGAAGTCGTTATGCCGAATATAAAATCGTGAAAGCCGTCGTTATTTGTAATTATAAACCCAACAACTTTCTAAAACATCGGACATTCTGGAAATGAGTTCAAACATTAATAAATTCGTTAAATATGCGTTGTTCACACTGTTTAGCAAAGTGGTAAAAAAAAAATCACATTCTAATGTGGAAACAGGAAAGCAGCTTGCTCTTTAAGCAATATTTACAGGTTTTCTCAAAATAATTGTAACCAGACTAAATAGTTAACAGCTTTATCATTTAAACGCCATTACCTAACCTTCATAGTCGATTAATAATAACGTTACATGCACAATAATAATGATTCATGAATACCTACTGACATTGTTTGTAAATAATTATAATTTATTTAGATTAGGAGGTATAATTATGAATGCCATTAAATTAAATACATAAGTTCTAACAAACAAATAACTAGCTAATGATTTATTCAACAATTTTAAATAATAATAATATTATAAAGAGAAAATATATGATTTTTTGCATGTTTGTTTGTTATGCTTTCACGTTAAAACGACTGAAAGGATTTGGAGGAAATTTGGCATGGGTAGACCATGACATGGGTTAGTAGGACATAAAATACTTTTTATCCCGATATTCCTACGGGATCTTGACTTATGCGGTTGAAACTGCGCGGCGCAGCTAGTATCTAATAACTTAGTTGACTACCTACATCATTTTATGAAAGACTTTCTGAACATAATTATATAAAAATTAATGCTGTAAAACATTTTCATTTATTCTACTCTAAAACATGCACTTGTTCTACTCTAAAACATGCATACACACACACACACCCTCACACACACACACACACACACTCTACTAAAATCTAACAGCTATTCCTATTCAATCCAGTCAGCTTTAATCACACACTACAAATTAATAACTAATTCCGTTTACTGGATTGTTCTGCGTAACACCTCCGTACTCGAGCGTACAGCTGTAATTTGACCTGGATAAATGTATCTAGGTCAATAGCGGGGTCAAGGCGGCCGCCATTGTTAGCTCAGCAATCAGCTGTAATTACACGTAATTGTGTTATTACCAGCCATGCTGATCTGCTGAAGATAACAGAATTTCAGCAGCTCATCAAGCCGTCTTCGTCATCCATTTTATGCTGCAAAAGGTTTCCTGTCCCTAATTTACTCTTTCTTCAATTGGTTTCCCTTATTCCACCGCTTGACTACAATAAAAAAGTCCGCCGGTACATATATCTTGACGTAAAGCATAAGGAACGGGATCCATCTACCTTTGGTTTGAGAATCGGACTTCCAGAGAGAAGAATCTCTTCACAATGCGACATCACGTCAACGCCGGCTGTTGCTGAAAACCAGCGCCGGGGCTCTGTCCCGCATAGAGTCGCAGCATTATGCTGAGCGATGGCCGTTTTGCATGGATGTAACGCAAATACAAAAAAGAACAAGTTGGGGTAAATACCTATTACCCCAACTTGTTCTTTTTTGTATTTGTGTTCTTTCTTTGCGTCATGTTTACCACAAATAAACGTATCTATCAAATAATCGTTCTTTCTTTCTTTTTATCCAGAAGTACTGATTTCTTCATCAAGCTCTTGATCCAGCCGCCCAACGAAAGCCTTCTGAAACGTTGGTCGAGGTTATAGGCTATGTATTATGCCATTGGCTATAACGATTATCGGTACAACGACTGAAGGGTCCACCTTCCAAATGTCAACAATCGCTCGTTAACTCAATTAATTTGTTATTTACATAAAAATTGTCACATACAAGCTCGTGCAGACGAAGAAGTCGCGCCGGTCTGTACGAGCCTCTACTTTGGTGCTAGTATATCTATTTAAACTAATATAATAAAGCGGAAGAGTTTGTTTCAACGCCCTAATTTCTAGAACTGCCTGTCGGATTTGAAAAAATAGTTTTGCATTTGATAGCCCAATTATTGAGTAAGGTTATAGGCTAATTAACATTACGCTATGACCCTTAGGAGCCGAACAAAATGAAAAAAGTCAGAAAGAACGCTAAGGGAAAACTAAATAAAGGCACGAGCGGGTGATGCGATGCAACGCGGTGGGTCGGGGGAACAAGAAACATGTGAAGTCGCGGCCAGAAGCTAGTTACTTATGTATATATTTACTTACTTGTTTTCCATCAACAGTGGCTAAATGATTATAAAAAACCTATATGAACAACCTCTCAATACAGTTTTAACGCAGTCCTTAACAAAAACATAAGCCCGTTCCATACAACTTTCAACTTTTATAGTTCTACTGTTCTACATAAGTAACCTTATTTGCTTAAAAATATAAAATCTGTAGGTGTGTATGTTATTTATATTCTTGCCTAAGGGCATATCAATAAACTTGAATATTTCTATGGTGATTCCGCTTTCTATGTCCCCATAGATAAATCACAAACTAACTAACCGAAAATGATGTAACAGCAGGTAGGCAAGGGGCCGAGGGAGTTTTATAAAAATGTGGCTGTTATTTTAGTATATTGTGTATCTTACGACTTCCACGCGAACTAAGTCGCGGGCAGAAGCTAGTGAAATATGAAGTTGTATGACTAGTATGATAGTTTAGCCTCAGGGCCACTCAACAAGTAACAGCAGGCCAGTTAGTCTGGTTTTTGCTGAGGCCAACAGGGCTCTATTGATTTCCTGATGAGGGCTGAGATGTATGCCGCTTTGTTCTGATGTAACGGTAAAGATGGCGTGGCTTGGCTTCAACAAGACATAATTTAAGTGATTCTATGAGGAATATAAGGGGAGGCCTATGTCCAGCAGTGGACGTCTTTCGGCTGAAATGATGATGAGGAATATAAGGATAGGGGTTAGAGGTTTAAATGCGTGATCTAATTGCTACCCTTTTCATATTTAGCTAGGAACTTAATTAAAGGATGATAATATGTTAAAAAATTGCTTTTATTTCTTATTGCTCCCTAACCGTTTTGTCTGTGACTGTACTGGACAAAGTTGTCACAAAATACGGAAATAACGTAATTTCTCTATTTAAATATTTTTGTAACCTACACTGTGGCTATAGGTATTCTATTTGCATGCCACTTCCTCCATTATATCGAGAGGCAAGAGATTCTCCTCTAACAACGCACGTGACTGTACGCGTGTCCCTCGTATCAGCACCGACCACGTTCCGAATTTGAATGTAATTTTCAAATACGCTCTTACCATGAGATTTTTTACATATTCAAAAATGTGTTTTTTTTTTTTAGGTTTTTCGATACGCAGGTAAAATCGAGAACGGTTCATATACTTACAATATTTATATTTCGTAAACATTTTTTTTTTTACGATAGGTACCTAAATATTGTAACTAGGTACGCAGTGAAAAAGCCTGCGTCTTCGGTCTTCGTTCCTTCTTAAGAGGCCTTTGCCGCAGGACAATTTCCAAGCTGGTATTATAAATACGCATTTAAAACATCAACTATTGAGTCTTGTGCTCCCGATGTGTCCTGCACTCCTGCCATTAGCTGCTTATTACCCAAGCCACTTTGCGTTTCACTCAAGAGACTTGAATATGTATGACAATACACATAATTAACATACATACCGGGTACTTTAAGTGAAGTAAGTTATACCAATACATAGGAATTATACAGACCTATGAATATTATTAAAAATATGGTGTGAATATCATGATGAATCGGACATCTGCCTCAGCCGATACAAATTTGGTAAAGGTACAGACGGCTACATATTAAGCTATACATATCCAGTTTGGGTTGATCTCGCATTGTATAGGATTTCCTTACAATGAGAGGTCAGCTTATGCTGGAAATGTATAGCTTGATGTGTAGCCGTGTGTACCTACGATGTTTTTTTTTTCGGCTGGTTTGTATTATTTGTCAGTAACACCCAATGATATTAGAATCAGTAAAAAGAAGTAGATATGTTACCTACCCAACATTCGATCTTCAAAAACGGCACAATATCACAATAGTAGATGACAGGTGGAAGTAGGACGGCATATCGATGATATCGGGAGCGAAAAGAGGCCAGACGATACGTAACTAACTAGGCTAATTAGCCAAGTTTTGACGTAACACTTGCGGAGCGTGAATAACCTATAGGTAGGTAGATAGGATAAACACGCTCCGTAACTACTAAATAATATCATTGGTCACACCCGCATCTTAAAAAATACGTTGTACAATTTACAGTCCGGTAAATCTAATTTAATAATTTATGGCGAAACAAAACAACCAGTTTCCCTGACTGTACATCAGTCACTTATTTTTAATACCGATTGTAAACAAACCAAAAAAACCGAGAAGCCGTCAAGGCCTTCAAACGAAATTATTGTATACACCTACAAATTAAATAAATCAATAAGTGGTAACTGGTAACTGTGGTAAGTCGTAACTCAGGTCTTGTCAGAAATAATCCTGAATGATGCGATGTAACGCGATGTAAGTCGATAAATTACCGCGAAATAAAACCGCCCAGCCAACGCAGCTGTGATAACATTTTTTTTTTAGTTTTTTGTCCAACAAAAACCTTACTTTATCTAGAGACTCCTATCCAAACTAAAAAAAGGTGAAGCTTCTGAAAAACAGCCCAAACTCAACCGTAGTGCGTCAAAATAATTTTGTGGTTTCATTTCACTTTATACTTAATTGTTCGTTGCTCAAACGCTTTCAAATAGTTTTTTTTTTCTAAACCGTCATTTGTTTCGATCGATTTCGTATTGATCCGTTGCGTTGCGAATACTTGGGTAATTGATTGTGTTAAAAAAAATACTCGATTCGTTCCCGATGCTGTTATTCAATAATGAGTTAGTAGGTACGTTCTACGCAAACCGGCCGTTTTCTATTACACTTTATAGATACGAGTACCTATAAATAAATTCATTCTAAATTATTGTTGTGTTTGCATTGGACATGCGTTTGCGTATTGTTATGATATTTGGCATAAAAACCAGTTGAATTAAATATTTTGATTTTTAAAAGTAGTTACATCACTCGTTTTGTAACACTTGTAACAGAAATTATTGACAAATTAGGAGAAACATTGTTCGTCGAAAACGGAAAATTAGGCTATTGTGTGCTAGGAATGTAAAATATTTACTACATATTGTACCTACTTATATTTTATATTTACCGTTATGTATACATTAAAAACAAAAGAAAACTGATACTTTCAGGAACATACGTTATATAAGCCTAATAATAGGATATCCAAAACTATTTTTGAAAATGTTGTAATTTTTTTAATTTAAATAAACATTTCACCAGGTTTCATTACCAACTAAAATAGCACGCATTTTAGTTTAAAAAAGAAACGCTTTGATAATGCGTTCAAAAACGAAAATTTTAAGAGAAAAAAAGTTGCACAAAGCAAAAGGAGTTCGAATTTCAAAGCCTGACGAATCGTAATCGATTTGCTTTGGAACTCGATGCTATGATTACTCGACTCGAACAATTTCGTACCGAATCTATTCACTCCAATAACTAGGGTGCCACTATATTGTGATCGAATGCACTTGAATTCGAAGTCGTTCTTCCGTGTTCGTGAGAACTCTAAATTAGTTTGGAAATCAGAGTGTTATATAATTTGTTCGTGGAGCTATTTAAAATATCGTGTACACTGCAGCTCACGTCTATAATACTCTTTGAGTAATTGAACCGGACGTGGGACCATAAAACTTTAGCAGACACGCACAATTCACAAATTTACGAAACTAAAAAGCGCAGTTTTAAGTTTTAATTTGACATGGATTGGACTGCTTTTGGATTCCATATCGACAGAAGACTATAATTTTGCCTCTGAAATGAAAATGTACCATCATTTAATTGGGTCACCAAATTAAATACCATATTTATCGTCTGTACAGGTTTATTCAAAAATATCTACAGGATATGAACACTTAAGTTCGTTACGTTCAAATTTAACAGCAAAGCCGTTAAAGTATTAATGGCAGTCAGTTATTTTGTAAACTGTTGCCGCTCTAATGGGCTATTTACAAAATATTATACAGTTTTGGAGTCGTTAAAGTTGATGCAAATATACTTTCTAACATGTTTTCCATACTAACGCCGAAGGGACTTGCTGTATGGTATATTTTTGGAACCAGTCTCGCTGCTCCATCAAAGTTAATATTGCTATAAAGATCTTTCGTTTGCTTCCGTGCTAAATTGGTATTGCAATAAAAATCAGAGTATCTGATGATTTCTCCACGCAATTTTTTGCTAAACGTAGGTCTGTCTGTTTCCAAGTACCTACTGGTCCTTGGTCATCACTACCATCTCCCACAATTTGTACCAGTCTAACCAAGGGGTATCATGTTACCCAGTCACTGGGCTGTGGAGGACAGATAGGAATTCGCTCCATGCAAAATACTGTTATTCAGTTGCATCCGGTTAGACTGGAAGCCAACAACTATGTTGAGTTGGGAAAAGGCTAGACAGATTGATTGATAATACAATATGTCCTAGAATGAGCTTGAGCAGCTTCATATTCAAGTGGTCTCGCAACTACTGCTGACATCTGTGGTTTACAGAATAGCCCTGTTGTACTATGACGAGTTCAAGTCACCTATTTTCCATTTACTGAACATTATATTCTGTTGTTTGCAGGTTTCCATTTGAGTGGCGTGGTGCGCGCGCCTGCCGCGGTGCCGCCATGCTCGGATCCGGAACGGCTATACAGGGTCACCGTCTCGTTCGACAGGTAAGCACCACAATGTTTAATGTTAATGAATAAATAAAGGCAGATTTATGAAACCGGAAATCGAAGAACAATACAGTAAATACTTAAGAGGGAATGAGGGTCATAAGGTCATAACTTATAGCAATCTTTATACAACCAATGAAAAGTAAAGAGTTAATGAGGTCACAGGCATCTTCAGTAATGAAGGTTTAATCAGATTGAGACGAAACCCTTTCGGGATTATCGCGCTCATACAAGCTCAGAAAATGTTTAAACGCAAATTCGTCTCTTAAACCTTGAGGTAAAGACGAAGAAGCTTATAAAACAAAGGCACTTACAGTCTTCAAAACTCAATCATAGTTCACGCAAGCGAAATCAATAGTTCCTTCAACCACAAGCTTACAAGAAAACAAAGAAGTTTTAATAGAAAGGGTCACAAAGGCTCTACTATTGTTTGTTCTAAAAGGGCACTTTTTACCCAAAGGCCGATGTACCAGCATAATGGCTATTGTGTAGAAAACTTTGTCACTTCCAATAATGGTGATTGTCGTTTACTTTACGATAGTATTCTCTGGAGCCAAGTTGTGAGATTTTTTGAAATATGTCATGGATAAATAAACTCCAATGAATTCTGAGATTAGGAAAGATTAGAATCGTTATTCTGAGTAACGTTGAGTCTTTTAAAATAGGAAGCTTTTCTAAGAAGATTTTAGTTTTTCAGTCGGTACCGCATTAAACTATTCCATTAATTTTACTCAGCTATTTCCGGGTCAATCAAAGACCTAGGTTACATTATGGTAAGTAATGAAAAGGTGAAATCTCCTGCGTATTTAAAAGAGGTGTATCTACCTCTAACCGAAAGCGTCGCATGATATTTTGTATGAATTTTATTATGTTTGTAGCCGTGTGTACAAACGCGAATTGATTGATCGCGCGAGTGTGTTCGCAGCTTTAGCCCGCGAAATTCAAATTTTTTTACGTTTTTTTACAATTAGCTGGTCAGTGTCAGGTAGTATCTTGATCAAAACATGATTCGCAACTATAACAGTTATGTACTTATTTACAGAATTATAATCATTAGAATCATTCATACATCTCTCTCTCGCGAATCATATATTGATCAAGATACTAATGTATAGGTACATTAGGTACTTACAAACACTGACCTGCAAATTCCAAAAAACGGGCTACAGCTACGGATTCACCTTAAAAGAGTGCGACTATGGCGTACTCGCACGACGATCGTTTTTGGTTAGGACGCGGCGGTAGAGTCACAACATCACCGAGCTAATTACATCTTCCCCACAGATGCAAGATTACCGGAGTGACGTGCAGCTGCGAAGCCCGCGACATCTTCTGGTGCCAACATGTCGTAGCGCTGGCGTTGTATCGCATCAGGAACGCAGACTCCGTCAGGCTGAGGGTGCCTATCTCAGGTGAGACTTCAGACCTTCATCACAAGTTTAAACACCTCTGTTTGTCGTCTCTGCTAAGAAAAAAGGCAAACTAAATACATCCGCGGTATCTGAAAACCTGATCAAAATTATGATTATTTGACATAAATAATAGCCACCTAAATAATGTATAAGGTGGCGTATTATGTAGATTAAATAGACCTTCGGAAGCTGAGAAATGTCTGGCTTTCCTGTCAGATATGACGCGTTGACTGATCAGCAATTTTAATTCATTTTTAGGGTTCCCTAGTCAACAAGGAATCCTTATAGTTTCGCCATGTCCGTCTGTCTGTCTGTCCGCGACTTAGTTCAGAGACTCTCAAGTACTAGAAAGCTGTAATTTAGCATGGTTGTACATATAAATCACGCCGTCACAGTGGTAAAATAACCTTGAAAAAATATGTTTTTATGGTAGGTAACTCCTTTGCACGTAAAGTGGGGATGATATTTTTTATTCTCGTCCCATGTATCCCATGGTGTGGGGTATGGTTGGTTAGGTTGTTTAGAAATATTGCGAGTCTGTGAAAACTATTTTTCGATACAAGGATCCGTTTGCGTAATATTAAGCATTTTTGTTGTAGTCAAGTGCCCCCCCCCCCCTGCCAGCTGAATGGATGTTTTTGGATATGTGAAAAAGTTAATGGCAGCAATATATGTATAGGAAAACTATCACAGTTAAGTAAGCTTTACAAGTTAACGAGTAATAGTCGACCAACTAACATTTGCAGTTGAAGAATTGGAGAACATGTTTTTTCAACTACAATTTTAACGCTTTCACGGGCGGTGAAGGAGACACAATTGAAGTTTTATTGTTATGACGTCATCAGGCGTTCACTGTCCGCGAAAGGGTTAAGTTGGTTTTTGGGATAAATTCAATCCAACTACAGAACCATTCTCCAACTTCATTGTGCGTGGTCTGACACACACTTGGCCGGTTGTTTACTGACAGCTTTCGAGCAACGTTTTAGCAACATTCGTGTAACATAACTACTATAAAAAGGTATTAAAATCCCAAATCAGTTATCGCTTTAAATCAGACAGGAAGGTCAGACATTTCTCATCTTCCGAAGGTCCATTTGAACGCCTCTCAACAAAGCGACCCTAACGTTAACTTCGAGAAATAAAAACACTAAATTCTCTTTCAGAAACCCTTCTGCAGATGGACAGACAACAGCTCCAGAAGTTTGTGCAGTACTTAATAGCGGAACATCACACGGAAGTGCTTCCGACGGCGCAGAGGTTGGCTGACGAGGTCCTGCAGGCCAGGTCGGCTATCAACAGGATCTGCGGGGCGCCCGACCCGACCGCTGGGCCTCCGCCTGATGCACACCATGCCTGGCACTTGGATGAGCAGCAGGTCCGTTAGAAAAGTAGTTAATATCCTCTGTAATCTCAATAGTTGAAAAGAGTATCCAAGCGTTCTTAGATCACTGCTATATCTGTGTAGTTTGTGGAACTCCTCAAAATATTTTGATGATAATGGTAAACTTGTTAAAAAAAAATCCTTTACGACTGCCTTGTAGTGGTCGCAACTGCTACAGCTAAGCATGAGGTCCTGGGTTCGATTCCCGGGTCGGCCAAAGTGTTATTGTTTTTTATCAGTAGCAACCGAAGTCTGGATTTATGGCAATAGGCTCGCCCCCTATGTTGATGGCAATAGGCTCGCCTCCTATTACATGGGACTTAAACATAACTGGCGAAATGTGGGTGTACTATACAGGGTGGCAGGGACATCGACGCGAAACCTGTTACCATGGATTCAGTTCATCATAGTTGACCCCCGTGCGTTGAAATATCTCGTCGGCAATTAAAAAAAAAAACAGCTGTTTCCTACAGAATTGCTACCTACTCGGTCAAAATGTATGGAACAGTGAATTTTTCTTTTAATAACCGACGACAAATTTAACGCAGGGGGGTCAAGAATGATGTACTGAATCCATGGTAACAGGATGCACGTCTATGTCCCTTCCACCCTGTAGGTACACTTTTGCCTAACCCTTCGGGGAATACAGGCGTGATTTAATGTTATGTATCTTAATTTATCCACTATTCACTGTAGTTTTGTCATTTGGCTTTGTGATTTCATTGTATCTCTGCGTGCAGTTCCTGTAGTATAAATAATTATTACGGATTTTACTTTCAAATTCTAATTGTTTCTTTATGTTGGTTTCAGGTCTGCGAACAAGTGCGAGCGTACTTATTACAGGGGACATATTACAATGCAAATAAACAACTTAACTCATTATTTTCTAAGGTAAGTTATACACGGAGTTTACTTGCATGAAACGGCTATGCTAGGCTCGCCTAGACATTGTTGACAAATTCTCTGGGTTGAGAAATGCGTCACCCTTATCTGGAACTGACCAGACATTCCTATCTGAACCGTAGGGGCACCCCGCACCAGATTAGCCACTAAATCAAAGTTGCTTTATAAAAAAAGTAAATTATAATAAACATAAAAAAACCCGACTGCGCAAACTTTAAAAACATGCAATCAAAATTTTTATGACTTAATACTATAACATATATTTATATTATAATAACTTATATTATAAATCTATAACTTATAAACAATCTCATGCAGTCGAAGGCAATAAATAGGTCTTTATTGTTTTTACGAAAAAAAAAATCAAACGTAGGTACCTTTTAGCGTCAAAGATCCGCCATTTTTTTAAATATCTTAGTTGTTGCAGTGACACTCAGCAATAAAGACAAATCTAACGACATATCGCTCATAAAAATCAGCCGTTTAGTAGTTACGAGGAAACATAGGGATGGACATACATACTTACATCCTCCTTTTTTGACTTCGCCGCAGTCAGGTAAAAATAGAGACTGCATCAAAAAATTACGATTTTCCTTATAATTCTAATTGACTTTATCTACGTTCAACTAGCCATAGTTGTTACCAATACGGAGAGCATGAAACATTTACAATAATCGTTCTATCTTCTAGGTAAGAGAAATGCTCCGAGCCCAAGACTCCAACGGTCCACGGATGCTGATGCTGATGACAGAACAGTTCCTATCAGACCCTCGGCTCCTGCTGTGGAGGAACCAGAACACACCCATGACAGAAAAGTGCAGGCAGTTGTGGGAACAGCTAGGGGCGCTGTGGGTCAGCATAGTTCTTGACCCAGGCAGTAATAAGAACCATAGGATACAATGGAGGCAACTGTTGGAGAAATGGTCTGCTGTTGAAGTGTGTCCTACTGAGGATCCGGATTATAGGTCTTTTCCTTTGGTATGTATGTTTTTACTAACTACCTGTTCTATGAATTAAATACTCTATGACCATACTCAGCGCCCTAGAGGCGGGCGACTGGGGTGGCCGCCCGGGGCGACGGGGACTGCAGGGCACGCGCCACCGCCGCGCCGTCGGGGCATACGGGCGCTGCACGCGCCAGCTTAACTTAACCACTTAATTTGAATACCTATCTCTATGGATCTAAAGAAAAACTAAATTCAGCGTATTAAATTTTATGAATTTATCTCATAGGAGTAAAGATGAGTATTCAGCATTTATCTACCACGACCTGTCATTTTGGTGCTTGTCTTGTCGTATCCCTCACTAACTTATGCAGGATGACAGAGAGACGCACTGAGCGACAAGCGACATTGTTTTTCATTATAAGTTTCGTGACTAGCTGACACACAATATAATTATGTAGACTACATTATTTAGATATTGAATGTCTAAAATATGTTATTATTATTATTAATAATAAATACCTTCATGTTCGTAGTTTTCTATACAATAATAAATATGGTAAAAAAAAAAAAAAAAAAAAATTAAATTAAATATAAAAGGGCGCTAAATGCAAGACTCTCCCGGGCACCTAGATGGTTAAGGGCGGCCCTGACCATACTTGAATACAGAATCTTATTCATTGCCACTTAGGGCCCTATCTCACTCGGAAACCAGTGGCAACCATGGTCGCACTGCCAAGTATGCTTGGTTGAGCAACCGATCGGACGCCTGGCGGGATACCCACCTTAAAGCAGTGTATATTTTGCTGGCAGCGGAGTCTCATTTGATTTTTGAGTGTTCCTGTTAATTTTTAAAAGGTCCTGAATCATTTTTGTTGCAATGGTATTCTGTTTTGGATGACAGAAAGTTTGCGTTTCCTTTGATCATTACAGCAGCTTTGCAGCATTAATAGTATTGTGTAACATTGTCATCCTTGTTCCACAGTACGCGAGAGAAAGGGAAAGAAACGAGAGGGATCGAGACAGAGACCACAGAGACAGGGACAGAGAGAGGCATCGCGACAGAGAGGAGAGGGACAGAGAGAGACTGCGCGAGAGAGAGGAGAGAGATAGGTGAGCTTGAATAGAGATTTTACATACAGTCAAGATTATTTATATCTTCCTCAGTTTTAAAATTATAATTTTTTATAAATTCAGTACACATATTACCTTTTGAAGCTACGGCACTATGCAGACTATTGCATAGAAAACAATATTCAATTACATGATAACAAAGATCAAAATAGCACACACACCTTTTTAAGGGCCTGGCCAATAGGAAGAACGCAATAGGACGCAATAGAATATAATGCCGAGTCAGTAAAGCAAATTCTATTGTAAGTACAATGAGCAGACAAAAATAGACCTTTTTTTTTTTTGGGTGGGAAATTATCAAATAACTTCTCCCGCTCTGGGCGGAGCGGGAGGGCGCGTCAGACTTTTACTGACTAAAACCCACCCGTGTTCCTTCATTTGCCTGTGTGCCAGGGCCACGATATCCCTTTCGGACAAACTCGCAACCCTGGCAGGCATTGGCCCTAATGGACCCCGTCAATTCGTGCTGACGTCTCTTTGAGGCGCGCGTGGAACACAACGCGCCGTCGACCCCGGCCCGCTCCAGTCTGGGAGCCAAACGTCGAAAATGCTCCACGAAGTTCCACCGGCTGTCGAGGATGAGTCCCAGGTACTTCATCGTCGACTCGACGCCGATGTGAACCCCTCCCGCCGTTATCTGGGAACCCGACAGTGGCGCGTTCCGAGGACCATAAAAAAACATGGCCTCGGACTTGTGCAAAGCCACCTCGAGTCCCAATTGCCGGATCCTATCGACGATTGTCGCAACCCCACGTGCCGCCAGTTCGGCCGCCGCCTGATGCGACCTCCCCTGCGCCAGGACCAGCGTGTCGTCAGCGTAGCAGACTACACTGACGCCGCTAGGGAGGTCGGCACGCAGCACCCAGTCGTACCCGATGTCCCACAGATGCGGCCCCAGGACCGATCCCTGTGGGACACCGCACGACATCTCTCGCAGGTTCCAATCTCCGTGGTGACCGGGTTAGATGACGGCCCTGTCCGTCAAATAGGCCTCGACCACGCGACAGAGGTAGGTCGGCATCCAGTGATACCGAAGTGCCTCCCTAATGCAACTCCAGGGCAGGGTATTGAAGGCATTGGCGATGTCAAGAGACACCGCCAAGACAACCCCACCCCGGGCAACAGCATCCCCCGTCGTGAAGGCTCGAACGCGCATGATGGCATCCACCGTAGAGCGCCCCTTGCGGAAACCAAACTGGCTCTCCGCCAAATCCGGCCCCACCCGCACCATCCGCCCGACAAGGCGGTCTGCAATTACTCTTTCAAAGAGCTTGCGGGAGTGTCCGCCGGGCGCCCTGGCTTCTATATGAGGACCAGTTTCCCCGTCTTCCAACGAAGTGGGAACTGGCCCCTCTCCAAGCATGCGCTTAGGAGCCCCCTTAGTCGAGGCCCAAGAGCCTCCAAGGTCAGAACCCAGGCTTTTCCAGGCAAGCCATCGGGTCCTGGGGCGGTACTCTTGGCATTCAGCCTACGTACCGCCACTCTCAGATCTACCTCGGTCACCTCTGGAGCATCGTCGTCGTCGGTGTGGTCCGCATCTGGCACCGCAGGAGGCGGAGCCATGGGCGGGGGAGTATGTTCACCTCGCAAAGGGAACAGAGCGCTCACCACGTCCTCCACGAGCTGGGGCCGGAGACTCTGCGTCAGCGGGGGAGCCCATGGGCGGAGTTTATTGCGCACCCATTTGTAGGGGCGTCCCCACGGGTCTCTGTTGAGAGTCTCCAGCGTCTCCTCGCGGGCCAGTCCTCTGGCCTGCTGGATCTCCGCTCGGAGGGCAGTCTTCGCCGCTCTGTACCCCTCGTATAGCTCCCCTGAATGGCTTCTGTATCCGGAGGGCGGATACGGAGCCTGCGGTGCCTGGAGTACCGGTGGCGCGCAGCAACGCACGCCTCGCGTAAAGCGGTCAGCTCACGCGACCACCAGCACACCTGGCGCCGAGGACGTCCGGGCTGGACCCGGGGCATTGCCACGACACATATTTCGGACATGGCCTCCCGGAACCACTCCGCCTCGTCGTTGATGTCGGCAGGCCTGTCTGATGATGACACCCAGGCCTGCACGATCGAGGCTTCCAGGAGGAGCTCCCGGTCCAGCTGCTTCAGCGCCCACCGCGGAGCACTCGGGGTCTGTCGGACCAGCGCGCCTGAGGTCTGGGCGGAGACGTTAAACCGGATATATCGGTGATCGGAATACGTCTCCACCCCCTCTATGATGCGCCAGTCGATGACACGCGGCGACGGAGCGGGGCTGGCGAACGAGATGTCCACCACTGATTCACACCGCATCCGCACACACGTGGGGATAGAACCCCGGTTTAGGACGACCAGGCCTGTCTCTAGAGCCCAGTCCTCCACCATCCTGCCCCGTGTGTCCGTATACCGGGAACCCCAAGCCACGTTTTTAGCATTGAAGTCCCCGAGGACGAACACGGGGAGGGGATGGTACCCGACGACTACGACTCTCAGCTCCCCAAGGGAGTTGTGGAACTCGGCGAGAGTTCGGTTCGGGGAGAAGTAAACTCCTACCATGACAATCTCCCCGAACCGTGCTGCCACGCAACCCTGTCCCCTCTTGACGGCCTCGAGGGACGGGGTACCGGCGGCGGCTGACGAAATTAGGGTCACTTAGCCGCTCAGGTCCTCCACCCAGTCATCCCTGGGCGGGACAAAGTACGGCTCAGCGACCACGGCGATGTTAATCGACCGCTGCGCCATGCTCTGGAGCAACAGATCCTGAGTGGCGGTGCAGTGGTTGATGTTCGCCTGGAGGAGGCGTAATGGGGCCATTTATTGGCATTCCATATCAGCCTCCTCCCGGGCCTTGTGGGATGGCCCTGCCGCGGTGATAGCGGCGGCAACGACGACGGTGGAAGCGGCAGCGGCGGCGGCAATCGTGGCGGCTGCGGCGGTGACGGTGGTGGCGGAGGGCTTGCCCCTGCCCCTGGGTTTGGGGAGAGGAGCACAGGGCTTGACCCCAGCCCGGTGATCGACCGGCTTGCCAGCCGCCGCACATGCAAAACAGTGCGGCGTGGCATTACAAGAGCCGGCCTTGTGCAGTGATCGCTGCGGTCCACCTCCGAGGTACAGCGTGCTCCCACGTGGTTTCCCACCCGGCAGCGGAAGCACCTCAGAGGTCTGGGTTCCAGCAGTTTCACCTGCGCGGAGACCCAGCCCACCCGGAGCCTTTGGCCCTCCCCAGATATTTTTTGGGCCGCCGACACGGGGCAGCTCACCGTAATGGTTTGCATCCCCAGACAAAAATAGCCCTTAAGGTGACGAACATATTTTGGATATGACTGTGTTTATATAGGAATCTAAAATTAAGTCAATTGGGGTTGTCAATAAATTTTGCCACACAATCACTTCAGAAAGCCTATTTTAATCTGTCGTGTTTTTTATTACATACATACATAACTCGCTTACTTCCCATGGGGTAGCAGAAACTACAGAACGCCACCTGCTACGCTCCTTACATACTACTTTTGCCTCGTCTACGTTCATACATCTAGTTTTTTTATTGTTTGCTATTAAGACCAGGCAGTCTAAATCAAATTTCCACGCAAGCTCCACCCCGAATATCGCGTGCGCTCTTTGATGCGTCTCAATTCTTATTTCGTTTTTAAGTAAAGTGCATCCTGTTACCATGGATTCAGTACATCATTCTTGACCCCCCTGCGTTCGCTGTTTCATACATTTTGACCGAGTAGGTATTGCACTTCTGTAGGAAACAGCTGTTATTATGCTGATTATGGAGTATGGAGAGATTTGGCAACCAATTTGAAAAAGAAGATTTTCAGAATGCTAGAGTAAATCTTTACCTAACCTAAATCTAATTTCGAATAAAAATCATCGCAATCTACTTCTGTAAGTTTTATTGATAAATATTTTCTTGATTTTTTCAGAGAAAGACATAGAGAAAGACAGAGAAGAGAAATGCATTCCCATTCCGAGAGTTCCGACGAAGAATCTAGGCCGAACAAGTAAGTCTTTTCTCTCTCCCTTTTACTCACATACTTCTACCTCATCTGATAGAAAGAGATATGTGACTATCGTCATCAATCGTTTTAAAAGCCTATGAGGCTCGTGGCTAAATTCTATAACAGCCGCACGGGCACGGGTTGATCAAGGTAAAGCTACGCTTACCGCGGTCGGTTCGTGGATGGGTGACCATCCATTACATATCGAAACCCCTCCGTGCCTCGGAAAGCACGTCAAACCGTTGGTCCCGGCTGTCATTCGTAGATCTTTGACAGTCGTTACGGGTCGTCAGGAGCCGAAAAATCTGACAACCAGTCTTACCAAGGGGTATCGTGTTACCCAGTGACTTGGTTGAGGAAGTCAGATAGGCAGTTGCTTCATGTAAAATATTCTGATATTTAGCTGCATTAATTTAGACTGGAAGCTGACCCAACATAGTTAAGATTGATTGAAATTTGATCGCAAAGTTTTTCTTAGAAGTTTCTTTTTAAAGGTCATGCAATTATTGTATTTGCAGTTATGAACGTGAGTACAGGAGAGCAAGCAAGAGACTAAGACTAAACAACCAAAGATCCGCACCGCAACTGACGCCACGGACTGTTTTTCATAAGTAAGTCTACGACCAGTACATATATCCGTGTCTATGACCAATAATAAAAAGAGGTAACATTTGTGAGTTTGTATGTATGGGATAATCTTCTACGACCATAGATATCCGTGTCTATGACCAATATTATAAAGAGGTAACATTTGTGAGTTTGTATGTAGGGGACAATCTTCTACGACCATAGATATCCGTGTCTATGACCAATATTATAAAGAGGTAACATTTGTGAGTTTGTATGTAGGGGATAATCTTCTACGACCATAGATATCCGTGTCTATGACCAATATTATAAAGAGGTAACATTTGTGAGTTTGTATGTAGGGGATAATCTTCTACGACCATAGATATCCGTGTCTATGACCAATATTATAAAGAGGTAACATTTGTGAGTTTGTATGTAGGGGATAATCTTCTACGACCATAGATATCCGTGTCTATGACCAATATTATAAAGAGGTAACATTTGTGAGTTTGTATGTATGGGTAATCTTCTACGACCATAGATATCCGTGTCTATGACCAATATTATAAAGAGGTAACATTTGTGAGTTTGTATGTATGGGTAATCTTCTACGACCATAGATATCCGTGTCTATGACCAATATTATAAAGAGGTAACATTTGTGAGTTTGTATGTATGGGTAATCTTCGAAACTACTGATCCGATTCCAAAAATTATTTCACGAATGAGATGCTACACTATTGCTGAGTGCCATAGAATTTATGTTTTATGTTAAAACGAGAAACATCACGCGAACGAAGTCGCGGGCAGAAGTAATAAATATAATTAAAAAGTAAAATTGTTTATAACAGGTAATCTGTGGAAATACTGATCCAATTACAAAATTGTTTCAGTGATTGAAAGCTGCACTATTTCTGAATGCCATTTATTATGTTTTATGGAATGGAAGTCGCGGGCAGAAGCTAATCTACGATCAATATTTTTAGTGCAAAGAGGGAAGAAAACAATTTTCTTTACACTAACAAAGCGGCCATAACTTCTTTATCGCTTGTTATGTGTTTATATTTCCTGCCAGACTTGCCTGCGTTGTGCATAGAAGTTCCATTTGAAAACCTGGGGATGGATAGCTTTATTCCACAATTAAGAAATGGTAGATTAATTTCACTCGTTTTATATCCAATAATTATCACCATATTCGTTAAAAAATCTCCAATGCTGGACAAAAAGGCTCCTCCATTAAATAGCATAATTATAAATAGATTCGGTTTTTTTTAGTTCATTAAGTATTGATGTTACGTTTTTGATTTTTATAATTTATTTTACTGTTGTATAAAATTTTTAATTTTTGTAACCTTGTAATTTTTACATTCGATTATGATTTGCACACCAGATACCTGGTAGAATGTGACGGAAAACTATGTATCAACTGTAATAATAATATAATAATAAATAATAATAATAAATTTCATTTATTTTCAGACATAGTCCATAAAATTACATTAAATATGATCACACATACACAATAATATTATACTAAAACGTTCAAATCAAATAAAATTAAAACACATTATCTACACTTATCATCAAACCAAATTTAAAATACACACACATGTCACATCATTTTTTTCATTATCTGAGAGAAATAAAAACATATCTAAAAAGTCATTAATAATAAACAATATAAATTACAATTAAGTATATAGTTCATCTTAGTCTAAATTTAGGTTTGGATCCGGAATGCTCAATATGCAGCCTGGTGCAGTACCGCATTATTGGGCAATCCAAATCCAGATCCATTCTCCATGCGAACAGCTGAAGGTAACTGTTGGAACTGACTCGTATGCGACGCATCAGGGACACAACTCTCTTGCGTATAATCGCCACAAATCCATCTATATTTGCGTCCGCAAACATACCCGACGCGCTACAGTAGCGAGGCAGCTTCATCAGCGCCCTGAAGGCATTATTGTAGAGGACACGCAGGGTGTCGTACGATTTTTTCGTATGCTTGACCCATAGGCTGCACGTGTAAAACGCTTGGCAATATGCCCTAAACAACGTTGCTTTCACTTCCGCAGTACAGCGTGCGAACCTACGAGCCAGCATATTGGCTCTAACAGACAAAGCCCTGCGCTCCCTATCTATATCAATATCATCTGCAAGCGTCGCGGTGACCCAGTGGCCCAGATACTTGAACTGCGAGACTCTTTTAAGGACATTGCCATTCAGCATAACCTGTGGGACAGTGTCATAAGTTTTAGATCCCGCCTTAAATACCATGAACTCGCTTTTAATGGCGTTATATCTGAGCCCGTGGGCCCCCACATACCGCTCGCAGATCGAAATCAATTTTCGAAGGGCACTGATCGATGGACTCAGCAGCACCATGTCGTCTGCGTAACTGATGTTGTTGACAAGAACACCATCAATCGAACAACCCACACCGGCGCTACTGAGTTCACGGATCAGACGGTCAATATACAAGTTGAAAAGAGTCGGCGAGGTTAGCCCGCCTTGCTTTACACCACATTCCAACCCGTACTCAACCGATAGGGACCCCGACCACCGCACAAATTTGCTCTGGTTGCCATACCAATACTTTAGGAGACTTATGTACTCAGTAGGTAGATCCGTATCATCCGACAACTTTTGCCACAACCTGTCGTATGCAACAAGATCAAAAGCCTTAGATAAATCTAAGAAGCAGGCATAGACAGGTGTGCTTCTGTCAGTGTAGTATCGGACGGTATGCTTGAGACTCAGTATAGCCATTTCTGCTGACAAACCAGGGCGAAAGCCAAACTGTGCATCATGAAGCTGTACGTGTTGTCTTAACTGAATATCAATTACACCATCCAATACTTTAGCAATGACTGTCGCGAGTGATATAGGCCTGTAGCTACTTAATTTAGAGGCGTCTCCTGTCTTGCTCTTTATTATGGGGACAACTATAGTACTCATCATTGCCTCAGGGAGGTATGAATGCCTTATGCAAAATGTAAACAACATAGCGAGCACCCTCGGCAGATGAACACCCGCATGCTGTAAGTGTTCTATGCTGAGCGAGTCATGGCCTGGGGATTTTCCTCGCTTCATGTCGCTGATCACCTTGGCGACCTGCTTTGCAGTGATTCGAACAAGTGGTTTCGCCAGCCTAGTACCACCCGCCCCTGTAGTGGTCGTCGCGGGTACCAGTGGTGAAAATACCCTAAAATGCTCTTTAAACATGTTGGCAATTTGGTCGGCGTCACTAATCCCCTCTACACTAACTGGAACACTCGGCCTCGGATTCAATTTGTTGGTCTCCTTCCAAAATATACTAAAGTTTTTTGTGGCATGCTGTGATGCAAGAATGTCCATCTTAATCTGAGTTTTATTGTCCCTACACCACTTGAGCTGATGTTTAAACCGACTTCGTGTGCTTCGCATTTGGTCATAAGTCTGACCGGACGTATTTTTGCCCTCGGCGACCCACTCATGAAACCGAAGCCTAGCCTCCTCATAAGCCTTCTTGCAATGCATATTCCAGCCTGTCACATATCTTTTCTTTCTATTTTTAAATGTTCTACTTTTAGAGCACCCCACCGCTGTTCTACTTTGAGAGCACTCCACCGCAGCGTCCCTAAGCACCTTCACTACATTATGATACAATTTATCAACTATTTGTCTGTGGTATATATTATTACACATTATATCTGCGCAGTTATGTAATTCACAAGGAAAGTTGATATCACGCAACTTAGTTGAGCAAATGTACAAATATTAATTTAGCTGCTCTTTATCTCTTTCGCCCCATTGAGCCTTATCCGGCAATGAACCTCTCATTTGTACTTTCGGTACCAAAATATTAAGGTCACATAACAGTTCGACAGCGAAATGATCGGAACATGACATCTCATATCGTATACTTGTGCCCAGAACAGTTTCTTTTGCGACTTCGGTAATGATGACATGGTCCAACCATGACGTAGTCCCGTAAGCATTACTAAGGAATGTATATGTACCTGAATTTAGCCCCAACCATTCTATGTCTGCACACTTCCACCGTTGCTCAGCACAGAACTTCAAAAGTTCATTGCCAAATAAGGTGCCTGGATTAGCGTTGAAATCCCCTAGTATATACACTGTGTCAGCACCACTAGTTTCTATAATAGCACTAATCTCGCCGAGGCAACTTACAAAAACTTCAAAATTGTCAAGACCATCCGTTGGCATATATACCGACATCACTAATAATTCACGATCATCAAACACTACCTTAACGGCAACTATACGCTCACTCTCACAGTCTACGACCGAAACTGATTGAAACACACTTTTACGCCATAGAAGAGCCACTCCGCCATATGGCCTGCCCTTCAGCATACCCGACGAAGTGTCCACTGAAGATTTCCCGGTGTACGCAAAATCTCGATCAATTTCTCCTAGGTATGGAATGTCGTCCGGCAGTAGCCGTGTCTCTTGTAAAGCTAAAAAGTCTGCCGTGTGACACAATTCCCTGACGTATTCTATGGAGTTC
Source organism: Tiliacea citrago (assembly GCA_963921375.1). Taxonomy (NCBI): domain Eukaryota; kingdom Metazoa; phylum Arthropoda; class Insecta; order Lepidoptera; family Noctuidae; genus Tiliacea; species Tiliacea citrago. The sequence goes on from OY992799.1 coordinate 5,636,067, forward strand.
TTAACAGAATAGCAGTTAAAACTCACGAATTTAGTGCTGTTTATTCTCTTGCCTGTATTGTGCTCCATTATCCTTATTGTTAAATTCAATAAATTTTCTAACAGTAATGCCTTCTGGCCATAAAGTGTCATCTAAAAACTGTGAGAGCTTCGCACTAGGCACCTGCATTTTATACGAACTGTACTTCCTCTGTACCTTCGCTTTTATCTGCTGCAGAGTGACATGAACTTGGGTTTTTTCTAATATGTAGTCAACAATGTCCGTCTCTGATGTGCTTCTGTCAACATTATTGACAAACAAAGGAACCTGTAACAAAGGAACCTTAGCAGCTTTGAACTTTTCACTGCCTGTATTACGTGCCTTGCCTTCCAGTGTATTAAAACGATTTTTTAATCTCTTTTGTTGTACTAAAACCCACTGCTCATTCGGTTTCTCAACCTTCCATTGCTTTTCTGTATTTATTACACTCGCAAAAGAATTATGTAAACACGTATTCGCACTCGTACTACAATCCCCCCGATCCCGATACATTGGCGCTGATGATTCAAGCGAGGACAGCGGGGGCGGCGGCGCATTCATATTCAAAATCGCGGTCCGTGCGCACTCCTTCACTTGCGCTGGAACGTGCGGGCTGGGCGTCGCGAGCGGGCGCGAAGGCGCGGGCGCTGGGGATCCCGGCACCGGCGCCGGCGCTCGCGCCGCAGCAACACAAGTAGCTCTCGGCACTGACTCACTTCGCTCAGCTTGACTTTGCGTTGTATTTTGTTCCGCATCCGAAACGGGGGGTAGGCCGACCGGTCCGCTATCCAAAAAATAACTATTTGATATATTATTACCTCCGCCTCTCTTTTTATTAACATAACAGTCAAAGTTATTGTTCACCAATGATGCATTTTTCAAATTAGTAAGTTCATTTCTGACTTCATTGAACTTCTCTTCAGTAACGTACGACTCCTTAATCGTTCTTAATTCATTTTGGATGACCAACATATCCTTTAAGAGCTTTGTCGGATCTACATGGTCAAAATGAACTGGAGGTAGCTTCTGTAAGTCCCTTGCAACAAAAACTGGAATTAAATCCGGATCAGTCTCTTTAAAAAGGCTTACAACGTCAAATAAATCTCTCTTCGAGCGTCCATCCTTCCTTCTATTTATCTTTTTCTTTGAAGTAGGCACTGATTCGAAAAGTAAGCTCTTTGCACTTTCGATCTCCTCCGAAGAAAAACTTGCCACACACAGATTCACCAAACTTTCTTCGTTCATAATGTAGTCGTATTCTTGCTAATAAATAATATTCTTAAATTCAGAATCTCAGATAATTTAACGTCTTTAGCACACTCAATTATAAACTTTAGTGTTATGAAGTCTAAGTACATTTTTGTGTGACCATTTGTAATAAAGAGTTCCTAAGTTTTTGGTCGCACTACAATTAAAACTTTGTTATGTATGTCACTGAGTTCTTTGTTACAAAACTTGATAATTAACTAAGATACTGATTCTGAAAATTTAAGTTTAGTCTGCTTTTGCCTATTCGTGTCTTAAATCAATTTTGATTGCACTGTAATTAGAATTTTGTAATGTATGACATTGAGTTCATTGTTCCAAACATAATAATTAATTTCATATCTCCAGGGCACTGGATGCGGTAGACATATCCTGGGAGAACGAGCACCTGAAGAACATCCTGGGCAGCGACGAGTTCTCCGACCCTGACAAGCCGGAGAAGCCAGGCACTTCCACCACCACCACCCTACTGCCCTACCCCAAGTTCAATGAAGACGGTCAGCCGCTGTGGCATGGTGAGTTAGAGAAAACTTCTATCTACGTAACCGGTTGTATGCCGTAATTAGGTACAGAAACAATTAAAAAGCCAATGCGTCTAGCCTTTTTTTTTGTGTGGGCAATTATCAAATAACTTCGTGTGGTCTAACAAAGACCTTCAAATAAGGGCGTGTCAGACTTTTACGAACCACCCGTGTTCCTTCAGTTGCCTGTGTGCCAGGGCCACGATATCCTTTTCGGACAGACTCGCAACCCTGGATAGTGTCTCGCCTGGATCCACGCTCGGCTTACGAAGGTTAAAACAAAATTGTCGTGTTATAAGTACTAAGACTAAAAAATTAGTGTCCGGCTTTTTTACCCAAATATCCGGCTAAACTGGCTGGTCTGTTCGGCTTTTCGGGTTTTAAGACCTGGCAACCCTAGCGGCGATAGTTCCGATTTTGGCCACGTGCCAAAAGAACCTGTTTGCGCTTGCGCTATACCCTTCTTTGACTAACATTCTCATCAATTTATTTATTTATTTATCCTCTCACTGGAACGCCATACAGCAATTACACCAACGGAGCTAAAAATTACATCATGTGCTGCTATCCATCAATCCTGTGCGCGATGGACATCGAACGGGCGGCGATGGATCACGCACACTCACGCAGCGTCAAGAGACTTCTCCATATTTCCATTACTCCATCCATATAGCGCATATTCTTTGCGATTTTTGAGACTTAGATTGTTTTAAAAATTCATCATTCTTTACAGAACACTTGCCAGTAGTAGGGGCTCGTATCGAGGCCCTGAGAGCGCACGGCCGCGCGCCCGCCGCCCTCAGACTCGCCGTCAGTGCCGCCCGGGCCATGAGGCATCGACAGGTAACATGCGACCCATAGTTCAGCTGTAATGTTAAATACGGGCCATTTAATAGTCCTGTCTAACAAATATCATATAATATTAAAATATATATATCTGAAATCATTACAACAAGCCCTTTCATTTGATATGTGACACAGTACAGTTTGCTAAACGTTTTTTTTTTTCTTTTTTTTAATTTGTCCCCCAAAAGTGACACCCATATTCAAAATTCATTTATTTACGTTACACGTCCGTGTTTGGGTCACAAAAGTTCATATGTGTACCAAATTTCAACTTAATCGGTCCAGTAGATTCGGAGCAAATCGTCTGTGACAGACGGACAGACAGACAGACACACGAGTGATCCTATAAGGGTTCCGTTTTTTCTTTTGAGGTACGGAACCCCAAAAACGATTGTACGGAACCCTAAAAATATTGTACATGCCAGTTATTTTTATAGAGTAATTAACCGTAGTTTCTTGCTGGCTTCTACATAGGAAACGAGCAATTGGAACCGTGCACCTAGCTTTCGACGTTTCATAAGTGCATATGTATTTTGTTATAAGTTTTAATGTTTGTTCCTCCTTGCAGGAGGTATCCCAACAGCGCTGGCAGTCAGCTGGCGGCGGCGAGGCGTCGTCGTCTTCGGCGGCGTGCGCCAGCGCGGACGCGTGCGCGGGCGCGTGCGGCGAGCGCGCCAAGCTGTCGCAGGTGTGCGCGCACATGGACTCCGGCGCTTGCCTCACCAGCGCCGCCACCTGCGCACTGTCGCACTCGCAGCGGTGTATCGGGAGAGGTGAGGCTCCATGCTGTCGAATATTATCTTTAGAAACGCGTTATCTAAATAATAACATAACGAAATTAGGGGGTAGGCAGAAATATAAACTATAATGTCGAAAATAAACTAAATACCACTAACTACTAGTAGTCCCTCATTTCGCAAGTAATTGCTTTAAACAACGCTCGAATCCTAATGGAAAAACACAATAATTCCTGTTCCGTCCTGGTAATCGAACCCAGGATAACGAACTCAACCATCACAAAACATTAATAAACAAAAAAAAAAATCTTGAACTAACAGACCACCTTTTACCGCATGGCATCACAATGGCTACATAGACTTAAAACACTTTGATGGATGAAGTAAACCATTTTCACTTCAAAAACTAAAACCCCGTTATAAAGACGACTCTGTCGTTCTGAATGTAATTAAACACAAAATCCGACCGCCATCCTCGCCGCGACGACCCCGTCCATCCCCGCCACGACCCTTGATTGAGCAAGCCTGGGCCGCTGAGATTCGTCCCTAATTAATCTTAATCCGATCCAGCCTGTCCCTTAGTGTATCTGTCTATGACAGCCATAATCAAAGTGTGTTCCGCGGAACCCTAGCGTTCCGCAAAGCCTCTGTGGGGGTTCCGCAAAAATACTGGTCAGAATAAAAAAATAATACTAAAGGAGTGTCTACCTACTATATTTTATTTTACTCTGGTACCTGAGTAACATAATATCAATCTAAATATTTCAACAAAAGTAAATTTTAATGTCAAGTAATATGATTATTAATGAAGAATACACATAAAACCATTTTTGATTACTTTAGGGCTCCGTCAAATATTTCGTATTCGAAAAGGGTTCAGTCTCCAAAAAAGTTTGAGAACCACTGGTCTATGACATCGTAGCTCCCAAACGGGTGGTCCAATTTTAATGCGGTTTATTTTTTCTCCTTACAGACAGCAGATGTTGGACGGGTTGGACGTTGGAAGCCATTTGGTGCGTGTACGAGTGTCTAGCGGACGCCTGTCTAGCCCCCGACGACCAGCGGGCGTCTCCTAGACTACACACCGCGTATCTAGACGAGGAGCCCAACACAGGCCTGCCACCTAGGTAAGCTATTCTAGTGGTTGAGATGGGAGATTTTGAAAGAACATGATCGAAGTAAATATAATGTAGAACCCCCGGTTATTAAATGACATATTATCTAGTTAGAGAAAGACTATAGTATGTGATATAAATATAGTCTGTCCCAAAATAATCTTATGAAAACTTGGTAATGCAATGCCAATATGTACTGCCTTTTACAAATTGAGTTGCTTTGATTGATTGTTGACAGTTTTCTACCGAGAATTGTAGACAAGCGAGTTCTCAACGGTTTTGATTTTTCTACAGTAGAGTAGAAACAGAAAGCGTCATCGTAAGCCAGCTGATAACTTGTAAAAAAAAAATCCTAGTAACGTAACAATTTTATTTCATCTCAGATACCAACACGTCCCGGTGGCTGGTAGCAAAAACCCTGAGGAGACGTACCTAGCGCTAGCGCTGGAGGCAGCTCTATTAGGCCTGGGTGTACAGCGCATGCTACCCATGGGGCTGTATGCGCAGGAGCGGCATTGCAAGCAGGTGAGTTTATCATTTTATTTTATAAAATAAAAGTCCTTGTTGAGGGGCTCGGTGGAGTCGTGGCTAGGTAATAAACAACTAGTGATCGGAGTAGGGAGTGCAATTTAGAGTCAAAAACATCAAACCATGGAATTTTTATGGATAAGCCCGCGGAAATCCCGGGATTTTGTAATTTTGAAGACATGTTTTTCTTAATGTGTAGTAATAAAATGTTATACAAGTTTTTATTAAATACGCCTTGTAAAGAAAAGAAAGAAAATAAGTTTATTTGACCTAGGGTTCCTTGTGGTGCCGGACGCAAAGAATAGCACCATCTTTATTTCTTTCCTTGGGTGTCGTGAAAGGCGACTAAGGGACTTACTAGAGAATGGGCAGCAGCGTTCTCTATGCATTTTAACACTATACTGCGATCGCCAACCCGCCTGCCAAGCGTGGCGATTATGGCAACAATCCCCCTTAGGGGGAGGCCTATGTCCAGCAGTGGACGTATTTCGGCTGAAATGATGATGACCTAAGGTTTGTATGTGTGCCTGCCGTTCTACAAAAGAACAGTTCCTATCTCTTTCTCAGTAACACTCGAAAAATGTTTCTGCTCAACAACGTAAATAACGCAATGAATGTTGTTGAACTGTCAAAATGAAACCCATTGCTACTGATAGTGTGTTACGCAATTAAACCGCAGTTTTAACAAATTCAGTACAATATTATTGCCCGGCTAGCCACAGGGCTAAAATGGTAGGTCGATTCGAGGTATCGAGCTCGTGCTGTGAAATAAATGTTTATTGAATGGTGTCAGGAGGAGCGGCTGATCGCGCAGCTGCAGCGCGTGGAGGGCGAGGCGGCGGGCGGCGTGTGCGCGCGCGCGGCGGGCGCGCTGCTGGCGGGCGGGCCGGCGTCGTGCCTGGGCGCGCGCGTGCACCCGCGCGCCGCGCCCGCGCACACCTTCGCGCGCTTCCTGTTCCTGGCGCTGCTGCCGGCGCATCCTGACCTCGCCTACCGAGTTGGGCTTAGGGCTATGAGGTGAGTTGACCACCTGTTTATTTATTTATAATAAGAACTCCAACAGTACAAATTACAATATAGTATGCATTCAATGTTTAGAAACTAAAGAAAACAATTTTACAATTTATACAAGGTTATTGCGTAGCCAAAATCAGAACTAACGCTGCCATCTTACTTTTTGCATATTTACATTTCAAGTGACATTTCACAAAACTCAAAGCACATATTTTCTTTGGAGTCAGTTCCCCATTTGAAGCGCAACGAGAGCTCACAATATCAAGGATGAACTTAAGAACTAATTTTCTCGAAATAACAATTCCCTTAGTACCTACTTGGAAGATCGGGATCGTTCGTGCGTGTTCGTATATGTTCGCACGAGTAAAAGACGAAAACGCGTCCAAAGTGTGTGCGGCCTAAGTGTCGCTGCAACTTCTTGCAGATGCGTTGTGGATGCGTTGTCGCTAGTAGTTGCGATGTGGTTATGTCGTGGCTAAGTTGTCAAAAAATAAAAATTTGACCCGTTTTGACATTTGACTTGAATTGCATCACTAGTTACGTTGCGATTTACCATCGCGACGTAACTAGTGAAGTTACCATACGACTCGGTACTCGATACTCACGATAAATCGAGTCAAGTTAAATGTCAAAACAGCCGATCTATTCTGAAAAAATGTCACCGTGTAAACGTAGCTGAAGTGAGCTTGAAGTGAGTTATTAAGTGTCAATCCCTGACAGTTCACTCCACGCTCACTTCAACTAAGTTTTGATAACAGTGTCAATCCCTCACTGACAGTTCACTCCACGCTCACTTCACCTAAGTTTTCACGGTGAGATGATTACAGAATAGCACTGCAGCAGTGCTATTCTGTAACCATCTCACCGTGAAAACTTTATTAAGTATAGTGTTTGCAGACAGACAGATCGTTGTGTTTACGGTGTGGCCGGCCGCTAGTGCGCGGTTTCCGCCGGTGGTTGCGTGGTGGCTGCAACGTGGCCTCGATGTGGTCGTGTGGAATTTTCCTACTTAGTTATTTAAAGAAACATCTCTAATGGCTCTATTAATGTGGTAGTTCTGTCTGCGCAGGTTGCCGATGGTGGAGGAGGCGTACGCGCTGGACGGCAGCGCGGCGGGCGGCGCGGGCGGCGCGGCGGGCGCGTGGCACACGCTGCAGCACGCCGAGCAGCAGCAGGCCGCGCTCGCCAGCGCGCTGCTAGGTAACTCTCTCTTTTATCCTCGTTTCCTCAGTGCTGAGGATCGTGACCCATTTTTAGGGTTCCGTACCTCTAAAGGAAAAAAACTGAACCCTTATAGGAGCACTAGTGTCTCTGTCTGTCCGTCTGTCACAGCCGTTTCGCTCCAAATATACAAGAACGATTAAGTTGAAATTTGGTTCATATATGAATTTTTATGACCCAAACACGAACGTATAACGTAAATAAATGAATTTTGAATATGGGGTTCACTTTTGGGGGAAATTTTTGAAAATTAAAAAAAAAGTTTTGCATACTTCACCGTGTGACATATCAAATGAAAGTACTTGTTATGAGGATTTCATATATATAAATATTTTTTAATAAATTAGTTCTAAAGTTATAAAAGAAAATAGATGAAAATTGAATTTTGAGAAAATATTTCTATACATTACAGGAAAACCTATAAGAATTCTATGGTCTTAAAATAACGTTACAACTTACATTTTCTGTTGGAATGTATGGAGAAACATGTTTTTCAACTACTCTGTTAAGTTTGTTTTTGGGATAAATTCATCCCAACTACGGAACCCTTCATTGCGCGTGGTCCGGCACGCACTTGGCTAGTTTTTTTGTACTGGTTTGTCGCTTTAGTGCCAAATATGTCGGTCTTGAGCCACTCTTGAAACTTCCTGAAAAGATAGCCCCAAAGACCCAAGGATTAGGTCAGTCCAACGTTTCTGTCGACCTAGGGGCCGGCGACTAAATCGGGACCGTCCTAGTTCTGGAGTGTAAAGACAGCAGGGAAAAGACCTAAGGGTTATTCCCTGATTTCTTTCCACTGATTAGGACACTGGCTATGACTAACAAAACTATTTATTACGGATTTACACAAAAAAATGTCTGGCTAAAAATACTCCTAAGTATACCATTCAGTATCGTCACAATGCGCAAAGATTGCTATTATTTATTTATTGAACACTTTGTACCTACACCACTTAATAAGAAAAACACATATTTAACATATCACTTATTCAACTAACAGGACTGAGGACACATTTAAAGTTTAATTATGTTACGCATTACAATTAAGAAAAAATAAACATTAAATTGTCTCAGCACACGTGCACACAAAAAGATTCAAACAAAAAACATAAAGCAATACAGATTTATATAATTTATGAACACAGTACATAGGTAAATAGTCGGCGGCTGCGCACAATGAAAACAATTACATTTAAAAAAAACGTAAAAACACCTTGAGAACGTTATCACTTTGGGGATTCACCGGTGTTTCCAGCTAGGTGATTTGTGAACGTGCTCTCCGCGGGAGCGAAGCGAGCTAGCCGCGACTACGTGACGTGCTTTCCGCGTTTTCACAATATTTTACACTCGCTTGTCTCGTTCTCTCTTGTACACTCACTCACGTCAACCGCTCTCGTTCCGTAAACGTGGCGAACTCGTTGAGCACACTTAGCGTGCTCACTAACACGCAGCGAACGCGTTAAAAAAACACCTCGCTGGACTGGAAACAAGCAAATCGCCAGGGTGATAAGGCCCTTGATATTATCTCTGGCGTGTTTCCTATAAATGTCACTTTCGGCTCGGTGATAGGTATTTTTACAACAATTACAGTTCATACCGATACCAATAAAAAAATAAGATTCGATTCGTCATAAATAACGTTAATATCCTCCCTCAGGTGCAGCGCGCGGCAACCCGGGCCGCCTGCGAGCCGCCCTAGGCGCCGCCCAGCGCCACGTGCGCTCGGCGGCGCAGCTGTTCCGCCTGGCGCAGGACGCGCTGCGCCACGCCGCGCCGCCCGCTGCGCCGCACCATCACCGCGACCTGCTGGCGGCTGCCTTCGAGCTGGGCTTGCAGGTACTGTAAATGTTACATCTAGCAGGCTGGCAGAAAAATATAGATGAGCGCTTAAAAAACATCACGTGCTCCTGAAATGCTTCTTATTTTCGTATGTAGCGTCTACCCCGTACAGATTCCGGTACTGTGGGCGCGCGTCGCCAACCCGCCTGCCAAGCTTGGCGATTATGTCAACACCCCCCTTTGGGGGAGGCCTATGTCCAGCAGTGGACGTCTTTCAAGTTTCAACCAAAATGATGACGAATGTCATGAATGTTGGCCGCGCGTAGCGCTTACAGTACACTTAGGCCCCGTAGGTTCACGTCCTCGAGCAAAGCGACTTGCATCAAGCGACACGCACGCACGTCACCTGTGTGGCTCCGCCAGTCGCGTCGCAGTGACTCGCGGCGTGCTCAGAAACACTTTTTCTTTTGTTCTTTCCGCAATCGCTATCGCAAGACGCGTGTCGCTTGAGCGTGAAGCTCGTGGGATCTTTTAGTAGTCTTATGGAGTAAAATTAACTATACTCCATATGGAATAATATTGGACTTTTAAATGCAATCCTTATGTCTACGGAATAGAATCACATAATTAATTTATCTGTCATTGCTTCATTATTAATTCTTTTTACCTATTATGGTATAGTAATTTTATTCTAGGTGCATCGTTTTCACATATAATTATATAATTGATGTACCAATACCAAATATTGTAAAACATTTTAAAAGAGTAACGGTGGTGTTTCTTGCCCATTCTTCTCCATACGAAGCTACCTTTTGGAAGGGGCGACTAGAATCAATTCTATTTTATTTGTAAATTTTGACGTTCAAAAGTGCCAAAAAAAAAAAATCTGTTGAACGGACTGTAAAAAAGTTTATTTATATTTCTAATCTTATTTCAAATGGAGTACCAATTTTTGAGGTTTTTGTTGATAACGGAATATTTCTGCACCGTCCTAGTACTACGACTGGTGTACTAGTAACTAGATTTTGTGAGGTCAGACGAGTGTGACCAGCAGTTGTGTTGCAGAAAAAAGCCAGTTTACGGTCAGCCAAAAATCGGTCGTACTCATTTTGCCTCGGATGTAACATAAACTGCAACACTGTATGAGACCAAATGCAACGTAATTTCGGTGACTCACTTTGTCCTACTCCAGGGCAAAGGCCTATTTGTATGCAGAGAAGGCACGAGCAGATGAGCACTCACTTTGCGTGACATAAATTACTTCTATTGTACGCTCGTTTCGACAATTTTTTTGAAGTGATAACTTCTTTAGGTGCGTTGTGCGATTTTTGGTACCTACGGGAAAAGCTTTTGGGTTCGCGTCACCAACATGCCCGCGCCGACATGCTGTAGTAGCAGTAAGTGAAGTCAAATTGTAGGCGCGTTGAGCGATAAATTTTCACTTCTGTAGATAGTCCCCATGACTGCCTGTTTTTTATTTTTACATAACTAACAGATTCTCTTTAACCTGCAGGTACTAAGGATGACGCTATCCTCAGTAAACTGGCGTCGGCGCGAGATGGTTCGCTGGCTCGTCACGTGCGCCACGGAACTGGGGCTGGACGCGTTGCTGTCCATCATGCAAAACTGGTCAGTATACAGAGAAACAAGGTGATGAAAATATTACGTTGAAAGCCTTGCAATTGAATTTGGAGTAGTAAATTTCAGTTCTTGTCAGTGATTAATTGATAAATAATAATTATTTCTGGTTGGTTCACAAAAACACTATGACGAGAAAAAAAAAATTAAAGCTAGATGAGGTCGATATTACCTATCCGACTGCTTATAAAAATTTCAGAGGTCAGTCTCTTTTTCTAATACTTAATTTGGAAGATGGGCGTAAAGTTACTTATAACTATAGCGAATCGTGGATTCATAGTGTGATTGAAAAGAGAATATCAGTCAGAACTCATCATCATCTGCGTAGCCTTTTCCCAACTATGTTGGGGTCGGCTTCCAGTCTAACCAGATGCAGCTGAATACCAGTATTTTACATGGCGCGACTGCCTATCTGACCTCCACAACCCAGTTACTGGGTAATACGATATCCCTTGGTAAGACTGGTTGTCAGACTTTTGGGCTTTTGACGACCCGTAACAACTGTCAAAGATCTACAAATGACATACATACAATATTAGTCGGAACTACGCGCAGAAAATAGCCTGAATTTTCTTCAGAGTAGGCCAAAAACCCCACTTACCTATGAAAGGTGCCATTGAACATACTGACAGGTTTAACAAAAATGAGCACCACAAACTAATCAAGTGACGCTGACGCTTTGTCCGGTCCACAGTTTTCTTGACAAGAGTGGGGGCCCCTCCCCCCTTCCTTCACGTCTCTTTTACTATTATAAGTGTCCAAGTATCAGTTGGCGCGAAAATCAGAACTAACGCCGCCATCTTGATTTTTGAATACAATTTCACACCCCAAAGAATGTGTGCCAAAAATTGTAGCAATTACAATTTCGATTTAAACCCTTCTAATCTTCTTTGTACTGTAGGTACGAGCTGTTCACGCCAACGGAAGCGACGGGTCCTGTGGCCGCAGCGGCGATGTCTCACACGACGGCACTACGGCTCGGCCTGAGCTTCGAACAACAGGAGAAACTAAGTGCCTGCGCAAGGACGTTAGCGCTACAGTGTGCTGCTAAGGTATGTGTTTTTTTAAATAAATATAATTTTAATTTAAAATCATTGTCACTTTACAAATAAAGTACAAACAGAATCCTTAGCAAATTACGAATACAAACAATGTTGAAATACGTTTTAATTTTATATAGTTCTAACCAACGAACAAAATCGTAATCCGATACATTTGTCCTAGTGGACAAAAGACGCTCAGTCTAGTATGGTACGCCTTCATGTCAAGTCGCATTCGTGTCCACCAAAATATATTATTTTCGAAGTTTAATCCTAATTATGCAATATGGTATTGCAAATCTCGTAGTGATGAAACGACTAGACTTATCCACGGTTCATTTTCGTTAATATTTTGTAATTTACCCAGAATGTAGATAAAATAAATAATTTTCTTGGATGTTTCAAAATATTTGACGGTTCGTAATCAAAGGTTTGATGTCGGTAAAAGTGTAACGTGTCAAACTTAGCTGTTATTTAATTTTGCTATATTACGCTAGAGTGCGTCACTGAGACATAGGATCACAATTTTTCTATGTCATTACTTCTGATGCCCTCTGTACAGTGTCTCATCTCATAAATCTCTTTGGTTCTAACTTACTAATTAATATTGTAAGACCAAATAATTTTCTTCAATTTAGTATAAGTATATATCACTATTTAAATGTGAATAAACCAATATGAATATAAACATTGCTTGTTGTGTACTTTTTAGTCGGTCGGTTTTTTTTTTCGACCTTTTTCTGTGAATCGTCTCCTTCATTTAGATACCCTAAATGGATATGGCACTAAAATGTTTGTTTCAAGACGTTACTCATTCACGTCAAAAAAAAAACCGCCATTTTGATTTAATAAAAACCTACCCTATAGCCGCGGGACCAAGATGAGTCGAAAGACACTCATTTATTTAAATCCATTCAGCCCAGGATTTAAATAAATGAGGTGCTTCGAGGGTATAAAGAATCCCATGTCTTTGCTGTCTATCGGGTAAAAATAACCGTTTCCCTTCTTTCAGGACCCGCCAGGCTGTGCCTTAAGTGCCCTCTCGGTGTGCGAAGGCTCGGCGGGTGCGTTCGAGGCGGCGTGCGCGGCCGTGGGCGGCGCGGCGGCGCGCGGCGCGCTGGCCTCCAGTCAGCTGTTCGCAGTGGCGCGCTACATGGAGCAGCGTGGCCAGCCAGCCAGGGCCATGCGCCTCGCCACTCTGGCCATGCGAAACCTCCATTTGCATTACAATCAGGTAAGGAAGAATAGATCCCTCTCGATTTATAACATCCTATATCTATCTGCCTAGCCTTTTCCCAACTACGTTGGGGTCGGCTTCCAGTCTAACCGGATGCAGCTGAATACCAGTATTTTACATGGAGCGACTGCCTATCTGACCTCCACAACCCAGTAACTGGGTAATACGATACCCCTTGGTAAGACTGGTTGTCAGACTTTCGAGGTTCTGACGACCCGTAACGACTGTCAAACGGCTTAACGTGCTTTCCGAGGCACGGAGGAGTCTCGGTATGTATGTCACCCATCCACGGACCAACCCCGGCCAGCGTAGCTTAACCTGATGGATCGACCCGTGCGGCTGTTATTACTTAGCCACGAGCTCCTCGATTTATAACGTCCTAAGGATTCTAAATACATAGTAGTTTAGAATTGATTTTTATCAATAGGTTTAAGAAGTTCTTTTAACCCTCCCAGGGCCTATTAAAATCTACCGTTTCACCCTCGAACTACGTCTCCTTTGCAATTATAGCACAAAAACACAACAAATTATGTGTTTAGTACTTGTTTCAACACCTCCGAGTACGTAAGTTCCCTTTTAGTTAGGTACTTTCCTGGCAAATAATTTCATAAAAATTCCGTTTTATTTTTATGTTTGCTAGGTGAGATGTTCAGCATTGTAAAACAGGTTTAGCAAAAAAAAAAACATAGATACTGTCACTGACCAGCGTTATAATGATTTTTCTTTGGCTCTCCAAGTTTGTCTCGGGATTTCTTCTCAGGGATCAATTAGCTAGGGAATGACGGCGCTATCTATTTTTAAAATATTGACCGAAAAAAATAACGTTTAAAAGAGTCTAGTCGAGAAATAAACATTTAATTTCATGGTCACAACTAAAATTATTATCTTTCTTTATGCTACAGGACAGCCACCCAGCGATCGCGGACATCCACTGGGCCGTGGCGCTGGCGCACTCGCTGGGCCGCGCCGAGCTGCAGGCGATGTTGCCGCTCTTGGTGAAGAACGTGCAGTGCGCGCCGGTGCTGGTGAGTAACATTCATGAAAATCTATATCTACAGGGTCAAATTAAATTAGGTAGCGAAACTCCGCAAACGTAATGGGTATCGTTATCTAAACATGATAAAACCAAAAAGAAATGAATTTGATTTTTTTTTGGTCATCTGCTCATCACCCGCCTGTAGTGTAATCACTTGAAATATCAGTTTTTTTTTGCGCAAACTTCACAGCTTAATGAGTATCGCTAATTAGACGCAATAAAATAAAAACAGATTTTCTCAGCTTATATTCCAGTAACATTAACTACCAGCGGTCGTTGAACACCAAAAAATCATCAAATCTGTTTAATTTAATTTTGTTCGTGTTTTGTTATCGACACCCATCACGTCTACGGAGTTTCGCTAGCTAATTTTATTTGACCCTGTATACTAAAGATTAGTTAAAGTCGCTTTTCTATCTGTATGACCGCGTTGTTCTTCTAAAGCACTCAACGGATTTTGATGCGGTTTAGAGAATTGATTCCGGAAGGTTTTTAATATTATACTTGCAAATAATAAATAAATCTTGATGTTTTGTCAAGTCGTAAAAACCCTGCGAAACACTTCGCTAGAGTTTTTTTAACGGTGATTGAAAACATTGTGAGGAAACTAGTATGTCTTAGAACCAACAACATAAAGACAATGATTCCATGATGTATGTATGTATTAATATGTTTTATTAAAAACCAAAATTTTCATACAGTTTATAATACAAAACTTCAACGGTCACGAAGCATATTTTGGTCAACATACAAACTGACACTGACCTGTAAATTGCAAAAACCGTAAATTTAAAGATCGCAGGCTTCCCCTTAATAGTATTATTGTGAATACATCAAAAATGTGTGAGTTCTGTGATGTCGCCGATGTTCTGCCTCGTTGTCTAGCTGTCACAAGCGCTAGGCTGAGCATGAGGTTCTGGATTCGAAACCCAGGTCGGGCAAAGGGTTATTTTCCATTTAGAATTTCTCAGTAGCAGCCCGGAGTCTGGATTTGCGCCCGGTTGATGGCAATAAGCTCGCCCTCTATTACATAGGACCTAAACAGAAAGCCGTGTACAGACGAGTGTAATGTAATGTATCGTGTAACGTAACGCGAATTCTGCGAGTGGACGGGACTACGAGCATTATACTTGTCAAAACATAATAGGCCCGATCATCAATCGCGAAGTAACTAGTGAAGTAACCATACGACTCTGTACTCGATACTCACGATAAATCGATTCAAGTTAAATGTCAAAACGGGCCTGTTATTTATTGACAACTTTAGTTACATGTAACGCTCGCGCTGATCCATCGGCTGTCGGTTTTTAGCGCGAACAAAAGGGCTCTCGCAGTCGAACACATGACAGGATTTGCGTTCAGTTTGTATGCCGTCCACACTATTTGCATTACATAACACGATACATTACATTAATCACGTCTGCATCCAGGTTTACTGGCGAAATGTGGGTGTGCTCTGGGTGCACCTCTGCTTAACCCTACGGGGAATACAGACGTAATGTTTATTTATTAAAACTTTATGCACAATTAAAAAAAAGTACCGTACAAAGTCGGACTTAATGCCTGAGGCATTTCAACCAGTCAACCTTAACCGAATGAAGGAACATGGGTGGGTTTTAGTCAGTAAAAGTCTGACACGCCCTCCCGCTCCGCGTAGAGCGGGAGAAGTTATTTGATAATTTCCAACCCCAATTAAAAAAAGGGTGATGCAGAGACAAAACATATGGTAGGTGCCATTTATGGGATAGATAACTCGAAAATCAAAAATATATACTAATACATAGATACATACAAACTTAAAATAAAAATAAAAAGTGTCAGGAGAAATAACGATTGGTGGAGAAGAAAATGAATCAGCGCTAGGATGATTCTGCCAACTTCTCACGACTACATTCCCATGCCTTCACCTTTAAATGTAAACCGACCGGTTGCCATCCTGCTGCTCAGAGGGAGCGCATTCCAAAGAAAAACCGCCTGGACATAATGTAATGCCCCCAGTCGGACGTGCTGCGGCGCTGCTGCGTGGCGGCGGCGGGCTGCTCGCGCTCGCGCGGCGCCCCCCCCCGCCCCCCCACGCCGCTGCGCCCGCTGCTGGAGGCCGCGCTGCGCGCCTACGCCTCCACCACGCACGCGCGCCTCGCGCACATCTCGCCGAGGCATTACGCGGACTTCGTCGAGTTTCTTGGTATGTCATCATCATCATCATTTCAGCCAAAAGGAGTCCACTGCTGGACATAGGCCTCCCCCTAAGGGGGGGTGTTTGCCATAATCGCCACGCTTGGCAGGCGGGTTGGCAATCGCAGTATGGTGTTAAAATGCATAGAGAACGATGCTGCCCATTCTCTAGTAAGTCCCTTAGTCGCCTTTTACGACACCCACGGGAAGATTTGGGGTGGTGCTATTCTTTACGTCCGACACTACACGGAGCATGGTTCTTCTTATGTATAATAATTATATAATACAAGCCTATTATTGTCCTACTGCAGAGCAAAATCCTCTTTTCATACAGAGAAGGCACGAACATTGATCACCACGCTTGCTTAAGATGGGTTGGTGATATATCCTATAACATGCTCATTTTATTGAACCCTGCAGACACCTCGTTGGTCTAGCTAGTAGTTGCAACCGCGACTACTGAGTTACTGGGTTCGATCCCCAGGTCAGGCACTAGGTTTCTCGATTAGGAATTTCCCAGTAGCCTGAAGCTAAATTGTGCCCGGTTTGATTGAAATTGTCTCACCCCCATCCTATTTCAAAGAACTAGAATCTAATTAGCATTATGTAATTGCACTATTATCACCTCTGCCTATTCCTTTAGGGCAGCCTGTCCCAAAGTGGGCGATAACGGTAAGAGACCCAGAAAAAAAATGGGGGCATTGTGTACTCGTAGAGGCTATATTATAGGTCACAATAATGAATTTATTTTGAAGTTATAGTGGTTTTTAAGTAGGTGAGAACATGGGGGCGGTAAAAAATAATTTATTCTCAAAGTGGGCAGTAGACTAAATAAGTTTGGGAACCCCTGCTTTAGGGAATATGGCCATATGAGCGTGATGTTATGGTTGTTTAAAGTGATAAATAAATCCACATCGAATTCAAAATCAATTGATTATCAAAGGAACGCTCTCCTTTGTCAATCAATTGATTTTGAATCCGATTCAAACCTCTAATCCTTACCGATCTAGCTCGAGCGTATGAAAGCCAATATTTTTAACATGAAATATATATACAAAAAACATACCGCCGAATTGAGAACCTCCTCCTTTTTGGAAGTCGGTTAAAAAATTGAGCTGTCACGGTACGAGAGGGAGATTTGAAAAATCGCACTACACACACATTTACACACTACTACATATAGACTGTATAGTGGCCGATCGCCACGCGGCATGCGTCGTCCCGCCAGCAATCGGTTTTACGTGCGCCTATAGATGTTTCACACCAAAAACGAGCGAGCCTTACAGTGCAGTCGCGATGTGTAACATCTGACATCTCACCTTGGTATTAGCAACTGAATAGCGACAGATATTAACCTCAAAATTTAAAAATCTAAATACTGAATTATTTATTCGAATAATTATTAATTACTAGTGGTCGCCCACTAATTCCATGCTATTAACAAGTACCTACTTACTTATTCCATGCTCAAGCTGTCACTTCATGTTACACACTTCCGTTCCTTTTCACGAAATCGCTCCCACAGAAGGTGAGAAAGATGTTACACATCAAAAAGTTCTTCAACAATGTATCTGAACGTATACATTTTCATCCTGTTTTTCTTTTCCTCAGGCAAAGCCCGCGACACATTCGCGCTAGCCCCGGATGGCCCGCACCAGTTCGCCGCGCTACTCCAAGAGATCAAGCTCAAATACAAGGGAAAAAAGAAACTCATGTTCCTCGTCAAGGAAAGATTCGGATGATCAAACAAAATCAAATTACTCGTGTCAACCCACCGAGTTAGCAACGGTTTCAAGATACGGCATTCCATATTGATAGAAAAAAGTATTTTAGTTTGGATGCGTGTAAATTTTGTTGAAAACTTTTGAATATAGCATGGTTTTTTGTGCTTTTGTTAATCTCACAATCCACTGCTGTGGTAAACGGCCTCTTAAGTTATAAAAGGTTGATTATTATTGATTATTTTACTATAATAATGACACTTAAGGATACTTAAATTAAAACACTAGCTCACAAAAGAAAATGCAACTTTATTGCGTATTGCCTACCAGGGCTTGGAAACCGGTTAAATTTCTTGTAACCTTAACCGGTAGTATAGAGGTTTTCGAACATATTTCGTTAATTATTTAATATTTTGTTACAAAACCAATGCTGAACTTAATGTGATGAAGCAAGCTTTGAAGCTAACATCAATTGTATCAAAAATAATTTGTATATTCAGAAATAAAAATAACCGGTTTCAAGCCCTGTTGCCTACGTGAAACCTAGCTTTCAACCAATACCAATGTGTGACTTCTACGGGGTCGTCGGCCATAGTTGTAGCAAAAAAACAAGATAATGTGAAACTCATGGCATGCTACATAATTGTTTAATTCGTGCAATCATTGTTTTCATTTCAAGTTTTTGTTTTTATTTTGTTATTATCGTGCAATAAGCTGCCATGATGAAGAGACAAATTTAGCTTACGTTGTATGAACACACGTCATAGGTCTCATAGGGCCTTGTCGTGACGCATAATAATTTTAGAAATAAATGTCGTGGAAAATGATAAGTTGATTAATGTATCGAATAAACTTATTTACACTTTTTGTTAAGAGTTGGTAAAAAAAAAATGCCCATGACTTGTCAAGCACTTGTTCGACAATGCTACTTACATAAAAACGAGGACATGAATCGTTTCGTTCCACGGTAATTTAGGCTCTTTTACCGATGCGGTAAAAATCATTACCTCATGCAAGGTACACATAATCTCGTGTACCCGCCGTGTACCAAACCAGTCTATTCTAAAGTATTATTTTTTATTTAATAATTATAAATACGGCTGACCTCGTAATTTTCATTTTTTTTGTAATTTAAGGAACGATCTCAATAATTCCATTTGTGTAAATAGAAACGAGTTTGTAAATATAGTACGAAGACAAGTTTAGTATTGGAAAATATTAGTTAATTAATGTAATAATTAGTTATGTGATCTGTGCGAAGATTGCGTGTTGTACAAATTGTGTAAATGTCGGTGTGTTGTGAGATGACGGAGTATCGATGAAGTGGAGCGGTTCGCACAGATCGCAACATGTAAGTAGGTATAGCGCCACTCGTATAGCGTCCAATAGCAATGGGATAATTCATAAAATATGACACAACACCAAAGAACTATAACGTAAGTCCAACTGTGAGATAAGCAACGCCATCATATTTTCAGTATTCTTGAGTATTCTGTATCTGTAGATATTTGTTTATATGTTAGCTGCCGGTTTATTGTCATCTTGAACGGCACATCTACAATGCTGAACGTGGGATGCATACTTTTAACACAAAATAATGTTACAATCGGCGCTGCAATAGTCTTCTGTAAACCATTTTATAAACATTAACTCAAAAGACGTTTTTTAACTAATCATGCCGTATATCTTGTCTATTTTCTATATCGTTACACAAATTTTATTTAAGAGTTGATTACTTTGAATATAATTAATTTTATTTCAATCACCATTATTTCTAAAACTCAGCCTTTTTCTTGTTTAGAGAGTAGAATATAAAATTTTAACAAGAAGTGCATTTATAAGGATAGAAATGATTAATATTTAAATAGAGATGATGTATGGATAGTGTTGAGAGAATAGTATGAATTAAATAGTATATAGACTTAACGAAGGATTTTTGTACTTTTTGTGGTGTGTATGAGGGTTGAGCAAAAATTATTTTGACACTGTACAAAAAAAACATACAAAAAAATATTGTATCCGTTCATTATATCAAAATTTTGCCAACCCTATAATGTGTCAAATAAAAAAAAAACAGGACATTAGTACTCATTATAATATTGATATGAATGTAAATATAATAAAAAATATGATTTTTAGTTAGAGCGCTGATAGTAGACACATCCAATATCTTCCTAATCAGAGACTTTTACACGAAGAAGTAAGTAATATCAGGTAGGAAAGTGATCAATAGTACCTAACAGTAAAATTTATGTTATTTAATATACCGCTTTGTTCATGTTACATACATAGATCGGCGTAACATAGCTAAGTTTAGACTTATTTTAGCGGAAGCATATTTAGCTTGAGAATATCTGATTAGCTATTATAATTATACCAACTTTTATGGCAAGAACCATTATAATTATACCAACTTTTATGGCAATAGAACCATTATAATTATACCAACTTTTATGGTAAGAACTTTTTATTACTCATTTGTTTAAAGGCACGAGATGTCTTATATTTCTGTGATCTACATCTCGAGTTAAATAAGTTTCCTGCAAAAAAAAAATGTTAAAGTTACAAAGTATCAGAAAAGGAGTGTTACTGTATCAGTGAAGTAAAGTATCTCAGGTCTGAACGCAGCATGGCGTAAGTGGTGTTTATAAAATTATTTTTTGTATGAAAAGAGAAATTAATTTCATAAGCAAATAACTTTTAAATGTCGAGCAATAATTTTGAAGCCTTCGGCCGGTCTGCCGTGATTTTGTGTACAACTTTATTGGTTGTCGAGAACATGTATTTGTGTAACTTATTTAGTCAGTATGAAAGACCATTGATTAATGGAGTCAGTCAAAATGCGATAGAGATATTTTTATTAAAGAAAATTGTAGCAAAATTATTATTTGGAGATTATTTTGTCTGTAAAATCTTTTAATTAAAAGCATTTTTTTACCATAATTTCTGTTCTTTTTCTATTTTTTATTTTTTTTTGTATATTTACTGATAACTTTATTAAATAAGTAGTTTTTTCAAACATCGACTTGCCAACTTGTAACTCCAAGCAAATATTTGACCTCAAGTGCCTTCAGGCGAGTCCAAATAAGCCAGACCGGCTCTTACTTGGTTTTGTTGTATTTTTATTTTGTACTCTGTCAGTGGTTATATTGTAATTGTGTTGTACGTCAAACGTGGACACCCTTCAGTGCTGGTATTATGAAGGTGATAATTTCAATATAAATAATTGAAAAAAAAAACTATTTTGTTTTATTCAGAATTCCATTTGACCGCAAGTAACTATTTGTCAACACCGCTGAATAAGCCAACTTCCGTAATTTTAATAACTTTCGCAATCATTACTCAGTACCTACCAATCTCAAAAATATTGTGCCTACATTATTGACGTTTGATAGTCACTATTCAATTTTAATTTCAACAATGTTTTTACTTTTATTATTTTAATATTTTTTACCCAACTACGGCGAAGCAAAAAGGAGGGTTATGATTTTGACCGGTATGTATGTTCATCTGTTTCCTCATTACTTCTAAACTGCTTATTATACTTTGACAAATGAGGTAGTCTTGATCGTCCGCTGGATATAGACGAGGTGAGGTGAGGTCACATTAAATTCAATATGGCGCCCTCTAGCGGACATAAAGTCAAAGCAAAAAAAAAATTGTTTATTCATGCCGTGTTGGGTATCAAATGAAAAGCCTTAATTAGCACATTTCAAATATAAATATATTGTCAGCTGTTGCTCATGGCTTTGCTTGTATGCATCCAATAATTAAATATAATTTCTATAAAATCATAAGCAACAACAAAGATATTTTCTCTCCAAACCTACACAAAATACATAACTATATTATAATAAATACGTATTTCAATGTGGCCTATTTATAAAAAAAAAAAAAAGTGTGTAATAATTATGACATAAGCTGGGAGTACCTACCTAAATTTGACGGATTAAGAGGATCGGGAAAAATTCAACGCAAAATGTTACCATTAATCCTTACTTGGGCAGTTACTGTGCACAAGTTACAGGGGTGCACTCTAGATAAAGCGGTAATTGATTAAGGGAAGTCACTATTCGATATGGGACAGGCCTATGTTGCCCTCAGCAGACTCAGATCCTTAGACGGATTATTTATTTGTTTCTTGGATCATCACAAACTGCTGAAAAATCCTCATGACGATCCCTTAAGGAATTAGAAAGGTTAAGAAGTCTTTCAAATTTTGAAACATAAACCTATGGCATATGTTTGGTATATTACACAGGTACATATTAAACATTAAACCTAATGAATTAATGAATGAGGTGCACTCGAATTAACCTTACCAAATATTTTTTTTATAGCGCCTCTGCAAATACTTTATCACGAAATTATAACCCAAAAATAATTTAAAAAATAAATTCAAAAACTAAAACCCGACTACTGAAAAATCACGCTTTAAAAAGTATGTTCAGAAGACAGCCGTGGTCGTATGCCACTTTGCCCTAAAGTTTATTACTGTTAGAATGTGTTGTTTTGATAGGTTAGGTTAGGTGGCATACGACCACGGCTGTCTTCTGAACATATCTATGAATATGTACCTATGTATTAATACATTAAAATATATTACGTGTAAGTTGTTTATTTAATAGACGATAAATATTGAATAGTTTGTACATAATAATTTCATATGAGAATATTTTCTTGTTTCATACTTTTTAGAGTGTGATTTTTCAGTAGTCGGGTTTTAGTTTTTGAACTTATTTTTTTATATCTTGTGAATGTGAGAACGTTGTAGGCATAATAGACTGTAGATTTGTGAGACCATTTTATATTTTGTTAACTAGGTACGTACTTGTTGACGGGCCTACACTGATTGAAAACATTGTAAAAGCAAATTATTAAAAAAAAAACTGGCCAAGTGCGTGTCGGACCACGCACAATGAAGGGTACCGTAGTTAGGATGAATTTATCCCTAAAACAAACTTAACATTGTTGTTGAAAAACATGTTCTTCCATACATCGATATACGCCACGGTCAATTTTCCAACTGAAAATTTAAGTTTGTAATTGCAAAAAATGTCGCTTATATCGCCGTATTTTTTTATTGCGTTGACTTGGAAGCTTGATTTTTTTAAATCATCAAGGGACCATAGACTTACGTATTTGGTATTAATTTTAACTTGATACCTCTACGCGTTCCTGAGAAAAATGGTCTTGACAGACTGACAGACAGACAGACGGCCAACGAAGTGATCTTATAAGGGTTCTGTTTTTTCCTCTTGAGGTACGGAACCCTAAAAACGAGTGCTTTAGACCACACGACTGAAGTAAAACTTACAAATAGTAATACTAATTATACTTACAACAATAGGCCTGCACTGTGACTTAGATATACGAAACGCAAATGGCTATGAGAAAAAGAAAGAAAATGTGTGCTCGCGCCTCTCTCCCGCACTGGGCCCGCGTGGTGGATTACGGCCCACTCCCTTTCACACAGAGGCCTGTTTCCTAGCAGTGGGAACATTATAGGCTGATTATGACCTCTCTATCTTGCCCCTCCAGTAATATACGAAACGTAACTCTCTCTTTCTATCTTCACCAACTTATATCTCCCTCTCAACTTCCGCTGCCTCAATTCCGTAACGCTTTCGTCACGCATTCACCAGCTTACTCCCCAAGTCAGGCGTGCCTAAAGAAGTTTTACTTCAAAAAGAAATCTTGCCGGCTCTTCTCCATAGGAAACGACCAATTGGAACCGTATACCTAGCTTCTGACGTTTCGTAAGTGCCCATGTAGGTTTACCATGCCTACGACGCTACGACTACATTTTGAACTATTAAGATTAGCATAACTGGCGACATGTGAACATCGAGGTAATTCAGCTGTTACACCAAACTAATATAGTGCGAAGACTAAATCGAACAAAACCTTTTGAGTTAGTGTAGTGTAAAAAGTGTACCTAGTGTAGAAATAATAGTGACAATGACACATAAAATAACACATGAACAAAGTGTTTATATTATTATATCAGACTCTAAGAAAGTGGAACGGACTTGTGTAAAGAACAATCAACACTATTCTAAGTTATAAAATAAATATCACGTAAAAAATTAAGTTAGAATAAAGGCTAGTTTGTTATTTATTATGAACCTGGTTCTTTTTAGTAAAGGATTAAAAAAAAAACTGACAAAACGTCATTCCCGTTCCGTCCCGTTGACACCATCGTCGCATGTCCATACGAAGGGCGCGCATTTTTACTAAGGTAGCGCAGACCGAGCGTGAAATCACTTTCACTATGAATGCGGCATGTTCAAGCGGAGCAGACTGTTCTCTAGGTTTAGAGCATTTACCTATTTAGGTATGTCTGTGAGTTGCGGGGACAAATTGGGTACCTAGGTATTTTTTGTTTTATGACTTAACTAGCTGCGCCCCGCGGTTTCACCCACGTAAGTCTCCATCCCGTGGGAATATCGGGATAAAAAGCCTATAAAAAGCCTATATGTTAATTCAGGGTGTCAACTACCTTCATACAAAATTTTATCAAAATTCCAGCCGTTTAAGCGTGAAGAAGTAACAAACACACACACTTACAAACTTTCGCCTATAAAATATTAGTGTGATTTCGGTACCACACAGAAATACACACGCTGCATAAAATGCTGCGTCCCCAATTAAGACTAGGTACCCCATTTGTTTTACAGCTGTAATGATAATACGTAATCGATACAAATCTTTCGGCTCTCACAACACTCGCAGGTAAAAGTATGTTTAATAATTAAATAATTTCATCAAACGAACGTGCGTTGCACATTGCAGAAAATTAATTGATCTGTGTGTATGTACACTGTAAGTACCTACCTAAGCATGCTGAGCTGCGAAAATCAGTTGGGATTGGTAGTTACAGGACCATCCATATTAATAATAATCATCATCCTCGTTCGATGGCAATATGAGGGATGCACTAAGGTAGCCCGCGAAATTCTAATTTTCTTCCTTTTTTTGCATTTTACAAGTCAGTGTCAGGTTGTAAGTTTATTAAAATATGATTCGCGACCGTAACAAATATGGTTTTATAGAATTATAATCATTAGAATCTAACTTCTTAAGTTAGAATTTTAGTAGCCTCAAATATCATGTCATTCAATAGGATTATACGAACTTAGAGAGTTGTATTGATGATCTTTATGATTATAATTCTATAAATAAATATTTGATACGGCCGCGAATCATATTTAAATCAACATAAAACGTGATGCTGACCTGCAAATTGCAAAAAAACATAAGAAAATTTGAATTTCGCGGGTTACCCTGCCTGCAACTTTTTTGGTAGTCTAGGTTACCAGGAGACAAGAGACATTGTAAAGTTATCAACAGAAATGTTCCTCAAATTTGTGATCAGTTACGTATTCGGTGAGGACAAAATGGAAGCAGAAGTCGGTGCTTTTCTGTTATATTATTTAAAACTGTCGCACGCACTGAATTGATAACTATTTAGGTGGAAGCGGCGACTTTTATAAACCGCGCGCTCGTAAAGTCGTTAGTTCGTAACTCGGTGTTTGTGCGAGGCTACGAGGGGAGCGATGCCCGTATGCGGACCCGACTCGTCCAATCAGAGCGCCGCACAGCACTTGCGGCTAACCGCATTGTGTAGTAACCCCCCGCAGACCCCTCAACTTCCTGCTCCCTCAGTTACCGTGTGCTATTCAATGGTTGATCACGTACGCCAAATTGATAAAATGAGTGTCCATTTCACTGAGCCTGAAATGGTACAACTTGTGGAAATCTACAAGGAATACGACTGTCTGTGGAATATGAAGCACGAACAGTATAGAGACAAAGGAGCAAGGCAAACTGCATACAATCAAATCGCGGAAATATTAAATATTCCTAACCTAAGAGCTAAAGATATCCCGAACAAAATAAAAAATTTAAGGTCATCGTACTACCAGGAGATCAAAAAGGTTAGAAGAAGTGTTCGTTTAGGTGGGAAGGTTTATAAACCGAAAGTGTTATGGTTTCCAACTGTGGATAGTTTTTTAAGACCATTCAGGCATGAACGGGAATTTATTTCGAAGGTAAGAAACAAAATCTTTATACAATATTATTGTTAGAGTTCCGTAGCCAAATGGCAAAAACGGAACCTATAAAATTTCGTCATGTCCGTTTGTCCGCCCGGTGTCACATCCATTTTGTAAGCAGGGTTATCTTAGATAGATGATGAAAATTTGGGCGCACAGAGTACACCCTGTACTCTGTGCGCCCACGCCGCGCCGCCGCGCCGCCGTTATACCTATAGTGGTGTAGCGTGTAATAAAGTGCTATTAGATTCTTTTCGCGCCTGAATGACATTGACAGGGGCGTTGTTGGTATATTACATTATTGTGAAATTGTATTGCGAAGATGGCGGTGTTAGTTCCGATTTTGGCCACGCGCCAAAATAACCTTTCAGGATTGTCGTGAAATAATGAAAAAAATATATAAGGCTTGGCACTCCCCATACATGTAACCGAGGTATGATAAAAAAAACTGACCAAGTGCGTGTCGGACCACGCACAATGAAGGGTTCCGCAGTTGGGATGAATTTATCCCAAGAACAAACTTATCATTGTAGTTGAATGACATGTTCCCTCATACATTCCAACTACAAATTTAAGTTTGTACGCACAATATTGAGCGTTTTACCTTATTATTTTAAGACCATAGACGTCGGTTTTCCAGTAATCTATAAGTAAAGAACTATTTTCTGTATTTTTTTTTTCAAAATTTTAGGCTCTGTAGTTTCGTAGATAAGAGAGGGAATGGTAAATTTTCATCGATTTTCTTTAATAACTTTAAAAGCGTTTATTTTAAATTATTAAAAAGTATATCTGAAACCCTTACATCAAGCCCATTCATTTGATATGTCACATGGTACCAATTGCAAGTGTTTTTATGGTTCCGTACCCAAAGGATAAAACTGGAACCCTATTATTAAGGCTCCGCGCGCCGTCCGTCTGTGTGTCTGTCTGTCTTTCACCAGGCTGTATCTCATGAACCGTGATAGTTAGAGAGTTGAAATTTTCACAGATGATGGATTTCTGTTGCCGCTATAGCAAGCAATACTAAAAACCAGAATAAAATAAATATTTAAGGGCAGACAGACAGACAGACCGCGGAGCCTTAGTAATAGGGTTCCCGTTTTACCCTTTGGGTACGGAACCCTAAAAAGTCTGAAAGAACACTAAGCGAAAACGAAGTAAAAGCGTGGGCGGGCGTGCCCAGGTGCCAGGTGTTATGCGATGCAGTGGAATAAGAAATTTCACGCGGACGAAGTCGCGGGCAGAAGCTAGTAATTAATAAGATTATTAAGTTGTAACTGACTTTGCTATTTAAAGTCAATAGTTTTTAAGATATGGGACATTTTTGATTACAACCACACAAATAACTTTGTTTTTCAAATTTCGTGCCATAGCTTAGGGGAAAAAAACATTAAAAAATTATTGCCCGATCAACCTAATTTAGTACCTAATAACTTAAAATAGCAATCGTTTAGAATTAAAATTATTTTATTTGTTTAATTGCTTTGATTACTTACCATCGAACGCGTTGGTAAATAGGTAGTACTAAATTAGGTTGATCTTGCAATATTTTTTTTGTTTTGATTTTTTTCCTGGGTTCCTTTATCGATACTGAACCTACCCCTAAGCTCTGGCACGCAATTTCTTTATCATCCTGTATATTTTTTTTTTTTGCGGCCAATAAAATCAATATATAATCCGTGTTTTCGTAAATATTTATACTGACTACGGAACCCTTCACTGGAGTAATGAATATAGACTGTGTGTGTGCTGACTGAATATAGAACATCTACACGATCAATATTTACTTAAAAACATTGTTATAAAATTAACAAGTACTACTTTTCCCTTTTACAGAGACCAATGAAAGGAATCAAAACAGTTGACACCAATTTTTTACCTTTAAAAGACGACGGTAACAGAATCCAGAGAGAAATTAAACAAATTGACTCAATAGCTGAAAGGCTAACTCCGTCAATTAAAAAAAATGAAGATGAGTTTGATAGTTTTGGGAAGTATATCGCTTCCTCTCTGCGTTCGATGCCCCAAGAATTTTCAATAATCGCAAAAACAGAACTACAAAAGACTATATCGGACATTCAATTAAAAATAATAAGGCAAATGAATGCTGGGACGGATAACCTTAACCGGTCACAGTCTCCGTGTGGCAGTGCGTCAACTTCGAGTGACGACGAAAACCAACGTATAGAATGTTTGTCTCCTACGTCTGATTCTTGCATTTCTACTATTAAGATAGAATATGAGAATGATGAATAGGAAAACCATGGTTTTGTTTTAAGTTTTCATTTTTTTTCTTCTGAGGCAGTTAATTTGAAGCTGTTAAGTGCTATTACTGTCGGTTGTTGTCCTTTTTGTGAACATTCCTATAATTTTGTGAATTACCAACGGTTGTCCCATTTTTTTTTGTACAAATATGTTTTTTTTAATCTAATTTATTTAAATAAAAAAAAGATTTTAAAATTTGTTATTTATTAAATAGAATAAAGCGATATGCTAGACATCGATAACACATGATATCAAACTTATTGACCTGCGGAAAAAAAATGTTTATTCCGCACAAACAAGACACTTTACAAAAATAAAATGTAAATTAATAATTGACAAAATACACACTCAAAATACAAAGTAGCCAATTGTCGCCATTGCGTTATTTAATTTGCTGAGCAGACATTTTTTTCGAACATAATGAAGCAATGGATTAGCAATATCTTTCAAAATCATTCAGATTGTGACTAGGGTGTTTTTATGAATAGAATCGAAAAGATGCAGTAAATAATTGTTAAAACGAGTACCTTTAAATATTAACTTAAGGGCGGAGATTTCTTGAAAATGGTCAAAAATGTGTTTTTTTAAAACAGTGTATCTCTTTTAAACCGTAAATATTTTTTTTTTAAAAAAACGGTATGATATTTTCAAGTTTTTTGTGCATACGGTGATGGAACTCAAAACATAATTAAACATAATTTAATACATCAAAAAAATCTTCAAAGACAACTCTTAATTATTTTTAAAAGCAGTTTATACCTTCGATAACAGTTATAATTATAATTAAAAGTATACCATCAAATTGCAAATACCAAACTGCATCCGGTGATGGATTCATTTTTATTAATTAGTTAATATCTAATTTTAAACAATTTTAGGTATTTACATTTTTACGCCATACGTTGTGTCATCGCGCATCTCTTTCATTTGTATGCAATCTGACAGTGACAGCGGTTTACCTGCTGTCAGCCCCTTAAATGAAGTCCTATTAAGGCGAGGTTACCCGGATAAATTAGTATTGTGTATTGTGAAAAAAAACATATAACATATTTCACACTTCGATCTAGATATTTCGGTCGTGCGATACACGATTACTTGCACTTTACTGTATCCAATTAAATCACAAAGCAGTCGTAAATTATGATCTAACTAGCTGCGCCCCGCGGTTTCACCCGCGTAAGTCTCGATCATGTGGAAATATCGGGATTAAAAGTAGCCTATGTCTTAATCCAGGGTGTCAGCTACCTCCATAGAATTATATCAAAATTGGTCCAGCTGTTTGAGCGTGAAGAAGTAACAAACATACACATGATTACTATTTCATTTGAGTTATTAAATATTAGGCTTTGAACAACAAAACTTATACCATAATACAGGTCGTAAAAAATGTGATACAAACGGGCCGACATAATGTGAAATATGAAAATACCTATACCTACCACTTATTTCGAAATCAAGTGTTTCATCTTTTCATGCCCTCGCTCCGTGTCCTTTAGTCCCAAGGTCCCAAGCGGAACGTATTGGAGGTCGGACGTGTATCTACCAATTTTTTCGAACCCGTCACCCCTGCTAATTACCGGCTGATCCAAATTCTTCTTCTTCTATCTACAAAGTAGGGTTAGGGTTCCGTGCCTCAAAAGGAAAGACGGAACCCTTATAGGATCACTCGTGTGTCTGTCCGTCTGTCACAGCCGATTTGCTCCGAATCTACTGGACCGATTATTTCTGCGACCCAAGTCACCAAACAGGGACGTGTAACGTAAATAAATTAATTTTGAACATGACGGCCACTTATGGGGGGCAAATTAAAAAAAAAAAAGTTTCGAAAACTGTACCGTACGACAAAACTGTCAATTGAAAGGGTTTGTTGTGAGGGCCTCATTTTTTTTATAATTTTAAAATAAATACATGTTATTTAAGAAAATAGATGAAAACTGACCATTCCCCCACCTTATCTACGAAACTACTGCGCCTAAAATTTAGAAAAAAATACAGAAACTAAATCGTTAGATCACTCAACAGGAAAACCTATATGAAGTCTATGGTGTAAAAATTTTCGCAGCCGTCATTTTGGATTTACATTTTGACGATCGGATTTAGCACCCTCGAAAACTATGAAAACGACACCCATGACGAAAAATGTGAAAATATTCCAGCCGCTACCTTGGATTTTAATTTTGACCAAATTCACACTTTCTCTCTGTTTAGTCAGAGAGAGAGAAAGTGAAAAAGCGTTCATACTTTCTCTCTCTCGTTAGCGAGACCTACCTACTACCTACTCGAGTTCGTGAACTCATGAGCTGTGCGCTTGGCGCGCGTGTCTTCCGCGCATCGTAACTTGTTACGTATCGCTACTTGTTGCGGGCCTGCGGGGCCTGGGGTAAGTGTTAAATGCCTTCGGGTGGCGGCGGTGGCGCTCGGGTTAACCTCGCCAATGTCTTTGTGTTTGATACTTTTGACACCTTTTAGTGATGCTCTGTTCACAAACTTATTATACCTCGTCTTGTCGAATTAATTGACATGTTGTGCATTTGATTTTTTCAGTTTTTTCAATAAACTTCTATAATTCTTTCTGAAATTTCGTCTGCCTTTTGTGTCTATTATCATAGCGCGTTGTGGTTTTTTTTCAGTTTTCTTTTTTTTTGCCGTTGCAGCTGATACCTTATTCTTTGTTGTAACAGCTGATTTGTTATTTTTTGGAGAGGCAGCGGATTCTTTCTCTTTTGCCGATACAGCTGGTTCCTTCTTCTTTGTTGATACAGCTGGTTTGTTATTTTTGGAAGAGGTAGCCGATTCCTTCTCTTTTGCCGGTGCAGCTGGTTTCTTCGTCTTTTTTGAAACAGCTAGTTTGTTATTTTTTGAAGAGGCAGCTGATTCCTTTCTATTTGCCGGCGCAGCTGGTTCCTTCTTCTTTGTTTCAACAGCTGATTTGTTCTTTTTTGAAGGGGCAGCTGGTTCCTTCACTTTTGCCGGTGCAGCTGGTTCTTTCTTCGTTGAAACAGTTGATTGGTTCTTTTTTGAAGAGGCAGCTAATTCCTTCTCTTTTGCCGGTGCAGCTAGTTCTTCCTTTTTTTCCTGTTTTAGTGGCGATGGCGGTGCAATTATTACCTCTTTATCTAATGCTGCAATTGGTTTCTCTGTTCCTGGTTGTGCGGTAATTTCCCTCCTTTTTGGTGGTGAAGTTGTAATCTTTTTTTTTTGTGTAAAGTTTGCGCCCGCTTCCATCGAGTCATAGTAAAGCTCATCGTAACCTAGCACCAGAGGCGGCAGGACGACCAGACTCGCTGTGCGCTCCTTTGTTTCACACTGAAAATAAAAGTTGCAACTATTCAATGTGGGTATAGGTACCCGTAAAGGCCATCCGTACACCAAGTGTAAGTTTGCAAGAGAATAAACGTAACTAAATCAAACTCAAACTACTGCATTTATTTCAAATAAACCATTTACAGGCACTTTTGAATTGTCAAAGAGTCGGTCAGTTAGTCAGAAAGTGGAAGCTATTTGCCCATTCCAAAACGTAGATCTCTATGGAGAAGAACAGGCAAGAAACTCCAAGGACACTCTTTTAAATCAAGATATTACAAAATCCTGGGTAGGTACATTATTCTTGTCGCTTCTATATGTGAGAACAATATAAAAAACAAAAATAAATATATTAAAAAAAAAAAACAATTCAAAATATAAGATTAAAAGATTACAAAATAAGCCCTGGCAGTTAAGAGATGACCAGCCTCAACTGACAGCGCCCGTTCACGAACATGACGCGTGGATCAGCACCATCCAGCTCAACCACTTTGTAGGGAACCGAAGGATCCAACACACGCGCCACCATCAGCACTATTTCGTTTGCGTTAAAATTTGACCGATAGATCATAATACTAAGACTATAAGAGTGAGAACAAAAATTTTAACGCAAAAGCGCCAGTTACGTTTACTCTCTGGCAAACTTACACTTGGGGTACTGATCTATTTTGTAAAAATCTCGCCGTGTAAACTTATAAGTGAAGTGAGCTGTCATTGTTCACCATTGTTGACAAAACTTGGTGTAGTGATACACCACGTTTTGACGGTGAGATTTTTACAGAATAGACAGCAGTAGTTTGGTGGAGCGACAGTTTCCATCAAAGCGGAGAGATGTCTCGCTTTGAGGTGTTTTCATATCGCTTAGGTATACCAACAGCCTAGTTATTGGTCGTTTGCGAATTTTGCGATACGTCATCCCTCGGGGCTTTGGCTGATTTTGAGCTTAAAACTCTAACAGGTAGTTAACTTATTGAGATAGGGCAAAAACAGAATCTATTAGAAAAAGAACAATGGAATCTGAGGATCTATAAAACCTAACATTAAACTACTTGACCGTCACTGGAAGCTTTACTATGAGATGGCATTTCCGTTTCCCGTCGATTTCTTACCAGTTTTCGTACTTTTATCCCCTCAATACTTCCGGTTCAGTGGCGCCACCTGGTGGTTGCGGGTAGTTTTATAGTTCTTGTAAAAGGTGTCACGCCATTTTGTACTTTGGCTTTTTATTCTCCGTCGAAGCAACTTGTGCGCCGTGACTGCGTCCGCGACAGTTGCAGAATACGTAAAAGTAAATACTAAGTGAATACATATTTTATAAATTTAGTAAAAAGTGTAAAGTGTTCTTCAAAGAGCATAAGTCTTGGACCGTAAGTACCCTCTTTTAGAGGTAACACTTTTTGAATAATTCGTACGTGATCAAAGTTTTTAACGGGTTTTCCGTTCGGATCACTACTGTAATTTTTTACTTTGAATATTTACCAGTAAATTTTCGTAATCAATATTTGAATGTTAACTGTGTAAAGTGTATATAAATCCATTGCAGATCTAACGTAATTCCTTTGCAGTGATAGAAAGTAATAACCAGGGCTTGAAACCGGGTATTTTTTTTATTTCTGTAGATACAAATTATTTTTGATACAAATGATATTAGCTTCAAATACCTATTGCTTCATCACATTAAGTTCAGCATTGATTTTGTAACAAAATATTAAATAATTAACGAAATATGTTCGAAAACCTTTATAATAACGGTTAAGTTTACATAGAAAATTAACCGGTTTCCGAGCCCTGGTAATAAAAGTCCACAACTCCGATACCCAGCCAAAAGCTTTAGTTGGTCCGAGTGCACTGAATCGCAAATTAATACTACAAGTAACATTGATACAGTTTGTTATGATAATGCTTCTGTTTGTTCTGGAATTAGTGGTCAACTTTATGAACAATGTACTCGTATGTAGTGACGAGGGTTGTTCAAATCAAGAACACCAAAATATAAGTTTAGATTTCACTTTTGACATTGATACTAAGCTTAAGGAACCATTAGTTCCAAAAACCCCCGATAGTTTTTTGAAGAAGTTGGTAGATATCCAGCGTTTTGGTAGTACTTCTTGGTCAGAAGTGAGATACGCAAAAGTTGTATAATCATACTCCTGGCTTTATAGACCTGGAAACAAATGATGAGGTAAAAGCATATGACACCTCACGTCATCTGGCACATGCCGATAAATCCTATGCAGCCTTAACCTACTGCATATTAAAACAAAGACAATCATTGCAGGAAGGTATTCGTAATCTTCTTTCATGGGCAACAGAATGTACTTTGATAATTTAAATGGAAAGTTTGACAAATTATTTCACAAAGGCGAATTTCATAAAATATACTCTGGTACATATTTAATATCGAGCCCTTTACCTCTATGCTAAAGAAGGCTGGCGGGGTCCGTAAGGCTTTTTGGCCCCCGAAAAACGGAAAGGTCTTCACAAAAGCCATACCAAACCTAGTAGCCGCCCCTCGCGAGGATGGAAACCGATAGTTCCATCGCGTGGAGCTCAATTTAACGAACCAGGATCGCATATGCATACCCGTCATAACCCACCCTCGCGGGGTGAATACCATGGTCACTGACCATACACATCACTCTTTCAGAGGTAATTCCTCGAGTAATCAAGGTGATCACTTCAATACTAGAAGTTCATTTCGAAACCGTGGCTCGCGGTCCGAACGTGGAAGTACACGGGGACGTGGAAACTCCTCAAAGTTCCAGGGGAAAAAAGGTATAAACAATGACATGACACCGATTCGGGAAGGTCGGTTGATACACTACCAAACACAATGGGCGGGGGAGCAACAAATAGTTTTAAAATTAATTCAAGGGTATCGCATACTTTTCTTTCAAAAGCCCCCACTTGTCTATCCAGATGTAACGAAGGGGCCTTTCCAAACTCCTGTTTCAGAACAAATGTCTTCAATTGTAGACAAAATGAAACAGCAGGCAATTCTAAAGAAAGCTTTACCCTCGCCAAGCTTCATGTCCCCTCTATTTCTGGTTCCAAAATCCGACGGATCTGTCCGTCCCAAATTCAATATATAATCACTAAACGAATATAAGATGACCTAGCCGTTTCATTGAATTAATATGTACCGCATTCCGGACTTTCTACAATCTCAGGACTGGATGTGCAAAATAGATTTGTCCCAAGCACACATAACTGCGAATTCACAACGCATCGCAAATATCTGCGCATAAATCTATAATATCAATCATAATATCGCATCGCGTTGCGGTTTTGCGTGGGTGCCCTGTAAGCGTACAAAAATCGCACAGACGCTTTCTGCGCCTAATATACAACCAGCAGTTGTATAGAAAGAAGAAATGACTTGTCTTCCATTCGGTCTGAGCACTGCTCCAAAAACGTTTTCCATGCTCACGAACTGGGTAGCCCAAACATTGTGGGAAAACTGGAACATGAGGACCTGATATACCTGAACGATTATTTATTAGTACACCAGAATGTTCGCACGCTTCGCGAGCATTTCAAAATAACTGTACAAATATTACAAAAACTGGGGTGGCAAAAAATTTCCAAAAATCTGTTCTTACTCCTCAAAAGAGTATAATTTATTTACGGATACTATGGAAACCATGGGGAAATCAAAAAATCCTGCCAAAGGAAAAGGCTCAGGGCATCATCACAAAGATAAATCAGCCTCTCGAACAAGAGCACTTGAAGAAAGAGAAAATAGGACTTTTGCCTGTTTTGCTGTCCCACGGGGTCGGCTCAATCATCGACAGTTAGTAATTTTCATGAATTCACTGCCAGTCCTGCCACCAAAGACCTACCCACTACCACAAGGTGTCTTAGAGGAACTAAATTGGTGGACCCAAAAGTGGCAGCGGTCAACCCCTCTTCAGTACCCTCCTCCAATAAAATTTCTGGCTACAGAAGCATCAGATCAAGCGTAGGGGGCACAACTGAACAATTTGGCTTTGTCAGGAACTTGGTCGCAAGAAGAGAAAACCAATCAAAAGAGATGCTAGCAATATTATACGCTCTTCAGAACAAAGTTCAGTGGCTTCATCAAAGTTCGCTCCTTATTCAATGCGACAACAGAACTGCGGTCACATACCTTCGAAAGGAAGGAGGTACGAGGACATGATCCCTGTTGGAAATAACCTATCGAATTCTGAATTCGTTATACCAACATCATTCAGCATACACTACATTCCCGGCAAATACAACAATCATGCGGACCACTTATTGCGCCTTCGCCAACCTCCAGAATGGCACTTACTACCGACTTGTATAGAAATAGTGTTTGCAAAATGGGAACCCCAATAATAGATCTATTTGCCTCGGCGACTGCTCACGTAGTATACAATTATGTGTCTCTAGATCTAAAAGATTATCAAGCTTTGTTCCACGATGCCTTCAGTGTCCCATGGAATTACCAGCTTGCATGGATATTTCCAACACCATTCCTAGTCCCCAAAGTCCTGTCTCACTTAAACCAGTCTACAGGATTATTCTTAATAGTAGTACCTCGATGGGAGAGAGTATTCTGGCGTGCGGATCTAAATGCCCAAGCGCTCGCGGCTCCATTAACTCTGAGAAACCTGCAGAGATACCTAATAGACACGTTGACGGGCCTCCCACCACCGAAGGTCGAGAACATCGTCCTCGATGTTTGAAAATGTAGGGGTGGTATGACACGATAAAGACATGGAACGCTCAACAACTATCACTACTTAAAGATTATTGGCGAAAATCGACTCTAAAACCCTATGAGGTAGCCTGAAAGCGCTGGGCGTCGTGGTGTCGAAATAAAAACCTTGACTGTGTGATTTATATTTAATTGATAAGTTGTCGTATACTTCAATACTTTTAAATAAATCAGTAATATCTTCACTAGGTAACGCTGAAAATTCAAGTCGGTTAAGTTAAGACGTTCTAGTAAGACATGTTTTAAAATCAATTATTGCCTTAAAAAATCCAAAGGTCACTAAGCCTCCAATTTGGGATGTTGGTAAATTAATTTCATTTTTGACTAATTGCACAATTGATTCAAATAACCTATTTCAAACATCAGGTCATACTGCAATTTTATTGTTGCTTTGCTCTGGTAGGCGAATACACGATCTAACTCTGCTTAATATTGATCCTAATCATTGCATAAGATATGATAACGGTTTAATATTATGGCCTCTGCTTGGCTCCAAAACGGACAGCAGTAATTATAGGCGGCTAGATATTGCTTTTAAATACCGATAATTCTAATCTGGACCCTATATTCTGGATAGAAAGAACTAAAGCATTATTAAACGATAGGCGTAATGTGGCAAAATCAACTAATTTATTTATTACGGTAAGAGGTGTGGCTAAACCTGCTTCACGTAGTCATTGCAGGATGGGTAAAGACCCTGTTTGGCGAAGCTGGCATTGCAGCCACTCCAGGTAGCACCCGGTCTGCTGTAGCTTCAAAAAGCTGGTTTCAAAATCATCCTGAAATTGGCGATCAGCCAATACATTCCAGAAGTTTTATAGACGAGAAATAATGAGGAAAACTGATTCACAGAACGTGACACAATTGTTTAATCCAATCGATTAACATTACTGAATAAATATGATGTAACCTAGAACGGATATTCTTAAATTGGTTGTTAATGATTAGAAATTATGATTTTTCATATTTACAATTATATTAGTAGCTAAGGTACACTTATCTAGGTACTTTAAATTGAATTGCTTTACTTATACATTTATGTAATTAAAGGCGTACTTATTAATTACACTTTTGTTTAGTTTCATGCTTTATCACATTGGCCTATAGTACTACATACTTCCAAGTATATATAATACATCAAAGTGGCGTCACCAGGCGATAACAAACAGATCTCATAGTAAAGCTTCCAGTGACGGTCAAGTAGTTTAATAGCAGCGTTTTACCTGAAATAAAACGCATATTAAAATACTTACCTCACTGGAAGCTTTAACTTTATTTCTGCCTGGTTCTATGAGACAATGAACAAAATGGCGTGACACCTTTTACAAGAACTATAAAACTACCCGCAACCACCAGGTGGCGCCACTGAACCGGAAGTATTGAGGGGATAAAAGTACGAAAACTGGTAAGAAATCGACGGGAAACGGAAATGCCATCTCATAGTAAAGCTTCCAGTGAGGTAAGTATTTTAATATGCGTTTTATTTCAGGTAAAACGCTGCTATTACGAAATAAGTCTAGTTTTAATTTTGAAATTCATACTGTTCTAGGATGGGTCTTATTTAAAAATCTAAGGCGTTAATATTCTTAGGAGTATTGTTGGTAAGTACGTCGCATCCTGTGCACCATCTTGCTGACATGCTAATATTTTTACCACATCACAGAGAGAATAATAAATCTACATACTCACCACCGTGAAACAAATGGTAACTGCGATCAAAACCAGCAATAAGGACATTCTTACATATTCACTAACAATTATTTATAGTGTATACTTTATAGCCAGTCGTAAACTTTCAATTTTATTCTCAAGTGCGATAAGTTACAGCTAGTGACCGACCGAACCTTTGTTTTCGTTTTCGGCCAAAAAATCCTGATTCGGCGATATTTTTGTTTTCGGCCCTAAACTAGCCAAAGCATTCGTGAATGCCTGAATGGGGTTAAAAACTGAAAGATCGTCATAGGTGGCAGCACAGTTGTTCGTCACAAACCGCCATTGTTTTGTTTGTTTACTTTTGTGTCGATCAAAAACTAAACGAAATCAAGCTAAATATGCATGCGGCTTGGAGTGTAGCACTATTAAAAGACGAGCTAAGGACATGGTCCGAAGCGTCTACTTCGCGTGTCTAGTTTTCACAAAAATAAAAAATACGTGTGTCCCCGTATTTTTGCCGTCAACAGCTGCGCAAAGGGGCATATTAATTTTAATAAGCATAAAAGAAGTCCCTTGTTTGCAAAACATGTAGGAATAGTGACAGCTAGCTGCCAAATTCATAGACGCTGGTTATCAGTGACATCTGAAGTGAGCAAGTGGCAGTTTTTATGATTTTATCCCCATTGTCGCGCGTCACTCGGCTTACTTCTTAAAGCTCGGCAATATCAGGTGACGTTCGGCTAACTTCTGGGAGTAGGTACCACTTACACTTAGTTAGTCTGTGTCTGTGCTTCAGGGCGAAGTTGTGAGTGAAGCGAGGTTATGTTGTATTTTCACTTCAAGCGCCTCTTTTATTTGTTCTTGACTTTTGGTTTTATTTCCGATATGCATTAGAAATGTAGGTGTTGAACTTTTTCACTCAAATTGACAAAGGTTTGTGAAATTTGTAGGTGATTAATGTGATTATAGTTGTGTAGGTATATTGTGTAAGCATAGACTTATAAAAAAAGTTTTTTATACGTCCATGTGTGTAAGTAAGTATTCTTTTCGAGGAAGATTCCAAATGCCTAGTAGTATTTAAGAAATCGTGACATATTATTTATTTCACTCAGTTATATGTTTATACATAGATACCTACTTAAATTTTGCAGATTTCTTCAACGATAATAAATAACGCTGTTTTATCTAACAGTACCTACACACTAGATTTTAAAGCCTATATTTGCTCTTTCTCTCGCTAGGTGTAAAAAAAACAAGATTTCAGTGTACAGGGGAAATATTAATATTTTTTAATTTCTAAATCATTTTCGTTTTCGGCCGAAAATAAGACTAAAGCCGAAGCTTCTTTTTCATTTTCGGCTGAAAATCCATTTTCGATCGGACAATAGTTACATCCCGCATTTTATTTTAATTCCTTATTACTAATGTGTTTTCATGTGTATAAGTATATTATATCAATCAGAGCTACAGAAATGTCAATACTAACCAGAAGTTAGTTGTGTTCGAATAACGTTAGTCCGTTTTTCTTTGAATGCAGTTTTATCCCTTAGATAACCCTGAATCGACCTCTTATCAGATTTGTCCATTCTGACTACTGACCACATTCATTATCTTAACGGAACAACTTATAAGTACCTATATCTACTTTGCCACATAAGTAGGTACCTCCTTCCAACGATCGAAAAAAGCTCTCCCGAAATGGTCTTTCAGAAATGATACTAATGTATACGCACCAACTTCATTCTCACTTCAAAACAACATCTAAACTTCGTCAGGTGCAAACTGTTCCTCCTCTGCAGCTTCTAAGGCTGGCAGCTCCTCTTCAGCGTCAGGGATAAAGGCTGGCGGACGAGACAGCCCAGCCTCACTCAGTAGCTCAAACAGTGATACCACCGAACTGGCAAGCTGTAGTCAGATCACCGTGTAAAGCATTAGGCAACAGGATTATGTGAGTGGAAGGCTAGAATCAGAAGGTATGTTCACCAGTCTGGCAAAGACAGGGTTGATGACACTCAGGGCAAGATTCTTACAGATCGCAATTTGACTTGGGTCCAGTTGTCGGAGTTATACGCAGTTTTGTAAAGTTGGGTGAGAAAATAGCATTTCGCAATTTTATAAAGTTGGGTGAGAAAATAGCATTTCGCAGTTTTGTAAAGTTGGGTGAGAAAATAGCATTTCGCAATTTTAATTGATTATTAATTAATGCTAAGTTTAAAGTTAAGAAAAGATTTTATTTATATGATGTATAAGTAACAGAAATAAGAGAAAAGTTTAGTAAAAATGTACCAGTTGTGCCATGTCTTTAAAAAATGCTTTTTTCTCAAATTAAGACTGCTTTTTCAGTTTCAACTTTTTTTTTCAATGCCCCACTACTGTACCCTTTTTGCTTGGACGCCCACATAATGTACGGCATAATTCATAATTATTATGTATAGACGGCTACACATCAAGCTATACATTTCCAGTATAAACTGATCTCGCATTGTATAGGATTTCCGTACAGTGCGAGATCAGCGTAAACTGGAAATGTATAGCTTGATGTGTAGCCGTGTGTACAGACGTGACGCCATCGCTCGCCAGCACATCAAGCTACTACAATCTGAGCTGAGCTGTCAAATTTTTTCAATAGATTTTCAACTTTATCCCTACAGCGTAGGGTTCAAGGTTAATTGGGAAAATTTTACAGTTTGGGGTAGCTTGACCTGCAGCTGGCGTCTGTACTTTCCGAGTTTATATTGGACATTACTGACACCGGTGAAGGAAGAACATCGTGAGGAAACCTGGGGTTATTCTGCAAAAATCTCACCCTGAAAACTTAGGGTCAGCTCACACCGAGACGCGACGCGACGTGACGATACTGGAATAGGCCAGTGATTTCGCGCTGCGCCGCGAGAGCATCGCAACGTCGCGAGGCGCATAGTAAAATCGTTGGCAACACGACGACGCCGCGCATACCGGCGATTCACCGCTGCGTCGCGATGCGTCGCTCGTAGTGCTGCGTGGTGTAACGTATTCTAAATTCTCACAATGAAATGTGTATCTTTTCGTGTAGAAAATAAAGTTATATTTTGAGTCGCTCTTTTAAATTGGGCGCGCAGCGTCGCGTCGCGTCGCGTCTCGGTGTGAGCTGACCCTTAGTGAAGTGAGCTGTCATAATATACCACCCATTGGTCAATGAATACCTCCACACCCGGGGCAATTGCGTAACACACATAAAATGACAATTGAACGCAATGGGTTTAATTTTGACAGTTCATCCACGTCCATTGCGTTATTTACGTTGTTGAGCAGCCGAATTTTTCAAACCTATGAAGCAATAGGTTAGCCATATCCTTCAAAACTCTCGGATTGTGAATCATAATCCGAGAGTTTGATAGAGATGATTGTAGTTATCAAGCGTCGTCGTCGTGAAAATTTAGGTGATGGTCACGTATGTTTTCACTATGAGATTTTTACAAAATAGATCACCTGGACTTATAGTCAATATAAGTATGCCTGAATTCGCCAACCCGACTTGGCGTTGATCACCACGCTAAAAGAGGCCTCTGCCCTGCAGTGACACAATAATAGGCTGGTCACATACACGCCTTATTCTCGAATAAAAAGCGTATACCTGTGCATCTGCCGTTTCCTCCTTCGCCAGCAGCTCAGCAGTGACCGAGGCCTCGTCCGCGGCGTCCCGCAGGCGGCCGGCGCGCGCGTGGCGGGCGGCCACGTTGAGCCGCAGGAGCGCGTCGTCGGGCGCCAGCGCCAGCGCGCGCCCGTACGCCGCGTCGGCCCGGCTGTCCCCCAGGCGCTCCAGTGCTATGCCGATCAGCAGCACCTGTATCAAAATTTTCGATTGTCAAAATTGTGTTTGGAACAGATGAGAGGCACTAAGGAGGAGGCCTTACCTGTTGACTACTAATGTTTATAGTGTAGATGTCCTACCTTATGTACCTAGGTAGGTCGTTGTATCTCCCTACTTATTTCTTGAAAGAAAATTGGAAATCTATGCTCTGTGTCAGTGCTACTGACAACGTATTTACTGCTGTATGTAGGGAAGAGTATCCATGGCATGGAGTTTCTTGCCCGTTCTTCTCCACAGGAACCTCTCTCTCTCTCTCTCTCTACATCCCCTACTGATTTCGACTATGGTAACTGTTTTTGTTTCTGACGTCTAGATTGCGAGCGTGTGCTTAGATGAGGCTAATGTAACCTATTTTGACTATAACGTGTCCGCAGTTCCGCACTATGCACGTACCTTACGTGCATGTGCCGTCACGTTTGAACCTAAGAATACTTAAGAATAGAAGCCTATTAAGCTTTGGAATGGGCAGCTCGCTTCATCTTTCTGACTAAATGGCTCCTTGACAATTCAAAAATTGAAAATAGCAACCCGCCCCGGCTTCGCACGGGTAACAGAGCATATACATAATTATATGGAAATTTTTCTTTCTGTCGTAGTGTCATATCAGCCTTTTGCGTCGAGGCATGTGGGTTAGATTAAAATTTAACTTTCAGACAGATAGACAGACATGGCGGGGGGGACTTTATTTTTAACCGACTTTACAAAAAGGAGGAGGTTCTCAAGTCGTTTTAATGTTTGTTACCTCTGAACTCCGTCGTTTATGAACCGATTTGGAAAATTCTTTTTTTATTTGAAAGATTGGTCCCATTTTTATCAAAATCCAGTTTTGATGTTGGGATCCAGAGTAACTGAAGGAACTCCTCAAATTCTTCTCAAACTCCTGAGATTGATCCTTTGAGTGAAGTGGTGAGTGGTTGGTGGTTAGTTTAGGTTAGTTTTTTTGCAAGGTCATTATGTGTATA
Source organism: Tiliacea citrago (assembly GCA_963921375.1). Lineage (NCBI taxonomy): Eukaryota > Metazoa > Arthropoda > Insecta > Lepidoptera > Noctuidae > Tiliacea > Tiliacea citrago. The sequence goes on from OY992799.1 coordinate 5,678,772, forward strand.
TCAACAAGCGCTTCTCGCCATAAAACTGGAAAGTTTGGCGAGTTAATTTGTATAGTCAATAACTATTGTACCTACCTATGTATGAGAATAATAAAAAAATTACAAAAAAAATATTATAGGCATACATATAGCGATTTTTATATTTTCATCAACAAGCCAATCATTTGCATTCAGAAAGTATAATTTGGTGAAGTGGAACTGATGAAGGCCACAGATGGCCACCGGAATTTCTTAATGATAAGTATTGCACGGGTGGCGATATAATATCTGTATTAAGATAGTTAAGCGAAGCAAATTTAAATAAATAGGTGTGATCAAAATGGTACCATCAAACTGATCTGATGATGAAGCCGGAAGGTAGGCACTGGAACTCCGTAATAAAACAATGTATCCTACCCGTGTTTGGTCTTATTGGAATTGTCATGAGATGCACTCTGGCTATAAATGATTTTTAACCGACTTTCTAAAAAGAAGGTTCTCAATATAATATCTAGCCTTATATATAAAGAAACCGCGACTGATTGGTCTGTCAACACATAGCTCAAACCACTGAACAGATTGGGCTTAAATTTGGCACACAGACAGTTGTTGTGTTTCGTAGGCATCCGCTAAGAAGGGTTTTTGGAAATTTGACTTTTAAGGGGGGGGGGGGGGAAGGGGGGATTTTGTATGCACGAAAAATCTTATTCCTAGAGTTAATAAACCTGAAACTTGGCACGAATACTTACCTAAGTAAATTATAAAGTTTGTAATTTTTTGTTTATCTCAACTTCAATGGATGGGATGTCAAAGCTTGTATAGAACTTCCTGTCACGGTTGTTTTCATAGCTAGTAGTTGTATACGAATTGATGTGGGGTAGGTACCACACTACCACAGCTAAAAAGTGACAAATAACTTTTTTAATATTATATTTAATTTAATTTCGGAAGTCGGTGGCCAAAATGAAAATACAGAACCAAAGACACCGACTTCCGAAATTAAATATAATATTAAAAAAGTTATTTGTCACTTTTTAGTGTTTTTTTTTTTGAAGTCGGTTTTTTTTTTATAAAAAAGTTTTTTTATAATATGTAGTGATAGTGATAAATGCTTCTGGTTTGAGTCATAGGCGGAATGACAGTTCTGGCATAATAAATGCTGTGTAGAAAGCCATCATGCTTGGAGCACATTCTGCACAACCATTCGTAGGTTGTCGTCCCTACCGTGTAAGGCTGGAAAGGTTGCAAGGCCGCAGCTGTGGCGAGCCGGCAAAAGGCCGAAGCTGGTCTTTTGCACACGAGCAGCGCTACTCCGAGATCATGCGCCGCACGTGCACTCAACGGCGCCGCCCACGATGCGCGCTGAAGACACGTTAGGGCCTGCATGGGAAAATAACTGTCTAGAGTTCGTCTCTCGAGAGAAGTAATGGGTAATACGTGGACCTAAATACTAAATAAATAAGACAATAATTGGAATAAGTGGCATGACTGTAGCGCCGCGTTTGTGAGACGGACTTTATGTCACTCTATGTCACATCTTGAATTTAAATTAACCCTCCCCGACTCCTCCATACTTCTTGTGCCTCTTTTTTCTGATTTTACGGCTATTAAGCACCCACTGCTCTATCTGTAAGTTTCGAGAAAATAAACAATGAACCGATCAAATACAGCGAAAATGGCGTTTAAAAAAAATTGTAATTCGATGATGCGATTGAAAATGCATGAATGCGATTGGATGGGACAGGAGTACCTACCTAGTGTGTTCCTCAAACTAATTGGACCTATGGACGTACCTACCTATCGTCGTACCTTTTACATAATATCATAATATCATAATACATACGTAGGTAATTACCGCAATATACTTCTTCTTAGCCAACAACGCCATTCCCAGATTGGCATGAGCCGCCACGCAAGTTGGATGTGCTGTAAGGGCAGCTTTGAGCCTGGATAGGGCGGCGTCCGTATCCTTATGCTGCAGCATCATGGCTGCGAGGGCCAGGGCAGCTGCGTGCTGCGTGGGCTGCTGCGCCAGAGCTGCCCCCAGGAGTTGAAAGGCGCGTCGAGGGTCTCCAGCTCGGAGACGTAGCGCTCCAGCGGCCGCTAAAGTGTCCGCGCCGCATGCGTGCGTACTGCGAGAATGCGTGGTTTAATTTCAACTATCCTTATTGGCTAATATTGGGTATAGTCTTAAAGAGCTTAGGACACATTAAACCCCAGTTTTTTTTTTTTTACTTTATTGTATGTCCTTCGTCCTTCACAACGTCCTGAGTAATCCTGCATTTTATAGGTCTGAAAGTATTTCACAAACCATTGCAAAGGTGTATGGCCATTGCAGTTCACGAACTTTGTGAATACGCCAATTGCGCTATCGGTCGGCAGTTTCTATGCTGATAGTCAACTACATCCAAACATCAATTTTGCAGCTGGCGTGCAGTTCAAATGCGGATCGTATTTTTACACCTTCACTATAAGCAAAACTGCATCCACCACCGTCGTCGATCTTAGACCGTCGATCCATCTAGTTAATAGCTGTTTGTAATGGGCACACAATCAATTAGATTACTCCACTAGTTCTGCGTATTCTCGCGGTTTCGTTCAAGAACTAGTGATACTAACGTCAAAGCCTGGTCGTATGCCACTAAAGCGCCGTGCACATCATCACAGGCCAGGAGTAGCTTTGCCAGGAGAGCGCCAGCTCGCTCCCCGCCCCCCGCCTGTACCGCAGACCTGGCCCATTCCACACCATTCTCCAGCTCACCTAAGTTCCACGAACACTCCGCTAAAAAAATATAAGTATTAAGTATTATGAAGGAACCTCTACGGTGCGTTTTCAAATAATCAAGCCTATCGCAGTCTACTGCTCGAAATAGATCTCTCACAAGTTGAGCCATAACACCCAGCTCTCCAAGTTACGAATCCAGTGTGCTCAAGGACCAGCTGCTTTTTAGAGGTCGTCGGTCCTTTTAGCTGGAGAGTACAAATCCTTGATACACTACAAATAATTACAGTCTCCATTCAAGGACTCGTCTGTTTCAAGGTGCAAAGACCTTAAAATGGTGGCTATGAGACAAACTAGATGCAGAAGGCGGAGGACCAGCTGTTATGGCGTAACTAGAGACGCCTGCGATAGGCCGAGTTGAATAATTTACCTAAAGCGCAGTATATATCAGGATCAGGATGTTTTGACAACTTATCAGCTTCCAAATAGGCCTCAAGAGATAACTGGAACCGATGCTGCCGAGACCTGCAATTTTATTTAAGATTGATGTATGCAGAGTGGTTGATTGCAGACTGATCATAAAACTATGATGATTATGATACATACAAGCAGCTGGCAACTTGTTTTAAAGGCTCGGGGTCCTGAGGGTGGAGTCGTATACAGCTGTGGTACCTTTCCAGAGCTTCCTGCAGTCTACCAGCATCAGCTAACACTGAACCCTGGCCAAAAGAAAAGCAGAAATCTATATGTTTACTAGTCATCTAGGTATATCTATAAGTTCATGTCATAAAATAAAGTCTATTTTCGTGTCTGTATGTGTGGTGTGACCGCGTTGATCTTCTAAACTAAGTACGTAACAGATTTTGATGCGGTTTCCACCATCATTTAGAGAATTTATTCCGGAAGGCTTTTGTGTACTTAAACAAATAAAATAATTTTAATTCTAAACGATTGATAATTTAAGTAAGTAGGTACTGTTTGTCTTGCATTACACCTATGTAAAATGTATGCCTATAAATTTTATAGTTTTGGCATGTGCTCATCAAGGCCTTTAATTTGATACCTATATTGTATTTTTTTTTTTAATTTAAAGTTTTTTTTCACTTGTAAATAGAACCATAATGCCGCCTTAATATTGATCTTTCAAAAATATTTAAAGTCTATGTCACTCGGAATGATGTAAGTCTAACGCATGTCTAACGATACCCATAGTACATCTAAATTTGTTCCAGGTATTTATAAGTTATCTATGGTGGCACAAAGAAACGCACATAGGTACAAACATGATAACCCTAAACACAATACACTCCTTATTGGGCAGTCGTGTGTAATAAATGGATTGCGGCACTAGAATATGTTTTTTTTTTGTTTTTATCTTTTACCTTGAAAAGGGGGTCCTAAAGTCTTCTGACTCGAGGACTCTCATGCCTGGAAGAATGCCAGTCCAGAGGCAGGAGGATTAGTTACAATACAATATCTAAACTCCATTGGTTTAGGTAGGTAGTTAAATAAAGGTAAACAAATCATAAAAAGGGTTTTTATGAGACTTTCTTGTTTAAAAATACGTTGTAACTTTTAACCAATTTTTATTTTTGATTTTTACAATAGTTTCCTCTTTATTACAAACTTTATCATTTATTCTTAACTACTCTTCAAAGTCAAAATCAAATTATTTATTTTAAATAGGCACTTTTATGGCACTTTTGAACTTCAAAATTTACAAATATAATAGAATTGATTCTAGTAGCCCCTTCCAAAAGGTAGCTTCGTATGGAGAAGAATGGGCAAGAAACTCCACCGTTACTCTTTTAAAATATTTTACAATATTTTGTATCGCTACATCAATTATATAATTATATATTGTGAAGTCGATGCACCTATATTCCGTTGGGGTAAACAAAAAAACCCACGTGACGAGAAAGCTGTCATGTAACCGTCTAAACGAAATACCTGGCACTTCAGTTGGCATGCTACGTCACAGCTGTACTCTTCAATTTAGCAACGTTTTATTTCGTTGACGTTTAGAGGACCTGTCTTTTTGGGCTCTTTACAATAGACAGTTTGATTCTCGCCACAGTGTGCTTTTGGGTGACACGTGTGTTCTGAATTTTAGCTGTTTTTCTGTGAAATTGTGTTTACTGTGACTTGTTATTGTGTTTGTTTTGTGTTATCTTGTTGTTACCTGATACCAGGTTTGTTTAGTGTTTGTTTTTTAACGATACCGATCACCATTATCCATATTCAGTATGAATATGGATAAAAATAAACCCCCTGACCCTCCTGACGATATCCCTACAACCCCCCTATCCGGCTTAACCCAGTTTAACTCAAGTCCCACACCCAACCCATTAAGCCAGTTTGCAGATGTAGTCTGTAATCTGGAGTCCCAAACCCTTCTACCCCAGTCTAACATCCGTAAACGTCCCGGTAATGTAGAAGATGTATCCAATCGCCCTACCAAACAACCGAGAACCCATATAGGCCGTGTTAGGTATTCAGTGATAGATAAAGGACCCTTTATCGTCCATGTTTCCCGTCAGGAAACTCAAACTAATTCTGGTACTACCCTACACCCAATTTCATTTGGGCGCTTTTTAACAAACCATAATATTTCTAATATTGTTTCAGTCAAGCGAGTCGGTAGAAACCGCGTATCGGTTGAGTTTGCATCCCCTCAGGATGCAAATGCTTTTATCTCAAATAATGTGTTAGGGACAAATTTATATGAGGCTGGTATTCCGTCTTTTAATATAACCCGTATGGGTGTTGTAAGTGGCATTCCTACTGACTTCACAGATGAGGATGTCTTGACATATTTAAAAGTTCCAGCAGGCTGTGGTCCAATAATAAAAGTTAGGCGACTGAACAGAAAAATTAACAAAGATGGTTTAATTGAATACAGGCCCACAGAAACTTGTGTCATCACATTTGATGGCCAAGTTTTACCAAAACGAATTTTCTGTTTTTATACATCTTTAACTGTAGAACAGTATGTCTACCCCACTATTCAATGCCGCAAGTGTTGCCGATTTGGTCATGTAGAATCTCTTTGTCGTTCCAAACCCCGTTGCAGCAAGTGTGGCAATGATCACCCCGGTGATGGTTGTAGCATTGCTGAGAGTGAAGCTTTCTGCGTGTTGTGCTCTGGAAGTCACTTTGCGAATAACAGAGCTTGTCCGGAGTACAGCAGACAGAAGACAATTAAAACAATTATGGCTGAGAAAACAATTTCTTATTCAGAAGCAAGTAAAACTGTTCCAACTTCTACTCGTAGCTATGCAGACATTGCTAAATCACAGACTCAGTCATACCGCAAAACTGTGTTCCTTAAGCCAAAAACCCATGCTCCCCTTTCTCCCTCTTATGATAAAACAGCTCATCAGCAGCTCACTGGTACACCTCAATCTTCTCAGCCTAATGGCTGTGCTCTCAATAGTCAAATAAAAGAATCTCCTGAAAACTTGTCTTCAATCATTGAAACTCTTAGTAAACTCCTGTTAACTTTAATGTCCTCATCTAATAATACTCAATTACCGTCCAACGTTGCTTCCTCACTTATTAATTCTCTCCCATCCTATAACAATGTCTCGGTTTGTGTTCCTTCAATGGAATGTGAGGAGCGTGTGGCATAAGAAACACGAGCTCACATTTCTTCTGAACAAATACAAACCTTTAGCCTGTTCCCTTGCTGAGACTTGGCTAGTTCCAAGTCTTAGTTTCCGCTTACCTTCCTTTAATATTCTCAGATGCGACCGATCTGATGGCTATGGTGGGTCGGCTCTCTGCGTGAACAATCGTGTTCCACTTGTGGCTGTATCTTTGCCTTCCTTAGGTGATGATATTAGCATTGTGGCTGGAAAGGTAGAGGGTATAACCGTCTTATCTATTTATATTGCTCATCCTCATCAAAGTTTCCTTTCAATTTTAAAATGTACGTTGGAAAACATAGAAGGCCCTGTACTTGTTATGGGGGACTTCAACTGCCATCACTTTAGGTGGGGTTCTGAACGTTGCGACTCTTTTGGGGAAGGTTTAGTTGAAGTCTTAGACGACCTTAACCTTTGTATTTTAAACAATGGTTGCCCAACCCGTAGGTCTCTTCCTGGACAGCATAAGAGTTGCGTTGATCTCACGTTTTGCACACTGGATATCGCGGCGTCGTGCAATGGCACGACGCCGCGATATAGATCCCTCCCCCTCCATGGTGGGATCAGGAATGCACAACAGCCATAAGAGAAAGGAATGATGCGGAAAGGGTGTATAATGAGGCGATGGTTAGCGATAATCTGATAGCTTTTAATAGGGTCCTCGCTAAATCTAAAAGGTTGCTGCGAAGGAAGAAACGTGCTGGTTGGGCTGACTTTTGCGGTTCTCTGTCCCCCTCCACTCCTTTATCAGTTGTATGGAAGAAGATTAACCGGTTTAGATCTGGATGTTCCCCTTCTATTTCTTCTCCCATCCCTCGAGAGACTGCTGAGCAGTTCTTTGATAAACTGGCACCTCCATATGTACCATCGGAAGCAGAAAATAACCAGCCATTTCTCATTACTTCAGAAGGTCCTTTCGATGCACCATATTCTATGCATGAGCTTAACGTAGTTTTAAAACATGTTCATGACTCTGCCCCCGGTGTAGACGGTATTGTCTATTCCTTTATGTCACACGCGGGTCATAGAGCAAAAAAATATTTTTTAGATATTTTAAATTTTTGTTTCACCCATGGCTGGGTCCCCGATCAGTGGAAAACCCAAATTATCATACCTATTTTAAAACCTGGCAAGCACGCTGATGACCCAAACAGCTTCAGACCAATCGCTCTGTCATCAGTACTTGCTAAATTATTAGAACACGTAATAAAGAATCGACTAGAATTTATAGTAGAATCCAGAGACTTACTTCCTAGGTCCCAATTTGGCTTTAGAAAGGGACTCAGTACCATGGATAGCGTTGGGGTTTTGGTTTCAGATATACGCTCATCGCTGTCGAAAAATGAATCCGTAGTCGCTGCCTTTTTAGACATTTCCTCTGCTTATGACAATGTCCTTCTTCCCATTCTCAGGCAAAAATTGCAACAGCTGAGAATACCGGAGAGGATGGTACAGTGCATCTGTAGTTTGCTCATGTCTCGTTCATTGGTTTTGAGAGTCCCAGGTGAGGAATTTGACGTTAGGATGTCATGGAAGGGCTTTCCACAAGGCTCTGTTCTTAGTCCTTTACTGTACAATTTGTATACAGCTGACATCGGTTCATGCCTCAATAATGATTGTCAAATGCTTCAATATGCCGACGACTTGGCTCTATATGTGACCAATAACTCAATTAGCGACGCTGCATCATCTCTCAGCGTCTCCCTGGACTCTCTAAACCAATGGCTGAAATCCCATGGTTTGAGTTTGTCTGCCCATAAAAGTGCTGTAGTTGTGTTTACCCGCAGGAGGCTGATCCCACAAATTTCAGTGGGCATCCAAGGGCATTGTATACCGGTTTCTTCAAAAGTAAAGTTTTTAGGCGTTTTTTTAGATTCTAAATTGAGTGGTTTACATCACCTAAATTATTTAGTTAATAGATGCGAGAGAACTATTCCCATATTAAAAGTGCTCGCCGGTGTCTGGTGGGGTGCACATCCCTACACTATAAAACTGGTATACAATGCTTTAATCCGGAGTGTTCTGGATTACGGATCTTTTCTTTTAATTCCCTGCAACAAAGGTGCTTTGACAAGGTTGGACAGGATTCAGGCTAAGTGTCTACGGATCATATCGGGCTGTATGAAGTCCTCACCAATTAACGCGTTGCAGGTAGAGTGCGCAGAACCACCGCTGGCATTGAGAAGGCAGTATCTGGCATCGAGATTTTGGTCTAAAGTCATTACCAAATCTTCCCATCCTCTTGTTCAGAAAGTAGACGATTTGGATGTAGCATGCCGAAGTTCCAATTATTGGAAACATAAAGAAGTCCCTCTGTTTTTAAAATCCTATCGTTGTTTTAAAAATTTAAATTCCCCTATTATCCAGTTTCAGAAACTCCCTATTTTCAGTTTTGACTATGAAATTATATGTTTTAAACCTGATATTTTCTACAACATTGGCATATCGAAAAAGTCCCCTTCGGCGGACTCTATTTTCAATGCGGCGGTTGGTGAGCGATGGTACAATTTTGAAAGATTTTTCACTGACGCCTCTAAATTATCAGATGCAAGTTGCACTAGTGCTGCGGTATACTACCAAAACTCCAAAATCGTTTTAAAATTCAAATGCCCTGTACAATCTTCAGTATTTACGGGCGAATGCGTGGCCATATTGGAAGCGTGTTTATTTATAGAGGCCCATAGCATAAGTTCTGGTGTCATCTTTACAGACTCACTTAGTTGTTTGCAAGCCTTGGAACAAAATCTTTTTAAGAGTAAACTTCACAGTCCAATACTGCTTCAAATTAAAAAGTCTCTTTTCTCTTGTGCCAAGAATCACAAAACCGTACACTTGGTTTGGATTCCAAGTCATTGTGGCATAAGAGGAAACGAATATGTTGATGCTCTTGCTAAGGATGCTGTTACGTCCGAAGCCGTGGACCTTTAATATTTTCAATGTCAGGGCTACGATTTGCTAGGCCTTCCAAAAAAGAGCTTGCTATCCTCATGGCAGGTACAGTGGCAAAATTCAAGTAAACGGAAAGGTGCTTTTTATCACGCTATTCAGCCCCAAGATACACCCAAGCCTTGGTTTTACCCCTATAAAAAAATATCTAAGAAAGTTATTTTCATTATTTGCCGTCTCCGTATAGGCCATTGTTGTTCTCCGGTTTTTCTTCACAAAATCCGGGTCAGAGACTCATCGCTCTGCGAATGTGGGTTGGATGAAGGTACCTTGGAACACATCTTTTTTAACTGCTCCAATAATAACCCAGCTCATGACTTGTATAGTCATCTCCCTAAATTAAAAATCCCTGTCCCAACTAACTTTCCATCGTTACTAACATATTCTTCCCCAAAGCTCTTTGAGGCTTTGATGTTTTTTATCCGCGTTAATGATATCAAATTATGATTATTTTTGTGTTGTTTGTGATCATTTATGTACATATTTATTAATATAAATAACAATATGCTTTATGTTTGTTTCAGTGTACTAACTGTTGTCAACAAGTTTCACATTAAATTCAATTATTAATCAACATATTATTGGACTTAGTTTTTCTTTTTTTTTTTCTTCCGGTCGTTTTCTCTCAACACATCTGACATTGGCAGAATTGTCGACAACGGCACCATTGCCAGAAAGAAAAATAGATAGAATAGACAGTTTACAAAATAATATAGTAATAATATAAATCTAACTAAATAATTGTGCTCAAGCAATTACATCTACGAAGAGTAGTTTAAGAATAAATGATAAAGTTTAACATAAGTAAAAAGTAATAAAAGAGGAAACTATAGTAATAGTAATAAAGAAAATAAAAATTGATTATAAGTTACGACGTTTTTTTTTAAACAAGAAAGTGTCATCTATAAAAACCCTTTTTATGATTTGTTTACCTTTATTTAACTACCTAAACCTATGGAGTATAGAATAAAATTACTATACCACAATAAGTAAAAAGAATGAATAATGATAATGAAGCAATGAAGTAGATGTTACACCTTGAGCACAATTTTTTTGTTAGATTTATATATTTTGTAATCTGTCTATTGTAAAGAGCCCAAAAAGACCGGTTCTCTAAACGTCAACGAAATATAAAGTTGCTAAACTGAAGAGTACACTATGACGTAGCATGACAACTGAAGTGACATGTATGTACGGTTACTTGACAACTCTCTAGTCACGTGGTTTTTAGGGTTCCGTACCCAAAGGGTAAAACGGGAACCCTATTACTAAGGCTCCGCCGTCTGTCTGTCTGTCACCAGGCTGTATCTCATGATCCGTGATAGCTAGACAGTTGAAATTTTCACAGATGATGTATTTCTGTTGCCGCTATAGCAACAAATACTAAAAACCAGAATAACATAAATATTTAAGGGGGCTCCCATACAACAAACGTGATTTTTTTGCTCGATATTGGAAACGGTAACAGGTAGACACTTGAAATATTCACAGAATATTCAGTTATATATTCACTTTAAAAATCAATAATTAAATTAAAATAAAACAAATATTTAAGGGGGGCTCCCTTACAACAAACGTGATTTTTTTGCCGTTTTTATAGATAATGGTACGGATCCCTTCGTGCGCGAGTCCGACTCGCACTTGGCCGGTTATTTTTGTTTACCTTTATTTAACTACCTAAACCAACGGAGTATAGTACTACATTGTGGCTAGCAGGAAATCTTTTATCTTAGTGACATAATATACCATGTGGTTCATGCACGAAGTAACAAACTACATTTTGATTATCCCGCCTTCATTGTATCTACGCGTCAAATCAGCCAGTAGGCACAGATCAGTCACTACTTCACCAGTCACAGCGTCACCTATTACGCGCGAAAGAAACAACATTCGCTCGCAACGTAACTTTTGTTTCGTTTCTATCTTTTCATTCGGTCACTGCATTGAAAATTGTAACTTATGTAGGTAACTCGTAACTCACAAAATCACGTGGTTACGAAAATCACTAGTTTATCGTTTGGACTCGAACCTAGTTATTCGACTACATGCCCCGTAGCTAGTTATTGTAAATAGTGACGTCAAATAACGCCCATGCCTTATTTTTGGTTGGAAAATTATCAAATAAGAATAACTTCTCCCGCTCTGGGCGGAGCGGGAGGGCGTGTCAGACTTTTACCGACTAAAACCCACCCGTGTTCCTTCAGATGCCTGTGTGCCAGGGCCCCGATATCCCTTTCGGACAAACTCGTAACCCTGGCAGAACGCCCAGCCTAGCATCAATACCTTTATATAATGCGCATATCTATGTTTGTTGCCGTGTTGTTTCTGCAGAGCATCAGCGAGGTCCATGCATAACGAATGCTCTCCTCTAACGTAGCGCGCATGAAGCAGCCAGTTGCGAGAACCAGTGTTGAAGCCTGGTGAAAAACATGCAAAAATCATCATTACCACCAACATCGTCCTCTCTAACATGAGGCACCTACTTCCACCACATTTCGTACTTTGCCGGCTTTCCGGCCCGATGGCCCGACGTCAAGAAGAAAAGCAACGATATACTGTAATTGGAAGAATGGTACCTACCTACCTTTCATTTATCACGGAATATAATTTTCGAGGCGACTTATAACTTAAAGGGCGACTAATTATTTGCTGCAAAAAAAAATAACATGGCAGCGATTAAATATTATTTCTTAATCGCTGCAAAGTCATCTACTGTTATTGAATCATTTGGGTTAGGTTAGGTTAGAACAGTAACCATTAACAAGCGAAGGCGAGCGTGCCGCGGCAGCGGCCGCCGAGCGCCAGATCCCCTCTATTGTTGGTAAATTCAGTTACCAAAACAAAAAATCGATGCCAGTTTAAATTAAAAGAAAGCTAAAAACTGATATATTAATATGCTACCTATTACTTATTACGATACTCCTTATTAGCTGCCAACCCATTATATATGGTACCCACTCTATTTTTTTTTAAAACCTATATTCAGTTTACTTAGTTGCCGCATTAAATACATGCCATTTATCACAACCAAACATCGACGGAAATAAAATAAAAATGTACTTACCATCCGCATTACTTTCTAAAGAGAATCGGCGGTTCTTCATTGTTCTTTAATGCGGGTGTATTAAATTTATCTTGTTTGTTTGTATCGGTACCGCTATGGTAACTATAGCAGTAGGCCAGTAGGTAAGTATCTACATAGCGCAATGTAGGTAAATAACTGATTAATTTTTTTACCGGTTTTTACACTACGTAGAAACAAAATAAAAAAAATTGGGTAGGTACCTAATTATCTAGCTACTACTCGTAGTAGCTATAGCTACTGCTGGTTAGGTAGAAATTATTATAAATGAAAAGGATTTACTTCCTCTATCGAAAAAAAAAATTACTAGAGAAACTATTATTTGATAATTTTTAACATCTCTAGAAATTACTAACGAAGATAAATAAAATAATTTGTCATGAAACCTGATTCAAACAAATTCTTGCCTCCAAATCAACAACAAATCAACATAATCGACGTTTCCGAACGAAAATGACAAATCAAAATTTGACAAGTGTACTGTTGCAATGAATTTCATAGATATGTAAATACGACGATATTTTATCATTTTCACAATTCATAAGCTTCGAACATTCGTAAAAACATATTAAATCGAAAATGGAAGATACGGCGAGACTCGCTGTGGTAGAACAAAGTTTGAGAGATGTGGATAAATTTCATAAAATACTGTTCGAACTTTTACGGCAAATAAACCATATTTTAGAAAATCCCCATGATTATGAATTGAGGACAATAAAAAGCGATTTTCTTAAAGATTTGTTAAAGTGTGAGGCTTTCAATGAATACTTGAAATATGTCGGTTTTCAACCGGTAAGTACAAAAAATAACATAACACTAATACTATTCTCACAACTTTAAATTCAGATGGAAACAAAAACAAAATCTATAGGGACATGAGAAAGCCGCCCTAAGATGACCCACTGACCGAAAGAACTATTTATGAACCTATTTAGTCCTCTATATAAAAAATATATAATACCTACTATATAGAATATTAATTAGAGAATATTTCTTTAAACATCTTAAAACTGTGATTACACTGAGTCATTCGTTTTTTAGGTAACTCATTTGTCATCTTAATCAGTTGATATCAAACACTATCAATAGTGTTTAATTATGAATATGATTTCATGCATTCATTATTTCATGCAAAAAATTATAATTTTGTTCAAAAAAAAAAAAAAACTATGTATTACCAGTTAAAATAGTAAATTAAATAATATCAATAGAATGTCTATAATTACAGAAGGGTACTGAAGTCATTTACCCAAAGGAACAAACACTAAACAAATTGAGAATGGCACAAGCAGCGATTGAGAGAAAGATATGTTTTTGTTATGGTAGCCCGAGCAAGCAGACCAGTGTGAAATTCAGTCACAGTCCCAAGATGAGAATGTTAACGCCCACTAAGATTATGGTATTGTATGTTAATGTTTTCGCTTTTTGTTGCGCTGTCCCCGCTTTATGCAAGGTTTACATGAGCATAATACTTGTCATTCACACTTCAAGTCATATGTGCTAGGGTAGCACGTGAAATACAAATTTTCTTAAGTTTTTTTGCAATTTTCAGACTATGTTGATCAAAATATGATTTGTGAACATCAAAAATATGTATTTCCAAAATTATAATTATAAGAATTATCAAATCTAAGTAACATCAGTAAATTTAATTGAAACTAATGTTAATTTAATAAGCAGAAGGCTGACACGGTAAATAATAAAGTGACAAGTACCTACAAAAGATTTGAGTAAATAAAATTGTTAAAAGATACCTTACTCTTTTTGCTGATATAAACCTAAATAGCTAGAAACAGGATCTGATTATGTTACAATAAGTTTCCTGCAACTCTTGTTATAAGCACAGGGGCTCCAACCTTCCAACCAGGCCAGCCAGGCTTCCAAATTATATGATTTTGGAAAATTAACCTTAATGCCTACGTATAAAGTATATAAGAGTTCTAACTTTAATATTTTTATGGCCTTTTCAATGGCACACACAATCATTCTGTAATCAACCTTATTTACCTAATGTAAAGTTGATATTTGTTCAAGTGGAAATAATATGTATTGGAACAAGACTAGGCTGTTAAGAATATGTGGTGGTTGGGTCAACTTTTTTTTAATAAAACACTTAACACTTCTCTAAACTTCCTTTGCAGACAACAAACAACCATCTGCTGTTAAAAATCGAGAGATTGTTCAATGACGTCCTTGTATATGAGGAAGAAGAGTTATTGGAGCTTGCAAGGGAAAAAATACCCATCGTCACCCTGCAGCTTATGGCTCTCGACAGGGTTCGTGATGTCCAGAAATTGATCAAAGCTGGTGAGGATATAAGTTGCAATATAGTTGGAAACTTGAATCTCTTGATGTACTATTGGCAAAACTTAAGCATGCTCAGTTTATAAAATATTTATGCGGCAAGCGCAGCTAGTGACAGACCACACCCCTTCCCTGTTTCGCCCAATTACAGAGACAATATGCATTTGTGTGAGTACAGGGCGTATAACAAAAAATAACAACAAACTTAAAAAAATATTTTGTAATTTTTGCGCGAACGTATTTTATGGCCCTTCTATTAAGCTTCCCTATTATACTTTCACACTTTTGTACTAAGTAACAAAGATACTTAGATAATGAACTTATTTTTATTAGAGTTGCGAGTTGAGTTAAAAGTTGCGACAGCAATAAACAAAAAGCTCTGATAACATTGTATGAATAAAAAATAAAAACATGCCAAATGTTGTCAATTTCTAACAAAATTACATAACTTGTGTTTTTTTTACATATTCCCAAGTTTAAACCAGGGACCGTACAACCCCGGTTAAGGGTTAAGCCTTTCGAAGGAGTAACCCATTCAATGGGTTTTATACTAGAAACCCAATGAAAGGGTTACATGATAACCCATTGAATGGGTTTTATACTTGAAACCCAATGACATGAAAAAATCATAATATTATGTTATTTCGATATCGGCCCAGCACGCGTAGCATAACCAGTTCTATCTCTATTCTACCCAGGGACCATTTTAGAAAAACCCTATCGAAAACTCTTTCAATGGAACGGGTTTTCGACAGGGTTTTACTAAGCAGTTAATCAAAAACCCATACGGTGTGGGTAATTTTGAATGGCTTAAAGTAAGCCGTTCAAAAGGGTTACCCAAGCCGTATGGGTTTTTATCGAAAACCCTTTCAACGGGTAACCAAAATTTAAATTAAGCCGTTCAAAAGGGTTACCCATATCGTATGTGTTTGTGTTTAACCGCTTAGAAAAACCCTATCGAAAACCCTTTCAATGGGTAACCAAAATGGTCCCTGGTTTAAACACATTGAAATGTAGTTACATATTTACTTATACATTTTCTAAACCAGAAGTTAAGAGTACGAAATTTCTTCTTGTCAACAATAATAATTCATAAAGAGCTCACACTGGCCGTGCCCATTGAAAAAATCATCTCACAAACAAGTGAGCATAGCACGCACCTAGTGTGAGTGTCACACTTCTATACATCATTACATTAATTCGAACACGACTAAAATACGCTTCGTGCATCCTATTGGTCAAAACGCATTCATCGGGCGATCGATTCGTTAGCCGAGCTATGCGATCATTGCCTTAATGGTGAGCATGCGGAAGTTTGGCCGAAAGTACAGTCGCATCCAAAATATGTTCGTCACTTTCGACTCGACATTGATCAAAGGAGTATGCTATTTTGATCTTTGTTATCAAGTAATTAAATATAGTTTTCTGTGCAATAGTCTCCTCGATGTTGCAGCTTCTTAACGTATTAAGGGTCCTGAGTTCCTGACTTGATAAAGGAAAGGATTTGAAAACTGACAAAGATGCTCGTAGACTGTAGTGAGGTAAATTAATTGTGTACCAATTGGCATACTACTTCAATTTTCAGTTTGCCATTTCATACCACTGAAAAAGAATGACAGTTGTCATTTGAGTTTACGGACAATTTAAGTTGATACCGTCATGTCAATTTGTTTGTCAATCCAGTTCCATGACTTTACATTGCTTGAGTTGATCTAGAGTGCGTTTCATAAAATAGTTCCTATGCCCTAATGTTGGCTCCACTGTTATAAGACAAAGAAACAAACACGCCACCTAATGGGTCCGTTCTTAAACTATAACAGTGTAGCCAACATTACGGCATAGAAACTGTTTGATGAGCCGCACTCTACCAAGGCATTTCATTTGAATTTTCAGATAGTCGGTACGGAACCAGAAAACTACTTACATTTCTATGTGGGAATTTTGCACACAGTTTTGAAACCTTACGCCAATGTTTAGATTACATTCTCAAAACAAAACGCCTTTTACAGCCAGACGGACCCTTATAGTTTCGCCATGTCCGTCTGTCTGTCCCCGTCTTTGCACAGAGCCTCTTAGTACCAGAAAGCTGTAATTTGGCATGGGTATACAATATACATTTTGATCATGGTGTGGTAAAATAAAGTGTTATTTTTTTATTAGGGTATCGGTCGTATCTGGTCTACACGTAAAGTGGCCCTTCATTTTGCGTGGTCCGACACTCACTTGTCCGGTTTTTTAATTACGGGAATTGACTTTCTGTTATGTTTATCTTTACGTATATTTTCACCATCGCATAGGCCAGAAGGATACCTTGGACCTGCCGTTCGACATAGCTCTTCTAATGGAACTGATGGGCTGGTTCAAACACAAGTTCTTCACGTGGGTCGACCAGCCGGCGTGCGAGGGTTGCGGTGGTCGCACCACTTTCAGCAAGAACTATACCATCAACACGGAAAGGGAGACTTGTAAGATGGAAGTAAGTGAGAATTACATTGACGAGATAATGCGATGTCAATGACTACTACTGTAGCTTTACAACTTAAAGAATCTTTTAGCGCGTGAATCGAAACGAATGCCGCCATCTTGTTTTTTCAACATATGGAAGGCTAAAGAAAATTGAATAAAGGAATACTATATTTTTTATTGTTTTGGTTTAGGTACTTTTGATTAGTTATTTTTAGATTTCATAGAGGAATAAATATAATGGAATATGTTTATTATAACACTAGTTTTATATAAAAGGAACCAAATGTGTGGACGGGCGGTGGTTGAGTAGGTACTGAGTGTACCTTGGGTATATCGCCTGGTGGTAATCTAAAACTAAGCTCACCCTCATCTTCCTGATCCATGGCTCTTATTTAGCATAAAAATAAAATTATTCACTTACAATTACTAATACAATGTAGAAGGTGGGGCAAAGCTAATTGTAGATGGCGTTATCATAGCTAGGTCCCTACGGCCTACAGCAGTGGTTCTCAAACTTTTTACGTGACGGAACCCTTTTGAAAAACGAAATATTTGACGGAGCCCTAAAATAATCAAAAATGGTTTTAGGTGTATTCTTTATTAAATAGTCATATTTTTTTACTTTATGTTGGAATATTAAGATACTTACACAGAGGCTTTGCGGAGCCCTAGGGCTCCGCGGAGCACACTTTGAGTATGGCTGCCCTACAGTAAATTTGACATTTCGTTCAGTCATTCCAATTCGTGTTCATGAGTTTGGTTTTATGTCACTATTTCGTATTTTCGGTGATTTAAATATTTTATATCAAGTATGTGACATGGATAGTGTCAGAATTACAAGCCTTAAATATTATATTTCATTGTAATTACTTTCTTTAAAATGTTTCCGACACAACGACGAACTCTGTTTAATTAATAAAAATCTCTACGAATAGCTTTAAGTCACAATCTGCAAATTCTAGGGTCTAACGGAAAATTGTGGACTCCAATTTCCGAGTATTTAAGCACACAACAACGTGTAATTTTCGCAAAAATTAAATATAACCGCCTTTTATTATTAGCTTGTGTTGGGAACTAGCTACGACAGTTGCCTTCCCCACTTCACAAAATGTTTACCGACAGCGCCCCCTGTAAACGTCATTCGAGCGCCAAAGGATCCTTGTAGGATCCCTTTAATTTGAAAACATTGTAAAAAGCCAAATTATTATTTTTAAAAGAGTAACCGTGGAGTTTTTCTGCTCTTCTCCTTAGGAAACGACTAATTGGAACTGTGCACCTAACTTCTGACGTTTTATAACTGCCCATGTTTCATCATCATCTGCCTAGCCTTTTCCCAACTATGTTGGGGTCGGCTTCCAGTCTAACCGGATGCAGCTGAATACCAGTATTTTACATGGAGCGACTGCCTATCTGACCTCCACAACCCAGTTACTGCGTAACACGATATCCCTTGGTAAGACTGGTTGTCAGACTTTTTGGGCTTCTGACGACCCGTAACAACTGTCAAATATCTACAAATGACAGCCGGGACCAACGGCTTAACGTGCTTTCCGAGGCACGGAGGAATCTTGGTATGAAAAGATGGTCACCCATCCATGGACCAACCGCGGCAAGCATAGCTTAACCTGAACGATCGACCCGTGCGGCAGTTATTATTTAGCCACAAGCTAAGCTAGCAACTGCCCATGTTTATGTGAAATAAAATATTTTGAATTTAAATGGAGTGTATAATATCTATCTAGGCGTACACCTGCAGCGCCTGTGGCATCGGCTCGAAGTTCGTGCGGTTCAACGACCCGCGCACACTGCTTCAAACGCGGCGCGGGCGCTGCGGCGAGTGGGCCAACTGCTTCGCGCTGCTGTGTCGCGCGCTCGGGTACGATACGCGCTTCGTGTATGACACCACGGATCATGTCTGGTGCGAGGTAACACTATACATAATTTATTTAAAAACTAACTACAGATGTTCTATGTCACGAAGTCCTGTTGGTTATTGCAATTTGAACCTTATGTTTACCGCCATTAGAGCGACAAGAGAGGACTTCGTGAAATAGTTGAACTATACCTGCCCCTGTCTGGAACGACTTTTTATGACTTGACATAATACATCATACTATTTAATTAAATTAATAATTTAAAAGATATCACAAATTCAAAGTTATGTGTAAATGGTTGACGGGGATGGCGCAATGCGATCGCTTCGTTTCCTTTTAATCCCGGTAGTACGTTCCCGTGGGATATTTTCCGACATTTTATCTCATTTCTCTCAGGCGATTATTTATCTCATTTCTCAAAATCTCAAATATTTCTAAATACCTTTCCGTATTCAAATGCCAGGTACCTACTAATTACGTAGGTATCTCTTTATCATTTTATCATGCACTTAAATTATTATAGGGAAATGATGCGTACTTCTCAAGTGGGTACATTTATTAGTAATTAGGTACTTATGATAATGTAAACGCGAAATAATCAAAAGAGTGCGACTTTGTATTCAACAGGAAGGGACCCATTTTGAGCATTTGATAAATTTTGTATTAAAAATGTTAAAATTCATGGTGTTCCTTTTATTTGTGACACTATGTTATTTAGCAAAAAACAATCCTTATGATGAAGCGTTTCGATCGGTATGATAAAGCTACAGGGTGATTATTTTTCTCCTGTAACGGGTTCGATTTCCGGTTCAACCATGTAATTATTTAAATATCTATGAATGCAGTTTAAATTGTTTTTAAAATTCAAATAATATCTTCTTTCAGTAAAATGTTCCATCTACAATATTCAAGGTGGGACATCCTGTATAAATGATAACTGTCAAGTATTTTTTTTTTCGAATAAGATAATAGTTATTTCGTAATAAGTACAAAAAACTGTTTGGTACACAGGCAAAAATATTCATTTTTATTGAGTGCAAGGTCGGTCTGTAATTCTGTATACCAAATAGCTTGTTGTACTTGAATCGCTTTAGCTAAGTACACTATTTTGAGTTGAATGGCCATATTAAGACAGAAAAAAATCTCACCCCTGATATGTTGTGAGATAAAAATATGATTACATAATTTCCGCAACATGCGACGGAAGACGGCTTTTTCTTCGGAATAAGAACGTATTAGGCACCCACTGAATGAGTTTTATCGAAATAAATCCAAAACTAAAAGGAATTTCATAAAAGGCCTGCATATTTTTTTTTGTCATCTTGTATTAATACAATTAATTATCTTTCTTTCTTCTTCATTAGCATAATTAATTAATTAATTGATCGAAAATGCGTGGAAAGAGGTAATTTCGTAATGTGTTTCATATTGAGAATTTTTTATTATTTAATGTTTCTGTTCCACAAAAAGTTTAGAAATATCATGTAGTTACTCATATTATTTTAATTTTATAAGTACCTATATATAAATCCTACCAGTGTCATGAAAAATCTTAATTTACAATTGGCAATTTTTCTTTTAGCCCGCTCTTAACTCCACATTGCTTCGCTCGCTGACTAAACGATATTTTATTGTTTTCTAGGTTTTCGACTACGATTCAAACACGTGGATCCACGCCGACCCGTGCGAGGCCAAACTCAACGCGCCCCTGTTGTACTCTCACGGCTGGGGCAAGAAACTGTCTTACGTCATCGCGGTGTCTCGAGACGACGTACAAGACGTCACTTGGAGGTATACCATGGACCACAAAGAGGTAAGCCATTGGTCTTTTCAGGGTTCCGTAGTCAAGAAGGAACCCTTATAGTTTTGCCATGTCCGTATGTCTGTCCGCGGCTTACCTCAGAAACTCTTAGTAGTAGAAAGGTGTTATTTGCCATGGGTATACATATTAATCACGCAAACAACGTGGTAAAACAAACGTATTGAGACACGAAGCAACAAAATACGATATACGATACGATCGATTTTATTGATTCGTGTCTCAATATGACACTTTATAAAAGGTGTTAGAAAATTCTAGACACACCGAGGGTCCTTATTGAGCCGTTATTCATAATTCCTTCTCAGTCACGAGATAATATTTGTTTAATGGAGTGGCGCTAGTGTATCGTTGTACGCCCTCTTAAAAGAACTACTTACAGAAATAAACATTATTTAATTTCATCAACATCATTTCATTTAATTTCAGAATAAAGAATATTCTATTCTATTATTGTAGGTGCTGAAACGACGTACGGAGTGCACGGAACAGGAGTTGATTGAGTGTATCCTGACGCTGCGCGAACATCGACAGAGGCAGGTGTCGGAGCCGCGGAGGCGGTACCTGGCCAAGAGAACCCTGCAGGAACTGGCTGGCCTCATGATCGAGAAGTATGATTCACTAAGTCACGTGTGTCAGTGTTAACAACCCAACAGCACCCTTATTGTGATGGGAATAAAGTCCCCTTTGGTTTTGTCCGACTTGTCAGTGTTAACAACCCAGCAGCACCCTTATTGTGATGGGAATAAAGTCCCCTTTGGTTTTGTCCGACTGGTCCGTGTTAACAACCCAGCAGCACCCTTATTGTGATGGGAATAAAGTCCCGTTTGGTTTTGTCCGACTTGTCAGTGTTAACAACCCAACAGCAACCTTATAGGGATGGGAATAAAGTTCCCTTTGGTTTCGACAGACTTGTCAATGTTAGCAACCCAACAGCAACTTTATTGTGATGGGATTAAAGATCACTTTGGTTTTGACAGTGATGCAAAGTCAGAGGTAAAATAAATGTGAAAGGACTAGCTATCGTTCCCGTACTTTCAATCTGCCAAGCCTTTTCCCAATTATGTTGGGAACGGCTTCCAGTCTAACCGGATGCAGCTGAATACCAGTACTTTACATGGAGCGAATGCCTATCTGACCTCCACAACCCAGTAACTGGGTAATACGATACCCCTTGGTATGACTGGTTGTCAGACTTTTTGGGCTTCTGACGACCCGTAACAACTGTCAAAGATCTACAAATGACAGCCGGGACCAACGGCTTAACGTGCTTTCCGAGGCACGAAGGAATCTTGGTATGAAAAGATGGTCACCCATCCACGGACCAACCGCGGCAAGCATAGCTTAACCTCAACGATCGACCCGTGCGGCAGTTATTATTTAGCCACAAGCTAAGCTAGCAACTGCCCATGTTTATGTGAAATCTTTCACATCACAATCAATGTTTAAATGAAGGTCGTCTGAAGCCCGTCTTACACCAGTTGTCAGACTTTCGGGCTTCAGACGACCAGTAACGACTGTCAAAGATCCAAGAATGACAGCCAGGACCAACGGCTCAACGTGCGCCACCGTGTGGTACTTTAAAGAATATAATTATATTATACAGAAACAAATCATGTAATTTGTTAATTACCGAATCATCATGCAATGTTGGTTATTATATTCATTCATTGCGTTCCATGTTCTTATCGTGTCGATGGTACTTTTTTTAAATATGTTTGAGCCCAGTGTAGGTGGCATGTGTTTCTACCTAGCTGTTGCACCTGAGCCACAGCAGCGAAACCGATGACTATTAGACCGTTAGCTTATTAAATGTAGTTTTGAACGAAAATATTCAATGTACACACGGCTACACATCAAGCTTTACATTTCCAGTATACGCTGACCTCTCATTGTACGGAACCCCTACACAATGCGAGATCAGCTAATATTGGAAATGTATAGCTTGATGTGTAGCCGTGTGTAGCTCCGCCACTAGGTCAGAAATGGAATTTAATGTCGGTTGATATCCAGCGGGGCCATCCGTTATTCTATTGCTTAGAGAATTGAAAATTTTGTACTTTCAAATTATTCATTTATTTTCAAAAAACGAAAAAAAAATCTATGTAGCCCTTTTTATTCCTAATATTTATAACAATCCATGTGTTGAGTTTCATATTTCATATATAAAAAATATAGCAATATCAATTCCAGATATCAAAAAATCAATCAAGATTTTATTGATAGCTGTAAATAATCTTGTAAATGGCCAACATCATTGAAATAACCTATCACAGGCGTATTGTTTATTTCAATTATGTTGAAACCATTTACAAGATGAATAAACCATCGAACCATCGTGAAGCGATTTATGGCTTTTCTAGTATTCAAACCTCAATTGGTCCAATAGAGGTTTTTGATCCTTATAAGAAAGATGATCGATTGGCATAAAAAAAAGTTTTTGTGAAAATTGCTTATTATCCTGCTGACTGTACATTTTTTTCAAAATCTGTGAATGCAGATCAAAATTTCTCAAAAAGATAAGGATAGTTTCCTAAGACCATTTTCGCGTAGCTGCAACGGATAAGGTACTTCCCCTTACTGCCCCGCTGCTGAAAGTTTCCACCCTGTATAGGTTAGTATTGTTAGTTTTAAAAATTACTTATATATCAGACCTATGACTGTCCCCACCCAGTGTCCCTGAAAGGGACAGTCCGTTCTGGCAGCGATCATTTTCAGAATGCTGTTGTCACTACCATGCAGGCGCTGTAACGAGGAGGCCGCTTTCTTTCGCATGATGGCATGGAAACCATCTGTGCGAGCCTCCGCGAACATTCCAGAAGAGCTACAACGCCATGGCAGTCCCAACAGCATCCTAAAAGCATTATTATACTGCACACGCAGTAATAGCGCTCTCTGTTGAAACTCCAGCTTTGAACCCGAACTGGGCATCGTGCAGCTCAACCTGTGCAGTGAGGCGACTATTCAGCACACTGTCAAGTACCTTGGCTGCTGTGGTAGCGAGTGAGATGGGCCGATAGTTACTAATGTCAGACATATCACCGGTCTTATTTTTAACTATCGGAACGACTATGGTCCGCATTAGCTCCGGCAAATACGAGTGACCTATGCACAGACTGAAAAAACTAGACAGTACTCGCGGCAAATGGACCCCTGCAAATTTATAATGCTCAATACTGAGCCCATCGTGACCAGGAGATTTTCCACGCTGCATTTTTCTAATAATTTTAGCCACATTCTTCGCAGGTATCTTTACATTCTGCCCCGTCACAACGGGCTCACCACCGCTCACCTCACCAGTCGTGGGTCCAAAAGGCGACCGTACAGTAAAGTGCTCTCTAAATGCCTCGGCAATGTCATTGTGGTCAGCAGAACCATCGACACTCATCGGGAAGCTAGGTCCAACGTTAATTTTGTTAGTATTTTTCCAAAAACTTTTAAAGTCCTTAGAGGAGTGGTCTGATGCAAGGATGTCCATTTTAATTTGCTCTCCACTGTCCTGACACCATTTTAGTTTAGCTTTAAAATGTTTCCTCGCCTCCGATGATATCTCATGAAAGATTCGACCATTAGCTGGTCGCCCAGCTAAATTCCACAATTGAAACCTAAGCCGCGCCTCCCGATGAGGGCCCGCAACGTGCTTATTCCACCCAAGGACATAACCTCCCTTCCTGCGACACTTTTTTCTATATGTTTGAATGGCTGCTCGTGATAACGTACCAGTAAGGAGACGTTCACGAAATGTATGGGGCTTGGTACTAAAATAATTGAAAATTTAAACAGCCTTCTGACCTTTATAGGCTGAAAGAGGGTAATTATTTTGACGTCTTTGGGCATTTAATTTTTTTTTACAGCCGCCCGTTTTTTTTTAAACAAGTGTTGAAAAATAAGGCAGCCCTGTGGCAAATGACGTGACAATGACAACGTCAGTCAGCAGGTCTCGGCTTGACATTTACAGCGGATATTTAGTCCGAGTTTACAGCTTTGACTTTTTTCGATACGTTTTGTTATTGCATTGTCATGATAATCAATATTTTTTGTCTTAATTTCATGGATCTGCAGCTAAAATTATAATAATATCTCAAAGTATTTAAAAGAAACGGAAACATTAGCCACATAAAATAATTATATTACATAGAAATGAATAAATAAAGACTATGTGCGTTTTGTTTGTATTGAAACATTTTTCACTTTTTCACAAAAACGGGCGCCTGAAAAAATCTGATTTAACTATAATCGAGTAGCATAATAAATAAGCTTTCTAATAAGGTACATCACATTAGCGTTTAAAAATCGTCTGAATATTATACCAATTTTGACCTCTCCTTTGCACATATAATTTATCAAGAGCTGAGTGATGTTCCTTGTTAGTACAAAAATCATCACAGTATTTACTCAACTCTTGCGGAAAATCTATCAACCGTAGTTCAGAATGACAAATGTCGTGGTAACGATCAATTTGACGATCAGTTAAGCTACGTTTGTCGCGGTCGGTTTGTGGATGGGTGACCGCATTCGTTACATATCGAGACCCCTCCGTGCCTCGGAAAGCCCGTTAAGGTAGACCCGCAGTGTTAGCCTCCGAAATTCAAATTTTCCTACGTTTATTGCAATTTGCAGGTCAGTGTCAGGTTGTATCTTGATGAAAATAATATCATTCGCGACCATAACAAACATGTATTTACAGAATTATAATCATTAAAATTATTAATAAGTCTCTCTTAGTTAGATTTGTTCCATAAGAACAAATCTCTTATGGAACAGTTCTGCGGAGCCACCTTAGCCGTTGGTTTCGGTATCATTCGTAGACCATTGACAGTCGTTACGGATAGTCAGAAGCCCAAAAAGTCTGGCAACCAGTCTTACCAACCTCCACAACCTACAACTTACAGTCGCTCCATACTGGTATTCAGCTGCATCTGGTTAAACTGGTAGCCGACCCCGACATAGTTGGACAAAAGAAAAGAAAAATAAGGAAAAAAGAAAGACAATACATTTATTTAATACAGACTAAAAAGCACGCAAGCAATAGCCAAGGCTGATTTTTTTTTTTGTAAACTGACTCGCAACTAACACGATATTATGAATGCAGGAAACCAACAGACTATGAAACCCACGGCCGGATTTCCGGGTCTGAGCAATGGCGTGCTGAACGCGGGGAAATGGGCAACCAGATGTCCAGAACTTTCGAGTTTAAGAAACTCGGCCACTACTCTCTCTGTTACTTCATAACCACGGACTTGTACCGCGTCCAACACCAGAATGAGGAACTGGAATCCATAGCCACCTGGTCCGCAGGAGTGTACCATGCAGAGAATGTCTTCAGAAAAGTTGAACATGATTGGAAGCAAGTTTATCTAGCTAGAAAAGGTATAGTCTGTTTGTTTCCTTCCAATTAACTTTTTACAAGAAAAAAAATAATGTGCGCAATAAGCTCCCGTAAACTGCTGTATTTTGTTGAATGATTTATCAACAGCCGCAGTAGCTTACGCGGGCTTGACGATTTATCACAATAATCTTGCTATAATTTTCATTCGAAAAACTAGCCCTTGTTGAGGCATACATGGCAGCGTACTGACTAATGAAGATTTATTTTTCCTTCGTTCGTGTTCGGCAGATTCTGGTTAGGGCAGATTCTGTTTAAGGCAGATTATTGTTAGGGCAGATTCTTGTTGCGGCAGATATCAGACAGTCATGCACAAAAGCCAGGGTAGTGTAATAAATAAATTGGAATGTGTGTGTTTATGGGTCGGTTGTGAAAGTAAATCGCTTTTTTTTTAAAGCAGCAAAACAGCAGAAGGCTATAAAATTACTCGTCTTTACACCATGCTCCCACTATTGCAACCGAATATAATACCTGAGGGTTATTTAGCCACTCGAGAGGAAGCTACTGATTGCAAGGCGTTTTCTGACTTTGACCATTATTTTTCAATGCAGTGGTTAAACAAAATAAGTAGTGGGACGTTCAGCTGCTATCGCGAAAACATTCGGAAGACCAACGCCATCGAAGGTGGGCATCGGAGAATGAATGCTCGATTCCCCAGGAATCCGACTATTTTTTATTTTATTCAACTTCCGAAAAAAGAAGCCATGTTTCAAGATAGGAAAATAGAGCAAACGAAGTCTTTACCAAAATCTATCTCCGGTCAAGGGCGACAAAAGAACCTTATTGAAAAACATTACGAATAAATAAAATTTTAACAAGCCTCGAAGAAAACGAAATTACAGTCAAAGATTGCCGGGATAATTTAGCTGATAAAAAATATATAAAAAAATAAAAAGTGATAATTCACTATCGTATGTACGCAATAACTTCCTGTAACGAAAAAAGTTAAGTTATTTAAAATAAATAGGTACATTATAATATTGAGATTTCTTTTATTTTTTTGTTTTACGTAATGAATGTACTTCTGTCGAAACACTGTGGGTGGCACTTAAGAGTGTATCTCGTTTTAAATACCTTGGGCACATATTGGATTTTTGACTGAAAACATGTTTGATGATGACGATATTGAGAGATAGCGAAGGGCGTTGGCGGTTCGATGTAATATGCTGGCCCGCAGGTTTGCTAGGTGTACTAAAGACGTGAAAATTACATTGTTTAAGGCATACTGCCAGACGTTTTACACCTGCAGCGTGTGGGTCAGGTATACGCAGAGAGCCTACAGCGCCCTCCGCGTTCAGTACAATAATGCTTTTCGGGTGTTGCTGGGGCTCCCGCGGTTCTGTAGTGCGTCGGGCATGTTTGCCGAAGCAGGCATAGATAGTTTTGAACCTATCATGCGCAAAAGAACGGCATCGCTAATGCGTAGGATACGTGGAAGCTCCAATAGCATCCTTAAGGTTATTGTGGAGAGGCCAGACTGCCCTTTTCTGATGCACTGATCCCGTAAACATAGCTGCGGGCCTGGGGGTCTACTCCCTAAGCACGAAGTCCGTTGTGTCGGCCTTCGTTACGGGCGCTTCCTACTCCTTATCACCTTCGGACGGATGATTCGTTCCGGGCCCGAACGAAGAATGAATGACAACACGATTTGACAGTTGTCCCTACTCCCGATGCGTTTTTGCCCGTCCGAAAAGTTCAACTTGACACTTGTTTTGACGGCTCGTTATGTCAGTTGATACGACATCAAAAAAACAAAATAGGCAAAGGTATCAACAGGATAATGCCAGTTTCGGAACAAAAATGGCAATAATAATTCAATTCTATATTTAGACATAATAAAAAGTATATAGTTAAAAATGCGGTCGTTTCTAACGACAAAAATATTAATGAAAACCACAAAATAAGTAAACCGGTAATCGACCGGTAAAATTGCGCAACTCTATAGTCATGCGTCATTCGTTCACGAAGATTGTCTATGATTCCGTTGGAAACTGATGAATCCGAAATCATTAGGGAGTATGGTTCACTGCGACGTATCGGACTACTGTCGGACGGGCCCGTTGCTTCGTTAACGGACTTAGGGAGTAGACCCCCAGGTGCTGAAGAAAGATATTTGAATTGATATTGTTATAGAAGTTAAGTTTGGTCATGTTTTAGATAATATTAATTTAATTTGTTTTTTATTTATATTTAATTTGATTTTGATTTATATTTAATTTGATTTTTATTTATATTTAATTTGATTTTGATTTATATTTAATTTGTTTTTGATTTATATTTAATTTAATTTTGATTTGATTTTGTTTTGATTGTAATTTAAATTAATTTTTGTTTTAGTTCTAATGTGATATTGACTTTAGTTTTGATTTGGATTTTGATTTTAATTTTGTTTTTTATTGTAATTTATATTTTGTTGTGGAATTTGACTTTAATTTTGATTTTGATATTGACTTTTTGATTAATTTTGGAATTTTGTTTGGATTAAAATAATAATTGGTTTTTTTATTTCAATGCTACTAACATATTTTTCTAAGTTCTGATACTAATACAATATGGATGTTTTCCGAAATAAATATTTGAATTGAATTGTAACAAGAATCTGCCCTAACAGTAATCTGCCTTAAACAGAATCTGCCCTAACCAGAATCTGCCGTAACACGAACGAAGGTTATTTTTCACTAGCAACCCGCCCCGACTTCGCCCAGGTTGCAGAGCATATATTCCTACATTTTTTTTTCTATCGCATTTTCATAACCGCCTGTTGCGCCGAGCATGTGGATTAGATTAAATGTAACTGATGTCCATCGTACTTTGAGTATTTTACGTCGTCATATTTCAGCCATTACACAAAACCTTAATGAATCACACTCATAAACCTTCCTCATGAATCACTCCGTCCATTGGTGAAAACCGTAAAAATATCCGTTCGGTAGTTTTTGAGACAGACAGACGCGGCGGGTGGACTTTATTTTATAATATGAAGTGATTATGTTATTTTGATCGGTAGAGGGTTCGTCGGTGGGCAGCGTGTCGTGGCGCGTGTGCGCAGGCGCAGGCCTGCAGTTGTCAGAGCTACAGCTGCGCATAAGCTCGCAGCTGTACGACACGGGCAAGCTCTCCTGTAGCCTGCAGTATGACGACCAGCCGCCCGTAGCCGCAGACTTCGACGCAGAAGCCTTGCGTAAGTAGCCTAACTTTTATAAATAAATAAAAATTAAATGTGGTTCGTTGGTAAGCGTATCACTTGAGAACGTCGGCGCGGCGGCACGTACGTCGTTGCCGACGGAACGGAATGTTGCCATTGTAAATATTACATAAAAATGTAGAATTAATTAAGTAGTTTGTATTTATTGTGTTTTTATTTCTTATTTATAATCTCACTGTATGCTGCACCGGTCGACGTCATCACGTCAACGCCGGCTGTCGCTGAAAACAGCGCTGGGGCTCTGTCTCGCATAGGGTCGCAGCATTATGCTGAGCGATGGCCGTATTACGTGGATGCGACGCATATTTTCCCCCAACTTGTTCTTTTTTGTATTTGTGTTCTTTCTTTGCCATGTTTCTTTAGAACTGCTGGTCAGATTTGCTAAAAATAAATCAAAACTTATTCTAGAGGGCGCTACTCTGCCATAAAGAACAGAACAACAACTGTCGGGTCAGGTAGCCTCAAATAAATTCTAAATATGAATTTTGTAATGATCGAGCAATTCCGAATCGACCGCAAGTTTTCCAAAACTAATTGGTCCAGCCATCTCGAGTGAGGCGCTTACTCACAAACAGCATTTAATTTGTCAGTTGTTCTCTGCATTTTGACGATTTATGCGAACGTAAATGTAGGGAACAGATTATTTCGCGATTTCAGGTTCGGTCCCATAATAAAATTTGTTCATAATGGTGAGTCATATGATATAATTCAAACTCAAAAACTCAAACGGCCTTATTACAAAAAAAGGTTTATCTTTACAGCCAGGTTTAAACAATCGTGTCATTTTTTAATTTCGAACCTGATTCCATCTGAGAAAAGTTCTTAATACAAAAACTGATTTTAAACCCGAGTCTAAGTTGTCAACTTTGTATTAAGAACTTAACTCAGGCGAAATAACGTTCGAAGTTAAAAATTTACACGATGGTTTAAACCTGGGTCTAAAGATAAACGTTTTGTAATAAGGCCCAAATCGTCTTATTACAAAACAAGGTTTATCTTATGACCCAGGTTTAAATCATAGAGCCATTATTGAATTTTGAACTATATTCCGTATATGGTAAAGTTCCTAATACAAATCTGAGAACTTAGTATCGAACTAAGTTTTCAGGTTTGTACAAAGAACGGTATTTCAATCACAGTTACGTTCTTATTACAAAAACTGCCTCCATTGTTTAAGCCATGTCAAAATATAAATCTTGTTTTGTAATAAGACGGAAAGCATTTGTTTCACACACACTTTGAGTAGGGTATTTGACTGCTATCAAAAACATATATAAATTAATGCTTATTTTTAAAGGAGTTACAAAAAAGACGATTTGCGAAAAAATAGATAAAATAGGTGTAAAAATGGAAAGTTCACGCTTTTGAAATTATTCTAATATCCTTGTCACGCAAAACGATCATTGTATTGAATGGCGCGAAGTTACTATGGCGATCCTGTGCTGTCAGTATGTACGTCAGATCGCAGCAGTGCTGTCTCTGTCTACTATAGACTTTAAAACGCTTATAACTTCGGCATTTTTTGAGATATTGAAACATTTATTTTTTACCATAGCTTTATTTTTTTGTTGGTTTCAAAATATCGCGCCAGTGGAGATTATTTATATATGACTCTGATGGCTCTTTTCTGCAGAATAAAATTTAACTCGATGTCTGCAGCCCGTCCCCAAAGTAAAATACCATAAGACATGATACTATGAAAGTAACTAAAATAGACTAGCGCCGTGGTATGTACACACCGCGACGCTCAATCAGTAAATTTACGGATTTTTCTGACAGTATATGCTGCTGAACTTAGCCGTCCTGCAAGAGATGTTAAATGAGGAACCCATTGTAGCCTAGAGTCGAGCGTGATCCTCAGGAAAATTCAGATTTATCGACGAATTCTAGTTTCTCTTGATTCAATACTATCTCATAATCACTACTTTTTACATTTTTGTTTTAATGAAAATCTTATGTACCTACTTAGTTTTTTTTTTCCATTAAATACTAAATTATTGACAGTGAACCAATTTTGGGCATGCATGCAGTAGGGCTTTATTTATGTCGTCAAAATTATAAAGCACGTCTATCTACCTGTAAAATTAAGCAAGTATCGTCAGCAAATAACACCATTTTGTGGTTGATTTTTTAATAAATAGTGTAGATCGGACTCAATATCGAGCCTTGTGGAACACCCATTTTTAATTATAATCCGGGTGAACTAATACCATTTATATGAATTTGCTTATCTTTTTCTTGTTGTTTATCATTTAAATAAGATTTTACTAAACTGAGCGCAAGTTTTGCAAGTCCATAGTGCTCAAGTTTCAAGAGTAAGGTTTCGTGATCGACGCAATCAAATGCCTTGGAGAGGTTACAAAAGATTCCTATGGCGTCTTAGGCCTCTTCCCACGCGTTAAAAATTTGTCTTAATAAGGTTACACGGGCATAGGTCGTACAACGTTCGTTGGTGAAACCATACTGATGCCTAATGACGCCTTAAGAGGTTTTCAGTTATTGCAATAACACCTTGTATAGTAATAATGATGCCTCGTTGGTCTAGTGATTGCAAGTACTACTGTCGAGCATAAGGTCATGGGCTCGATTCCCAGGTCGGATAAAGTTTATTGGGTTTTTCCAGCAGGAATTCTCAGCAGCCTAGAGTCATAATTTCTGCCTGGTTGATGACAATAGGCTCGCTCCCATTACACGGGACTTAAACATAATTGGCGAAATGTGTCCTCTGCCTAACCTTTCGGGGATGGCAGGCGTGATGTTATGTATGTATTTATATGACGGAATTGTTAATTCTCCAGAGAGCGGCGTGACCCTGGAGCGAGCGTGTAGTTCCATCGTGCTGCGCGTGGAGCTGTCGGGAGGCCGCGGAGACGTGGCGTGGCAGCACGCGCAGCTGTGCCGCGCGCCGCTCGGCCGCGCCCGGCCCGCGCCCGGCCTCACGCTCACGGCGCGCGTCACTCTGCTAACATGACACCACCATCCAAATCAACAATGGAACTCTGCCATATGATCCAGGCTTACTACGGAAAAGGAGGACTGACACTGTTCAACAAATTCTACGCACTAAAACCATGTTTGCTTGTAGGCAGTTTAATAAGCGGTCTGCTCAACTATACAACAAAATAAATAAAAACATTTACATCTACACAAAAAAAAACTTATAAATGCAAACAAATTATAACCAATTGGATTAAGACACTTCCATATCATGACACGGAGGCACTGTGGAGCGCTTAAAGTAACAGATACGCTCACTCATACACTCACTTACACTCTCACTCACACACACACTCACCTACACTCTCACTCACACACACACTAACTTACACTCTCACATACAGACACACTACGCTTGGGTATTCACACTAGAATCATACCCTCACTAACATACCTACTTTAATTTAATTTTTGCTGTACGGTGGAAGAGCGGAGTCTCCTGACAATAGGCATTGTTTGCTTAAAATGAGGCTCCAAACACTATTCAATATGTCAACTGAAGCATATAATAAAAGCTTTTTTTTTTAATATTATCAATACCAGCCTTTTATTGTACTTTTAGCCTTTTGTTGCAGGGAAAAGCCTCATACGGACAACGCACAATCATTGATCACAACTCTCGCTTAAGACGAAACCTACATGGGCACTTATATAACGTCAGAAGCTAACACTCTTCCAATTGGTCGTTTTCTATGGAGAAGAAGGGCAAGAAACTACGATTATTCTTTTATAAATAATTGGCTTTTAAAATATTTCCAAATTCCAGTGTTTATAGGTATGGGAGGACAGTAGGACTGTCGACAAGTAACATCCGCCTAGGCTTTTAATAAGGAATATAATTTTCGAGGCGACTTACAACTTAAAGGGCAACTAATTATTTGCTGCAAAAAAAAATAACATGGCAGCGATTAAATATTATTTCTTAATCGCTGCAAAGTCATCTACTGTTATTGAATCATTTGGGTTAGGTTAGGTTAGAACAGTAACCATTAACAAGCGAAGGCGAGCGAGCGAAGCGAGCGTGCCGCGGCAGCGGCCGCCGATCGCCAGATCCCCTCTATTGTTGGTAAATTCAGTTACCAAAACAAAAATTCGATGCCAGTTTAAATTAAAATAAAGCTAAAAACTGATATATTAATATGCTACCTATTACTTATTACGATACTCCTTATTAGCTGCCAACCCATTATATATGGTACCCACTCTAATTTTTTTTTAAACCTATATTCATTTTACTTAGTTGCCGCATAAAATACATACCTTATATAACACCACTGAATTACGTTACTACCCGTATATTTAATTATTTAGTTACACGTAACGCGTCCAATTAGAGATGTGTCCCTCACTCATGAGGTGCCTCGTTTGAGGAACTCGTGATCGCACATTGAAAGAGTTACTCGAATTTTAACATTGAAGCACCTCACCACACCTCACTCCCTCATTCGTTCACGCGTCCTCAAAATATGACATTGACAATATGAAATCGTGGCGAGGGGCGAGGCGAGCGAGTTCGAGAATCGCGAGTACTCACGAGTCGCGAGTGAGTATTGAGTGAGCCCAGTGAGCGAATGATGAAAGATGAACCGACTTACAAATTGTTTAGTTGTTTACAGAATTAGAGAATGAGTGAGGTGACTGAGGTGAGGTCTGGTCTCGAAATTTTTACAACACAATAACACAGTAAAAAATAATATTACGATTTTGGTATGTACGTAATGAAATAATTTAGGTAATGATTATTGTGTCATGTGTGTGTGTGGAGAGTGGGATAAACAAGCAAATAAAGCAAGCAAGCGAAAAAATACGAACACGAAATAAACAAAAGTTTACGTAATTGTTGGAACAAAATCTCAACAATTCACTTCACGTGTACCTGCAAGGTTAAAATTAGGTAAACTATTAAAATTATTAGTCAAAACGAATTTTGAAGCAAATATTCTTATTTCAGATAATTATGGTTAATTATTATGAACTCTAAAAGCATTCGCATTAGATTGGTAATCACGTGATAATGATTCCTTTATTTTGGCGGTCTAAAATTCATGAGCGAAAGAAAATGATATGTGTGAAAGATGAGGGAGATGTAAATAATGGGACGGAGAGTCGTGATTACTCGAGAGTTGTCGTCGTGCCCGCCCGCCTCGTTCCCTCAGACGTTCGGCAGTAATCGGCAGAGTTCGGCTCAGGCGCACGAGGCGTGAGGTGAATACCGTTGCACGAATCCTCACCTCAAATGAGGGGTACCTCGTGAGGACCTCACGAGGAAAAATGAGGCACTCCCTCAACCTCAAATAAAATTGATGAGTTACCCATTACTACGTCCAATAGGTGTGCTGCTCACAAAAAATAAAAATAATTATCGGACCTAACCAAATGCGCGTAACGAAACCATAGCGCGATCTAAATCGACGCCAACGCCATCTATCGAGCTTTAGGAAAAACCATTTTATTTAATTGATCGCGCTATGATTCCGTATCCCGCTCAGACAAGGCTAGTTGACAGTTTTTGAGAAATTAATTAGTAATGTTCTTAAAAAAATATTTCAGCAATAATTAACATGAACAGACCGTCAGCCGTTCTGCGCCTTCACGCTCACAGCTCGCGTCACACTGTGCACATCACACAACCATCATCCTATAATACCAGCCTAGTATTGTCACACTGGAGAGGACCTTGCAAATGCCCAGACAACCAGTCTTGCCAAGAGATAAAGTGTTACCCAGTAACTGCGTTGTGGAGGTCAGATATGCAGTCGCTCCATGTAAAACACTAGTATTCAGCTGCGTTTGGCTAAACTGGAAGCCCAGTTACTGGGTAACACGATATCCCTAGATAAGACTGATTGTCAGACTTTCAAGCTTCTGACTTCCCGTAATGACTGTCATAGGTTCATGAACGATAGCCGGGACCAACAGCTTAACGTGCTTTCCGAGGCACTGCGCGTATAATAATAAAATCATTTCTAATAATTATTGTTAAGAATGATTTTCTTACTTTGTATCTCTCTTTTCTTAGGATTAAATTAAATCTTCACTTCAGATGTCGCTACTATTGCCCGGCTAAGAATTTGATACCTATAAATCCATATTTTTTTGTAAACAACCTACTTCTTTCACGAATAATTAATTAATATGAACCTTTGCGCAGCTGGTGACTGCAAAAATATTGAGACACATGTATTTACCAAAGATGTTAAAAGACGAAAACTGGGAGAAAGCTCTCCGAAAAAATATTGGAAACTCAATATTTTGTGATGTGTGGATGACGTGGGGATTAAAATGTTTGTTTTGCATGATTGCATGTGCACCTATGCACCTATGTAAAAATTATGCCAATAAATTTTATAGTTTTGGCATTGCTCATCAAGGGCCTTCAATTCGATATCCATATTGATAAGATTTTTTTTTTCACATCCGAAAATGGAGCCGTACTGCCGCCATATTGATTTTTCCAAAAATATTATTTTTTTGTAGCATATGTCACTCGGGATGATAAAAGGATTCTAACGATACACCTGTTGTGCATGTTATGTTTAGTATCCAGATAAATGTTAAGCAATTTAGTTTATACTGAATATGATAAATTGTTTAATAAAGGTTCACAATAACTTGGTTACAATTATTACCTACAGTAAATTAGGACGTGGCAAGACGAAGGTATTTAAGCGACTGGCGTTCCTTAACCATATCTAAAATGCAGTTCAGCAAATCGCATCGCTAGCGTCGCTACATCACACCCCCCTTTCTCCAAACATTTTACACAAATCACAAAGTTTTTTTAAACACACTGGGTTTGCAATGGTGCGTACAACACTATACAATACAATGTGCTTACACACTACTATATCTACTACATTGCTGTCTCTCCATAATTTAGAGCCGTCTTTAATAAAATTATGAGTCAAATGTTTAAGGGTAGCTGTCATAACTCTGCTCTGCAATAATTAATAACACCACTAGGGCTGGCAGTTTCCGTTATGACAGCGCCAGTACAATAAATACAAATAATCACAAAACAATCTTACATTCTTAATACAGGATACCACAGCTAATGTACATAGTCCTCGCTAACAAATACATTGTTCGCTTATTACGTCAGCGAGCGTACTGTCTGAATAACACACAATATAAACTGGATAATTCTTGCACAATTCACTTTTCGTACACTGTTTACACGTAAGCTGCTGCGGTTGCCGGATTACCCATATTTCCGGGCATTGCCACTGACCCAGTCAATACCCATGCCCATGCAGCCTCTTTTTATTGCGTAACATAACAAAATTCCCAATAAGTATTATGCCAAAATAGTTCAGTTTGTTTTCCAATTGTTGTCCAGCTACTACCGGCCTTGGGCTATGGAAATGTACCTATTCTCTACTTTGTGAATTACCCATGTCTATAAATCTGTATGCTCTTTACTTGAATTTGGCACTGTAATTAGTGTATTTTGCATGAATTTCTTACACTTGCGATATTCCTAAGCTACTTTTTTGCTAGTTCAGCAAAAACCGCACGGGTTTCTTGATTACTCGGCCCAAGCGCGTGGTTTTCGTCATAGGCGGTAGCGTGTTTTGCTCAACCTCCTGTTTTTGTTTCACTGTTGCTATTATTTCTTACGCTTTCTGGTATCTTATCATCATTAATCATATACGAGTATTATGCCGGTTTTAATCTGTCAATGGAAACGGTTGATTGACGATCGTCTTTTTGTATGTCAAGTCTTCCCGTGCTAATCACTAGGTATGGACCACTATACGACGGTATACACAAAACGGCAACGGCGGAACGGAATACTTGTCTTCTTGAATCTTTATGAAGGAATATTTTCACGAGCCGCTATCCGCTCGTGCCTGTGGGCGCATTTCAATAATTATATTTCTTAATTTGCTTACGAATGTCGGTAAAATGTCTTACTTGCGATTTCTCTGCCTCGTGATAAAAATCGCCCGGTAAACGCAACGTGTGTCCTAAAATCTAAAATCATTTCTGCTGAACTTACATTTTGGTCGCTTTTGTTGACTGCACGAAGTCCCAACAATACTGTAGGTAATTCGTCAATCCATGACCTATTTTCTAACGGCCTTCTCTTAATGCTGCCTTAAGGAAGCGATGTATTCTTTCCACCACTCCCCTGTAGATGTTATGCTGTGGTACGGATTTTCTTTATGCCTAACATGTTTATCAAGCTGCTGAAAATCTCGCTCTCGAACTACCTACCCTGATCACTGGTTAAAGTTTTAGGACACCCAAATCTACATATCCATCCTTCATAGATCGCCATAGTTACTGTGTCAGCAGTAAATATAAATAGATATATATAAAAATCAATTATGTACGAGAAAATGCAATACATCAATAATGGAAAAGAGCTTCTTTGGTGTTGCTCCCAAAATTTATAATAAAATACCCGATGTAATAAGAAGTATGCCATTAAAAAAATTCAAAGAGTTTTCATAAATTATTAGTTGAGAAATGTTACTATGCCCTAGATGATTACTTAAATGATAAAGCACTGTAACTACTGTACCTATTAATTATCCAATGTATTGCATGCATGTACGTCTTTTGTTTTGATATTTTTGTTTGTTTTTTATGGTGAATTTTGTTTGTCTTTATATAACTTTCACTGATATTTGTATGTCATCAATGAAAAAACATAGTGCAACATAAGATTAGTTTATAAGACCTATGTTTGACAAATAAATAATTCTGATTCAGTAATATCTGAGACTGGAATTGCCTCCGGCCAACGAGTGAATCTATCTATCACGATGACGCAATATCGATAACCTTCCTGTGTAGTCGGTAGTGGCCACTAGTGGCCCTACTAAGTCTACGTGTATGTCTTGAAATCGTTCTGTTAACGGAAATGTACCTAATTTTTTAAACTGTGTCGGTCTGTGTACCTTTACTTTCTGACATTGTAGATATACGTGATCTCTTTATTCATGCCAAAAATAACGACTTACGACTCTGGGTGTCTTATGTTATGAACTCTGTTAAAAACTGTCTTTCGGAACTGTAATGGAATGGCCTTACTTGGTTTTTTGTAATATTACAATATAATCTTTCTATTGCATAATGGTAATTGTATTTTTTTCTAACACAATGTTGCCTCGTGGGTTTGCTAACATGTGTGACATTTGAGCGTCTGTTTCATGTGCCTGCGCGATTTCGTCGTAATCGACGCTTGTATTACAAACAATAGACTCTAACCGTGATAGCGCGTCAGCAACCGCAATCTCGGTGCATGCCGGTGACGCATGGTGGAATGTCGCTCGTGAATTCGCTGATGTAGGTACAATAACTGCCGTGTACGCATGGGTGTTTCTTGACCCGTGCCTATTTTTGTAAACGCGTAGGTATGTTAAAGGCAATGGTCGGTGAAATAGTTATTTTTTTATTAGAGAGCAGTCGTTTTTTGCTGCGAGTGCTGAATTACTTTGCTCTCGTGTAACACACATAACTTTTCACTTCAGCAGCAAGAACACTTTAAGAGATAAAATAATAAACAGGAATAGATTGAAATAACTATTTATTGTGAATCAAAAACGCTTTATTTATATATGGGTATTAAAATAATATGTTTTTATTGAGGAAAAGATTCAAAATTTCAATGACGTTTCGGAAAGATTGTTCCAAATTAATATGCATTTTGGCCATCACCTTAATTCGTTACTGCTGTTTCGGCCCTAAATTAACATATTTTCTTCGCGCTTCCCATTTATGGAAGCACACTCACCTTTTTAGATAAAATTGACAAAATGATCCGACATACATTAACTTCGATTTTAAATGTGGCCATGGACGACCGAGCTTGGGCACAAGCTACTCTTCCCATTCGTATGGGAGGCCTCGGCGTCCGCAAAATTTCTAGTATTAGTTGACCGGCTTTCATATTCTTGGTCCACGGCACTGATAAATTAATCAGGAAAATCCTAGCCTCCACACTGATTCATTTTGATGTGGCGTGCTTCACCGAGGCTATCGATGCCTGGAGACTCGCTTGCCCGAACTCAGATCTACCCGATAATCCATATTCCCAGAGACGGTGGGATCAGCCGCTCTGCAGAGTAGTACAGAACAATTTATTTGACACGTCTGCTACTACGGAGCGTGCGCGCCTGCTGGCTGTAGGTAAGTGGGAGTCGGGTTTGTGGCTTCATGCACTACCGTCGTCGAACAGAGTGCCTATGTCGTCATATGGCGTCTAACATAGGCACTCTGTTCGACGACACTACTTTCCGCCTCGCTGCTTCCCTAAGACTAGGAGCTCCATGTTGTTCTCCTCATCGCTGCCCCTGTGGCGAAGTTGTCAACAGTCTCGGACACCACGGCCTGTCTTGCAGGCGAAGTGCGGGTCGCTTAGCACGGCACGCGAACATTAACGACATCATCCGACGAGCTCTTGTCACCGTCAGCGTTCCAGCTGTAATATAACCCAATGGCTTGTCACGTGACGATGGCAAGAGACCGGACATGTCTTTATTTCCATGGAAGGTGGGTAGGCCTTTAGTATGGGATGCAACGTGTGTCGATATCATCTTCCTGGCTCGGCGTGCTGTGCTGGCGCTGCTGCTGCGGAGAACCTCAAGCGGCGTAAGTATAATTATATATTTTCGAGCCGTTTGGGGTTGAAACCCTCGGGCCGTATTTTTAATGAAATCTCGAAACGGCTGGTTGACACTTCCCGTGACCCAAGGGCTGGCTTTTACCTTGGCCAGAGGCTAAGCTTTTCCTTACAACGTGGCAATGCCGCCAGTCTCTTGGGTACATTACCAGTCGACAGTGATGTGGATGAATTTTTCGACGCCATATTTTAGTTTGTGAATAGTTTTAGTTAGGATATAATTTTGTTATTTTTATTAATTAATTAGGTTTAAGTTGTTAATTATGTACATATTATTTTAATACCCTAATTAAATAGTTAATCGCCACTCCATCAATGATATTTAAAAAAATATAGTAGTTGAAAGACACATTTTTAGAAAGTTTTATTTATCGAGTATTTTATATCTCACTAATAAGTAAATATATTTTTTAATGCATTTTGGGATATACCAATTGAAAATAGTCTAAAAAATATACTGGCACCGTAAATATGTAAAAAGCTTTCCATTTGAAAAAGTTATGACATGTTTTATGGGAAACTCCCTAAAATACGAACATTATTTTGTGATTTCCCACAAAATGCAAATTTTGTTAGGTCTGGTTTAGTATTTAGATAGGATATACTCACCATAATTGATTAGGTAAACATGGTACCTACACTAAATACTTAGGCATTTTAAATAAAAGTAAATTTGTGTATGTTAATAATTGTATCTAATCAGTATTAGCTTCTTAAAGTCAAAGTTGTGTAATAAATTCTTTCCTCTTTGTCGAAAGTATTGGACTTGATTAAGGCTTCTTCTATTTTTGCCTGAAGTTTGAAGAACTTTCTTTGTTGCAAAGTTGACTCTTTTGAGCGTGATCTAAACTGTTGCTCGTCTGAATGTAATATACGTTGGAGATCATCGATAATGATCTGTAGGCTTACTCTTGAAATCAATCCCAATCTCGATCCTATCCCAATCCGATCCAGTTTCAATCCCAATCTTCAGAAAATTGGCACTCTTGAACGAAATCGAGATTGAGATTGGAATCGACTGCAAGTTCGAATAAACTGATTCAC
This sequence comes from Tiliacea citrago, assembly GCA_963921375.1. Taxonomy (NCBI): domain Eukaryota; kingdom Metazoa; phylum Arthropoda; class Insecta; order Lepidoptera; family Noctuidae; genus Tiliacea; species Tiliacea citrago. The sequence goes on from OY992799.1 coordinate 5,719,876, forward strand.
CTGGGGTGGCCATACACATCAAAACGTTAATTACCAAATTTATAAATATTGAATAACTCGTTAAATCTATTAATAATTCTGTTCTGATATTTATTTTAACATAAATAATCATTTAAGTGTTCTTTGCTTGCATTTATATGTATTATAATACTACATTTTTAGGCAGCATAGGCTCATTGTGTACGTCATTGCCAAAGTTACATTAAAAAAAAAACTTCTCGCGCGTTTGTCAGCCACTTAGAATCTTTTAAGTTCTTATTTGAATAAAAAGTGTGAATTATTACTGTTGCGATAAACAAAAGTTTCAAAGCGATGTTATCTAAATGTTTTCAAGTATTTAGTTTGGAATGTATTAAAGTATGTTTCTATGCACAAGTTCAAGTTAGTTTTACTTTACGACAAGTATTCAACCGAGGAAGACGAAAATATTAAGGTAAAGCCACAATTTATTCTATTATTTATATTGTAATTCCTTTAAATCTTAATATTAAACACTTTTGCTCCATACAAACATGTATTGTTCTTACAGGATGACTAGGCCAACACACCAACAGCTGGAGACTCTGGTAGATTTCCTTGTACAGAACCCAGGAATTGCCAAGGGGTTATTGCGCACTGCTCATGCTAAGCAGGAGACAAAGAGAAAGTGGGACGACATAGCAGTATCCTTAAATGCACTAGGCGGTGCACAGAAAGATTGTAAAGGCTGGGCTAAGGTACTGTCTACACACTAATAATCATTTTTTTTTTCACTTAATTAATTAAAAAATTAGTACAGTAGTTACAATAATTAGTACATTTATTTGCTTTTCAGTATTGGGCTGACAAAAAGCATACGCTGAAGAAGACATGTAGCGAGCATGCACAGTCGTTGAGGCGTACAGGTGGTGGGTCTGCGGATAATTTACCTGTTTTAACACCCATGGACCAACGCCTGTTAGCAGTGATGGGGGGCCTACAATTTGCTGCAGGAGACAGCCATGTTGCTGCCAGCCCGTTTCCCTCCACAGTAAGTTAGTTTACTTGTAGATAAATTTTAAGACATAATTGTGAACTTGATAAAAGTTAACATCTTCATAATGAAGTACGTATTCTATAATTGCAGAGCCAAAGCCAGAATGAAGTCCAAGTGGAAATGATCATTCCCACTGAGGATTTTAATATGGATGGAAACGAATTGGAGTCTCATGCTTCTCCGGACCAAAATGTAGAGACTGTGAGAGGTAATAATCTTTCAAACTATGTATGGCAATTTTCATGATGATATAATTACTTACCTAAATGTTATTTATTTTATTTGTCAGTTTCAGCAACAACCAGGGAACATAGTCCTGGAAGGACCAGCCTGCCCCCAGGACAGCGTGTCCGATCAAGGACTATGTTAGATCAAGACCGGGAGAGATTTGCAGAAATAGAGAGGAAGAGGGTTGAAGCAGAAACTGTCACAGCGAGGGCCTTATCTCAATCTATACAACACATGGACCAACTTACAGCAGCCATAAGAGAAGGCTCTCAAACTGAGGCAAATGCACTAAATAATATTGCTGATGCCCTAAGAGAAAATAGGCAGTAATAAAATTTATATTAATAGCTATTGTAAGTAGGTACTAGTTTAGAGTTAAAAATATTGAAGTTGTTCACGGCGATGCGTCACTAAACAGTTTAATAGTGTTTTTTCTTTTCATTAATTTAAATTCATAGTGATAATATTGCTAAATTAAGCAAAAACTTGTGATAAAATAGTGGTTCTACGAAAAATCGTAAGTACAACCCTTATATAACTCAAGTGGGCTTCATAGCTGTAATTTTTATTTTTTTTGTATTTCCAGGTGCCCTAGACTTAGTCATTGATGATTGATGTCCTTCTGAAAAGCCTACTTAATTGAGTGTATATATTATTATGTAAAGCTTTAGTTTGTTATTATTTGTAAATATGGTTTTTGCAACGATCATTCGAGGGCGCGTCACGCCCTGAAAAACGTAGTTGTGTTATTTTAAATATTGTATTGTTTTAGGTCAATAGACTAGCCTGAGATTAGATAATTTTGTAAGGAATCCAATGATGTGTGACATGTCTTATACAGTACTTGTATAAAAACGATGTTTAGACCTAACTTAAGATGTAAACCAAATTTAAATTGCTTGTGTGTGGTGGAAATGCTGTGAATATAAATGAAAATAACTTAATAAAAAGGCTATAATTATATTTATTCAAATACTTGTTAATAATAATTAGACATTACCTTTTAAACTTAAGCTCTTTATTAATTGTAGCATAAACTATTATAATTTATAATAAACTTATTAGGTAAGCTCATGATTACTTTGATTTTTACTAACCCTCAGCACAACACATTACATTATTTAATACACAATAGAAATCAAACGACACAATAGAACAATAGTCTTACAATTATAATAAAAGAGAGTATGTACAAGTCTTGATCACATAAATATTTACCTATCTTTATAAATAGAATGAGCAGTGAAAAAAAAAATAATTTACTAAATAAGTTTCATTGAATTAGGTTTTTAATTACATAGCATAGTTTTAGTCCAAAAATTGTTCTTACATAAGAAAAAAAAAAATATTAATGGAGATGCCGAGCTGTCCACAAGTCTTGTACAAGCTGTGCACGAGCCTCGCGACCCCGGCGCAGCTCCACGGAGGCAGAACCTCGATCCACTTCTAACCCAGTCTGTACCAATTGCATTTCTCCCATCGGTGGTAAGGCATCCTCAATATCATCCAAACCCAATCGTGCTCGGTTACAAATGTTATGTATCCAGACACAACATGCATTTATAATTTTTGCAGCTGTGTCTGGATGATAATGAAGAACTCTATGGCCAAGAAGACATCTCCATCTATTTTTTAAAACCCCAATTGTGCGCTCCACAGTATTGCGAGCCACACAATGCAGATTTGTGTAGTACTCTTCAGCTGAGCCTGGCGGTGTATCCACTATTGGGGTCATCATATATTCCCTTTGAGGATAACCGGAATCACCTGTTATTATATTAAAATGTCTTAGTAGTTAATACATACAAGTACAAAATATATTGTAGACCTAACGTAAATTATTTTCCAATTTGAACAACTGATTATAATGCTTACCAAGTAAAAAAACTCTTTCTCCTGCATTTATTAAATTTTGTAAGTGATTCTTAACTGGATGTTGGTTCCAAACAAAAGTATCATGTGAGGCTCCACCAAATGAAGAATCTACACTAAGTATATTAAGATCTGCATCACAAATCTGTGAAAGAAATACTTCTTATAGAAAGTTACAGTTACTCTAATAATTAATAACTAGATAAAATATAGCCAAACGAACTCACAATCAAAACATTTCTCGAGTGGTAACCTTTTCTGTTGTAAAACCGCTCTTCATTTTCTGATGGTCTTACAATAGCCACATGAGTACCATCAATACATCCTGTGACGGCAGGAATTTTAAATTTTTCATAAAATCTGGAATTAATTTATTATTAGCTTATTATTCTTCACAAATAATTTAAAAAAAAAACATATTACACATTAAAACAACATAATGTCTAAATCTAAAGTTGAATGATACTACATATTATTTAATATTATGGTAAAAATAACTAAGTTGTTAAAAACCTTTGTTTAATTAAGTCTCGTTGTTGGCGAGTCGGTGGAAACTTAAGCCATTTGTTTAAAATATCGTTAGAATTGAGAGCATTTGTAACTTGTCCTATTGCTCTCGAAACTGACTGTTGAGACATCATTGTACCTTGTGTCCCACCTACTAATCTTTGATAGCTGCCTGTGGCGTAGAACGAAAGAGCCACAAGTACCTAAAAAATAATATTATAGTTAACTTATAATACAAAAAATACCTACGATGTGAAAATGGAATTGCTAGTTTACAAACCTTGTATTTTCTTGGTATGTCGCTACGGCGAGTAAGCTGGGGCATCAAAGGTTCCAAATCCCTAAAAATCACTTCGAAAAGCTCCTTATTTACTCGGTAATTTCTTCTAAATTCCTCGTCAGTCATGGCAAATGCGTTGTCTGCATAACGCGCCATTCGTCTCAAATTCCGCCTTTGTCTCATATCTAACTTATGAGCATTGTCCAAAATATCACAAATAAGTTCTAAACGTGCCATTATTCACAATAAAAACTTCACAAATCACCCACAATATCAAACTCGATCCCGAAAAAGTAGCCTTCTTGTAATCGTCCAACTTTGACAAAAACACGACTCCAAACTCGATCTGTCAACGTCAAAATTTCGTCAAGAGTACCGAAAAAGTGCATTCGTTCGAGTAAAGTCGATTTCATTTAGTACCAAAAAAATCCACCTAATACGATTCCAATCGTGCGCTAGTGTGTCATTCAAGAGTGCCAAATGACAAGATTTCGATCCCAATTTCCAATTACGATTGAGATCGAGTGTCGAGAGTAAGCCTACTGATGAGCGTTCGAAAATATCTTGTTGAATTAGCTCCGCCATTTTGGACGCGTAACGACGCAAAATGTACTGAGACGTTAGGAACTAACTAAACGGAAAATAACCCCACAACAAGTACTTAGAAATAAATCCGGATCGAACGGATCAAACAATTATGTGTAATAAATTCGTGAAGCTTACCTGCTATCTCCGGCCCACTGCTTCACACTTCTTGGTCTCGGCGGGGTAGGCTAGGTCTGAATCCAGGTTAAACCACACTACACATATTGTCCACAGGTGCTGGTTATGTTAATTTCTAGTGTCTTGCGGGGATTGTAGCATTAAATCACTGAAGGACCATTTCTTTTCAGAAAAATGTTTTTGTTAGCGCGGAGCGCGTTGGAAGATTTTTACACGTTGATGCAGTGAGAAAGTGCGCGGGGACGCGGCGCTAGTGTACTCATTAGCAGGCCAATCCGATCGCTCAGCGAGTGGACTAATGAGAAGCAGAGAGCTTCATCGAATCAGCAATTACACACAAAAGCTTAATAACTAGTTGTGGGGTGAAAAAACAATCCTAAAATTCAAAAGAAGAACGGTTTTCTTTCTTATAATGAACAATTACAAATACGTCATATATTTAAGGTATCAAATAATATGATTGGTTGTTGGGGGATACTATATTATGAAAAATTATTACTTTTTATGTAAGTCCCTACATATTTACCTTTGTCTCAATTTTTACATAAATTTTATATGTGCATTATGTGCATACATTATGGGGCATGAGAAATTAAATAGATACTTACCGACTTATTATGTTTTCTTTTTTATTTACCATTAAAAACATTAACATTTGCTACATAAACTACTTGCACTTACATTTGGATTTAAGTGCAAGAACATAACTTAACACATCTATCATAAACTTATTATCTAACTTAATTGTATAGTAGATCCATGTTTGGGCATTCAACTCCCTCGTCTGATGGATGCACATAAATCCTGCAGTGCTTGTGTCTGCCTTGACCAAGACTCACTTATTTCCTTAAAAGTTTCGAACATCCTCTGCTGATTGTCAATAAGGAGTCTTTCGTTTTCCAAACGCCTCTCTTCAATGGTGACAAAACGTTCAGTCAGGCTCACCATTTGTGACTTTCTTTGAGAAGGTTGTGAGCGCTGGATCGGACGGCGTCGTGCCGTTCGACGCCTACGGGGTGCTATGAACATAAAAATGGAACAAATTACTAAGTAACTAGAGGCCATTATGTAGAAAAAACAGCATCACATCACTCTCTGAACGAATAGATATTTGGACAAATAGTTTGACTACGGGGAAGGACCGGATATTACAATATATTTAAATTATAAATGATGTTGATTGAATAAGTATTTGGGCGGCTGCTGTTGAAAAAATTTAACAACCAAAACAACCTGGGAAGCAATCAGTACTACGAGGGTGACACTGAAAGTTCTTAATGAGGTTTGTCGGTGGCGGCGGCTACAAATATAAACTTCGGATATCCAGTAAACTATCATTTATTGAAACCACTGTACTTACTACAATCTTCGAATTGTGATGCTACAAAAGTATTCAAATAGTAAACTACAATTATTTGAGATTACAATAAAATCAGGCAGGAGTGAGGCGATGTGCAGAGAGCGAACAGAGAGAACAAAAAGACAATGTCACCATAGATATAACAAGTACAAAGTTGCCACACTTTTAACAGTTCTTAGAAAATCAAAAACTGAACAAACTAGCAAGTTATTAGTTTAATTATATCTTTTCAAAATAGTGTCCATTTACATCAATACATCGCTGCATCCGATGCAACCACTGAGAAAAGCACTTTGCCCACTCGTCCTTAGGGGTCTCTTCGACGGCACTTTGAAACACAGCCACTGTTACCTCGGCGTCCATAAAAAGTTTTTCTTTTATCTTCGGAAATAAATAAAAATCGCAAGGTGCGAGGTCGGGGCTATAGGGCGGGTGACCCAGTAATTCCACGTCTGACGTCGCTAAGTAGTCGATTGTTTGCTTGGCTGTTTGTAACGAGGCGTTGTCGTGGTGAAGGAGGATCCTACTGCGAGGTCGTTTCTCCCGAACTTTTTCCAAGACAAGTGGCAAACAATTGTTAGTGTACCACTCTGCAGTACTTAACTGTTTTTCGATCCTCTAAAACCATTGTTGCGTAATGACCTACGCTGTCCTTCCGAAGAACGAGGCCACCATCTTTTTAGGGTTCCGAATCCAAAGGGTAAAACGGGAACCCTATTACTAAGGCTCCGCCCTGTCTGTCTGTCTTTCCGTCTCACCAGACTGTATCTCACGAACCGTGATAGTTGGACAGTTGAAATTTTCACAGATGATGTATTTCTGTTGCTGTTCCGTTGTTACATAACGATGATACGATATCCCATCTTCCTTTTTAAACTTTGTATGATATTTTTGCAGCCTTTGCGTGGCATTTTAATGACAGAAATGTACTGATTCCGCGCGCGGACCGCGTTCGACTGAGTTGCATTGGCCCTAAACTGCCATTTTAGGGCTAGCGCACTGGTGCCATTTCGTCGCGCGGTTTGCCTGGTCCTTACTATATTTATGTCAATGCATACACAATAATATTTCCAAGTGTTCCATTTTCAAAATTAGAACTTATTTTTTTATTATAATTTCGTTTACAAGTGGCCAGTTCTAAGAACCTTCAGTGTCGCCCTCGTATGTAGTGCTTTGTACACTAAATCAATAATTAACTAAATTATAATTAAGTTAACCTTACATGAAGAGGCAATTGGGGCATTACTCTGAGGCACTGCAGGTGGTGATCTAGCCTCAAACTGTAATACAAAAAAAATATTATCTTAATATCAAATATTATTTTATTATTAATAAGACTTTCATTTAAAACATCACCATTTGTTCTATATTAGCCTGGTTTTCCATTGGTATATGGTCCCTATGCCAAGACGGGCCTGGTTGTACACACGGCTACACATCAAGCTATACATTTCCAGTTTAAGCTGATCTTGCATTGTGTAGGATTTCCGAACAATGAGAGGTCAGCGTATACTGGAAATGTATAGCTTGATGTGTAGCCGTGTGTACATCCTGCAAATATATTATATATTGTAATCAGTATCATCAGCCTAAGTTAGAATTTAACATCACAATATTATTATATTTTATTTGAATCAACATACTGGTATTGAAGGAGTGGACTTTTCAGTCAGACCTGCAGTAGTATGTTCTGCTGGGAGTAATTCCACATGGCTCTACAAAATTAAATTGGAGCATTATAACATCACAGTACACAGTTTTCATGATAAGTAATTTAAATCTACTAATACCTGAAGTATGCTCTCTGACACTGGTGTTGCGTTTGCCTCCTCTGCAACATCTTGTGTAGTCTGCAAATAAATTTTGACTTAACAATGCTTTGCGATGTAAAATAGGTACATATGTGTTGAATAATATTTCAATAAACATACCAAGAGCACATCATCTGATACTTCAGCATTCAGCATGACAGGAGTCAAATTAAAACTTGGCCCAGGTTCATTAACACGCTAAAAATTAAATTATTTAAAATTAGATTGATATTTTGGGAAATATCTTATTATATATTTTACACACTTTCTTTAATAAAGTTTTTTCTCTGGTGGTGACTTCACTCACTGTATTACATGATTTTGATTCATCACCACCTGTTGAATCTAGTGTAAGAAGCGTTTATGGCAGAAACCATTGACGGAGCAATATGCATAAATTCATTGAACAGACTTTGATTCAGTGAGGTGCTGATGTTATGATTTATAGTTTCCAGTTGTTTTATTTGACTTTGAGCCTCATGTAGTTACTGTTGTAGTAAATGTTTATGACTAAGGGCATGTAATCACTATGGTACAGTACGTTGACCCCATCCATAACAAGTTGAAGCCTTTCCGGGGCATCAGTTTATTGAATATAATTTATATTTTCAACTTCCTATTCATTTTATGGGCATCAAAGAGCACCTTTTTATAGTGATCAATTTCCTTATTTAGTTGGTTATATACAGTACTCTTTTGACGCCTTTAATTCGCTCAAAGCCAGATCGGATTTGGACTCTTTGGCGAGCTAGGGCGCTGCGAGTCATAATCATGGTTATAATTATATTATGAAGAGAATACAATTTAGAAGAGAGTAGGTAGTAGACGACCCACTGACCGGTAGTTGTGAAAGCGGTTTACAATATGATTACTTAGTAGGAGGAACAATTTAATTAAGATATAAAGCAAGAGGTTCTGTCTACAAACCAAATTAAGGTTATGTTTACGTTTTTACGTTCATAGGCATCATTAGGGGTGCATTCCGAATTAAGGCCATAATTGCTGTAATCGATTTTAGCGTTCCCTATTACCGTTTAGCGCGCTAATATCGATTACAGCGATTACGGTCTTAATTCGGAATGCAGCCTAGGTAGGCGTTAAGTAAACAATGTAATTGCTGCAAACAAACTAAAGGCAAGTCTATTCAATCAGTACCTGTTTATCAATATGATATTACGAAATTCACATGAGCCGCTACCTGTCACCGATTCATATTGAAATATTAACACTTATTTTGCACTTGTCATGTGAATCTTAATTACACAAAATTCACATAACCAACTTACTTGGTGAGTAATTGGGCCTAAGCCTTAAAAACAACAAAGATATATATTTTTAATTACCATTACCAAGAACAAGAATCACGTTCAACTTCAAGATAAAAGCTATATACATAAATGTACTCTGTGGATAAAAGCTTGCAGCATAAAATGTACTCTGTGGCTTGCAGTGTTGCCGTTTATCACATTTAAAAAAAAAATAGTTTAATGGCCTGGTTGCTAGGACCTTTTAGCCAAGTCTTTATTTAGTTACTTTGTTATAGGTTATGATGAGATGAATTTTAAACAATGCATGATACATGATATCCCCACCCGTACGATCCCCTTGACTTTCAGTAAAGACGTGGCACTTTACTGAGACCTCACGCGGACTTCTTGAGAGAACTTGAAGTGATATGTTGCACTGTTTTGTTTCATTTGCCTACACTAATGCACGTTCACGAACCCTTAATGGTTAATAATCCACCATTATTACACATTAATATTCGGCTAAACACAAGTTTTAGAAAATAAAACAAAATTCTAATCATGACGCTTCACTTTCCCGCCAAGAAGTCCCCGTTTATCACAGACTACGCCACAGCACAGAACACATCATCCCGTCAGGGTATATATGTTCTGTGCACATCATAAACTCCTAACGGAGATACCATTTATGTAGGAAAAAAAGTCCCCAAGACGTATGTTAGAAGAATAGAAGTAAAAGTATAATGTTACGGCCGCGAATCATATTTTAATCAACGTACAACCTGACACAGACCTGCAAATTGCAAAAAACTTAAGAAAATTTTAATTTCGTGGGCTACCTTAGTAGCCCGCGAAATTCAAATTTTCTTAAGTTGGTTTGTTGGTTTTCTTTTACGGTGATGATGAAAGAGAGAGTAACAGCGATATCAGATGCATCGTTTGATAGAGTGAGAGGCACCAAACCGATTGAACCTCAAGATTGAAAGTTATTCTGGTAGAGGATTTCCCGAAAAAGCAATAGCAATACTCGTAGTGTTGCTAGAAACTAAATTTAAATTTGTACAAATATATTTCTGTATTTTCAATATCGAAAAATCGCTTCTTCTAATTTCACTACACTACTGGAGGTTGGTAGCCAGCTTTGCATACAAAAGTCGCAAAATTTATTTAAGTCGGTAGATCGAAAAAAAGTCGCTAAGCACATCCAAAATCCGCTAGATCAAGCAACCAAGTTGCTAAAACGGCAACAGTTTAGCGCACAGACAAGTAAGTAGTACTTGGTGGTAGTACAGTTGCTGAAACGTACAATATTCTTTTCTATACACTTCCTCGAAAACTGGTTTACATCGCACTACGATTAGGTTCACAATGCAATGTATTTCACACGCGTGCGATTTTTTTATTTTCAAACACGTGTGTGCTCCTAGAGTTTAAATGTTCTGTGCGTGTGCGGGAATAAAAATTGCCACAGATAACTTATACCTATACTTAGTCCAATGCCTCTATTCACACCGTCTCGCGGCAGAGACGGTCCTCTCTAATCGGAGGTGATTTTTTTTAATCTCGGCAAAGATGTGTCTTTACGGCGTTAATATTTTTGGAATATCAAATAATGTTTATAAATAGAATACCATGATTATTACAATAAAAAAAACGTTTATGAACAAATTAACATTTATTTGTGTTCTAAACTCAAAAATATTTTAATTTTCTATTTTTCTTATTATTATGTTTATCGGCTTTATACCTTTGCTTCTCCTTCAACCTGGCGAAAGCAAAGCCCGGAAAAAAAAGAAAATTAACATATTAGTAATCTGTGATCATAGTTCCATAATAATTCATGACAAAAATATTTTTCGTTATTTTATTTTATTTCTTCAAAAGTGTATCGAAAAACGTCATTTGATACACGTGGACATTTGTTATTGCAGTTCTCGGTTCAAAAACAACCTCACCTACGGCTCGGGTGTTAATTTCACCTCGAATCTAACAAACATTCTCCACTTGTATCAAAATGTACTATTATCTGTCCGATTGCAACACTGTCCAATATTGAGGTGGTGTGTCAGTTAGTTAGGCCCAAAGAGTAATATAACAATAAGGCAGGTTAGGCCCAAGCGGCCCAACCTCTTTTTTTTTTTTTTTTTTTTTTCTTCTGGCTTCGCACGGTTTGTGCATTTAGCCAATGTCACGTTTTAGTTTTATAAAAAGGTAGGGAAACAAAATTAATATAAATATAAATTTTAACGGGATTTAGGATAGACGGGATAGGATCAGTATTACGTTAATTACACTATAAAAAAATAAAAAATAAATTACAACTTAATATTATTTAGAGTAATGAATGAAACTATACATTTATAAACATGAGAGCTATTTGTACAAAGTAAAGAAAGTATTGAGGTAGGAAAAGGAGTATGGAGGGATAAGAGGTTACTAAGAAAGGAAGAACGGTCATAATTATAAGGGACAGGAGAAAAAAATGTGATCTAAGTCGCCTACATCTGTGCCACACAAGCATATGGGATCGTCGATGATATGAAGTTTGGCAAGATGAGCTGGAGAACAAACATGACCCAGTCTCATCCGTATTAGAATGGAGGTCTCCATCTTGCCAAACTTGGCCCTGCCAAACCACGGTTTTTCTGGAACGTCGGGTTGAATATACGAAAAATAACGTCCCTTCGATTTACTTCCGATATCCCAAGCCACCTTCCAGGTTTCCCGAAGAAAAGTCTTTGGTAACGATACGAGGTCATAACTAAAATTTGTATAAGGAACTAAGTCCCCACACTGCACCGCATCACCGGCAAGTTTATCAGCCGCTTCATTGCCATGGATTCCAGCATGGGCGGCCCAACCTCAGATAAAGAATGCATTTCAACCAGTGTTGCCATGTCCAAAATCTGGTTGGTGGTAAATCCATTATAAAAATACGGTAGATTTTATAAAACTACGGTGATACAAAAATAATCGACAGAAACAAAGAAACTGTAAAAACTTGACGCCTTGACAAGTTACCAAAAACAAACTAAATTCGACGAATGCTATGTAACTAAATGAAACGATCGTAATATTACTCGAAATTAACGTCAACTCAATTTGTAAATATTATAGAGGACCCGAAACAGGTCCCCCTGTTTCGGGTCCTCTATAATATTTACAAATCCCTGAACTTGTCTGCTGGACAAAAATGTTAGGGATCGGAGTGCGTACATAATACATAATTATATATAATACGTCCATAATACTTAATTGTGTTTTGATTAATTTAGTAAACTTTTTTTACAACAGGGATTCCTGTTGTAAAAAAAGTTTACTAAATTAATCCTTCCAGATAACGGTAGATTTTGTCATCGTTGTCATGCCTCGACGGTAGGTGGTCATTTTTTTGCTGAAATTCACCGTAATTACGGTAAATGCACCGTGCATTTACCGTAATTACGGTGTACATGGCAACACTGCCCCCAACCTAAATAGTCTGTGGTTGGTTAGGCCCGCATCTTGCTATTGTACATAATAGAGTAATGAGTAATCAGTACTACTTTTTTTTTTTTTTTTTTTTTTTTTTTTCTTCTGGCTTCGCACGGTTTGTGCATTTAGCCAATGTCACGTTTTAGTTTTATAAAAAGGTAGGGAAACAAAATTAATATAAATATAAATTTTAACGGGATTTAGGATAGACGGGATAGGATCAGTATTACGTTAATTACACTATAAAAAAATAAAAAATAAATTACAACTTAATATTATTTAGAGTAATGAATGAAACTATACATTTATAAACAAGAGAGCTATTTGTACAAAGTAAAGAAAGTATTGAGGTAGGAAAAGGAGTATGGAGGGATAAGAGGTTACTAAGAAAGGAAGAACGGTCATATAAGGGACAGGAGAAAAAAATGTGATCTAAGTCGCCTACATCTGTGCCACACAAGCATATGGGATCGTCGATGATATGAAGTTTGGCAAGATGAGCTGGAGAACAAACATGACCCAGTCTCATCCGTATTAGAATGGAGGTCTCCATCTTGCCAAACTTGGCCCTGCCAAACCACGGTTTTTCTGGAACGTCGGGTTGAATATACGAAAAATAACGTCCCTTCGATTTACTTCCGATATCCCAAGCCACCTTCCAGGTTTCCCGAAGAAAAGTCTTTGGTAACGATACGAGGTCATAACTAAAATTTGTATAAGGAACTAAGTCCCCACACTGCACCGCATCACCGGCAAGTTTATCAGCCGCTTCATTGCCATGGATTCCAGCATGGGCCGGAATCCATACAAATTGTAGTGTATTACCCTCAGAAATGGTCCTGAACGCAAATTCTCTTATTAAATAAATGATAGGTAACTGCGATTTGTGTTCGAAAGCGGATTTATTGATGGCTAGAAGAGCACTTTGAGAATCAGTAAAAATTATAGATTTTTTGAGCTTTAAAATACGGATATATTCTAAGGCTTTAAAAATGCCGAAACATTCCCCGGTAAAAACAGAAGTCTCCGGAGGCAGTTTTATTTTTTGTTCGATGTTGTATTGAGAATGGTAAGTACCTATTCCAACACAACCCGTCGGAGAAGGCTTGGCAGCATCCGTATAAATATGGTGGTACTCTACGTGTTCAGCCAGAAAATGATTAAAACTTAAATGGCAATCGGGATCTGATTTACTTACACAGTTATATTTTATAATGGGACTGAATTGTAAACTCTCATAACTATTGCTAAATATGGGAAGTTTATTGGAACGGTGAATAGGAGAAGAAAGTGAAAGGAATTTTTTATAACTTACAACTAAACAAGGATCACGTCTATGGGACCAGTAATCTGATGATTCAATCTGCAACACTAATGTGTCCAGTTTAGGAATGAGAGGATGAGTTGAGAATTGAAGAATCCGGAACAAATATTTGTCAGATAGGAATTGTCTTCTAAGATATAAAGGAGCATCCCCGCATTCAACTTGGAGTGCATTAATGGGACTAGACTTCATTGCACCTGAAATAATGCGTAATGCTTTAGACTGGATGCGATCCAATTTTTTAAAAGCCATGACATTACTTGGCTCTAGAACGAACAATCCATAATCCAGAGTGCTTCTGATGATTGCGTTGTAAATGAGTTTCAAAGAAAAGGGATGTGCACCCCACCACACACCAGAGAGGCATCTAAGCATGTTTAGGTGTTTTTCACATTTGTTAACAATATATTCACAATGAGGGACACTACTTAATTTACAGTCAAGTATTATACCTAGATATCTGAATTTATCTTTAACTGGGATAGGTATTTCCTTATAAAGGAGATTTACTATGGGAATATTTCTCTTCCGGGTGAATAAAACAGCCGCGCTTTTAGACGTGGATAAATCCAAACCGTTTAGATGTAACCATGACGCCAAAATAGATAAAGCAGAATTGATGGCAGAGCTAGCTTGCTCAACAGATGGACTTGAAGAATATAATAATAAATCATCGGCATATTGAAGAACCTTAACATGACTAGTTAAGGATAACTCTAAATCATAAGTGTAGATATTGTATAGAAGGGGACTGAGCACAGAACCCTGTGGGAGACCCCTCCATACAAGATGAGATACCTCATGGTCTCCTATTAACATGTTAACAGAGCGTTCAGTCAAGATATTAATAATGAAATTCCACAAATTCAATGGAACTTGTAAGGCTTCTAATTTATTTTGTAAAACCGATAATACAACATTATCATAAGCTGCATTAATATCAAGGAAAACTGCAACGGTGGATTGGTTATTAGAGAAGGATAACCGAATATCGTATGTTAATATACTTAAACAGTCAGTTGTACTTTTACCTTTTCTAAAGCCATATTGTGATTCTGCCAAGAGACCCTTACTTTCAACATACCATTCTAGGCGATTTTTAATTAAGTGTTCCGCTAATTTCATCATAATTGAAGACAAAACTATGGGACGGTATGAAGAAGCATCAGAAGGAGGTTTATTTGGTTTAAGGAATGGCAACACCATTTGACGTTTCCATTCAACAGGGATGTTTCCTGTATAAAAAATAGAATTAATAAGTTCTAAATAATAACTGAGGACTTCATCATTCAAATTAGCAAAAAAGGAATACGGGATGCCATCAATGCCTGGTGCAGAATCATTAGTTTTATGGATAACAACCTTTAATTCAGTGAGAGTGAATGCAAGATCTAGCGACGTATGAGTGTCTCGGATATTGGAAACGAGAGACAGGTTATGGTTAGTACAAATAGCCTTAGCCTCAGGAACCCAAGGCGGAGCTAATATATCAAAAAAATCACTGGCTAAAGAATCAGGAATAGGAGAAGGGTTGTTATATATGGACCTAAATCTACGAATGTTGCGCCAGACAATCGTAGGGTGAGTATTCGGTGAAATTGATAAGCAAAAGTTACGCCAAGATTCAAATTTTTTCTTTTTAAAAAGTTTATAAGTTTCATTATTTAACTTAGTAATGATATCAAAATTCGTATCAGACATATCAACGTTATAATTATATTCAGCCTCTTTACGTTTTTTAATCAATTCAGTGCACTCAGAGTCCCACCACGGAGGCGAGGGAATTGTACTAATATTGTTATTTTTTACAGGAAAAACTTCATCAGCCGCTGCAATTAATATGTGTGCTAAAGCTTCAGCACAACTATTTTCATTGCCACCAGAAATTACGGGCAAGGAGCTAAGCTTACTGTCAACAATGTTCCTAAATTTGCCCCAGTCAGTATTATTTCTATTAGGCAGTTTATATTTTAAGTTTGATTTCCTTAATTGTGCATTTGGTTTGGGAAGAGGATAAGAAATAACTATTGGAAAATGGTCACTACCATAAGTAGAGGTTAAAGTATGCCAAGTTAATGAAGAGGCTAAGTTTGGAGAACAGATAGAAAGGTCAATTGCGCTTTGGTTCTGATTGGGATCTGAACGACGAGTGGCAGCTCCAGAATTTAAAATACATAAGTTGTGTAAGTCTATTATATCTATTAACTCATCACCATAACAGTTCGAAGTTGAACAACCCCATGATTGGTGATGGCAATTAAAATCCCCCAGTATTAATAATGGCTTTGGAAGAAAAGAAACGAGATTATTCATCTCTTGAAGAACAGAAAAAGAAGGGTGAGGAATGTAAATAGAAACAAGACAAGTATGATGCACTTTAATAGCTACAATTGAAATTTCCTCACTATGAAGAGGTAATGTAATGGTAGAAAAAGGGATAGAATTCTTGATAAGTATAGCTACTCCACCATACCCATCAGATCTATCCTCTCTAATGGTTAAATAACCATTCATTTTAAAAATATGATTAGGTTTGAGCCAAGTCTCTGCTAAAGCAAAGGCAAATGGCTCATATTTGTTTAAAAGATGTATAACATCACTCTTTTTGTTTACTAGACTGCGGCAGTTCCACTGGATTATTTTGGATGTGTTGTCCATTAAGGATGGATTGTGATACATTGAAAGATGGGGCAACGTTGGACGGTGAAATGTTGAATTGAGACAGAAGATTGTGTAATGCAGAAAGAAAATCGTTTATGGAAAAACTGGCATCAATTTGTCCATTGTTATGATTAGAAAAAGCACAACCATTTGCTGGTTGAGGAATGTCGTAATCTTTAATAATGGCGTTGTGAGCCTCTTTATTATATCCTTGTACAGATTTGGGAGGTGAGCGTGGTTTAAGGAAGACAGTTTTTTTATAGCTACTTGAAACAGGCATTCTATTAGAAGAAGGGAAAGATGGAGTATCTGCAAAGTTTTTGGAAGGAGAAGACAAAAGTGTATCGGCATACGATTTAGTAACTGGGGGATACATTTTTGCCGCTTCAGCATAAGATACTGAACTTTGTGCCATGTATGTTTTAATTAATTTTTGTCTAGACATTTCTGGGCAAGATTTATTAGTAGCATAGTGAAAACCAGAGCAAAGGCAGCAAGATGCACTTTCTTGTTCTCTTTCACAACTGTCCGCAGTATGGCCTTGGCCACATTTATAACAACGAGGTTTGGACCTGCACTGAATTTTTGTGTGACCAAAACGACAGCAATTGAAACACTGTACAGTAGGGAAAATATATAAATCTACAGGTAATGCATTATAGCACATAAAAATTCTTTTAGGCAGAATCTGCCCATCAAAAGTAATAACTATTGATTGGGATGGTTTCCAAATGGTTGTACCATCAACAACAGTTTTAAAATTGAGGCGTCTGACTTTTAAAATTGGACCGCAACCAATTGGTACAGTTATATTATCAATAACTTCCTCTGGAGACCATTCCGCAGGAACACCACGTACTAAACCCATTCTAGTAACATTAAAAGTAGGTATAAAAGCTTTATAATTATATGTTTCAAGGCTATTATGTGTAATAAAAGAATTTGCGTCCATGAAATTGGAAAAAGAAATAGATATTTTATTACGCCCGATTTTTTTGACGCTACCGTTAATAATATTTTGGAAAGCGTTGTGTTTTAGGAACTTGCCAAATGTAATAGGGTGCAATGACGTTCCATCATCTGGTGATACTAATATTTTTTGTACATGAACAACGTATGGCGCGCTGTCAGTTTTATCATATGTTTTTCGACCAATCTGAGTGGGAATAACTGAAGGCGGAGCAGGAATATCTGGAATATCTTTATAAATTATTTCAGAGCTTTTAGGCTCCGATGGAGTTAGAGAGGGAGGTGTAGAGTCCAAGCAACCACAACCCAAAGACTCTGAACCTTGATTTTTTCGGATACGACGGCGTTTATTGCAATTCTTGCACACATGTATGCGGCTTCTTTTTAAATGGCGAGCCGACGACGACCCATCGGTATCCATGCCAGATTCATTTGAAATTATAGTTACAAAATTGCCTGCCGGGGGAACAAAGTCCCCCGGGTCAGGCGGGTCTTTCATTTTCCCGCTATGAAATATTAGTAAAAAGAACTTACCCTACTGAAGAAAATATACAGAACTATAATTAAAATAAATGTGAAAGAAGATAAAACACTAAAACTACTACTACTGATCCTATAATACAAGTTAATTAATTATTTTCAATTTAAGTAAAAAAGGACACGTCCTCAAAGTTAGGTTTCCCGCTCTTTTTTTCCCAGTACTACTTAGCTCCTAGAGTATATATGTTCTGTGCTACTTAGTCTGTGTAGTAATCTGTGCTCGCATTCGTGTTTTCGTTCGGCGCAAAAAGTTCTTATCTAATTTTAAGGTAATTTGTATCATTTTGATTAAATTTACAGATTATTTTGTAAATATAATGTAATTAGAGCTCTAATTAATGGACGTTGTTAATTATTAATCATCATAGTACCGTAGATTCGAGGATCTTTCGAAAAGAGGTTAGGTTTTATGTTACCTAAGTAACCATTGTTGTATACGTATTTCCAACATATGAGGGATGCGCTAAGGTTGTGGCTAAGGTAGCCAGCAAAATTCAAATTTTCTTACGTTTTTAGTTGGTCTAAATATGAATCGCGGCCATAAAAAATATCGCTTTACACAGTGTAAAGCCATATTTGATAAGGCCGCGATTCATGTTTAGATCAACATACAACCTGTTACTGACCTGAAAATTGCAAAAAACTTAATTGTTTTTCACGGGCTACCTTAGCGCATCCCCCTTAAGTTACGTTACAAAAAAGTGATATAAAGCCTAATGCACACTGGGAACTGTAGAACAAAGCGAAATGATTAAAATTTATTAAATATCTATGATCATTTCAGCCAAAAGAGGTCCACTGCTGGACATAGGCCTCCCCCAAAGCCTCCGCCAAAGCTTTTTTCTCCTAAATCAACGCTATTTTATCATTCACTAGCGACCCGCACCGGCTTCGCACGGGTGCAATGCTGATTTTCTCTACTATATTATGCATGTATTAATACATATATACCTTCCTCTTGAATCACTCTATCTATTAAAAAAACCGCACAAAATCCATTGCGTAGTTTTAAAGATCTAAGCATACATAGGGACAGACAGACAGCGGGAATCGACTTTGTTTTATACTATGTAGTGACTAGCTGACCCGTCAGATGTCCTGTCATTCAATTCAAACTGTACTGTATAATGTAGATGAGGATATGAAATTGAGTGACTATAGCGTTTGAATTTTCGGCAGCACCTTCGAACACAGTTATGTCACTACCTTTGTTCACGTACTTGCAAATGTACTTAATAGATTTCACGGACTGGAAAGATTCGACGTTTATGTGTGCTTTAAATGTCTTTGAGAGTAACGGCGAAAACGGAACAACCCAACTATTATCAACTTCAACTTCAATGTCCTGTTGGTTCACTTTGACTATTGTTGACTTTCCATTGTCATCTGTGGATCTGCGGCGATATAGTGGATAACCATCATTTCCAGTCATTGTTTCTGCTACTAATTGTCTTAGGTAGCGTTTTGAACATTTCCCTTCAACCATACACGGAGAAAAAGTATTTAATATTCCCATTAATAATATTTTTTGTAATCACCTCATGTAACAGTGGATCTTCATCATTATCGGGAACTTCTGCTGATATTATCGATTTCATTCGGTCTTATCCTCTCAACCAACCAAATGATGATATGTGCATGTGGCAATCCGCGCTTTGGCCACTCGACTGAATACATCCAATTACTGCGTCTCGCCGAACACGAGATGCTTGACAATAAAATCCATGAGTGATTTTAATTTTCTTTTGAACAGCCTTGCAGTGATGTCGTGGCGATCAATGGGTGATTGGGTTTGGTGATGCGTGATGGGTGATTGGTTTTCTTGTCGAATTTCACGTGAACATTGCACGTGAACGTGAGTCCGCGTACCACTGGTCAGTTTCCCTCAGTCGTCAGTTTATTTAATTTGCCAGTTTCGTTGATTAGTCAGTTTCGCTGATTGGTCAGTTTTGGGGATTAGTCAGTTGCGTCAACTCGACAGTATCCAGTGTTCGTCAGTTTCGTTGATTCGTCAGTTTTATTCAATTCGTCAGTCAAAGTACAGTCGGTAGAAAACTGTCCACACGTCTGCTAATTTAATTATGTACGT
This sequence comes from Tiliacea citrago, assembly GCA_963921375.1. NCBI lineage: Eukaryota > Metazoa > Arthropoda > Insecta > Lepidoptera > Noctuidae > Tiliacea > Tiliacea citrago. The sequence continues at coordinate 5,739,976 of OY992799.1, forward strand.
ATTACGTAACATAACATCACGGCTGTTTCCTCAAAGGGCTAGGCAGAGATATATTTTTTTTTTTTTGAAAACAATAAAATAAAAAAAGTTGTGATTGTAAAAATACAACTTTAGGTTTGATTTAAATTGGGTTCCTTACATTTTCCACTTTTGTTTACTTAAACGTAAACATATCTTTTACGTTGAGTGTACTAAACTGACGAATCGAGGAAACTGGCAAACACTGGAAACTGTCGAGTTAACGCAACTGTCTAATCGGTACAACTGACCAATCAGCGAAACTCACTAATCAACCAAACTGGCAAATTAAATAAACTGACCACTGAGGGAAACTGACCAGTGATACGCGGACTCGTGAACGTGATAAACAAATCTGATGTGCCATAATGACGTACATACGACATAGCAGCTTGAGCGTATCCAATCCTAAGCCGAGGACTTCCGACGTATGTTGCTGGGAGAATAGTTCTTCTGCCGATATTCTGTGCATTTCCGTCAGCATTAATGACATCCCGCAGATGAACGTAATCCTCGGAACGGAGTTTTGCCTGGTTCAACCTGATATATGTCAATTGCTGTCTCAACTTTCACGTACATATCCACAGCATATTGGTGAAATAGACGCCGCCATTTTAAAATGTGGTTGTCCTAATTTTCCCGAACCATCAGTCGGTGTGAATAAGAATTCATTGAACTAACTTTTTTGTTAGTTTCGGCTGTAACAATTGTAAGCCCAAAGGACTAATACTCCGAAATTGTCATTATAAAAATATAGTTTTTGGGTGTTGGCAACATGAGCGGAAGGCTGGCAACACCTCACAAGGGAGTTATGAAAAAAACATAGTCTGGGGTTAAAGGCATTTTTCTGTAATCGTATTGGAAACGAATAGAAGGAACTTCCTGTACATCTATCCAGTTGTTTTATTTACACAATTTTGTCGTGTTGTTAAGATAAATTATTGTTGTGATTAAGGTAGTAAACATAGATTGTTTATTTACTACTACTACTAATTTATTAATTAATTCTTCTTTTCAAGCTCGAAAACTACTGAGGTCATCGAGCATTGAACTCAGGTCCTTCATAGTCTCAGCCGCAGTCCAGTCAAGAACCTTAAACACATCCTCCAGTGCAGCGGTGAACAGGTTCCGAGAGATAACGTCTCCCTGCCTCACACCTCGCTGCAGAAGGATAGGTTTCGAGGTCTGGGTCCTGGAGTCTGACTGACATAGTGGCGTTTTAGTACAGACACTTCAGCACCTCGCTATACCGATACCCGATCTGGCACCGGTGAAGAGACTGCAGTACAGCCCATGTCTCGATCGAATCGAAGGCTTACTCGTAGTCCACAATTAATGCTAAGCAGAGAGGCAGGTTATACTCTTCGGTTTTTTGTATAACCTGCCGCCGGCAGCGTATGTATGTGGTCTACGCTGCTAAAGCCTAAGTACTATTACTTATTCTGTGACGGAATCCGACTGGGGGTCTACTCCGAAGCGTTAAACCGAAGTAGCGGCCGAATGTTCGGTCGTTTCTTTACTACGGCTAAATATCGCTGACAACGGCGAAAAAAAAAAAATCAAGACTGTCGAAGAGATAAGCCAAAGTCAAAACTGTGACGTGAAGTCGGGTAAGGACTCAAATTCAAAAAAGGAAACTTTGGAAGTTATAAAACGACCGAACATTCGGCCGATATATCGGTTTAGCGCTTCGGAGTAGACCCCCTGGTTCGGGAGGCTGGAAGTCGTCAAACCTGCGCGCGAGATGGTTCGTAATGACTCTTGAAAACGGCTTGTAGCCATGTCTCAGAAGTGAGATGGGCCTATAATTCTTAAGAAGGGTACTGTCACCATTCCTAAAGAAAAGAACCAGAGATTAATTAAGTTAGTTGTCAGCCGAATTGTTAGCAATTAATAGAATAATTATATTGTTTTTAACCTGTGAGTAAGCGCAATAAAAATTATAATTGTTAAACGGATGTACATTATTGTGTAAGTAGTATTAAGGCATACCTTATCCTGCCTTATTAGTAGATACGATTAAGCTATTATTAGCTCTAAAGTATACTCAAAAACTATTTCTTGTGCAAGTTAACTAAATCGTTGTGCATAATTATTATCCTTATGGATAAAAACATTCACGATTTCATACTTACCTACTCTATTTTGACACGTAGTTCTTGGTATTACATTTCAATGCTTAGTATACCCTGAGTGCGAGTTTCTTGCCGTATCACGAAATACGCGACGATCAAGAGCAAGCAAACTAATGAGCGATGGTATTTCAAAACAAGTGCGAGTCGGACTCGCGCACGAAGGGTTCCGTACCATTATCTATTAAAACGGCAAAAAAACCACGTATGTTGTATGGAAACCCCCCTTAAATATTTGTTTTATTTTAATTTAATTATTTGAATTTGAATATTTCAAGCGTCTACCTATTGCCACTATCAATACCGAGCAAAAAAATCACGTTTGTTGTATGGGAGCCCCCTTAAATATTTATTTTATTCTGTTTTTAGAGTTCCGTACCCAAAGGGTAAAACGGGAACCCTATTACTAAGGTTCCGCCGCCGTCTGTCTGTCCGTCTGTCACCAGGCTGTATCTCATGAACCGTGATAGTTAGACAGTTGAAATGTTCACAGATGGTGTATTATTGATAACGCCAACAGGTAGATGCTTGAAATATTCACAGAATATTTAGTTATATATTCACTTTAAAAATAAATAATTCAATTAAAATAAAACAAATATTTAAGGGGGGCTCCCATACAACAAACTTGATTTTTTTTGCCATTTTTATATTTTAATAGATAATGGTACGGAACCCTTCGTCCGGGAGTCCGACTCGCACTTTGCTGGTTTTTTCTAAATAATTTGATTTATTTTGAGCTTTTTAGTGTTATTATTGAACAAATTGTTAATTTAAAAAAATTAAATAAAATAATTTATTTGCGTAAAACATGGTATACAATGGTGTTAAGCATAGGTCAGATTGGCACAAACATGTTTAGCTAAGATAAAACATAGCATGCAAAAATTTCATGTTACAGGGTAATCATAATTAAGTACAATAACGTCAGAGTAGAATGTCAATATTTTTTATCCATAAATTCTTTCAAACTATAAAAGCTACATTCATTTAGCCATTTGTAAAGTTTGGTTTTAAATAATCTTACATTTAATAGTTTGAAATTGTTTGGTGTTTTATTATAAGTACGCACACACATTGCTAGGCAGCTTTTATTATATTTGGCTAGCTTTGGTAAATTATTTAATACTAGTCCATAAGGATCACGTCTGCTCCGAGGACATACATCGCTTGCTGTCTTGAATAATTGTTTATTCTTGGTGAAGCGGTAACAAACCCAGTTTTTTAAATATTGGCCGACATGTATCATCCGGCTGAAGTCCATAAATTGATCTAAGGCACTTCTTTTGAGCGATGAACGCTCTATTTAGATCAGTGCTATTACCCCACATTATAAGACCATAGCGTAGTAACGATTCCACATAAGCATGGTACGATATAATAGCAGTTTTTATGTTTGTTACGTTTTTGACTTGCTTCAAGGCGTATACGAATTTATTGATTCTGCCACTGATATTATTTACGTGTTCCTTCCAGTTTATATCTTGATCAATTATTACTCCTAAAAATTTTGTATGTGGTAGGTACTTGTTTAATTTTATTTATGTTAAGTTTGATAGCATTTTTATTATTAAGTATTGTTAAGTTAATAAGCTATACGATAAGTAAGGGTAGCAAGATAGGATAGGATAGGTTTTATAGAAGAGACTAGCTTCTGCCCGCGACTTCGTTCGCGAGTCGTAAGATATTCTAAAATAACCACCACATTTTTATAGGAAACAGCTTCGTTGGTCTAGTGGTCGGAAGCGCTACTGTTGAGTATGAGGTCCTGGGTTCCATTCCGGCCAGAGGTCGGTCCGGCAAAGTGTTATTGGGTTTTCCAAATCTGAAATTTCCCAGTAACAGTCCGAAGTCTGGGTTATAATAGGCTCGCCCCCTATTACATGATAACTGGCAAAATGTGGATGTAGGTAAACCTCTGCCTAACCGTTCGGGGAATACAGGCTGCTATGTTATTTTTATAAAAAATCCCTATAGGCTACGTTTGTAGTTTTGACTTCAGCAGCCAAAATACACAGAGACTCAGAACTGGTGACGCGGGAGCAAGTGACGTACAGTGGTCCGTGTTAGAAGCAGTTTTAGTCTTGAGGTCGACTCCGCAGTCTTCAGTAGCAATTTCGCATTTCTTGCGAAGTTTTTCGTTTTTAGTGAATTAATGAATGACTGCGTTCCTGCATACCGTTAAAAATCTTAAACTCGCTGTTTTGGTTTACAATACTTCCCGCCAGGGGAGCTTTTACCGTTTTCATACAGAAACGTGATAGTAGCGTTTTCTATAAGAAAAAACTCACACTTGGGTTCGAAATGGAATAACAGGTTTCTATATCTTTTTTCTTGAAAATACGTGATTTATGCCATGAGTGTAAATATACCACAGTAAGTATTGAAAGACGTAGAGTTGCAAAATATATTTTTTAGGCGAAAGGTCGTTTTGTATGGTGGCAATATTTAATAAAAAACCGGCCAAGTGCGAGTCGGACTCGCGCACGAAGTGTTCCGTACCATTATCTATAAAAATGCCAAAAAATCACGTTTATTGTATGGGAGCCCCTCTTAAATATTTGTTTTATTTTAATTTAATTATTTATTTTTAAAGTGAATATATTACTAAATATTCTGTGAATATTTCAAGCATCTACCTGTTGCCGTTATCAATAATACACCATCTGTGAACATTTCAACTGTCTAACTATCACGGTTCATGAGATACAGCCTGGTGACAGACGGACAGACAGACGGCGGCGGAGCCTTAGTAATAGGGTTCCCGTTTTACCCTTTGGGTACGGAACCCTAAAAAGTAGTAGGACTAAAATATTACAATAGTGATTTTATTAAGACGTGCAGCTGCCATTAACAGTGACCTGGATTCGTATTGATGTCATAAATCAAAATTTCTGTACCTACTAAAAATATTTTTGTAATAAAGTTGTAGAGATGAGTCGTAGGTACTTGGTAAATTTTGTACTAGGTGCACCTAGTCCAATTCTGTACAAATACTCGATCCAAATACTTGTTCCAACTAGTCCACGAAGTACGCATACTTTAAAGTATGTTAGTATGCTTATTCTAAAGTCTTCGCGTACCACCGCGTGTCTAAGATACGTACGTACACAGTAATGAATATTCCTGTCATATTTTACACAGGCTTAGGACTGTCAACGTAACGATTTATCTACATTGTAGATTGTTGGCGTATTGAGATTTCGATTCGTTTTGCAGAGAAATCCAGTTTTTACTTACGAATGGATGTTTACGTTTTATGTGCTTTGTAAGGTTTGATACAGAACTTTTAAAACTCAATCGTATTTTATTTATAAATGTTATAGTCAGCTATTTGTAGGCCCTCAGATTTTCTATAATCTGAGTGTTGGCCTTTGTCTGTAAAATGATCCCAAGTGACACTACTTCCTTTAAGAGCCATTTTTTTAAAACAATAAACACAACAAGGCCATAAAAAAATTGTGATCGTACAAGGGTCTTATATAGGTAAAGGTATGTGGAGACGCGCTTGAACTCACTGGACGATCTCATAACGAAAACAACTGTGTTTGCACAGGCTTAAAAGAAATAACAAACTCCAGATGGCATCTCATTTATTTAATTACTGTTTAAGAAAGTGCATGTACTTGCCATGCCAAATGTCTTAAGTAAAATGGTATTTTTTCTTCTTTGCAGAATGGAAGCAACAGAAGTAAAACAAAAAGGCAACTTACTTGAAGCGAAGCTGACCGTTACGAGCACCAAGAATTCCTTCGCTACAAATATGAGCCCACCGTTCGTGATCAGCGGCGCGGCGCTGTTCCAGTTGCGACTGATCTCCACGTGCTCCTCCTCCAGCTACTCCGTCTCCAACTACTCCTCCTCCAGCTACCCCAAAGTGTACAACAACTTTGTGTTCGTGCTGTTCACCAAGCGGCCCGACGCCGACGACTTCACCTACATGATAAACTTCAACAGCGTGGAGCTGGGCATAGTGGGCAAGACGTTCACCAGCGACGATGGCACATGGCACTTGATACACGAGGACACTAGGCATACATTCACATTCGACGTGGTGGTAGAGATGCGCCTGCAGCCGAGCGCGAGTTCGTTCGCGGGCCTGCACGGCGACACGGAGCTGATGGACTTCGAGCTGCGCGGCGAGGACGGCTCCGTGCGTATGCACCGCGCCGTAATGGCGGCCGCCAGCCCCGTGCTGCGCCGCATGCTGGGCGGCGCGTGGCGCGAGACCGCCGAGGGGCACGTGGACGTCACCAGCACATCCAAGGCCACTCTTGAGCATTTTAAGAACTATGTGTATCTACACGTGCTGCCAGAGTCGGGCTTAGAGCAGCTGCTGCTGTTGTCTTCATACTACATCATGCCGGAGCTGGAGCAGCTCTGCGTGGACAGACTGGTACGCGGGGTGAGCGCGGGGAACGCGTACGGTCTCATGGAGTTCGCTGTCAAGAACAAAGTAGAGCCACTGCTGCTGGCGGTGCTCGATTGCGTGCAGAACGGCGCCATCAGTGTCACGGATATACGCGACCAACTCAATAAGAGCGATGATGCCCCAAACACTGCCAAAACTGGTGCGTCGCATAAGCGCGGGAAACGCGTGCGATCTCATCGAGTTAGCAGCCAAGAACAACGTGACGCGACTGCTACTTGCGGTGCTCGAGTACGGCGCCATCAGTGAGCGATAATGCCTCACACACTACTAATACTCTGACTTGACAAATGGCTATAAAAAATTGGCGGAGCAAAACGAGAAATGAGTGTCTAAAAATATCGGACTAAGTTTACGTTCAGTTCTAGCTGAACTTGATGGCTGCTCTTCCTGATCACTCCCGCGGACACATTACAGTCATCACACACACATTCACTACTAACCTCACACACATTCACGCTCTGCCACTAAGTTTGGCGACAGTTTACAGTACGCGGCCGTTAATATGGGACAGCGAGTTTCAGAATCACGGGCACCTTTTAGTTATTTTTCAAGGCAAAGGTTTCTCTATCTTATTCATGGAAATGTATACCATTTTGGCAATAAGAAAAGAATAAGCATAGGATTTTATTTGTAACTACTAATCAGCTGAACTGATTTTGATGAATGATGTGTCGTTAGATTCGTCTTTATTGCGCGAGTGCCACTGGGTACCAATTTTATAATTCAAAATGGCGGAACTTTGGCGCAAAAATGTATGTTTGAAGTGAAAAAGTGATTACAAAAATATATAAAAATTATATTTTTAGATGTAATTTGGAATGAGATATGATAAAAAAACAATCCTTAAAGGATTGTTTGAGGATAACCTAATTTACCGTCTTATAATCCTAACTAGAAGTGTAAAATTAAAAAATCCGGCTGCGTCAAAAGTGAACTTTAAAGTAGATGGAAACAATATTTATATCTTATTACTACAAACAATCTCATGCAGTCGGTGGTATTTTCTTAAAATCAATAAAGACTTTTTACGCTGTCGGGTATTAGGTTTTTTAATTTTCATTTTCTATAGTTACGCTCAACTCTCATTATAAACTTGATACCTATTTTAATAATAGTTATATTCCCTATTATTTTTTTGTACTTAGGTTAAACGAATAAAGTATGATAATATGTCCTGATAAGTTTTGGTTAAGTTATCTGGTAGATACGTATTCATTCATATTTATCTGGATGATAGTGCTCATCACTCATCAGGATACTAAGAAACAGGCTTCACGATGTTTATGTGATGCTTTTTAATGTAGGTAATGGTATGCCAAAGGCAATATTCTAAACAAATTAATTACTACCCACTTACCTATTCGTGCATACCTACTTAATTTGATAAAGCAGGTCAATTAAACGAATAGCGATTAATACATAATTGTAGAATAAGGGCCAGCACAGACCTGACGAAGTGAAGAGCAGCGCCATGCAGTTAAGTTTATTGATTTTCGACTTTATTTATTAGCTGACACCCTGGAATAAGACATAGGCTACTTTTTATCCCGATATTCCCACGGGATCGAGACTTACGCGGGTGAAACCGCGGGGCGCAGCTAGTTATAACATAATTATGTATTTTGTGTAGGTTTGGAGAGAAAATATGTTTGTTGTTGCTTATGATTTTATAGAAATTATATCTAATTATTGGATGCATACAAGCAAAGCCATGAGCAACAGCTGACAATGTATATATTTTTGAAATGTGCTAATTAAGTCCTTTCATTTGATACCCAACACGGCATGAATAATTTTTTTAGCTTTGACTTTATGTCTGCTAGAGGGCGCCATATTGAATTTAATGTGACCTCACATAGCCTATAACCAGCGACCGATCAAGACGCTTCCAACAATACCTCATTTGTCAAATTGTGATAAGCAGTTTAGAAGTAATGAGGGAACAGATGAACATACATACATACCGGTCAACATCATAACCCTCCTTTTTGCTTCGCCGTAGTCGGGTAATAATTTAACAACAATTCACCTGCCACACACCAAGTGAGTAAGTAAACTCACTCGTGTTTTTTTTAGTTTTCTTTATTTTATTTCGATAATCACGGTGTGAAGTATGTCACAAAAATCCACGACTTTCGGTAAAACTCCAGAAGTGACAGCACGGTATCATTTCCCGACACTACAGACATATTAAGAGGCACGTTGCGTACGCGACTACACTCGGTGACAAATGGCGCGACACTGACGCGGGACACGTGCGTTCGCTCTCGAGGAGACTCGAGGCGGGAGCAAGCAACATGCCCCGCGTCACGTAAATACATCTCGAAATGTTGCGAGACATAGGGCAACGTTGCAGCGTCACGTAGATTGAGTGTTGCGCGTCATGTTGCCCTAGTGTATTCGGCGCTTAATCCTAACGAAAACTATATGGACGAAAGACGGGAACATCCTCCATAAGGACATTAATTTAATAGAAATAGCTGTCTTTATAAGCATTTTGTATTTTCTACATAACACCGAAAAATATATCAACAATATGTTGGGATGAAAATAAAACTGCAGTATTAATAACCTTAAAAAGTTTTTAATAATATTCAATTTTAGGACGATATGCGATAAGTACCAGGTTTTAGAGAAGCTTTCGAACTTGTTCAAGACAATTTTGACTGTATCTAAACACAATTCTTAGATATGACATGCCATGGACTTGGGCGATTCCTATTATTATATTATTAGGAAAACGAGCACCGTCTTCTAAATTGTGTGAAATGTAACCAATACTTTTAAATATGGAAAGAATCAAACGACAAAATGTTAAACATTACTATTTTTAGGGCCGTTGTAGACCTGGCAAGGCACATCGCAGCGTGGTGTACACTGTTAAACAAGATAAAATATCACAGTGCGTCTTTATAAATAAAGTCGAAAATCAATAAACTTAACTGCATGGCGCTGCTCTTCACTTCGTCAGGTCTGTGCTGGCCCTTATTCTACAATCTATCTCTATATAAATAAAAAGACAAGTCCTGACTGACTGATTGACTAACTCATCAACGCCCAGCCTAAACCCTTGGACCTAGAAAACTGAAATTTTGTACAGAGGTTCTCTTTATAATTGAGACAAGGATAAAGAAAGGATTTTTGGCAATTCCACCCCTAAAGGGGTAAAATAGGGGATGGAAGTTTATATGAAAGTCCGTCAGTTTTGAAGTTAGGATCTTCAAATTTTGTGTTTAGGCTGACGATTGAAAATTAATACATACGTGTTTCAGTGTTTTTGATAATTTTACCCCCGAAGGGTTAAAAAGAGGGATGAAGTTGTGTATGGAAAGTCCTTCATTTTAGAATGTAAAAATCACTAAATTTATTATCTAGGCTTACGGTCGGAAGCTAACGCAACGGGGTTGTTAGAATTTCTACCCTTAATGGGTAAAAAGGGGGATGAAATTTTGTTTTAATTAAAGTTCTTTATTTTTTAAGTTAAAATCACTAATAGTTCGGCTTATGGTTTGTTTTTTTTTAATGTCAACTCACAAGGGGGTGAAAAGGGGGATTAAGTTTTGTATTAAAGTTGTTCATTCGCAAAATTTTGTATTAAAGTTGTTCATTCGCAAAATTTTGTATTCAAGTAAAGATAATAAAGTTGATAAGCTTGAAACTGGGCACGAATACTTACCTAAGTAAATAATAAAGTTTTCCATTTTTAGTTTTTGCAAAGTTCCCCCCGAAGGGGGATGGGGGATGTCAAAGTTTGTATTGAAGAATTTTAACTCGCAGTTCGATTAACTCGAAACTCAATATTTATACTTAAAACCAAAAATAAAGAATAAAATGTATCGGTTTTTTTTTTAAATCTTTCCCTAACGGGATGAAATGGGGCTGTCAATTTTACAAGGGACTTTACTGAGTGGCTTGATTAACTTGAGAATTGGTATTAATACTTAGCAACAAAAATTAAGAATAACATTTATCAGAGTTTTTCGAAAATTGACCCCTGACGGGGTGAAAAGGGGTAGTCAATTTGACAAGGGAGGATTTTACTGCGTGGCTTGATGAACTCTAAATTATGACGTATGCATCTGCTAAGAAGGGGTTTTTGGGAATTTGACCTTTAAAGGGGTGAAAAGGGGGATTTCGTTTGTATCAAAAATCTTATTCCTTGAGTTAATAAATCTGACACTTGGCACGAATACTAACCTAAGTAAATTATAAAGTTAGTAATTTTTTGTTTTTTTAAAGGGGGATTGGGGGATGTTAAAGTTTGTATGGAAGAGTTTTAACGCGCGGTCCGATTTACTCGAAACTCGGTATTTTATATAATTATACCTAATGCTCATGCTCACAGAATATAAAGCCTTACATGTTTTTGGGTTTATTCAAATGTAATCCTTACGGGGCAAAAGGGGTTTTTTAAGTTTTAGGGAAGGATTTTACTGTGCGTCTTGATAAACTCCAAAGTAATTGAATAACACAATCATGATTGAATATTTTTCAATAATAAACTCGTTTTGGGCTATATACCAAAGGAGATTGCATTTTTTGGCATTACTAATTTTGCAAAGCAAAGCAATTTTGGAAAGGTACAGAATTCAAAGCTACTTTTAAAAAAAAGCGATTATTTTTATATATTGATAGCCAGATTAACTTTATTATTGACAATGGGGATAAAATCTCGTTAAATATAAGTCACTGGATTTGATTTAACACAGAGCGGACTAGTCTTTGTTTCTAAGGCCATGGATACAAGGCTTTTTGGCCTTGTCATACTATAAATGATAATGTTTTCACTGAATAATCTAGAAAATAAAATAAATTATTAATAAGTTAATTTACATAATGTTTTCATTGTTAGTGCATAATTAATAAAAATGAAATAAAAGTTTATGAGGATTTGATCAAGCTAAGAAAACGAATGTATTTTTTTTTCAACCTAATTGTTTCGATCACCTCTCTTATTTATTTGTGTGTAGGATAACATAACGAGTCAACGTGATGACAATCACGGGCGGCTGCGTAAACTAGAATATCTTCCAATCGTTGCAGTACGATGTAATTGCATTGTTGGACGAAGTACAGTAGGATGCTGTGCCCATATGTCAATCATCTGATATTTGGCATGGGCACGACATCAAGATAGTCTGTCTCCCCCTGCACCTTTCTAAGATCATATATTGGTAATATATGATGATGAGCATGATTAAAATATTATGATTAAATACTGGTTTTTAATTGTACCTATAAAAATCCTGTCATCCTTAGGTTATTATCCTTAATAATATGTTATGCTTGGATTCCGATAAGTGAGTCTCTAAAGTCTCCCGAGTTTTCTGTGACTACTGAGTTTAATTGAAACTGACGGAGTACACTTAAACTGTCATCAGGTTTATGATCATTGGGTAAATCATTGAACTAAACAAACTTCAACAAGTAGTTATCATTTTTCAAGTCTTTATAAAGCATAATTATAATTAGCAATAAGTTATGCATACAATAAACTTAAAAGCGTTAAAATAGTAATAGAGGTAAAAGAACCTAATAAAGTCCTAACATTGATGCACTTAACCTCACTTCTACAAAAATTGAGATTTCTCTTTAACCCCATTGGTATTATTTTTAAAATAATAGCTCATAATAATTCTTATCAAACCATGCCACTTTTATTTCTGTAGAAACCAAAAAACAGCCAGCGTTCTATGAACCTCTGTCATTCTCCTTTCTGTCGCTGCTAAGTTGCTTATTACTAAGGTGAGATGTCAGATGTTACACATCATAAGCGACTACTGTAAGGCTCGCTCGTTTTTAGGGTTCCGTACCCAAAGGGTAAAACGGGATCCCTATTACTAAGGCTCCGCCATCTGTCTGTCTGTCTGTCCATCTGTCACCAGGCTGTATCTTATGAACCGTGATAGTTAGGACAGTTGAAATATTTACAGATGATGTATTTCTGTTGCCGCTATAACAAAAAATACTAAAAAACCGCCCAAGTGCGAGTCGGACTTGCGCACGAAGGGTTCCGTACCATCACACTAATAATATTATAAAGGCGAAAGTTTGTGAGTGTGTGTGTGTGTGTATGTTTGTTACTTCTTCACGCTCAAACGGCTGGACCAATTTTGATAAATTATATATTTTGATTTTTGTATGGAGGTAGCTGACACCCTGGATAAGGACATAGGCTACTTTTTAACCCGATATTCCCACGGGATCGAAACTTACGCGGGTGAAACCGCGGGGCGCAGCTAGTTATCTATAAAAATGACAAAAATCGCGTTTGTTGTATGGGAGCCCCCCTTAAATATTTGTTTTATTTTAATTTAATTATTTATTTTTAAATTGAATATATAACCAAATATTCTGTGAATATTTCAAGCGTCTACCTGTTGCCGTTATCAATATCTAGCAACAACGAGCAAAAAATCAAGTTTGTTGTATGAGAGCCCCCTTAAATATTTATTTTATTCTGTATTTTAGTATTTGTTGTTATAGCGGCAACAGAAATACATCATCTGTGAAAATTTCAACTGTCTAACTATCACGGTTCATGACATACAGCCTGGTGACAGACGGACAGACAGAGAGACAGACGGCGGAGCCTTAGTAATAGGGTTCCCGTTTTACCCTTTGGGTATGGAACCCTAAAAACAGAACAAAATAAATATTTAAGGGGTTCCCATACAACAAACGTGATTTTTTGCTCGTTTTTGCTCGATATTGATAACGGCAACAGGTAGACGCTTGAAATATTCACGGAATATCTAGTTATATATTCACTTTAAGAATAAATATTTAAATTAAAATAAAACAAATATTTAAGGGCTCCCATACAATAAACGTGTTTTTTTTTTTTTTGCTGTTTTTATAGATAATGGTACGAAACCCTTCCTGCGCGAGTCCGACTCGCACTTGCCCGGTTTTTTTTTTAATGCGATCTCGCGTGTCAACCTACGAGATTGTCATCTGCTTAACCGGATTTTCCTGTAGGTGGCATAACTTTAAAACTAAGCGATTCCACGCTAAGGGCACCCTCTGTGGGGTGCGGACCTCGGCTTAGGGCGTCGCGTCGCGTCGTCGCTAGGGGAGGACAGCAAGGGACGGGCTGGATTTGTTGGCCGCACTCTCGGTGTTCCGCGCGGTCTATCTGCTTTCATTCTATAATCTGAGGTTTTGACAATCAAAATGAAAATGCATTACGTTACGAATGCGTAATGCATTTTCATTTTGATTGTCAAAACCTAATATTATCCGAACAAATTTTTAATTTTTATCAAATAAGATAAAAATTTGTTCTGATAATATTAATATTTCTCTGAAATATTCATATTTTGGGAAAAATAAACCACAAGGAACATTTGGTTTCCCAAAAAATATTATAATTCCGTGTTTCTTAAAATTGCCACCTATACCATAATAACGACCGCGTACTGTACACTGTCGCCAAACTTAGTGGCCGCTCTGTCCCTGAGTACAGTAGCGAATATTTGTGTGATGTGTGCGGGATCAGCGGCATCACTCGCTCTCGTAAAGGTGGTCGCGTATTTCCGTGACACTGATGGCGCCGTTCTGCACACACTCGAGCACCGCGAGCAGCAGTCGCTTCACGTTGTTCTTGGCCGCGAATTCGATGAGATCGCACGCGTTCCCCGCGCTCAAGCCGTGCACCAGTCTGTCCACGCAGAGCCGCTCCAGCTCCGGCATGATATAATATGAGGACAACAGCAGCAGCTGCTCCAAGCCCGACTCGGGCAGGACGTGTAGGTACACATAGTTCTTCAAGTCCTCGAGAGTGGCCTTGGACGTGCCGAGGACGTCCACGTGCCCTTCGGCGGTCTCGCGCCACGCGCCGCCCAGCATGCGGCGCAGCACTGGGCTGGCAGCCGCCATCACGGCACGGTGCATGCGCACGGACCCGCCCTCGCCACGCAACTCGAAGTCCGTCAATTTCGTGTCCTCATGCAGGCTCGCGAACGAGCTCGCACTCGGCTGCAGGCGCATCTCCACCACCACGTCAAACGTGAACTGCTGCTTCTTGTTCTCGTGTATCAAGCGCCACGTCCCATCATCGCTGGTGAACGTCTTGCCCACTATGTTCAGCTCCACGCTGTTGAAGTATATGACATAGGTTAGGTCGTCGGCGTCGCGCCTCTTGGTGAATCGCACGAACAACAAGTTGTTGTACACATTGTTGTGTCCGTTGTTAACTAGCGCGGCGATCAGTCGCACCTGGAATAGTGCCGCGCCGTTGATCACAAACTCAGGGCTCGTCTTTGTAGCAAAGGGGGTATTGTAGTTCGTTACGGTTAGCTTCGTTGTAAGCAAGTTGCCTTTTTGTGTTATTTCTTTTGTTTCCATTCTGAAAAGAAGAAAAAAAAAATTACTTGAGACCTACTTGCAATATCTTTAAAATGAAACTCCATTTGGAGTTTGTTATTAATGCTGCATGGATGCATTAATTGGCCCACAGATAGGTACCATATTTTTATATCCTGGATTAACATCTCAATTATCCACTTAGTAGGTAGGTACTAGGTAATAATAAAAATGCGAAAATAATTATGTCTATCTGTTTGTCTAAAAAAAATTAGCGTGTATGTATTGCATTTGTATAAAGCTGTTTTCTTTTTAAATTACCGACGAAAAAGGACAATGGCTAATTATGTATGGGCCACGTAACCAAAAAAATATTTGACTTGCATTATAAACGATGTCTGTATTTTATGCCCATTCATTGAGTAGTGCAATTAATCCAAAGACAGCAATTTTTTTTTTTTTTTTAATGTGAGTAATCAAATTGATTTACCTAATAAATAGAATATCATCATCTGCCTAGCCTTTTCCCAACTATGTTATGTTTGGCTTCCAGTCTAACCGGATACAGCTGAATACCAATATTTTACATGGAGCGACAGCCTATCTGACCTCCACAACCTAGTAACTGGGTAATACGATACCCCTTAAGGCCCTTTTTTTTTGTTTTTTTTTTGTTGCCGGGGTGGAAAATCCTCATGGATGTCCTCCGCCCTGGGGGGGGGCGGAGTCCGTGTCAGACTCTTACTGACTAAAACCACCCCGGTGTTCCCACACTCGCACCGGGGATTTTGGGAGCTAGTATTACTTCCGTGATCTCCCGCGGCTAGTGCCGGCCCGCCTCTGCGGGCCACCTCAAGTCTGCGGGGGGGAGTGAGATGTTAGACCCCCCCGTGACGTCTGAAAGGGGCGCAGGTTAGGGGGGCCGGAAGAGGGCATTAACTGCCCTCTGCCGACGCCCGGTGCGCCTGCTGCGGGCCGGGTGACCGGACGAGATCTCCCGCTCCCTTTCCGCAGCCTCCTTCTGCGACACGACTGTTTCGCAGAAGGATACCACCGCGTCCCAGGACTCCTCGCTGCGGCCATCGACTCGATCACGGCCGGCAGCGACAGGTCACTGCCTACTCCTGAGATGAGGGCACGGCGTGGCTCCTCCCAAGCGGCACACTCTGCCAACGTATGCCGCGCCGTGTCCTCCCGGCAGTCGACGCAGTGGTGACACCGGGCGTCCGACTCCCTGTTTATGCGACACAGGTACTTCCCGAAGCAACCATGCCCCGACAGCACCTTTTTTTTTTTTTTTTTTTGTTTGCGGGGTGGAAAATCCTCATGGATGTCCTCCGCCCTGGGGTGGGCGGAGGGGTCTGTCAGACTCTTACTGACTAAAAACCACCCCGGTGTTCCCTTCCCACACTTGCACCGGGGATCTTGGGAGCTAGTATTACTTCCGTGATCCCCGGCTAGTGCCGGCCCGCCTCTGCGGGCCACCTCAAGTCTGCGGGGGGGTGAGGTGTTAGACCCCCCCGCGACGTCTCAAAGGGGCGCGCGTGGAACACTACGCGCCGCCACCTCGGGTCCAGTGTGATAGGGGGCGGCGGACGTCCCCAAGTCCGCCGTCCCTGGACCCATTTAGGGGGGCCGGAAGAGGGCATTATCTGCCCTCTGCCGACGCCCGGTGCGCCTGCTGCGGGCCGGGTGAGCGGACGAGACCTCCCGCTCCCTTTCCGCAGCCTCCTTCTGCGACACGACTGTTTCGCAGAAGGATACCACCGCGTCCCAGGACTCCTCGCTGCCGGCCATCGACTCGACCACGGCCGGCAGCGACAGGGCCCCGACAGCACCTGCGTCATCCGAAACGACAGGGAGCCGTGCCTCCTACCGAGCCAGGGCTCGAGTACCGGCCGGACCGCCTCGATGGTGGCGAGGCCGGCGGTAGGGCGTGAAAGCCTGACCCCTTAAGGTCCTACCCTTACCAAATAACCTTGACGATTCGTTCCCTCTTTGCCGCACCTCACCTCCACAATACTTCGTAAAACATTACTAGCGCCAACTGGCGGACAACTTACGGTTACAAGTAAAAGTTACATACCTTGGAATTCACAGATACGGCGTTCAATGAATTCAAATTTTTGGTATCGTATTCTAGTTTTCGAGGGCGCTGATAACTATTATAGGGTCAAAATCAAAATTCGAGATGGCGCTACCGAAAATTTGCAAATGTTTCATCATGGGTATCGTTTTCATGGTTTTCAAAGGTGCTAAAGCCGATGGTGAAGTCAAAATTTAAATCCAAGATGGCAGCTGCAAAAATGTTCAAATTTTTCATCATGGGTATCGTTTTCATGGTTTTCGAGGGTGCTAAAGCCGATAGTGAAGTCAAAATTTAAATCCAAGATGGCGGTTGTGAAAATATTAAAATTTTTCATCATGGGTATCTTTTTCATAGTTTTCGAGGGTGCTAAAGTCGATAGTGATGTCACAATGAAAATCAAAGATGGCGGCTCTGAAAATATTCTAAATTTTCTCTATTAAATTATAATTATAATAAATATATTCATTATTTATTTTTAAAGTGAATATATAACTAAATATTCTGTGAATATTTCAAGCGTCTACCTGTTGCCGTTATCAATATAGAGCAAAAACGAGAAAAAAATCACGTTTGTTGTATTCTGTTTTTTTTGTATTTGTTGTTATAGCGGCAACTGAAATATATCATCTGTGAAAATTTCAAGTAACTATCACGGTTCATGAGGTACAGCCTGGTGACAGACGGACAGACGGCGGAGCCTTAGTAATAGGGTTCCCGTTTTACCCTTTAGGTACGGAACCCTAAAAACTAACTTTAGGTATTTCCAGCGAAATGTGGGTGTACTATATAATAGACCACCTCTGCCCTGCCTAACCCTTCGGGGAAAATTGGCGTGATGTTATGATAAATATTTTATTCTGTTGTATTTTTAGGGTTCAGTACCTCAAAAGAAAAAAAAACTAAACCCTTATAGGATCACTTCGTTGTCCGTCTGTCTGTCTGTTTGTCAGTCTGTCAAAACCCTTTTTCTCAGGAACGACTGGAGCTATCCAGTTGAAATTAATATCAAATACGTAGGTCTACGGCCCCTTAGAGCTCTAAAAAATCAAGCTTCTAAGTCAAAGCAAAAATAAAATACGGCGATTTATACGACATATTTTGATACTCGCAAATAAATCAAAACCTATAGGGTACTTCCCATTGACCTAAAATCATGAAATGAGGCAAGAAGCAAGGTCTCACAGCACAAGTAAAGGAAAAAGTGTTGTTGTTTTGTTGTAGTTTTATCACATTTAAAAATCTTTTTATGCGATTACAAATTTACATTTGCAGTTGAAGAATTGACCGTGACGTATATCGATGTATGGGAAAACATGTTTTTCAACTACAATGTTAAGTTTCTTTTTGGGATTAATCATCCCAACTACGGAACCCTTCATTGTGCGTGGTCCGATACGCACAAGGCCTGTTTTTATTTTTATTTTGTCTTTGACATTATCTCGGGACCCTGGGAGACTTATTGCCACAATTGTGGCATTTCCTGAGATGCTTGAGAATCTATCAGGACAGAGCCCGGAAGACGGTTAAAATCCCTACCAGCATCCTATTGGAATACCTACTCACTTGCTCCGAACACGTTTGCTCTTGCGAATGTCCACTCTGTTTTTTTTTTTGGTGAAGCGTTTGGTATAGCTTAGAAGTGTGTTGGAAATATCCAAACATTAATCGGTTTTTAACGATCAATGTTAATGTTCTCGATCGATAAACAAATATAAAGTTTTATATTTTGATATTCTATAAGTAGCAAACAAAGACATTAAAGTATTTACTTAACAAGTAGCAAAGTAAGGAAATATTATGCTTCGACATATTGGTGACCCGTAACAGTCTTCACAATGCGAAATAATTCATTGATCCTGTAAAAAGTTATTGACCTTCTCATAATGTAGCTAGGTATGCTTTTTAAAATAAATCAGCCTTTTTTTTACTTTAACATCCAAGTTTAGGCAAGTATTTTAAAACAACAATAATATGGGGATTATTTGATGTTCACAAAAAGAGGCACATGCATTATTAATTGTAGATTGTCTATTAATATTTTTAGGATATTCAAATTGGAACTATACATGCCCTTCAAAATATGAAAAGCCGCAGTACTCCAACAGATTAAGGCGCAAAAATAAATCGGTCACTGAGAAGTCGTGAGTTCGATTCCCATTGCCGTAATTCCCGTAAAACACACTCTGGCTTCTGGAACGATAATCAGCACAAAAAATAATTAACTAATTGTCAGTGCGCTTTTATAATATCTAACGTAACGATATTATCTTGGAGGTCCACGTCACGGCATGCGGCACACGAAGTCACGATGACACAGGAAAGCAAAAATTATGGAAATATTATATATGGAGACGCTTTTTTAGGGTTCCGTACCTAAAGGGTAAAACGAGAACCCTATTACTAAGGGTCCGCCGCGCCGTCTGTCTGTATGTCTGTCTGCCTGTCCGCCTGTCACCAGGCTGTATCTCATGAACCGTGATAGCTAGACAGTTGAAATTTTCACAAATTTCTGTTGCCGCTATATATATGTATAATAGCAACAAATACTAAAAACTAGAATAACATCAATATTTAAGGGGGCTCCCATACAACAAACGTTTTTTTGTTTTGCTCGATATTAATAACGGCAACAGGTAGACGCTTGAAATATTCACAGAATATTTAGTTATTTATATATTCACTTTAAAAATAAATGATTAAATTAAAATAAAACAAATATTTAAGGGGGGCTCCCATCCCATACAACAAACGTGATTTTTTGCCGTTTTTATACATAATGGTACGGAACCCTTCGTGCGCGAGTCCGACTCGCACTTGGCCAGTTTTTTTTTTTTTTAATGTTTTGTTAATGTGAGAACGTTGTAGGCTTAATAGACTGTAAAGTAGACCATTTTCTATTTTGTTAAGTACCTGGTACTTTTGACGGGCCTACACTGTCCTCTCATACCTATTAACGCTGTGGTTTCAGTGGTAAAAGGCAACTATTTTTAAAAGAGTAACCGTGGAGTTTCTTGCCGGCTCTTCGCCATAGGAAACTACCAATTGGAACCGTACACCTAGCTTCTGACGTTTCATAAGTGGCCTTTTTTTTTTAAACTTATAAACTTTCTGTGCCAAATTTCCATACTCCGTCCACGTAATTTTCGTAAAAAGGGGTACAAAGTTTTCCCTTCACCCTTCATTATTAGAATGATTTTCTTGTCTTCACACTATCACATTAATATTATAAAGGCGAAAGTTTGTGTGTGTGTGTGTATGTTTGTTACTTCTTCACGCTCAAACGACTAGACCAATTTTAATAAAATTTTGTATGGAGGTAGCTGACACCCTGGATAAGGACATAGGCTACTTTTTATCCCGATATTCCCACGGGATCGAGATTTATGCGGGTGAAACCGCGGGGCGCAGCTAGTTAATGATAATTTAAAACACTACTGTATTAAAGCAAAAGTCCAACTGATCACGAAGTTTATCTGCTGTTATTTATACGTATTCCGTCTTACGACCTTCAATAAAAAGTGGCTACACGGGCATCATCGGTAAGATAACTATTGAACTTAACAGATAATAGTCATATTGGCTACAAACTTCAAAATAAATGTTAAGTATCTTTAGCAATTTTTCTTTATTTATTGAAAAAGCACAGCCACATCACATACATTAAACTTATGCTAGAGATAATCTTAATAACTAAAGGACTAATGTACATGACAATTACGGCGTACATAGCATTGGTTGGCATTTATGTTCGCATAACTCGTGAAAATGTAGGGAACAGCTGATTTTTTTTCGCGATTTCAGGTTTGGTCCCATAGTAAAAGTTATTCATAATGATGAGTACAATGACCCCTTAAGAGACTTCGTGTATGAATAGATACACCTTATATTTGTTGTACATAATAGGAATCTGTTATTTTGTACCTTAACCTGCGCGGTACTTGCGTAACCCACAGTAGCAATGGGTCTCATTTCGACAGTTCAACAACATTCATTGCGTTATTTACGTTGTTGAGCAGACTAATTTTTCGAACACATGAAGCAATGGATTAGCAATATCCTTCAAAATCATTCAGATTGTGATTGATAATGCCATGTGTTACGCAATATTAGGGTGCTGATAGGTGTACCCAAGCTAACCATAAAGGGTATGTCGATCTACAAACGCTAAAAACTGCTATACATACGAGAAATGTTCCTAGAAACGAAAAAGTATTTACTTGTAGCAATTTACATTTGTTACCTTTGGTCCCCTCCCGTAGTCCCTGGAGGGACCACGGGTATTTTTTTACCCGTGGTCCCTTCGAGAAATACAATGCTGCCAAATTAAAATGGTAGACCGTTAGTTTTAGCTCTTAGTTACTTGAAACATTCAAAATGATTCACCAAAAATAGAGGTAATCTGGCGCTCGGCGGCCGCTGCCGCAGCACGCTCGCCGTCGCGCGTTAATGGTCACTGTTCTAACCTTTTTTTTTTTTTTTTGTTGCCGGGGTGGAAAATCCTCATGGATGTCCTCCGCCTTGGGGTGGGCGGAGGGGTCTGTCAGACTCTTACTGACTAAAAACCACCCCGGTGTTCCCTTCCCACACTTGCACCGGGGATCTTGGGAGCTAGTATTACTTCCGTGATCCCCGGCTAGTGCCGGCCCGCCTCTGCGGGCCACCTCAAGTCTGCGGGGGGGTGAGGTGTTAGACCCCCCCGCGACGTCTCAAAGGGGCGCGCGTGGAACACTACGCGCCGCCACCTCGGGTCTCACTGTTCTAACCTAACCTAACCCAAATGATTCAATAACAGTAGATGGTTTTAATTTGGCAGCATTGTATTTCTCAAAGGGACCATGGGTAAAAAAAATACCCGTGGTCCCTCCCAGGGACTACGGGAGGGACCACGGGTACAAACTGCAATTTAAAGTAAGGGAATCCGATATGCTAGACCCACATCTGTTTCCCGAAGATCATGCGAATTATTTTTCACAAAGCAACAGGCTCATTAAATCTGCCTAGCCTTTTCCCCACTATGCTGGAGTCGGCTTTCGGTCTAACCGGATGCAGAGTACCAGTATTTTATATGGAGCGACTGCCTATCTGACCCCCACAACCCAATTACTGTGTAACTGGTACCCCTTGGTAAGACTGGTTGTCAGACTTTTTGACTTCTGATTACCCGTAGACCGTAACGACTGTCAAAGATGTACAACACGCTCATTAAAATTATGAGAAAAATGCTGCAGACGTTTACGTGAATACGTCACCATACAAAACAATCAGGTTTCGATACATATAAATGAACTTGGAGGTAGCTACAGAGAATCAGTGTTGTGCGACGACTCGGAGTACTCGGACGGACAACATGGCGAAGCTACTCATTCTACTAGGTACGTAATTTTATTGTTATGATAGCATTCACGCCGCTCATCTTGCGAGATGCCTACTCAATTACATACGGGCCCAATTAAAATAAATAATAATCGGACTATAGACGATTCCTCGTAGGTAGGTACACCAAGTTGTGTTTTTTATTTTTGTTAGTTTTATAATGATGATTTAGAAAGGAGGACTTATGTACCTATTTTTTTTTGTTTTTTAGGGTTCCGTACCCAAAGGGTAAAACGGGAACCCTATTACTAAGGCTCCGCCGTCTGTCTGTCTGTCCGTCTGTCACCAGGCTGTATCTCATGATCCGTGATAGCTAGACAGTTGAAATTTTCACAAATGATGTATTTCTGTTGCCGCTATAGCAACAAATACTAAAAACCAGAATAACGTAAATATTTAAGGGGGCTCCCATACAACAAATTTAATTTTTTTTCTCGTTTTTGCTCCATATTGATAACGGTAGCAGGTAGACACTTGAAATATTCACAGAATATTTAGTTATATACCTATTCACTTTAAAAATCAATAATTAAATTAAAATAAAACAAATATTTAAGGGGGGCTCCGATACAGCAAACTTGATTTTTTTGCCGTTTTTATAGATAATGGTACGGAACCCTTCGTGCGCGAGTCTGACTCGCACTTGGCGAGTTTTTTTTTAATTATTGACTGAATTTGAATTCCGAATTTATGAATGTCGTTAATTGTTCAGTTTAAATATTCAAGTTAGGTTCGGTTTCTTTAAAGTTACGGACCTATTTTTATTTTGTTGTTTTTTAACATTGATGATTCTAATTCTGAATTTATGAATGTCGTTAATTGTTTAGTTACGGACCTATTTTTATGACATTTTTATTTGATGTTTTTTTTTAACATTGATGGTTGAATTGGAATTCTGAATTTATAAATGTCGTTAATTGTTCAGTTTAGATATTCAAGTTAGCTTCTGTTTTTTTTTTTACGAATGTCCGTGTGGTGGACGTGAAGAATAGCACCATCCTATTTCTTCCCGTGGGTGTCGTAAAAGGCGACTAAGGGACTTAGTTACTAGAGAATAGGCAGCAGCGTTCTCTATGCATTTTAAGACCATACTGCGATTGCTAACACGCCTGCCAAGCCAAGCTTGGTCATTATGGCAACCCCCACCCCCCTTTAGGGGAGGCCTATATCCAGCAGTGGACGTCTTCCGGATGAAATGCTGATGATGATGAATGCCCGGAATACAAGAGGCATATTTTTCAAGCTAGGATAGCAAGCAAGAAATATCCTAGCTTACCTACTATCGTGGCTTGGCACTGTCTGTCCGTCTGTCACCAGGCTGTATCTCATGAACCGTGATACTTAGACAGTTTAAATTTTCACAGATGAAGTATTTCTGTTGCCGCTATATCAACAAATACTAAAAGCAGAATAAAATAAATATTTAAGGGGGCTCCCATATAACAAACGTGATTTTTTTGCTCGTTTTTGCTCGATATTGATAACGGCAACAGGTAGACGCTTGAAATATTCACAGAATATTTAGTTATATATTCACATCAAAAATAAATAATTAAATTAAAATAAAAGAGATATTTAAGGGGGGCTCCAATACAACAAACGTGATTTTTTGCCGTTTTTAGGGTTCCGTACCCAAAGGGTAAAACGGGAACCCTATTACTAAGGCTCCGCCGTCTGTCTGTCTGTCTGTCTGTCCGTCTGTCACCAGGCTGTATCTCATGATCCGTGATAGCTAGACAGTTGAAATTTTCACAGATGATGTATTTCTGTTGCAGCTATAGCAACATATACTAAAAACCAGACTAACATAAATATTTAAGGGGGCTCCCATACAACAAACGTGATTTATTTGGTCGTTTTTGCTCGATATTGATAACGGTTAACAGGTAGACACTTGAAATATTCACAGAATATTTAGTTATATATTCACTTTAAAAATCAATAATTAAATTAAAATAAAACAAATATTTAAGGGGGGCTCCCATACAACAAACGTGATTTTTTTGCCGTTTTTATAGATAATGGTACGGAACCCTTCGTGCGCGAAGCCGACTCGCACTTGGCCGGTTTTTATCATTAAGCCTTCTTACTCATTCGTGCTGCTTTGATGTTGTATTGTTGAGTTCCTGGCGTACCTACATCTCACGACAGTGACGTCTCATTTTTAGGGTTCCGTACCCAAAGGGTAAAACGGGAACCCTATTACTAAGGCTCCGCCGTCAGTCTGTCTATCTGTCTATCTGTCCGTCTGTCACAAGGCTGTTTCTCATGAACCGTGATAGTCAAACAGTTGAAATTTTCACAGATGATGTATTTCTGTTGCCGCTATAACAAGAAATACTAAAAAAACAGAATAAAATAAATATTTAAGAGGGCTCCCATACAACAAACGTGATTTTTTTGCTCGATATTGATAACGGCAACAGGTAGACGCTTGAAATATTGACAGAATATTTAGTTATATATATATTCACTTTAAAAATAAATAATTAAATTAAAATAAAACAAATATATAAGGGGGGCTCCCATACAACAAACGTGATTTTTTTGCCGTTTTTATAGATAATGGTACGGAACCATTCGTGCGCGAGTACGACTCGCACTTGGCCGGTTTTTGATTTTCAAATTGTATCATATCTTGGATCCGCCTGTTTCTGCGAAGGAAACGACCGCAAACAGTTTTTCTAGCTATGACGCTAAAAATATTATTGGTGTGTTTTAAGGTGGATCCCGCAGCTGTAGCCCGCGAATTTCAAATTTCCCAATGTCATGATTTCATGAAAAAGACATTCAATGGAACAAAATAATTTAACTTAGAGATGTGTCAATGATTATAATTCTGTAAATACATATTATCAGTTAAAGTCGCGAATCATATTTTGATCAAGACACAGCCTGACACTGACCTGCAAATAAAAAAAAGTAAAAAAAAAACCAAACGCGGGTTTTCATTTTCATGTGCATTTAAACCTGTGTACCTATTCATTAGGGGACAACCGTCCCGTGGCACATTAACCAACACTGGGACATGTTAAGACTCGCCTCCTTTTGAGAAAGTTATGGTCTCAAAGGAGTAAGGGGAGCGGGAGGGCAGCAGTCGTTGATCAGACTAATGAAGCTGTTGACTTTCCTACGAAACACAATAATCTACTTATACCTAGATTAGCTAATGACAACTTAATTCGTTCTTGTTCTCTGAAAGCCAAATCGTAGGTATTTAGTTAAAATGAAGGAATCCCATTTTTTTTAAATAAGATTAACATGAATAATTATTCATGAAAGAATTCTGTTAATTTATTCCCGAAGAACATTTACAACTAAGTAGGTATTGTGTATTTATTTTATTTTTGATTCTGTTTTTTTATCTAATTGTACCTAAGCTGCACCGGTTAACATCATGACGTCAACGCCCCGGCTGCCGCTAAAAACCAGCACTGGGGCTCTGTCTCGGGTGGCAGGGCGTTAGCATTATGCTGAGCGATGGCCGTTTTGCGTGGATGTGACCCCAACCAGGGGGCCGATCGCGCTAATTTTTAACGTTAATACCAAAACTAAACCACAACCAAAATACACATTTCGTATCGCGCTAATCATTTCAACGGAAACGATTTAGCTTTACTTTGGAAGTTACGTTGGAGGAACGATCGACAACAAAAACAATACTCTCACAAAAAATAGCGCGATACCGTTTCTTACATCAGCTAAACCAAAACTAAACCAAAACCAAAAACGTTCCATTCGAACGGTAATTACGTTGAGAAATAGCGCGATCGGCCCCCTGTTCCTTTTCGAGTTTGTGCTCTTTTTTTGGGTCACGTC
The DNA here is from genome assembly GCA_963921375.1 of Tiliacea citrago. Lineage (NCBI taxonomy): Eukaryota > Metazoa > Arthropoda > Insecta > Lepidoptera > Noctuidae > Tiliacea > Tiliacea citrago. The sequence goes on from OY992799.1 coordinate 5,766,146, forward strand.
ACCGCAAATACTTAAATTTGGCAAGGCCACAATCGCATGTATAGCACCATTCACTTTATTTCCCGCATTAACTCTCCTTTCCGCATCTTCATCAATCTTTCCATACCTTGTAAACTGACTCCCCAAATATATAAACTCACTTACTTGCTCCACACTCTTATCATTTATTTTCACATCACACACCGTGTATCGGTGTGTGATGTGAAACTCTTCTCTTTCAAACAAAAAAAAAAAAAAATATTGATACAAATTAACGGTAAGCTGTGAGTAGTTTGAGTTTCAATCCAAAATATCTGTATTAAATATCAACGTACGGTTGGTATTTAATTAATAACAAGAACGTCTTATTTGTATGCAGAACTTGGTTGTTTTTTAGAGCTCCGTACCCAAAGGGTAAAACGGGAACCCTATTACTAAGGCTCCGCCGTCTGTCTGTCCGTCTGTCACCAGGCTGTATCTCATGAACCGTGATAGTTAGACAGTTGAAATTTTCACAGATACAAAAAACAGAATAAAATAAATATTTAAGGGGGCTCCCATACAACAAACGTGTTTTTTTTTGCTCGTTTTTGCTCGATATTGATAACGGCAACAGATAGATGCTTGAAATATTCACAGAATATTTAGTTATAAACTCACTTTAAAAATAAATAATTAAATTAAAATATAACAAATATTTAAGGGCGGCTCCCATACAACAAACGTGATTTTTTTCCCGTTTTTATAGATAATGGTACGGATCCCTTCGTGCGCGAGTCCGACTCGAAATAATTGCTTCATATTTTGCAATAAATTACAAGCGTTGTGTCATCGCGCTTCTCTTTCTTTTGTATGCAGTCTGACAGTGGCAGCGGTTTACCTGTTGTCAGCGTCTCAACGTGCGCCTCATTGGGAACCCCCACTCTGATTACTGAACGGTGACGTCACATCAGAATATAGGTATTATTTATACTAATCACATTTTTTAACACCAATTTTCCTCTTTATTTGTACAAACGTGATTAATCAAGGTCAAATAGGTAGGAAGACTGGTCAGAACACGGATATGTCAGATTGTTTCATTATTATTTCATCCTTTTTATTTTTTTTGGGTTGTAAACAGTGTTCGCTGATATAATATATGTAGGTACTTATATCAGTGGATATTATCAGGAGAAGATCGTGGCTAAGTAATAACAGCCGCACGGGTCGATCCATCAGGTTAAGTTACGCTTGCCGGGGTTGGTCCGTGGATGGGTGGCCATCTTTACATACCAAGACTCCTCCGTGCCTCGGAAAGCCCGTTAAGCCGTTGGTCCCGGCTGTCATTGGTGGATCTTTGACAGTCGTTACGGGTTGTCAGAAGCCCGAAAGTCTGACAACCAGTCTTACCAAGGGGTATCGTATTACCCAGTTGTGGAGGTCAGATAGGCAGTCGCTTCATGTAAAATACTGGTATTCAGCTGTATCCGGTTAGACTGGAAGCCGACCCCAACATAGTTGGAAAAAGGCTAGGCAAATAGATCAGTGGATATTATATCATGATATTTATCACGATAAAATTATATCAATTGATATTTATGTTGATATAATAAGTATTTATAATGTATATCAATTAATATTTATGTCGCTATTATATCAATATTGATATACTTACTGCTTATAACAACAGCTACCTGCCAGTGAAAGTTCCGTCAAAATCGGTCCAGCCGATTTATTTTTATTTTTATTGTTATCAGTGCCGTATTACACTTGCTTATGCATTTAGTAAAAAGCTGTTAATTTGACATTACAAACAGACACTTCAATTTTATTTACTTGTAGGTATAGATATCGGATTTTTACGAACCCTACTCTACGATTTTTACGGCTACTCCGAACATAAATCTGAAGTATCGGTCGAATGTTCGGTCTTTTCTTTACTACGTCTAACTATTGCTGACTACGGCGAAAAACTAAATAAAAAAGTCAGTCGAAGAGATAAGCCAAAGTCAAAACTGTGACTTGAAGTCGGGTAAGGACTCAAAGTCAAAAAAAGAAACTATGGAAGTTATAAAAAGGCCGAACATTCGGCCGATACTTCGGTTTAGCGCTTCGGAGTAGACCCCCTGGTTGCAAGCACACCGATAGCCCGCCTGATGGTTAGTGTTCATCATAGAAATATAAAAAACTTCTCGTATCTATGGTAGTACTTATTCTATTAATTCAAAAGTTTTTAATGACTTATAATGAAATTGCGGACGAGTACTTCGACGCCTAAAGGCTCGTACAGACTAGTGCGATATCGCGGGCGCGACGCGACACTGGTAGCACAATTTCTTTGTCGGTGCCTGTCGCGCCCGCGATATCACGCGAGTCTTTACGAGCCTTTAGTGTCCTTTTGTTTTTTTTTGTGTGTCTATTATGGTTAGTTAGTCATTTAATTTAGTACCTAGTGTAAATTGTTAGTTGCGTGATGTATTGTATAAGTATTTATAATGGATAGTAGTAGTAGATTACTGCGGGCGGCTTGCAAAAGGGGCATTGATGTACGATCAATGCCTGGTTGCGGCGAAGGCTTGTATGGTGCTTTTCTCAAATAATGCGCAAAAATTCAAACAAGTAAATTTGAGGCACGCGTGGAACACAACGCGCCAGCGTCGCCGTCGACCCGGGCCTGGGGGTCTACTCCGAAGCTATAATCCGAAGTATCGGCCGAATGTTCGGCCGTTTTATAACTTCGAAAGTTTCTTTTTTTGACTTTGAGTCCTTACCCAACTTCAAGTCACATTTTTGATTTTGGCATAGCTCTTAGACCGTCGTTGTTTTTTATTGAAGTGAAAACTTCTTTAGGCGCGTTGAGCACTTTTTGGCTAAACAAAAATCATGGAACTCGCGTCATCGTCACCGAGCGCTTTCCATGAGCTATATATATGTACCTAGGTATACTGTTTTCACTTCTATCGGCAGTCCCCAAAGACTGCCCCGCATGTTTTTCTTTCGCCGTAGTCAGCCATAGTTAACCATAGTCATGAAACGGCCGAACATTCGGCCGATACTTTCCGATTTATGTTCCCTTGTCCTTATCGGACGGCGGCTCACCGTCCGTAAGCCCGCGCCTACAGTGGCCGGGAATCGGCCTGCGACTCGCGACGTCCGAGGCGCGGTCTACCGCGGCGACTAGGGGCGTGATGGCGCGAATTTTGCCTGTCCCTCACGCGTTCCGCCTCCTCCTTTGCGAGCATTACTGCATCGCAGAAGGAGGTGACGGCCTACCATGCACTCTCACTCCGAACCATGGCCTGAACCAGGGCCGGACAAGAGAATATTACCTACTGTAATATGTTTGCGCAGTCTTTCTTTGAGCAGTTGTGGCCCAGCTGTAGGTACCAGCCCCGATTTACGACTTTTAGGTCGTAGGTTCGAACCCAGACAGGCGCTTTACTTTGTGTAAATTATTTCATCATCACTGCTCTCAAAACGGTGAAGGAAAACATCGTGTGGTAAGCAGCATGTCCTAGAACCAAAAATACGAAGACTATGTGACGTCTACCATCCCGCACAGGGCCCGCGTGGTGGATTATGGCCCACTCCCTCTCACAGAGGAGGCCTGTGTCCCAGCAGTGGGGAGATTATAGGCTGATTATGTTATTTATCTCTTTGATATACTTTTTAATAGAATACTGTTTGTTGAGTGCTCTTTACATGTATTGTCTGTTTCAGGCCTGGTGACCATCGCGATGGCGTCTCCTTTGGATACTTTAGATTCTTTTGACTTCCTCGGGCCGCCTAACTATGTAAAAACACCGCTTGGTGAGAGCATAGACAAATCCACCATGAAACTACTCAAGGTAATTTTATAGTAATTTTTCCGGATATTATTGCATTTTATTAAATACGACGGTGTGCACGCATTGCACCACAAAGTAAATATCTAGTAATAGGTAGACTTATGTAGAGCCCAGAAAAAAACTACCGTGAAATAATAAATAAGGAAAATTCTGTTACCAGAGTATGCAATTAATGACGTAAACTAATCAAGGCCACTCCAATCAAATCTATTATAAAAGTGCATGAATACGCCTTTCGAGATGACATCATCCAAAAAATTATTTCATCATATCATCAGTTAAAAGTGTTAAAACTTGAAACCAATATTGAATTGAAGTACATAAGTAGAAGTAAATCGATATTTTTGAATATCATCGATTGTTCTCCGTATAAAATGCTTGCTATTTGCACTGCGGCTACCGCATGCAAAATTACGCAAACATAGTTATAGCACCGCCTCAATTTGGTCTTTGAAAAAAGATCGACTGGCGTGTATAATCCTGATTTGGATGGTTTTGTATGTTTTATTTGGAAGCAACGTATATCACCAAGTGTTGTAATAAGGAATGACTTTGGCAGGTGGCCTACGATTTGGCAGAGGACAAGAACGTGGTGTCGTCCCCTCTCAGTCTCATGGTTCTGCTGTCCTTGTTCAACTCCGGCGCAGGTCCCAACACCAAGGCAGAGATTACCCAGTTCTTGGGTGGCACAGATTATAAAAAGGTTAGTGAAATTTTCCTTTTCTGTACCTATAACTGGCTGGGTGCTATTATCCAGAAAGCTGATGAGTGTTTTAATACTTTTTTACATAAATTGTTGAGTTACTGACTGACTCACTTGTTTCATCGCGTAGGTACTTATGTGCTGATTAGCCGTGAATTTTATACGCACGCGAGACCTGAAATCGTTAACAGTTTTATTAACCGTTCGAGAACTTTCCAAATATCTCCCTAATGAGAATTCAGATATCATTAAATATGTACAATTTACGAATCAACTTACCTTATCGTAGAAGTTTAGTGTACGACCTATCAACAATGTGAGCACTTTTATTATTAAAACATTTGACTAAGTATAGAAGTTATTAAAGTTAGCGATAATGACAATAGTCATTACATGACGCACAAATAAAAATGATAACGAAGGCAATGTAATTCCTAAACCTGACCGACAATATGACTTTTAGATGTACCTACACAAATAATTTCGATCAATTTCTAAAAGATTTGGTAAAAGCAATATATTTTTAAATTGTTTTAACAAATATTGATAAATTCATATCAAATGACTGTCAAAGTAGGTACCTGGCCGTCAACTTAGCACAACGGGAAAGAAAAAGACTGACACAGGAATGCGTGGAAGAGACGACGTTAAACAAAGTAGACCCAAACTATTTCTACTGAAAGATGCACGATGTATTCATTAAGGTTAACTAAACTCCATCCACATAATGATTTTGTGTGAAATTAAAAGTTTAGTTTTCGTTTATTTCCAGACTTCGGACTCTTACAGGGAGTTGAGCGAGAGATTCTCCCAACTGAACCCTGAGGCTCTGACAGTCGCCAACAAGGTGTACGTGTCCAACAAGTTCCGTCTGCAAGACGCCTTCACCTCAGCCGCTCGCTCCTACCGCAGTGAAGTGGACACCATTGACTTCAGTCAAGCGCAACAAGCTGCTGACACCATCAACCAGTGGGTAAGTACATCAGTAACACTGACATCTTTCAGAAATCATGTCCGAGAATTATCTACGAACGAACGTTTGCCGCAGCCTGAATTCTGCGTGGAGCACTGCCATTTTTAACTTCACTTCTCTAGTGAATAAATATCATGACTTTCATGTTTTGATGTTGACAGGCTGATGAGAAGACCCACGGCAACATCAAGAAACCTGTCAGTTCAGACGTGCTAGGCAGTGACGTAGCTGCTGCTCTGTTTAACGTCATATACTTCAAGGTATGTAATTCATGTTGCTTCTAAAACGCTTTAAAATATATCTACATAATTATACCTACATATTTAAAGAAGGTGCCATGCGACTGGTATTTTTCCTAGCTAATTTCCGGTTTCATTGCAGATTAGGTGTGTACCTAAATTAAAAATGATCTTCTGCTAAGGTAAAGGACAAAAAGTTCCAAAGCCTTGGGTGATCGCAGGCGCATATAAGTTAATATGTTGAAAGATAATATGTTCCTTTATAAAAATATGTCATGTATTGTGTAGATCTTTTGTTGGAGATCCTAAATAAATAAATATAATTCTTCAATTTCCAGGGGCACTGGCATGTTCCTTTCAAATCCGAGGAGACGAAGGACAAAGATTTCCATCTCAGCAAAAGCTCTGTAGTTCAGAAGCCGACAATGCACTTGTTGCAATCTCTGTATTATACGGAGAGCCCTGAACTTGGTGCTCGGGTAAGCGTCGGTTTGTTAGATACTGTTCTCTGAAGGACATCCATACAATCCGTTAACTTTTGGAAAAGGTAGATATTTAAATAAAATTTTCGCCACTTTGCAGTCATTTATTTGCTTTGTGTGTATTAGATGGTTGAGCTGCCCTACAAAGAAAAGGGCTTCCGCATGGTCGTGGTGCTCCCGAACGAGGTAGACGGTCTACCATCAGTGCTCGAGAAAGCATCGGAGAAAGGCCTTCTGAACGACGTGTTCAAGCTAAGCCCTGCTGGATCTGATGTGGATCTAGACATCCCGAAGTTCGATATCAAAAGCAAACTGGACTTCAATAAAATCTTACCAAAGGTACCTACGCTAGGTGTCTTTTTTAACTTCTTATACAAAATACCTACTACTTATATCATTCTTTATTTTTTTAATAATAATCAGCTTCCCTACATATTTTATGTACCTACTAAGCCAATGGATGCGTAAAGTGAAAAAAAATCCTTTTTCATATACGTACCTACCTACATAAATCCAAAGGTGAATATTTAATTTCAAAATCTAGGATCTGCAAGATTATTATTAATTGAATACTCTTTGTAATTACAGCTGGGAGTATCCAAACTATTCGAAGAGCCAGCGGACGGTATTGTGCAAGACCAATCGTTGGTAGTGTCCAAGGCGTTCCAAGAAGCCTTCATTAAGGTTGATGAGGAAGGAGCCACTGCTGGCGCATTCACAGGTTTGTAGCATGAGGCAACTATAATTATATTTTCGGACAGTAAACGTATTACCACGGTACACTTTATAGGACATCAACGGTAATGTTAAAAAAAATATGTGTTTGGTTCTCTTTCACAGGATCATTTGCAGTACCAATATCCGCAAATTACCAATCACCACCTCCTATGAAGTTTACAGTTGACCGTCCATTCTTATATCTTATTATCTTTGAAGACGTAGTTCTTTTTGCAGGCACATATTCCCACTGATGAGGTAAAATAAAGATAAAACGAAATGGTTGCTTTCTATGGTGTTTGCAATGTTCGCATCGCAGGCTAATAATAGTGCTTTCTTATTGAAAACCTTTATTAACTAGATAAAACTGGTTCCATTCACCTAAGTTGCATTAAGCGCTTTACGATCTTTTTCTTACTTCAGTCTTCTTTTTTGTTTAATATGTCCTCCTGGCCTCTTCGGATGCTAAAAACCGAATTTGATAAAAATATTGAGAGAAATGTAATTATCTCTCAGCCGCCTTCGACAGTGAAAATAACCGATGGTTGTCCATTTTTCTATCTGAAAATTTATAGCCCATCAATGTTAATATCTTTTTACAAAAATATTGTGTTTAAACATTTAAAAATTAAAAAATTCTGGTTTTAAAAGTGTGAAAGACATTCCTTTCACACTTTTAAAACCAGAATTTTTAAATTACGAACCACCACCTCCTATGAAGTTTACTATTGACCGTCCATTCTTATGTGATCGTCTTTGAAGACAAAATTATTTTTGCTGGCACTTACCTACACTAATAATGAGGTAACATTAATAAACGACATGGTTGTTTTTTATGGTGTTCTCAATGTTATTTATTTTGCTTTTCCTATTGAAAGCCACCCCTCTTCGCTTTTATTAACTAGATATAATTGGTTCCATTCAAATAAGTTGCATTAGGTACGCGCTTTATAATATTATCTTCGTTAACTAAGTCACCTTTTTATTCAATATGTCCCTATGTCCTCTTTAGACGCAATTTTTTTTATTTAAAATGTTTTCCCAAACATCAGTTTATCTGACTTCAGAACTATTTGTCAAAAGAACCTCTTCCACGAAACAAATCTCATCGCTATGACGAGTGTAGTTGCTAAACTTTAGGTGGCAGCAATTTGTTTATGACAGTAATTGATAATCATCCACAGGAGTGATATTAAGAGAAATGTCACTCTCAACCCAACCGCCTTCGACAGTCAAGTTTACTGTTGACCGTCCGTTCTTATATTTAATCCTCTTCGAAGACAAAATTCTGTTTGCTGGCACGTACACCAATTAATCAGAAGAAGTAGGTACCTAGGTACCTACTGTTTTCATAAAATAGAATAAACATTTGGCTTTTGCTTATCGAAGTCTCCATATTTTTGTAACCTTTGCCATCAGCCCTGCTTCAACTGAATTTTAAATATTTATTGACCTCTGACTCTTCACAAATATTCCATGATAATAATAAGCGGAAAGTCAAGTCTTCTGTGCTGATGTCAAATTAAAAACGAGTATGCTGCAATTAATCTGTACATTGATTGTTATTCACAGGAATGATTTTCATGTTTATGTCGGCATTATCGGAACCACCAAGGCCAATCAAGTTTACAATTGACCGTCCCTTTTTGTATGCTATTCTCTTCGAAGACAAAATTCTATTTGCTGGCACCTACACCAACTAAAGCGAAAACTATTAACAACGTAGGTACAACCGTCTTAATAGCATGGGATTTGCCTTTTGCATGCTTATCGAGATGTGTCATGTCTGCGGTTCCTTGTTTTCATTTGAAATCGATCTTCAAATTGTCATACCTGCGGGCTAGTTGCGTAACACACTATCAGTAGGAATCGGTTTCAATTTGACAGTTCAACAACATTCATTGCGTAATTTACATTGTTGAGCAGACAAATTTTTCTAACATATGAAAATTGCTTCATATGTTAGAAAAATGTATTATTAGGATTAGCAATATACTTCTAAATCATTCCAATAGTGATTGAAACTGTGTCACGTAATTAGGATGCTGATTACAAAAACATTAAACAAATTCTAGTAAGTACTTATTACCAAACAGTAGAAGTGGAAGATCTAACCGAACTACTTTAGCAGGTTAAAGGGTACTACGTAAATTACTGCTTCAAATTGAAACCGATTGCTACTGATAGTGTGTTACGCAATTAGGCCGCAGATTTTATTCCCATGTTAATTATTATTCACCGGATTGATCGAAGAACAGAACTTTATTTTCTCCACCACCATTACCAGTGCGATTTACTGTTGATCGTCCATTCATTGCAATCCTCTAGGAAGACACATTTCTGTTTTCACGTGCGGATTACTTTATAGGATTTGGATTAATTATGCTTCTCAAATCCTCGCCTTCTGTTATTGAACTTATAGTGGCATGTGGAACAGGGTGTAAAGTTCACTCATCCTCTATAGAAAAGGGAGGATCCTCCGACCAGACGGGTGTTGTGTCTGGTAGGCAAATGCCCGACGATTCATTGCGGGACATTGTATATAATTATGGTCGCGCGGTAAACTCTGCTTGCGCGATGCAGGATTTTGCGTAACGTCAGTGTGATGCATAGTTCGCATAATTATGGCGATATAAATTCCGCCACAAAATATTATGAATTTTTGTTGTTATTTTTCCATGATCTTTCTTTTCTACCTCTGCTCTACGTCTATTAACCTATATCTGCCAGGGTTGCGAGTTTGTCCGCAAGGAATATCGTGGCCCTGGCACACAGGCAACGGAAGAAACACGGGTGGGATTTAGTCAGTAAAAGTCTGACACTCCCGCTCCGCCCAGACCGGAAGAAGTTATTTGGTAATTTCCAACCCCAAAAAAAAACCTATTTCTTTCTCACAAAAAAAATATCAATGTTGTTTATTCATTTGTATTTTATATGTATATCTAGAAGCAGTGCCTCCATGATTATTTTATAGGTATAATGATTACTTTCGTTTTTATTATGTAATAAATACACAGTGATTCTTGAAAAAACCTTACCATTTAGCTATTATTTCCGCAATAAATAGGACTAAATTAGTTATTACAAACTACCCACTCTTATAATAACAAATTTCTTTGTGTCAGTGTACTTAAAATAAGTTCTCAATTTTGAGATACCTAAGTACCTAAGTATGGTTTTATTGTCATTCACAGGATTGGTCATAGTACCGACAAGTTCAATTTCTGCACCACCATTACCAATACGGTTTAGTATTAATCGTCCATTTTTATATGCCATCCTTCACGAAGATAAAATTCTGTTTGCCGGAACCTGCACCAACTGAAACTTACCTAGGTATTGTGTTCTTCATATATATTAAGTATACGATTTGGATTATGCTTTTGCTTATTAAAACCTCGTCATCCTTCCACTTAACTAGGTGTTTATGATTCTTGTAATATTTTTTTACTACCATCGCCGTTCAATTCTACTCTTGTCAATTTTTTTTTTGTTTTTGCCTTTTGTGTTTCTTTCCAAATATGCTTGCCAGTGTTGTTAATTATTTGTGTTCCTAACTCAAGAAACAAGTATATTATTCCGTATGTCAAATAAAAAAAAAATGAGGTAGGATGGTTACTTTTTCAATAAATGCGCTACTATATAATCAAATAGCTGAGTTGGAAGGCGTAATTTTACACCAACCCGCGTTTTCTTCTTCTTCTTCTTCTTCATGAGGTAAGTGTCGACTTGACCCTCTTTCATATTAGTTTTCCTGTGTACCCCTGTCAGTCAATGAAATATGGCCACATTTTTTCTATAGGTACCTACTTATTTCATTTTGTCCATTCTTCCGGATTTGGTTTTTGCTTACCTTGTCATCTTTCCACTCAACTTCTTGTTATTATTTTCTTTACTTTATTTATGATCTTCCTTAATTTCTACCCTAAAAAGGGTAGAAATTAAGGAAGATCATAAATAAAGTTAGAGTTTAAGATCTAAATATTTTTCTTCAATTTTTTTTGTAAGTACTATTCTTTGATTAAATTATTGTTGACGATTTCGATTTCTTTCTTGTCGTGTTTCTTTCGTGTCTTTGAATTTCGTGATGTTTGCATCAGTCGATGCTGGTAGTGCATAACTCCTAAATAATCAAAGTTACAGTAGTTTTTTCTCCAATTATTACAGATGCCTTCTGTAGATGTGTAATAACAAACGCGTGTTCGTTACGAGACGAGGCGTCCTTTTGTTGTTTAAACACCATAATTATCCATGATGTCCAAATTTAATTTACGAAACAATTATTTTTCGTAGTCTATTTTGGAGACTTAAGCTACTCCCTTTGACCTGACAAGGTCGAGTGCTGTCACTTTTTTAAATTGTAAGCATTTATTGGTATTGTTTTTTTTTATTTCCAGCTCTTATTCTAGCAGACTCTCTGCCACCAGAACCAGTCAAGTTTACCGTGGATCGCCCATTTTTATATTTGATCCTCTTCGAAGACAAAATTCTTTTTGCTGGCACCTGTATAGATTAATTAAGGTGATATGAATTCAAAATAAGAATAGGTCTATCCTCGACTATTAATAAGTTCACTAGAGTCCACACATTTTTGAAAGATTTTAAGTAAAACGGCTCAACTAGTTCGTTTTATATAAAAAAGTTACAATACTGGTCGAAGGTCAATCCTCTTCTCATTTTGATCGCATGAATACCTATACTTTCTACTTCGAATGTTATTAGATGATCGCTTTATATTTTATTTTTCTAGCTTTTCTATAACTCCTCATTAATTCTGTAAGTATATGTCACAAATTTTCTATGTCAAAATAATATAATGTCTGAATTATAGCCGTTCTACTCAGGATGCGTCCCAGAACAGCCATTTTCCAACTCATCTAATATTGGTACCTCATCATCTTGTTCTTATTTGAGCTCGTGTGGGTCATGTGGAAAAGCGGATCTTACAAAATCGGGTTCACTAATTACGTCGTCGTTTTCTCAGGGCGTCGTATTTCGCCAACGAGTTGCTTCCTTTTTATGATTATTTTACGACGCAATATTAAGGTTTCGTTATGGTACATTTTTAAAACCACTTCCTTTGATATTTGGTATTTTCGATGTCACATTTATATTGGTGTTTGTCCTTTCCAGGGGCGGTTATAGTACTAGAATCATTACACTCACAGCCTTCGAAGCCCGTGAAGTTTACCGTGGATCGTCCATTTGTATATTTGATCCTCTTCGAAGACAAAATTCTTTTTGCTGGCACTTACACTAATTGAGGTGATCAATATACTTAAGTATTAATCAAACTCTGGATCTGGAACCTTTTCATTTTACTAGCTTTCAGTCAGTTGCATAAAGTGCTTGTACAATGAGCTGGTTTCGGGTCCCGACTCTCGGTGTTGAACGGTTCGGTGCAGGATTTTTTCCCTTAGGTGCATGCGAACATGAAATTATTTTCGGTACGGGCAAGTAAGGACAAAAAACAAGCAGGACACTTCATGCAATGCAAAAAAAAAATACCCTAACTTTCATAAAATGGAACCTTTATTTATTATTGGTAACGATGGGGCTGATGAGGCCATGGGATATGTTTGTTTTGATATGTGTGTGTGTGTGTGTTATGGTCGCAGTGTTGCGGTTGTGGTTTGTCCATTCCCTTTTGAATTGTTCACGGATTTTTGTTTGTTTTTACCCATTTCCGTTTTATGTTCGTAAATGTCTATTAATTAGGTGTAACTTTGACTATTGAGACTTCCATAGTCACGTCGTATTAGTATCACGGCACAATATAAAGGCGCATGTAGTTTTCATAGAAATTGTTCTACTACACGCGTGGCGCTGTCGCGTCGCGCCTGTCTGCCTTCACCTGTAGTTATTAACTAGCGCTGCAAATTATTCCGACTGACAAGAATAAAACCAAAGACAAACTCAGTGTTGTCGTAAGTTAAAATTCCATCCGTAGGCAAAAATTACTAGAATATACGCAACATTATATTCAGACAGGAATACGAGTAGGTATTATGTATTTAGTTTTAATAGTGTGTTTGTTGCAATGTCAGAGTCATAAGATTTTATTTATTTCCATCAAATCGGTTGTGTTCCACAGGAATCGTAGCCGGGGCAACATTTTCTTATACTCAGCCACCACCACCGACGAAGTTTACAGTTAATCGTCCATTTTTGTATCTGACCCTCTATGAAGACACAATTCTTTTTGCTGGCACCTACACAAAATGAGGTTACAATAAATTGAATAAAATATAACAAATCTAGGTTGTGGAAGCTTATCATTTTAATTTTACTAACTTTCCATCCATTCTGTCACAAGTTGATGTTGTATATTTTCTATATAGTATTTTCTATCTGAAAACCTAAAAGCCTCAGGGTCATTTTGGTTCATCTCAGAAGTCTTATTTCCCAATACTGTCTTAGGACTTCTTGGCTGTAGTCTCGTCCCAGTCACAGTAGCCGCTTCAGGAGCTTGCACGGTGTCCAAGTTTTAGTCAAGCCGAGGAGTAGTTTGTGAAAAGATGCTTATTTTTTTCGTGGCACATTATTATTTAAAAAGTGGCTATTTATACAAGTTTATGATAATTCACTTACTATAAACCGATTGTGATCCACAGGTATTCTTGCCGTGCCTCCGTCTTTGGATTTTCAACCACCGCCAGCAACGAAGTTTACAGTTGATCATCCGTTCTTATATCTGATTCTCTTCGAAGACAAAATACTTTTCGCTGGCACCTTCACAAAATAAGGTGATTTAATATGTTGTGTTGTGTGGTGTGGTGGCGTTCTGTAGTTTCTGCCTACCCCCAGGCAAAAGGCGTGAGCTCATGTTTGTTTTATTATGTTTCTACTTGCCACAGGAAAAATAAATAAGCGAACAAAACTTATAAGGACCCCCACCTTATAAGTTTTGTTCGCTTATTAATTTTTCACCTTTTTTGCCGAGTATCCCGTTGAGTTTACCGACTGCCAACTAACCAAAACATCATTAAGGATAATGGTGGATCTTGGGGGGTCTCCTTAATCAGCATCCATTTTTTCTGGGGGAGGGGAGTATCTTCCTCTAAAGTCTCTGAATAAATTATTATCCAGAGTCCTCTTGCTAGTACCTGTAGCAATCTTGACGTTTTTATTTTTGGTTAAACAGGCCTGAGGAGCCGCGAGGTAGCGATCTTTGATTTGGATTTCTGCGATTATCCATTAATCATACTACGCCATGTGAGACCGAGTTGTGTCCAAACAGATTCAATAGCAAATAGCACCATCTATCCCTTTTTTCGGAACGGTACAGTGACAGATGTCTTCAACACTTCACAGTACGGGCCCATCCCTATGAATGTTTAATGAATTATATTTTTAAGGATAATTATCATCAACACGTGGACGTTTCTTGCTTCTATCTGCAGCACCGCCACCACTACCACCTGAGAAGTTTACAGTTGACCATCCATTTTTATATCAGTCTGATACTCTTTAGGATAAAATTCTTTTTGTTGGCACTTACACAAATTGAGGTAAAATGGGGCTGGAAGCTATTATCAACTTAAAATGAATCTTGATTCACGTATTTAATTAAACTCCTGCCTTTTCTTCTAGGCCTTAAAACCTATAATTAATTACTTACCTGTCTTGTAAATCACATTAAATATCAAAAGCCAAACTACGTGGAATATAGACTAAGGATTCTTCCGAGAATAAAGATAGGTGCCGACGTATGTTTTGTAGCCTACCTATTATAATTTACAGTAGAGGTAACTCATTATTTTTGCTATTCCCTGATATCCGTGAAGCTTTGTCCACGTCTCTTGAGCAAACGATGTATTGTATTGGTCTTATAAACTGGGAATCGTTCATTTTACCGTTACGGTATTCTTTTTAGGGTTCCGTACGCAAAATACGCGTGTTGTCGTGGAGTAGCGGCCACCAGCCCGTCTTTTAGGGTTTCGTACCAAAAGGGTGCGACTTTGTATGTCATACCCGCTTATTTCAGGAACTACTACCTAATGTTATCTACTTGAAATTTGGAATACTTATAAAAAAAAGTGATTGCCCACTTACAAAGCAAGTGAATAATTTAAAACATTGTATTTCATTGCAATAGGTGCCAACATGGGGTGTTGAAACTATAAAGTAAGTTAATTTGGTCAAGTGGGGTCTCATATGAAAGACCTTAATTTGCACATTACAAATCATATTTGAATTCATGCCGCATAGTTTCAGACTTGATGAAAAATGTGCGTAAAAATACCTTTTCCTCTAATAAATTAAGTATCTCCAAATGCAAAGCAAAAAACAAACCTGAAATACAGTTTTAATATGTAGTAGATACTATGATTTTTTGGCACGTTACCGGGTCCGTACCTCAAAGGAAAAAACGGAATCCTTATTTTCAATACAAACTCACAAAACAATTTCACAATTCTCCTACTGTAGCAGAGGTTTTACATTAACGCTGGTAGCACACCTCCGCCGCGAAACCATAGCAGCGAAACTGCAGTAGTTTAATTGCACTGGTTCCGCGTCATGTTCCGCTACTCGAATCGGATGCGAGTAGCGGAACATGACGCGAACCAGTACAATTGAACTACTGCGGTTTCGCTGCTATGGTTTCGTGGCGGAGGTGTGCTATCAGCGTAATAGGACGTATCGTGTTTCGCAGTAACTGGGCTGTGGAGGTCTGCTAGGCAGTCGCTCCTTGTAAAATACTAACACTTAAATAGCTGTATCCAGTTAGGGAAAAAGCTAGACAGATAATGAGGTGTTGAAAGCTCGCCTACATCAGTGGTAGCTAGAGTATGTTCAGATGATGGATTCTACCTAAATATTATATTTGTTCCGCAGGACTTATTTTACAGAATTATCCTTCTATTAGTTTACCACCGCCCGCTGTGAAGTTCACGGTGGATCATCCCTTCTTGATTTTAATACTTTTCGAGGATGAAATCCTCTTCGCTGGCACCTATGTTTATTGAGGTGATGTTACAACGCTTAATTTCTTCGTTTCATCAATCATTACCATAAGCAACTGCTGTTATGCTAATACCGTATGTTACGAAATTACTGTTTGTCTATTTACTTTTTATATTTAATACACTTGGTAGATTACTACTTAATTTGTTTGATACCAATATAGGTTTATTTTTATTAGCACTGACATGATATGCTTTTGCATCCGGAATAATCCCCGAATTAATAAACCTCTGTCATTTTGAAGTTTCATCTGTATACTTCAGATGCAGCTGTAGTTAAAAATACAGTGAACAACACTTCCATAGTAACAGTTGCACTTCGGCGCCTTTATTTCCTAAGCAGTAAAAATAGGCGGTGTTCGTAGTTCAAGTGTTACTATAGACGTGCGTTTGACCATACCTATGACTTGTTAGCTCCAATATGGGAGTATGTGTCAGAATGAGATCGGTTTATTAAAACGGACCTTGGCCTAAGGGGCTATGATAAGCTTTGCTTGAAGAACTAAGGCTTATATCTCACTAGGACACCATGGTGGCGCAACCATGGTCGCGCTGCCAGCAAAATATACACAGCTTTATGGTGAGTATCTCAGCCAGGCGTCCAATCGTTTGCGCAACCAAACATACAATTTTTGGTATTGCGACCATGGTTGCGCCACCACTTGTGTTCTAGTGAGATAGTGTGAAGCTTATTGACAAGCTCACAATTACTTCTTTGATTGTTGGTTTTGCACGGCTGCCTGCGGTTTCTCGGAATTCTTCGGTATTCATCTGGGTATCACTGACTCAACCAGGGGGCCGATCGCGCTATTTCTCAACGTAATTACCGTTCGAACGGAACGTTTTTGGTTTTGGTTTAGCTGATGTAAGAAACGGTATCGCGCTATTTTTTGTGAGAGTATTGTTCGATAGATCGTTCCTCCAACGCAGCTAAATCGTTTCCGTTGAAATGATTAGCGCGATACGAAATTTGTCTAACGTAACGTTTTTGGTTGTGGTTTAGTTTTGGTAAATTAGCGCGATCGGCCCCCAGGCATACAAGATTACAAGACTCGGCCGTAAATATCGCACATCGAGGTTTATAAAATGTGGGCTTTGTAGAGCATCGTCGTCTCTGTTAATCATCCCTGTGTGACAGTTTTTATAAAGATCGATGTGTCATGTTACCGCAAGAGGAATGTAATTCCTTTAGCCCAGGGGGTGTACTCCGAAGTGTTAAACCGAAGTATCGGCCGATTGTTCGGCCGTTGCTTGACTACGGCTGAGTATGGCTGACTACGGCGAAAGAATAAAATAAACGACAGTCAAAGAGATAAGCCAAAGACAAAAATGTGACTTTAAGTCGGGTATGGATTCAAAGTCAAAAAAGGAAACAATGGAAGTTATAAAACGACCGAACATTCGGCCGATACTTCGGCTTAACGCTTCGGAATAGAGAGAAAGGAGTGGTTTTCACGGGCGATATTTTATGGTGAATTGATTTTAAACTCACGAGTAAATCCCAGCACTTCAAAAAAACAACAGCAAACAGTGCGTTGGAAATCCAGTGCGCGATAAAAAATGGCCCGTGGGCCGTGGGTACGAGGGCTTACTCTATTCCTACCCGGGATAACGCACGCTTAGGCCCGGCGCCCATTGGCGGCACGGCATGGCAAGGTATTTTTAGGCGACGAATAAAAATATAACTTAAGGGTCAGATTGTGCCGTTGACCTTGGCCATAAAAATGCGCGTCGCGCTTACGCCGCGCCACCATTAATTTTCAAAGGGAATATTTATTTTTAGTGGGTAACGAAAATATGAATATTTGATATATATATAAAATCACAGATAGAATTATAGATAATAAAACAGTCTATTCATACAAAAAAAGCATGAAAGTATCTTAAGTAGTTTGAAAGTAATATCGTTTTTTATGCTTTGGGTAGACATTACTTCCAGAATTTATTTCATAAAGTATTTTCCTACGATACTTAAATATTCACATAAAGAATTGATGTGTATGCGTTCTCGTTTAACATAATTTTTTTGCATAACATACTTGCATTATATTAAGGCGTATAACAGATAAAAGTCACTAAAATCATATATCTGCGCCTTAAAAGTTGAAATTTCAATGTTAAACAATAAGCATATTACCTACTTACGACCGTTAACATTGAAATTTTAACTTTATTTCCATACTGTTAAGCTATATTTTTATTCGTCGCCTAAAAATACCTTGCCATGCCGCCGCCGCCGTTCCGCCAGTGGGCGCCGGGCCTTACTGTCTTACTATCTTATTTCGTAACTAAGGAAGTTATCAGAACTAAAATGATGTTTATTAAATTTTACAGGCCTGGTAGCCGTTGCCATGTCATCGTTGTCAAGACCACCACCGCCAATGAAATTCACTGTGGACCATCCCTTCCTATATCTAATACTTTTTGAAGATAAAATTATTTTTGCTGGCACCTACGCACTGTAAAACTTGTACTTAATTTAAGTGAAAAAAAAAAATATAAACTTTTTCTACAATGGGTATAATATTTTTTCTTGTATGGCGTGTCTGTCAATTTATTAAGGTACAGACGCTAGCACATCAAGCTAGCATCTGTCAAATTTCTTTAAAAGATTTTCAACTGTATCGTTAAAGCATAAGGTTCAAGGTTGATTTGGAAAATCTGACAGTTTCGGGTAGCTTGACCTGCAGGCTGGCGTCTGTACATTAAAAATAAAAACATACGGTAATATATTATTGTTCAGTGTTTTATTGAACCCAATAAGATGATACTTTTTTGTTTATCAAGTTCATTTAGCTGCGTTCCGTATACAATATTATAAATTTATACATTTTATAGTTAATCTGAAATAAGAAAAAGAAAAGTAAAAATAATGAATTAAAAATATTAAATACTGAGGATAACAATCAAATACTCGTAATAATACTCAAACTGATATAGCTGACAGCTATTTACAATAAAAATTAATACACAAGTGCCTTTACCAAACCAAAGTCCTTTGTTCCTGTGCTATATTTTTTTTAACTAGCCTTTGCAAGTAACTTACCCCACGTGGTGGTAGATAATTATGCCACGGGAACATACTACTGGGATAAAGAGTATCCTATATGTTAATCCAGGTTACAAAGTTTCATCCAAATCCATTCAGCCGTTTTTACGTGATTGAGACTTGAGTAAGAAACGTACAAACTTTCATGATAAGTTGCACGTAGGGATAGCAACCATTCGGATTGGTTGGTTATTTATTAATTAGGGCAAAGTGTTATTGGGTTTACCACCAGGAATTTCTCAGTAGCAGCCCGGAGTCTGGATTTGTGCCCGGTTGATGGCAATAGGCTCACCCCCTTTTACATGGGACTTAAACAACTGGCGAAACGTGGGTTACTATAGGTACAACTCTGCCCAACCCTTCAGGTATTACAGATGTGATGTTATATTATTTAGGGCATGTATTTAATCAAAACCCCAAATAATTCCCAACTTGTTGCCTTAAAAATATGAATGGAGACTCATATTTATAATAAATTATTTTGTGCTTATTTTGTGTACCTCAATAATTCCTATTTTGTTGTCTTAATATAAAAATAAAATATAAGTACAATAAAAACCTTTCGGTTGGACTTTCGAGAATATTCCAGAAAAAACATTTATTTAAAAAACTGTACATCATTAGATCCTCTAAGTCTAAATATTTATTGACCTAATGATATACGCTTTTTGTAAATGCACATTTATTTTCTATTAAAACTTAAATATCTTCCATTATTTTGTACCTAAAAAAAAAAAAAAATGTAGGTGCACTATAGGTACACCTCTGCCTAACCCTTCGGGGTTTACAGGCGTGATGTTATGTGTGTGTGTGTCTTTTGTACCTACTTGAAACCTAAAGTACTAGTAAATGAAAATCCTTATTCTATTTTATTGTTAAGATAAACCTATGACTCCCACTGACCAAAATTTAAATAAATCTATGAGTTGGCTGTAACAAAAAATATTACGACGTCAATAGTTGTATCACAAAGAAAAGATATCACTTTTCTTTGTGCAACTTATCAATTTTCTCAATTACGTATCACGTTAACAAAGCCCGCACTTCGACTTATGCACTTTCAGAATTGCAACCTTGGCTCTCACACTTGTTGTTACTCATTTTAAATTCTCAGGATACGCTTTGTTTATTGTAAAACAATGAATAGGTACTTATTTAATAAAAAAAATACTCACTCAGTGCTCACATCATTTTGGATCCAATATTTTTCTGGTATTGACATAGGTACTTTGATACTTTCTTGATTCACATAAATAAAATTGTCACTATATAATAAAATAAAACAAACTATTAAAATACTATAACGAAATTGTTACTGTTCAAATACTTTGTCTGATGACGTTACGACCGGAAAACTCGGAAAACTCTTGCTTTGTTTGTTTGTTTCTTTTTTGTTATGACATAACCTTTTGATTTTTGAAGTTAGCTACAGTACTGGGCTTACACTACGTGCAATCTTAAAACTAGATTTTTTTTGTGGTTTTAATTAATAACTCTATGGATGAAAGGACATTCATGAAAATTCTGTCAATTTGTTTAACATAATTTTTATTTTCTTTAGTCGGCAAAACCGCATATTAAGATGGAAAGAAAATTAGGCGTGTACAGGGATTGTTTTAGAATATAGGTAATCAATAACTCCGTAGATATCAATAACGGTGGTACACACAGCTACACATCAAGCTATACATTTGTATACAATGCGAGATCAGCATATTTATTTATACTGGAACTTTATAGTTTGATGTGTAGCCGTGTGTACCACATTAGTGCTCTGTGTGTCAACCTGTCATCAGAAAAAAAAAGTAATGTGTGTCTGGTGTCTGCCATGTCTGATGTGTTTTGTTTAATACTAGCTGACCCGACACGACACGGACAGACGCTACTGAAAAATATACAATATTGTTTTTCCAATAGTCTGGGTTTAGTTTTTAGTGTTCCGTACCCAAAGGGTAAAACGGGAACCCTATTAGGGTAAGTGCTCCAGTGAATGAACACCCCCCAGTGAATGAACAAAACGCAGTTTTATCCAAAAAATAAGAAATCTGAACGTTTCTACCATGTGTAATATTTTTTTTCATAATTGCAACTCTATTTCCCATTTAAGTGGTCACATTCACGTTTAATGTCATAATTCATTTCAAAATGGCGAGTGGTTAAAGTTTAAGTCAATAGTGAAATTTTTATTTGTTAGGGCTGGAGTTTAGGACTGAGGTAAGTGGAATCTTTTTTGATTTGACATTGTAATGTAAATAACGGTATTTTTGATGAGTTATTTGTTTATTATCGTAGGATAACAGTTTAATATTGTGTTTCAAATCCATTTATTTGCGATTTTTGTCAGTTATATTAAATTATTAAGTGTCCCAGCATTGGATCAAAAAATCGTTTAAATTCCAGTAAATGAACGGGTGTTCATTCACTGGGTAATCGTAAAAATCACGTTTTGGTTGAAAAACATAACTTACGCTAATGCTATAAGGTTCATGTTTTGGGAGCTATTTCTTAAATAGATTTCCGATCTTTTGGCCAGTATTGGGACAGGTATGTTCATTTACTGGTTCATAAAATCCAGTGAATGAACACTTCATATTTTAAGACAGATTTCTCAAGAAATTTGGTATTTCTACCTACCTACTTACCTACAGGTAGTAAAATAATATTGCACTCGTTTAAAATTGTTAATTTTTCTCTTGTCCATTTAGATTACCATGGATCACAAAAAGAAGTACAATAGGTTTCAATACAGTCAACAAGCACTTGAAGCAGCTCTTAAGTCAATTGCTAATGGAGAACTAAGTATCAATAAAGCAAGCAATGTGTACAAGATACCAAAATCGACTTTACATAATAAAATCACAAATAAGGTACCTTTGCAAAGAAAAATGGGCCCTCAGTCCGAGCTTACTGTAGATGAAGAAGCTAAGATTTCTGACTGGATTATAAATAAAGCTAAATTAGGTTTTCCAATGCACCCAGAAGAAGTTTTCGATACTGTTGAAAATTTTATGACCACTAATAATAGGAAAAATAAGTTTATCGGGAATAGACCAGGAAAAAAGTGGCTTAGTTTATTCTTAAAAAGGCATCCTGAGATTACAAAAAGGAATGCGGAGATTATATCCAAAGGCAGAGCCGCAGTTACTGAACAAGCTATCAGAGCTTGGTTCAAGGAACTCGAAGAGTTTTTAACAGAAGAACAAGCATTGGATATAAAAGACGACCCCAGTCGCATATTTAATGCCGACGAAACAGGTGTAATGACCTGCCCGAAAACCGGAATAATATTGGGGCCCAAAAATTACAGAAACACTTACGAGATTTCGGGTGGGAAAGAAAAAGAATCACTTACAGTTCTATGTAATTTTGCAGCAGATGGGAGGGATGTTCCTCCATTTGTCATATACCCTTACAAACGAATGCCTCCGGCTGTGATACAAAATTTTCCAGATACCTGGTTTATGGGGCGATCAGACAGTGGATGGATGGTGTCCAACACTTTTTTTTCATACATACAAATGTTTTACGATTGGCTGGTTCAGAATGAAATACAATTACCGGTTTTACTTTTTCTTGATGGCCACAAATCTCATATAAACCAGGAAATGTTTACGTTTTGTCAGGAAAAGCGAATATTAATATTCTGCTTATATCCGAATGCCACGCACATATTACAGCCCTGTGATGTCGGCATTTTTGGCCCCATAAAAAAGAGTTGGCGGAAAATCGTGCGCAAAAATAAACAAAATTCTACAGCATCCATAACAAAACATAATTTCGCAATAAAATTTAAAGAAGCCTACACCAGTGGATTAAAAGTTGAAACCATAAAACATGCTTTTAGGGCATGTGGACTATATCCTTTAAATGCAGACGGAGTTGACTATTCAAAATGCATTAGCACTCGAAGAGAGGAAATTAATGGGCAAATTGCTCTTAATCGTGATAACCGAATTCTAGAGGAGAGAAAGGACGATATGAGGAGCACTATTAAAATAATTGAAACAGAAGTAGGTCAAAGTATCAGAAACGAATTCGTTCAGGCTTACTTGACCAAGAATACGCATCAGCATGCATATTTTTCACTCTGGTTCAAATGTCGCATAGAACTCGATGGTGTTAGAGATGTGTCTAGAGGAGCATCAATGGAGGCACCAGATGCTAACAATTCCTCCCAAAATGCTCCTCTTGATTTATCCAATACGTCGACTTCTATACTTCAATCATTATCTAACACACAATTATTGCATGGAGACATGCAACCCGTCATTAATTCCGAAGCAGATCCGTGCTCCATCACATTTCATGACCAAGATTTGACAAATTTTAGCGTTCCTAGTCTGACGGATTTTAATAATATTTCTAATTGTTCAGAATATCTTAAACACTATACGGAAAATCTAAATGAAACCACCGAAATAGTAGAGTTTATAATTAATAGTGAATTGAATCCACCAACCGTAATTCCTCTTCCATGGTATGATACTCCACAAGCTGGTACATCGTTAGACATTAGAACAGAATTGTTTCTAAGCGATGGACCTTCTACATCTTCTACTCCTATATTATTTATTGAAAGTAATCCAGAAATTGAAAACAATAGTTCTATGAATGTGTGTACAATCACGGAGGACGATATTCAGCCAGTTGTTAACTCAAATAAAATCGACAGCTTTCTGGGGTATCCAAAAATCGCTTCGGAAAAAAAAGCAGCCAAAGTAAAAAAACCTAATCCCATGCCGTTTGGATTAACAGGCCAACGATACAAAGCGTATGTAGAAAAGATACAAGAAGAAAAGAGATCAAAAGAAGAAGACAAAATCAATGAAAAAAAAAAGGAAATTAGAGGCAAAAGAAAATGAAAAACGAAGAAAACTGGAAGAAAAAGAAAACAAAAAGAAGGATAGAGAAGAAAAGCTTTCACAAAAACGCAAAGAACAGAACAAAACTGAGAAACACTTACAAACACCTAGTCCGGTAAATAAAGATAAACAAAATGATGAAATTGGAATGAATGACTTACCAGTGTCAACTAAGGATCTTCACGGAAAATATGTTATGGCCAAATTCAAAACTGATAAAAGAACACGTCACTATGTAGGCAAAGTCCTTATGGTAAACGATCAAGAAAATAAATGTAAGATAGATTTTCTAAGAAAAAAAGCGGTATGTGATAACATTGTTAGTTTCGTAAAACCAAATGTACCTGATGTGTCTGAAGTAGATTTTGAAGACATAGAACGTGTATTAAGTGAGCCTGCTTATTCCAGACGTGGATTGATCTCTTTTAATAATGTAACATTTAGAGATATAGAATAAGTAAAATAATCAAAAGGATGTCTAAGGAATCCTAACGTCAATAAAGTTAAACGAATTAAGACTGTGATTAGCTTATATTTCGACTCACTTATTGTGATTTTAGTTACGTATGATTACTTGTTATTTACGCAAAGTTTCAGTACTTCGGTGAAGTTAGTTTGTACCTGATTATTTAAATTGAAAACTGATTAAAGTTTAAATTTGTAAACAATACATGACCAAGAAGTTTTTAGTTACCTAGTTAATTAGGTATTAGCTAAATATTGTTTTTACTTTGTAATAAAAGATTTTAACGTGCTTGACAGGTCTATGAATGTTTGTAGAATTAAGGTAAGATTTAGAGGTTTTGTTTTGAGAAGATTTTATTTTTATTTTTTCTATTAAGACATTGAAGATTTTTAAAGAAATGTTGATTTTTTCACCGCATTTATTGCAATAATAAGACTGTAATAGTGTAATTAATAAACGAAGAATTTTGTTCATTCACTGGTTTCATTTCGTTCATTTACTAGAAAACGCCGTTCATTCACTGGAGTTTTGGGGTATTTTCTGATTTACTGCTTATTATAATAAAACTGTGAATGTTATGTTGTAAAACGTACCGAAAAATGATTTTTGAATATATTCTTAACACTGTAAAACAAATTTCGGCCGCTTTCATTCGTGATAACCCACAGTAAATATTTTTTAAAGTTCGCAAATTGCTTAAGTGTTCATTCACTGGTGCCATTACCCTACTAAGGCTCCGCCGCCGTCTGTCTTGTCTGTCTGTCCGTCTGTCACCAGGCTGTATCTCATGATTCGTGATAGCTAGACAGTTGAAATTTTCACAGATGATGTAATTCTGTTGCCGCTATAGCAAAAAATACTAAAAACCAGAATAACATAAATATTTAAGGGGGCTCCCATACAACAAACGTGATTTTTTTGCTCGTTTTTGCTCCATATTGATAACGGTAACAGGTAGACACTTGAAATATTCACAGAATATTTAGTTATATATTCACTTTAAAAATCAATAATTAAATTAAAATAAAACAAATATTTAAGGAGGGCCCCCATACAACAACCTTGATTTTTTGCCGTTTTTATAGATAATGGTACGGAACCCTACGTGCGCGAGTCCGACTCGCACTTGGCCGGTTTTTTCCTAATATATTCTCACCAGTTTCTGTCTCGAACTCGTGCTTGATTAAATAGTTGACCCAGATTTCATTACGTCTAGAACTCTATACTACGAGGGCTGCACTAAAAGTATCGGGAATGGAATATTTCCACTGTTCCTGTCATATTAAAATCTTTTTAATTGAAAACTCCTTGGTTTTAAAAATCGAATACCATTTATTTATTTAAAAAAAGATTCTCGGTCTTGTCACAAGGTTTTGTCAAACTTGTTTAGTCGTTGAGAAAATGGAATTGACTCGAGAAAATTCAAGAGCGATGATTTATTATGACTTTCGAACTGGTTTAACACAAAAACAATGTGTTGACCGGATGATTTCTGCATTTGGTGATGAAGCCCCATCCAAAACCACCATTTATCGCTGGTTTGCTGAATTTCAACGTGGACGTGTCAAGCTCAGTGATGATCCCCGTCAAGGTCGTCCAAAAACTGCAGTCACCCAAGAAAACGTTGATGCTGTGCGTAAGCTGATTGAGGAAGATCGACATGTGACATACCGCGAAATTCAGGCAACTTTAGACATTGGCATGAGTCAAATACAAATAATCTTGCATGAACAATTAGGTGTAAAAAAGTTGTTTTCCCGATGGATACCGCATTCGCTCTGTGAAGAGCAAAAAGCGGCTCGCGTTACTTGGTGCGTCAGAACTCTTGAAAGATTCCACGCAGGATCCTCAAATGCTGTATACAACATTGTATCAGGTGACGAATCCTGGATATACGCGTACGAACCCGAAACAAAAAACCAGTCACGAGTTTGGGTGTTCGAAAATGAGTTAAAGCCAACAAAAACTGTTCGTTCACGGAGTGTTGCAAAAAAAATGGTGGCCACGTTTGTCTCCAAAACCGGCCATGTTACGACTATTCCTCTTGAGGGACAAAGAACGGTTAATGCAGAATGGTATGCTAGCATTTGTTTGCCACAGGTCGTTTCTGAACTCCGTAAAGAGAACTGCAACCGCCGCATCATCCTCCATCACGACAATGCGAGTTCTCACACCGCGCACAGAACAAAATAGTTTTTAGAGCAAGAAAACATAGAATTATTAGACCATCCGCCGTACAGCCACCTAAGCCCTAATGATTTCTATTTCTGGACGCCTACAAAACGGCCATTTTGGAGACCCCAACTTCCGAATGGAATGGTTGCTTCAATGTGTCAAATTTCGCGGAGAATACTTCGAAAAGCAATAAATACATTTTTAAATTTTTTAATGTGACTTCTATCACTAATGTCACTTCCTTGATTCCCGAAATTTTCAGTGCCGCCCTCGTATAGGTACTCCATTTGAAATAAGAATATCCCTTTTTTACAGTCCGTTCAACCAATTTTGACTTCTATTGCGAAGACAGCATGCCAAATGGCAGCTGTAATAAACAGTTGGTATTGTAACCACGTTATTGCTGATTCTGCAACCGTTCTCCGACAGTCGTTTCTCCTTTGTACTGTTCACCGACAGGACGGTTCGTTTTTGAGAGATTCGTCGATAGAACGTTTCACCTATGGATGTTTCGCCGACAGAATGGTTCGCATTTGTTAGTTTCGACGACAGGACTTTTCAACTATGTCATACTACAACTAACTATATCATACTTTTCGCCGTCAGACCGTTTTATCTACGATTGTTTCGTTTCTGGCACTCGCCGGCCGCTGCCGCGGCACCGCTCGCTTCGCTCGCTCGGCTCGTGCGTAGGAGGTCACAGTTTTGACCTAACCTAACCTACCCATTTTTTTAAAAGAAGAAATTAACCCAATCGAAATAGTTGAGTTCCGGGTAACCTATGAAAAGTCCTGTCGTCGAAACTAACAAATGCGAACCATTCTGTCGGCGAAACATCCATAGGTGAAACGTTCTATCGACGAATCTCTCAAAAACGAAACGTCCTGTCGGTGAACAGTCCAAAGGAGAAACGACTGTCGGAGAACGGTTGCGGACTTGTTATTGCTTTTAATGCCATCCTTATTTCTACGGCATAAAAGTCAAAATCGGTTGAACGGACTGTAAAAAAGATTATTTAAATTTCTAATATTATTTCAAATGGAGTATAGCGTTGCGTTCCGAGTTGCGCTTTAATAGATTTGAGCGCCCTTAAACCCGTTCCCAATTGGCGTGAGCGCGAAAACGATGTTGCGTGTAACGTCATAGATGACGTCATGATATGCGCCATCTTGTGATAACGCCGACCATACCCTAAAATAATATTACCGTGAGCGCTGTCAAAAATGACAATTGTGTTGTTTTGTTTTGAGTTGCATCGTATCTTATTAGCGTGGTATTTTTTTATTGAAATTGTGCTTCTGGCTACAGTCACCATTTAACCAAAGAAGAAGAAGTGTACAAATGTGTGTGTGTGGTGTTTGAGGTTTAAACAAACAAATACAGTAATCCAAAGACTACTATAGTATACCAGTAATCCAACTATACAACCGTGAGCGCGTTCACGTGCGTTCCGAATTGTTGACAGCTATTATCTAATACGGAATGCAGCCTAGATAAATACAAATCACAGACTATGATACAAATGTACTCTGTGGCCTAGTAGGCGTAGATCAGACGGGAGGTCCCAGAAACCAGGCCATTAAACTAATTAAAAATAAAAAAAAAAGAGACGGGCTAGCGCAAGGAGCCAAGGAGTAATAGTGTTCTGTGGGCTAGAGCTGACGGCTGCTGACATAACCTAAAAGTCCAGTTTCAATTTGCAAGCTTTACTACACGTTTTTACTACAAACACTTATAATTAACTCCATTATTTCCCATGAAAAGAATGAGTACGTTAAGGAGATACATTGGTAAGTTTAGTTACTCTTACTTATTACGTTATGGAAGCAAAAACCCATCAAAAACCTAATAAAATAAAGTTTGTTGTTGCCAATATCTTCCAGATTAGGTATCCTTGTTTATTCATCAACAGCTTCGCAACTATATTCAATAGACTAAGAGTATTAAAATGTGTAGTTGGCCCTAATTTTCTATCATCTCCGTCAGTACCAATAACTTAAAAATAAAAAAAACATTACATTTCAGACATTGGAGCAAACCTTACAGATGAAATGTACCAGGGCATGTACCATGGTTCTAAGAAACATGAGCCCGATTTAGACATAGTGTTGGCTCGTAGCTGGACTGCGGGGCTGGATAAGATGATCATAACTGGTGGCTCCTTGACAGACAGTTACAAAGCTATTGAATTGGCACGGTCTGATCGTAAGTGTCTAATGGAATATTTGGAACTATGGTTGTGGGCTGAATGACTGCACTATGTGTTACTGGATTGAATATGATCTCCAACAATTAATTTTGGTAAACCCTACAGATAGATGTTCTGGTCAAACAGTATTAGAGATTTAAAAAAAAAAAATTATTTCAATATTCTTTAGAATGAGCTACATTTTTCTTTTTAGCAAATACAGAATTATAATCATTAGAATTAGCATTACAACTCTCTAAGTTCATTAATCCTACTGAATGATTATTTCAGAAATTGTCATTCAATAGGATATAACAAAGAGAGTTAGTTGTATTGCCGATTCTAATAATTATAATTCTGTAAAGCCATATTTGTTACGGCCGCGAATCTTATTTAGATCAACATACAACCTGTTGCTGACCTGCCAATTGCAAAAAACGTAATAAAATTTGAATTTCGCGGGCTATTTTAGCGCATCCCCCTTAAAGGAGTAATTCTTTATCTGAGGCAACCTTTCTAAGGCGTTTTCTTTATTTCTGTTGAATCAGTTAAAGAGAAGGTTATAGTTTTTAAAAGAACAGTGAACACTTTGTCCTAGTTGCTTATGTATGTGTGTAAGTATATTATATGTTTTATTTAAATAAGTAAACAGTTTTATGTTTTTACACACGGTGTCTACATCTTTTTTTATCTACTTTCCTATCGCAGGTATGCTGGAAGAGATTTCTTTAGAAATAAGCATCAGCTTTGTATGTATTTTTCTGTTCCTTTCTCTTTGCCTGTTTATACATAATTATGTGTGTACATTAACTGTTAAATAAAAAATGTCTAATTTCAGCCAGGTTATATACAACAGTAGGCTGTCACCCCACTAGGTGTAAAGACTTCTTGCCTGATGCTGAAGCCTACCTGCAGAGCCTTCGAGATGTAATAATGGAGAATAAGGACAAAGTTGTGGCTATTGGAGAGTGTGGACTTGACTACGACAGACTAAACTTCTGTGATAAAGATGTTCAGCTTAAGTAAGTGCTTGTAGTGTTTTAAAACTAGCAACATCAAAGATAACTGATCTTATGTGAATGAAATGAAGGCCACAGCTGTAGCCCGCGAAATTGAAATTTTCTTACGTTTTTTGCAATTTGCAGGTCAGTGGTGCCGATTCTCTTGTACACCGAACTAAACTAAACTATCACTAAAATTTCTTAGTTTTAGTTAAGTTATTCTTAAAAGCTATTCTGAAAACAAGATTCACTAAACTTAGAAACAATTTAGACACAACTATAATCGAGTTTGACAATCGCTAAGTTGAATAAACCATAGACCAAGATTTGTTGGGAAATAAAATAAAGACTGAACGAAATGATCCGAAATGCATAAAAACCTGAGTAAAATCATAATAATCATCTATTATTTATCAATAATGATTCAAATAAAATACAGAGAACATAATGACGGCGTCTTTATAGCATGATTATCTTGCTTTT
The DNA here is from genome assembly GCA_963921375.1 of Tiliacea citrago. NCBI lineage: Eukaryota > Metazoa > Arthropoda > Insecta > Lepidoptera > Noctuidae > Tiliacea > Tiliacea citrago. Next base: position 5,796,259 of record OY992799.1, read on the forward strand.
TATTTCAGCGTAATAAAGCAAATGTTCTAATAAAAATGTGATCTCGAGAAAAGAAAATACGGTTTGGTGTTCAGTAAGTTGAAAATCTCCAGTATTCTCGTCACCGTAGGAAAGCTCTATCAAGGACATCTTGAATTTGTCTGTTTGTTTGCCATATCAATTGGTTGGTGGCAAGAAACATATTTACTCTGGAGAGAAGAATAAAAAGTCCGTACAAATAAAATGGTACGGCATTGGGGGCGTCCTGGTGGATGACACCGAAAACTCGCGAAAGCGGGAAATTCAAAATCACATTTCTAGATAAGGTCTGTCCACGAAATTGAACTGGGAAACCGATGTTAATGATTGTGAAATTTTACTGGTTGCAATTTTCCAGCTCCACTTTGGTGGTTAGGCAGCCATATTGTTTAAATTAACATAAAAGGTGAATAGGAGTCAATTCATGCTTGTAGAAATCTTTGAATTTTGACAAAAATAGCGTCATTAGCACCACGCTTAAATTTAAACTTTGCCATAACTTTTTAGTGTAGTAGCGCTATCTTATTCGTGAGCCATGGCGCCGGCAAATGTCAACCTTAACTGCTCGAACAGATGCGTGGTGATCGTAAAGCTCGATAAGTTTAGCCATAAAAATATTAACTTGCTCATTGACTGATCCAGAGGCAATCAGTCCAGCACCAATCTATATTATTGGCATCCTTGCAAAGATCATTCCACCAAAATTGCGTTGCATGAGATTCTTAGCTTTAGCCTTAGGTGGACGAATTTAATACGACAGAAAAATAAGGTAAAAAATAAGGAAAAATAAGTTCAGGGATTTAGCGGTGCCATGACTTATGCATTCATGTATACGTTCTTACAGTTAGCTTGCCGCATATCGTGGAAATGAGCCCGAATGCTCTGAGCGTTAAAATTCTTAGGAACATCCGAACACTGCGCTGCAAGAGAAGAGTACTCACGAAACTGTCGTCGTCGTTACTTGTTATAGAGAAAAAACTACTACTATCACTGCTTTCATCGATAGACATAAATATTTACCAAACTAATAAAAATAAATCGTATAAAGGCTCCTACAGACTGGTGCGATATCGCGGGCGCGACAATGGTCGCAATGCCTGTCGCACCAGTCTGTAGGAGCAATAACTAGTACACCTGCCGGTTGCGTTATTCAATCAAAATAATTAAAACCTACTTACTCAGTCCGGGTAAAAAGAGTTAAACAAAAGCATATAAAAATAATATGTAACACATTTCAGAGATAAAACAACAAGAAAACAAAACACAGTCTGCCATTCCACCTTTACGAAAAACGGAACGCACGGAATTAAACTGACATGGGTAATGACTAACACTGACAGCTGACAGTGACAACATTGTGACTTGAACCAATAGTTCAATACTGTACTTAGCACAGTACCGTAGACAGCACAGTACAAAACATTTATTATATTATTCTATGTACACCATAAAAATTACAGATATAAAATGTACATAATACCCCGACTTTGAATAAAACATCACAAAGAAATCACTGCTTCAAAAAAGCAGCACGCTTTAAGCTAGCGGTCCTCACAGCAGCAACGGGACAGAAGCTGGCACATCCGTTATTGGATCACTCCGCTCGGGCTTATTGGGATTCGGCGCAATCTTGTCCAATTCAGCAAGGGTCTCAACCCGATGCCGCGAATCATTGGGGCCAAAGACATACACGCAGCCATCCTTAGTCCAGCTCTTGGTGACACCGCATATTTCTCTCGCAGCCAAGAACAAATCATGCCACCCCCTTTGTTAGGAACTTGGCTAATGGTGTCGCCTATAGCCTTTAATTTGGCTTTGGAAAACCAAATCTTATCCCAAAGCGCAAGACTGCCTAGCTTGGACAGGATAGGCCTGATTTTATTAGTTACTGCACGTCCCATCTGGTGACACCATGCAACAGCAAGATCTTCCTTGTAGTACGCAGAATACGCGCATATTGACGTGGAGTTGCGGAAACCAGCCCGTTTTACCTATTACCTAAGATCTTCCTTCGTCCCTACATCTCAATTTGGTTGACACTGCGAGCAAGTAGGTCCACCTGTTGCCGAACACTGCTGAGAGCCTGTGTGATGAATGTCCAAACTCCTAAGAAGTTGTGGATGGGTGGGTGTGGTGATGGAGGGGCCTTCTGAAGTTTATCTTCAAAGGCGGACATCTATGTGTGAAACAACTCCTTTAATTTACTCAGAGTGCTTGTTAGAGGATCCATTGTGATGAAGTGAAGTGATAGTAGATTGTAAGAGAATAATTATGAGATAACGCTACACAAGCAGGTACTAACTATGAACTTTTAAAATATAGCTTATATAATTGTAAATAATGTTTCTATTAAATTATATTGAATTTCAAATAAGAGCAAATTAATTTTACTTTGTGTAACTGTTACAACTACCCACAAGTGACATTAAATATGTGCCTTGAATAACATGCGCTCATGTGCTCTTTTTCTTGTGAAGTGCCTGTGTGGGTGCCAGGTATATATAACTAAAGCTTACCCATACAATTTTGTGAAATTAATAAATTTAGAAAATAAGTAGCCTCTGCCCGGTGTGTTGCAGTAACTTAAATTAATTATTTATTTATCTATTGCTTCAGCAAACTCCTGATCTAGGGAGTCTAAATATTTTTCTTTCTTCTGCCATTTTCGATGGGTTAGAACAGTCTTGTAATGTCCAACTTAACTCTTTCTTGATAGTTTCAAAAAAATTGTTATTTCATATTTCACAGAATCTGAAAAATGGATTTATCCACTTCGTTCCTAAATCTTATTGTAGTAGGCGGTATTGTATTCTAATACTTAACAATAATTTTATTATTAACTTTCTGGCAAATTGACAACAGCTTTTTAAATGATTTAAGATTTTCCAAACTCACAAGCATAGAATAGAATACTCTTTATTATGCAGACCATAAAAGTTGCAGAAATAAATGTTAAAAGTTTACATAGGGTGACACAATGGGTGGACTTATCGCTAAAAGCAACCTTTTACAGCCTTAGGATGGATTAAAGGGAGAAGACGAGAATACTACAGGTAGTCAGTGGTGTACCGTTTACTTATACAATAATATACATGCATAAAGCATACACTTATCTATATGAATATATAAACAATAATAAACATGAAACAAAAGCAAGGAACTGTATTCTGTAACGATGATGTTTAAGGAGAGAGGAAGTATTTTTTTACCAGAATTTTAAAAGTGGACAAAGATTGAGCACACCATAACGACACGGGTAAAGCATTCCATAACCATACTCGGTTATGGAATGCCTTACCCGTGTCGAGTCTTTTACAAGTTCAAGCAGTAGCTTGAACTTGTAAAAGACTCCCAAATCAACAAAAGCATCCCAACTTTCAAGAACTAGAAGAGAAATGTACTTTGTAAATTTTAGTTCATGACAACTAATTTTATTCCACACCTTTTTAATCGCGATTACAAATAGTCGATTTAACCTAATCTTAGCTGAAAAACGTCAAATTCAGACTACCAAAATTGCCATTTTCATTAGATTGAATAACTAAAATGACATTAGTGCTGTCAAACTTTATTACAGTTAAGTTGTGTCACTTTAGTCAATTTCAGAATGGGAAACGTCATTTGACAGGAATAAACTAAATTTTGGTGATTTTTAGTCTAGTTTAGAGAATTTTGTGACAACAGAATCGGCACTAATCCTAATTTTAGGTGAAAAACGTCAAATTCAGAATAGCAAAATTGCCATTTTCACTAAATTGAGTAACTAAAATGACATTAGTGCTGTCAAACTATAATAATAGTTAAGTTGCGTCACTTTAGTCAATTTCAGAATGGGAAACGTCGTTTGACAGGAATAAACTAAATTTTGGTGATTTTTAGTCTAGTTTAGAGAATTTTGTGACAACAGAATCGGCACCGTCAGGTTGTATCTTGATCAAAATATGATTCGCGACTATAGCATATGTATTTACAGAATTAGAATCATTAGAACCATTAATACATCTCTCTAAGTTAGATTTGTTCCCCAATGACATGATTTCACGAATGATAAAGTCATTCAATGGAACAAATCTAACTTCTTCTTTATTTCAAAATCTACGCGGCGGAGGGACTTTGTTGGTTTAGTACTAGTGATAGGTTGTCGCTAAGTCAAAAACCGGCCAAGTGCGAGTCTGACTCGCGCACGAAGGGTTCCGTACCATTGCCTATAAAAACGGCAAAAAAATCACGTTTGTTGCATGGGAGCCCCCTTATATATTTATGATATTCTGGTTTTAGTATTTGTTGCTATAGCGGCAACAGAAATACATCATCTGTGAAAATTTCATATGTCTAACTGTCACGGTTCATGAGATACAGCCTGGTGACAGACGGACAGACAGACGGTGGAGAGTAATAGGGTTCCCGTTTTACCCTTCCGGGTACGGAACCCTAAAAACTGCTAATTTGCCTTCGATGACGTCCGATTTTCATCCTACTCGACATCTAATGGTTAGGAAAACCATTAGATATAATATAACAACCAAGGAAAACTAAGTCGCCAATTTATTGCAGGTATTTTGAGTACCAGTTGCAACTGAGTCGCGAATTCAGTCTGCCGTTGTTCATGCACTGTCGCGCAGCTGCCGACGACTTGGTCGCAATACTGGAGAAAAACCGAGACTGTGTCGTAGGCGGAGTCGTGCACTCGTTTGATGGAACAGAAGACGCTCTGCAAAAGATCCTGGACTTGGGGATGTACATAGGTATTAATGGATGGTCAGTTAATGAGTGTGCAGATCAAACAAGTACAACTCAACCTCACGCTACTTGACGGAATTAATTTATTTCTTAGATTATATCATTAATAGTTTTCAGCTCATGAATGGTATAGTTCTAAGGTACCATTTTGGAATACCTGGTTCACAATTACACTTTTTGAAAACCTTAAAACCAAACAAGCTTTGATGATCTATTGGTCGCAAGTATGACTGCTGAGCGTGAGGCCCTGGGTTCGATAACTGGCGAATTGTGGGTGTTACTACACACCTCTGCCGAATTCTTCGGGAATAAGGCGTGATGTGATGCAAAAAGTTCATTTCTGGCATGTCACTGTATTATTAATAAAAAATATTTTTTTTTTTTTCAGCTCCTTGAGAACAAAAGAAAACTTAGAAGTGGCTACAAAAATACCTAAAGACAAGCTTATGATCGAGACAGACTGTCCATGGTGTGAGGTGAAGCCGACCCATCCTGGCTATACCCATGTGGTGACGAAGTACCCAACAGTGAAGAAAGAGAAGTACTCACTTGGGTCTGACAGTCAGGTGAAAGGCAGGAATGAACCAGTTAATATTGTGTAAGTATTTTATGGCCAGGCGGCGACCGTTACAGGAGAGCGCAGCGTGTAGGTCTTCCAGAACGTGGACCGATCGATGACCGCACCCTAATTGCGTTGGGAATGATTTTGAAGTAATTGCTAATCAATTGGTTCATATGTTAGAAAAAAAATTCTGCTCAACAATGTAAATAACGCAATGAATTTTGTTGAACTGTCAAATTGAAACCGATTCCTACTGATAGTGTGTAGATCGTAGGTTCGAACTAAGACAGGCGCTGTACTTTGTGTAAGTTATTTCATCACCACTGCTCTCAATATGTATGTTTCTCGTACATAATGTTCTAAAACCAACAATTTGAAGGTGACACGCACCCACTATTTGGATAAGAAATGTGTTTGTAAATTGATAACAATTTTCGCTCCTTGACCGTTTATCTGTATTTTTTTAGAATATTAATGTGTAATCTCTTCAGTGGTGCAATGCCAAAATTATGCTTCAGGTGGAGGACCATTGACCAAAAATGGACTTGATTCTCATTGGGGATGACAGACTAGTCGAGAAAGACAAAAAAAATACATTCAGACGAACATACCTATAACCTCCTCCTATTTGGAGGTCGGTTAAAAATAGAGAAAGCCCTAGTGAAAAGCCATAACAAAATTAAACAGGCGACATTTTCTTGGTCTGCAAATAATTTAAAATCACTTTTTTTACTTTTCAGGAAAGTTCTGGAGATTTTAGCAGCAATACGAAAAGAAAATACAGATGAGTTAGCAGCAGCCATTTACGAAAATACTAATAGATTATTTTTTAATTAATAAATTGTAGATATTTGTGATTAAATAAGCGAAATGTTTTGTTATAAACGCATAGTTTTATTATTCTCTTTTTTTCGTAATCTAAACTTATACTTGTTTTACCTTCGCGTTATGAAAAAAAAAACCGGCCAAGTGCGTGTCGGACTACGCACAAGGAAGGGTTCCGTAGTTGGGATGAATTTATCCAAAAACAAACTTAACATTGTAGTTGAAAACATGTTCTCCCATACATCGATATAGGCCACGGTCAATTTTCCAACTGGTAATGTTAATTTGTAATTGCAAAACAATATTTTTTTAAGTGATAAAACTACAAATTAGATTTTCGGTCCCTTTACTTGTGCTGTGAGACCTTGCTTCTTGGCAAATTTCATTGTTCTAGGTCAGCGGGAAGTACCCTATAGGTTTTGATTTGTTTGAGAGTATCAAAATATGTCGCATAAATCGCCATACTTTTTTATTGCGTTGACTTGGAAGCTTGATTTTTTTTAGACCTTCAAGGGATCATACACTTACGTATTTGATATTAATTTCAACTTGATACCTCCACGCGTTCCTTAGAAAAATGGTCTTGACAGACAGAGGGACAACGAAGTGGTCCTATAAGGGATCCGATTTTCCTTTTGAGGTACGGAACCCTAAAAAACCGCATAAAGCGGTTGATGACCCCCACAGGAACGAGTTTTTACTTGATTGCGGTCTTTAGCACTAACTAGATTTGGAGACTGGTATAGCAGTCTAGCACAATCAATTTACTGGCCGTGTATCTATTTGAAAGGTAAAATTATTTTAGGAACTAACTTGGATCGCTTTTACGTTTCAAATATGGCGTAATGTGCATTTAGAAACAAAGGGAGGATATTCCTTGTGGTCAAATCAGTTGGACAAAATAGTTTGACTACGGGGAAGGACCCATTTATTATGCTAGTCCGTGGCACGGAGCAAAAACTTGATGAAATATGAAGACTACTCTTCAAATTTCATGAAGTTTTCGCTGCAATGAGTATGCTAGACCGTGCTGGTGTGTACACATCAGCACGGTCTAGCATACTCATTATAGGGACGTGAGTGTAAATTAAACGCTTATTAAATCACTAACAATATTTAATTGTGATTTCTTACAATTATTTCGTACAACACAACATTTATCATGGAGGAACAAATATCTAAATTAAATGTTGATGTCCGTCGGATCCATATTTCATTCACTCAAATAAATAGCTTACAGATGGGGAATTCTAATTTGTGTGAATATATTACATTATTTTCTTATGTTTATTTCCATCAAAATAAATAGAATTACAAGAAAATAAAGTTGTTTTCAATGTTGACTGATAGATTGGGACTGGGCTTATATTAGCATTACATCGATATTTGATCATTCTATGGTATCAGGTACCTGGTGGTACCTTGACCGCGGGACAAAAAATATTGCTACAGGAAGTGTTGATCTGGCGATAAATTACAGATAATCTACACAATGCAATTTAAGTTGTTCCTCTTTCCTCTATCATTTCCTTTAAAACACGATCTCTCAACACAAAATAAATATACTACAAAAAGCTTATACCCCTATTATATCATTTGATAAAAGATTCAATAATATGAACAATGAAGTTATTTGGATGACATTAATAGGTAACTTAATGATTCATTATGAAATGATACCAGTCTGTTAGGTATTTAAATGCATCATGGGGAATGTATTCAAATACTGGATTTAGATTTAAAATAAATACTAAAAATTTCATAAACAGTTGTCATGGATTACATGGTTTGTAAAAATATATTCTTCAATGATATGATTTAATTATTGCATGACTTAATAAATTGAGTGAAGTACAGAAGATTTTAAATAAAAAGGTTGAAACTATCTATTTTTGGCACACAATGTTTAGAAATGTAATTTGTTCATTAATAGTTATTTATTGATTAGAAGTAGTTGGCACTAGTTACAAGATCTATGGGATGGCAACAAAACTGCCAATCTTATAATAAGATGTGTTGTTAACACACTTTTATATACCTTTCTAATCAATGTGTGCCAAGAATAGTGTCACATAGTAGTAAATAGGTCCGTTCGTTGTTACGGGTGTATTGTACTCGATTTAAATTTTTCATCATAAAGGAAACAGATAAATAAAAAATAAAACAGATTTGATAAGGACATGTTCAGGCAGAGGACTGTGTTTGTTTGTGAAAAGTCCATCATTGGATAAATAGAAACGAAAAATGGAAATGTAAAGTGTATGTATTAATATTATTTGATGATTTTTGATTCGGACACGGATTGTTAAACATCATGCTTTACACAAAATTCACCAAATAACTTAAAAAGTATTTATAACCATTGTAAAAATTGAATTGACCGAACAATCAATCTTATTTGAGCATAGATACAGTTAAGACGTTACTGCTTGCATGTACATACATACACATAAAAATGTATATATTTTGATATCTTGGTGGAAATGGATACAGTTCGGTCAATGAACACATGATAAATTAATTCTAAATTTAGTACATAGATTTTGATCACTGTCACAAAAAGTGTATAAAACAAACACAAGTAGCACAATAAACTCAGTCCTCTGTCTGCTTAGCACAGTTATCACTAAAGTGGAGGATTACTCTTCAGGGTATCTTGGAGTAGATGTGCACCTGTTCCCGGAACCAGTGGAAGTATGTCGTCACATGGGACCGAGTGACGTTGAGAGCGGTTTCTGTTTTGTTCTGCAGGATCTCGGGCGCCCATTCACCTCTGGAAACGTGATAGCATACTAATTAGTGTGGTCATTGATATACTAAAAAGTGTGGTTTGTTAAAAACTCAAAAATTTTATAATTATGAGATTATGGTTCTCTACGGGCAAAAGACGTGTTTGCGTATAGTGTGGTTTTATTCGTATTTCTGATGACAGCTTTGGTTATTATTATTTACCGAGTTAAGCTGCACGATTACTGACAAATGCGTGCAGTGACCGGATTGGTCCACTTAATCTGTGTGGTTCTTTCATCAAACGACCACTTCAGACACCAATCTACATGGTCTTCACATGATCTGACCAAGATTATGTCTGGACTTTGAAATAGACTGTGACCTTTGAGTTTGTTTCGGCCTTTCTTCTCACAGTTAAAGTCAGAAACGAAACGCCGACCTCATCTAGTTTTCAAAATATGATTGACGTGTACAAGTGTTTAGTACCTACTAACCTATTTACAGAAATAAAATCATTTATCATTTACCTATCTATTACCAAAAAACATTCAAATCATTATTACAAAAGGCACGAGATTTCGGATGTCACCCTAAGACCGTTTGTCCACCGCCACATCAAAGGCATGTCAACGACGACGAGATGACAGCGCCAAAGTACATTAAAATTTACCATGGCCGCGAGGGGTGTGTAATGTATGATATAATAACAAATGCTCTAATTTCACTTGAAATAACGTTCATATAATATAATTTTCATATGCTATAAAATCATATAACCTAATTTCATATGACCTAATGTTTCATATGATATAATTTTCATTTAATATAAAACATTTAGTATAACGTTCATTTTATATAATTTTCAATATGTATAATATTCTTTTTATATAACATTCATTTGACCTAATTTTCATGTTTAATGGTCACAGTTCTAACCTAACTCAAATGGCACCTAACCAAATCTTAAACTATTCAATGCATGGTTGAGGGTGGGCTTGGTCGACGAAGCCCCGCTTCGCGGGGCTCCTACTTCTGGATGGTTTATAAAAAAATAACCACGAAGGGGATGGCGGGGTCTATTCGCTCGCTTCGCTCGCTCACACGACTCCGCCATCCCCTTCTAACCTAACCTGTCCGAGTCGGGGTGCCCTAAAGTCCAGTTTGCATCCAATTTCTACTGGTTACAATAGTTGAGGGTGGTAGGTGTATAGGGTACAAAAGCGAAGAAAAAAAAAACAGTACAATATTTTTTTAATCATAACATAGCATCACATAACTATTACAACTTATTTCAGTTTTAAGTTAGAGGCCAAAGCCCGAAGGAATTCAATTTCAGTGTATTCCTTTTTTTTTTTAAGAATATTATCTTATTATTAAGAATATTTATTCTTCACTTCCCTGTTTTTGTTATAAATGTATCCATTTACAGCAAGTTTTAGTCCACCTTTAGAACTTTTGAATGTACTATAATTAATAGTTGTCATTTTAAAATCTAAAACAAATATCGAGATTGCAATAGCCACACAATGAATAATTTCGCTGTAACTGTATGACAGTAAGAAAAATAATAATTTCGTGTATAGTCTACCCACCTCACGCATAAAAGCAAACTTTTGTAGCAATTAATGCTTATGCGATGCATTTTTGCTCGCACCATACTAGCAGGCATTTAAAATCGTATCAGATTTTCTAAATTATATTAAAAGTTATTAGAGATTATGAATATTATAGTAAATGAATAATATACTACATGAATATTATGTCAAATGTGCATTCTAGGAAATGTTTATTATATCATAAGAAATTAGATAAAATGAAATTATATCAACAATTCATTATCTCAACTGATCGTTATATTAAACAAAAGTATATTAACTGAAATTAGGTCAAGTGAACGTTAGATTTTTTGTTATTATATCAACCGTTACACACCCGGCCGCGAGTCCACCGCACGTCCGTCAATGTGACGTCACGTTCAGTTCAAATGACGGAGGCGGTGGAAAAACGCTGTAAATACCCTACGTAATTACGTATAATAAAAAAAATTGTTAAATTTACAAGCTAATTTTACCTAATAATGTGTTTTTCATTTTTGTTAGTCTTCTTTCATCAATTGAAATAAGTGAGTAATTTGTAACGTCTCAAGTAACCTCGGAATTTAAATTAACACAATAGACTAAAGACGAAAACCGCATTCTTTATCTAATGTCCTGCAAGATAGTTCGTTAAATAAATATTGGACTGTCGCGTTAAAAGCACCTGATAATATGTATCACGAAGCGACACTTAAAATGTTTTTTACAGATACTTGCTTACGATGAGTTACGATACTGGCGTATGTTTTGTAAATCAAAAGAAATATTGTGACGGTCTGGAGACTGAAATACTCGATTAAATAATTTAACGTAATTTCAGCTCATTCCACTTTGCTAGTAGATATGTAGATAATAGATAATCAATTATCCGGTTCGTATGGAGGATTTTCGGGAATTAAAACTCAGGATGTAGCACGCAGAGTACCACTTATATATTTGTGTTTTTTCTTCAACAACCTCACATTCAAAAAGGATTGTAAGTAACGCCTGATAAAATACTTATAGTTAATGTCTTACTGTCTAATAATTGCACCGAGTTAACTTGAGCCAACGGTGGTGGAACTGACGCTTAAACATCGTGTCTGTAAGCCTCAATAACATAACGCCTGTATTCTCCGAAGGGTCAGGCAGAAGTTTGTATATTTTAGTTCACCCACATTCCGCCAGTTATGTTTAAGTATCATGCAATAGGGGGGGCGAGCCTATTGCTATCAACCGGGCACAAATGCAGACTCCGGGCTTGTACTGAGAAACTACATACGGTAAAACAACGATCCTTTTGTGTGTATTTACAAAAAATTACGACTAAACAACGCTTAGGCCCGTATTAATAAACGTTACTCAGCCCAAGAGCTCGCACTTGATAACAGTCTTGAGTTGAGGTTATGATCGTATTAATAAACATAATAATTTATGTACTCAAGTTACGGCTTGGGTTTACGTTATCAGCCGAGTGATGGGCTGATTAATAAACGAAAATCGACACTTAAGTATACAATAGGTTTGTGTACTCGAGATGCTCAAATCTGAGTGTAGGCAGTCCGTGACTTGAGGTTGTGATTAGTAGCGCGAAACATGCGAGTTTGAAAATAATTATTACGATGAATTAGAATCTATATATGGGATGCCTCGAATCTTTTTGAGTTACCAAGTGAACATTAAAAAAAAACCATCCAAGTGCGGGTCGGACCACGCACAATGAAGGATTCCGAAGTTGGGATGAATTTATCCCAAAAACAAACTTAACATTGTAGTTGAAAAACAAGTTCTCCTATACATCGATATACGTCACAGTCAATTTTCCAACTGCAAAATTACGTTGGTCGACTATTACTAGTTAACTTGTAGAGCCTACTTAGCTGTGATAGCTTTCCATTTATTTTTTTAATAAGTTTGTTTCTGTCTCGAGCCACCATGCTTTAGAAAGACAGGGTTGAGTGAAAGAGACGACGCTCTTCAAAGCCAAACCTTTTCTAATACTCGATGTGGCTTAGCACGAGAAGCGTTTTGTCGACGGGAGACAAAAATTTCGTTTCCGTGTAGACAGTAGAACATTTTCGGTAGACAAGCTATTTCTATTCTGCAGTTGAGTAAGAAATAGAAGCGTCATGCTAAGCTTGCTGTCCGGTACTACGTACGTACCATATTCTAAATATAAAAATGTACATATATACTCACACAAAAACTTTTGTTGTCAAGTACTGTGTCGTCAGCTGATAGTAGTCATTGGAATACTTCTTGACTGTTTCATAACCGCTCGCTGTGTAGCTCTGCACATTGTCCACCAGGCCCGGTGCATACTGCTCAATAGTTGCTAACACTACCGGGGTTTTCTCAGCCACATAGTCTACAGTGTTAACGTACAACACGCCTACTTTCTTCGCGGCTAAGTAGACGAACTCTCTGGAGAGAAGTACGTAAGGTGTGCATGTTTCGACAGTTTGAGTATAGTACACTGGCGCGTTGCTCTCAAGCCAGAGGTACCCGCGTGCTGAAGTTGATAAAGTCTTCTGCCAAGCCCGCTGACTGTGCTCCAAGACTCCGAGGTCGTTTAGCAAACGGCCCGTTGTGCTTTCTGTAAATCAGAAGGTGTTACGTTAAGAATTTTATGTATATTTACTTTAATTGGGATAATATTGTTGTTCAACTTTGAACGCAAAATGGAATGCATTTAGTGGTCTTGACGCAAAAGGAACCATTCGCAAAATGTGAAGTTTTCTTTAAAACGTTTAGGTATTCTGCGAATTGGACGGTCTGCGTCAATGCATTTGCGTACATACAAATGTTCAATGATATTAATATCAACTAACATTTTAGACATTGGAAGTGAGAGATTAAAACAGAAAAAGTATCTGATAAGGGATAAACACAGTAATGAAATATGACGTCATTCGTACACGTATCGCCGTAATTTTCCGTTACTTCACAATATAATGATTGCCAAGGATGCATCGACAAAGTTAGTGGGTTTATTAACACTAATTACACCACCCTTTTTAATTGAATTAATAATCGCAAACAAGCTAAGCAGATTTAAATAAAGTAACTATCCTACCTATCTAAGAGGAATAAACATTGCCGGTAGGTCTATTAGTGATATTGAAGGTACTGAGAAACAGGAAAATAAAATCATTGATTTATATTCTAGCTGGGCCCCGTGGATTCACCCGCGTAAGTCTCGATCCCGTGAGAATATCTGGATAAAAAGTAGCCTATGTCTCAATCCAGGGTGTCAGCTACCTCCGTACAAAATTTTATCAAAATTGGTCCAGCCGTTAGAGCGTGAAGAAGTAACAAACACACACACACTCCCGAACTTTCGCCTTTCTAGTATTAGTGTGATGTAGATAAAAGACCATTAATCTATTTACGGGTATATATAATCACCAACCACAGTTTTATCCGACGTTGTCTACCATAAACTATTCTGGTTTTTTATTCAATATCAAGTTGAAGGTTACAAAGTTTAATGGACTATCAAAACCTGTTTTCTTTCGTATATATTCTGAGATTATAAGATATGCAACACAGGCCATAGGTTATTGTATTTTATAACACCGTCTTATCAATGCAAACTATGTTACATTTGAAAACATGGTCATTACTGACACGTCAATACAATCATTACTGCTATGTGACAGACCATGCCATGGTCATTATGGAGGCATTCAGTCTTTTGTAGAATAGTTTATTCTCGCTTGAGGAAAACTAGTTGAAAATCATATAAGGGACAATATTATAGACAAAATCTGCAGAACTGAACAAAGGCACAAATTGGATACTTGCGCATGGGCGTAGAGATTAAATATAATTATTGTTTACCGGGAAATACCATCTTGAGAATTTAGATTTAAAAAAAAAAATGCTGTATTGGCACTAGTAGATGTTCACACTGCAGATGAAAGCAAACTTGGAGACGCGTCGTTTGTGGTTGTGATCCTATGAAATGTTCGGAAACCTTTATTTTTGATAAATGCTGGATTTTATTACAGTTATTGCAGTAATAAAGTACTCGGCATAATTAAAACTTCAATATTTCACAATTTAACTATAAAATCTGACATCTTGGGTCGTTGTTGTGTCTGACAGAATCACTGACAGAACACAGCATTAATTTGTTTTTCATTTAAATATAATGGTATTGTGTTGTTTTTGAGAACATTATGAGTATAGTATAGTATCCAGCACATAACAGCAGAATCACTACTGCCTACATTAATAACCATTTTAATACCTGGATTGGTACAAACGGCACAATCAGACGGCCTGCGAGATCGCCAGATCTCACCCCATTAGATTTTTTTTTTGTGGGGATATGTAAAAAATCAAATTTACATGAAATCTTATGCGAATGACAACGAGTTGAGAGTTGAAGTTCAGAATACGATTTATAATATTCACCACAACACTTTTATATTAAAGGTTACTAGAAATGAATTCGTTAAAAGAATAAATTTGTGTATCCAAGAGAATGGAGCCCATTTCGAGCAACTAATTAGTTAGTTTACCATTTTTTGTAAATAATTAAATTAATTTAAGATTTCCTGGTTTTTGTTTCATTTAATTTATCATGTTTGTTAGAGAGATTTCATCCTTATAATTGACCCTAACGATCGATGCAATAAAAGTACAGGGTATAATTTTTTTCAGATTTTAGCCGTTTCGATTCCCGGGTGTGGGAGACGAGAATTTTCGAAAATCTTTGAATGCAGTTTGCTTTCTATTCAAAAATAAAGGAATGTTTCCTTGGAGTAAAATTTTCTATCTGCAGTATTAAGAGTACTTTCCCTCCAGGTGGCATTACAAAATTCCACCCTGTATAAGATTTTTCGTAGCCTGGGTAACTCATTAATAAAAACGGATTTCCTAAAAAAAAGTTTAAAATAATACAACTGAAACTGCCACCCTGTCAAAATAGATCTGAATAAGGAGTATTTTTCTAAAAACATACCTGCATCTTCTTAATTAAAAAACAGCAGGGCAATTGCATAACACGCAATTAGTTACAATGGCAATGGCTTTGATTATGACAATTCAATAAGATTAATTGCATTATTTATGATGTCAAAGCAGACATTTATTTTCCATTAACAATTTATTTCAGAGTCCATTAGATTGTGATTAAGTTGAAGTGTGTTATCCAATCCAACCTGGGGTGCAGGTTTCATAAATATCACTTTCCACCAGACAAGATTGAGGTAAAAAAGGGTCCGTTACATAAATACACTTACTTGGGAAGTTGCCACCTGTTCTGGAGACATCATATGAGACCAGCACAGCTATGCCAACCAGCAGGAAGAAACTGGCCCAGATCCAAGGAAACCTTCTAGTGCTCGTCATTCTGTCTAGAATATCCTGGATAGGAACACAAATAGCTATTAAAATTTAAACTGACATATTAGTAGACAAACGCTCAGTATCAATATAATCCATGCTAATATTATAAATAGGAAAGTAACCACCAACTGACTGACACAACCATGAACTGATTGTTATGAAATTTGACAGATAAGTTGGCTGGGACCTGGAGAAAGATATAGGCTATGTTTCATCCACGATATTTGTGTTAAGAAAACCGGCCAAGTGCGTGTCGGACCAAGCACAATGAAGGGTTCCGTAGTGGGGATTAATTTATCCTAAGAACAAACTTAACATTGTAGTTGAAAAACGTGTTCCCCTCATACATTCCAACTGCAAATGGAAGTTTGTATTCACAGTATTGAGAGATTTACCATGTCATTTCAAGATCATATACTTCTTATAGGTTTTCCTGTAATCTATAAGAAAAGAACTACTTCCTGTATTAAAAAAAAAAATAGTTTCATTAGTTTCATTCAGAGATAAGGGCATGGTAAAAAATTAGGCTCAGTAGTTTCGGAGACAAGGGAATGGTAAATTTTCATCGATTTTCTTAACTAATTTTAAAAGTATTATTTTACAATTATAAAACAAAATATCTGAATTCCTTACAACAAGCCCTTTCATTTGATATGCCACATGGTACAGTTTGAACAACAAAACATTCCTTTTTACCCGTTGTCCTGCGTGACGTAAAGGAGGGTAATGTGTTTTAAATTTTCTTATTTGCCCTCAAAAGTAACCTCCATATTCAATATTTATTTATTTGTTACACGTCCGTGATTGGGTCACCAAAGTTCATATGTGTACCAAATTTCAACAAAATCGGTCCAGTAGAATCGGCTGTGACAGACGAGACACACAAGCGATCCTATAAGGGTTCCGTTTTTTCCTTTTGAGGAACCCAATAAAATAAACACAGACAAAGTCACGGGCAACAGCTAGTAAAATATAATAATTACAAGCTGTTCGGGAAGCTACGCAATATCTTCTCGTCCCGCATATCGCAGTGTCTCAAGACGAAAGTCTTTGACCAGTGCATATTGCCAGTGGCACTGAAACGTGGTTGCCTTATCAGAAGGCTAAAAGTCACCCAAAGGGCAATGGAAAGGGCTATGCTTGGAGTTTCCCTAAGTGATCAAATCAGAAATGAAGAGATCCGCAGGCGAACTAAGGTAACCGACATAGCCCGAAGAATTGCCAAGCTTAAGTGGCAGTGGGGCCGAAAGGTTCTGGAGTGGCGACCGCGTACCGGAAGACGTAGCGTTGGAAGGCCTCCTACAAGGTGGACCGATGACCTTGTGATGGCCGCAGATATCCGCTGGATGCTGGAAGCACAGAACCGGTCGAAGTGGTGGTGCTTGGGGGAGGCCTATGTCCAGCAGCGGACATCTTTCGGCAGAAATGATGATGAATGCTGTTTTACGTGTATCCAAGGGAAACAACTACCTTTATAAATAGTATCTTAGTCAGCACCTCAAGTGTGCACATTCATACAGACATTTATAAAATTTGCAATAGTACTTTAGAGGATTATTAATGAGCAGAGTGCTCGGAACAAAAATTATCATTTGTTTATTGAATATTGCCTTTTTAAATATTATTATTATGACTAACTCAGTTTTCTGAAAGCCTACATATTTAATGTAATTATATATATAGTAAATAATATGTTTGGTTATTGTAAAAGCTAATGTGAGAGACTGGGTGGGAATAAATCCAGTATTCAGTCTTTGATAGCTCAATCAAGGTTCTGTGTGGTGGTTTAAGTTGTTGTTGTGACCAGAACAAACTTTTAAATAGGCTTCCTGAAACTTGCACCTAGAAACAAACTGATCTAAAAGATTATGTAAAAAAAAAAGAATTTTCATAATCCGTCCACAATTGACGGAGTAATCGGTGAACATGCATATAAAAAAAAAAAAAAACAAACATACAGCCGAACATATAACCACCTCCTTTTTGGAAGTCGGTTAAAAAAAGGATTAAAATGTTATCTAAAATCTTTGTAGAATAATTATTATTTTTGAATGGTTGTTATTGAAAGACTAACAAAAGCTTGTTTAGGTGATGCAGAACTGTTTCACAGTTATGAAAATAATTTAATCAAAAGCACATTTTAGTTTGGATAGATATTTTTGGTTATGTTTCCCGGATTTTGGGAAAAATATTTCTGAAATTTCCTATTCAGCACATAGGTACACTATGCAGCACTATCAATACCTATGTAGTTATAGTAGAAAAATAACCCAAGGGTTTACGAGAACTTATCAACTAAAACACAGTAGGAGTCATTTCACAAAAATTAAGTCCGATTGGAATAGCACTACTATGAGAATTTAGAAAATGCATGATAATGATGTTGATTTTACCTGGATTTTAAATACAAACACATATATTGAAACAGCTTGCTTGAAATGCCTCCCGCAGAGTAACGGATGTAACACATCAACATTTACTGTTAGCGCTACGCCCGCGTACACTACACAACGCCTAAAGTAGTTTTTCAACCTCCATTCACAAGCTTACTGCGCGATTCTTTGAATTGATTCACTATTTGCGCACGGATAGGTGCCACACAACGATTTATAAAATTACGCACACCTGCCTACCGTTCTTTGGGTCGTTAGAGACATATTTTTAATCTTATTACAGTTTTCTTATTATAATTACCTTCCAACGAATGATGAATAAGCTACGAAAATTAAAATAGATTCAACAGTGAAAAAATATGTCGCCCCTCGAAACTCGTTTTTTTTCTACTGCCAAACTTAGGGTGGCCACACTTTAAAAGAAGTTAATTACCATACTGTCAAAAAAGAATACATGACGTGGTATTCTTTTTCAAACTCTCTTTACTCCATAAAATGCATATTTATAAACTCTCTTTACTCCATAAAATGCATATTTATAAACTGTTCTTTAGGGAGCTCGCCCACATAGTACTTTTTTGTAGCTCCGATAATAGCAGCGAGTTTTTTTGGCGTCGCGTGATTTTTTGTAGCACGGGAGCGTTTCAGTATTGAACTCTTAAATGTTTTATAATCGGCGACAAAATAATCGCTCAGCAATTGTCGCTCGCGGGCGAGTTCCCCTACACATTAAACAAGTTTTACGGTAATTATTTAATGAAGTTCATCATTGTAATAGACGATAAAAACTTTATTTATTTACAGATAAGTTCTACAGTATAGTATAAACGTTTTTTAGTAACGTTTACATACCTACTCGAACATATTACAGTATACCCACAAAAAATATTATTGAATTAATCAATAATAACATGTGGTTATAATTTACAAAAAATACTACAATTTATAAAAATGGTTTGCTGGCAACATCCCAAAAAGATAAGGACTGACATGACATTGACCTCAATAGTGTAGTTCATCATCAGTTACGGTTCTGTATAGTCGATTTCTGAATCTTCAATGCGATGGTATAAAAAGTAACAGAAATAACGCACAACCTCTTAAGGCGAAAGCGTCACGGTAGCTTAATTTTTTTTTGCAATTTGCAGGTCAGTAACAGGTATGTTGATATGATTCGCGTCCGTAACAAGGCTTTACAGAATTATAATCATTACAATCAGCAATACAACTAACTGGCAATGTAAACTTGATTTGTATGGTTTTGCTACGGCCGCGAATCATATTTTAATCAACATACAACCTGACACAGACCTGCAAATTGCAAAAAAAACTTAAGAAAATTTGAATTTCGCGGGCTATATTAGCGCCACCCCCCCAAGTGGTCATTGTACTCATCAATATGAACAACTTTTAATATGAATATGAATGAAAGATGTTCATAATGATGAGTACAGCCGTCATCACATCAGGTTATACCAAATTGTCAAATTTATCCAAATATTTTTAATCCATAAAATATTATTGACGGTTAAGTTCAAAATCGAATGAGATTTGTAGTAACTCGATGTGTTGGCGACTATACAATGACCCCCTATGAGGTTGTGCGTTATAATGTTACATCTTTTAAAGAACTACACCACGAAAAATCTACAGGGTTCTTAGTCGATTTTGGATGATTTCGTGCATATTTAATTTAATATTCGACACTTGTTTTGGTTTCCGCAAATCTCCTTCTAAAGCAAGATATTATGTGAAATGAAAATACGGCAAGCTGCTTACCTGGCATATTTTATTCGTTCTTACAACAGTCTCATCCTTCTTCTTGCCTTTCAAAGCTTCGCCGCAGACTTCTTTATATTGCAAGACAGACATTTTTAACGATTTCTGCCTCAATTTCTTACTGACTTCGGCCCAGTTAGTGTCTGGTTGAAAAATAAATGATTTATTTACATGTTTTTAAACAAAGACCTCAACTACAAGATAGTTAGCCAATCCCATATTAAACAAAGTCACGCAATAACCTTGTGTGCAGAGCAATTATTATAACAAATGAAGGATGCAAAACTTACCAATATAATCGAGTAATGTAGCAGACTGTTTGCTGCATCGATGGAAGAGCTGTCTCCATGTAGCATTGCACGAGTCATCTCTCACGAGACAGTCGACCAGGCAGTCTACAAGGACCCTATGGTACGGGTCCAGGGACGGGCCAGTTAGGTACTGGTTGGGCAACTTCTTCATTAGTTGATTGAAGGTCACTTGGAGCTTATTATTGCTTTTATTGAAATATATATCCTGAAATTTAAGAGTGTATTAGTGTTAGTTTATTTATATTTCTCGTGTCAAGCCTCTGCATTTCTATAAGAATGAAAAACGGTTTTAAATGTTGGAAATGATGTAATACTTTGATGTTTTTAATTTATAAGAATTTGTAACTTGGGACTCATTTTACCTATGGCTCTGTTAATTGGTACTTCCTAATTGTATGTTTGAGGACTTTTCGTGTGACGTAACTAAAATCCACATACCTTATATTTACTTAATTGCTTGATAAGGTCACTTGACAGATCCTTGGGTAGTGCACTTCTCTTGTTATTCACCATGTCAATCATGGCGAATAGCTGATCCTGACTAACTTTAGTGTTGTCCATGGTTCCGTGTTCGTCTAGAAGGTTCGACAAGTATCCCACTACGTATTTAGAGTAGTTCTTCAAATCGATGATGGGAAGGAACAGGTCTTGCCAAGCTAGAAAGGGAACATCCAGTAAATCCAAATTTCAAATACTGTAAAAAGTTAGTAAATGATTTGAGTACACACAGACGTGTTTTTATTAATCACATAGCTATCATGTCGTTTTACGAGCTGGGTGGTTAGTTAATCATCTGAGACTGGTTTATTATAAACTATTAATATTGTAATTTGTACCATATCAATCAGGGTTTTTTTTTATTCAAGTACTAATGACATGTATTTACACCACACGTAAGAAGAAAAAACTGAATACAGATCACTTATAATTTCCACACTTACTTATACATTACATTCAATATTTTAGGAACATGTACCTACCAATACTTTGAACTAATAAATCTAAAGTTATCTCATCTTTACCTTGGGAGGTGTCAAAATGACGAGAGATTACAAATTATCTCAACAAGTTCTGGCCCAAAGCAGTATCTTAGCCTATGACTCAAGTAATTTCATTCTTATCTCTTTTTTATATAACCCGTATTATTGCTCATCAATTTGCATTTTAAAAATAACATGTTAACTAGCAAAAAATATTCTTCAAAAAAAGTGAATTATGGATTACCTTTCAGACCAACAGCAAAATCACTGCTACCACCTTGACCCATAGCCCATAGCAAGGAGAGTCCAATAGGCGGCCTATTTTGGTAGGAGTTGCGGAGACTAGCACTTTTCTGTATAGACGTGACACAGAACTCTGGGTAGTCTTGCGCTAGCATTTGCAGCAGTAACCTGTGGCCGTTCACAGATTGACCTGGAATGGGAGATTTTTGTATCATAATGTTTTTAAGGGTATGAAAGTATATTCTTCTGTAGTATAAAAGTGTATGATTTACTCTCTGTTAAATAACAATCACAGTCAACAAAAGAGCTAAGCTACCAAGCAGGTAACATAGCAAATACCTTGCAATTACTTCTAATCCATTTTGTGCTGCAAAGTCTGATATTGCTCTACCAAGCGTGTTTTGAACTTAAAATAATTAAGTATATTATATTAAAAGTAAAACTACAAATAACATTACTTTTTGCCCCTCTACCGCTTTTGTTACCCATAAATCGTATTCAATATTGTTACGTCACAGAAACCAACAGCCATGAAATTGAGATAAAAGTGAAAGTAAAAAATAAAAGAATACATATTATAACACAAACCTCTGCTCATATCATTTGCAAGTGATGTAAGAGTGACATCAAAAAACAGCTGAGCATTTGCTTTGCCAGCGTCCTGCAACACATCAGCCAGAGATCTCCTGATCTCCTCGGGGACACTAGACAGTGGATATAGGGGAGGGTACGAGGAAAACGTTGGGTCATCCACGTCTATCTGAGTCTTGGAGTTAAGGAAAGCTGCTACTTCTTTCAGCCACACTAGAGGAGCGTTCGAGAAACGTATCTTATTCGTTGTTATTATGTTGGCTAGCTCTGCAGCATCAATCTGAAATAAGAAGCGTGTTTATAGACAACATGGTTGCTACAACATAGGCTTGTTTTAGTTAGAGTACTTGAGTTAATAGCATGTTTTTAACATAAGTATTTTCTATTAAAAATCATGTCTAAATATAAGAATCGCGCAGCAACAGCATTCTTTGCAGTGTGGTAAAATTAAGAGCAACTTATTAGTATGCAAATCAACCTAATCAGCTTCTGGAGGGAGGTGGGCTGGTTGGAATAACCAACTGACGGCTGCCATGGCCCACGCACAATGGTCCACATGAAGGATATTCAAAGGATAATCAGTGCATACATTAAACAAGCAGTGATATATTATTGTGTAATCATTTTCCATTAGCATTTCAATTGCATCTATTGTCTCGCTTATGGACAAACAGTTGTTATGAATATATATTATTGAACACTTACTGTTGCTGTGCACTTTGCCATGATCATAAAAAGTATTATTATAAGTATCTATCTCAAAATCAAAACTGAATCTGCTACATAAAATTGTTAACATTATAATTATGTTATCATACTCCAAATAAATTGGAATTGATTGATTGTTTTATGATAATGATATGCTGACCATGTAGGCATCCAACTACTTTAACTGTTACAAATGACACTGAAAAATATTCCCTCGTAGAAACAATGCAACTCATTTTTACCCAGATTCATAAAGTAGTTCTTGTCAAATTAGTTTTTATCAATATGTCTTCTAAAATATTTATGAGTTACTTACAGCCTCAAGGGCCCCCTCAATGGTCTTAGGGGGCTTAGGTTTAGGAGGCTCAGCATTCTTCTTATCTTGTTTCTTTTTCTTATCACCTTCTTTCTTTTTATCTTTTTGAGGTTTCCTCTCATCATCAATTTCCATGCCAGAATAAAATGACTTTATTTGAGAGTGGGGAACTGAAAGGTTAAGGCTTTTTTTAGTTATTTTCATTTAGCAATTAGGTAAGATAGACAGCTTTGTTATTTGGAAATGGCAAGTAATTAAATTAGTTAACTTTTAAAGCTATGTATTTTTAATTTCTTTTCTTTATTGTTTAAGGAATATCCTCTTTTGAATACTTATTTCTTTTTCTATATAATTTTAACTGATGAAGACAAAATCCTTTTAAATTCATATGGATAAAACCACATGGTAACAATCTCTTCTGATAATAAAATGTTACTCAATGCTGTACTTAATTACTTATGACGTCAAATACTTTCCGATTTAACACGGAATTTTATTGCAAATAGTTACTATAAGTAGATACTTGTCTGAGTAATGTTTAATATTTAATAAATACATCAGTAGGTATGTCTCTGTGGTATGTGGCTGTAGGTATGTGTGTTGACCCGGCTTGTCCTTGCCTTTTTAAAATTACTATTAAGCTTTATTTTACAGAATAATATTATAAAGAAAGGTTTTTCTACAGATACTGTAATTACTGTAAGTAATGAATAACAGAACATGTATGTTTCGTATAAAAAACATGCTATTAATAAGAATGAAGAAAATTGACTGAATTTCGAACTAAACAAGTAAAAAGCCGTGTTGTAAGCAAATTTAAAGTAACCCACCGACGTCCTCAAGTTTCGGCCCATTTTTCACAGCCTTCTTATCGTCCTCTTTAGTTTTAATTTTTCCATTTTGCGACTTCTTATTCTTCCCAACAACTTCCCATTGACCACTCGACATTATTAGAGAGATTCTAAACAGATTTTTAATCAATTCTTTGTAAATAAAGGGAAAGCATCAAAGTAATAGGTTACACGTCAAAACCAAACAAATACCAAAAGAAATCAAATCCTGCGGTAGGATTCTGGAATAACTTTAGCATAAACGAAACATCACACATTATTAAACGTGCTTGGAGTGAAAGCTATTCATGCTCTGAATACCCTAGTGTGCGGATGTTGGAATACACGAAAAAACTAAACTTCTTTGTGATTGGTCAAGAAACTCCACCTTGGACAAAACGTGGCAGGAATAGCAGAAATGCATTTTTGTAACATTGCAATCATTTGTATCATAATCATGAATTATTATTATTTCGTAATTTGAACAACAAAAATGCACAAAATGACCTAAAACAACGAATAAAACATTTATTTAAAAAAATACGGTTTTCTGTATCTGTGGAATGTAGAGCTGCACCCAATGTGACTTGGAAAAAATATTCTTAGTCGATTGTGGCTGAAATTGAAAAGACATCGATTTTTGCTCAAATAAATGATTATTTGATTTTGTAACAAACTTGCACTGGTCATTGGTCAATACAGGAAAGATACAGGATTGTCAGGATTAGTCATTAGTTGATATTTAGTCTCGAACGCTGAAACATATACAACGCGCATCACTATTCGTCAGTTTTTCATTTGTGAAAAAAGTTGCCTTGATATTTTGCTGCTGAGTTGTTTTAGAAATTTATCAATAAATAGACATACGTGCCCGTGTTGTGTTGATGAAATAAAACTTTGTGTTACAAAGAACAGTGGCTAGATAATGGAAGACAAATTGATGTCAGAAGATGTGACTAGCTCCTTGCGAGAACGGGTGTTTTTCGCTGCCAGAGATGGAATGTCTTTAACCCTTTACGCTTTATTATACGAGAAAAACACAGATGAAATTGACGACCTATTAAATAGCGTAAGTACTGATAAGCACCTTTCATTCATGATGTTTCATCAGAAATTGCATCAGGACTTAGATATTGTCATTTATAATTTCTGATGAGAATGATGATAATCTATTTTTATCGTACAAATTGACGGCACGTTACCTTTTGCGCGTTACATACGTTCGGTGTGAGTTATTAATTCATTTTTTATGCGTCGCGGAATTCGATTTTGCGTCGTAACGCACATATCGTCTTCGTAACCTTGGTACCACTTGCCAGTTTTATTTCCTTGAGTTCGTGCGGTGGTTGTTGTGAAAGACTCCGGTACTCGGGGTCGCTCGCTCGTCTATTTAATTAAAATCGTAATTACTACACATATTGCCTTGCCTTGATTGTTATCATGATGATGTTGCAAAAATATGCTTAACATATTTCAAGCAGTTTAGCACTGGTTTGGCACTGTGTTTTTTGTTCAATAGTTAAACTGGGTTTATTCGGTAGGCTAGGTATATTATTATGTTTATGACTAAAAGCTCACATTAACTTCGTTTGATCTTTCATGACTATCATCAGCTTGTCAATTAATCAGCTGTGCTGGGCAACCATTGGCAGTGTTGAATGAGTAAATATTTTGTAGTTTTCTTTATCTTTCTAACCATGTAGTAGGTATAGGTGTAAAAGGCTCACCTTATGAATAAGTTCACCAAAGTATAAATAAATGATTAATTAAAAACATCTTAATCACATACAATCATAATCCAAATCAATGTTGAAACACTCCCATTAATATCATCAGTATAGGAAATATTAAAACAAAATATTATTTTGAGAAAGCAATATTTGAGGAGACATCCTTCCAATCTGGTTTCAAGATTCACTCACAATAAAATATGTAGCATCCATACTACTTTGGCCTCCTAAATCAGGTTGAAATAGTGTATGATGGTCTTATAACTTGCTGTTTAAAACTTTTAACACTATGGAGAAAACATTGCTTACTTTTTATCTGTATTTTTTTTTTCTGTATGCATAATACGCGCATATTGTTGTGGAGTTGTGGAAACCAGCCCGTTTTATCTATTACCTATCTGTAAAATTTCTAGACTAAACTGACTACAGAAGTCAACATTCTCCTACCTTTATCCCAATTTATTTGGGGTTGGCATAACATGTCCTTTCCTTGCATTCTTCTCTATTAGTCGTCATCCCTGTGCTCATTACCATATCAATATCATCCATATCATCTTTTATACAGTCCATCCATTGTTTCTTTAGTCTTCCCCTACTTGTATAGCCATCCATTCTAGACAAAATACAGAAGTATGTTATTTAAACAAAAAACACTTCCCTTTGTTTTTTACGTACAATGATGTGGGTTAACGACATGTCAATGAACTTGGGAGTGTCACATTTTTGTGTGAACAAAATATAAACACATGACATGACACATGTCAACAAACATGTAAACATGTCCTACGGTTTATTTTGATGTCCCAGTTTGTACCCTGATTGTGTAACAAACCTTCAATCTTTTAAAGTTTATTATAGCTAAACTCTATTGCTGGTTATAGTGAAATAGATTTAAATATCTCTAAGTAGTATAAAACAAAAGTTGTTGGGTATGAAATTAATTTTTAGAGTTATGTGATTTGGGTTCAATTCGGACCCTAAATTGAGATTATCTGAGCTAGTAAATCAAATCAAATCAAATCATTTATTTCAGATTAATATCCAAACGTAAAATTTTCATGTCACAATACATAATACAGTGAAATCTAAAAAAAAAAATAACAATTTAAATTAATGTTTTAAATAACTTTCACGTCTCAAGTTTTCAAATAACAGCGTGTTACACTTCTTTTTTTTTCACTCTTGCTGTTAATATGTAACACACTTTTATTTGCAAACTTGACACTGAAAAGTGTAAGTACAAGGATCTAAGGTTTGATAATATTAATTATGATATGGGATGATTTTGACATTGATGAAGGAGCTTGAAGCAAAAAAAAAAAAGAAGCCAGTGGTATTATATTTTATTAAAAGGAGTTTATAAAACCCCTTGCTTTATTTTTCTTTCGTTTGAAGTTATGGTAATTTATTAAATATGTAAATCATATATATAATGTAAATACAGGAGACTTACTCCATGGATATAAGTATGTTTGTTCAATTGCTCAAAGAAATAAAGTGTACCTATATTTTAGCAAACTATTACAGCATGCCGCTTTAATGGCGACATTAATTTAATACACCTATACGGTTTCGCGGTTTTTTTATGAAGTTATTTAAATTTAATTTAACATTATTATTTACTGATTTATTAACAATTTTCTAAAATAGCATTTTGATAATTGCAGCAACGTGTACCTGTAGAACTGTAGCGCAGAGGTCATCTGCCGGGGTCACGGATCATAACATCGCATCAATGAAATTAAAACGAATAACGTGCATACAGTAGGCGAATTGAAGGAAAGAGAGAGCTTTATTGTCTAGTTTGTTTCAAAATTTAAATTTTTCAATTTACGAATTATTCTATCTTATTATATTTTTATGCAGTAATCATAAAAACCGGCCAAATGCGAGCCGGACTCGCGCACGAAGGGTTCCGTACCAGTATCTATAAAAATGGCAAAAAAATCACGTCTTTATGTATGGGAGCCACCCTTAAATATTTGTTTTATTTTATTTATTTATTTTTAAAGTGAATGTATAACTAAATATTCTGTGAATATTTCAAGTGTCTACCTGTTGCCGTTATCAATATCGAGCAAAAAAGTCACATTTGTTGTATGGGAGCCCCCTTAAATATTTATTTTATTCTGTTTTTTAGTATTTGTTGTTATAACGGCAACAGAAATACATCATCTGTGAAAATTTCAACTGTCTAGCTATCTATCATGGTTCATGAGATACAGCCTGGTGACAGACGGACATACAGACAGACAGACAGACGGCGGAGCCTTAGTAATAGGGTTCCCGTTTTACCTTTTGGGTACGGACCCCTAAAAATATAATAAGATAAAATAATTAGGCATTAGCGCTACCCGTGTGTTAAATTGATGTCGCCATTGTATAGCGGCACGTTGTATAACTAAATTAATGTTAAAAATCTGAAATTTTATATGGTATATATACCACATAAAATTTCAGATTTTTTTTATTTTTACTAACAAGGCAAAACATATTTTTAAACGAAAACAAAAAGCCAGGGGACGAGACACGAAACACGGAGGACAAATTTTTGCGTTAAGATTTATTATGAAAAATTGGAATATAAGCAATTTTACTTGTAAGATACTGTTACTTAGTTATCTTTGATTATAAAAATAACGATATTAAAGTAATTATTGAATTTTAATACATTCATAATTACTGATTTACAAATAAAGTCTGTTGGGGGACAGACCAGGGGAGAGATATTTTGATAATATTAGAGCTAATTGTGACTAAATTACGCACAATTTTGTAATAAATATAAGTGACCATGTAGAAAACATTTAGTTTTAAGAAATAAAATAGGTTATTACGAAATTGATACACAAAAAAATATATTTGTTGTCCTGGCCGTCGAAAGTACCTCTTAATCTAGAATTACCCATATATAGATATTTTATTTTATATAGTCGACTAACCATCCGACATTCAGACCCAGAGTGGCCAGAGTACTTGTCAAGACGAAACAAACGAGCCCGAACTCGATGGGGCTGGGTCGTTTTATTACAGAGTCACGGTCTATCTGTGTGGCGAATGTCACCCAAACCCATGCCGCTATTAAAAGACGTGAAAAGGTAACAGGCAGACACAGTTAGGTACTGGTACGCAAACTACGTGCTTGGATGTGGAATTGCGGACATCAGCTCATTATACATAACATGGATCCAGTAGATAGACATCTAAATACCTTTACAAACATAGTTTTAGCATAAATTCTCTGTCCACAGGATGTATGCTGCGATGGAGTCAAATGTACGCCTTTAATAGCAGCCGCTCGACACGGCCGCGAAGGTGCAGTCAGGATCCTCTTAGAGAAGTTCAGACCACCGGTCAGACTAGAGACGGAAGGCACTGTAAAATTCGACGAATATGTTATTGAAGGTTAGTAGTGCCAGACAGGTCTAAGCTTTATATTCCTACTAGCTGCGCCCCGCATTTTCACCCGCGTAAGTTCGATCCCGTGGGAATATCGGGATAAAAAGTAGCCTATATGTTAATCCAGGGTGTCAGCTACCTCCATACACAATTTTATCAAAATTGTTCCAGCCGTTTAAGCGTGAAGAAGTAACAAACACACACACACACACACTCACAAACTTTCGCCTTTACAATATTAGAGTGTTGATATAAATGCAGTATCATCATCATCATTGGTAGCCTTGTTCTACCCACTGCTGAGTATAGTCCTCCCTCCTCCCTTTTGTGCCATGGCTCCCTGGTCTATGCGAGTCTCATCCAGCTCTTTCCAGCAATATTCTCCAGCTCGGCCACCTGGTTGAGAACGAGTATTGGTCTGCCAATACTCGTTCTACCGTCTCTCGGCAACCATTCCGTTAGGACTCTGCAAATGCAGTATAAGACTGGGCCTCAAGTCTACCATTACAATAGTGTCAGAATGGTCGATCATTGATTTCATAATTGTTGATTTTGACAAGTTTGGTAATCTACTATTATAATGGCGTCATTATGACTTTCCAATGGTCGGCCACTGACACTACATTGAAAGAAATTGCATATATTGGTAATCTCGTACATAATGACATTTCTACTAATGGGTTTTATAATAATGGCAATACGACAATGCCATTATAATAACACAATTATATTACGAGAACATTGACCGACCAATGAATTTGACCATTATGAATTTACCAGATTACGAACTTTTAGCAAAATGACAAAGGCATGACAATGGGATCGTGTTGGAATGACTGAATTTATAAAAATAACAGACTTGGGCCCCTGTTATAAAGTACATCGTTTTTTAAAAGGTTTAGTTGACTGTATTCTCTGCCTCTGTCACTAATACCTTTGTGACAGTCAACAGTCAACCACTTTGAAATTTTGTAGTTACAACAACGCAACTTCGAGCGATACTATTCACACGTAGCCAAGGCTTGCCCTCATTTTGCCGCTGCGGCCTGGTGTGGCTGTGGACTGTACTGTGATCGGGCCCTAAAACTCGGTGTACCATACTAACGCCCGGGTACGATAAGTAGCAAGGCAACACTTGCAGGACTGGGTCTATTTAATTAATAGGTACCTACTATTACTTCTGAATAAATGATTGGACCCGAAAAATTTCGAATCTTTTCTACCCAACGCGTTAAAAATCGTGATATTACTCTACAGTTTCGGAGCGTAGTATCTACATAAACTTTTAACCACTCAGAATTGCACCGAGTTCAATCCTGACTGAACCCTGCCATTTTAAGGCTTTCATACATGGCCATTAAAAAATAAATAAAGATTGATAATACATTTATTTTGCACAGACTAAAAAACACACAGCATAATTATTCTAACTTCAGATCGGTCTTATTACTGCCCACTAACCCGCACTGAGCCCGCGTGGTGGATTATGTCCGCTCCCTCTCGCAGAGAAGAGGCTTGAATCCCAGCAGTTGGAACATCATTTATTTAGGATCTCCATCAATAGATATATTCACAATAACCCAATCCATGACACATAAATAATGGGGTACATCAAGTATTGAGTATGTGTACTCTTTCTTTTATAGGAGACCAAAGCATGCAATGCAGCTAACAACTAAGCTAACAAAGTTAATATTAGATTAAAAAGTTAGTAATAAAAGTTTAAAATATTTACAGAGAAATTCAAACAATTTTGGCAAAATTTGAAAAACGTTCATACTTTTTAGGGTTCCGTACCCAAAGGGTAAAACGAGAAACCTATTACTAAGGCTCGGCCGTCTGTCTGTCTGTCCGTCTGTCAACAGGCTGTATCTCATGAACCGTGATAGCTAGGCAGTTGAAATTTTCACAGATGATGTATTTCTGTTGCCGCTATAACAAAAAATACTAAAAAACAGAATATAATAAATATTTAAGGGGGCTCCCATAAAAAAAAAACGTGATTTTTTTGCTCGTTTTTGCTCGATATTGATAACGGCAACAGGTAGACGCTTGAAACATTCACAGGATTTAGTTATAAATTCACTTTAAAAATAAATAAATAAAAAAAGATCGCTTTTAGCGATATTGTGTCACCATATGTAAAATTTCAACATTTATATCTGTAACTTATATGGTGTACATAATAAAGAGTATTCTATTCTAAATTAAATATTTAAGGGGGGGGGGGCTCCTATACACCAAACGTGATTTTTTTATGCATTTTTTTTAGAGATAATGGTACGGAACCCTTTGTGCGCGAGTCCGACTCGCACTTGGCCGGTTTTTTTAAAGGTCATAAAAGAAAAAGCCCTTAGAATAGCATTAAAATATAGGTACTTAAATCTCACAAACATTTCTTATATTTTGTTGACAGAGACTCGCAAATGTCTAAAATCTAAATTATAAGCCGATTATACTACGTTTTCTGCATACGTAGCTGTAACAATTAGTATCGCTTTGTGTATGTGCACTCAACCACTCACATCAAACTAGTGCAGATTCATCTATTCGGATTGATCTCTTCATGTTTGCGTGCTTAAGGCTAAAGGCTTCGGATCGTATGACATGATCAGCAGGCTCTTGAAATCAATCCCAATCTCGATCGTATTCCAATCCGATTCAGTTTCAATTCCGATCTTCAGAAGAAAAGGTCGCTCTTGAACGAGATTGAGATTGGAATCGACTACACTGATTGACATGGGGTGGTCATACGAATCAAAACTATAATTAAAAATATTGAATAACTCGTTAAATCTATAAATGTTCTGATATTTATTTTAACATAAATACTCATTAAAGTGCTTGCATTTAAGTATAAATGTATTTTAACACTAAATAGAAATACTAGGCAGCAATGGCTCATTGTGTTTGTCATTGCCTGGGTTACATAAAAAAAAAACTTCCTGCACTTTTATCATCCAAATTAAAATCATAGAATACGAGTGGGTTCCTTAATTAAAAACTGTGAATTATTAGTGTTATGATATACAAAAGTTTCAAAGCGATGTTGTCTAAAAGATTTCAAGTGTTGAGTTTGGAATGTATTAAAGTACGTTTACCTATACGCACAAGTTCAAGTAAGTTGTACTTTAAGTATGAACTGTGGCAAATGCCGGCAATAACATTGCTGATGCCCTGAGACAAAATAGGCAGTAAATAAATTTATAGTGATTTAAGCTATTATTACTTCATATTAAATTCATAGTCAGTCATGGCATTGTCTTAAATTCCGCCTTTATTTATTTATTTAATACTTTAAGCACACAAATGTACAGAGGCGGACTTAATGCCATAGACCTTTGTCTCATAACTAACTTATGAGCATTGTCCAAAATATCACAAGTTCTAAATGCGCCATTATTCACAATAAAAACTTCACAAATCAGTCACATTAACAAACTCGATCCCGAAAAAGTATACTTTTTGTAATCGTTCAACTTTAACCATAATATTGTACACGAATTCAAACTCGGTAGGGCAACTTCAAAATCTCGTCAAGAGTACCGAAAAAATGCATCGTTCTAGTAAAGTCGATTTCATTTAGTTCCAAAAAAATCCACCTAGTACGATTCCAAACGTGAGCTAGTGTAGCGTTCAAGAGTGCCAAATGACAAGATCTCGATCTCAATTTCCAATTCCGATTGAGATCGAGTAACGAGTTCTGCTTCCAAGAAGTATGATTTCTTCTACAAAAAAATGTTCATGATTCAACTTCCCGACTAGTTTCGAACTCAAAAAGGAGCTCCTAATCATGAGTCTATGTTATGAGCTGATTATACAGCATGGTTATAGTTTCTAGTCGAAGTAGTCACACAGAGCCCATTACCGAAACGTGTCTTCAAAATAAACTATAAACATAAACAAAATTCATAATGTATTACCAAATCTAATTGAATAATCATTGCTGTATTCAGATTATTTATCACTTGATAGCACCCTTTGTTTGTAATAAGTACTATTTATTGTCTTGATTTGTGTTTTCTCCATCTATCTTTTGCACTCATAAGTTCTGCGTATTGGATATCATCGCAGAATCTTAAGAAAAAACTTTTCCTCGCACATTATCAATAACTGCCCACGACTCCACCGCTTTCTCAGAGCACAGATTTAATTCCGTGCAACATAATTTTACGCCAATGTCAAGTGTTATTTCCCAAATAAACCATCGGGCATGTCATTGGGTGCACAGACACACAAAGCGCCCTGCACCGGCCAACGTGCTCCTCCGTCGCACAGCGCATTGACTCTCATTTTTTGTCTAAGTCGGGAACGGTTTAAATATAGAAATGTGTGAAAGTTTACACACAAAGAAACTGAAAATCGTCTCTCGGAACGTTTTGGTACGTATCTGGCCGACTTCCAAACCTCTTTGTTTCCTCGTATTTATGATTTACCAGCATTATAAAGGATTTACACGTTTGGCATGGCGCGTGGTGACTGGATGTATTTCCTACATCGTTAATAGTGATAAAGAACTAGCAGCTCTTGTATATGGCATAAACTTTCTAAGAAGCTCTTATTCATGTTTTATTCTCGAGTGTACCTTCGTACCAAAACGAATGATTCAGGTTGTTGGTTTTATCATGAGTTGTTAATGAAAAATTCAATGCGTGATATTGAAATGTATTTTTATAAGATATTTTTAGCAATAGTGATTAATAAAACCCAGTCATCGTTGAACCGTGTGTCTACGAAAACTGCCTTATCAATTGGGAATCTCTCTCTCGGTCTCGATGTCTCGACCTGAGGAAATTACAATCGCCAGGTTCTTTTAGGAAATATACCAAAACTGGCAACTTCCGACTTTCATATGGATGATATTCGGCTTGTGCGTATTGTATACAATTAGTAGACTGGACTCGTTTTGAACGACCACGGTAAATACTGGGCTATGGCAGCATATATAGTACGGTCTCCTTCACAGAACAAGTGGCAGCGCGTATTTTTCTTCCATACTTCAAGATGTATGGAAGTAGAAGAAGCGCCGTGCCAATCCCAACTAAAACGGCAGACTTAAGTGGACACAGGACCTGTCCCGAGGTCCCCACAGCTGCCACGCATGATGATTCAGTATACAATTTTTGTCTTTATCCATTTGGCTTCCTGTCAAAATTGTCTTCAAATTATCAGGAATGTACTCAGGGCAATAAGAAACAAAAATGTTTGGTATAAGCCGTTATAATGAGTTTTACGTAAGCGCTTATGTAAATATTTATGGACATACATTTGGCTTGTGTTTATTGTATGTAATTGTGTATTGATAACGTCTTTATTAGATGCTAGTCATCTCTTATGGCTTTGTTCGTGTGCTCTTACATCTTTCCTGAATAAATTGTCGACAACGACAAGAAAAATATTTATAAACATCATTAATATTCACAATTTTCTTCTCTCGTATCGGCACAAACGATGTGATGTCCCACTGCTGGGCAAGGGCCTAAGACCTCTCACCTCTCCCGTTTCCACACACGTCTGTCCTCTGCGATTGCGGGCCAGTTTTTTCGGGAGGAGTCCCTCCATCTACGTCTTGATTTTCCGCGATGTCGCTGGAATGGCTCATGCCTTCGTAAAAATATACGCCAGTCAGCTAGGTAATAACAAGTTTGACTGCCCAGAGTACGCCAGATGAACATCTTAGTGAATTGTCAGCATCATTATTCAGCTGGAAGAAGTCCTCTGTTGGACATAAGCGTCTCCCAAGTATCGTCATAACGACCGGTCCTATGCCTCACGCATTCAGCGGATTTGACTATTTTAAGGCATTTTTATAATCCATACTTCCATCCATGCTTCTATATGTAGTAATACTAATATTATAAAATATGCGAAAGTAACTCGTCTGTCAGCTTTTCACGCCTTGGCTAAACGGATTTCGATAAATGTTGGTTGGAAATGGATGAAATTTTTTATTTTACGGCTGATGAATTTGTAAATGATAAATGAATATAGACTTATTTAAGTACTTGACTGGAGAAACAATTTTTAATTGAATATTGTGACTAATTGTAATGAATGATAATTCATTTATGCATTGAATGTTGAAATTATTCCATATTGTGACATTTATAATTTTTGTTTCGGTTTTTGAAATGAAAACTTCTTTAGGCGCGTTGAGCACTTTTTGGGTGAACAAAAATCATGGAACTCGAGTCATCGTCACCGAACGCTTTCCATGAGCTTGTATACTGTGTATCTAAGTGTACTTTTTGGGTGAACAAAAATCATGGAACTCGCATCATCGTCACCGAACGCATTCCATGAGCTTGTATACTGTGTATCTAAGTGTACTTTTTGGGTGTACAAAAATCATGGAATTCGCATCATCGTCACCGAACGCATTCCATGAGCTTGTATACTGTGTATCTAAGTGTACTTTTTGGGTGTACAAAAATCATGGAACTCGCATCATCGTCACCGAACGCTAGTTTTCACTTCTATCGGCCCAAAGACTGCCCCGCATGTTTTTTTTTATCATCATTCTATTCATTTTGACATAACTACCGAATAACTTATGTTTACCTCGCATGATCAAAATTTTTTTTTTCTCGCATGCAACCATATTATTTTGTACGCCTCTTGGCATAACATAGCGACCTTTAATTTAAGAACTGTATTCACTACATAGGTTAAACAAATAAAAAAATATTATGTATGATTATGATAAAATTTGGCACACAGGTAGACCATGACCAGCGGGCCAAGCACGGGCGTACCCAAGACGTTTGAGACAATAGACATGATAAATTATGTCATGTCTTACAATTCGTCTTAAATGCTAGCACGGGTGAACCATGTGACATAATGCGTATTAGCAACTAAGACATAAATACGTCCCATTCCCAACTAAACGTCAAGAAGTTGTCACATGTCATGAAATTATATCACGCCGTCGCCGTGCTAGCATTTAAGACAAAACGGTTTTATCGCCGAAACTGTGATAAACACACATGACTGTGACTCATGCCATGTCACAGTAGGCCGCCCCGCTGGGATAAGATACTATCTCATTATCCGTGCCCATGGGATTTTTTTTTTTTTAATGTTCTAGCTGCTAGAGGGTGGAGACCTGGTGACCTGAAACACAGGCCCTTAAAGCCTAGCTTAGGCACCAGTCTCCCACAGTAAATTTAAGCCTTTTCATGTACCTTTATGTTAATAATGTCTGTATGTTTATTGTGGTGGAAAATAAATAAATATTATTTTAGGACAAAAGCTATTTTAAAATAAATGTTTTTCAGGAGCTACGGCGTTATGGTGCGCTGCGGGGGCTGGTCACCTCGGCATCGTGAAGCGCCTAGTCCGCGCCGGAGCCAATGTGAACCACGCCACAAAGACACTAAGTACACCCCTCAGAGCCGCCTGCTTCGACGGTCGGCTCGACATTGTCAAGTACTTAGTCAGGCATGGCGCGGACATACATAAAGCCAACAAATATAATAATACCTGTTTGATGATAGCGGCATATAAGGGACATTTAGACGTGGTAAGCGAAAATTTGATATTTGTGGTAAATCTTTCAGGACAAAGCAATGTAATACCAATAATGTATTATCTTATTAATTTAAAATCCTAAATGATAAAATAGCGACTAAAACGTTAATACATATAGGATTTTAGAAACATATTTTGATGAAAATAATTTAAAATAACATTGAAATGGTAATTCAAAAGTATTATATAACACGTTAAAAAACTTAATAAAATAACCCGCCCCTATCTGTTCCCGGCGCAAAGGTGCCCATTACGCTTGCTGCATTGCCACGTTGGATGGCAATGGCTAACCTTTGCACCAAGAACGAGCCGGCGCGGGAGTCACCCGTTTTTAAACGGAGCTTATGCCCTATCTCCCTAATGAGCTTCCTGGCCTCAGTGCCCCAACTACCCATGGTCTCTACGGCAATGGGCACAAAATGGTACCGTTCCACCAACGGTGCATATTTCAGCCTCTTCCTCTCTGCGGCGTCTTCCGCTGCTGCCGACGCGACTAAAACTATACCAAGAATATGATGAGCAGCATGCAGCGAATATTATAATTAAACGCACTACGGAAGATGTCAGACCGGTTGCCACGCGCTCGCCACGCAGCCGATCTGACATTTTCTATAATTTTTTATACATTGAAAAAGGTGCGTGCACGCCTTTTGTCTGCTCAGGCCTTTAAGGCAATTGATCGTTTCGGGGACCCCGAAACGATCAATTGCCATCAATTTGTATTGTAGTAATATTGTCAATCGCTTCAATTGAATTTTGACAATTGCAATTGATCGTTTCGGGGACCCTTAATAACTTTAGGTATGAATTGCTCAAACTAATCTGAGGTGGAGTGACAGCACAGACTGATAATTATTAACAAAAACAAAGTCAAATAAACTATTTTTATAATTGGAAGTGTTTATTAAATGTAAATTAAACTACGTTTTATCATTGTATATCACGGGTTACGTTCTTGGGTCATGTGCTCGGCACTTATCTCTTACTTTTGTTTTATAATTACTTGCAAGTTCAGAATATTATCACATAGTATATTTATTTGTGGTAGGTATTTGTTTGGAAATGCGTAGTTTGATGGTGAGGTGAGAAGAATTAAAACACCATAACTTCCCTGTCTTTAATGAGCAATGATGCTGAGGATGAGGTCCTGGGTTCGATTCCCAGGTCTGGCAAAGTGTTATGGGTTTTCCATCAGGAATTTAGTAGCAGCCCGGTGTTTGTATTTGTGTCGGATTGATGGCAATTGGCTCGCCCCTTATTTTATGGGACTGAAATATAACTGGCGAAATATGGGTGTATTACAGGTAGGTACACCTCTGCCTAACCCTTAGCGGGTTACAGGCGTAATGTTATGTTATGTGAGCAATAATGGTTTACGTATTGCGATTAAACGGATGTTTTGGAATAGTTGAAATTGCCACACCGCGTAATAACACATCGAACAAGCATTGTGGGCTGATTTTCGTAGTTTTCACCAAATCTCACTGAATCGACATACATTTATAGAGCGAGATTAGGGCGGCTCTCGACCAGCTTAAGAATAACAAGGCAACTGGTGATGACGGAATACCGACCGAACTCCTTATAGTTACAGTCCCGAAGGAGCTAGCGAGTCTCTTTAACACCGTCATCGAATAGGGTACAACGGCGGGGGCGTGAAGCAGAGGTGCGGTGGTTCTGTTCATCAAAAAAGGTGACAGAAACTTGGGGAAGAATTATAGACCCATCTCACTTCTGAGCCACGTATACAAGCTGTTCTCGAGGGTCGTCACGAACCGTCTAGCCAAGAGACTTTACTAGTTTCAGCTGCCAGAAAAAGCCGGTTTTCGAAAAGGCTTCAGTACCGTAGACCATATCCATACATATAAATAAAAAAATATATAGTAACTTTTCGACTTCATAGAAAAATGGGCAGTTCTGGCCTCTACAAGGATTTCGAATTGACTGACGCTACATAGAAGTGTTGAGATGTTTGCATGACGCTTCCATGATGACTGTCCAGACCCAGGATCAGAAAACCAGCCCCATCCAACTGCTCAGAGGGGTGAGACAGGGGGATGTGATATCTCCGACACTGTTGGAGGACGTCTTCAAGACGCTGGACTGGACTGGACAGGGTATCAACGTGAACGGCGAGTACATCTCATACCTTCGCTTTGCCGATGACATCGTCATAGTGGCAGAGACGCTGGAACAGTTAGACCAGATGATTCAAACCTAAATGGAGCCTCTCAGCGGGTTGGCCTCGGCATGAATTTGGACAAGACAAAAGTCATGTACAATTTATTCAGTCCAATCCACATCGAAGGGTCGCTTCTCTCGAAGTTGTGAAGGCGTATGTCTACATAGGGCAGGTCATCCAGCTCGGTAGACACAACTTTAAGAATGAAGCCGACAGAAGGATCCAGTTGGGTTGGTCAGGTTTGGAAAACTTCGTCAAGTCTTCTCGTCGCCTATCCCGCAGTCTCTGAAGACTAAGGTCTTCAACCAGTTCGTCCTGTCCGTCATGACATACGGTGCCGAAGCGTGGACACTGACAGTTGACCTGGTCCACAAATTCAAATTAAAGGGCTATACTTGGAGTTGAAGGATAAAATCAGGAAT
This sequence comes from Tiliacea citrago, assembly GCA_963921375.1. NCBI lineage: Eukaryota > Metazoa > Arthropoda > Insecta > Lepidoptera > Noctuidae > Tiliacea > Tiliacea citrago. Next base: position 5,835,483 of record OY992799.1, read on the forward strand.
AAAATTAGCGGAAAGAACAGGAGTTACCGACATAGCTTGCAGAGTAAGCAAACAGAAGTGGCAGTGATGGAGCAGACGAGTTCTGGGGGCCGATCGCGCTAATTTTGAACGTTAATACCAAAACTAAACCACAACCAAAAACGTTACGTTAGACACATTTCGTATCGCGCTAATCATTTCAACGGAAACGATTTAGCTTTTGGAAGTTACGTTGGAGGAACGATCGGTCGAACAATACTCTCACAAAAAATAGCGCGATACCGTTTCTTACATCAGCTAAACCAAAACCAAAAACGTTCCGTTCGAACGGTAATTACGTTGAGAAATAGCGCGATCGGCCCCCTGGAGTGGATACCGCGTATCGGCAAGCGTAGTGTGGGACGCCCCCTAGCTAGATGGACCGACGATCTTAAGAAGGTGGCTGGGTCAGATTGGATGCGGAAGGGGGAGGACAGGGTGTTCAGGCGCAGCCTGGGAGAGACCTATGTCCAGCAGTGGACTGCGGTAGGCTGAGTTGATTGAATACATTTTTATGTTCGCATAACTAGACAACATGGAGGGAACAACTGGTTTTTTGTATTTAAATTTCGGGACTGGTCCCATAGTGAGAGTTGTTTTTAGTAATTTTAGTTCCACCTTGCATAAAAAAAATATGTTCAGGAAAGGATATGAAATAACGAATACGTCCTTGGTTCCAGGTACAGTTTTTATTGGACAGTGGCGTCGACCGAGTCGACGAGCGAGCGCTGTGCGGCGCGACGGCGTTGCACTTCGCGGCCGAATGCGGGCACGCGGCCGTCGTGTGCGCGCTCACAGATCACCAGGCTAAGATACTCTTTAATGAAAATGGTAAGTACACCTCACCATCATCTGTACCATGTTACTTGGGGTCGGCGCAACGCCGTTTCTTCGTCTATTCTGCCTGGTCAACCGTAACGTGATCATTCATACCCTTTTATTTACCATATCATTCCTCACACAATCCGTCCTTCTTTTCTTTGGCCTTCGTCTTCCTCTCCCTCTCCATCAATCAACATTTAAATTCATTACTCTTTTAGTCGCATGCGTTTGGTATGGTACGTGCACCCGGTGACCTGCAATTTAACAGAATAATGAGACAGCGTCCAGACTCTCCTGGACTAATTCATCTGATTGGAATGAAAAACTTGACTGCGAAGATATGACTAAGCCGACGCCTATAAAAAAAACCCAGAAATACACGACGAAAAAGTGGCTTAGTTGTTGACGACAGATTGCTGCGAAGCAGAAAAAAGTACATCTTTTGTGTCTGAGGTTCGCTTTGCCCTTTCTTTATTTTATTTTAACACTAGCTGGTGCCCGCGGCTTCGCCCGCGAATCTTTTTCAAAAATAAAAGTATCCTAGGAGTGAAATTCACATCAAAATCTGTCCAGCCGTTTCGGAGATTTAGCCGGAACAAACAAACAGACAGACAAAATTAAAAAAAAAATGTTATTATGTTTTCGTATGCGATTAGGAAAAAGCTGTTTTGACATTACAAACAGACACATCAATTTTATCTATTTGTATGTATAGATAATATTGGCCATCGGCCAATTAAATTAGTTAGACAAAAAAAAAAGAAATTCTCTCATGTCACGGAACTTCAGACATACTGACATGATAGTCTACCATTCATCCATGAACACAATACATCACAGTCAGGTTGAGCGTCCAAGAGAGCGTTGAGTGTAGGGAGAGTGCGAGGCACACCCCACTCTGTATGGTCAAAGAAAATTGATCAGTCCCCGTAGTCTTGCCCCCGGGGTATGACATGAGACTGAAACACTTTGTTGTTTGCAATTTTTGTTTCTTGCTTTTTGCTCTTTCTATAAAAAAGGAAAGAGAATGAAAGAAAGAAGGAAAGAAAGAAAGGAAAAAAATAAATGTAGAGATAATAATGGATGTGGGTCTACCTCCTACCTTCGCCTTCCCCATTTGGGCATACAAGCGTGGTTATACGTGAAAATGATGTGTATCGAAAGTAAAACCGTGTAGTAAAAATCCAATCTTTCCCAGGTATGACGCCCTTACAATGCGCGGCCGAGCGAGCGCGAGCGTCCGTGGTCGAGATGTTAGCGGCGCGCCCCGAAGTGACCCGAGCGGCGGCCATCGAGGCTTACGAACTGCTCGGAGCTTCCTTCGCGAATGACAAGGAGTACTACTGCCTCAGGGTGTGTGGAGACTATATTAGGCTTTAATAGGCTAGTTGATCAATTTTGAGAAAGCGTTGCATAATGTTCCTTGTGGTCTATTTTCCTCAAAATATGAGTATTTCACCAAAATATTAACATAACAAAACTATTGTTAATTTTTACAAACCAAATTGAATGTTTATTGTCAAAACGGGTATTTTGTCATAGCATAGTTTACAGTGTTGCCCGTACACAAACTTCCTTTATTACTACTGTCGGAATATTATAATATTTGGTAGTATTTACAATTTGAAAGTGTCGTCGGAAGTAGTGACTTGTTGCGCTCTGATTCAAATTGAATGTCACATTCCAAATTGCTTTATTTTTACAAAAAAAATATGAATTAAACTATTTTAGTTTAATTCATATTTTTTTTGTAAAAATTATTTACAAAATTAAGTTATTATTTGCTTTTAGTTCACTACTATTACTACAATACAAAATTCTAAAGGTATTTTCTCACTGTCAACTAGCCTATCATCCTATACTTTAGGATAAATTCTTAAAATAGACTTATAAATTTAACTGCCAGATAACTTGAAATTTAGCTGTAAAACTGACCCCAAAAATAATAAAGGTTGTAACCCACAGATGGCGTACCAGTACTTACACAGAGCGATGGCGATGCGGTACGACACACGCTACGGGCTCATACTGAAGAAACCGGCCGACCCTATACCGGCGTATGATAACTGGAAAGAGAGTACTACGTTAGAGGTAAGATAACATTATATCACGCTTGTATTCCTCGAAGGGTTAGGCAGAGGTGCACGACTGCACGTATAGTACACACACATTTTGCCAATTATGTTTAAGACCCATGTAATAGAGGGCGAGCCTATTGCCAACAACCGCGAACAAATCAAGACTCCGGGCTGCTACTGAGAAATTCCAGATAGAAAAACCCAATAACATTTAGTCCGACCTGGGAATCGAACCTATTTTCGCCATGCTCGGCAGACCAACGATTCGAGGCAGTAATTTATAATAATGTATAGATTAATTGTAATTAACACACACACCTACTCACACCCCGCACATCCACCCCCCCCACCCCCCCCCACACACAAACACTACACATACCTGAACCTGCTACAACAATTTTGTAACATCCTACAACCTAAACTTTTTCTTTTCTTTTTTAAGTATGTCTCAACATTGTAGATAATAACCCATGGGAAGTTTGTAACCCCATCACAAGCAGAGGCGGCTCGTGACATTTATTTGTGGGGGTTCACTAAAAAAAGAAACGTAGAACTAGAGCTTACCATTTATTTTATTTGTAAAGAAAATCCATTCGGCGATCTTTATCGATTTTCATCAACGCGTTCATTGAACTCTCTAATAGATTTTCGATACGCAGAATCGAGCGCCTTACGAATATCTTGACGGCCGATAGATGCCAATTGCACTTCACATAAGATATGAAATCGAGATTGCGAATGTTTTTTCACTTTTATTGAAAGATGCGCTAAATCGTCAACACGACCGTTTCCGTCCATGCAGAATCACCACCACTGCCGGCGCCAGCTCCAAACACCAGACATGGGAAACAAAATAATTTTTTGCTTTCTTCACATCCACACAACCAAGGTGTTTTGAAATATTGTTCAGATTTAAAACCACGCGTAAAAGATTTTTTTTTCGTAACACATTTTTGAGAAAGTGCAATTTCGGGACGTGGTGGTCCCTTAGCTTTCAGTTCGATACGCATTTCGACAGTCTTTTCACAATTTTTAATAAAAGATACACTGTATTGTTCCATTTTTAATACAAATGTCGCGCACAAACTATTTTTAATAATTATTTAGAATAAACACTGCGAATCTACTGACAGCCGAGTTGAGCCGACCGTTTGTTTACATAAGATCGGCAACAGCGCATAGGCATAGATCGCATTCCCGCGCGCGGCCGCCTCGTTTGGCAACGTCGCGCGTGAGCGGCGCTCCAAATTAGGCTAACTTCTCATACAAAATCTTCTGTTTCACGCGTCGGACTGTGTCGATATTTCTCTTTCGCACTCATTGAATACAGTGCTAGAAATCGTACTGAACTTTGTTTCATAGGAGCGCAATCGCTGGCGCTCCACACGTTACAACTTGATGCCAAATGTACGCGTAGGAAATGGTTTTCTAGTAAACTGCTATTGTATGCTGCTATTGGGCATAGTAGAAAGAATGTATGTATAGGATTATAATAAAGAAATATAGATTATGCTATTTTAGTGGGAGTGCACTGCACCAGCGCTCTTTATGACGAGCCGCCTCTGATCAGAAGTATCCTTATAACTTACCGGGGCTGCCTCAATTTTGTGACGACATTTTTATTTTATTCAACCAAGCAATAATCTTTATTTGTAAACATAGGTTACAACAATGTGCAAGATGTTACAAGTCTTAATATAAAGTTTCTCTATGTTTTGCCATTGGGCGTACAAACATACAATTTAATTAGGCTTGGTCCATTAAGTAAATTAATTTATAATAATTCAGGAGTGAAATCGATGTAAATTAAAAAAAAAAAAAAAAATGTAATTTAATAGAAGGCAATAGATAGTTAATGTCAATATTTGACCAAATGCGATAATAAAAAATATTAAAATAATAAAAATAATTAAATTGACATTGTCCAAAGAATTACTATTTAAAGTCGTCATGCATAAATAGTATTAATATTAATAATATATATATATAGTAATATTAGTAGTAACAGTAGTTATTTATTGTTTGTTGGTTTTTAATTTCAGGAAGTGGAGCAACTTGTCGGCAACGCGCACGCTCTGCACATGGAGGGGCTGGCGGTGCGCGAGCGCGTGCTGGGCGCGCGCTGCCCGGACCTGCCGCACCCCATCGTGTTCCGCGGCGCCGTGTTCGCGGACGAGGCGCGCTTCGACCGCTGCCTCGCGCTGTGGCGGCACGCGCTCGCGCTGCGCCAACACAACGAAGTGATATATAATCTGTTCCAAAAGTTTCTGATAAACATGTTAACAAATGGGTCATAAAACGTATTTGTGGATGCAAATTTTTAGTGCCACTTCCCAAAATGAGTGCTTTGATTTATTATTTATAATACTTAAACCCGAAATTCAAATTTTATACTACCTTAAAAATCATTTTCATGTGACAATTGAGGGTAACTTTATAACCTTAATTTTCGTCGATGATTTTTCAATTACAATTAAATCATGTTGTAATAAGAATTGTTGGAAAAAGTGGTGTGATATAAAGTTGAAACCATGAATGTGGTTCTAATTCCCTTTAATTAGTGATTGCGTAAGAATTTTACCTGAACAGGGTTTGTTTACATTTTCATCAGATACTTTTAGAACAGACTACAGTTAGTCATTTACTGATGTGGCGACAAGTCACAACATCGAAATTTTCCTTTCCGAATAAATTCTCTAAATAATGCTGAAAACCGCATCAAAAACCATTATATAGTTTAGAAGCACTAAGCGTTTACACAAACACACACGAAAAACGGCTTTTTATACAGGACGTCCGGTAAAGAATAGATAACCTTGAAACAGCTAATAGTAGACCTAAAGGCCGTTCTAAAAAAAATACAAAAAAATATGTATATCCCTAGTAGTACTTAACAAATTTATTTTAGAAAAAAATAATTTTAATTTATATTATTTGTCACCATGAGCACAAATGAATGAATCCCATCGGTTATTTGTTGTTATAATATTGTATGTTGACTATGGAGCCGACAGTGTTAGTAAATAGTGTGACTAGAAAATAAACAGTATTAAAAAAAAATCATATCTGTTATCTTTTTGCATTTTATTCAGAACGGCCATAAGGTCTTTTATATCCTATTTCAAAGTTATCCATTCTTTACCGGACACTTGTATATATATAAATACCAAAACATCCTACGGTGAGTGGTGACATATTAAAAAGGGAAATATTGAATACAACGACGCTATATCCAAGTTGGTTACAGTTCGATTCAGACTTGATGGCGGCTCTAAAGTGCGCTACTCGCTGCGCAGTGCCGCACCCCTCACCCCCGCTGACACGTGAATTTGTTACTGCGCAGCGACTAGCCTCATGTTCCAAGCCGCCATAAAGTTTGAACCGGGCTGTACTTGGCTATTTAGTATTTTGGGGCATTTTATTCGTTTTCAATGATATTTTTGGGAAAACAAAATGGGATTTATTTGGGGAACGATTAAATACATTCCCATTAAACTGATTAGGTACTTATATCAGGTCATTTGTCTTAATATTCGAATCTAATATTTTTATTGTTATTTTCAGGTTTCAGTAACAAAGGACTTGCTCAGATTTGCTCAAGTGTTCTCGCAAATGATACACATAGGAATTGAACTACCTCTCGCTCAGGTAAATATTATTATTTTAAACTTAACTTTGTCATTATTCCATTGTATGGTCAGCAAAACCTTATCAAAGAAATATGAACCCTATTGTCAATGTGTTAAAGTGCAAACGAAATCGTGCCGAAGAGCCGTTTGATGTGAATTTTGTTTCCAGCAATACAAAAACATGTTGCGCGACGTTTTTATATCATCAATACACAATCCTAACTAATATTATAATTGTGAAAGTGAGTTTGTGTGTTACGTTTTCACGCAAAAACGGCTGAACGGATTAGGATGTAATTTGGCACATGGGTAGATCATGACCTGGAGAAGGACATAGGCTTTTCATCCTGGATCACAGACGAAGTCGCGGGCAACAGCTAGTCTAAGATAATTTACACGTATTGTCACTTTATCAACTAACTACTTTATCAATCTGTAGTCAAAGTAAACTTTTGATTGACCATTAATAAAAAAAGTTTTTGGAATTTGAACTTTGTCTTGTATGTCATTGAGTTCGTAATCCCAAAACATAATAATTATCCGAAATTCTGTATTGAAAAATAATTTTGTGTTTACCCAGGTGTGTTTCGTGCTCGAAGCGTGTGCCAAAGAGCTCCGAAGAGGCAAGAAGCGGCTGGAGAAACCTCAAGCGAACCATGACCCGGAATCCCTAGTAGTATGTAGCTACTCTGTCAGAATTGTCACGTTGCTTCTCATGTCACATGTCGGTGGAGGAATATAGCGCGACAAGGTTATTTTAGCGGAACTAATGCCGCCATCTTGTTTTTTGAATACATTTCAAGTGACATTTCACAAAATAATCGCACAAACGATTACCATCAGCGCCCACCTGTCAATGTCATTCGAGCGGAGCGCCAAAATATCCTTGAAGCAGTGTACGTACGGTCGACTTACGAAACCAATAACCATACTTGAACCTTCTTCATATTATAATACAACGTGTAACAAAAACCCTGTCCGATCCGTGAGTGTGTTGTTAAATATCGTACTGAGAATCTGTGATAAATTCAGGAAAAAAAAAATATGCCAAATTTTTTATCAATGGAGAATTTTACCGGGCGCCCGGCGTTTAGCGAATCTGTACAAGTCGAAAATTTGCTAATGTTTAATGGAATTGGGGTAGTTTTGGTACAAAAAATGTTAATTTTAAATTGCGATAACTTTTTATTTTCGATAATAATAAGATTTTTTATTACTTTTTGGTAATGTTACTCCAGTACTTATTTGAGATAGACAGGTTTGTTCTTACATGTTGTATATGTACGTCGCAAATGGTGATGGAGTTTCCGTTAACGACTCAGAAAGTGCTCTCGATCGATTGTTTCAGCATCCCGTCATTGATCAATTGATAAACCTGGATTGATAATTCACTCACAATCCACAATAATGGATATTTTTTAGGTGTCAAATCGAGTGTTGCCTGTTTTAGTATGAAAATAAAGAGCTGGAGTTATAAAGGACGTACACCGTAATACTTTTTTCGCCTTAACCTGCGTAGTTAGACGTTCGAAATAGGGTGTTTGACAGGTTTTTTTATTAAATCTCTCTAAACGTAGAAAAAAGATGTCATAGTAAAAATAAATTGTTTAAATATCTCTAAAAATGGCGAAGGTCTAAGCGTTGTAAAGTCTATGAAAGACAGAGACAGCACTACTGCGATTTGACATCACAACTCAGGAATGAGGAACACCGTAACTTCTCGCCACAATTGGCGTTTTGCGTGACAAGGATAGAAGATTTTCACCGAATTTATAGTTTTTTTTTCAATTCTCGTGTTTTTTCTGTAAATTTTTTAAAATACGTATTCATTCATGTATATTTTTGATAGTATCAAATATAAAACAAACTAAAAAGTCAAACAAATGCTGTGTATCTCAAAGGTGATGTAACTTAACGGTTGGGTACTGTGTAATGTACTACTTTTATACCATGTTTTACCCAAATAAATAAATAAATACAGTATGGAAGAGAAAGACATGTAGCATGGGCATGGGCAGCAGCATGATGACTGTAACTTTAAAGTCAAAGGTCTTCAACCAGCGGCCCGCGGTGGCTTCCTTGGCGACCCGGTAATAGCTTGGCAAAATTAAATTTATTTATTACTCGTCGTGTCTAGAAATTGACACAAAATAGACAGGTACTTACACAGCACAGTTTGAGAATTGCAACAAGCACTATTGGGTCAGATACTGATAAATTGGTTATGAGTAAACAAAGTAAAACATCTCATTCATTGAATTTTATTAGTATAATTTCCTGTAAATCACACTTATAATATTATAAAGGCGAAAGTTTGTGAGTGTGTGTGTGTGTGTGTGTGTGTGTGAGTGCGTGTGTGTGAATGTTTGTTTGTTACTTCTTCACGCTCAAACGGGTGGACCAATTTTGATAAAATTTTGTATGGAGGTAGCTGACACCCTGGATTAAGACATGGCTACTTTTTATCCCGATATTCCCACGGGATCCAGACTTACGCGGGTGAAACCGCGGGGCACAGCTAGTTGTATAATATAAGTAACTGCAATTATTGTTGTTTCTTAATTACTTACCTAATTATAAGTTTAAAATGGAATATAATCAATTTGCCTTGTGTTGCGGCCCGCCGAATCAATATCAAAGTATTCTCGGCCCTTGACTTCAAAAAGGTTGAAGACGCTTGCTTTGACTCATCGGCAGTACATCCACTCACAATCCACAATCATGGCTATCTGTTCCGTGTAACGTAGCGAGTATTGACGCGTAGAGTTTGGTGCGCACCTTCATGTTGCAGGACGAGTACGAGGGCAATGTGCGGACGGCGCTGTACCTTGTCGCCGTGGCCGCTCGGCTGCTCGAGAATGCGGGGAATAGTGAGGTTAGTATAATTATCTTTTCGATTTTTTGACAAGTTTCAGCAGTTGAATATCACCTTATCACCTTTGATTTTTATGGTGTACGTAATAAAGAGTATTCTATTCTATTCCTTATATCAATTTAATATTACCTTGTCTATTTAAATAAACTTCACAAACTTGTTCGCGTCGCACATTCGATTCAGCAGTATTTGTTGAACAACAAAACCGATCCGAAGCAAAAGCGTAATAGACTGCTTTTTTAATTTAAATTTTTCAAAAGCAACTAAAAAAATAAGTTTCAGTAAAAATAATTGTTTTAATATCTCAAAAAATGCCGAAGTTGTATGCGTTTTAAAGTCTATTGAAGACAGAGACAGCACTGCTGCGATCTGACGTCACAACACAGGAATGCCATAGTAACTTCGCGCCATTTAGTACAATGATCGGTTTGCGTGACAAGGATAGTAGAATAATTTCAAAAGCGTGTAACTTCTCCATTTTTCCACCGATTTTATTTATTTTTTCACAAATTGTCTTTATTATTAACACCTATAAATATATATTTTTGATAGTAGTCAAATACCCTATTACTACACATAATTATTCTGCTTTCGTTCGGCTCGTGCCCGATCGGCAATCTGCGTTCGGCATCTACCTCTCTATGTTTGCGATTCGGAATTTCATTTTGAACATATTATCTTTAGAGATATAATTAAAACCTTTAACACTTTAAATGTAAAAAGGACTGCAGATCTGTGGGGTAATTCTGTAGAAGTTGCTAAGTCTATTATAGACATCGTAGCACCTACTTTAGCTCTTATCTTTAATAATTGTATTGACTGTGGGGAGTTTCCTGACCTCATGAAGAATAGTAAAATAATACCGTTGTTTCAATCAGGTACATCAGACCCCACAAATTATAGACCTATTTCAGAACTACCTACCTTTACTAAATTTTTTGAGAAATTTATTATAGATCAATTGCAAAGATTTTTTAATAAACATAAATTACTACATAGCAAACAGTTTGGTTTTACAAGGGGTCATTCGACTACTGATGTTGAACTGTTAGGACATATTTATAATGCATGGGAAGATAAATGCGATGCCTTGGGCATTTTTTGTGATTTGTCCAAGGCTTTCGATTGCGTTTTTCATGAAACGTTAATCAGGAAACTCCGCTACTACGGGATCCGGAACACCCCTCTGGATCTTCTTACTTCATACTTGAGTAATAGGATTCAGAGCGTTGACGTCAATGGAAAAAGATCTCCCGGATCTATAGTAACAATGGGAGTTCCACAGGGCTCAATTCTTGGTCCTTTCTTGTTTCTTATTTATATTAATGACTTGCCTTACCTCATAAAGGATAATCATGATATAGTGTTGTTTGCAGATGACACTTCACTTTTGTTTAAACTTAAACCGCAGCAGCTGGTTACGATGTAAATAGCGCGATCTCAAAAGTAGTTCACTGGTTCAATGTTAATAGTTTATTTCTAAATGAAAAAAAAACCAAATGCATTACGTTACCTCACGTTAGGCAGGTGAAAACTGATGTGTTGATAAAGGGCGAAGAATTGAATCCTGAAGATAGCACAGTATTCTTGGGCTTAACTTTGGATGCTAAGCTTCAGTGGGGCCCACATATAGATAAACTGTCAAAAAAGCTAAGCTCTGCAGCATATGCTGTTAGAAAAATTCGTAATTTAACTGACATAGAGACAGCCCGTTTAGTGTACTTTGCCTATTTTCATAGTGTAATGTCGTACGGTATTCTGTTGTGGGGAAATGCCGCCGACATTCAGACTATCTTTGTTTTGCTGAAAAGAGCTGTACGATCAGTTTATAAATTAAGTCCAAGACACTCTCTCCGAGAGAAATTTAAAGAGATTAATGTAATGACCTAGGATTAACCTTCTCAGTATATTTTTGAAAATCTTTTATATGCCCATAAAAATATAAAATTGTTTAAAAAATACAGTGATATCCATAATATAAATACTAGAAACAAACATAAATTTGTTGTACCTACAACAAGACTCAAGAAAATAGGTGGCTCGTTCCGATGTCAATGTATACGCTTTATTATAATAAACTTCCAAGCCACGTTCAAGATCTAAGCCTTAATAAATTCAAATCATTCATTAAACGTAAGTTGTGTCAGAAAGCCTTTTATACCGTTAAAGATTATATTGAGGACAAAAAGGCTTGGGATTGAGCTGCTCCAATTTTTACTTATTGAAGTGGTTTATTTTTATTGTTTGATGTTTTTTTTTGGCTAACTTTTATTATTTTATATACGTAACGTAATATATACGTAATGTAACGTAATGACATGAATATTTACTTGTAAAGTATTATATTATTTTAATTATTGTGAATGTGAAGACTATGTGGGTTATTGCTCTTTTATTTTTATTTTCACTTTGTCTTTTATTCTCAGTTAGTGTTAATCATGGTCTGGCAGTTTGAGTCATTTAAGCGGCCTACCCAAATGTCCTTTCTTTGGTATTGATCGTCGCATCGTCGAGCTCCTTAAGTTCTGAGTAGAGCTGCACGATTACTGACAAATGCGTGCACTGACTGGTCAGGTCCACTCAATCTGTGTGGTTCTTTCCTCAAAAGACCATTTGAGACACCAATCTACATGGCCTTCGCATGATCTGACCAAGATTATGTCTGGACTTTAAAAGAGACTGACCTCTGAGTTTGTTTCGGCCTTTCTACTCAGTGTAGTCAGATAGGAAACGCCGACCTCATCTAGTTTTAAAAATATGACTGACGTGTAAAAGTGTTTGTAAAAACCTACTTACAGAAATAAAAATCATTTATCATTTACCCTTGCTGAACTATGTTCGGGTCGGCTCGGCCGACAATTCGAGCTAAACCGCTTTTTCCTGAACAAATATTTCTTGAACAAACTCCAAAATGATAACATAAGTGATTTCATAAATTTTTAATTTTGAGGTCTCACGAAGGCGTTTTCCCGTGATTTAGCTGCTTACTTAAAAGTATGATATTAGCCCAAACCAAATTCTGATACCAATTCGGCTAAATAGTCAAGTTTTAAGACCACTTTTGAGCTTGCGACTGTGTTTATCTTTGATCTTAAATTCATTCATTGACAGACAATGCACATCCTACTGTGCGTTCACTATAACTTGACGCGTGTCTTTGTTGGAAGCACTGAATATTGTAGTATGTTCTGTCAGTCGCCATTTTGAACTCTATTAGTATGGAAACTAAGACTGCACAATTCAGTGCTACCAATCGCGTCACGCGTCATGCTATAGTGATCGCACTACAAACTACTGGGTCTTGAAGTATGAACGAACTCTTGTGCATAATGTCATGCTTCAAGACCCAGCGTCTTAACCTGCACTTACTTTCGCTTTATTATAGTAAAAGTGAGCACACAAGAAGGATTTTTGAAAATTCATCCTCTGAACGGGTTAAATGATGAAAGAGGGATGAAAGTTTGTCATTTTAGCCGATGGGACAACCATCGAGCGCACGGCTTCTATTTTCTATGTTAGAAGGTTTGGTTTCCGCACTTAGTCCTTCAGGCGGATCATTGGGTGTACGGACGTATTCAAACTATACACAAAAATTTGGTCTAATATATTGAGTTTTAAATTTAAACACTTTTACACAAATAAATAGTCAAAATATACATTACGCCAAAAAAATAGGTTAAACTTACCAAGCTCTAAGCTAAAAGTGCACTCAACAAATACATTAGTCATGTCAAAGTATATTATAATAAATTACCAGAAAAATGTATAGAATAATTAAAATTTAATACATTCATAAATAAATTAAAAAAAATTATTTTATCTAAATGCATAAAAAAGCAACCAATATGCCAATATTGAAATGACAAGTTTGAAATTACATGTTTTATAAAATAATTACAATATCCTATAAAACAACTAAGTAGTCAAATAAAAGCCATTTTCCTCTCTCCTACTTTTGCTGTGCTCGACAGGGTCCACAATGATCATATTTGGTTAAACCTACCAGTTTACATGTGGAAGCAATAAATTTATTGAGTATTCAATTTATTCGCAGGAAACGACAAGTTTGATTCGGCGAGCGATCTTTGGGCTTCGGAACGTGCACTTACGTAGTGGACAGACACTGCTACACCTCGCGGCAGACAGACGGACGCCCGTCGACGACTTCCATACCAGTGATGTGTGCCAGTGAGTGTACTATACATTCTTATTACGAGTTATCCATTAATTACGTGATGTTTTCTAGCAACTTTTTACCCTACCCAAATCACGTATATTTTTTTGGTACAAAGTATCTTAAAAAATTTCAGAGTATTTTTTCTTTAAATATAAGTTTACTTAATCTAATTTATACCTGTATTTAGAGTCAAGGTCACGCGCCTCTTTTCAGTTTAGAAATCGCGCGTACAACAAAAAAATACTCTTGATATCTCACTACATCCCTCCCCCTTTGTGATATTGCGTAATTTTTTTCGAATTCCCCCCTTTCGAGCCTCATTTGATTAATGGACAATCCCTTATTGCAAATATACCAGCTGAAGATGTTATTAACATTCGAAATTTATACACATTACAGAATACAGAGAATTGGGTCTGTTTCTCGATTACAATGTTCTTTTCAGGCGTTTTGCCCCCTCTATGTTTCGGTATCATTGCTCTCGTAAAGTAGAATTTAATTTAAATATTGTATTTAAAAAAAATCCATTATCAAGCACAATATTTTCTCTTCTGACATTTGCCATAATATTTAGATTCTGTGATGGTTCACATAATCTAACATGTAGTTTTGTCGGTCTTGTCATCACTCCTGAACAGACTATGTCCCATCTGCTAGTGTACCAAATGTCTGGTCACCTGCACCCTTGACGATCTGAACCACGCCTCTGACGCCGCAATAAATGTGGCCACCTACTGGGCCCAAACGGTATAAGAAACATAGATGTACAGGCGGTCTTGTTTTCAGGTTTCCATGCAGTAGAACGACGCGTTTGCTACTAGAGTGTGGCGCGGAAGTCGACGCTTCTGACGACTCCAGACGGACCGCCCTGCATGTCGCACTCATTTCATACCAACTTATACCTGGTCAGTAGTAATTTAAAAGATAATTTGTAATTTAAATTATGAATGGAAATACATAGTATATCAAAACGGTGAAGGAAAACATCGTGAGGAAACCGACATGTCCTAGAAACAAAAATTCGAAGACATGTGACATTTACCAACCCGCCCTGGGCCCGGGTTGTAGATTAAAGACGACTCCACGAAGAGAGGAGGCCTGTGTCACAGCAGTGGGAACATTATGGGCTTATTATGCACATAGTATTTAAGTAATCATAATGAATTAAAAATAAAAGGCAAGTATACAGAAAGGTGCGTAGTACTCAAAACCTCCTTGTATTACCAGGGGCCGATCGCGCTAATTTTGAACGTTAATACCAAAACTAAACCACAACCAAAAACGTTACGTTAGACACATTTCGTATCGCGCTAATCATTTCAACGGAAACGATTTAGCTTTACTTTGGAAGTTACGTTGGCGGAACGATCGATCGAACTTTCAGTATTGGGTAAGGTCAACGATTTTGTCGCTCAGAAAAAATAGCGTGATACCGTTTCTTACATCCGCTAAACCAAAACTAAATCAAAACCAAGAACGTTCCGTTCGAACGGTAATTACGTTGAGAAATACCGCGATCGGCCCCCTGGTGTATGAACGTAAACGAAGCAAAAGGAGTCAGTATGTGAGGATTATAGCAGGTGGCGTTCTGTAGTTTCTGCCTAACCCCATTAAAAAGGCGTGAGTTTCTGTGTAATGCATTCATTTGATTTTGTGTCACTATAATTCTAATTCTAAAGACTTCTAATTTTAAATATTGTTATGAAATTTTGTCCTGCAATTACCATACCGTATGAGCTCCTCCCGCCTGTGATACAGGTTTATCCTAGTACAGGCATCTAACATTGCAATATTTTTGTAAATTATTTCTAAGACACGTAACATAACATCACGCCTGTATTTTCCGAAGATTTTTATGTTAATATTTTACCAATTTTAATTCTAAATATTTATTTATTCTTTTGTTCTAAACACTAAATAGTCTGAGAATCAGCACTTTAAAAAAGTCAAAAGCTTTAGGATACAGCCACCAAAACGCACCTAACCTAACTGAACACCACTTCTTTTTTCCTGGTAAGAAGAGGCGCAAATAACTCCTCAGTAACACTAAGTTATAAGACTGTCTGATTCTACAGGGTCAAATTAAATTAGCAAACAGATTTTCTCAACTCTATGATAAAATTAACGCCTATTACAATCTATTAATCAACCTTGATTTTGCTCCTTCAAAGCAACGTTTTTATGATGGATCGTTCGTGGTAGCCCCCTAGTTTACTGGCTAATATTCTTACCACGGCAATGAGCTATTTTCATGTTTATACTGAATTCGAAAGAAGAAGCCAGTTTACTGTGACCTAACATAAGTCTGTGCGAATCTACAACGTTACATGCGAACTACGCATCATTAACCTGACATCACCAAATCCAGTACCGCGCAAGCAGTTATCTACGCGGTTAGCACGTACGCCACACTCGCCTGGTCGGAGGATCCTCCCATATTTATAAATGATGATAAACTTTTATGCCTGTTCCTTTTAAGATCAAATCGATCAAATAAATTAGCTAGCGAAACATAATATGTATATACAGGGTGTCAGGGACAGCCCTCCGCAAATTAACATGGTGCATTCAGGTCCTTATTTTGAATCATATTCCACTGTGAATGAAAATTTTCTCAGGAAAATTTTCATTTTTTTTTTATCGTTTTTCAGTTACTATTCCTTTATTTCAATGTAAAATTACATTCACTGTGCGCAGTACTCCATTAATGTAAATAAAACAAAACAAAAAATTTTTTTTTTTTTGTTTAGTTATCGATACCCATTTCTTCTGCCGAGTTTCGCTAGCTAATTTAGTTTGAAATTGTATATCTGTTTACAGACGAACGGGAACAGTGGAGCGAGTCTCTATGCGCCGTGGTTTGCGAGTTGATCGTGAGCGGCGCACATGTGGATGCTATGGATGCAGATGGCATCACGCCTCTAGTCGCATCTATTGGTGGTGAGTTTAAAAACCTTTTTTTTAAATTCTGCGTTCGTAATTTAGTTTCCAAATATGATTCATTGGAAAAATAACTTTAAAATCTACACATTAAAATCTAGTTTGTGCTACAATTTCCATTTTTTTTATGACATTGCGAATAAATAAAGTTTATATTTACACTGATAAAAGTGTGAGAGAACTTAGATTGAGGTGTGCGAGCTGGAATGTAGGTACAATGACTGGAAGAGGAAGGGAATTAGCAGATGTTTTAAAAAGACGACGATTTAAAATAGCGTGTCTGCAAGAGACGAAGTGGAAGGGTGCGAAGGCTAGTAGAGAGAGAAGAAGGATATAAGTTTTATTATTGTGGAAGCGATGGCAAGCGAAATGGGTATAGTTTTGGATAGTGAGTTGAAGGAATGTGTGGTGGATATTAAAAGAGTGATAGCTGTTACAATGGTTGTGGAGAGTTTGGTACTAAATATAGATAGTGTGTATGCACCCCAGTCAGGATGTGAGGATAGTGTAAAACATACGTTTGAAATTAAATGAAATAGTTTATTCTGTAAATAGAATATCGGAATCACTTTTACGTCATATTAAAAAATAAGCTAGATGTAGTCGACATTTCCTATCTGACTACCCCTGATAAGAAATGTCGAAACAAACTCAGGGGTCAAAATCTAATTTTGGGAGGACTTCGATCGTGTGATGATGGATGTGCAAGAGAGTGTCAATTTTTTACCGAGCATCTAGAAAGACAAGAATGTCTATGAGCGAGTGCATGGCGGATGGGGATACGGAGGCCGTAACACTGCTGCAAGCTGCTTCTGCCTTCAACCTAGCTATAACAAATACGTGGTTTTAAAAGAAAAACGAGCATCTAATTACTTACAAAAGTAACCGCTACGCGACACAAATAGATTTATTTTTTATTAAAAGAGTAACTGTGGTTTCTTGCCGGCTCTTCTCCATAGGAAACGACCAATTGGAACCGTGCACCTAGCTTCTGATGTTTCATAAGTGCCCATGTAGGTTTATGTGAAATATTTAATTTTATTTTTTTGATGATAAGATGGAACTTTTGCCGGAAATTCTTGATAAGATGGAACAGCCTTGAAACTGTCAAAAAACGGTAAAGTGCTGCCAGGCGAAAACTTAGTCTGACAACACCGACTGATAATAATGGAGGTAAAAGTCGGTGTCTCGTCCAGTAGGAACAAAGAATGGCCCCCACTCAGAACCAGTGGCGTTTGATAGGAAAAGAGGAATGTGCCAGTATGTTTAAAAGTGAAATGGTAGATAAAATATTAAAATGAAAATAAATGGAATAAACGCAGATAATAAATGGAATGGTGTGCTCAAAGAGGTACAAGTGAATATCGGTTTGGTGAGGGAAATTAGCATGGATGAAGTAAGAAAGGAAGTTCAAAGTATGAAAAATGGAAAAGCCAGAGGCCCAGATGATATACCAGTAGAAGTATGGAAGTGTTTAAAAGAAGATGGATGTATGTAGCTGACTTTATTCTTCAATAAGTTGTTGCATGAAGGAGTGATCCCATAAGAATGGTGTTATAGTTCGTTAGTACTCATCTTCAAGACAAAAGGTAATGTACAGGAATGCAACAACTATCGAGGCAAAATGCTCATGTCTCATAGTATGAAGGTACTAGCTGCGCCCCGCGGTTTCACCCGCGTAAGTGTCGATCCCATGGGAATATCGTGATAAAAAGTAGCCTGTCTTAATCCAGGGTGTTAGCTACCTCCATACAAAATTTTATCAAAATTGGTTCCGCCGTTTGAGCGCGAAGAAGTAACAAACATACACACACGCACACCCACCCTCGCACACACTCTCTCCCTCACACACACACACACACACACACACACAAACTTTCGCTTTTATAATATTAGTGTGATGGGAGAAAGTAATAGAGAAAATATTGCGAGAGGAGAGTGAGATTACCCCGAACCAGTTTGGGTTTATGCCAGGTCGAGGAACAATGGACGCCACTTTTGCACTTCGCCAATTGTGTGAGAAGTACAGACGTGCACACAAGAACTTGCACATGGTGTTCATTGATCTGGAGAAAGCCTATGGGTATTTAAGGGTACCTCGGGATGTTTTGTGGTGGGCCTTGAAAGAGAAAGGCTTGCCCGGGATGTATGAAGAGTTAATTCGTGCCAATCTCATACCTACCGTCCGTTCGGCTGCTGGCAATACCGACGAGTTCAGTGTGGCTGTAGGCTTGCACCAAGGGTTGTCCTTGTCTCTTCTTGCTGACGTCAGACGTACAGGAAGAGGCACCCTGTTGCATGCTGTTTGCCGATGATATTGTTCTTGTCCGTGAAGATGCTAGTTCCTCTGTGGTTTTGCTAAGTGTATAGATATTAGTGCTTGTGACTGTACAGCCTACACACACAATTGAAATATGAAAATCGCCCTTACTAAAGGCAAACTGTTGTTACTACCATGAAAGTTTCTGCAGTGCATCAGGGATGTTCGCCGAGCCGCATGTAGACTGTTTCTATTCTACTATGCGAAAACGGTGTACATCCCTGATGCGCAGGGTTCGGGCTAGCTCCAGCGGCATCCTGAGGGCATTCGCGCATAGGTTCGAGTACCTATTGCTGTATGGTTAACATCTGAGCAACCAAAGTCTGTAACATGTTTATGTGGTCTTTTGAATTGTTTTTTTAATGTTTTTTTCATTTATTTTTTATATAAGTCAAAGTCAAAAATGGGACTTGAAGTCGGGTAAGGACTCAAAGTCAAAAACGGAAAACCTTGGAAGTCAGAAACGGCCGAAGATTCGGCCGATACTTCGGATTATCGGTCCGGAGTAGACCCTCTGGGCTAACTATGAATTTTTTTATCGCTAGGCCCAGCAGAAGGCGTGGTGCGCGGCGCGCTGCGGCCGCGCCTGTCGTGCCTGGCGGCCGGCGCGCTGGCGGGCGCGGGCGCGCGCTACCGGCCCGAGCACGTGCCGCGCGACCTGCACGCCTTCCTCACCATGCACGGCGTGCGCGCCATGCACTAGCACTGACCAGCCACTACAAGCTCTCATTCATTTAGCCAGCGAACTTCGGAGACGTGTGAGATGGGATATCTAAAACGACAAAACAAAAAAATGAAACTTATTTTCTAATCTCATACTTCAAGTCTAATTGCGGTCGTGGACCCAAAAAAAAAACCATTAAACCACTTATTTATTTATATATTTAGATACCCATTACAAAGAAAGAAGAAAAAAAAATATTTATTGGGAACATAGGAGATCACCAATTAAAAACACTCTTAGAAACATAAAAAACAAAATGAATAAAAAAAATTGAGCCGTCACGGGACGCCTGGCAGATGTGAAACATCAAAATTATTTACACACTACCACATATAGACTGTATTATAGTAGCGACTCGTCGCCACGCGGCATGCGTCGCCCCGCCAGCAATTGGTTTTACGTGTGCCTATAGATGTTTCACATCATAACAAAGTAAAATGAAAATAAAAACAAAGTCCTGTACGAAGCCAAAAGGCCCCTATCTCAGTATTACGTCTGCGGAGTTTCGCTAGCTAATTTAATTTGACCCAGTTTAACCCTTCGATACTGCTAGCCTGATCAACACACTCATTATATTAATAATTCAGCGAAATTTTATTTTTGATATTAAGCCGTTATGCACTATTGTGCGCTATTGTGTACTAATTTTGTTCTACACATCTAACTCTGCTCAAATGGGCACGGTACGCGCATATCTGCATGATGGTGGGTTGCACATTATGAAACTAAAGATGAAATGTAACACGTTGTAACGAACATGCCGTCCAAATATATGCAATGCAACATGCAATGTAACGCAACAACAAGGCGAATTTGCTTCAACGTATTGTACTTTTCACCTATGTGTCGCCACCATTAAAACCGCCGCCGCGTGAAGCGTTGGCCGCAGACGTACGCGTACCACGGGCGTGAAAATCGGACCACTTTCCATACATAACTCCATGCTCACGATGACGACATCTGTTTACCGACCATTTTGCGTCGACCAATAAAAAAAATCTTTAGTCTAAATAAATTTCTCAGGCTCTGTTACAATGATGACAGATGTCTGACCACCCTTTACCCGGTTTTTATACGGTATTTTTTTTTTAATTTACAAGAACAAGGGGCTCAGCCAAAATCTGATGCGGCGATGCTATTGGTTGATGAGCTTAGGTAAGGTGTTACCATAGCGGTGGAACGCTGCAAGCAAGAATAGTCCTTACGGTGGTCCGATTTGGACACCCGCGATGGTACGTAATACTACTCTTATTAGATATATTTTGATTTAATTTAAAACAAAAACGGCTTTGTATTAAATAAGTTAGCTGCTTTAACAACACATGAAATTGACTAGGCTTTCAGTATATGGAGGAAGTCTCATGCAGAATAAGTTAGGACGTCATTATACAACGAAGAAACAGAAAAGTCCATTCTTTACTCAATAATACTTTTGTTTCCACCACTGCTTCATATAAAATAAGTGTCCTAGAACTTAATCTGTGTGAAACGGCCACAAGACCGCATCGCCGCTTCATTTCGCATAATATGTGACGTCACACCCACAACAATGAACAACTCTTCACTATAACCCGTCCGATACAATTAGACAACCGGGTGGATTCTGACCTCGCTACCCGCTTAAGGATCTCGAGCACTACGCGGCTAAGTCGTGCGTGGTCCTGGCGGCAAACTCGACCACAAGCTCCGACCAAAACATCAAAACTCACGAGGTTTGGCAGCAGCTGGTCTGACTGCCGGTCGTGCGCATTCGATTTCTATAATCAAGGGGAATGCACTAAGATAGTCCGCGAAATTCGTGTTTTGTAATTTGCAGGTTAGTGGGAGGTTGTATCTTGATTAAAATATGATTCGGTACCGTAAAAAATCTGTATTTACAGAATTATAATCATTAGAACCATTATTACAACTATCTAAGACTTGGTCAACATAGAACGTAATACTGACCTGCAGATTGCAAAAACGTAAGAAAATTTGACTTTCACATTAAGAACAGGCAGTCTAAATCAAATTTCGAACGCATGCTCTGCCCCTCGCTCCCCGCCACTCCGTTATGTGCTAAACGCTAATACATCGTGTTCGAGCACGAAACTAAATAGCGTAAGTCTCAATTCTTATTTCGTTTATAACTAAAGTAATAATTGATCTAGAGAAAAAATTTCTTGTGTCGGGATAATAAACTATATTTTCTTGCTGTGAATATTTATTTTAGACATAAAAGCTAAACAATCTTGTTTGTTTTTTAGAATTATCCTTAAAAAAAGACATGATTTTCGAATAAAAAAATTATTGAGAGAAAATATTACAATTACGTAACTGTCTTCAACATGGATAGAAAAAGATCCAATAAATCATATACTAAAGTTTAATTTTGCTTGTATGTGTGACTGTTTCAGATTCATTCATGCAAATTAACATAAAAATAGGGCCTCCTCTTAACCTAGTCGGTGCGGCCACTGGCTGTGGTACCGTGGTCGCGTAGTGCGCGAAGCCGCTTAGGATGGGCGCAAACCTGGCAAAGCGTGGTTTTCACTTCCAATCAAATATCAACCTCGCAACAGTTGAAATTAAGTTGAAAATAAATAAACGTCAATTCGTCCCAAGAACGCATTAAAGCGGGAACAGATGCGCGTCTCAGGTTATCTATTGACTACTTTATTTTAATAAACGTAATGTTGATATTTATTTGGCAATGAAAACCGTCGCCAGGTCTGCGCCGACACTTTCTCGGGCCATGGGTTCGTCTTTAGTACCGATGTCAGTTGTTTGATGTACTTACTATCGCCGGACATTCACACCGGTATGAAATTATCATCATCTATATAGAGCGTGCTCCAATTATATCGTATTTTATTGACTCTGTAATACAACCGATATTACTACAGGGTTTATTACATTCAGCTAAAATCAAAAAGTGTACCTGTTTCGCCTTTTCTGTATTTTTTAAAATATGCTATGCTACATGCCAAATAACACTAGGATTTTCCCGTTTGTAAATATTATCTTCCAAAACTATAAGCTTTTGTCTTTAAAACTCAGCCAAAATATAATGTAAGCATGATATCATAGAAAGATTTGTTCATTATGGTGAAGTACACACATGACTACAAAGTCTATAATACTACAGGCAGGTTAGAAACAAAACAGCAAAGTTTAATATGTTTGGTCAACTATTAAACTACATATTACTATCCTATAAAACATTTCAGTAATATACGCTCCATTTAGCCCGAGCAATAAAACGAAATTCAAAATGTTTATTAAAAGTATGTAGTTCAAAAGAACACAGGGCTTTAATGTGTTCAGACGATATTGTCCAAAGCGTGGCTCAAACTCTAGAATAGTGAAGAAACGATTAAATGAAATAAAATCGATTAAAATAATCGACTAATCATGGTCCGTCATTATAATCGAATCGTAGGGGACGACTTATTGTGATAATAAAATAGAATATTAGCTTTAAGAATAGAGCGAACATTGCCAGTAATGCCTTGTTGAGGCAGAGTATATTGGCATGTTACCATGTCTATAATGTTAGAGAGAGACAGATATAGGAACGACGCGTTTATTTACAGACTTTGTATATAGTTATTTTGTTAATATGAACGCACAGAATCGATATAAATTGACGAGAGAAGTTTTCTTTGCGAATAGTTCTGACTGATTGTTAACGTACTGCTGAGTTATCGAATCGGCTGAATGTTCACAGAAATTGGCGGTAAAGTTCCTTCTTTTTTAATTTTTCATTTATCTCTTTAGTTTTCTTTGTAAATACAATTTGTTTCGAGGAATTTTATTTTTATAAAAATCAAATATATCGCGAAATACTATTAAAAATATTTATTATATTTTTCGCCATTATCAACTTTAGAAAAAATTCTTAACCCGCATGAATTACCACCACTGAATATTAAAGATTGCTTTAAAAGGCCATGCCATTATTAATTTTACCCGAATAAAGTTAAAAACAACCAGTCAAAGTGATTGGTGTTTTAACGCCTTTGTATCGCACAAATTATCTATTAGTATATATATTATGGACAAATCGTTAGACTTGTAATGTTCCTTAATGTACGGAAAGTAGATTGGCGCTATAGGTGTTTGTATAGTGGTTGATTTAAATTCTAGTCAAGAATATACGTGTTAGCATTTCTGTAATATTCTATGGAATAGAAAACTATACTAAACTCTCACGCTCGTAGCAGTTATAGTAATAAAAACGAGGGAGTAAGACGATACGTACAGACGCCAGCACATCAAGCTACTACAATCTGTCAAATTACTTCAATAGATTTTCAACTTTAACCCTATAGCATAAGGTTCAAGGTTGATTGGGAAAATTTGACAGTTTCGGGTAGCTTGATCTGCTGGCGTCTGTACAAATAATCACCGACCTACTCGTACGTTTGAATACCGCGACTGCCACGAGTTGAAGTTTACTATAACGTAGCTACAAAAATGTTGATGTCTATTTAGAATGAAATTGATTAAAAATTAAAAGATTGGAGTTGCATTTTTAGGCGAATATTCTTAAATATGTTCTAGTTTTGACTGTTTGACATTACAATGTGACAATTGATTAAGTGTTTAGTTTTCATTGCGTTTTTATATTGCTTGTTTAGCAAACACTCGATGAGCATATCTTAGAAGTAACGCAATGGATAAATAATACTCTTACGGTAGCTGAAAAATATTGTATTCGCTACCTCTAAAGGAATTGTCTCTCAAAACAATAAAATTTATCATTAAAA
Organism: Tiliacea citrago; assembly: GCA_963921375.1. Lineage (NCBI taxonomy): Eukaryota > Metazoa > Arthropoda > Insecta > Lepidoptera > Noctuidae > Tiliacea > Tiliacea citrago. The sequence continues at coordinate 5,859,817 of OY992799.1, forward strand.
ATATAGGCTGATATCATTGATAGAAACAGAAGTCAATATCTTATTGTTTTTAATTATTTCAATAATTAAAAATAATATTATTTAAATAATGACTAGCAATAGATATTTGCTTTACTTGACATTTAATCAAATTTTAATTTGATCAATATTTTCTTACTGTTTTTATATATTGAGAGGTCACAAAAACAAGTTGTCCTAAATACCTCTAAATATATAATTTATTTTTTGTATCAACCAAAATATATTTATGATAGTGACTTGTGTATAGTATATTATTTTTCTATAAATTCAGCTATTTTCTTAATCAATGCCATGATATTGTACTTATCCTACGTACCTGGTTTGTGTACAATCTAAAGCAATAGTTTAAACTGATAATAAATATGAAATACAACGGCGAGCATAAAAACACACCCAGTTGCACAATTTACAAAGCAATATTTTTAACACATTATTATGTGGTAGTCTTTTTGCTCGGCACTGTAAAGGTAAACAGAAAACTGACTAATATGTAGTACTGTACAGCTTATTATAAGGTAGCTAAGCCATTATGTTATGCTAATTATTCTTTGACTCAAAATACAAATTAACAAAATAAAAATAACACAGCGTGCCAAATGATATTTACGTTATCTAATTATTAACCAAAACGTTGATGTTATTGCCATAGACTTAAATGCAGGAATTCATCCATTTATATTTTTAAAGTTACTTGTTCCGAAACGGAAATTAATAACATAATTACTGTGTAACATGCATATCTTTCATTTTGTGTTCAATTTTGTTTTATAAGATAAATCTGAAAGTAAGAGTTATTATAAAAACGAACGGTGTTATAAAAATATTGAAACAGTGTTTCGCATTTACAGTAGAATAAATGCCGTAGGGTAGTAGGGAATTAGAAAGATTAAATTAAATCTACAATGCGATCAGAATAAGAATAGGGGCCGTTGGGGAAGTGTCAAAGCCATCATTGTGTCAATGCGAAAAAGAGATGGAGCTATATGGGACGTATAGCGTCATTTTTCGCACGTGGCCACTTTTCCTGTATTTTCCTTTTACAATTACAAAATACAGCTAGTTCAATGTACTCATCCTATTGAATCAAGTTTTTATTTTTAACGCATTGTGTATACAATTTTCTTGGAAACTAACATGTGAGCTATAAATAAATCTAGTAAGACCAAATTTATCACATAATGTCTAAAATTCATTAAAAAAAAACTATACCAATAAGTGTGTGCTAAGGCAGCTTTACAAACAAGCAGGCTTCAGTTCCAATATACGCTTTACCATTACCCTTACAATAAAAAACATTTAGAAACAATAGCTCTTACGATATTTATAGAAAATACGCGGCAATATGTCTGTATATTGAATAATATCCGTTACTGTTGTTGAGAGACCACATTTTCAAGGTTGACCCTATTGTATTGTGAAAAGAACAAAATATAAGTTGGACTAATGCCCAATATCTAGAAGATTTTTACTCGCTCACATTGATGCTTAAAACAGACTTGCGATCACAGAAGTAAACTTGTTGCAATTAGACTTGCTGCAAGTAGACTTGTTGCAATTAGACTTGCTGTAAGTACCAACTGAAGCTGTCAAATTGCGCAAAATAACTTCCTGGTAGGCGTAAACAGAGTACATAGTCTAATTTATGTTTTTTAAATGGAATTCTATGGAAAGATCTCAAGTCTATGGGGGCCTATATATAGTGGTAATTCTACGCCAGAAATAGAAGAGATAAGCTATTATTTTAAATGCAAATTATCTTGGATCATTATAATTACTTGAAGCAAGCAAATTCGCGTGCTAATGCTAGTCACAAACGCAATGTGATCGATGTGGGTGTATCATCTAAAAGCCCTTTATGTATATTATTGTAAATAAGATTATTTATCTGGAGTTTAATATACCTAGTGATATTTTTTGTCAAGACAATTCGACAAATAAAATGTTATATTGATTGTTTTTGTTTTATTTTGAATAAAGGCAGGCTACTCCTTGATTAACAACGAATTTCATTGCAGCTACGCGGTTTTTTTTGCGCGGTTTTTACACTAAGCGGCAAAAGTTGCAGCCAAGCAGCCCAAAAGTTGTGGCGCAGACGGTCGAGCAAGAGGTCTTGAGTTCGATTCTATGGCCATGAATCCACTTATAATTGTAGTATATAATAATAATTGTAGTAGAAACCCACAAAAATAATTGAAAGGAGTTCGATTCGATTGAGAATATTTTGTAAGGAATCCCGCAAATCGCAATCCCGAATGCAAGGCCATGACTGAGTTTAAACAAGTTATTCATCTGTGGGCCATTTTCTACGCCTTAGAAGACTTAAGGCCTAGCGCGCACAACGATTTTATTTGTTGCGACACGATTTTAGAATCGCACCGGGGCGCGGTGTGCTTATTTTATTATCGCAGTGCGCGCATACGACTTCATAAGCTGCAATTCAGTTTGGCTACAATCACGCAGCGGGCAGTCGCGCCAAAGTAATGAAATCGTAGCGAAGTCAAAATTGTACATTGAATATTTTCGAATAAAGTAATTCAAGCCAAAAAGTAAGTCTGGGATCGATTCTAATGCCAAAATATAGTAATTCGCAAGCCAGGCGGTGGCCAGGAATTGGCCTGCGACTCCCGACGCCCGGGGCGTCTACCGCGGCAACTAGGGGCGAGAGGGCGCGAATTTTGCCTCTCCCTCACGCGTTCCGCCTCCTCCTTCGCGAGCATTACTGCTTCGCAGAAAGAGGTGATGGCCTCCCATGCACTCGCTCCGATCCATGCATGGCCTGAACCGGACGCGAGAGATCGCCGCCGCCGATCGCTTCCGCGAGCACGGCAGACCTCCACCGTATGCTCCACCGTTCCTCCGGGTGATCCACACTGTGGTAACTCCCGGGCGTTTCCTCCCACTTTATCCTGAACAGGAACCTCCCGAAACAACCGTGTCCGGTGAGGACCTACTTCAGACGGAAGGTGAGAACGCCGTGGCGCCTCTCTAGCCACTCCTCAAAGAGGGGACTTATCGCCGCAATTGTGGCGCTGCGTCCTTCTTTCTGCTTGTCATACAGTGTAAATATTTTGTATTTTGTATTAGCTACCTAGTATTTTGTATGTAGGCAGTGCTCGCTTAACATTCGAAGTTTTTAGTATCGGTCATTAGTACGTTCGTAATGCCAGGTGAGAATTATCACAATGGCAGTGTAAGCCACAACAGATCCACGATGATCCACATCCGTGTGAATCTCTTAGAACAATGTTTAAATTGATATAGAGAAAAAATACCTGTGTTATGGTTCCAGCGACGACAGACAGGTAGGTATACGTACATACGTAATACAAATATCCTAACCAATATTATAAATGCGATAGTGAGTTTGTTTGTTTGTTACGCTTTTACGTTAGAACGGCTGAACAGATTTTTGATGAAATTTGGCACGTGGCACCATCACCTGGATACTTTTTATTCCGGTAGTATGTTCCCGTGGGATAATTTCCGACCTCTACGCGGGCGACGCCGCGGGCAAAAGCTAGTAAAACAATAAATGTAAGTATTGTCTTTCAAACATAACTCAAACTCGAAGAATTTATTTCAATTTATTTATTCACTTTGGAAGACTTAGTACAGCTAAACAAAACAGACTAAGAAATTGAAGATGTGACTGACAGCCAATTACAAGTCTTCACATATAATTAACAAATCTGTGAACACCACAGTACTGGCAACCAAAACAATAAAACCGCCAAAGCCATACATATTATTAATACTTAACATATAATAAATTAAACCAATTACAGGCTCTTTTGTATTGTCAAAGGAGTCGGTCAGTCAGAAAGATGAAGCTAGTTGCCCATTCCAAAGCGTAGTAGGTTCTTAGGGAATAGAACGGGCAACTCAAGAAACTCTATAGACAATCTTATAAATTATATTGTTACAAAATATTACTTTGCTTTGTTTCTAATAAAGTGGCTATTGGGAATCCCAATAGCCACCTAATAAAACCAGGGAGGTACCTAATAAAATAAATTTATCAGATTTTATTTCATAACTTTGTAGACGTGTTTGCAGACATGCCAAATTACATTACTTTTTAGTACCAAGAGTCTCTGACAACAGGCAGACAGACAGACGGATTTCGCGATACCATAAGGGTTTCTTGTTTTACTTCGGAAACCTAAAAAGCTACTTTTGTTGCAGCACGATGTGGTTTCTGGAGTTAAGGTGATGACGTCCCTTCCACTATCCATATCTACAACTCTTCCTCTTCCCGAGTCGAGGAGTTGCATACTGGATTTACATAAAGAGTAATTAGATATACCTACTTAGCAGCAGCCCGGAATCTAGATTTGTGCCCGGCTGATGGGTTCTACTATACGTACATCTCTGCCTCATGTTATGTTATGTGAAACTAGATACTTATTAAATTGTGTTCTCCAATTAGTTGGATACCTATGCGCCATTGTTTTCAGCACCGTGCCTTCTAGGTGAAGGTTAGTGTACCTATGTGTATCTATGTAGGTTGTTCGTTTGGGGCTCCGTTATATGCGGGTTGTCACCTGTGATCAGCAGGTGTACCTATAAGTAAATACTTACCTACCCAATAGCTAACATTTTTGTGAATACAGCCTACGAAAAATCTTCGGATATAATAGTTCTAGTGCCTAAATAGGTCTTTCACCCTACGTAAAACTCAAACCATTTATTTCAAATAAACCAATTTTATTACAGGCACTTTTGAATTGTCAAGAGGTCGGTCAGTCAGAGAGATGAAGAACCTTTGGAGAAGAACGGGCAAGAAACTCCACGGACACTCTTTTAAATAAACATATTATGGTTACAAAATATTGGTTACCTACATCATTAATGTTGAAATTATACATGTGAGAACGATGCAAAACGTCCGAAGCGTCCGTACTAAAAAGATAAAAATTAAAAAAAAAAATTAAAAAATTAAATTAAATTAAAATAAGCCTTGGCAGCTAAGAGACTGACTGTCCCTACTGACGATGGCGCCCGTTCACGAACAAGACGCATAGATTAGAACCATTCAGCTCAACCATTTTGCAGGGAGCTAAATGATCCAACACACGCGCCACCATCAGCGAGACATTAGAGTGAGCATGACATAGTCACAGCGCCAGGGCACATTCAAGTCAACGAAAGATGTACTCAGTAAATGGTAGCTTTAATAAAGTAGGTACATAGTACTCACACCTGTGCTAATTATACAATATTATGAGATTTAATTTATACAATGCCAAGATAGTTTTTAAATCTTCAGCAGCTCCAACAGTATTTTAAAATGCTAATCAATTAGTTTTTGCACCCTTGTGGAGCAGGACCAGCGTTGACCCAAGCATTTTTATCAGCGATGTAATCCCCAACTTTTAATATGTCTGGCTGCATAGTGTGCGTTTTTTAAATCAGGGACCATTTTGGTTACCCATTGAAAGGGTTTTCGATAGGGTTTTTCTAAGCGGTTAAACAAAAACCCATACGATATGGGTAACCCTTTTGAACGGCTTAAATTAAATTTTGGTTACCCATATCGTATGGGTTTTTGATAAAAACCCATACGATATGGGTAACCCTTTTGAACGGCTTACTTTAAGCCATTCAAAATTACCCACACCGTATGGGTTTTTGATTAACTGCTTAGAAAAACCCTATCGAAAACCCGTTCCATTGAAAGGGTTTTCGATAGGGTTTTTCTAAAATGGTAACCAAAATGGTCCCTGGGTAGAATAGAGATAGAATTGGTCATGCTACGCGTTCTGGGCGGATATTGAAATAACATAATATTATGATTTTTCACGTTACTGGGTTTCAAGTAGGTATAGAACCCATTGAATGGGGTTATCATGTAACCCTTTCACTGGGTTTCAAGTATAAAACCCATTCAACGGGTTTTATACTTGAACCCTTTCATTAGGTTTCTAATATAAAACCTATTCAATGGGTTACATCATGAAAAAGGTAACCCATTGAATGGGTTACCCCTTCGAAAGGCTTAACCCTTACTCGGGGTTGTACGGTCCCTGTATTTTAATCAGGGACTATTTTGGTTACCCATTGAATGGGTTACCCCTTCGAAAGGCTTAACCCTTAACCGGGGTTGTACGGTCCCTGTATTTTAATCAGGGACCATTTTGGTTACCCATTGAAAGGGTTTTCGATAGGGTTTTCCTAAGCGGTTAAACAAAAACCTATACGATATGGGTAACCCTTTTGAACGGCTTAAATTTAAAAAATTGGTGACTCACCCGTGTTTAACGCGGATGCGCTAAGGTAGCCCGCGAAATTCAAATTTTATTACGTTTTTTGCAATTTGTAGGTCAGTAACAGGTTCTATGTTGATCTTAATATGATTCGCGGCCGTAAAGAATAAGGCTTTACAGAATTATAATCATTAGAAACAGCATTACAACTCTCAAAGTTCATAAAATCCTACTGAATGATTATTTCAGAAATATTCATTCAATAGGATTTTACGAAGAGAGTTAGTTGTATTGCCGATTCTAATGATTATAATTCTGTAAAGCCATATTTGTTACGGCCGCGAATCATATTTAGATCAACATCATACAACCTGTTACTGACCTGCATATTGCAAAAAACGTAATAAAATTTGAATATTGCGGGCTGCCTTAGCGCATCCCCCTTAAACACTCTATTTTTCATTTCGATTATAAGGACAGTAAAGAAAATATTTTATTGTTTGCTCGACGCTTCATAAAATCATTGTATGTATTTAAATATATTCTTTCTTTTCAAATTTTGGTCTAAAATTTTTCGATTACTGTATGTACTGTATTGCGTCGTCTATAACCGAATCTGGGGTCAACATTTCAGAATCGATTGAATTAATTTTTATTAATTAATCAAATATTCATCTTTAAAACCGAGATTTTGAATTTCGGTGCAGCTTACAGAGTTAGTATCCCGCCAATAGTCTTTTTAAATTTTTAAATATGGAATGGAACACACCGCGTCACCACCGCGGGCCTTCCCGCATAATAGGTAGTTTTTAGGGTAAAACGGGCCCTATTACTAAGGCTCCGCCGTCTGTCTGTCTGTCCGTCTGTCACCAGGCTGTATCTCATGAACCGTGATAGTTAGACAGTTGAAATTTTCACAGATGATGCATTTCTGTTGCCTCTATAACAACAAATACTAAAAAACAGAATAAAATAAATATTTAAGGGCTCCCATACGACAAACGTGTTTTTTTTTTGCCATTTTTATAGATAATGGTACGGAATCCTTCGTGCGCGAGTCCGACTCGCACTTGGCCGTTTTTTTTTAAATTCACACTGGCTGTTTATACACTCACAAGACCGCAGCATTTATTTTTATTTTAATCGATATTTTTTTTCATTAGGTATGTTAATTTTTAACCGACTAACCTTTTTTTAAATTGAAAAATGAAAATCCTCATGGATGTTCTCTGCCCTGGGGTGGGCGGAGGGGTCTGTCAGACTCTTACTGACTAAAAACCACCCCGGTGTTCCCTTCCTACACTTGCACCGGGATCTTGGGAGCTAGTATTACTTCCGTGATCCCCGGCTAGCGCCTCTGCGGGCCACCTCAAGTCTGTGGCGGGGGTGAGGTGCTAGACCCCCTCGCGACGTATGAAAAGGGGCGCGCGTGGAACAATACGCGCCGCCACCTCGGGTCCAGTGCGATAGGGGGTGGTGGACGTCCCCGAGTCCGCCGTCCCTAGACCCATTTAGGGGGGCCGGAAGAGGGCACTGTCTGCCCTCTGCCGACGCCCAGTGCGTCTGCTGCGGGCCAGGTGAGCGGACGAGATCTCTCGCTCCCTTTCCGCAGCCTCCTGCGACACGACTGTTTCGCAGAAGGATACCACCGCGTCCCAGGACTCCTCGCTGCGGGCCATCGACTCGACCACGGCCGGCAGCGACAGGTCACTGCCTACTCCTGAGATGAGGGCACGGCGAGGCTCCTCCCAAGCGGCACACTCTGCCAGCGTATGCCGCACCGTGTCCTCCCGGCAGTCGACGCAGTGGTGATACCGGGCGTCCGGCTCCCTGTTTATGCGACACAGGTTCTTCCCGAAGCAACCATGCCCCGAGAGCACCTGCGTCACCCGAAACGACAGGGAGCCGTGTAACCGACTAACCTAGCCCAACCAAATTTAATTCTATTTTTTAAATTCATTCCCGCCCTAGAGAGGGAAGCAATTACGATGAGTCTTTCCCGCCCAAGGGTGGGGAGCAGCGTCTTCCACCCGCTACTCGAATCAAACAAACACTACTTTCCGAGTATGATGATGACTTTTTTCAGCGCGCCATTTTATAGAAAATTCGTAAAATTATAAGTATCTTTCTTTTGATTTTGGCAGTAAAAGGTTTTCCACTTCTGGTTTAGCCTCTTCTCTAATGAAATCAACCGTTCAACTGATGAACTCATTATAAACAAATATTTGTCTATGTAATAATTAGCACTCGAAAAAACAACTGAAGATCGAATTGCTGCTTTCCCGCCTTTATATAATGTTTATTTTTTTGTGGAATGCCACAGAAAAAGAAACCACCAGAATGCTGGTAGAATGCTACCAGCGTCCATGGCTACCAGCCAGTATATTTTATCATTGATAAAAATAAAAATAAAACATTTAATTCAGATAACTTGATCCATACAGTTTAAATTAAAATACAATATAATACATTCAAATAAAGGATTTCCATAGCGGAGAAGAGATCCTATCTGCTACAGTCTTCAGAATTCCGTTGCAGCTGCGACGCATTCATACAGCTCGCTGGACGCGCAGCCCAGGACATCCAGCGATCTTTAGGTGTGATTCATGATGGTAAATACATATTTAGCTCAAATCTGTGTAAATTAAATAATAATTTTGTGATAAGTAAATTATACGTATAAAGTCATGTTACAAAATTGTTGATAATATTTTTTAATTGCGTGCGGTTCTTACAGTGATGCTTTTTAAACCTAGAGACTACCCGACTGATCAGTTATATTCTGAGGCCGAAGTTCTCACAAATAAGGCAACTATATGTCCTTCGTTCAATCCTGCGGAGACGCTCCTACCTTCCATTTGATAAAAAGCTGCTTCTAAGACGCCACGGTTTCCCTATAATATGTAAAACAAACCCCTGTCATTTTGCATTTACAAGTCGACAATTCTTGGCTCAAAGTTCACGAATGTATAATAAAATAAATAAAATTATTCTGTTGTACAGAATTACAGATACAACTTACATGAAATTAAAAATAAATTAAGAAAATGGCTCTTATCCTTAACTTATGCTGAAACAGAAAATATATTGGCTATACAATCATAACTTAATCAAACTTACCTCGTATGAAAACTAATAAAACACTCACACTTAGCATACACACCTCCCTACACACACACTACACTCATATACACACTCCTAGATACACAACCACAATCATTCACTCGTATCTGCTGTGTTAACAACCACTGTACACAATCAGAAAAGTCACGGTTGTATTTTATAAATTGAAGCCGCAAAAGCCGACTCCTAAGATACAGGTCTGCGCACCTAGTTTAGGAGCCCGGAAAGCTGACTATAATTTTAAACTTGGTAGTACAACTCTCTGTTTCCATAATTATGCTATGTACTGTGTTGTTGTTTTGATGTACTAATTAACTTAAACTTAATTAAAAATTTACGCCGCGATTTAGCAGAGTGGCTGTATAAAAAGTTGGGAAATGGCTTGTATAGTTTGTAATTTTTTAACAGCACGGTAAATCGTTTCCTCGGGACGAAAATTACTGTTTTCATCCCTCTGATCAGGTAACTTCAAGCGTACTTTCCAAGTATGACAAATGAAAACGTAATTTACTACTTTGGTCTAGTGATCGCAAGCGCTAATGCTGAGCATGAGGTCCTGGGTTCGATTCCCAGGTCGTGCAGTCTGAATGGGTTTTTCTATCAGGAATTTCTTAGTAGCAGCCTGGAGTCTGGATTTGTGCCCGGTTGATGGCAATAGGCTCGCCCCCTATTACATGGGACTTAACAAACATAACTGGAGAAATGTGGGTGCACTATAAGTGCACCTCTGCATGCCTAACCCTTAATCCGGAATTACAGGCGGTATGTTATATATTATGTTATTACTTATCCTTAAGAAAATGACAAACAATAGATTTCAGAATGCCGTACGCAACAACTGGCATTGTCAACTAAGCATCAGGTTATCATTAGCAAAAACATCGGATGTAGTTGTAGGTAACTCATGGAAATGGGATTAAATGGAAATAACTCGGTGTTACCTAACCACGCCGTCGGGGGTTACTAGTGATGTGCCACACGCTTGCACATGCTGCATTATTCGGATTTTGCGGGTTAACAAAAGAGAATGCGGGATTTTTCCTAAAATGATGCCGGACCCGATGTTCAGCTTTATTGTCGTTGGCAATGGAAGTGGTTGTAATATTTCTTTAGATTTTTAGGGGACAACTTTTCGTTTTCGAAAACCTCTAGGTATTTCTACCTAGATTACCGGTATTTGTTCTCAATAAGTAATTTCTTATACTGTTCATAGTAATATTTTTTATTTATCGAGTAGGTGTAGGTGAACCTATGTATTTGAAACAAAATATAAAAATCACTGCTTTTTTCATGAACTTGACCCACTGCTGATAGCTAAGATGTTAAAATATAGCGCCTGCATTACATAATAAGCAATAGGTCAAGTAATTGTAAGTATATTGCCGCCAAAACTCTCGTCAAAGTCAAACAAAAGAGCAACAAGTCCGCGAATAAGTTTTTAAAATTATGCGGATGCCTCACAGTCGCGGATTACCGCACATCCCTTGCATCAAGACGTTCGTCTGGAGCCCACTTCCACTTTCAGTTTCTACAAGTTGGTCGAACAGCAAACACGCGCCTTACGCAACTTACCGCGCCCGCATGCGTCTGGCTGGCACACTTAAAAAAAAACATTTCAAAATTCGAACGCAGATAAAGAAGTATTTGCTTATCTGTTTGCGCAAATCGTGTCAAATTTTCGCTACTGATTAATCAATTTTTCGCGGCATTTTGTGATTTGTAACTTAGTTTGCGCGGGAATTATTTTCGGTGTTTTTTTTTTCGCAAATATTCAGTAATGTGTTCGAGGATTAAGTGTTATGTTGTTGTGAAAAACTGTGATGTGTTTGTATCGTGAAGTGGACCATAAAAAGACATCATCTGTCGAAAAGTAAATATTTTTTATTATTAATTTTTTGGCCAATAACATGTTTTTTCAGGTTTATTATTATGTAGGTAAAAAGTACACTTTAAGTATAATTACTTCCTGGTTACATACTAGTGTAGCTAAAAGTGTATGTAGGTAATTGTAATTTTATAATATTGTAAAATTGAAATTTCTTATGGACTGGAACTAGTTACAATAATAAGAAAATGATAAGTGCATAAAAGTACCTCAGGCTTCGGTTCGATTTCCGTCTCTACATTGTACAATAGAATTACCATGTCTACATATTTTGGGGCCAAGGGGTCCCGGTCCTTCGGAAGGCGTACGAGGGTGGCTTCGGCCCCTCGTACGCAGAGTAGTACTCGCAGAGGCCCCTTATAAGATTTTAAATGGAATGAGGCACCAACCGACGATTATCCCTGTATGCACTATTCAAGTGCACCTAAGGACAACTCCCGGTTGGTGCAGATTTGTAGAACTATTGCAGAATATGGACACAAAACAAATTAAAAAAAAAAATATATATTTCACATAAACTTACATGGGCACTTATGAAACGTCAGAAGCTAGGTGCACGGTTCCAATTGGTCGTTTCCTATGGAGAAGAGCCAGCAATAAACTCCACGGTTACTTTTATTTTTTTAAATGTGGGCTTTTACAAAATTTTCAAGTTACAGTGTTAATAGGTATGGGAGGACAGTGTAGGCCCGTCAACAAGTACCAAGTGATTAACAAAATAGAAGATGGTTTACAAAGCTACAGTCTATTAAGCCTACAACGTTCTCACATTCATAAATTAAAAAATAATCTATATAAATATTACTATATATATTGAACTATGACCCCTGCCTGGCCAATGTTTATGTCCCCTGCCTGACCAATGTTTATATCCCCTGCCTGACCAATTATTATTATAAATAATAAACCAACGAATAAAAGTAGGTTACTATTCGAAGCCATTATTATCAGAAATAAATAAACAATTTTTCCCGTTCACTCATAGCTCTGATACTGCCTATTGAGGCCTTCAATATGTTCTCAATTAACCCTTGTTTTCTCTTTCACCCGAGTTTAATTAGCCATGCATGGGCCGGTAGTGAGGAAGAGGTCCATCAGAGGTCAAGGGTTCAATAGGTCAACCATGACCCTGTGATCTTTTGTATTGCACAATGCCGTTGCTTCTATGACGACAAAGATATTCTGTGCTAAATAAATGTAGGTACTTTATTTCAACTAGATACATTATAATCACATTTATTAGATACTAAATAAAACAAAAACATATCCGCATGCTTGAAAATTTGAATGAAAACATCACTGGTATTTAAAAAAAATATACTTGTAATAAGTTTACTAAAGAAATACCCAAGCAAACAAAACAACACAATGATTATTTAACTTATTAAATAGATAGGTAGATCTATTATTTAGGGACAAACGTAAAAAAAAATACCACCTAAATAGTAATGGACGGATAAATATGTGATGAAAAGCAGCATAATAGAATAAATTAACAAACGATGGCTAAATACAGCTGTTTGTTAACATTAAAGAAATTATTCAATAGGTCACGGCAGTCGCGGGTTACGAAAATCTTGGCCAAACTTCAAGCTTTTGAACCTTTGAGTAATTTCTGACATTAATTACACCACAGACAGTAGGTACCTATTGTCTCTCCTTCCCCCTTAATCCATCCAAAGGTTGTCTTTAAAAGATCGCTTTTAGCGATAAGACCGCCCATTGTGTCACCTTATGAAATTTCTACATTTGTAGGTGTAATTTTGATGGTGCAGGTACATAACAACGGGGTCCGTTAGGGCCAATGCCTGCCAGGGTTGCGAGTTTGTCCGAAAGGGATATCGTGGCCCTGGCACACAGGCAAACGAAGGAACACGGGTGGGTTTTAGTCAGTAAAAGTCTGCCCTCCCGCTCCGCCCCGAGCGGGAGAAGTTATTTGATAATTTCCCACCCAAAAAAAAAAAGAAAAAAGTATTCTTTCACATATATAAATTTTAACATAAACATACAGACATAGTTTACAAAACATTATGTTTTGTAGCATGCAGTAGGTAGCTACCTATATGATGTAGATTTTACTTTTAAACACGAAATTAAATTTAATCGACGCCAAGCGGTCATAATAGGTACCTACTTATGTGATGAGTTTGATTCGACTCCCAAACGAACTACGGATTTTTATAGATTCAACAATTTAAAACTATTTTTATTACAGCTGTTGTCTATAGCGATCCTGCATAAACAAAAACACCACACAGTACCAGTTTTCGGCCGAAAAAATACAATTTTCTAAAAAAAATAGATAATATAATCTTGTTTGAGAAAATTAAGTTTTGACTTAGATCGGCATAGTCTTACCCACAAATATCTGTTTGTAGTTGAAGGAAAATCTGTCTAGCTCAGTTTCCCGTATCATAAAGGATTGAGGAGAGAAGGGACTTCAGCATCAGTCTTTTTGGTTAATCTTCTAATAGAAGTTGTCGCTAGAAGGGTAACATACCAGTAGCCGCTAGCTATAGCGGTTACTGGCATGTCCGAAAACCATCGAAGATCCCTAAGCTCCCCTTCTCCTTTACTTGGAACTGATGACGGCTCTCGTATGGTCTTCAAAAGTCCGACATTCCTATCCACCTTCCGGGATCGAGGGTTCACATAAGAATTTCCATACAACAGAAAGGCCACAATATCGGTCCCTGGGGAACTCCTTCATTGTTCCAAAGCTGAACCAAAATTCCGATACTCTTTTTACTACTGTACGCTCCAAAAGGGAGGAATGTCAGTCGTACTCGTTTCCACCTACATTCACACCTACAGTCCAATTTTATGTCTGTCCAGCCAAAATTAGGACAACGTTTTTGGCAGTGGTCATTATGACATAATAGATCTCAAAGGCGCCTGCCTATATCTGAGTAGATCCACCCACTAAGTACTTGTGTTAGGCACACGTTACATTGGTACTATTTACTTTTTTTTTCGGAGTTCTACATACGATAGGAAGTAGGTATAGAATGAGGCACATGTGGCGAACGAATAGAAAACTAAAACAAATGAGATGGACCTAAAGAACGAGGTAGGTGATATGAAGGATGGTGTGGTAGAGACATTAGGGACGACACATGGAGGAAGTAAACACCAAGATGACGACAGAAAGAGATATGTAAAGGAAATGACATGGGTACTGCATCGGCTCTACGTTGACGAAAACTCATTGTAAGGTCAAATTTAGTGGTAGTATAGAGGTATGAAGAACAGGGTGGAAAGTTCGCTCCCACCCTCTTTAGAAAAGGGAGGATCCTCCGACTAGATAGGTGGTTTTTTTGGTGGGCTATTGCCCGGCGGATGTAGGATTTGCGTGACTTTAGTTGCGATTTATAGTTCGTACCTATGTGGAGTTTATAGATCCACAGTAGTTAAAGGGTAGACAGGAAAAATAAGGGAAATGGAATACTGATTACCGGTACCCACCTAATGTGCCACTAACAAAATTATTTAAAAGATTCTATTAAATTTTAAAATGAGACTCAACATAAATTCTGAATGGCATTTCAAAAGACACGGTCTATAGTTAAGCATTGAATGCGAAAATGAATCTGATACCTCCAAGAGCACTAAAATCAATCTAAATTAAGTCTGACGAATATTTACAAGCTACCCACAGTAATTCATACGATAAAATCACTGCAAAGAAGTTCACAAACATTAAAACATTTCGTAATAATGAAAATAATAATTGTTAAATTAAATTCGGCCTAACTTTCCTCCATTATGCACGGGTAATGGTATTTCATAACGAATTTGACGCACAATTTGACTCGGGAGATGGTTTGCTTCGCACACCGTGCTTGCATCCGTTTCTTTCATTAGTAGGGCTGGCAGAAATATAGGTACTTTCTTTAGTCTCTAGTAGTCTAACAAATATTTTTTTTCACTTGGTGAAAGAATTTTCTCATGAGAGTCACCAAATTAATAAAAACATTCATGTTTAAAATTAATTACAATAACAATTTATATTATAAATCGTTCATTTATAATATAAATTAATTACAATATATTTAACAATTTATATCGTTCATTTATAATATAAATTGTTATTGTAATTAATTTTAAACATGAATGTTTTTATTAATTTACACATCCATTGTTAAAAAATACAGTATACAGTAATCTGGACCTGAATCCGATATGGAATCAAAATATTTCTCATCTGAACCAATGTAAGTAAAAACAATCAATTGTAATTTTTATCACAATGACGAAATGTAAGTACTATACTGGGCAGTCTCCAAACAAAAATTAGGTGTTTCAACTTTAATATAATCTAATATAAAAGAATAAAAACAAAAACAAAACACAAAAACACATAAAATATCGTGAGGAAACCGGCATGTCCTAGAACTAAAAATTCGAAGACATGTGACATCCACCAACCCGCACTGGGCCCGCGTGGTGGATTACGGCCCACTCCCTCTCACAGAAAGAGGAGGCCTGTGTCCCAGCAGTGGGAACATTATAGGCAGATTATGTTATGTAATATAAAAGAATGGAGACTTGACAGCCCTAGCGACAGTAAAATTATTCACGCGATAGTAACTCAGAATTTGAATGATCATTAAAATGAATTTTTAAACACACATCCACTATAGTGAAATAATAAAAGTACCGTCTATTTGTATGTATACCGACTGGCTTCTGAGTAAAAAGTTTCATTTGATTGACTAATAAAAGTAAATTGTTATGAGAATATAATAATTATAGAATGATGATCCAATAGGAACCACGTTTCAAGTAATGAAGGCGCTGACGTGTACTGTGTATCATCTAAGACTAATTTTGAACTGACACCTGCTTCAAGAGAGAATGCATCGTAGGAAGGTCATATTTATTGATAACACCGTAAACGTTTAAGTATGTCCATTGGGAAATACTTAAACGTTTACGGTGTTCAGAAATAGATAGGGCACGAACTTTTAACAGGTATTAATATAGAAACAAGCAACAATTCTTTAAATTAAAATTTGGCTGAGGTCGTTAGGAAATAGAGGACAAAAGTGCAGTTTTAGTTGGCCCCAAAACGTGACCTTGTGGTGAAACCTAACAAATGAAGGAAAACATGCCATAAATGTTCTGTGCTAACCTGACGTCCGAACGCTTGTGTTATTAATTAAATTAAATATTCGGAGATACACAGACTAGGTTGCAATATGGGTTAACCCTTGAAACAATAATAGTTACTTGTTGAACCTGGTAGCGTACAAAAAATGAATGCCACCAGGCATTGATTTGTAAATCTGAATAACAAAAAAAGAGAGAACTCCTTGCGTTACATTATGAATGTAGACCAGTTAAAAGTTAAAATAACAGCAATTTTTACTCGCATTCACAGAACTTTAAGGTCAAATTCGCACGGTAACTTTTTATTGGAATACAATGGAAAACGTACAAAGTAATTTTTAGGGTTCCGTACCCAAAGGGTAAAACGGGAACCCTATTACTAAGGCTCCGCCGTCTGTCTGTCTGTCTGTCCGTCTGTCACCAGGCTGTATCTCATGATCCGTGATAGCTAGACAGTTGAAATTTTCACAGATGATGTATTTCTATTGCCGCTATACTCGTAGCAACAAATACTAAAAACCAGAATAACATAAATATTTAAGTGGGCTCCCATACAACAAACGTGATTTTTTTGCTCGTTTTTGCTCTATATTGATAACAGTAACAGGTAGACACTTGAAATATTCACAGAATATTTAGTTATATATTCACTAAAAAATAGTTATATTATATATAGTTATATATTCAATAAAATAAAACAAATATTTAAGCGGGGCTCCCATACAACAAACGTGATTTTTTTGCCATTTTTATAGATAATGGTACGGAACCCTTCGTGCGCGAGTCCGACTCGCACTTGGCCGGTTTTTTAAATCACTGATATTAGTCTCGTCTTAGGCCACCACGGTGAAAGGAAATGATGATGACTCTATTTCTCCAAATTAACATCGAAAATAATTAGGTGATGGTGTGTGGTTTTAAGTTCGACGAAAAGTTTCGTCAGTCTCCCATCATTCTAATCTAATCGAGTTAATTTTTTTGGCTGAATCGGAAATGTGGAAATTATAGCTTTACTGGCAATTACAGGAAAATTAGAAACAGTTTCTCATCTGGTAGTTTTGACGTCATTTCATTTGTTTTGAGGTCTGAGTTCTATTCCCGGGTCGGGCAAAGTGTTATTGGGTTTTTCCTTCTGGAATTTCTCAGTAGCAGATCGGAGTCTGGAGTTGTGCCCGGTTGATGGCAATAGGTTCGCCCCCTATTACATGGGGATTAAACATAACTGGCGAAATTTGGGTGTACTATAGGTGCAGCTCTGACTAACCCTTCTGGGAATATAAGCGTGATATAATTATTATTATATACTTTATTTCAGACTGCACATACATGTACACACAATCCATATGGTATTAGTAACAATGACTTAAAAAAACCAGCCATGCGCGAGTCGGACTCGCGCACGAAGGGTTCCGTACCATCATCTATAAAAACGGCAAAAAAATCACGTTTGTTGTATGGGCTTAAATACTTAAATACTTATACCTAAACCCTTAAATACTTGTTTTATTTTAATTTAATTATTGATTTTTAAAGTGAATATATAACTAAATATTCTGTGAATATTTCAAGTGTCTACCTGTTACCGTTATCAATATCAAGCAAAAACGACCAAAAAAATCACGTTTGTTGTATGGGAGTCCCCTTAAATATTTATGTTATTCTGGTTTTTAGTATTTGTTGCTATAGCGGCAACAGAAATACATCATCTGTGAAATTTTCAACTGTCTAGCTATCATGGATCATGAGATACAGCCTGGTGGCAGACGAACAGACAGACAGACAGACAGACGGCGGAGCCTTAGTAATAGGGTTCCCATTTTACCCTTTGGGTACGGAACCCTAAAAACTATGTTAGTAACCTTTTACAAACTAAAACAACTAATAGCAACGTGGCCCAACACGCGTTGACACGTGCCTCCGTACCCAGTGCCTTATGAAAGGACTGACAATTTTGTCTAATAATGTTTTTAGGATGTTGTTGGAGCTTCCGCGCAACCTACCCATTATTGACGCTGTTCTTTTTCTCATAATGGCATGAAAATCGTCAACACGGGGTTCTGCGAACATCTGCGAGTTATGTTGTGTGTGTGTGTTTATTTCAAATAGTGGTAGTTAATGCAGACACCCAGTACCGTCCTAATACATTCTCGCATTCCTTGTGCTTTTCTAATAGCTACCAACCGATTACACAGATTCCATTTGATTTGATTGCTTCATCAGTTTCGATCCAAATAACTAGTTTACTAAAATATAAATTGGAGTTATAAACCGTCGCTTGGTACAGTTTTCTCTCTTTGAGACAAGTTTGGTTTGAAGGGCCCGTATTCTTTGTTTCTCCGTCATTGGCCAAGGCTGCGGCAAGTTACTTTAAATTTCCAAGTAGGTACATTTTAATGCTTATAAAATGCTCGTTAGCGTCCGTGACGGAGAGTCGTGAAGTTACCAAAGGTTTGCGGTTGCATTGCTCAACGGCGTCAGTACAAACTGTCAGTTTTGAATCAGTTTCTCTGTCTAAACTGAAACAAATGATGTCTTATTAGAAGATTAGCAGGAAAGGTCAGTGTAAACTTGTAAAGCAATAGTTAGGTGTTAAGCATAATTTGCATCTAAGTTGATGAAAGTTCGTTATGATTTTGCTTGTTTTCAACTTTTTTCGAGTTTTATTTTATAGTATATTCCAATTACTCATTGAAATGTTCTATGGGGATTGAAAAACATGTTCTGAGCTGACTGTTACTCGTTTCATTCCCACCTCAATTTATTTCTGAAGTAACTGCCTCTAGGTTTAACTCGACACTGTTTAAAGTGCACAGTAGGCTCTATACTCCATCTGAAATAAGATTAGAAATTAAATTAAACCTTTTTTACAGTCTGTCCAACTGAGTTTGACTTCTATTCCGTAGGCTTCCGATAAGGACCAGGCCCAGGTCGACGGCGCGTTGTGTTCTACGCGCGCCTCAAAGAGATGTCAGCACCAACTGACGGGGTCCGTTAGGGCCAATGCCTGCCAGAGTTGCGAGTTTATCTGAAAGGGATATCGTAGCCCTGGCACACAGGCATCTGAAGGAACACGGGTGGGTTTTAGTCAGTAAAAGTCTGACACGCCCTCCCGCTCCGCCCAGACCGGGAGAAGTTATTTGATAATAACCCATCCAAAATAAAAAAAAGGCTTAAGGATGGCAGTAAAAGCAAAAGCGTGGTTACAATACCAACTGTTTATTCCAGCTGCCATTTGTTATGGCACCAACGCAATAGAAGTCAAAATTGGTTAAACGGACTGTAATAAAGGTTTATTTAAATTTCTAATCTTATTTCAAATGGAGTATAGGTCTGTATCAAATCACGTAATTGACCTCAACACTTTTGGTATCACGTTATTATTGCTACGTCTCGTCTAATTAAAATGTATGATTGCTAATCACTAAACACAAGACGTTGCTCATCATGCATGATTTAATTAAATACGACATTACACTAAATATATAAATATTTAAAACTGCAATTTCAACACAACCGTGTTAAAGGTCGAGTGTAGTTTTTAGGGTTCCGTACTACTGAATGAAAAAAATAACCCTTATAGCATGACTCGTCTGTCGGTCTGTTCATAATTATGATGATATGAATTTTTGTGATCCAAATACGGTCGTGTAACGTAAATAAATTAATTTTGACTATGGGGTTCACTTTTGAGGGGCAAATAATAAAATTAATGATGACAGAAAATTTGTTACACTAATTATAATTATTACGAAGGTTTTTAATGACTTTGAATTCGATAAACATTCGCCTAACTTGCTAGTCAATGTGGACTTGACTGGCATATTGTATCAACTATTCTGGAACCTCGTTCTCTTTGTGTGGTCGTAATTCCTTTGTTTGTATTTCCACTGCACCTACCTATTTCTGCCAGTTGTTGATATAATCTGATAAATGATTTTATTTCTGTAAGTAGTATCATCGTGTTTATCATTTCAGCCAAAAGGTCACTAAGCTTCATCAACTCTATGCACTATACCTACATGCTTGTCTTAAAGGAAATATTGGTTATCAACGGTAGAATTATTGCCGTTTAAATCATAGTTTTGCACTTGTCTGATTTCAGCAACAAATGTTTGTAGTGAGCAAATGTATTCGAAATTTAACCTACCTACTGCAATACCCGTGTGACCAGATCTACGAGCCCACGTCTTAAAGGCTTATTCTTAATACTGCTTATCCCCCATTAAAACTTCGTGTAGAAAGAATTATCGGGCAATAATACCCTATTAACATTATGATAGCATCCTAAAATGGTAGCGAACGTTAAACTTGTATACTTTTGAAATCAAAAGATAGGCTTAGAATGTGTGAAGGTAAGCCAGCCGCCCCTGCGTTGCACGGGTGCTATATCTAGATTGCTATATTAATGTTTTATGCTCATATACCTTCCGGAATATATTCTCTAAACGATGGGTTAGAAGAACTAAACGGTTACATAGACAGACATACAATATTTAACAATGCAAGCATCATAAATTTATCCTTACCTTTATGGGACAGTCCATTTTTCCAATACCTGCCAGTATAATATGACACTGAAATCAAACAGTATGCCTGTAAAATCTTCTCAGTTCTTACCTGTTTGAAAAGGTATGCTAACGCACCGAGGAAGTTCTATGGAAGTTTTACCACATGGCCTGCTTATTAGGTTCTGTTTAACTGTGTGCTGTAGTTCGTTCTTCTTAAACATCCGCAGTAGTTTCTTCGTAGTCGTAAGTTCTCGAAAAAAATTGTGAGTAAAACTGAAATCACTTTAGCAAAAGTTATGCCTGCAAGTAACACACGCCACAAACTCTGACTGCGTGTAAATGCAAATAAGGTATTAATTAAGTCTCCAAAATATTTCCACGGCTCTCAACAAACTTCGGCTACAGAGTGAAGGTATACAGTTTCGTTGACATTTGAGATGGTGTATAATGTAACTGATCCCTTTGATTAACATGATTATATTTAGAGTGGTAGCTAAAGACTTACCTAGTGTCGAGCATTTAGATTTAATGGCGTTCGGTTTCGCAAGGCTGCTTGTCAAGGAGTTCAGTTAACGTTGGAAGAAAAAATGACGCCCATTTCCACGGTCTGCGCTATCTACAACTTCAAATTCAAAATAAATCGGGAATGTCACAATATCTTTGTTTAAGGAAACACCTATGGTAATCTTTTTAGTGAATACGATCATTGTTTCTTATTAACTCATTCACATTTTCCTAGACAAGTTATTAAAACATCGACCATTGGCCATGTTTGTGGAAACTCGATACATGAGGTGGAACAGTAACCCCGTATTTATAATAAGATGATCTATGTTTTCAAATGTGAGTCTTGCTTGAGTTAACCTAAACCCATGTCATTTAAAAACATAGATACTACGTTACATTTCAATATTATTGTTATTAATAGAGCTTCCTGCCAACTTACTTCATCTCAAAGGCCATCTATCTATCGAATTTTGTTAGTGACATTTGAACATTGATTTGAATTGAAACTTTTCAACGCCTCATGGACAGAGACCTCATCTTCAGTCTTCACCATCTTTCATTTGTCCACGGATTTCTCTTACCATATCCAGATAAAGGTCAAAACAATCTTGCAAGTTAACTTCAAAGTCTCAATTGAGTTCTAAATGTTCGTTAGGGTTACTCGTTTACAATATATCGCCACTAAGTTTTTCATATACTAGAACTAGAACCCAAAATTCAAAACACAAAAGTCGCAATATTGTAATTTTTTAAAGATATTCGTTCGCGCTCGTTCGACAGATGTAACGGACGCCGAAATTAATCGCAAGGCCGGAATGTCGCAACCTCTTATACATTTCACCTAGATTATGTTTGTTTCTCAGCCGGCTGTCAACATCGTCTGTATGGAATCCGGTCGCGAATCCAGATCAACCATACCTATTGCTAGATCTTTTTTGCATGTAAAGACGATAGTAATAATTAGTATGTTTTGGTTTTACGTATTGCAAAGAAAGTTTTGTAACTGTCACTAACGCTTTTGCTCAGTGCCGCAGTAGGTCCCAGTGTGCGTTTGGTAGCAGTTCCTTACTTTAAGTGGAAGCTAATCATACCTACTTATTTTCTATTAAGAGACCAACGGGAGCAAGGGCACTTTCTGATTTGACACTCCCACAGGCTGTCCTTATTTTATTTATGCATGGCTGAACAGTTTTTTGATTCCGAACTTAGTATCTCAAGCCAGTTTTATTACTCCTCCTTATTGGGATCACTTACTGTTTAGTGTACCGGCTAGGGCTTTGCAGGTAGACTGCGCAGGCCGTCAACTATTCGGTAGTTGTAGAGAGATAAAGGAAACTAACGGTAACTAAGTAGTTACCGTCTTTAGCAGCACGTGGTATACGTAGTGGCTTGTCAGCACAGGTTCCCAGAGTCGGCCTTGTAGATCAGGCAGTAGGCCGGCAGGTAGCGTTCGGTTCAGCACCGGCAGCGTACGGTACAGGGTAGCGTGCGCAGACGTCCGACCCTCAGCGTGGGCGTAGAACCCCTACGAGTATTATAGATCGGAGCACACCATTTAAGTCAGAGGGCTTGTATAATATGCAGCTGCTGAAATAGCCGAGTAATGCCAGGCAGCTAGTGATGCGCGTGCACTTTAATGATGTGTTTAGTAGAGACTTACTAATTACTCGACTAAATACTGTTGTGAAGCCACAGCGTTACAACATGAGGATAGTGTATACTCTCATTATTTTGTAAATATTGGATCTCTATTACTACCTATATGTGGCTTGGTGGTGTTCCACGGCCACCGACACTTTCAAACCAGCCGATCTATTCTGAAAAAAGCTCACCGTGTAATCGTTGGTGAAGTGAGCTTGAAGTGACAAGTTAATAGTGTCAATCCCTCACTGACAGTTCACTCCACGCTCACTTCACCTAAGTTTTCACGGTGAGATGGTTACAGAATGGCACTGCAGGTACTTAGATCAGATGATCATAATTATTTTTGGTCTACGTCTTCCTAAGATTTTTAGTCCGCCCCAAAAATATCGTTTCCATAATACTTTAATAAATAGTTAATAAGACACTTTTTGTTGCTAATCCAGCACTAAAGCCTTGCTCAACCTTACACTAAGTCCACAAAGAGCTGACCCTTCCTTGTACCACATTGCAGTGCGTTAGTTTACTGCTATTATGAAACGTGACCCGGTTACTGTACAGTGGACAGCCTAAACGTGGGTCACTACATGTCGTTTATCACTTTCGGTATGACCATGTTTGTCATAGTAATAAACAAATGAAAAAAAAACTGACCAAGTGCGCGTCGGACCACGCACAATGAAGGGTGCCGTAGTTGGGATGAATTTATCCCAAAAACAAACTAAACATTGTAGTTGAAAAACGTGTTCTCCCATACATCGATATACGCTACGGTCAATTTTCCAACTGCAAAAGTAGGTTTGTAATCGCAAAAAAAAAAATGTTACTTAACTACAAATTAACGATTTTCGGACTTTTTCCTTTACTTGTGCTATGAGACCTTGCTTCATGCCAAATTTCATGATTCTGTTATTCTATTCTATAGGTTTGGATTTATTTGCGTATCGAATTATGCCGCATAAACTGTCGTATATTTTTAATGCGTTGACTTCGAAGCTCGATTTTTTTAAAGCTCCAAGGGACCGTAGACTTACGCATTTCAATTAATTTCAACTTGATACCTCCACGCATTCCTGAGAAAAAGGGTCTTGACAAACTGACAGACGGACAGCGAAGTTATCCTATAAGGGTTCCGTTTTTCCTTTTGAGGACCCTAAAAAGAGCCAGCTTTACAGTAGTCACATATTATGTGTAACATCTGACATCTCACCTTGGTAATAAGCAACTGAGCAGCGATAGAAATTAAACTCAAGATTTAAAAAGCTATTGTAAAATATGTATTCGAATAATTCATTACTAATGGTCGCCTACTGGTCGTAAAATAAATATATTTATTCATTAAGTGGTCCCAACTAGTAATGAATACATATTTTAATTTTATATAATATATAATTTTCATGTTGAGATATCGACACCCATCACGTCTGCTGAGTTTCGCTAGCTAATTCAATTTGACCCTGTATATTACCACATTTATTTGTAGCACGTAGACTGTACTCCCGTGTCTAATAATAATAATTTAATAAAAAAAAACCTTTATTGGCATAAATAATTTGAACAAAAATAGTGAGGCCCTGACTCCTGCCCTAGGTATAGCACCTGTGTTACAGGAGCCAATGTCTTCTCCCGATTACATAACTCAATTTTTATGCAATAAGAATTAGCCTAAAACACATACTAATAATATAGGTATCTAATAATAAAAATGCAAATTAAAATGAAAATAAGAAAATTATAAACATGTAAAACATTCCTCACGTGGAGTAATTTATAAGAGTGTTTGGTGTATCATAATATGGTGTGTAGTGTATTGTTTAGCGAATGACTTGTTTTTT
The DNA here is from genome assembly GCA_963921375.1 of Tiliacea citrago. Taxonomy (NCBI): domain Eukaryota; kingdom Metazoa; phylum Arthropoda; class Insecta; order Lepidoptera; family Noctuidae; genus Tiliacea; species Tiliacea citrago. Next base: position 5,884,655 of record OY992799.1, read on the forward strand.
TCTGGGGAGAAAATGTCATGAAATGTTATAGTAATAAAATAAAAATCTTTCTTTAGAACCTGTTAAAATGTAGCTAGAGACATATTTTTGGTTCCGTACCCAAAGGGTAAAACGGGAACCCTATTACTAAGGCTCCGCCGTCTGTCTGTCTGCCCGTCTGTCTGTCTGTCTGTCTGTCCGTCTGTCACCAGGCTGTATCTCATGAACCGTGATAGTTACACAGTTGAAATTTTCACCGATGATGTATTTCTGTTGCCGCTATAACAACAAATACTAAAAAACAAAATAAAATAGATATTTAAGGGGGCTTCCATACAACAAACGTGATTTTTTTGTCATTTTTATAGATAATGGTACGGAACCCTACGTGCGCGAGTCCGACTCGCACTTGGCTGGTTTTTTTTATAGTATTGGATAGAGTAGGATGGAAATTGCTATACCGACAAGTGCCCCAGCACTCAGTTTTGGTCGGATGACTTTCTGATGGGTAGGTACTGTTCCTAGCTCCTATTTAGGGTCTGAGGTTAGAGAAATCTGGACTTAGCAATCGTGTTATTCATTGAGTAACGACGTTAAAACGTTTAGCAAGTTTTAAATGACCATATCTAAATGGTACCAAAATGCTAACATAATTTTGTTATTAAGTACATACCTTGAAAATAATAAATTGTCAATCATCAATCAAATCAGCTTCTTGAGATGTATCAAAACGACGCTTAAGAGGGAGCTGTCAAATCATTAAGACAGGCCATACATTCCTTTTATACGTTTTATATAATGAATTTTTTAAACAATGAGCTCATCAAATTCCTCATTCATAACGATATAAAACCAATCATTGATAGACAACTAGAATATCTATATATAAACATGAACACATAAACATAACATCACGACTGTGTTCCCCGAAGGGTTAGGCAGAGGCGTAGGTACCTATAGTATACCCACATTTCGCCAGTTATTTTGAAGTCCCATGTAATAGGGGCGAGCTTATTTCTATCAACCGGGCATAAATCCAGACTCCGGAATGCTACTGAGAAATTCCAGATGGAGAATCCCAATAACCTCCAAATAGATGAAATATTAATTAATTTTCGTTTCGGCCGGAACATGTTTACCAAAAGATACTCGGGCTCTACTCCGAACATAAATCCGAAGGATCGGCCGAATGTTCGGTCATTTCTTTACTACGGCTAACTACTCGTATCGCTGACTACGGCGAAAAAAAAGACAGTCGAAGAGATAAGCCAAAGTCAAAACTGTGACTTGAAGTCGGGTATGGATTCAAAGTCAAAAAAGAACTTTGGAAGTTAAATAACGGCCGAAAATTCGGTCGATACTTCGGTTTAGCGCTTCGGAGTAGACCCCCTGGTAATAAGCCTTCTCCAAACATTCAGCTTCCCAAGCAAATACTTAATTACCAGTAAATATGAAAAAACCAAAATCATATTGTATTTTCAAGATAATCCCATCGTTATCGAGTAGCGTACTCGCACCATAAGAACGCGGTCAGTCGGTCTCAATGTCGTTTGTATAATATGCTGTAATCCAGTGAAAAGTGTTGTAGGTACGTTACGTCAGTACAGGACGAGTTCATGTGACATGCGCTAGTCATTAATATCAAATATTCGTATTTTTTCAGTATTTTTAACCGAAAAAAGAAGGAGGTTATAATTATGTTCATCTGATTGTTTTTTAAAGTTATTGTCATCCCGTACTCGCACATTAAATGTTAGAAATAAATTAAACTGTCAAGTTTTTGCGAAAAAATGTGTACATTCAAGTTCTTCATACTGGCGTCACTTGTCGCGCTACGCGACACCGGTTGGACATTTTCTATGAAACATTCAAGGAAATTGTCTACCGGTGTCGCGTCGCGCGACAAGTCGCGCCAGTATGTAGAAGCCTCTAAGATGATAATGAGGACGAGTTCGCTATAGAATTTTCGCTTTCAATTCTTCGCGGTATGGATGCATCTTTAATTTAATTTACTTTGACAGCGAACAACTCAACAAACGTTAGGTACGTTTGTTGAGTTGTTCTCACACTAATAGTTAATTAATTTAAGATTAGCTTTATACATAATTATAGTGCCGATAATACAATAGTGCAATGCTCCTTATTAAATAATGTTTAGTTAAGGTGAATCCGCAGCTGTAGCCCGCGATTTTTTTTTTTTTTTTACGTTTTTTGCAGTTTGCAGGTCAGTGTCAGGATGTATCCTAACCATTAGAATCATTAATACATCTATCTAGAGTTAGATTTGTTCCCCAATGTCATGATTTATTGCAAAAGTCATTCAATGTAACAAATCTAACTCAGAGAGATGTATTAATGATTCTTATGGTTACGAGTATAATTCTGTAAATACATATCTGTTATAATCGCGAATCACATTTTATTAAAATACAACCTGACACTGACCTGCAAATGGCTAAAAGCGTAAGAAAATTTTAATTTCGCGGGCTGCAGCTGCGGATTCACCTTAAGGATTGAACGATCTTTTTGCTTGCTTTCAGACATCAATCAGCGATTTATTGAAGCAGAACATCATAAGGAAACGTTAATTACTATGGGCAAATAGCTTTATAATGATTAGCAGCCCTATATGTACAATACATTGGCTTATACTTAACGTGATTAAGTATGCACATTATGTACTGTAGACAGGCGTTAATAAAACACATCCAGCTTTATAAAAGAGATTGTTATACAATGTAGAATCAAATTTTTCTAACTTAACAGTCAGCTGTGCTGCTGGTGAGTTTATAGCGCTTACTTCTTCCCAACTAAAGCACTAGGAGTTGGTGAAGAGCGGGCGTTTTCGGTGACTGTCTTGTATAATTTTGACGTTAAAAAAATGTTGAGTCTCAGCCTAATTAGAATGACTTTTGATTTTGTAGGCACAGAAAACTACAAAGGCAAACCGCAATTTCTCAAAATCTCGACGTATCTTAATTTTATTATTGATGTTAACACCGAGTACTGCTCTAGTAGGTCTCTAAGTACTTTTGTTTACATTTTTTTTAAATTTATTTATTATAACGTTTTAATTTTGTCATACTTCACTTACTCATAAAACCATCCCGTCCGGAGTTGCGGTCAACATGCGTGCGCGCAGCTTTCTCCTCTTTGTTTGACGCGCATCGAAATTTTGCTCAAATGATTTATTGACGTTCTTAATATCTACTTTAGAACTATACGTCATAAATTCATAATGTTGGATGTTCGATGACTTTGAAAATTGATATTGATTTATGTTATGGAGTGATATTGGACTATTGACTCTAATTTGTATTCATTCGTTTTTCGAACAATATTTGTGTTCGAAGATTATTGAGTCTCCAAAATAACATAACATAACATCGCGCCTGCTATCCCCGAAGGGTTAGGCGGAGGTGTAACTACATTACAAAAATAAAAATGATTTTACAAAAGTAGTAAAGTATTGCTTCAACAACTCGGTCAAAACTACGTAAAAAAAAACTTCGAAACGTTATTGTATAAAATTACATGCATTAATGTGTACACCTACGTAACTTATATAATCAAATAGCATTGTATTCTCAAAACCTTGTAAGTATTATTAATATTGTTCCTCAGTTCTAAGTAATCTCTATGACCATAATTGTCGGATTTAAGATAAATACTATGGGAAAACGGATGCTGGCTTCATTCAAATGTCTCTGTAATAACATGATGATCTTCGAATGTTGCTAAAATGCGTGTTTATCACGCCATCTCGCGTTTTAAAGTTATTCCAAAAGCATGTTCGTGTTTATACACCATTGAGAATTTAGGATTCTGAGAAATAAAGGCTATCATGTGATGTAAGATTTGGATCCCAGTGTGATCGTGAAGATAGATAATCTTCCTGTTTAAAATCACTTGACTTTTTTAAATAGAGCTATTTGGCAAATACCACTGCAGAATTACTAGGTGTCGCCGACGAAGATCGGAGAGTTTTATGAAAACTAAATCTGGTGAGTCAGGGATGGTAACAGTTGTATTAAAATAGGCTCCACGAGTGGTGACAGCACAATAAGCGTGTGATGCGGGAAACGCGTGACTAAAAGAGTGATAAATATAAATGTTAATGGAGGGAGAGGGAGAGGATGAGCAAAGAAAAGATGGATGGATTGTGTGAGAAATGATACGAAAAAGAAGGGAGTGAATGTTAGCTGACAGAGGAGAATGGTAGAAGAAAACGTGTTGCACCGACCCCAAGTAACATGGCACAAGGGCAGGAAGATAATGAGTGGTGATAGTCCAATGTAAGTCAAACGCACCCTTAGTAGCCCTGTTACCTTGCTAAGGCACCTGTCCCGCCGCCGACGATTAACGAGAAGCGAGTAGAGCTAGCAACTAAAAACGAGTTGGTGAGCAACGAGCAGCGAGTGCGGGACGGCGACGAGCGATTACTCGTTGGTATGCATATGTATATGTACCAAGCTTGAGTCTCTCAGCGAGTGTACTGCCCGCCAAGCAAGCGTCGCTGAGCGAGTACCTACTCTTTTTAAAGATAAATAATTTTATTTTTGTAAGTACATTTGTACAAATACTATTTTCTTTCCACGTGTTTCCTATCTGACTACTCTGACTAGAAAGGCCGAAATAACCTCGGAGTCTCTTTCAAAGTCCAGACATAAACTTGGTCAGATCATGTGAAGACCATGTAGATTGGTGTCTGAAATGGTCTTTTAATGAAAGCACCACACAGATTAACTCGACTTTATTTTGAGGTAAGATTTGAGTGGACCTGTCCAGTCAGTGGACGTATTTTATTAGTATTACCATGCAACTTATTTCAGAACTTAAGGAGCTTAACGATTCGACGAACAATACCAAAGAAAGGATATTTGGGTAGCCCGCATATAATACTCAAACTGCCAGACCATCATTAAAACTGAATGAAAAAAAAAATACAAAGACCCACGTAGTCCTCATTCACAATAATTAAAATAATATACTACTACCAACAAACTTACTTTACAATGTAAATATTCATGTCATTGTAAATGTAAAATGGTCTATAGAAAAAAATATATAGGTACTATAAAAAGGTAGCAATAAAAAAAAATCCCACTGTTTTATTGGAGCAGGTCAATCCCAAGCCTTTTTGTCCTCAATATAGTCTTTAACAGTAGAGGGCTTTCTGGCACAGCTTCCGCTTTATAAAACATTTGAATTTATTAAGGTTTAGTTCTTGAATGTGGCTAGGAAGTTTATTACAAAAACATATACATTGGCATCTAAACGAGCCACCTATTTTTTTGAGCCTGTTTGTAGGAACAATAAATTTGTGTTTGTTTGTAGTATTTACATTATGCAGATTTTTGAAACAGATTAATATTTGTATGCATAAAAAAAGATTTTCATAAATATACTGAGAAGCTACAGTCATTATCTCTCTAAAATTTTCTCTAAAGGAATGTCAAATTGAATGAATGGCCCTTTTTGTAAAACAAAAATTAGCCGAATATAGGCGGCATTTCTCCACAACAGGATACCGTACGACATTAAACTATAAAAATAACTAAAGTCTACTAAAGGGGCTGTCTCTAAATCAGTTAAATCACGTGATGCCTAGAACACTGTGGTATCTGTGGGTTTCAACTCTTCAGCCTTTATGATCACACTACTTTTTACTTGTCTAATATGAAGTGTTGTAAATATAATACATTACGTTTTTTTTTAGTTAGGAAGTAGGTTATTAACATTAAACCATTTAACTACTTCTTCGAGGGCACTATTTACATTGTCAGTAACCAACTGCTGACATCTGAGTTTAAATAAAAGTGAAGTGTCGTCTGCAAATAACACTATATCATGTTTATCCTTTATGAGGTAAGGCAAGTCATTTATATAAATAAGAAACAAAAATGTGCCAAGAATTGAGCCCTGGGGTACCCCCATTCTTAATACAGATCCGGGTGATCTTTTTCCGTTAATATCAACTCTCTGAATCCTCACTTAAATATGAAGTAAGAAGAAGTTCCAGAGAGGCGTTTCGGATTCCGTAGTAGTGTAGTTTCCTGATTAATGTTTCATGAAGAACACAATCGAATGCTTTGGGAAAATCGCAAAAGATACCCAAAGCATCGAATGTATCCTTCGATGCATTATAGACATGTCCTAAAAGTTCAACAGGTCTATCAGTAGTCGAACGACCCCTTCTAAAACTGAATTGTTTGTTATGCAGTAATTTATGTTTATTAAAAAATCTCTTTGATAGAACTCACTGTCGCTGCGACAAACGAGTACTTGGTGTGAACAGTCAGCCACCAACTATTAATTTATATAGAACTTTTACTGACACGGGACTTACAATCTTTTGTACGTTTCTTTAGCGATAAAATCTTTAGTCGCTGCCTCGTCGGTGGTGGGACAGGTGTCTGACAATTTTTTGTACAAAAACAAAAATTAATAAAAGCTTCAAATTGTAGCTTTTGTTTCTAAACATAAGATAGAAAACAACACTGCCAAATAATTGAATTCAAAATATTCTCGAATTTTCAAAAGCCTAAGGATCGAATCAGGACAAAAACATGGCTATACTCGTAAATCCCAGAGAGTCTTGCAAAACTTTGAAAGCTATACATACCCTTCTAAAATGATAAATGACAAATAAATAACATGATCAAGATAAATATATGGTATAAAATAATTAATTACGTTTCTCTAAATGTCAATTAGCGATTGTTAACGATTTATATTCGTCTATTATTTGGTAATATTCAAGGTTTTCTTCTGAAAACTTGGTAGTGGTAAATATTTGGGTCACCGTATAAATGAATAAAGTGTAAAGTATTGTTGTAACATCAATTTGTAGTATAATTGGAAATTGGATTCTTAATAGATTCGATGAGAATGTAAGGGTGCGGTGGAAGTGATAAGCGACTGGCCAGTACATTTTTTTTAAATTAAAGCTACGTAGTGTTTTTACTTCATTTGACATCGTGAACTTATCTTTCCAACACTGTTTGCAACATAATTGGTTTTCAAATTCAAATTCAGTTTTATTTATTTTGGGACAACTAGATCCAAAGGTTAGTATACAAAAACTTAGAAACTATTGTTAGTACTTAGATACAATTACAAAGGATAACACTTATCATACATATACATAAATAATTCTTTACATAAATGCCCCTGTGCTGAGACACCCTGCCCAGTCAAGATAACCCATAGGGAGACACCTCCCTAAAAGATACCAGACGAACGAAATGTCTCAACACAGGTGCATTTACATCTTCAGCTATCGTCTTCGCCGTTTGATTTTGCCATAGCAAACATTAATTGAGTTTAGTTTTTCTTTGGTAGGGTAGGTAGGTAGGTTCCGTAAAATTAGTTTACTATCCTAAAATGTAAACCCGCTTTCAGCTTACTTTTTGGTACAAAATAAATAAGTGTTAATGTCGTTTCTAACTGCAGCTTCGGAAGTCGGGGTCAGAAGTCGAATGACATCATACCGGACAAAGAATCATTTTTATATTAAAACTACATTGTTTCAATAATTTGTATCGAAAACTGAACTATTATAAAAATGGTTATAGGTTAATTGACCCGAAATAAACGTTTACATTGTGGATTGTTTCACCTACAATTTTATTTATTTCTTGCAAAATATAATTGTGTGAGTATGAGATAATAATTTGTTGTAGTGATCAAATTCAGTTTAGATTTTATATTAGAACAAGCCGTGTGCCCGATTGGATTTGCCAATCGGCAAAAATGACGAACTTCCATACAGTTTTTCATTACCTATTTGACCCTTTTAGGGGTAGAATTTCCAAAAATCCTTCCTTATAGACAGTAAGAAAGAAAGAAGTATAATATTTGTTGGGACTCGCACAGGAAGATCACAAATTAAACTAAACTCACTCATGTAACTATTAAAACTATATAAAAAAAAAAAAACAAAGTCCTGTAGGAGGCCAAAAGGCTACTATCTCAGCATGATGCTGCGACATTAAAAAATAAGTGTCGCAGCGCTGGTATTTTGATATGGCCCGAATTTATAGGCTGGTATTCCTTAAGCTACGGCTAGAACTACACTTCGCGCCCTCTCTCTCGCACACCGCTCGTCGTCTCGCTGTATAAAAGAGAGTAAGCTAAGTGTAGTTCGCGTTATCGCGAAAATGTAGCCGTAGCTTGAGTGATCACTTTCGTTATTCAAAGGAACTCATTTTCCGCGTGTTCTCGGGAAATTTTGTGCAAAACATTAAAGTTTTTCCTTAACAAATCAATATTTGCATTTATATATGATGTTTTTCCTGTAAAAAGTTGTTAGCGCTTTATGCAACATTTTGCCTACCAGTATGCATAGTTAGAGATATTTTCTATTGATAGAACGTTATTACATACACACAGCATAGCCTGCAGAGTAAGTAAGCTGTAGTGGCATTGGGCTGGCCATGTTTGTCGAAGGAGCGATGGCCAGACGAGTCCTGGTGGAGACCGCGTATCGGCAAGCGTAGTGTGGGGCGTCCCCCAGCTAGATGGACCGTCGAACTTAAAAAGGTGGCTGGGGCAGACTGGATGCGGAAAGCGGAGGACAGGGTGTTGTGGCGCAAGCTGGGAGAGGCCTATGTCCAGCAGTGGACTTCTATAGGCTGAGTTGATTGAGTTATATCTCAATAGTAATAAATGCATGTTAGACTTACATATCCCTTGATATATGCGACTAGGTATGTATGTTTTTAAAAATCATTATTTATATTTTGTTCGCGGTTGATGGCAATAAACTTACCCCCTATACCCTACCTTACCATGGGACTTAAATATAACGTATTTTTCTTCTTTCCTTTATGATGTATGATTTTGACGTCCAATAATTGAACAATACTCCAATGACAACAGCTTTATGCCAAGGCTTGCATGATTGTATTATATTCATCATAGATTATTCCTTTGCCATATAAAACTGATTTAATAATGATAAACTCATAATTAAGTCCGTTAGTAATTAATGTTTGTTACATACAATCGTCCATTCATTTTTATAGTAATTCTAATCAGATAATGTAATAAGAGCTGTTCGTATGAACTTCAAATGGTTACAATACGCGCATTCTTCACTGTTGTGTGGTCATGGCCATTCACACGAATTTAAAAACATATTGACGTTATGTTAAGCTTACCTCTTTGTGCTAACCACAAACTTCACAGTTTATTCGCTACTAGCTGGCTTCCTGAACTGTATACCATTTGTTTACGCCAGTAGCACACCTCCGCCGCGAAACCATCACAACGAAACCGCAGTAGTTCAATTCAACTGGCTTGCGTCATGTTTCGCTACTTGAAGCGGATGCGACTAGCGGAACATGACGTGAACCAGTTGAATTGAACTACCGCGGTTTCGCTGCTTAGGTTACGCGGCGGAGATATGTTACCGGCGTTAGGTAGGTTCCTTCCTTACCATAATATCATTATAAAACATACACACACATAACATCACGCCTGTAAACCCTGGAAGTTTAGGCAGTGGAGTACCAATAGTACACCCACACTTCGCAAGTTATGTTTAAGTCCCATGTTATAGGGGGCAGCCTAACAATATTTATTTATTTAAAGACTTTGGAATACTTACAGCTAAATACAACGGTGATAAATAACAGTATGATAATCGGACAGCCAATTACAGGTCTTCACGTCTAGAGCTTGTCTGGTATAAAAGTACTGTGGAACAAAATATACACACTGCCAAATATTGCCAAAAAAAGAACAAAAAAAATATTTTAAAAAAAATGCATTTCGTAGATCATCACTTAAACAAAATATGTAGAAACTAATACATTTGCGACAGGTTATTTCCCATGGGAACCAAGATTTTAAAAATTCAATTACAAAATAAAAAATTAAAAGAACACAAGGTCTAAAGAATTTAAGCTTCAAAGAAATTGACTGCTAAACCCTTTTTTGCAGAGGTCACACATGTTTTATAAAGATCAAAGTAAAAACAAATATAGTTAAGTTAGTTTAGTTGAAGATGATTTAATGTTTCTATAATCTGAGATGTCATTATTAGAGATCGGATATTCAGATGCATATTTACCTAAAGTACGTTTTTCCCCCGGCAAAGGATAAAAAGTACGGAAACGGATTCTTAAAAAAAATATTTTTTTGTCGAGGTTTCATTCAAACCCCGGGAAAAAATAAATTTTAAGAATCCGTTAGGATTGTATTCCTGAGCATCACAAATATTTTTATCTACTTAGAACTAGGCAAGAATTTTGTGGAAATTAAAACACGTAATAAGCTACACTTTTAAACTATTTAATCTAAAATGAAATATATTTATTCGCCCGCATACACAGTACAAAAGAGTAGGTAGTTCTTAAAAATTCGTCGGTCCTGGAAACCGACAGTTTTCCCATACCTAAGCGCACTCCATACTAGTCAACTCTCAAACTTTAGGTAAATATGCATCCCGAATATCCGATCTCTAGTCATTATAGTTAGTCTATAAACCTACTATTATCCAATCTCCAGTACATGGTAAACTCCTCTCCCCCACCTTTGACATGCCTATATTTTCTGCTATCTGAGACTAGTGTTTTGAGTATGAGTCGATTTCATATCGCCATCTCCTATGATCCTGCCACAAACAAAAAAATAAAAATAATAATTAAATTACGTTTTCTCAAACATGCTTGGAAATTCGAGCATTATTTTGACAACCTTCTTCGAGATAAATCGAAATTGCTGTGGGTTCTGGCCAAATACATTTTTTTTTTAATGTTGCCCCACACTAGTAATTTCTCCTTTATCGTTGGTGTGTTTACAAACATTTAAACTCACATACACAAACAGCCAGACCCGGAACAACTACTAGTAAGTCATACAAATATTTGTTCCGTACGGGAATCGAACCCGCGACACGCAGCGCAGCAGTCAATCGCTTAACCACTGCGCCAACCGTGCCGTCAACACACACAACAACACAAGACATGCGAGCAGCGGCCACCAAAAGTTGTATGAAAATCCATATTAAGTCGTTAGCGGTCAAATAAATTACATAGTAAACTCATTTATCTATCGTGTAATTTAGAAATGGAACGATCTTTTACTCCGAAAGATGGCAACCAAGGAGGTAATTTATCAAAGGTTTTATTTAAATTTAGAACTGGCTTGCAAATAGAAAGTTGTTTATAGAAAAAAAAAAAAAAATAACACATTGGCGCGTGAAAAATTATCATTGTTCGTCATTGAATCTGGAATTTACAAATAATTTACATAAGTATTTTGAATTTCCGCGCATTATTTGAGAAAAGCACTATACAAGCCTTGGCTAATAGTGTTTATATAAATATAATATTTAAAATGGCAACTCTCCGTACTATACTAATGGCGCTTGAGTCGGCAACGACGCCGGCTTATTGCAATCTTGTCGTTGTTCCAAGGCCTGTCTGGACCCAACGGTGTAAATACCACATACCAACCCATACCTCCCAAATTTATTTTATTGTTAAAAGACAACACGTTAAAAAACTTAATCAAATAACCCGCCCCTAACTGTTCCCGGCGCAAAGGTGCCCATTACGCTTGCTGCATTGCCACGTTGGATGGCAATGGCTAACAAATACAAAAAAAAACTAACTTCCCGTTAAAACATTGAAGTAAGATATTCGAGATTACGACACTAGAGTAATTGATCCCTGAAACTCGGATAAATCTCGAACTCAGGTGTATATACGGTAATTAAATGAATCTCATCATTATTTCAGCCAGCACAAGAAAGACAGCACTGCTGGACATAGGCCTCCCCCAAGGGGGGGTTGCCATAATCACCACGCTTGGCGCGGGTCGTCGATCGCAGAATGGTGTTAAAATGCGTAGAAAACGCTGCCGCCCATTCTCTAGTATTGAATACACCTATTATCTTCAAACTTAATAAGAGAACTAATCGATAATTTAGCTACTAGATCGTTTAAAACGACTGCTGTAAATACAGACAAGAACTTACACAATAGTTCACTAGGCTAAGCTACTCACGATCGAAGCTAACCAACGCCTTACTAAGTCTTAGGGCCATAATGTAAACTGCAAAGTACTGAGCTTCTGTATAAATGAACGGGAAATCGCATCTTATGATTTATTTATAAACTTGCATCTAAAATACCTGATTGCCTGAAACCTTTGACCCTTATTGCATCAACTTTGCCTACAAGCTAGAAGCTACGATTACTAGAAACGAGTAAGATTATCGTGAGGCTAGTAGATTATTACATTGCTTAGATATTACATAGTACTAACTGGTAACATAAAAACGAACTCCACACCTCTTTTTAACCAACTTCCAAAAAGGAGGAGGTTATTTATGTTCGTCTGTATGTTTTTTTTTATGTATGTTCACCGATTTCTCCTTCAATTGTTGACCGATCTCGTGAATATTTTTTTTGTTTGAAAGGGTATGCTCCGAGGTGGTCCGATTGTCACCAAGTCAGAATCTGATGAGGGGATCCCATGAAAATCGAGCGAAATCCTCAAATTTTATAGGCACACCTATAGCGATTTGAGTATTTTTTTAAAGTAACCTCATGTCTTTGCTCTCGGAAAGCACCACTTCATCATCAGCTCCACTTCATCAAATGGTGTGCAGATGGTTGATAATAAGTATTTAACGGGTTGCGATTCGATTAGGTACTTTAATATGGTTGCTAACCAATTTATGCTCGTCACAATGCATATGGTGAGTGGCAGTTCTCCTGGTTCCTACCTGGAGAATTCCTCAGCCATTAACGTCCCTGCATCGGGAAAAGCAATATTTTGTAAAAGGTGATGAGCAGTTGACATTAAGCTATTGTAACTTAGATTAATTACAAACTGACCCACTAAAAAGAGAAAAATAAAAATCTTTTTACAAAAAAATACAACTGATTTCCAAAAAAACACTACAAAGTGAAAAATAACTTTGATTTTGGAAGTCTGGAAGTTTGGAAGGTGTCTTTGGCAGTATTTTAGTTTTTTAGATTTTAGTGGGTCAGTTTGTAATTAATCTAAGTGCCAATAGTTTAAACAATACTTTTAAGTTTTTTTGTTAAAATCGTTCCATCCTCTTCATCTACCTACATTAACGCTGGACCTCCGCCGCGAAACCATAGCAGCGAAACCGCAGTACTTAAGCCCCTACCAAAAATCACTCAAAACAGCTAAAAAATTTTCACTTCAAAATATATTAGGTACCTCATTATTGTTGGAATCAGACAGTTTTTACGTATGGTACCAATGTAGACCCTTCGATTATGTACACGTCTAATCTAAGTGTAGACCATGTGACTTGGAAAAGGTTAATGAATCTCGGTGTTAACGTTGGTAGCACACCTCCGCCGCGAAACTATAGCAGCGAAACAAGACACAGTAGTTCAATTGTACTGGTTCGCATCATGTTCCGCTATTCGCTCGAGTAGCGGAACATGACGCGAACCACTTTCACTGCTATGGTTTCGCGGTGGAGGTGTACTACCAGCGTTAACACCGAGATTTATTATATATATTTTGAAGTGAAAACTTTTTAGCCGTGATGAGCGATTTTTGGTAGGGGCTTAGCTTATGGGTTCGCATCACCGACATGCTAACCGCGTCACGTGACGTGTTGCGCCAGACTGCAGACGCGCAGCGGCCTGTGTACAATAGCCTTTACCAGAAGTGATCATCGTATTAGTGGTTCAGCAGCTTCAATATCATCAGGATTGTGCCGGAATATAGCAGTTCGTCGTGGACGTCGTACGACAGCGGCTTCCCTGACATCTTCTCTGTCATCAGAAGACAGCCGCCACGTAACCATCATCGATGCGACGCTCTGCTAGAGTGACTGTCACCAGCCATTGTCACTTCGTATCCGACCTTTTCGGTGATTCCAGTAACTTCGTAACAAAAATAGACGGCGCCACTTGCTTCGCCGTCATATAATAATATATGTTATCCCAAAGTTTTAAGGTTTCATTTCTGGTCTGGACTGTTTTTTTTTATCTCCGATATTTAGGAAGTTGGCACATTGACGCCACGTGATACGCGGCAAGGATCGTCATACAACCCCCTAATCTAATTCCAAATTAACAAACTATAATCACTTAATTAATCTGCACTACTGCTGAGCATGAGATCCTGGGTTCGATTCCCAAGTCGGGCAAAGTGATATAGGGTTTTTCTATCTGGAATTTCTCAGTAGCAGCCTGGAGTCTGAATTTGCGCTCGATAGGGTGCTGTGCATGTGCTCATGGGAATAGACTCCACCCCTATTACATGGGATTTAAACATAACTGTCGAAATGTTGCTGTACTAATAGCTACACCCCTGCCCAACCCTTCCGGGAAACAAAGTGTGATCTTATGTTGTTCTTATGTGTGTTAAATAAATAATGAACTGAATCGGACGTCTTCATTTATTTTGAAAAGATACAATCAATCATTGTGCTTCACGTTGAAATGCGTTGAAATCTGACCCGCCATGTTGAATTATTTTCTGACAGGACGGGTCGTCGGACGTCTTCTTTTATTTTATTTATTTAAAGACAATTTATCAGTTGAAGACTGAAGTTAATATTTAAGTATCAAGTCTTACATTGTAAGTAAGTTCGTCTTGTTTGGTTATCGTTTCTGCATAGCTGGTTTGTTAACTCCAATCTGACGTGAAAATAAACGTAGGACCTTTGATTATTTATGTGGGAAGACTGTTTAATGTCGGTAAGTGACTACTGAAATTCTGTATTCTGAAGAGAAACAATAATAACAGAAAATGTTTTATAGCCGAAAAGCAACAACCTACGAACCACAACTTTTCTAAAAAAAACTCTTCGTTTTGATAGTGTTGAAAGTCAAATTTTATTACGTTTTTTGCAATTTGCAGGTCCTGAACTAACTCTCTTCGTAAAATCCTATTGAACGACTATTTCTGAAATAATCATTCAGTAGGATTTTATGAACTTAGAGAGTTGTAATGCTGATTCTAATGATTATAATTCTGTAAAGCCATATTTGTTATGGCCGCGAATCATATTTAGATCAACATACATGTTACTGACCAGCAAATTGCAAAAAACTTAAGAAAATTAGAATTTCGCGGGCTACCTCAGTGCATCTGTATAAATAACATACAAAATTAGATTCGTTTTTAGTTGGTAATGTTGGTATGCATGTAAGATATAACGAAAAATTACTCACCTTGGCTAATCTTAAATATATATTATTTTAAAATACTTAAATATGATTTTCGCATTCAAAGCCCGGGTCAAGGTATTCTCATTATGTTGTTATCATCGCCTTGATGTCAATTTTCAAATATTTCAAGTTTTTATCGATTTAAAGAATAATGTATTATCGATTATCATATAGATTTAATGTCGAGTCACGATTTAGACATCTGTATCATTGTTTGCAGTTAAGGTCTTGCACATTTTATATTATTTTGTTGCATTGACATCGACAATGCTAAGCTTTTAATTCTCTATTCTAAATTAATTCATGATTGTTTTGTTGACCTCTAACGCTAAAATTGAATTAATAATTACTTAACGTATTTAAAAGCGTTCGAATTAAGCTAATAAAGTCTCTTGGTCAGGCACTCAGGCATTGACATCGCCTGCATTTTTTGTTTAAATACTTATTCCTAATTCAGTAGGTGGTGTCGACCTTGAGTAATCATAAAAATTCGTTTCAGTAATAATTTTGCCGACCCGTGCAACACTTGCGACGATACGTGCAATAAATCATAGTATCATCATAGAGTAATATTTAGAGCTGATCGGACGATCATCTACTCTGTAAAAAACTCACCGTGAAAACTCAGGTGAGATGATCTTGAAGTGACCTGTCAATAGTGTTACATTTTCGCGATGAGATTTTTACAGAACAGCTCATGATGGAGAGGAAAAGTGAAGTGAGAAGAGAGCTCGTCCATACTCAATATCGTTTTAATTCAAATTAAAACTTAATTAACATTATTACCGAACACATAACGCATACTGTTGTGCAAGAGCCTTAATGGCTTGTTTAAAAAGATCTATTGTGCATTCATTTTTAATCTACAATCGGTAATGCTCGTAAATATAAAGTAATAGGTGGTAAGATGAAGCTGATGTCCTTACTTAACACATTAATATGAAATATGATGTGCGCAAATTGAACTGATTATATCGCCAGCTTTACTGCTGAACACAAACTTAATGGTTGAATGTCAGAATAAATGATTATGTTCCCTTGTGAGTGTTGAAAAATGGGTTGCTTTTGTTTAGTTCAGAATCAAGGGGGTAGTAGTTTTAAGTAATAGGTAGTAGAGCTTTTTGTGAAGGAGCTCGTAGGTACAGGGTTCCACCTTGTGATAGGTACCTTTCTGCCATCAAACAGCACTCTTTTAAGTTCTAGTAGAAGCAATGAGACGTTAGGTGCAGGCACCTGTCAAAAGTGTCAAAGCGCCTATAATTTCTTTAGTTGTGATTGAATGATGAACGAATGAATGAGAAACGATTGAAGAACATCATCATAGATTTTATATTCATTGTCGAAATGGAAGACCTCTTGTCAAAGTGGCGCCAACTGGTGGCGTTTATTTTCATGAAAACCCTCATTACAGGCACATGACACATTTCAGTATTGTCTCTCAGATAGTAACGCAGATGAAACGAAGAAAACTACTTACGATTCGATGTTGCCCACAGCGATGATTCGAAGACCGAATGAATGAGTAAAATCTTAAACCATAAGTAGGTACTAGTGATTAACGATCGGTAAAACAATTGAATCAAATGAAAAAATAATTAGACACCTGGCATGATGTTTAATTTAATTGGATACTGTAACTAATACATAGTGAATATACCTACACGTTGCCCAATTGTATTGTATTTCAAAATGTACAGTCACACACTAATTGTGTTTGCCCGATCACGAATCGATTTGTAATCGAATAACACCTCTCGATCGATGATCGATAACGTTTACGAAAATGGAACATCTCAATTATTCGGATATATTTTTATTCGATTGGTTATTGAGTAACAATTAATTTTATTGCAAAACAGTGCTGCTTTGTTCTCTTGTAATTAATATTATTTTAAAATTATTACGATTTTCTAATGGATTTGTAATGATAATGACGTTTATTAATAACCTTCAGTTCTGTACAAGATAAAAATAACGTTCAACTTATGAAATATCGTTATGCATTATGATTAATTATTTATTTATTTACTACTTTATTGTATACCACAAAAATAGGTACATAACAAAAATAAATCAAACACTACAAAATGTACAATGGACGGCCTCTTTGCTTTCTGCGATCTCTTCCAGGCAACCATAGAATGGACAGCCAGGACATAAAATAGGGCTGTAGTTGATGCAAATAATAAGTATACAATATACTAAAATAGATACACATTATATACATATACATAAATAATTAATGATGTTAGAGTCCATTTTTTAATCGTTATAAATATTTTTCGAACAATCTTTTAGCAAGATTGTAAGATCTGATGATTTATTTTGCAACTGTTTCTTTGTGGAATGTTTTCAAGCAGGCCATTTATTTAAACATCCGAACACAATTAATAATTATTTGGAGTCTTGTTGGGTGATTAATTGGTTAAAATATCTAGCTATATTTGGGTTAAAATATCTGTTTTTAATTTAATTAGTACTATTTTAAATCTCATGCCATTACTCTTCCTCTATTGCCATACTCTAGCAATGCAATGGCATGAGATATCAGCTGTTAAGCTGGTCAAACGTATATTTTGACATTATATGCCCCTTTTTTCTTTGTAGGTAATGTACCTCGGCCTACAAACTAAACGTGTGTTCTAATAGAAAAAACCCAATTTCATTACGTACCTAACTGAAAATCAAGCCTGAGTCATATATCGCCAGGTTTCTTATCTTCTCCATAAAAACGACCCGGTAAACTAATAAGTAAATAAGCCTTCAATTGAACCAAATAAAAATATCAAACAATGATTAATGTTTGAATTAGTTCCAGGCAATTAACAGATTAAATAATTAAATGGATTTCGATCAATATTGACTATTGATCTAATCTCGGATGCGACTACTAACTTCAATCTACTTCGTCTTGATTGATGGGTTTCCTCGAAATTAAACAAAAAAAAAACGATTTTTGTTTATTCAAAAATCTCTAATCGATTTTTTTGTAATTGCCGATTAAATTGCAGCTCTTAATCGGTTATGTGGCCTTTGGTTTGGGCCTTACATAATAAAAAAAATATACAAAAAGGCCATTGCTATTGACATTGCAATAATGAAATTAGTCAGGCACAAACCAATAACTTAGCATTTCCTTATGAATAAAGCAAGTAAACATTACATGATTTCTATGTACAAAAGTGAAAATGTGAACACATAAATATAATTCAAACATAATTCTCAAGCACGTTACATGTGTTGTACAGTGTAAACACAGACAATAAGTAATTTCTTTGTTTTAATGAAATGTTACTTAATACTGTATTTCCACGCTAGAGACAAGTGGAACGAGGGCGATCTGGTTAGTTGATCTCACAAATTAACATCCGTTATAAGCGACAATAATTGTATAATTGTTCTGTATATCGTGATTAAACACTTTTCTACTTGACTGTCCCATTTTTCGGTCGAGAGGAGACAAGCGGGAGGCATCATTTGGACCAGTGGCTTCTGCGTTTTTATGCTTCGTTCGTTCCATTTGCTTCCAAAGGAAAAAAAAAACATTGAGCAATGTCCGAAATGTTATTTGGAACTGGGTTCAACGTGTCAAATAAAGCTAAAAATGGACTGTGCTCCAGTCTTAAATCTGCCTTGTCTGCTTGGCTTGGTGACTATGAGCAATGATGTATAAAACTATAGATACGTTGTCCGCACTCTAAAATGGCAACATGAAATGAAGCCAATTGGCCACATTGCGCTCAGTCACGCACCAACCTGTCGCGCGACGCTACGTTTGTTTTTAATTTATATCGTGTGTGAAAACCTGTGCAAAATATAAAGAAAACATGCCGTCGTGTGTTTTCAGAGGATGTACAAATTATACCCCAAAAGTTAAAGACAAAAATGTTTACGCGTATAAGTAGTTATCTAGTATTTTCGCCGTTTTTAAGCGCCGAGATGTTTGTTGATAACGTGTCTATATATAATACGTCATTGACTATGAGTGTCATCTCCCATTTTAAATAGAGCTTACATATACCAAATAAATTGGCTATCCAGGATAGTTTTAAAAATGGCGATAATGCTAAAGTACACTAACAAAGTGATCAAAGAGAGCGCAAGAGATAACCAAACGAAAATATTTATGTATTTAAATGTTTCAAAGAATGCTGTGCTGTGAGTGTGACCGTTGAATTAAATCAGTGGCCATTGTTGTAACTCCCATGTCATTTAAGCCTAGTAGCATGTAACAACTAACCTTATGTCCATCAACAACAGCAGACACAGTATGATTCGTTCCTTGATTCAATAAAATTCGAAGTATTGTGCAAAAAAACAATGCACAGCACACTTCCGAGATTCTTCATGAATTATTCAAAGTTAATGCGATTTATGAGTAGATAACAGAGTAAATAGGCGGATGAAACAGTTGGTACTCTTGATAAAATGTCAACAGATTTTTCTGGTCAAATTAAAATGATTATGTATGATACTGAAGAATTTGAAGGAATGCCTAATTAATGAGAAAAATAGAGATCTACGTTTTGGAATGGGCAAATGGCTTCAACTTTCTGACTAACTGACCGACTCTTTGACAATCCAAAAGTGCCTGTAAATGCTTTGAGTTTGAGTTTGAATGATGCTAAGCAATAGTGCGTATAGAATCGAATATATGGGTAAATCTTCAGTTTGCAGGTTCCTAAATAATTTCGTTATAAGCACCTCTGTGAAAGTTTGAAGTTAAATGTATGTGGCTGATAGAGTACCGAATCATATTTCGCAATCCTAGGAATTAGGCTTCCCAAGATATGTCAGGAATAGAATTTCGCACCGTGAGGATGTTTATGACTTTGCTGAAGTAATAACAAGGGTTATTCGTTTTATGTGGTATAAATAACTGAACCTAAAAAGACTTGACCACTCTGAATAACTCGACATTTTATAATCTATGCTCAGAGATTGTATCAAGAAGGTGCACTATGAAACAATGAGTGTATTTCTTTGTTTGGCATTATGTAAGTTAAACTAATTGTCTGTGTACCCGCTGCCTAGAGCCTTGTAGGCATCATTACGATCATGTAGATACGCCTTTATAGACTCGTATGAGATTGCTTTTGTTTCTTTAATGGCATCATTGATTTGATTTGCGTCTTGTTGGCGGTGATAAGGTTTTGAAGTTATTCATTAAGCCAATCAATTCGATGGGTGCATTGGAAAACCTACCATGAGCGACGAATCATCATCATCATATTAGCCGAAATATGTCTACTGCTGGACATAGGCCTCCTCCAAGCATCACAAATTCGGCCCGTTCTGTGCTTTCGCTTCCAGCGGATTCCTGTGGCCTTCACCAGGTCATCGGTCACCTTGTGGGCGCTCTTCCAACGCTACGTCTTCCGGTACGCGGTCGCCACTCAAGACCCTGTCAGCTCCATCGGCCATATGTTCTGCGAGTAATGTGCCCTGTCCACTGCCACTTAAGTTTGGCAATTTTGCGGGCTATATCGGTTACCTTGGTTCTCCTACGGACCTCTTCATTACTGACAAATGATGACACTTAATCAGTCGACGGTATGCTTAGATTGATCTAAGTTAAAGTATTCCCTGTCCAGCTCAAACTATTGTTTAGATATTAAGTTTCTTAACGTGAAAACATAATCAAATATCGTCAATTATCTTTTATTACTTGTTTTTTTGTGTTTGTATTTCTCACTTTATGCGTCAAATTAATTGCAAATATTGGTTTTTTTATTTATTTTTGTTTAATACTTGTTTGTCCTCAGGGTGGAGGGCGACGCGAGTGCGAGGAGGCGGCAGGGTGCGCGTGCGGCGGCCGGCGCGCTCCGCCCGCGCCTCCCGCGCCGCCTGTGCATCACCCGCTGCACGCGCTTGACCAAATGCCGCCACCTTTACTCAGGTACAGTACAATACTTCTATCTCTGAGGGGGTCAGAAGTAATCCACACAATCCCAATGCGGATCGGTTGATGTCACACGTCTTTGAATTTTTGGTGTTGTGATGACATACCTAATTTACCCAAAGTAAAGTGTCTTGCCCGGGTGAAACTATAACCTACACCTCGTACGTCGCGGCTGTTTCCATTGGGCCACCAGTTCTAGCAATAGGACAACACTTCTATGAAACACTAACATTTTTGTAATATATTCTCTATCCTTTCCTATTTGCTCGCGACTGAGCTAAATCTTTGGTCACACATCTATATAATTAATTAATTGTACAACTTAAGGATTTTTTTAACAATATTTTAATCTTCATCATCATCTTGTTCCAGCCCTTGATATTAGTTTAATTTTGGTCGTGCGACATGTCTTCTATAGGTCTCTATCTAGGCACTATCTCAGAAGTCTTGCAATCATTAAGGCCGCATTGATAATTAAATGGAAAAGAGGAACGCATCGTTAAAATTCCAAATTGTAAAGTCACTGTAAGTCACAACAATACGTAACCACAAATAACTGAACATTTCCAAACAATGCCTAAGTTGTCAGGAAATATCCAGGAACTTCTGATTCATCGAGTACTCTAAAAACAAATACTCCAGAGTCTTATTTAAAGGTGATAAGGTTGATATTCGTTGGAATATATTTCTACCAAAAGGTCGATGACTTTAAGAAATTTTGCATTCACAAAGGGTATCTAGATTGTGTGCGTGATTATACTTAATTTTTCCACTATAGGTGCTTATGTCCATGCGACGGTCAAGGATAGAGATAATATTACATGCTTTTAGTTCTCTGTGTTAGTGTTATGTCATCAAACCGGTCCGTAAAACGTACATTGTAATCTGAACATCGTCACCATATCGTGAATCCTTGTACGAATTACTTTTTTGAACTTTACAAGTAAGAAAGTAAGTTACATAGTTCCATAAGCTCACACTGAACAATTTGGGCCACCACCATCATCATCCCCTTAATCCAATTTTTTTTTTTTTTTTTTTAATCGGCGTAGCATGCTTTATTCTTCCTTATTTCTCTATTAACCTACTCGTATATCTCAGAATTCACTTCCCTCCTAGCATGCCATCTTACACACCATCTTAGCTTTCATACATGTTATGGTTTCTTTGCTCTACCTCTTTTCTTAAATTGTCTTAATTACCATACCATGATTATAACATTAGAGATCGCAGCGTGAAAGCGCTCCGGAAAATGCTGATAGCTCCTATCATAACAGAAACTTTGTCAAGTATTTTCAAATAAATATTATTTACGTACTTGATGGCAATTTAATTTAGTTGATCTGACACATTCACCAGCTACTCGTATTTAAGGAAATTTATACCTAAACCTGTTTTATTGAACTTTAGAATGATCTGCAATTTTGCGTCACTATGAGGAACTGCATGTCTTCGTATGGTGTCAGTAAAGGATATCTGGTCATTGAACCGTGTCACTTAAAAATTACTTTCACGCGGAATGAAACGGTGAAACAATTTTCAATTAATTAGTTTGATTCTCTCCCGTACAGTGAACGGGAACATCACCTCGAAGGTGTAAAACTGTAATTTTCATTCGCCGACTACGTATTACGTATATATACCAATATATTACGTAGTTTCGTTTATAGTGCCCGTAAAAATGTATATCCTACTGCTTTTCATTCCACTACTGCACCTTGTATAGGTTTGACTCATAATTTCTTGAGAAGACAATAAGGTGCAAAATTTTCTTCGACCAGTAGATAAGTTCAAAATGAATCAATTCAAGTCATCAATTATTGTGATTCCATAGAATAAATGCACGTAGCGTTCTATTATTATTGTTTTATTTTGGCAGGTCGAATCCCCTGTATACAGAAGAGGAGGAGCAAGAGGTAGTAATCATTGTGGACTCGCTAAGCGAAGTGCAGGAGGGCGAAGCCCCGGAGCCGCCGCGGACGCCGCGTCGGGCACCTTCCACGTCCTCAGGTCAGATACAACTGCTACAAGTCTACAAGAGTACTATACATATTTTCCCCCAAATTGACCTTTTTTGTTTGTGTTATTTCTTTGCGTCATCTTTACCGCAAATAAATGTATTTATTTATTTATGTAACAGTTTATGTACACATATAAACAGACAAGAAGAAAGGAACAGAAAAATACGAACAAAGATGATGCTTATTTCTAAAGAAATCTCTTCCAGCATACCTGCGATAGGAAAATAGACAAAGAGATGTAAACAACGTGACTACGTCCTTTCTTTCGTTTTCTTTACACGTTACTTACTAAAGAAATACTTATTGTAAGAGGAAAGGAAAGCTTTTGTTCTGTAAGACCTGTGATCTGATCTGACCTAGATGGCAGAAATAAAAATAATGGTAACTCCATTCTTTATGCACCCACTTATTTCCGGTTTTAGAAGACGAAGATGATACTCAATCGGTCACCGCCTTAAAAGCAAACGTCAAACATTGAACTCATTTTCACGACACAACCCAAAATGCGACCATCAATCGGTAATCGCAACGTGAGGTCGCAGTGTGTCTCTATAAGCAGACAAAAAGGCTCAACTACATCTACTCGACGTAATATCGAGTCATCTCGTACGATAGCCGATGATTGGAAAAGGGTTGCCAAGAAAGACTCACGTCACTCCACTAATCTACCTGAACCATTATCTATCCCGCAGGCTACGGCAGCGGCGGCGGCAGCCACGGCAGAGTGTCCCCCAACTTACCAAAGAGCGACCAGTTCGAGCCGCCGGTCCACCGGTTGTCCGACTTGGACAAGAATGATGGATCTCACACCACTTCGGACTCCGATGCCAGTCCGATTTGCACGCTTAGCAGGAGTCTTAAGGAGGATATCAGGTCCTGTTTAGGAGTTTGCAGGTACGTGATTGCAACTCATTGGGTCACTTAGTAATTTTTGTGTGTTCCACTATTTCATGCCAAAAGGCTGTCAAACTGAAATGTCAATAGTCTGCATTTATCCCTGCTTAGTCAAAGCTCTGTCAAAGGACTCCATCGCAGTTATAATACGTAGTATCCAGGAGAGTTAATTAATTACATTCGAGTGTACAAATCCACGTGTTCTTGCGATCAAATAAGACTTTGTATTCCAAAATATGGTGCTATATACTGATATTATAATACTTATTAATTCATTTAATATTAAAATATCGATCCAAGATAGATAGATCTAACTCAGATCGTGTATCTGTCGAGCTGTAGCCTACGGCGGCATATATCGCTCTCTCTCCCGTCGTATGCAGCGAATAATGAAATAAATCAAGTGAATTGGCAGTTACTTCCACTTTTCACATTGCAACTAAGTTAGATCGGACGTTGATCCCATCTTAGACAAAACTTACCCCCTTATTTATTAACGTTGTCTAAAGTTAAGTAACGTTTGTTTATGGGGTAAATTGATAGTGCTATCGATCTTTTAATAAGCTATACTCTTCTCGAAGATCTCTCATTGAAATTATCTATGACGATATTCCTTATTTGAAACTATTTTAGTTTCCTCCTTATCTGAGAGAACATTATACAATTATTGTTTTTGAAATAAGTAATTGGTTTGTGGAGGTCAGGTGGAAGTTTAAATCTTAAAAAGTTGGAACTGGAAGCTAACCCTGGACTTTTAAGGCCCTGATAATTACTTGATGTATGCTTGGTTCTCGCTATCCTAACAGTAGCCATAAACTCAAACTGAAAGATTTATTTCAGTTAAACTATTTACAGGCTCTTTTGAACTGTCAAGGAGGGGGAGGGGTTAGTCAGAAAGTTGAAGCTAGTTGCCCATTCCAAAACGTAGATCTTTATGGGGAAGAAGGGCAAGAAACTCCAAGGACACTCTTTTAAATCAAGATATTACAAAATCCTGGGTACATTACCTAATAATTTTCTTCACCACCAGATGGGAGAAAGACGTCAACGATGTGGTGGAGGCCGCGGTGCGGGGGGCAGGTGGCATCAGTGCGGCGCGGGCGCGCCTGCACGCGGCTCTGCTGGCGCTTCACGAGCCGCCGCCGCGCCTGCCCAACAGGGGCCCGTCACTGCCCTACTGCGGGCCTGGAGTCAGGCCGGGAGACGTCACTATGATGCCTAAGAACACTGAAATGTCGTTGCTGGTAAGTGAGTTACGATATATTAAGAAAAATAATTTTGCCATTTCTCATATAAAATCGATGAATTTCTAATAGTAACTGTGTGTTAAAAAAATCGTCATCAATGGAGCCATACAGTGTAATGGGCTAAGAATATGAAGAAGTCGGTGTTTGAGTAAAAATAAAGTTGGTTTACGTTGAAGTTTTCACAATAAAATGGCCTTATTTCTATGCAGAGATTACAACTTTAAATTTATTACACTCGTTAACTGTCGAGAGTGCATATCATCGTAATAGGCTCTACTATCATAAACTCTCTGTAGTGGGGCCACTATTTATATAAATGCGGGAAACTAACTTGATACTTTTTTTCGTAGACCCTGGAAAAAAAATATTATCAATCAAAACATTTTGGTTTTATTGATGATTCTTTTCAGGGTCTAGCAAACTAATAAAACTTAAAATGAAACTATGTTACATAAAAAGTATGATTGTTAACATAACATAACATCACGCCTGTATTCCCCGAAAGGTTAGGCAGAGGTGCACCTATAGTACACCCACATTTCGCTAGTCCCACGCACAGATTTATAAAGACCACGTAATATAGGGCAGGTCTATTGCCATCTACCGGGCACAAACCCAGACTCCGGGCTGCTTCTGAGAAATTCCAGGTGGAATAACCCAATAACACTTTGTTATGCTTGTTGCTACAGTTTATCTACCTTTTCTATTTGCATTATATGCACCTCCACCTAAACTGTTTTTAACCCACTTCAAATAAGGAGGAGGTTCTATGTTCATCATCATCATCATCTGCCTAGCCTTTTCCCAACTATGTTGGGGTCCGCTCGGCTTCCAGTCTAACCGGATGCAGCTGAATACCAGTATTTTACATGGAGCGACTGCCTATCTGACCTCCACAACCCAGTTACTGGGTAACACGGTATCCCTTGGTAAGACTGGTTGTCAGACTTTTGGGCTTTTGACGACCCGTAACAACTGTCAAAGATCTACAAATGACAGCCGGGACCAACGGCTTAACGTGCTTTCCGAGGCACGGAGGAATCTTGGTATGAACAGATGGTCACCCATCCACTGACCAACCGCGGCAAGCGTAGCTTAACCTGATCGATCGACCCGTGCGGCGTTATTAGGAGGTTCTATGTTCGTCTGTATGTTTTTTTTAAAATGTATTTCCATCGATATTTTCGTCAAATTGTGGACCGATTTTGGATATTCTTTTTTCATTTGGTAGCTGGCGCGGTCGTTCCATTGAAATTTAATTAGCTTTGCTTGTGTAGTTTTTGAGTTAGCTTCAATAATACGGTTTTTGTCCTACTTCGTCTATGTGGATGATGTTATAACTCCCTTCTCTTTACAAAAAAATAACGATTACCAAAAAAAAAAAAAACACTACAAAGTGAAAAATAACTTTAATTTCGGAAGTCGGTGTCTTTGGTGTTGTATTTTCGTTTTTTGCGACGTGTTTTCAAATGTTAGAATAATTTAAAATCAGCATTACTATGGTGACCCTATTCGGTGCTGAAGTGAAAAGATTGTGATCACAACTTTGTAGTAAACTGCAGTAAGGAAGCACTTCATTTGTTAGTTTATTACGTAAAATAAAACTGGTACTTGCGTATGTATTTGTTTGCTAAGAATTAGAATCTTTTGAGAAGACGCGGCCACGCTGTTATTGTATGGCGTGGTTTGCAAGCAAAGTAATCAAGTAGCATTGTAGACAATATTGGCCACTCGAGGTACTCGAGGACAATAGTAAAGTTTAATTGGTTGGTGGAACTTTGAGCAAGAGTGTATTTTTTTTTATATAGCACTAAAGTGTTTCAGAAATTAACGGTTCAAACACATGATCAGTCTTGCGAGTTGCGACCACTCAAAGTCAAATTATTTATTTCAAATAGGCACATATTATGAGGCACTTTTGAACGTCAAAATTTACAAAAAAATAGAATTGATTCTAGTAGCCCCTTCCAAAAAGTAGTTTCGTATGGAGAAGAATGGGCAAGAAACTCCACTTAGCTGACTACCTAATATTTTAACTACACCATAAATTATTTGGGCCTATAGATAGGCAAAAAGTTTAAAAGTCACATAGTTTTCAGGGTTCCGTACCCAAATGGTGCCAACGGGACCCTATTATTAAGGTTCCGCTGTCCGTCAGTCCGTCCATCCGTCTGTCACGGGGCTGTACACTTCAAATTTTCACAGAGTGTGTACCACTATGGTCGCTATAACAACAAATAATAAAAATTAAAGGCATACAAGAAACGCGTTTAAAAAAAAAATTGTGTTAAATATTTTACGGCGGTACTGGACCCTTCGTGTGAGAGTCCGACTCGCGCTTGGTATGCTTTTTATTAAAACTTGACTAGCACATTGCAATGCATCTTGTTAGACAGAGAACTGTCAATCTAAACGTGGGCGTGATGTGTCATGGGCTCATTAGACAAGGAGCTAAGAATTAAAAAATAAAATCTATCAATAAAATCGTTATTTATTTTCATAACATAATCATAGATGTGTTGACTCTATCTACTGACGAATTATGATTTTTCTGACGTTATCTTTAATTATTTCAATGTTCATCAAACACTTGTTTAGAGCCGCTTGTCAATCAAAAATAATATTTTTTTCTTAAAAGTGCTTAGAAATTCGAGCATTATTTTGACAACCTTCTTCGAGATAAATTGAAATTGCTGTACTGGCCACATACATGCGAGCAGCGGCCACCAAAAGTTGTATGAAAATCCATATTTGTCGTGGTTTAGCGGCCAAATTTTTATTTATTTATAACAATTAGTCCTTAATTAAAACATACAAGCTAACTCTAAAATATGTATAATATGTACAAGTAGGTATATAATAAAATAATTAAAAAGTGGAAGTGCTCATTGGGCATCAAAAAATTCGTCCGCATCGCTGTCAATGGGAAAAGTGCCCAAAAGGCTGGCAGCATTGCCACGTTGGATGGCAATACTGATTTTTTGGGCTAAAAATAGGCCAGCCCTCTGGTCCAGTGAAGAGTCTGCCAACCGCTTGGCGATGTCCCGAAATACTTGATGAGCACTCGGACCTCAAGGCCCTAGTGTTTCAACCCCAAACGGCTCAAACATATAGCTCCCAATAAGGTTGTTATATTTGCGCCGTTTGAGGTTTTCTGCTCCTGCAGCTGCCGCCCCAGCACAACTCTCCGTGCCAGGAAGATGGGAAGGCGCGAGGGTGTCGACACAGGTTGCATCCCACACCAAAGGCCTACCCAACTTCCATGGCATTATGGTCATTCCGTCTGGCCTCTTCCCATCGTCGCGCCATGCCATTGGGTTCTAAAACAGCTGGCACTCCGGCGGTGACAAGAGCCCGACGGATGATGTCATTAATACTGGCGTGCCGTGCCATCCGACCAGCGCTCTTGCTGCAGGATAGGCCAGCGATGTGGAGCCCCGCAAGGGGCGCCCAGACGCAAACATGTAGCGAGCCGGAATGTGGTGTCACCCAGCATGGTGCCTATGTTGGGTGACGGTAGCGCCTGAAGCCAGAGGCCCGACTCCCACTCACCCACAGCCAGCAGGCGGGCACGCTCAGCAGTATTGGTGGACGTATTAATGAGTTTATTCCGTACCAACCTGCAGAGCGGCTCATCCCACTGTCTCTGGGAAGACGGGTTCTCGGGCTGAACCGTATCCGGGCAAGCCACTTTCCAGGCGTTCACCGCATCGGACAAACACGGCACTTCAGAGTCAACCTGAGAAGGGGCTAAGATTCTTGTGGTTAACTTTTCGGTGCTGTGGACCGAGGACAGGAACGCCGGTAGGCTTAACTTGAAATTTTGTGGAAATAAATTACATAGTAAACTCATATCTAGCGTGTAATTTAAAAATGGAACGATCTTTTACTCCGAGACATGGCAATCAAAGAGGTAACTTATCAAAGGTTTTATTTAAATTTCGAAAGAGTTTGCTAATAGAAAGGTGTTTATTGAAAAAAAAAAACAAATTAACACATTGGCGCGTGAAAAATTATCTTGTTCGTCATTGAATCTGGAGTTTATAAATAATTTACTTAGTTTGAATTTCCGCGCATTATTTGAGAAAAGCACTATTACAAGCCTTGGCAACCAAGCATTGATGACACTTACGTATGTGTGCCTCGACTTCGCCTCGGCCTACATTTTCACGTTCGTCCATCGATGCCCCTTTTGCAGGCCGCTGCAGTAATGTACTATTTTTAGATAGAAGAGTTTAACTGTTCCGCTGTTATATTAATAAAAAAACAAAAAAAACTTACTAGCGACCCGCTCCTGCTTTCTACGGGTTTTACGACTTGACAAAACATCGACATTTCTTTATTCATAACATCACGCCTTGATTCTCCGTCGCACTCGCACATTAGAAGGACCTTAAAATGCGCGAGCGCGACGGCAATACAATTGTGTGCGGGCGATAGATATAAGTAATGAGGGTCATTGTACGAAATTCTTTCTGCTTCGCGACCGGACTTTAGTTATCGATATCCATCGTATCTGCGGAGTTTAGCTAGCCAAATTAAAATTACCCTGTATGTTTTAATATTAACGTATTATAATATATCTTCCGGAATAAATTCTCTAAATGATGGTGAAAAGTTGAAAACCGCATCAGAATCCATAGAGTAAGTATCTACATACTTTCCGTTGCTTTTTTAGGAGCGTATACGGCGTACGGCATTTCATACAAACTTTCAAGCCCTTGTTTTTCGAAATGACTGAACCGATTTTAATTAAACTTCATACGCATAAGCAGGATACAAAGGTCTAAAAGTTAGTTAAGAACATTTTCGAAATGTCTTATATAAAAACAGATAACTGGAAATCTGTTTCTATGGAAAATTTAAAATCGGTCTAATTTGGCTGTAACACTATTTTTCGAAAAGTTTATTTTCGAACTTTTTAGACCTTTGTATCTTGCGTATGCGTATGAAGTTTCGTTAAAATCGGTTCAGTCATTTCGAAAAACAAGGGCTTGAAAGTTTGTATGAAATGCCGTACGCCGTATACGCTCTAAGAAGAACAACACAAATAGACACGAGATGCAACTATACACTAGCTGACCCGGCGAACTTCGTACCGCTTTATACCGACAGCAGTGCCACCTACCGGGTCCAATTGTGTTTTCAAACCATCCAAGAACCCGTTGAAATATAAATACAAAATTTCAACCAAATTGTAGGAGGAGTTAGGTGACAAACACACGTACAGAAGAATTATATACATTAAGATTATATAGATATATAATTAGATAGATTGGTATTTTTTGTTCGTACTTTTTTCTGTGCAGCCGGATTTTTTTTTCATTTAATCATCGGATAGTTAGTCCGTTAAACCGTGCCGAATGATTGTGTAATTTTTAGCATATAGAACTACGTCAAACAATAGCCAAGTCTGCGATTTTTTTGTTCATCAAACCTAACGCTCAATGATATGAACATGCACCATCATTATAAGAATCACTGCAGCAGTGTTTCGGTTACGAGGTTTGCGTGTCAAAGTAGTGATTTGCGTGAACCGTTGCAATTTGTAGGACGCACGAAGATGAGCGCATATTTTTTATCCCCTTTGTATTATTTTGTAACTGTGACGTACTGTACCTATTAACTTCACGTACACGCACTGTGTTTTTAACAGATGGTTATAAACGACTTCAAAAAAAAAAAACAGGAGGTTAGCAAAAGCAGTGAAAGAAAATACGTGCATTCATTTATGTACACCAATTTCTCCGTTACTACTGAGCCGATTTACCTGATTCATTTTTTAATTGATAGAGAAACCCCGCGTTGTGGTCCCGTTTTGGGAGCAGTTTTTGAGTTAGCTTCATTAATACATAATACATTTAGTTCACTTTGTGTATATTGATGATGTTATAACTTCCGGCACTGTTCTTTACCATATCAAGTAGGATTTTACCAAATAAACATAAAATAAAAAACGACTCCCGAATAAAACACCACAAAGTGAATAATATCTTTAATTTCGGAAGTAGGTGTCTTTGGTATTGTATTTTCGTTTTTGTCACCATTTCTGAAATTGTTCCGGTTGTTTTTTTTTTGTAAAAGACGTTTGTTTTATGAAACAATGGTCCGGATCTATACCGTTTACCCACTGGATATTGGTCACGATCGTGACTATACTTTTCGCCAGATAAGAGAAAAATAAAAGTCACTGATCCGACTTGCGAGTCAGGGGCGCATTACCTGTCCGCCATTTTGTTATTATGCCTATCGCGTCCTTCGGGGTGAATAGAAATGTTTGTAAAAGGTTTGTAACTCATGTCCAGTGAACGCGTCAAGGACGCCCCTTACCACGATAAGTTTGTTTTGATCATGTTAGCGACACTTCCTTTACATATTTTTTTCGTATCGTTTTGAAATATTGGAATACATTGGTAGACGGGTGTTAACGGCTTTTATTTTTTCTTATCTGGCGAAAACTATAGTACTACATACGTACGTACTACGAGAACTACGTCGTAACGTAATATGTACGTAATGTAACGTAATGACATGAATATTTACTTGTAAAGTATTATATTATTTTAATTATTGTGAATGTGAAGACTATGTGGGTTATTGCTCTTTTATTTTTATTTTCACTTTGTCTTTTATTCTCAGTTAGTGTTAATCATGGTCTGGCAGTTTGAGTCATTTAAGCGGCCTACCCAAATGTCCTTTCTTTGGTATTGATCGTCGCATCGTTGAGCTCCTTAAGTTCTGAGTAGAGCTGCACGATTACTGACAAATGCGTGCACTGACTGGTCAGGTCCACTCAATTTGTGTAGTTCTTTCCTCAAAAGACCATTTCAGACACCAATCTACATGGCCTTCACATGATCTGACCAAGATTATGTCTGGACTTTAAAAGAGACTGTGACCTCTGAATTTGTTTCGGCCTTTCTTCTCAGAGTAGTCAGATAGGAAACGCCGACCTCTCTAGTTTTAAAATATGACTGACGTGTAAAAGTGTTTGTACAAACCTACTAACAGAAATAAAAATCATTTATCATTTAACCCTCTGCATCCAGCACCTAAAAGTTATAGTGGACCCATAGAAATATAACTTTCTTATATAATCTATGAGTGGACTCGAATGTAAAACCAGAACTTCAGTTTTGGTAGCAGACCAGACCAGCTCCCCAGTTGCTTAACACATTTTCAATTACAATCGGGAAGATTTTGAATGAAATTGCTAATCCATTGCTCGTGGACCCTACCGCACCATCGCGGGCGCGACAGGCAGGCCGACACTTTCCATGGAGTGTTCTTAGAAATTGTGCTATCTGTCTTATCGCAATGAATGTTTTTTTTTTATTTTTTTTTGCTTTTTGGCTTCGCACGGTTTGTGCATTTAAATAATTATGAAATGAACTCCACTCAATGCATGATAAAGATGATTGATGATATCCCGCCCCGCTCCCCTTGAGTTTAAGTAAAGACGCGGCACTTTACTGAAACCTCGCGCGGACTTCTTGAGAGAACTTAAAGTGATGTTGCACTGTTTTGTTTCATTTGCCTACATTAATGCAGGTTCACGAACACTTAATGGTTAATAATCCACCACTATTACAATATTCGGATACACACAAATTTTAGAAAATACAACAAAACTGCTAACATGACGCTTCACTTTCCCGCCAAGAAGTCATGAATGTTGTTGTTACACTGTCAAATTGAACCATTCATGTCATTGCCATTGTGAGTGTCTTTCGCAATTATCCCGCAGTTAACCAACATCCACATCCAGAAATTACGTCACATAATTTCAATAGTTCTTTATGTAATTCGACGGCCCTGTAACACTCCTACTCGTATTATAACTTGACGAATTAACAACCGGCAATATCTTAAAACGCCTCGTTACACTTACTAAGCATGCTCTGACTTACGAGCCGTATTTCAGAAACTGGACGAATATTGATGAGTGCAGCCTGCAGTCAGAATAACAAATTCTAGCGGCAACTCGGTCATTGCTACGTTGTGACGCGTGACAATAATGCGTAATAGTTTTACCTGTGGGTTCAGATGGAGTTAGTGACTTATCTTAACCATGATTTTCAAAGTCAAATTATTTATTTCAAATAGGGACATAAAAGGCACTCGAACGTCAAAATTTTCAAAAAATAGAATTGATTCTAGTCGCCCCTTCCAAACGGTAGTTTTGTATGGAGAAGAATGGGTAAGAAACTCCACATTTTATAAGTAATATAGGCTCGCCCCCTATTACATGGCACGTAAACTTAACTGAAATGAGGGTGTAGTATCTATAGGTACTCCTCTGCCTAACCTTTCGGGGAAATACAAACGTGATGTTTTGTTACGAGTATGTTTTTAAAGAAAAGGAAATAGCAGTTGTTCTTTCGTGTTTGGGTTTTATTTTTTTGTGTATTTTCTTTCTTTTCTTTTTCAATTTGTGAGCAAAACTCCTGCGCTAGGAACGCATTCAAAATGGCGCTACATATATGCCGCTTCGTATACAGTTTCAGAGCGTATACTGAAAATCTGTGCTGCTGGGGAGTTTGTTGCGCCACTTCTTCTTCCCAGCTAGAGTACTAGGAAGTGGTGAACGGTGGACGTTTTTGGGGGACTGTCCTATGTAATTTTGACGTTCAAGAATGCTGATAGTGAGCCTAGTTTGAATAAATGACGATTGGTTTTGATTTTTCTGCTTTGCTTCTTCGCTGAGTATCATTTCTTTTTCTCCAGTGATGATAATGACTAGATGTAATGTGATGAATCTTTACACCGAGCCTCTTTTTTTTGCCAGTGTAAAACATATGTTAGCCTTACTTTTAATCCTCTAAACCAAGGGCGATTCATTGAGGATCTGTCAGTTGTTACGATAATAATCAAAGGGCATCTGCAATTAGAACGAATAATAACGTAAACATTACTTATTATTTTAATACACTACTATACTCCATTTGAAATAAGATTAGAAATTTAAATAAACTTTTTACAGTCCGTTCAACCGATTTTGACTTCTATTGCGTTGGTGGCATGACAAATGGCAGCTGTAATAAACGGTTGGTATTGTAACCACGTTTTTGCTTTTAATGCCATCCTTATACCTACGGAATAGAAGTCAAAATCGGTTGAACGGACTGTGAAAAAGTTTATTTAAATTTCTAATCTTATTTCAAATGGAGTATAGTAATATAGACGATGTGATAGTCATTTATGTTTTCTGGTGGAAATTAATGAGGCATAGAAAGGCCACCTTTGTATACAAAGTGTATCTAAAATGGTTTTGGACCTTCTTCATTTTTTCGAGTCGAGTTTTGGACGTAAAAAGGGGTCATTGTACTCATCATTATCAACAAATTTTACTCGGGGTTCAACCGTAAATTCGCGAAAGAAATTCAGTTTGTTCGCTTAAACACACGAGCAACTGCAGCCGTCGACACGCCATACATGTCGACAGCTCCGGTTGCCTCTGCCGTTGACGCGTGCCGCTCGTGTGTTTGCGCACTAACTAAACAAAATGTAAAAATCAGCTGATTGGTTGGTCATATAGTAAAAGAAGTTCATAATGATGAATATAGTGACCCCTTTTCAGGTCACCATTTTAATTACACCTTGTAGATGTTTGACACATTCAGTTTTAGAATGACTTCAGCTTTTCTGGCCATCGTCTCTGTATGGCATTATTATTCTGTCACTCATTTCCATCTGCCGTTCGAAGTGTCAGCTACGGTAAGTCAGTTGCTAACTTCCTCTGAATACACCTTAATGTTAGATTTAATTACTCCACAATAGACAACAATGAGTTGATTATTTAACTGTGAACTTATTAATTTATTCACACTGTATTGATTCTAAGGTATTCTTAATATCCAAACCGTGTCACGACTGAACATCAATACAAAGCTCATGCAAAAGTCCTAATAAAAGTTTCTCTTGAATATCTACTGTTCTGTAGTTCTTTTCGAAACAATTACTTACTACTTAGATACTTGTGAATATTCCATCGTTTTTTTTTCAATCGTTGACAAAGTTTCGTCTTTATATTTTTCTTTGAGTCACTTCACTTCTTAATCATTGACTATCCTTGTCTTTCTTTATCCGACTATTATTGAAATGCTATATGTCCATTTATAATTATTAATGACCTGTTCTGTCACACTGCAGAGCAAAGCTTTTCCTTCCCTCCTTGCCTCGTTCCTGGTCTTCTGCGATTTTGGGCCAACTATTTAAAAGACAGTCCCCCGCTGTCCTGTCATCTCTTTCTGGGCCTGCTGCTGCCTCGTCATTACTTCCCATACTCTTTGTCATTGGTCTGCCTATGCTTCTGTGGCCCATTATATGTAGTAGTTACATTTCCATCATTTATGCTTGTATCCTGTGTTGTACCGTAAATTCTTCACCGTTATTATTAATAGTTGCATAGTTAGGAAATCATTTATTCATATTGTATTAGATAATTTTAGCACTTGCAGCCTTGATATTTTACTGGCATATTTGTAAACGCTTGTAACATCTTGAATACTAATGTAAGTATTACTTTGTCGATCTTTATCTAAAGTTATGTCTATTTTATTAATTTACGAAAAAAATATTAAGTGTTAAAACTCCACCGTCAGAACTTTGGTATTTGTTTTATAACTTTATATTCCTAATAAAATTAACCGGTTTCAACGAATTTTTACACTAATAGTAACACAGTCGAAACCAGTGTTCTATTGTATAAGGTGCATGTTGTTAATGGTGTACAATTGTACATCCTAGTAGCAACATTCAGATTTTCCACATAATTGAGCTGAGTATTGTCGTGTTTATCTCCTTTCGCCAAGTGTCATTCGTCACCGTGGTTATCTCATCGCGATCCCGCTATGTGAATTTCTTTAAGAGATTGTCAATCTCTCCAATAAAGGCTAGGCTATAAGTACCATTCCTGTGATCTCCTTCATTTTATATTTTGCATTGCTCGCTATCCACCAAATTGTCAACTAAGTTTACATTCTTTAGAACCTCTAAGCATCATTCAGCGTCCGTTTATATCAGATAATGAACATAAACCATACTCACATCTAATGATCTAAAATAACCATCTTGATGTTATCGCTTAACCCGATGCTTATCCGTAGCATTTACAGTTAATTTATGGCTAAGACCAGTTAAAAAATATGACCACAATAAATCAACATCCATTCATTGGAGAATGTTCAAATATTTTAGCGCCATTTATAATCAAGTTACGAAGTATTTGGGTCCGAAGCACCGATGACCGATTATCACAACTGCGATCACTATCAAGAACTGTGGCATTCAAACTGGTTCCACATGAACTTACAACATATCTTTCGGAATAGACAGCGTCCAAAATGCTTCGCATTATTTCTAAGTAAAATTACTCAATTACTAATAAGGGAAAGTTCTTAATTAGGGTCCTATATGGCAACTTGTCATAAAATCTAGAATCATCAAATGGCACACTTGCTTGCGATTACCAACTAAAGCCTACTAAGCCTTTAATCCAGTAGTGCATTATTTATTAGTAAAAAAAATAGTGTTTTGTTCTACCTGCCACGATTCATGTTATTTGGGGTCAGCACAATGAGTTTTTTTTCATACATTCTTCACTAACATATATCAGTACTTACTTTACTTTATCATTCACTCCCTTGTCTTTCGTAATATCATCCCTCACAAAGTCCATACATCTTTTCTTTTGTCTGCCTTCTACTTTTCGATTTAAAATATTTATTACAATTATAAATAGCACCTTACAGAATAGTCTTTTTATTTGCCTCTGGTGGTCGCCGTCGTTTATTTCCATTTCTTCATTATTAAACGTGAATAATAATATAACTTTCGGCTCCGGTTGCTTACCTGTAATGTTTCTATTTTGCACTTCTACATTGTTCTTAGAATCCTTGGGCTATTGCAGGCTTGTCAGCTGAAACTCAATTTCTATTTAAATTTTGTTCCTCTCTAACACTGAAAGAAAACAAAGATCATAGGTAATGGAAAATCATTAGAAGATTCTTAGATACAATGTTTACCTTCTCTTAGGATCATTGTGGTTAATGTTTTATTTTTATTTCTGTGTGTACATACATAATTGAAACATCAGTCGGTATTTTGTATAGCTATAAGATTGGTAACATTTACAGTGATAGAGGATCGCAGCGAGTGCTACTAGTTGCTCAATTCTCGCCACCAACTTTATTTCCACTACATTTGCGAGTGAACGTATATAGTTCAAGATCGCTGTGGCAACACTGGCTCGTATTTTGCATATAACACTGCCAACTTGTTTTTACCGTCCATTACAACCTTATCTTAGAGAATTAAAATTCATTTTTGGATGATCACGAATTTTTTTCTCAAGTTTCGTGGTGTCAATTCGCACAATATATTTTTTTGGCTTCTTGAATCTTAATTATATGGAATTAGTGTGCATAATTGATTGTAATTGATTTTTTTCGCCACCGTTGGTAATAGTAGTTGTTTTATTATTTTATTTTTTCAACACATTATAGTGTGCGCATGATCTGTTGCTATCTGAAAAAAGGCTTGATTTTATAGGAACTTGATTCTGGTTTTTGTTTTGTTTGTGTGTGGAATTCTTTACTCTTTACTGTCAGTGCATACCGGAGGAATAATGTGTTTAATAGATGGACCATCATGTACGTAAACAGCTTTTAGTAACCGGGCCCAATCGAGCAGAAATAATTATTTCCAAAGACAATTTGTCATTGTCGCATTTTAAAGGTGTTGGGAAGTCGTGTGGAAATTGAAGGCATATTTTTTTTCATGAATCATTATTTTAATCTAATAGCATTGATTAAACAGTTAGTAAAACTAAATCATTAAGCTATTCAATTGACATATTGCTCGCGATAAAAATCGATATTGGCATACGATTGACGATTGTCGATTATAATCGAATAAACGTCAGAAATGTTTCGTGACATTATAGTATCGATAAAGTCTAATCGATTGTAATGATTGATGTTTCGATTTAGCAATACGTTTGTATTATTATCGAGAGATATCGTCGCGGCGATGAATGTAGAATTGTAGAACAAGCATTATCGTTGTCCTAGTTTCTTGCTATCTTTTGTCTTACCGACTATGCATGTATTTTCAATTCATGGAGTCATTAGGTTTGAAACTATTTAAAAAATGTTAATTTCACCATATGGAATTAATTTGAAGTTCTTAACTTAACTTCAAATTATGTGTAATAGACTTCACACAATCATGTTTTGTGTCATCCTCTTTCCCATATAATATAAAAGGTGTATCAGTCTATTTATACACGAAATCTCTTAAGGGGGACATTGTACTCATTGTTATGAACAACTTTTACTATGGGACCAAACATGAAATCGCGAAAAAAAATCATCTGTTCCCTACATTTTGACGAGTTATGAGAACATAAATGTAAGGAACAGCAGATTGTTTTTCGCGATTTCAGGTTTGGTCCCATAGTAAAAGTTGTTCATAATGATGAGTACAATGACCCCTTAAGAGATTTCGTGTATGAATACATACACCTTATATACATATTATAGGTCGGTACTGCATGGCTTCTTCTTTTATAAATCTCTATCAGCCGTCAAGTCATCTCAGAATTCACCTTCAATAATAAAATGCGAAAGTGATTTTGTTTGTTTGTTACGCTTTCACGCTCAAACGACTGTACGGATTTGGATTGAATTTGACACATGGGTAGACCATGACCTGGATTAGGACATCGGATACTTTTTATCCCGATATTCCCACGGGATCGAGACTTATGTGGGTGAAACCGCGGGGCGCAGCTAGTAATATTGTAGAGAGGCTAAATTTGTGAGTTGTTATTTATGGGGTAATCTTCAGAACTACTGATCAGATTCCGAAAATTCTTTCACTTATAATGGGAAACAAAAATATTGCCGAATGTATACATATGGTTATTTACAATTATAGTGGATATATTGTTATTTATTTATTTATTTAACAGTTTATGTTCACACATATAAACATACAAGAAGAAAGGAACAGAAAAATACGTACAAAGGTGATGCTTATTTCCAGCATACCTGCGATAGGAAAGTAGACAAAGAGATGTAGACAACGTGTGTAAGAAGAGTAGAAGAGAAAACAAAATACATAAAATAAAAAAATAAAACTTACTAATATTAAAACTACTAATGTTATTTTTAAAACTAAAATAGTAACTTATTTTTATGTTAAATCAAGGAATTTCACGCAGATGAAGTCGCGGGCATAAGATAGTTTTTCAAAAAATCGTTTATCATGCCCTTAACAAAATTTCTTAGGGGTATGTGCAGCATAATATCTTATTTTTTTCTTCCATTTGTTTTCCTTCCATACATCTCTGTATCCATGCAAATGCATGGGTAAATCACCTATCAATCATTATTTACCGTTGAGCAATTTATTGTATAAGCCGCAGTTATGTACGTAGTGACGTATGTACTTATACGATATTACACGACTTACATATTGTTACATAAACGTTACCAATACTATTGTGCAAGTGATCCGATATATAATGTAATTGTCTTAGATTAGGTAAGTGGGTAATTTTCTTCCCGTGGTTATATTTATTAAACTTTTTATCAACGTTCGTGTTATTTTCTACATTTTCCCGACTTTTTGATGGGGAAGAAGTACATACATCTTTATCGATGCAAACCGTGGTATAATAGTAGATTTTTAACCAAGGGGATAAAGCAGTGTCTTCTGTCGCGGATGACGATTTCGCGGATTTAAGACGAGTCCTGAGTGTAGCGAGGGATTTAAGTTCACCCAAGACTAAGACAGCTTTATCACCGAGGAAAATACTCTACTTTTCGTACCATTTGCGAAAAAATTAACACAATAATAATATGAGATAAGCATTTATTAAAAATAATGACAATTAAAAGTAAAAGTTAACATTCGAAACATTGGTCCAATTATTGATAGAGAGAGTTACATTTTTGTTTGGTACATTTATTGGTGATGAGTTGATTTGAGTATTTCTCTGTTCTTGCGTCTGAGGAACTTGCGTTTCATTGTAGATAGTATACGTCGGAGATAGTGGTGGTGGTGCATCGTGAGTTACGGACGAAGATAAGATAGTTGATGGTTGTGGCTCTGATGGATTAAGTTTTATATTTTTGTTAATTTGACTGCTTAATATGGTTTTATTCGCCATTGAGCTTTCGATATAACCCTCAGCTACTCTATCAGAGCTCCAACCACCGTGTCTTTTTATTGACGTAATATCCGCCCCTGAATCCGCCAAGTAAGTCGCCGAAGTTCTTCTAAAGCAGTGACCGGTGTAGAGTTCAACATCTTTAAGTTTTAAATATTTAACAATTTCCTTTGGCATATTGCTAATTTTATTTTTGCCGATGGCTTGTCGAGTACATTTCCCATTCCGATAGTTTATAAAAAATCTATTGTTTTCCATGTTGGTGGGACGTAATGCTTGGTATTTATGAATGATTTTAGTATATTGTCCTTGTACAATGAATGACCGATTTTTCTTTGTCTTAGTTTCCTTTACATTAATCAGCAGTAACTCATTGGAATGATTTTCAACGTCCTCCACCTTTAAGTTTACAAGTTCACATCCGCGGCAAGCACCATTGAGTCCAAAAATTAAGGCCACCTATAACAAAGATAAAAAACAGGTAAATATATAGAATAATTACCATTCCTAAGATACGAAATATTCATAGTTAAATCATGTATACTCACTTTGTGGCCAAAAAAATTTCGTCAGGGGCTTCATTAAGAAATTTTTCCACATTTTAAGTCGTAAAAATTTTAGACTTCTTTGCGCAATGCCCTACTGATTTTCTTTTTAAAAAAGCCAGTAATTTCGTGAATTTATTTATTTCAATGCTGTGTATTCGGATTCTTTGTCTTGGATAAATAATCAAAATAGACAAGAAGTACTGATTCTGAAATTGATAGGCCTTTCGCACTTCTCCACGTTGAAAATTCTTCATAAGTTTTTAAATAATTTTCTTGGATTTTGTTGGAAGCAAATTATTTATAATTGCGGCAGCGTTTGCACTGATGGAATCCGACAATTCACTGTCACTGTCGCTTTGATTTAACATCGTAACGTATTTTTAGAACATTAACTTATTTATAAGAATAAATTAAAATAAACTTAACGTTTATGTATTTGAAGAAAACAAGATGATGAATGAATGAAATTCAGCACAATTTTCTTTCCCTGTTTTTAACAGATTAAAAATGACTATTGTTATGTTCGCTTTTTGTGGCATAGAATGTCACTTTTTTGAGCAAGTGGTACGAAAAAAAAATTATGGTTCACACAGACCCACTTTTTTAAATCTTGAATTTGGGTGTCGAAAAATAATTCGAGGAAAAATCCCTCGTGATTTGTGATAAATAAATTTTAATGTATGAAGAGAAAGCCAGAAGCTTACCTGCAGTGGAAATGCACACGCTAAATTAAAGTACAGTCGTGCACACAATTAAGTTAACTTAAACTTTGTAAATTTAGGTAGCATTCTACATAATCGGAAGACAATGGTTACATATTATCTAAGTCAAACCAATTTAGATTTTGAAAAAGTGACTAATATTTTACATAATCTAGCTAGACTATAGGTGACAAAAGAATTTAATTTGGATTCAGTTTGATCAATTCATATTAAGTAATCCTAAGTTCGATTAAAAGTACATAAAGTAGATTAGAAAACCCAGACAGGCGCTTTACTTTGTGAAAATTATTTCATCACAACTGCTCTCAAAACGGTGAAGGAAAACATCGTGAGGAAACCGACATGTCCTCGAACTAAAAATTCGAAGACATGTGAGATCTACCAACCCAACTGGGCCCGCGTGGTAGATAATAGTCCACTGCCTCTCACAGAAAGCGGAGGCCTGTATGTGAATAACTATGTATGTATGTTATGTAAATAGATTTTGAAAGGCACCCCAAATAAGGTTCCGTAACATAAAATTGCCTGCAAACTTTATCTTTAGTTGTAAACTATTAAATTTGTTGTATACTACTAAGTAGGTATAATGCCAATATATTAATATAACAGCAGGTTACAAAAGTAGAACCTATTATTAAAGTTCACGCTCTAACTTTTACTGATTGTAAAATTAGGTTACTGTTACGCCATACTCACGCCATGGAACTGGGACCCAAGTCTGCTATTTTTATAAATTCAGTCATTCCAACACGATCCCATTGTCATGCCATTGTCATTTTGCTAAAAGTTCGTAATCTGGTAAATTCATAATGGTCGATCATTTTCTTTGCAATTTCTTTCAATGTAGTGTCAGTGGCCGACTATTGGAAAGTCATAATGACGCCATTATAATAGTAGATTACCAAACTTGTCAAAATCAACAATTATGAAATCAATGATCGACTATTCTGACACTTGTAATAGCAGACTTGAGGCCCTGGTTTCTTGCTAAAACATTGTTCAAACACATCTCGTTTCGTTGAGAAAAAACTTGCACGCAGAACTCTAGAGTGAGACTGTAGAGTGATGATCATCTAATTAGTATCTTTTAGTAGCAGATACAAAATGTTTTTTGTGAAATAAAATTGGTAAACTGCACTTTTCAGTTTCATTTTCTGTTTCACATGGGGAAAAATTGTTTTTGCTCAGTTTTATTGCTCAAGGGATTATTGATTTATAATAATTGAAAGCTCTGGGGGCCTTAAATGGACGCTTTGGCAGAATCGTAATATCATCTGCGTACAATTCATACATCCCGTAATTCATCTGTTTGACAGCTGCTATTTGACAATAGACTTCATTATAGCAATTCATAATTTGTGGACCATTTCACGAAAATAAAAAGCTGTCAAACATATCAATTGCGGGATATGAATTGTACGCAGGTCATATTAGGATTCTGCCAACGCGTCCATTTTAGGTCCCCTGCACTGTTACCACGTGTGTCCTACCTACATACATGACATACATAAACTCTCGCCTGTTCCGATGACCTGTCAATTTCAATAATATTTCAAAATTCCTGTGTAACGTAATCCAATTTGCCCGGGCCTATATATAATAATAATTCAAAATACAACATATTCAATTTTTTTTTTGCTTTTCGTGTGCGGTCAGATTTTTGATGCGGTTTTCACCACCATTAAAATAATTTATTCCGGAAGGTTTAAATCTATAGTACATTAATCTTAAATATAATAAAGAAATCTCCATGTTCTATAAAGTCATTAACACCGTACGAAACAGGGACGGGTTGCTAGTGCATAATAAACAGCAGATGTTCTACCTTATCCATCGAAACCGTATTTATAAGAAAACCATCTGCACAAG
The DNA here is from genome assembly GCA_963921375.1 of Tiliacea citrago. NCBI lineage: Eukaryota > Metazoa > Arthropoda > Insecta > Lepidoptera > Noctuidae > Tiliacea > Tiliacea citrago. Next base: position 5,928,197 of record OY992799.1, read on the forward strand.
TACTCAGCTGTATAGTAAAGTCATATGATCACTGACCGAAGAGCTGCCTTGCCGCGGGCGAGGCCGGTTGCGCTTGCGACAGAGAACGGGGCGCTGCGCGTACGCATCGCCACGGGGTAATGTTGCATTTACTGAACAGTAATTTGGGTAGGAATGAAGATATTAGGTATATTTAGAAGGTAGGACGTTTGGTTTTAATCAGATATCTAGATATAAAACTAAAAATAAGTAAATAAACGTCTATCTGTAACGTATTCTGCATGCATTTCATAAATAATGAACACGGGCACGTGCACTTTCTAGCCAGAAGCATAGGTTCAACCTAATTCAGGCAAATATAAGCAACTATCCTTATTTATTAGTTAAACATGTTATTAATAATAATAAAGATTTTTACTGTAAATATGCCATTTTTTTTATAAATAAACAATTTTTATTATTAATTTAAAAAAGTAATATTTCAACATAAAAATATCACAACCGTATTCATGTTATGTTTAAATAGTGTAATTGGCTTCGGCCGTTCTATTTAAAATAAAATAAATAAATTCCAAAACGAATAAGAGAACTGACATTTAATTTCTACAAAAAAAGTCCAAAAACATGGATCCTCCAAAAAAAAGTATACTAAAAGAATTCTTTGAATACTTCTAAGGGTAATAAAAATTAGATTTATTTAGTTTTGGTTTATTAAATGCTGTTGTTGTTGCTGTGGTTTTTTATATTGTTTAATAGAGTTTATAATGATGTATCTTTAAGTCTATAGTCTAAGTGTTTTGTATAGTAAAATAGAGTAAAAGTAGTACCTATATAATTAGGTTTTATGCCCATGTGCAATATAAATATTCGTATGCCGCTTTTAGCGGGTGGATGTGTCCTCAACATAACTCTGTCTATTCTAATAACCAAATTTGTACCTACCATATCCAAAAAATAAATGTCTTTGTCTTTCCCAAGTCACTGTTCGCACTTACACTATTTACATTTCGAAATTATAACACTTATACAAAGAAAACCTTTCGTCTTAACCCTAAAAACTTTTGTCTTATGTAAGATGAACTTAAATCCTTCATTTCAGATAAAAGATACAACTGAAAAAAAAATTTGCTGACTAATAAAATATTAGTTTTCATTGCATAACTTATAGGTTCTTGTCATTTGTTTATTTTCATTATAATTTCGCAATAAATTCCACATGTAAGTATATCAATAATTTCATAAATTACTGCCTCCATAAATGCGTAGTTATGTGAGTACCTACAGTTAATTATCTAATATAATTGAATATTCATAACATATTTAAAACAGTAAATGAATACCTGCCTACAGCGCGAGGAAACCTACATCTGACATAATTATATTTAGATTACTCAGGATGTTCTGAAAAGTATTTAACACACTCTTGAAATCAGTAAATCTATTCCACTGTGCAGTACTCATTCACTTAATAGCCAAATTCAATTTTGACAGTAGATAAAAGTAGGAAAGCAAATGCATATTGCCACACCCAGGGTCTTGACAGACTGACAGACAGACAGACAACGAAGTGACCCTATAAATAAGGGTTCCGTACCCAAAGGGTAAAATGGGAACCCTATTACTAAGGCTCCGCCGTCTGTCTGTCTGTCTGTCCGTCTGTCACCAGGCTGTATCTCATGAACCGTGATAGTTAGACAGTTGAAAATTTCACAGATAATGCATTTCTGTTGCCGCTATAACAACAAAAATACAAAAAAAAAAACCAGAATAAAATAAATATTTAAGGGCCCATACAACAAACGTAACGTTTTGCAATTTTTATAGATGGTACGGAACCCTTCGTGCGTGAGTCCGTCTCCCACTTCACCCGTTTTTTTTTCCATTTAAGGTACGGAACCCTAAAAAGAAGAAATGCAAATGACGAGTAATGCACTGCCTAAAAAAAGGAAAGGAATAGTATACCTACTCTTGGAACCCTGAAAATCAAATGTGGAACATAAAGATTCTTTAAAATATTCAAAGACGCTATGCTGTATGAGTTGTGCAAATAGCACATAAAGCGGCAACACCCAGCCACATTAATTACAATTAAATAATAATAAACATAAAACGGACAATTTACGACCAAAATTAATACCAAATTGAAACCTGCATTACTGGCAACAAAATCGGTAGTCATTAAACGTATTTGTGGTCATCATTACCTAAGATTTAATGTCCTAAAGTTATTAGATTTCGAAACATCTTTGTACGGGCTTGAAGCAAATTACTAGACAATCGAGGTCTGGAGAACGGATGGATGTGACAAAATGAATGAAGGCTAAGCGAGGACTGGGTGATCGGTGAGCTAGGGCTGCCAGATATTCTTTGAAGTCAAAACTCATGCACGATTGATACAGGGTCAAATTAAATTGTTCCGTGTGATGTCGGACATAAAGAATAGCACCACTCTATTTCTTCCCGTGGGTGTCGTAAAAGGTGACTAAGGGACTACTAGAGAATGCAGCAGCGCTCTCAATGCATTATACCACCATACTGCGATCGCCAACTCGCCTGCCAAGCGTGGCGATTATTATGGCAACCCCCTCGCAAATGTTGGGGGAGGCCTATGCCCAGCAGTGGACGTCTTTCGGCTGAAATGTTGATGATGATGATGATGAATGATGAATTAAATTAGATAGAAAAACTCGGCTAACGTGATGGGTAGAAATAAATAACAAAATAGAAATTAAAAGATATCATGTTTTTGTTGGGGTCCACGAACGCTTGTGTTGTTGTTACTTAAAGTCATCATCTGCCTAGCCTTTTCCCAACTATGTTGGGGTCGGCTTCCAGTCTAACCGGATGCAGCTGAATACCAGTATTTTACATGGAGTGACTGCCTATCTGACCTCCACAACCCAGTTACTGGGTAACCCGATATCCCTTGGTAAGACTGGTTGTCAGACTTTCGGGCTTCTGACGATCCGTAACAATTGTCAAAGATCTACAAATGACAGCCGGGACCAACGGCTTAACGTGCTTTCCGAGGCACGGAGGACTCTTGGTATGAAAAGATGGTCACCCATCCACGGACCAACCGCGGCAAGTGTAGCTTAACCTGATCGATCGATCCGTGCGGCAGCTATTACTTAGCCACAAGCTCCTCCTGTTGTTGTTACTTGAAGTATGAGTTGAAAAATCAGTTTTAATTAATCTTATCGTGTTTAGATATCAACACCAATACTCTATGAAGTTTACATTAAAAAAAAACTGTTTTTTAAACTGATATTTCAAGTGACATACAGTAACTGCGGTTGACGACAGCAAAAACAAATCATCTGATTCATATCTTATTTGTTTTATCATGTTTTGATATACCCATCACGTCTGCGGAGTTTCACTAGCTAATTTAATTTGACCCTAGACTGCTCATACTTATTTATACTAACCTCAACTAGCGTTTGTTGAAGAATGTGAGGACGATAGGAAAGGGTTTTTTTTCTGGTCTGGAAGGGAGGGCGTGTCAGACTTTTACTGACTAAAACCCACCCGTGCTCCTTCAGATGCCTGTGTGCCAGGGCCCCGATTACGGACAAACTCGCAAGCCTGGCAGGCATTGGCTCTTTCGGACCCCGTCAATTGGTGCTGACATCTCTTTGAGGCGCTCGTAGAACACAACGCGCCGTCGACCCGGGCCTGGTCCTTATCGGACGGTGAGCTACCCATCGCTCACCGTTCGCAAGCCCGCGCCTAAGGTGGCCGGGAATAGGCCTGCGACTCCTGACGCTCTGAGCGTCTCCTGCGGCGACTAGGGGCGCGCGGGCGTGGATTTTGCCTCTCCCTCACGCGTTCAGCCTCCTCCTTCGCGAGCATTACTGTTTCGCAGAAGGAGGTGACGGCCTCCCATGCACTCTCGCTCCGAACCATGGCCTGAACCAGGGCCGGACGCGAGAGATCGCCGCCGCCGATCGCCTCGATACGGCGGTGTTCTGCCCAAACCGGGTGCTTGACTTTGATAATCACATGTCAATAGACATACCGGGATATAAAAGAAATCATCGATTTTAACCGTTATTTTAGTAGTGTTTTTAGTGACTTACCTTGATTTGTAAAACAAACATGTATTTTGAAATTTCAAATTTGACTGTCGTACTTACCGGGTTTTGGTTTCAGTTGATACTAGCTAAACATTTATACGTCTAGATGGCTGAGCATCGTTGGCAGCTTGGCAGCCCTAGATATAAGTCCAAGATGCACACGCAATAGGAAAATATGTACTACTGTGTTGCAATGTTTGTTTGTTCATTGTTAATGCATTATATCGTCTGTACCATGTAATGATGTTGGTTTAGCAATGGAATATGAGCTTGCGGTCTCTGCTACTGCGGTCGACTGCTTGATCAGGTCAGGTACTTTAGACCTCATTTCGTTGTGATATCGATATATTCTGGTTTAGATAAAGTCATCATTCTCCTGCCCTTATCCCAATTGATTTGGAGTCGGCGTAACATGTCCCTTTCTTCCATACTTCTCTATTAGTCGTCATCTCGGTAGTCACTCCCTTTCTAGCCATATCATATTTCACACAGTCCATCCATCGTTTCTTTGGTCTTCCACTACTGTTATAGCCATCGACATGCATACTCAAAACCTTCCTCACGACATTTTCCTCATTCCTCCGCATCACATGCCCATACCATGACAACCAATTTCCGCTCAACTTTTCAGTCACCGGTGCCACTTTCAGACTTCCTCTTATGTACTCATTTCTTATTCTATCCATTTTTGTCACACCACACATTCCTCTTAGCATTCTCATCTCAGCTACATGCAATTGCCTTTAATTCATCCCTTTTGCGGCCCAACATTCTGATCCGTACAAGACAGCAGGGCCTCAAGTCTGCTATTACAATAGTGTCAGAATGGTCGATCATTGATTTCATAATTGTTGATTTTGACAAGTTTGGTAATCTACTATTATAATGGCGTCATTATGACTTTCCAATGGTCGGCAACTGACACTACATTGAAAGAAATTGCAAAGAAAATGATCGACCATTATGAATTTACCAGATTACGAACTTTTAGCAAAATGACAATGGCATGACAATGAGGTCGTGTTGGAATGACTGAATTTATAAAAATAGCAGACTTGGGCCCCAGGTCTAATCATTGTTTTATATATCTTCCCCTTAAGTTTAAGAGGAATGCGTTTAGATAAAGTATTGGGATTATTCGAAACAATATGAGCAAAGTGCATGAAGGTAAATTACTAGATACGAGTAATAGTACTGTTATAGTGGACTATAACAAAAACAATAATAAGATTGCTGCCACCAACTGCATTAGACTGCTTGAAAAGTTATGAGAAAGCTCATGTATTGAAATCCATGCAGCTCTTAGTAGCAAAAGGGAAAAAAAGATGGATGGATTATGTGAAAGGCCTCCTCCCTGTGCCTCCCTCTCCCAAAGTACTCCAGATAGAGTTCCCAAACTACTCCATGAAAAATATAATATTTTTAATTAGGTTTCATTCTACTCCATGATAATATTAAAATGTTCTCAAAGTACTCCACTCCATTTTAATCAAAAAGCTAATTTAAATAAGTATCGGATTTCTTTTAAGAATTTTTGTGGCTGACTGTAATTATTATGTAATTTATAGGTAAATAAGTAGATGGAGCAGTTAGAGAATTGATAACGAATAATCGGTGGTTATAAAATAATAAGTATTTTTAAATAATAATAATTCCTTAAAGTAACTCGCGAATTATTATATGAGATTCTTATCTTTTTCGAACAAAAGAAAGGGGTACTTTGGGAATAACCCGAGAGGGAGTGGGCCATAATCCATGACGCGGGCCCAGTGTGGGTTGGTAGATGTCACATGTCTTCGAAATTTTTGTTCTTGGACATGCTGGTTTCCTCCCGAAGTTTTTCTTCACCGTTTTGAGCGCAGTGGTGATGAAATAATTTACACAAAGTAAAGAGCCTGTTCGTCTGTGTCGAACCTACGATCTACAACTCGTATGTCGTGGCCGTTAGCACTAGGGTGGTGGCCCTAATACGTGACTTAGATTAGTCTTATGAATTGTTTTCGTAATTATCATGTTTCATCTTAACTCGTATAATAATAATGATGTATACGGCAATCTAGTCGTAAACTTAACTACTTGCTTACGTTATAGTTTATATTTTAATGACTTTTGTATAGTTTACAGTGATGCTAATAATAAGACGGTAGGTATATCAAACAGTTTGAATCAATGAGGTTGATTGCTTGCTTAAATAATTACCTATAATATCATATGGAAGGCAATTAGTTTGTATTGTTGAAATATAGCTTCAAGAAGCTATGATAGTGCTATCATACAATGAGTTTCGTAAATTAAACGAAGCTTTTATGTAATCGAAAATAGTTCAGAACACCATTAAAAAACAATGGCTTGAGGTACCCATTGGGTTTTTGATTACCCGCTGCTACTCGACGTTAATTCAAAAAAAACTTTAGGATTCAGCACCATAATTGCGTAACGCAGTTTGAATCGGAATCGGAATGATTTTGAAGTATATTGCTAATCCATTGCTTCTTATGTTAGAAAAATTTGTCTGCTCAACAACGTAAATAACGCAATGAATGTTGTTGAACTATCAAATTGAAACCGATTCCTACTGATAGTGTGTTACGCAATTAGCCCGCAGGTGTTAGAGAGTTACATATTTTATCTCGATTTTGCTGTTATTTTGCAGAAGGTAAGAATTATGTTTTCCTACAGATAATACAGTAGATATTAATACCCAAATTACCCAAAGGCATTCTCGTTTTGGAATAAAGCCATAAGCAAAGTAAACATCACGGCACAGCTTTTAGTCCAGTCGTTTAGTAGTTTTACCTGGAAAATTTTCCGGGAGTTTTTGAAAATTGGTGATTTTATCTATTTTGACGTGCTCTTTTCAAATTTTTACTTTGCCACCTCGTATATTTGCCGCTCGCGCCGCCATTTTGTAATAATACGATGTACGGCATTTCATACAAACTTTCAAGCCCTTGTTTTTCGAAACGACTGAACCGATTTTAATGAAACTTCATACGCATAAGCAGGATACAAAGGGCTAAAAAGTTAGTTCAGAAACATTTACGAAAAATAGTGTTACAGCCAAATTAGACCGATTTAAAATTTTCCATAGAAACAGAGATTTCCAGTTATCTGTTTTTAAATAAAACATTTCGAAAATGTTCTTAACTAACTTTTAGACCTTTGTATCCTGCTTATGCTTATGAAGTTTAATTAAAATTCGTTCAGTCATTTCGAAAAACAAGGGCTTAAGTTTGTATGAAATGCCGTACGCGTAAACGCTCTTAAGCTAAGCTACATAACTTAGTTAACGCCGTTTAAGTCGGCATCCTCGTGCCCACAGACAATTTTCTCGCGGGTATTCGTCATAGTACCGTAAAGCTTGGTATGCCAGTGATGTAACTACAGTTCCGTGGTCTAAGTACCACTTACAACCTAGTGGTTTGGCGCACTGCCATGTTGTATTGATTAAATTCTTCTCCTTCTTAATACGACAAAAGTTTCTTGTGTTGGTTAAAAGTATAGCCAGACAATGTGGCGGAGGACTGGACCGCACCAGGGTATAGAACAAACTTTTTTTTTGCGTTATGTATAATCGTTTATTGGGAACAAAAAACAAAGCCAAACAATGTCAAATGATGATACACTGACGCGCAGCTACCAACGCCCGACTCCTACTGAGAGGGTAGGTTGTTCCAAAACTCATACATCGAGCCTGATATTATGGAAGAACATCGTAAACGACATGTAGGTATTTCAATAAAAAAAAAATATCAATAAAATATCTCTCCTGTAAATTTTAATTTATGTCACTCACGATGTTCTTCCTTATCAGGCTCGACATAGCAAAGGTGTTTTAGCCTTAGTTGACATCTTCAGTTGTTTCGAGATTATTCCGTCACATTTTCCAGCAATTGTGACGCACACCATGCTTGCCAATATACGAAAATTTATATATCTAATTACATAGAACCGGCTAAAAGTTTTTCGAAACAGCTGTTGTGGATTTTCCAAAAATACTCATCTATAAGTTCTCAAATTAAGGGCACAGATAGGCGTAGCCAAACATTTAATAATTTTAAAATATGTAGTGCGTGTTCTAAATAAATCAAATTATAAATTAGTGGCTGCACAACATTGACCGTAAGTGCTATAAATCTTGCGCTGACGCATGCTGCAGCGTTTGCTACAGAACTAGTTTACTCATACACATGAGAAAGCAGCTCATGTTTTTATTATACTGAGGATTTTAGATGTAGGTACATGCATACCATAATAATTATAATGTTTTTGTAACCAATAATTATTTCAGCACACATCGTTGTGAGGAAAGTTTTGAATTCAATGTAAGACAGACATCTGAAATACAATATACAAGCTAACACTAAAATATGTATATGTCGAATCCATGTTCATAGGATTGTAATCAAATATAGTTAGTGTTATACATAGTGTCAGATATACATTATACAGTCGTGGGCATAGAATTAGGATACGGCTAATCGAGAGAAAATAGCTCCTTTAACTTCTAAACGGTTTTTGCGTCCAACTGTTGGCCGCAAAATGGACGCACATCAGAATAACACCAGGACAGCATAATGACGTGGCGCGAGTGTAAGACGTAGCTGTCACGCACCCCAGCCTATCAAAGTTGGCCTGTTTGTTTTAGTTCTTTTGCAGCGCGACACTATCTAGACATCATCATCATCATTTAATCATTTCAGCCGAAAGACGTCCACTGCTGGACATAGGCCTCCCCCATAGGGGGGTTTGCCATAATCGCCACGCTTGGCAGGCGGGTTGACGATAGCAGCATGGTGGTAAAATGCATAGAGAACGCTGCTGCCTATTAAGTAAGTCCCTTAGTCGCTTTTTACGACACCCACGGGAATAAATGGGATGGTGCTGTACTTTACGTCCGGCACCACACAGAGAGACATATAAATAATAGATATCTAGACATAGAAATAGTCAAAGGTTACAGAGTTAATTACTGACACTACAGTACTAACTAATACTCTGAAATTAAAAGGAAACACAGACCAGGGGGCCGATCGCGCTAATTTTGAACGTTAATACCAAAACTAAACCACAACCAAAAACGTTACGTTAGACACATTTCGTATCGCGCTAATCATTTCAACGGAAACGATTTAGCTTTACTTTGGAAGTTATGTTGGAGGAACGATCGATCGAACTTTCAGTATTGGGTAACGTCAACGACTTTGTTGCTCAGAAAAAATAGCGCGATACCGTTTCTTACATCAGCTAAACCAAAACTAAACCAAAACCAAAAACGTTCCGTTCGAACGGTAATTACGTTGAGAAATAGCGCGATCGGCCCCCAGGGCCTCAAGTCTGCTATTACAATAGTGTCAGAATGGTCGATCATTGATTTCATAATTGTTGATTTTGACAAGTTTGGTAATCTACTATTATAATGGCGTCATTATGACTTTCCAATGGTCGGCCACTGACACTACATTGAAAGAAATTGCATATATTGGTAATCTCGTACATAATGACAAATTAATGACATTTCTACTAATGGGTTTTATAATAATGGCAATACGACAATGCCAATATAATAACACAATTATATTACGAGAACATTGACCGACCAATGATCGATCATTGTGAATTCACCAGATTACGAACTTTTAGCAAAATGTCAATGGCATGACAATGGGATCGTGTTGGAATGACTGAATTTATAAAAATAGCAGACTAGGGCCCCAGTTAGTAGGTCAGTATGTGTTGCGACTACGTCTAATCAATCACTGTCCCTCCATGGCAGTCCATGGTCCGTATCGGACACCATACTCAATCCTAGACTCCGCACAACGTTAAACAAAGGCACTTGGGCTCATTTTAAGTGCATACTCATGAAAGATCCGACACGGCCATCCTGCATGACACACGTCCTCGTGTGTAAATCTGCAATACCTACCAAAAAATTCCCACACAGAATACTACCGTTCTTTCATTCTGACTTACTCTCCTTAACTAAGAAAGACTCATAAACTTCTCTTATTACCAAATTATCAGTCTAGCTAGGTCATTTCATCGTTTAACTATGTTAAGATTAGGCATCGAGTTCTCAATGGTTCAGCTATTCACAATCTTAATAAACAAAGAATATTGGTTATTTTCATGACCAATCATGATACTATACTTAACAATAATGACATTATAAATGACCTCACTCTCATAATAATCTCAGTTCTATGGATTTTATCGGAAATACTCAAACACTCTGTTTCACGTCTTTGTCAGACGGGCAGCATTAATGGTACCAAAGACCCTCATCATAATTGCGCATTGTGCAAGGCTGTCTGATGGGAATCGAACCCAAATAGAATGAGCCAGTGGCTCGGGCCAGTTGTTTGACGCGCGAATAGGTATCAACCAACCACGTATCAACGCAACTACATATGTTGCAGCTTGTTTTTCGAACAGTTCCACGCCATTGTCTAGTCGCACTTTTTCACGCCATTGTCTAGTCCCACTTTTATTTCCATCCCACTTCTGATGTCGATTCCAGCACCCTAATAATTGTGAAACCTGGGCGTCGGGAGTCGCTGGCCGATTCCCGGCCACCGTAGCCGGGGGCTTGTGGACGGTGAGTGATGGGTAGCTCGCCGTCCGATAAGGAACAGGCCTGGGTCAACGGCGTATTGTGTCCACGCGCGCCTCAAAGAGATATCAGTACCAACTGACGGGGTAGGGCCAATGCCTGCCAGGGTTGCGAGTTTGTCCGAAAGGGATATCGTGGCCCTGGCACACAGGCATCTGAAGGAATACGGGTGGGTTTTAGTCAGTAAAAGTCTAACACTCCCAGCTCCGCCCAGAACGGGAGAAGTAATTTGATAATGTCCCACCCAAAAAAAAAATGCACCCTAATTGCATAACACAGTAATTTAAAGTTGAAACTATGAAAAAGCTTAATTTGACTATATGGACATGTAGATAATTGAGCATTAATCAAATTAAAATCGAGAAAATGAATTTTTTCACCAAACTTTACAAAATTGTGTATATATCTCGGAAACTAAATGCCGAGAACTGAACCCTTTTTGCTTGGACGCCCACAATTTATCCCATTGCAGTTGAAAAACATGTTCTCCCATACATCGATATACGCCACGGTCAATTCACCAACTGTCTTTTTGTGACAATTGAAATTTATGTAGTATCTCAATATTTACAATCGAATCGGAAACTGAATACAAGCACACTTGGCCTAATATCGGGCATAGTAAACAAACGGAAGCTCGTTATTTCCTAAATGTGGCATTACAGTATAGAGTAAATATAAACAGTTAAAAAATCACAAAATTGTGTTAAATTATTGAACAAATAAAATGCTACTTAGTTATTTGATCTAGCATTGATGAATAGGTCGAGTTGAGTCCTTGATTTTTAAAATATCTGGTTTTAGTAGAATTATCGGCATTGTTCTACATAAAGATATAATTTACATTTATTTTTAGCCTTATTAAATAGCGGCTGTAATTAAAGTGTAATTTTAAACATTACAATGGTTAAAAGTTTCATTGTTCGTTTGGAAAACCTAAGTATTGAGGGTAAGTTTCAAAAATATCGACCCAAAACATATCGTAAGCGACATAAATTAAAATTTACTGGAGAGGTATTTTATTGATTATTTTATTTTATTATTTTTTTGAAAAGTGAAATACCTACCTACATTATGTCGCTCACGTACGATGTTCTTCCATATCAGGCTCGATATTAAGTAGGTATTCGGACACCGCGATTTAAAGCTCTACCAAATTTTATTAATTTTTTATTAATTGACATAACCATTGGTTTTCATTTTGCTACCCAAATTTTTCACAGGGAAGAATTTTCTACAATTTTTCTGAGTTAAGCTACACGATTACTGACAAATGCGTGAACTGACTGGATAGGTCCACTCAATTTGTGTGATACTTTCCTCATAAGACCAATTCAGCACCAATCTACATGGTCTTCACATGATCTAACCAAGATTATGTCTGGACTTTAAAAGAGACTGTAACCTCGGAGTTTGTTTCGGCCTTTCTTCTCAGAGTAGTCAGATAGGAAACGCCGACCTCATCTAGTTTAAAAAAATATGATTGACGTGTTTGTACAAACCTACTTACAGAAATAAAATCATTTATCATTATTATTTATCGTACACCAAGAACACAAGATAAAATTACACGTAGCTAATGCTTGTCAATCTTCACAAGTGTCTATTACCCTTATAACTGCGTGTGACTCGATTGTCAAATCACTTTTTATCTCCAATATAATGTAGAATAATCATGGCAAATGGAATACCTTACGCGATATCAAAGTAAACATTCTATGGTTACGACATATTTACTGGTGATCTTGACACGGCATTCGGTCTTGGACATTTTCGCAATAATTTAATTAGGTATCGCATTCTCGTATGCAACGACGACACAAGCTTAGGGCGTGCTAAATCAGGCTGCTTTTGGCATTCTGGAAGTTCCTTATCGCACATCTCTCTGTACACTTGGCGAATGAGAGCTAAGACCGAAAATAGTGTAACGTTTTGACCGTCACGACACTTTTATTTAGTAACAAAAGTTTTTACACTTTTGGTCTGTCACTCATTCTCACTTTTGTCCGGTTTTTTTTATGTTTTTCTGTCACAGAGTATTTGCTTTCTAAAGATGCAACGCTTACTTAGGGAGGATGCGCTAAAGTAGCCCGCGAAATCCAAATTTTCTTACGTTTTTTGCAATTTGCAGGTCAGTAACAGGTTGTATATTGATCTAAATATGATTTGCGGACATAATAAATATGGCTTTACAGAATTTATTATTATCATTATAATCAGTAATACAACTCTCTTGTAGAATCCTATTGAATGACTATTTCCGAAATAGTCATCAATGATAGTACGTATCGTATCTAGTACCGGTGTCGAAATTATCGTACGTCTGGCATCGCTGACAATGACTCCAAATTCTCTGCTCTACGCATCGTGACAGCTTTTCGTATCGTGCACACAAGTTTGACATGACGTGATGTATGTCCGTCAAACGCCATCTCAACTACACGCGTTACGTCACAAACATCAAGACGAAGTTAATTGAGCGTTGCGCTTGCGCTCATCTGGTGAAAGCTGATTGGCCGTATACTTATTGTCCGTTAACTGGTGACATAAATATTGCGTTAGTTTTGATGATGCGTGCTTTATCCGGCTTGTGTGATTTATTTATTTGGGAATGTTTTAAAATTGATTTTTTTTTTGCTTAGTCAGATAGTTTTAAAGCTGTAGGTATTCTTGTTAACCAAAGACTATCTTCCTCACCTTCCAACATGGACAATAATAATTATTATATAACCTGACTTCCTCGTAAATAACTTCTACAGCCTTCTATAATGGAAAGGGAAAACCTTTTTAAAAGCCTTTAAATGATTTAGTAGAGACAAAGTTAAAATGCCAGCCTATGGAGTGGAGTGAAACTAAGCTGTTTTAAAGCAGTTGACATAACTGCATTGAATTTGGCGAAGGTTATGTAATTGAAGGAAATGGAGTCATCTGCCTACGTTCAAAACAACTGCAGGTACCCATTAAACTGAAACATGATGAAGAGCTATTCAAAGAAGAAAAGATCTACTCATGCGATGCCGTTCCTTTTCTATTAGTTAAATACTTTAATGGAAACATATTATGATAATTCAGTAATGCGTGAACGATAACGATGGGAAGAGACCAGACGGAATTACTATAATGCCTTGGAAGGTAGGTAGGCCTTTGGTGTGGGATGCATTGCCATACAACGTGGCAATGCTGACAGCCTTATGGGCACTTTTCCAACTGACAGCGATGCGGAAGAATTTTTTGATGCCCTATGATTTTTTCCCCCCCTTTGTTATATACTTACTTGTACATATTATTATTTTTATTTTAAGTCTGTTTAGTTTTCAAATTATGTAAATACTTTCAAAATGGTTAATCTAAATAAAACTTTATGCGTGACTATACAAAAGCATAATGGATGGTATTTTGAAGACGCTAGGTGAAGCATATGCCAAGGTATATTGGTATCAATCATTTATCAATAAGTGTATATATCTACCTTCGCAAAGTAATAAGTCTAAAAGAGAAGTAGTTGAGTAAGTATGTAGGTATGTTTTTTTTTGGTAAGTAAGCTTTGTAATTTTTGACTTGGACTAACTAGTTCACTAAAGTCTGCTGATTATACCTATCAGGCTAACAAACCCTCTTTGATTTCACAAATCTAAGTATTTCTAGGCACCTATAATTTCTTGAATTTAATGAATTAATCTAAACTTGCGACACTACGAAGACGACAGTAATCTGTTCTACCATAAATTTCAGTGTTCAATCGTCCGTTAAAAATAAACTAAGTATCTGGCGCCATTCAATTTTGCAACCACAGTTATAGACGGTTCGACTGCCTCGTTGGTCTTGTGGTTGCAAGAGCTGCTGCTGAGTCCTGGGTTCGATTCCCAGTTCGGGCAGTGTTATTGGATTTTTTCATCAGGAATTTCTCAGTAGCAGACCAGAGTCTGGATTTGTGCCCGGTAGATGGCAATAGGCTCGCCCCCCAATAGGAAGTACACCTCTGCCTAACTTTTCGGAGATTACAAGCGTGAAGTTATTTTGTAACTCCGTCTGTGATGGGCTTTAGCTCTTAGGTAATCTTAGGTGAAGCTTTCGCGTCTGTTTCCGAAACCCACAGCCTATGTAAAGAATGTCCACGCAATGAAGGTGTGTCGACATTTAAGACAACAGGTACCATACCCGCATTCCAGTACAACCATACAAAAGAAAAGGTACCACACAAGAAAAATGTTCACGTTGACCATCAACAGACACACAGTTATTACTAGCAATTTGCTAAAACCCACACTAAGAACGTAGATTTTGTACTACATTGACATATTACCTCATTAGTTCGCAAAGTGTTTTGCATAACTGCAGACCTTATATGATTTATTATGTAATAAATAAGGTTTGTCCGTTGAGCTTGGCTTTGGGCGCATTCGTCGCCAGTTCTTGCATCGTCATTTTGACCTGGGCTTTTGCTTGGTCAGCATGAGGCAATAGTATACTTCTTCGATCGATTGTCTTGGTATAGCTTATTCTTTGATCCTAAAAGCTGATAATCATTTCTTTTTAAGACATTTTGGTGATGTTCTACCCAAATGATATCTTCGGAAATGTGATGTTTCTGAATCTTCTTCCTGTTCGTTAGGCTTTTAAACCAAGCCATATTCGTGCCATAATATATATACTTGACCTTTGAAGCGGTGTTGTCAGTTTTAACAATGTAAAATTAGCGCAACCTCAGTAATCTTTTTAACTAATTATAATTCTATTCAAGTACCAAATAATTTGACAAACAATACAAACAATTATCACTAAGCTCTCTAAAGGTCAATAGTGTTTTTATTCATTGTCTATGTTTTTCAACGCCTCAGGTGAGCCCGCAGATTAGTTAATGACTTTCAATATGTCATCAGTTTAATCGCTTGGGGAAATAATACCACGGACACGTAATAAACAAAAAATAATAGATTCTTGTGGTGGATTCGTAGGGATTAGAACCTGGTGTTCACTTTTTCTCTTCCTGTTTTTGCCGTACCAGTAGGCTTTAAGATAATGACGAGAGGCAACTCTCGTCATTATCTTTCCCTTAACCCAATACATTTAGGGTCGGCGCAACTTGTCATTTCCTTCCATACTTCTCTATTAGTCGTCATGTCGGTAGCCACCCCCTTCTAGCTATAACATCTTTCACACAGTCCATCCATCGTTTCTTTTGTCTTCCCCTACTCTTGCTAAACTTGGCTCTGATAACTGAATTAAAAGCAATTAAGTATTTTCATTTTGTGAATGCCCACTCGCTTGAAAGTCAAATCGAAACATCTCTATGTATACAAAGCCAAATCATTTAAGCAATCAATGTTATTCATAAGTCTGTCAATAACTATCAAAACCTTCATCAAAATGAATATAACTTAGCTACTAGGTGATCCTTTCAGTAACCAATCCAAGGCTGCAAATAAATAATTCAGTGTGCGATAAATTTAAACAGATTCTGTTAATGCAGTCGTGATGGACCGTAAAAGCAGATGTAACAATGACGATTCGAGCCAAACGATTTTATTCAATATACTTGTAATATATTATTGAACGACGGCTGATCTGATCTAACTTGAAACTAGCCTTTATTTGTGACTGTGCTTGCTAATGAAATATTTGATTATCATCACGGGCACATATGAGAGACGTTTTAACTTTTTATGCAGGGAAATAATTATGGGAAAAAAATGTTCATTACTCGTAAAAAATCAAAAACCCGACTGCGTAAAAAGTGAACTTAAGAAAAGATAGAAACAAGGTTTATATAAACTATAAACAATCTCATGCAGTCGGAGGCATATTCTTAACAATAACGACCTATTGCCTCCGACTGCAGGAGATTGTTTATAGTTTATATAAACCTTGTTTCTATCTTTTCTTAAGTTCACTTTTTACGCAGTCGAGTTTTTGATATTTTAATTAACTTTTTTATTTTACACTCTTTAGTTAGGATTTTAAGACGGTAAATTAGGTTATTTACTCACTTATAATCAGGTGATAACAGCCTCTTACACTCACTCCATAAGTTCAGGACAGTTTTTTATAATTTCTCATTTAAATTACATTTAAACATATAACTTGTGTATATTTTTGTAATCACCCTTTAAAACCCTTCATTTTGGTACCCCATTCAATAGGCTTGAGGAGATATATTTTTTTCGAAAACACACCTATTGGCACCAAAAATCCGCCATTTTGATTTTTAATCATTTTAATATACCCTATGACACTCGTGCAACAAAGACGAATCTAACGACATATCATTCATCAAAAGCGGTTCAGTCGTTTAGTAGTTACAAGGGAACATAGGGACGGACAGACATACATACATACAGGTCAAACACATAACCCTCCTTTTTTGGCTTCGCCGCAGTCGGGTAATAAAGGCCTATATACCAATTCAATGATACGAAGGGTTTCAATGATGATGATTTGAACTGATACATATTTATGGTATTGCATATTGCATATTCATATTTTATGCTTAGACACGGAGCAATATTAAACGAACAACGATTTATATTATTGATAAGATAGAAGATTGATTTAGAATTGACGTGCATGACAATGGAAGGAATCCTGTCTTAAATAGCTACCGTGCAGATCAATCTGCGAGGTTATATCACTCTGGCCACGGTCGAGTCTTGGATGGATTACCATTTGTAAAACTCATCTCACGTCTCCGTGCCTTGAAGTATGTTCTATCCTATACTTAATATTCTTTGTATAGTTTTTTTTTTTTTGGGATGGGTTTGCTCTTGACCTTAGTCTAGGTCAGAGGTGACAGAGACAAAGTCGACGATGGAGTCAGCTTACCCAGATGAAGCCTGTTCACTCTCACTTTGAAGAGATTAGGGTTGTATGCGTTCGGAAACACAGACGTAGAGAGTTCCACTCTTTTGCTATTATAGTTATTCAGATGTATGGTTTTATCAAAATCTTTTCTCCTAGACATTTGTACTGGAGACCCTCTCTTACTCTTTCTAACTTTGGTCCTACATGGTGTTCGGGTCAGTTTCATCTTTCTCGTTTGCTTCCTACACTTAGCTCCGTAATTCGTTGTAGCCTATTTAATTAAAGCTATGTGCTAACATGAAACCACTTAGCAGTTGGAGAATGGAGTCTGCTATTATTTTCAAAGATTGCCCACTGTGGTAATCGAAAATTGACTATTTTAGTAGTAATTTTAGGTACAAGACGATAATTTACGGGCTTGGCCTAATGTTGTGGAGAACGTAAACCTTTGAAATTAATTGCTTCATTCTTTTTTAGGGTGCCATACCTCAAAATGAATAAACGGAACCCTTATAGGATCACTTCGTTGTCTGTCTGTTTGTCTGTCAGTCTGTCAAGACCCTTTTTCTCAGAAACACGTGGTATCAAGTTCAAATTAATATCAAATACGTAGGTCTACGGTCCTTTGAAGCTCTAAAATAATCAAGCTTTCGAGTCAACGCAATAAAAAAAAAGAAGATTTATGCGACATACTTTGGTACTCGCAAATAAATCGAATCACTCACACAGTCTCACAGCATAAATAAAGGAAAAAGTCCGAAAATCGTTAATTTGTAGTTTTATCACATAAAAAAATCTTTTTTTGCGTTTACAAACTTACATTTGCAGTTGGAGAATTGACCGTGATGTATAACGATGTATGATGGGAGAGCATGTTTTTCAACTACAATGTTAAGTTTGTATTTGGAATAAATTAATCCTAACTTTGGGAACCCTTCATTGTGCGTGGTCCGACACAGTTGGCCGGTTTTTTTTTAAGGAATGAAGCTAAAATTGCAAATAGTACCTGTATAACTTTTGTTACTTTTATGACCATTTGCACTAACAGACATTTTGCAGTCCACTTCTTCTTCGCTAAGCGCATTAATTGAAAGCACATAGACCACATAGATGTCATTTATGTTTTATGATAGTTCTACTTGAACTGTACCGTGTGCTGCCGGACGTAACGAATAGTACCATCCTATTTCTTCCCGTGGGTGTCGTAAAAGGCGACTAAGGGAAAATGCTAAATACTAGGGAATGGGCAGCAGCACTCTCTATGCATTTTAACACCATACTGTGATCGCGAACCCGCCTGCCAAGCGTGCCCGGTCGATGGCAATAGACTCGCCCCTATTACGTGGGACTTAAACATAACTGGCGAAATATGGGTGTGCTGTAAGTACACCTCTGCCTAACCCTTCGGGGAAACAAAGCGTGATGTTATCTATCCCCTATGTTGCACCTACCATGTTTTGTCTCTGCAATACTCTAAGGTTGACTGGTAGAAAATGCCTCAGGCATTAAGTCCGCTTTTGTACAGTATTTTTTTTACTTGTGCATAAAGTTTTAATAAATAAATAAAATGTTATGTTATGTACTTTAATGTACCTTTTTTTTGGGTTTTTGTTTCTTCTTGACCTTAAGTTAATCGGGTACCTCTACCTACCCTACAGACTATAGTATATTAGGCCTACAAGCGGTGGTTGGAAATATGTTTCTATGCTATTTTATTGTATCTTTTTTTGTAAGTAATATTTTCTTTTTATTGTGTTTTTTTTTTATGGATCATACGGTCTGCAAATAAAGATTTTTATTTATTTAATTCATTACTAAGATCCTTTATCATACTTTCAACGACCTTACTGGAAACCTTGGCTCCCGAGACATCCGGTATACTTTTACAAAGCAAACTCAAGTATATTTAAATCACGTGTTAGTCGTAATTATTTTGAAGTACTTCATTGACACCCTTGCCTACTTCTCTACACATTGTTGGAATAGTTTACAATATTACCAGTTTTTATGAGATTGTTTATGTTTTATTGTTTTTCGTGACACACAGTCGTCTTGTACAGCGAACAATGTTTGTTTTCCTTCAGTTTTTTTAAGCTTTATGTTTTTATCAAACAGCAGGGCACAGGTACGAGCTCTATCGCTTCTAAAAGGTCTTGGGGAAGAACTTTTAAATTATTAACTGAATTAAAAAGATGCTCTAAGTAAAAAATAAAGAATAGCCTTTGCTGAGTTTCATTTTGTTTCAAAAGTCTTCACACTTAACACAAAATATAAAAAAGATAAAAGATATTATATTTATATAAACATAGATAACGAAGTATTGCATTTATTTTATTAATCGACTTCCAACAAGGAGGAGGTTCTCAATTCGGCGGTATGTTTTTTTTTTTTTGTATGTTTGTTACGCGATTACTCCGTTAATTATGGACCGATTTTGAAAAATCTTTTTTTGTTAGAAAGGGTATACTCTTGAGGTGGTCCCATTGCCACCAAATCAGAATCGGATGAGGGAATCCCATGGCAATCGAGGAAAACCCTCAAATTTTATAGGCAGACCTATAACGATTTGGGTATTTTTTATAGTAACTCGTACATTTGCTTTCGGAAAGCACCATTTGGTGAAGTGGAACTGAAGATGGAGACTACATATGGCCACCGGAACAATATAATAATGAGTACCCCTATTTAACGGGTTGCGATTAAGCAATTTATGCTCGTCACTATGCATATGGTGAGTGGCAGTTCTCCTGGTTCTTACCAGGAGAACTCCTCAACAATCAATGTCCCAGCATCGGGAAAAGCAATATTTTGTATAAGGTGATGAGCAGTTAACATTAGGGTACAATACCCTAATGTTAACTGCTCATCACCTTATATATATAACTTAGATAAATTAAGAACTGACCAACTAAAAAGTGAAAAATAACTCGGTGGCAAAAAACTCAAATACAGATACAAAGACACCGACTTCCGAAATTAAAGTTATACTTTGTAGTGTTATTTTTGGTAGTCGGTTCTTATTTTTTTGTAAAAAGTTTTTTTTTGTTTATTTTTATCACATTATGCTGCACCGGTTGACGTCATCACGTCAACGCCGGCTGTCGCTGAAAACCAGCGCTGGGGCTCTGCCTCGGATAGGGTAGCAGCATTATGCTGAGCGATGGCCGTTTTGCGTAAAAGTGACGCATATTTTCCCTCATCTTGTTCTTTCGTGTTTGTGTTTTTATTTCTTTGCGTTATGTTTACCGCAAATAAACGTATTTTCTTTCATTTTTTCTTTCTAAATCACGCCTTGTTTCTCCAAAGGGTTAGGCAGAAGTGTACTTATAGCACACTCACATTTCGCCAGTTATAATAGGGCCTTGTAATAGGGGGCGAGCCTATTGCCATCAACCGAGCACAAATCCAGACTCCAAGCTGCTTATGAGGAATTCTAGATGGAAAAATAACACTTTGCCGAACCTGGGAAGCGAACCCAGGACCTCGTGTTCAGAAGTAGCGTTCGCGACCACTAGACCAATGAAGAATCTTCACATTAAGGCGATACAAAAAAAAATGGGGTCGTTTTCGTTACCATTTATTTCACTATTACAGCATGTATGGATTTAATTTTTGGATATATGTTTATTGACTATTTGATTAATAGGTACTCTGACTGACAGAAAATGCAATTGGGTTAAATTTCCTCGATATAATTTATTTTCTATTTATTCATATTTTTTCCTGTAATTCTAAAATCCTAAGTAATTTCATTGCAAAAATGCATTCAAAATGTGCGCATTAGGTAACTGAAAACTCTGGCTGAAAATATTTTTGATAGATAGCTTAATTTATTTTTAAATAATTTTTATTTGGCTTGGCGCCATAACGTTGTTGTATTTTGGTTCCAGCGCATTGTTGCGGTCTCTTTTTTCGCATGTGGAAGTAATGGACTCTGTCACTCTCTTATGACCGCCCAGTTCGCTATGATTTATTTTTTACGTATCACCTTAACCTAAATAGAAACTTAAAAGCCATAATTTTGGTGAATCGGTCGGGACTGTCTACAAACGAAACAGACGTGACGAGTTGAATTAGTGGACCAACATGCTCTCCGAACATTAAAAAAATGTGTCACACACAGCTTAAAGTACAAAATAACTTTTTACGACATTAGTTAACTGTTATTAATTAAAAGGAATTATTTTGCAATATCTATAAAATTTTAAGTAGGTACTTGTCTGATTGACCTACAGACTCAAATCGATCGTAATAAGAAAATATTTTGACGAAATTATCTGTTTTCTTAATTTAAAAGGTAATAAATGTATTATTGCACAAATAAGTGGTCAAGAACAATTTTTCAGGGTAAGAATAAGTCACCCTGTCTCTTTTTGAACGAGTAAAGTAAACAAGTAAAGGGCTGCCAAACAAAAGCAGAGTGGTAACCGCCCCGACTTACGAGTTGTAGGTCGGGGTCGAACCCAGGTAGGCGCTTTAGTTTGTGTGAATAATTTCATCACCACTGCTCCCAAAACGGTGAAGGAAAATATCGTGAGGAAACAGGCATGTCCTAGAACCAAAAATTCGAATAAATGTGACATCTACCAAACCTTACTGGGCGAGCGTGGTCGATTATAGCCCACTCCCTCTCGAACAAAAGAGGCCTGTGTCCCAGCAGTGGGAACATTATAGGCTAATTATGCTATAAATCAAAAGCGGGATTTTTTTTTAACCTTCTGGATCTTGATCTCTTCGAAATTCCGTCTAATCTTTAGTTAAGATAGAATTTCGATCAAGCAGTTCTCATCTTGTTATACAATAACTCGTAACTTTTTATGGGAGAAATCCAAACATCTTGAAGCCATTTCTACGTAATACCCATAACATTGAACCAATCTCCCATTTATACCAATTAAAAATACCTACAGATTATTTACATAAACCGTATGCAACTATTTATACTCCATTTGAAATAAGATTAGAAATTTTAAATCAACTTTTTTTTCAGTTCGTTCAACCGATTTTGACTTGAACTTGACTCTGGGAATAGTGAAAAGAGGGAAGGAAAAGATTTGCTCTGCAGTGTGACAGAACAGGTCATTAATAATTATAAATGGACATATAGCATTTCAATAATATTCGTATAAAGAAAGACAAGGATAGTGAAAGACTGAGGAGAGTGACAGAAAGAAAAATATAAAAACGAAACTTTGTTAACGATTGAAACGATGGAATATTCACAAGTATCAAAGTAATATGTTGTTTCGTAAAGAACTACAGAACAGTAGAGATCAGAACTTATACCCTATTACATTTGCCTAAATATTCAAGAAACACTTACAGTCCGTTCAACCGATTTTGACTTCTCTTTCGTAGACACAAGGATGGCATTAAAAGCATAAACGTGGTTACAATACCAACTGTTTCCTACAGCTGCAATTTGTCATGCAAAATCGGTTGAACGGACTGTAAAAAAGGTTTATTATCTTATTTCAAATGGAGTATAACTATGTACAAAGTACACAGGCCGTCTTATTGTATCTCTATTACTCCTTCTCTGTATGGAAGGTCACCTAACGAAAACGTTGATCGCTTTTTGACCTGTGTTTGCATCGTTTAAGTACTTTGAAAAGGTTCTAAGAATGGTAAACTTATTGTACCTATAATATGTCTTTTTACATCTCTTATAAAAGTCTCTTCTTACTTCACAGGCTGCCAGCGCTCTCTTCACGCTCGACGGAGCGCGAGGCGAAGCCCTATCGCGCCGCCTGGCCCGCAGCGAGCGTCGCCGGCGCCGCTGTAGGGCTGCCCTGGCCATCATAGCCCTGCTGCTACTCCTAGCGGCTGTAGGAGCCGTGGAACTCCTCATGTCGAGGGGACAGAGAGTTTTTGGGGCTGTACTACGCTGAAAGGCATTTTATAAAACTGATGAATAATTGACACTAAGAATACATTCTGAACGATTCATGACCGGTTTCTGAAGTATTATAATTATAATAACCATGGACAGATTGGATATTGGATAGTGTAAAATGTTTGGAACAACTTTGCTCGAAAACATAATATGGCAAAATCTAGGCCTCATTTAAGTAAGCTACTGACAATTTAAACGGGGCTCTCAGAAATCGAGCATCATGATTTATAATACATTCACTAAAATGCAGTGCATGTTATAGTTTATTTTATCTAACAATACTTCTGTTTATGTATAACACTTGAAAATGTAATCATGTGTGTAGTAGTTGTTCAGTGTGACTTCTGGTAATTGGTATATACAACTATTCATACAGGGTCAAATTAAATTCAGCTAGCGAAACTCCGCAGACGTGATGGGTAAACACGATAAAATAAAAATGTTTTGATGTTGTTTTTGGGGGTCAACGACCGCTGGTAGTATTGTTACTTGAAGTGTGAGTTGAGAAATTTTGTTTTCTTTTGTTTTATCGTGTTTAGACTTCGATACCAATCACTTTTGTGAAATTTGCATTAAAAAAACAAACTGTTTATATGTTGATATTTCATGGGTTTTCACTGATAGCGGTCGCTGACCCTACAAAAAAAAAAACATTAAAAAATATTTTTTGTTTTATGCTGTTTCGTCACGTATACAGAGTTTCGCTAGCTAAATTAATTTGACCCTGTATAGTTACTTCTTAAACTACTAGTAATAGATACCCCCCGACACACTCACTTACCCCCTTTATCTGGTAAATACCCATACATATTTGAGTAGTACCCAATAATGCAGCTGAACATCCCAACTAATATTATAACTGCAAAAGTGAGTTAGTTTGTTTAAATTTTATTTTATTTTATTGAATTTGGATGTAATTCGGCATATGGGTAGACCATGACCTGGGTTAGGTCCTAACCTAACCTAAAAGTATCCTATTTCCTAACATAGGACCCGATATTCCCAAGGGACCGAGACCTATGTTGGCGAAACTGCGGGGTGCAGCTAGTACAACATATAATTTAAGTTTGCCCTTAGATTCTACGGTCTAAATGGAAAGTGTCATTAGCTATTCTCCTTGACTGCTTTATTTAACTTATGATATATCTGAAATTCCTAATAGGACGTTGGCATCGGTAAAAGCTGTTTGGAATGTTGGCATTCAAATCTAATCCTTATGCATTCACGACACGGGGATGATGTTGAGGCGTTGGAAGGTACATTTAGATTTTTCTTTAAAAACTTGGAAGCTTGTCCAGATAAGGCTATGTAATATATGGGCGTCCAAGCAAAAAGGGTCTAGTCCTCAAAATTTAGTTTCCGAGATCTAAGTACTTACGCAGTTTTGTAAAGTTGGGTGAAAAAATTGCATTTCGCGATTTTAATTGATTATTAATCAATACTCAATTATCTACAAGTTTCTATAGTAAATGATTTTATATGATGTTTCTAAGTACTTACCAGAAATTTTAAGAGAAAAGTTTAGTAAAAATGTACCACTGGCCACGATATTAGATTTGAAAATGATTTTTCTCAAATCAAGCTTTTTCAGAGTTCCAACTTCAAATGTCTGATTTAAAAAAATGTGCCAGTTTTTGAATATTTTATAATCCTTATTATCAATTGAGTATTCTAGATACCGAATCTAGTCTTAATTCACTGGACCCTTTTTGCTGGGAAAGTCTGACAACCAGTCTTGCCAAGGGGTATCGTGTTACCTAGCAACAGGGTTGTGGAGGACAGATAGGCTGTCGCTCCATGTAAAATACTGATATCCAGCTTCATCTGGTTAGACAGGAAACCGACTCCGACATGATTAGGAAAAAAGACTAGGCAGGCAGGCAGATACCTTCACTAATATTTTTTTAATAATGTTTTCCACTCACAAACACCCTTGTTTAACTAATAGAGAATACTTAAGGCATTCAGTCCACCTTTACTTATACCTATACTCCATTTGAAATAAGATTAGAAAAAATAAATCTGTTTTACAGTCCGTTCAACCAATTATGACTTCTATTGCGTTGGTGGCATGACAAATGCCAGTAAACAGTTAGTATTGTAACCACTTTTTGCTTTTAATTCCATCCTTATGCATACCGAATAGAAGTCAAAATCGGTTGAACGGACTGTAAAAAAGGTTTATTTCAATTTATAATCTTATTTCAAATGGAGTATAGTGCACAAAGATAAATAAATAAACTCTCCTGGCGCCTTAATGCGTATGATATAGGCATTGTCTGGACATGGACTTACGTTTAAATGGGCTTTTATGATTTGACAAAAGCCTGATTAAAATCTGAACACAAACTTCACAGCCAGCGCTTTCTGAGCTCAGTGTCCCATCAGAAATATTAAAAGGATTTTGAGACCCTCTTGTAGCATCAAGAGGCTTTGTTTTTTCATCTGTTTCTTTTTAAATAATAGCATTAAAATAAACAGTATTGAGTTGCTGTCGTAACATAACATAACATGACGCCTGTAGTCCCGAAGGGTAAGGCAGAGGTGTACCTATAGTGCACTCACATTTCGCCAGTAGCATTGAAAAGCTCATATCATTTTCGAAGCGAAAACGGAAGTGAGATCTGTCGGAAGTTTCCTAGTAATAAACCGAGATTTAAAAGCTACTTAGCACGTGCTTTGACTTAGACATGTTCCCATCTCTATCTTGCACCTGTACTTTGACAGTTGTGCGGCAGTGATAGAAATAACGCTTGGCCAAAGTACGTGTTCAGTAACGATTATAGATTTCGGCTGGGCACTCTGACCAGAGGGCCTACACTCTAAGTCCGTCACCGAAGATACGGGCCCGTCCGAAAGTAGTTCGAAAATTCGGAGACCATCCTACACCAGATTAATTATTTTTTTTCGGACGCGTAAAGGCACATCGGGTGTACAACTGTCAAATCGTGGGGACATTCATTCTTAGGACAGGCCCCAAACTAATCTTAGGTCCGTATATATATGATACGCAGTAGAAATCTCACGTAATTTCTGCCGAAACTACCTACGGATTTCGTGCGTATGGAGTAGACTTCCAGATCCTAACTAATGCTATACTCACGAACACATTTATTCTGAAATATGTACATAATGGTGTAGCTTCGGAATCGTAATACGTAACTAAGCTTATTAAGCGACCTAAGTAAATAGGTAAGTTTTCTAACTAAGTATTCTTGTTTAAAAAAATGTAGATATTAGTTTTTCCATGCGTTTATAGCAAACGATTTGGATTCCACTATCGAAAATATTATTAAGTTACACTTAAGTTAGTTTTAAGTTAATGTTAGGTAGTTAATTTTGTAAATATGTTTTCCTATTCGGACCATTTGATATTAAAAATATGTATCTACGTTAAGTGTATATATTGCTACATAAGTAGTTCTAGGATAAAATGAACATAAAATAAAATGAAAACTCTCGATATAGACGGAGGTTCCCAAGTTATTAGAAAAGTAGAAACTTTTATTTGTCCATATTTAAACACTAGACGATTTCAACACCTAATCATTCATTTTGATCAGGAGATTCGAAAATCTTTGTTCTGAAGAATAATAAAAATAATTATCTTCTGTTTTTCTTCTTCCTTTAACTCAAGGATTCAAGAGAAAGGGAATGTAGGTAATTAAATAATGACTTGTCGATTTAATTAGACTCAATGTCTGTTGCCTGTCGTTGTGGATTTAGAATTGAACTTACGACCTACCTAATATTTTTAAAACATATTATACGATGTTTAAAAAAGCTATGGCAAATTTACAGGTTGATGCAATACTCGTCTACCTACAGGTATCATATTTTTTTATTATTTTAAATACTTATTTCTTAAAAATATTAGTTTAGGATAAATAGATACTCGTATCAGATCATCGCATTCCCTCGCAACAATAACAAAATTAAAACGTAGGTACCTAAAATGTTGGGAATCTCTGTAACCTCGCTCACGATTGAAAATATTTTATAAATTAATTAAGAATTTTTTTAGTTACAACTATTTGCTGTAATACGTTTTATTTATCTCATTTGTATTATTATTGTCATAAATATAGTTATTATTGTTAAAAAATAAACTTTGATAGTGGGATACAATCTTTTTGACTATATTATTAATTTTAGGCATTTTTTATGTATATTTTTTACGGCATTAATTAGCTATTCCCGAATAGATCGTGGCGATGCGAGAGAAGAAGCTTTGATGTCTAAATATTGTTTTTAGTTCTACATTGTTAAAATATTATAAACAGTGTTTGTGGTTTGTTTGAAATAATCTTTTGAATTTTATTTTGTAATTTAGCCATCAAAATGGCATAACTATGCGGATCTATGGTAGTATAAGTACATAGCTAAAAATATTATAAAAACTATATAAAACAAATATCTAATTTAGTAAAAAATTAACAAGAAATAGGTACTCAATTTTTTTATTCAATGCGGAATATTGTAATATGATCATATTTATATTGAATTATGATGAACGAAAATTAAAAGTTAACTTTATTAAGTATTGGTCTTTTTTCTGTTGGTGCCATAACACATAAAACTATTAATACTACCACAAAAACCTATACAATTTATATACTTTTGTTCTCCTATAAAAAGCTATTTTCAGTTTAGTTTTTAAGCTAATAATTATGGCCACAGACAAAATAAATGCGAAATACCTACATTTACTAAAATATCTTTATTATAATTTAGTATCCTGTAGCACAGATTTCGGCTGGCTAGATAGCCGATTAAGGCTATTTACTAGTTCTAGGTTATCGTTAATTGTTACCATTCTATCAAATAATAATAGGGTCAGCAGAAAATAACACTATTGCCATGTTAAAATTGCTTGTATTGTGGCCTTTTTTATTTTATTTGTGATCGGAATAAATGTGATTATTGTACCTTTTAGTATATTTAAATAAGTATTCGACTTTCGTAATCTGTAGTAGAGACCATTTTAAATGTTTGCACAAAGTGCAAATGTATTTTTCAGTACTTACCTATAAATAAATAAATAAAATAAATAATTTCTTTGGCTTTTTATTTAAAATAAGTACAAGTTAACAGTTACTGCTTATTAATTAAAATATCATTAGGCACATAGATTGAAAATACAAAGTAAAATTAAACATAGGTATTTAAAGTTCGATTTGTAATCCCGTAGAGACTAATTTGACATTTCAAATTATTGTTGTTCGTTTTTTCATTTGGAGTTGGACATTTGCATCTATCAAACTAGTATCTAAAAAACGTATTTTTTTTTAAAATAAAAAACGAACTTTATTAGGAAAATTGCGTACGTAAATATCGCAAGCTTCGACTTTATTGTTCCGAGACTCCCGGGGGTCTTACGTCGCTTTGTGAATTAAATGGTAACTAAGTAAAAAAAAGTTTACTCGGCGAATATTACGGCATCTACTTTCTGGTCCTGTTCGTTGGTCGGCACATCATCTACCACTTGGCACGAGAATGCTACTGCCACCACCTGAAAAATAAAGTTAAGGATATTAAGAATATGTTACACTGCAAAAAGTATCTTTTGGCGCCTTAATTAAATTGACAGGATTATTTGTGAAATTGTATTGACAAAACAAGAACCAATAAAAGAGTTAATTGCCCGTGTATACATCTTTTTGGGGCTGACTGTACCAATGTGTAGCCACAAAAAATATTACACAATACGTTGTAGCCACACATTGATACAGTATTATGGAACAAAGATTGTAGACAGTTAAATTAATTCTTGTCGATGTATACCAAAGAGATTTAAGATAGATACTATAGAGAGGCTATTAGAAGTAATGTCATAGAAAAATTTTGATGTCTCAGCGAAAATAAACCATGGTTAAGTCTAGTCGTTTTATCAATACGTGATTTGCAAAACCATATTGCACAATTAGGCATTATACTTCGAAAATAATTTTCTTTTGGTGGACATGAATGCGAATTGCGATTTGACATGCAGGCGCCACACTAGACTGAGCGACTTTTGTCCACTAGGACAAATGTATCGGATTACGATTTTGTTCGCTATGTCCCGTCTATTGTTAAGTAAATAATTTAATTTCTTTGATGTATATGTAAATTACCTACATCTGTGGAGGCTGACTACTTATCCAATAGTTTTTCCATGCTAAGGTTGCGGAATACTTGTTTTCAATATTCAGCTGTGGTTATCGCCAGAACAGAGAAGGCTCCTGCAGACAGGCGCAACGCAACAGCGCGACGCGACTTTAGTAGAACAATTTCTATGAAAACTTCATAGAAAACGTGCCTGTCTGCGGGAGGATTGCAACAAAAAAGAAAAAGATAGACATGGCACGTACCTTGGGTGCAGATTCAGCGTTACTCCTGAGATTAGCGAGGAACTTGTCATAGTAGCCGCCGCCGTGGCCGCATCTGTCACCAGACTTGGAGAACGCCACTCCAGGGGCTATGACCAGGTCCAGACCACCTGAAAACCGAGTAATTCTATTCAACTTGCTTTATCTCCACAGTGATTGTGAGATGTTAAACGATCAACATGTAAGTATCGTTGAGTCCTGGGTTTCGGATTTCGATCCTCAGAACGCGTACCTAGCCGTAGAAACAAAAAAAAAACAAAAGACAAGGAGAGATTATAGAACGATTACCTACTGCGGCGCGATGTCAAAAACGAATAAAAGAAATGTCATTATGATTGGAAAGAGATATTCGTTCTTGTGTCTACGGAGACTAGGCTGAGAATCAGCACTTTTCGAACGTCAACATTTCATAAGACAGATGGCCTAGACATAGTAACATTCGATTAGCGATGACGCTAATAGAAAAGCCACAAAATGGGGTTGACATAAGCTATGGAAATGTCACGTGATCATAGGTCAACGAATATAATTAATTAGCTAGACAATGTTATCATCATTCGATTCCATGAAACAAAACGACAGCGTCGAACGATAACTTCCTTAGCGATGCGTAGCCAAGTGACACTTTTTGACAAGTGTTAGGTATCACCTGCCAATCGAACTTCGTTATCGTTGAAGCGATATATTGTATATAGATATATTGTAGAAATAGAATCGTTCCAAAGCGAATTTCATTTGTCTAGGGCAGGCCCTCAGTCCCCAAAAAACGCCCGCTCTTCACCGCTTCCTAGTGCATTAGCTGGGAAGAAAAAGCAGCGCAACAAACTCCCCAGCAGCACAGCTGCAGTTCAGTTAGAAAATTCTATTTCGACGACAGAATCTATCTCGACTCTTCGAAATAGAAGTGATAATGCCACAGATGCGGCAAAGTGTTAGCATTAGGAATTTCTCAGTAGCAGCTCAGATTTGTGCCCAGTGATGTCATCCTAACTAATATTAAAAATGGGAAAGTGACTTTATTTGTTTGTTACGCTTCCACGCTAAAACGGCGGAACGGATTTCGATTAAATTGGGCACATAGGTAGGCCATG
The DNA here is from genome assembly GCA_963921375.1 of Tiliacea citrago. Lineage (NCBI taxonomy): Eukaryota > Metazoa > Arthropoda > Insecta > Lepidoptera > Noctuidae > Tiliacea > Tiliacea citrago. The sequence goes on from OY992799.1 coordinate 5,959,027, forward strand.
ACCTGGATTAGGACATAGGGTACTTTTTATGCCGTTATTTCCGCGGGATCGAGACTTATACAGGTGAATCCGCGGCGTGCAGCTAGTGTTTGTATATTTGTGATGTCAAATAGGGTATTTGACCGCTGTAAAAAATATACATGAATTAATTATTTTTAAAGGTGTTACTAAAAAAGACAATTTGTGAAAGAAATCATAAAATCGGTGGAAAAATTGAGAAGTAACACCCTTTTGAAATTATTCTAAAATACTTATCACGCAAAACGATAATTGTATTGAATGGCGCGAAGTTACTATGGCGTTCTTGTGTTGAGACATCAGATCGCAGCAGTGCTGTCTCTGTCTACAATAGACTTTAAAACGCATACAACTTCGCTATTTTTTGAGATATTGAAACAATTTTTTTTTACCGTGGTTTAATATTTTTGTTGGTTTCGAAAAATCGAAATAAAAAAAACAGTCAAATACCCTATTCTGTAAGGCACAGTTGACAAACTAACCTGACTCAATAGCATTTTCTCTCTTCTGATCCTTTGAGTGCTGAGCAATGCCATGTCTAGTAACGAACATGTTCTTCTCATCATCAGTCTCGAGGAGCAGCATCTTCATCACGCCACCAGCGTACTGTGGGACGAAGGCTGATGCCCCTCGTGCCTTGATGTGACTGATGATGGGGGCTGTGTTGATCTCCTGGTCAGTGCTCATGTAAAGAGCTACGCGTTTCGCTGATTTGTAAAATGGATGGTTGATTACCTGGAAGATTGTGATAATTTCTTAATCCGCAGCTGCAGCCCGAGAAATTCAAAATTTCTTACGTTTTTTGGCAATTTGCAGGTCAGTGTCAGGTTGTATCTTGATCAAAATATGAATAGATATTTATCTACAGAATTATAATCATTAGAATCATTAATACATCTCTCTAAGTTAGATTTGTATTTGTTTCCAAAGCCATTCAAAGGAACAAATCTAACTTAGAGAGCTGTATTAATGCTTCTAATTTTGTAAATGTAATAATCGCGAACAAAGAGATTTAAGATACATAGAGCCATATACCTATAGGAGGAGCTTGTGGCTAAATAATAACTGCCGCACGGGTCGTTAAGCCACGCTTACCGCGGTTGGTCCGTGGATGGGTGACCACCTGTCCATACCAAGATTCCTCCGTGCCTCGGAAAGCATGTTAAGCCGTTGGTCCCGACTGTCATTTGTAGATCTTTGACAGTTGTTACGGGTCGTCAGAAGCCCAAAAGTCTGACAACCAGTATTTCCAAGGGACATCGTGTTACCCAGTAAATGGGTTGTGGAGGTCAGATAGGCAGTAGCTCCATGTAAAATACTGGTATTCAGCTGCATCCGGTTAGACTGGAAGCCGACCCCAACATAGTTGCGAAAAAGGCTAGGCAGATGATGAGAGCCATATACCTATAGAGAGAGAGTCTATGCGAAGAAAAATTGTGATGGTATTTCTCAGTGATGCCACCTAGCATAATATAGCAAAATTAGAGCGGCATGCAGGCGACTTTTGTATAAATAATTGAATGTCTTTGGTCGCGAATCATATTTTCATTAAGATATAACCTGACACTGACCTGCAAATTGCAAAAAACATAAGGAATTTTGAATTTCGCGGAGGGTGTTTCTGCGTAGATATGTACATATCGACAAAAATGATAAAGTTAATATAAACAAATATTTATTATCTATAGTCTTCCTAATCGATTTCGAAAACAGCTACCCTTTGACTATGACTCCACGGACACACAGACCAAGTTTAGTTACTAGATATATACTCGGTCACAAGTTCACAACTAATGCAAGAAATAGGTAAAGTTGAATTTTCTTAAGGTTGGTTGGAGTTTTGTTGGACTAACGAATTAATAAGAACTTTTGGAATCATTGCCGCGCTCTTCTGGAAAATTACGCAAAAATGAGTTACTATTTTTTTCCTTGTTCCATGCCACTTTCTATTTTTACTCTACTGTATATAGATATAGAAATCGCTTGTCTACTGAATTTTTTTTACTGTCTACACGGATACGTGATTCGTCTTCCGTCGACAAAACGCTTTTCAACGGTTCTCGTGTCGGTATCGAACATATATATACGAAAATGTATATAGATTGAGCACTAGCTGTTGCTCGCAGTTTCACCCGCGTGGATGTCGGAAAATATCCCACAGGAACTTAGGTACTACCGGGATTAAAAGTACTCTGTGTTAATCCAGGTTATAAACTATCTGTGCGCCAAATCCGGAACATACTTCCAGACAAACAGACAAACGGAAAAAAAATCTAAAGACCATATTTTCGGCATCAGACTCGTTTTCAGACCTCGTAGCAATTACTTTTTTCAAAATATTCAATGTTATTTTTGACTTCTTTACTATTTTATACAAATATAGCTGAATGTTTTCAAACACTAGCGATTCTGACTTAACTATTTTAATTATGAAAGGAGATCTTCGTCAATCTGATCTTTCGTAGACAGTATACTGTCGATTTGACATTGTTACAGGAATCGTTTCCACATAGAGCAACAGGCAAAATACAATAGAACGGATTCAAAATAATGAGACAATGTTTTCAAATTATAATATCGAATCCTACCTGCTGTTGTGAGGTTAACATATAGGAATAAGTTAGTCAGGAATAGGTTTCCTTTTGTAACAAAACACTTACCTTATTGTACACGATCTCTGACTGTCGTTTCTTGTCCTCGGTGGTAAGGGCTGCAATGCGAGCCGCTATCTCAGTCCTGATCAGCGCCTTCGCTGGATTCGGCGTTATCTTCGACATTTTGCAGTTCTGGAGGATCAATTATCGACTTTTAAATTAGTGGCTTATCAACTACTAGTTGATTAGCCACTAATTTAAAAGTCAACGATTCCTAACCTCTTTCAGCCACGGAGCCCTAGGAAATCAAGCGCAATTATCGAGGAATAAATTTAAAAAAATAATAAATAAAACAGCAATAAATTTCGAACGCTTTATTTTAGTAAGTACTACAAATACAAAAAAAAAAATGTATATAAATTATGTCTTCGTTATTATAATTGCGACTTTTGGTGGCATTTATTTATTATTGTTAAATAGTCCAGAGATGAGACTGTGGACCCCCATCATACATATAGCCGCGGGCCCCCAGTGGTCCGCACACAGGTTAAGAAACACTGAACTATACCAGTAAGTATTAGGTTACTGAAAGAGCCTCCACGAAAAACAATCAGATACGACACACTACTACTACTACTGCTGCTACTGAAAGCTACATTTTTAACTGAAAAATTACTTGCAGACTAGCTGCGCCCCGCGGTTCTATCCGCGTAAGTCTCGATCCCGTGGGAATATCGGGATAAAAAGTAGCCTATAAATTAATCCGGGGTGTCAGTCACACACACTCACAAACTTTCGCCTTTATAATATTAATTAATAATGTGATTAACTATTACATATTATTATAAAGGTTTACTACAAAGAGGACATGACAAAGACGATTGTGTTATTATATTATATTATTCTGTTAATTAGTAGTAGTAGTATTAGTAGTATGGTAATGTATACCTAAGTCGAGTTACAGGTTTTACATATTATATGATCATTTGGTAACATGAATTCCTGCAGTGTATAATCGGACGTGGTAAAATTCGGCTAGTCAGCAAAGTAACGAACAGGAAGGGAATCGGGCATCACTGTCCGGGATGCACCGGACGGATTACCAGCGGGGTAATTGTGTAACACACTAAATTGCATGTCTTTGATTTTGAAAATTCGACATCATTCTTTGCTTTATTTACGTTGTCAAGCAGACGAATTTTTCAAACGTAAGAAGCCTCTATTATTCTATAATCTGAGTATGAAGCAAAGCTTTAGGAATTTCCTTCGGATTGTGATACACAACATTCTGAACACTGGCTATCGCCAGTGTGCTATGCAATTCGGGTGCAGGATTCACTGGACCGATTACCAGAATGAACCTACACGAACTTCCCCTGTCCTTAAACATCGTCGTTACATAATATAGTTCCTTGCTCTTGTTTCCTGTTTATTATTGTATATGTATTAATATGTATAGATAGGTGTATGCTTTATGTATATATGTATTTATTGATATGTCAGCCATACTCAAACTGCGGCCCGCCAGGATTTCGGAAGTGGCCTACCCGCTGTAGCTTCAAATTCTATTAACAATTTTTTTTTTCTCTTACCCATGCTGTCCCACTGATGGGCAAAGGCCTCTCTCCACTCCTTCCATATTTCGCGAGCCCGCGCGTCCTCCAAATATAAAAAATATAACAAATAAATAAAATAAAATTCATTTAACGCAAATAACTTGATCCATACAATTACAAATTAAATTAAAACACAACACAACACTCAAATTACCCGCTAAATAAAGGATCTCCATAGCGGAGAAGAGATCCTGTCGGCTACAGTCTTCAGAATTCCGTTGCAGCTGCCACGCAGTCTGCAGATCAGAGATACGGTTTTCTTGTGGATGACGGCATGAAAGCCATCAGTGCGATACAGCGCAAACATCCCCGATGCACTACAGAAGCGAGGTAGCTCCAACATCATCCTGAAGATGTTGTAATACTGGACGCCAGCAATATTACCTCTGACCGCTAAAGCCCTGCGCTCCCTCTCAATATCCGGATCGTCTTCAAGGCCCTCAGAAATGAAATGCCCCAGTTATTTAAATTTCGTGACACGATTTATGCAGAAGCCATTTAGGGTAATATTATGTGAATACTTGGGGCATCCACCGGCGTCTTAAAGACCATATATTCCGTTTTTTGGACACTGTAGACAAGGCTATGTGCACCAGCATAGGCCTCACATACTCTCAACAACTCTCCGAGACCTCACCTTCAGGCTCAGCAGCACCATGTCGTCTGCGTAGCTAATGTTGTTGACGCAGACGCCATTTATCCAGCAACCGCAACGCTTGCTACTGAGCTCGACGATGAGGTCATTTAAGTAAAGATTGAAAAGCTTGATTAACGAAGTTACTAAGCCAATTACCAATTTAAAATTCCGTGGGAATAAAGCCAGGTCTAGATGAAATTGTTAAAACATGTTCGTTCTCACTAAAATTTGAATAAAAAATTAAACGTAAGTAATAAGTTTTTTTGTTACCACCTAAATAACAGATGTTGTGACGTAGGTAGCGGCCCGCGGGACACAGCTAAAATCTGAAAGCGGTCCAAGAAGAATAAAGTTTGAGTATGGCTGGTACCTATATGTAAATCGTACACCACTGACTACATGCAGTATTTTCTCTCCTGCTCCCTTTAATGCATCCAAAGGTTGTCTGTAAAATATCGCTTTTAGCGATAAGGCCGCCCATTGTGTCACCCTTTGTAAAATTTCAATATTTATGTCTGTAATTTTTATGGTGTAAGTACATAGAGTACTTATTCTATTCTCATCTTAAGTATCGATTGCTCCTCGTGGAGGCTTTTGACTAAATGTTGGTCACGAAGCTTACCGATCACGTTTGCTTTAAATTCCAATATTTTAGGGCTTTAATATCGGGCAATAAACTCGATGGGTGGGTTATGGGCACAGGTTTTAATTGGGCACAAATCTATTAACGAAGATGATGGATGCAGTTACTTTTGAAATATGGTCCAATAATTTTGGTTTTAGGTCAAATAAGAAATTTTGGTGGGAATTAGGTGAATTATCGGTGATTTAATGACGTTTATGGTGCTAATTTTGTTTATGTATGTATTGAGGACAATTTTGTAGGGCTATAGAAACTTGAAATATGTTATGTATATACAATATTGAACACAACTAATTATACACTAGGTATTAAATTTAGTGACTAATTAACTAACTATATCTACAAATAAATACAAAAACAAAAGCACACTTTGGCGTCGAAGTAGATACTCGTCCGCATCGCTGACATCCGGAAAGGTGTCCAGTACCCCAAGTGTAGGTAAGTTTGCAAGAGAGTAAACGTAACTAGCGCGTTTGCGATATTCTCACCCTTATATTCTTAGCATTATGATCTATCGGTCAAATTTTAACGCAAACGAAATAGTTACGTTTACTCTCTTGCAAACTTACACTTGGGGTACAGATGACTGGCAGCATTGCCACGTGGAATAGCAATGCTAATTCTTTAGCCGAAGAACGAGCCAGCCCTCAGGTCAGGTGAAGTGTTGACCAGTCGGCGAGAAATTTCCTATAACTGGATTTCGAATACCTTCTCTATACGCCGTACTGCTATTATTTGCGTTTTAGTGTCAAACTTATACGTTGATATATTTGTTAAGTATTATTAAATATGATAAAGAAATTATGAATGTCACCGCTATTTCAGCGGCAGGTCAAGGACACTGAACGAGACACAATAGAAAGGTATATTGATGTGACGACTATGGGCATTTAACGGTCCTGAACGAGTTAGAGGCTGAAATAACTTTTACATTCATAGTTTCGGACCGGTTAATTTAATCAAGTGATATGCATTATTCAAGTGCTTAAGTAGGTACCTCTACCTACCTATAGATTATTATGCAAGCAAGTAGGTGTTTATATATCTTACGTTAGTTAGGTACTATTATTATACTAACAGAACTTCCTTATCAGAAGCCGGTCAACAACATAGATGATTATACAGACCGTGCAACCAGCCAAATCTATCTAGTTTTTTTGCCCAGAAGCCTATTACAAAATAAGAAACTAACAAAACCTATGACGATTTAGTACCTAAACAATATTACGTCATTCAAGATTTAGTTTACTGAGGGAACTAACTCAGAAATACAATAACAATCGGGTCAAAAGCCAAAAGATACGGTCACGAGTTGTTTGTGAAGAACTGAGAAATTAATAAAATGATAACGCAAATTAAACTTACCGAGTGACACTACAAAATACACAGTGTGTAAAAAGCAGACTGATATGAAATCAAACGATACGATTTGATAATAAAACATGAGACCGGCGCTAACCAAAACAAACTCTATGTGACATTATTTTCACACGTGGTCATACTAGTAACGCCATCTGTGGGTGTAGCGCTGAACTGCGTAGTGAGCTACCTAACTAAAGCGGTTTGGCGATATGGTGGTAACATTATTTTTAGTTGTTAGTGTTCTTGAAAACAGATGTCGCTCTGAAGTGGTATTCAGGTCTCGTATGCGTCGTCGTCATATCCCAGGAGACTACTAAACTGAATTTCGACAAACCGGGAGTAGAAGGCAGAGGTCTACCTATTATTAGTACTCCCACCACAAAATCCCATATATATTAGGGATTAGGGACCGACCCTATCGCCACCAATAGTCTCGGGGGTGCTACTGAGAAGTTCCTAATGGAAATAGAAACACCCAATAGTACTTTTCCGTTCATTCGAGACCCTTCCGTGCCGAATCGAACATAAATTAATGGTATCGAATGGTAATGGAAGGGAGTCTTCTCAACACTGTAGTCAAATCGAAAACCCGAAAATTTTGTCAGTTTAAATCAAATTAATAGTCGACCGCTAGGTATCCTTCCGAGAACTGTTTGCTGTCGGGTGCAAGGCAAATCAGGTAATCGTAGTGAGTCAATTTCGACACGATAGCCTGTCGATTGGTTGTGAATAAAGATGGGGATCCAACTACTGCGCTGGAGCCCGAGGTCGAGAAAACCGCTATTCCTGTCTTATACTTAATGTTTATAGTGATGAAGAAGAAATGATATCGGATATGCCCCATATGTCCAGCTTTGGTCCATCTAGGAAGAGCTTAAGGTGGTTTTTAGCTGCTCACCCGAGGATGGATCCTAACCTCATCAGATGACAATCAGAGATAAAATAATCAATTTTTCGATATTATCTTAAATAGACAGACGGCCATATCAAGATCATCAAATGTATGGAGAAAAGATAGCGTAGACTTGACATTAATAGCGAAGTGATTACAACATAAGATTGATTACGATAAGATAAAACTATTCAGCCATAAATTTGTCACCGTAAGATTGTGAGCACCGTTAGTTTATCTAACGAATTTTTTTCTAAACGAAATATTATCTAACGAGAGAAACTATCGAAAAATTGTGAACTGTTACAATACTTAACTACTACATACTTCTACTTACTTTTCGGGGGGTTGGTGTTGGACCCCCCCACGACGTCAGAAAGGGGTGCGGGTGGAACACTACACCGATACCGACACTATCCCGAGTCCGGTGGACTTCCCCGAGTCCGCCGTCCCTGGACCCATTTAGGGGGGCCGGAAGAGGGCATTATCTGCCCTCTGCCGACGCCCAGGGCGCCTGCTGCGGGCCGGGTGAGCGGACGAGATCTCCCGCTCCCTTTCCGCAGAATCCTTCTGCGACACGACTGTTTCGCAGAAGGATACCACCGCGTCCCAAGACTCCTCGCTGCCGACCATCGATTCGACCACGGCCGGCAGCGACACGTCACTGCCTACTCCTGAGATGAGGGCACGGCGAGGCTCCTCCCAAGCGGCACACTCTGCCAGCGTATGCCACGCCGTGTAACGTGATAGAAGGGAAACTTAAATAAGAGAGATTTAATGCGATAGACAGAATCGAAATGTACCTAAACGTGCCGCGTCCTTGAAATTTCACTCTCAATTCTCGTCTAATTATCAAATCGCCGAATAAGAAGTTTCACTTCAAAATGGGTATAGTCACGGAGGACAGGAATGTCATAGTGTTACCCTAAGAGGGTAAAGGTATAGTAGCATCGGTCCAAGGTCCAAGCTATCCACGCCTTTTTACTATGGTTGCAATATCCAGGAAATTTTCCTAAGTGGCTACATTCGGGTGGTTATTATTTATTTTTCTTTTTTTCTCAGTTTGTTTTTATCATAGTCTGGCAGATTGAGTAATTTATGCGACCTACCCAAATGTCCTTTCTTTGGTATTGTTTCGATGATTTGAATCGTTGAGCTCCTTAAGTTCTTAGTTGAGCTGCACGACTACTGACAAACGCGTGCACTGACTGGACAGGTCCCCTCAATCTGTGTGGTTCATGGTCTTCACATGATCTGACCAAGATTATGTCTGGACTTTAAAAGAGACTGTGACCTCTGAGTTGGTTTCGGCCTTTCTTATCAGAGTAGTCGGATACGGATCGCCGACCACATCTAGTTTTTTTTTTTAATATGAAAGTGTTTGTACAAACCTACTTACAGAAATAAATAATTTATCATTATATAATTTATTCTGCCTCCCCCGTCCACGCTGACAGGTGGTACTTAACATCCATTTCCTCCATGGATGACAGGTGACGATGAGCTAAACATCCTTTTATTGAACCGTCACGCAACGCAGCTGACACCTCCATTACATTAAACTTATCATGGTGTTTCTATGGAACGGGACCACGGAATGGGGACGGCCGATAACGAATTGATATCAGGGTTTGCATAAAATCGTTGCTCTGGAATTTTCCATGGGAAGTAAATTAATAACACTTTATAGGTATTGGTAATGCATGGAAATAATAATTAGTAGGTAATATTAATTATGATGCAGAGGAATGAGGGATATGTCGTGAGCACAGTTTTGAGTATGAAAGTGAGAGTATAAGAGTAGGAGAAGATCAAAAAACGAAGGATGGATTATGTAAAAGAAGGGCCGATACTGAGTTGACGGCTGAACCACTGAATGACTGATAGAGATATGTATAGGATTAGAAGATATGCTGCGCTGACCTCAAATATACATTTATAAGGATTAGGAAATGAGGATGGACCTCATTTTTACTCATGATACGAATCATGAGTAAAAATGTGGTCTTTCAAAGAAAGTGACCATAATAATTATAATGGTCCATCTATCAGTCCAGGGGCCAAGTCTGCTAACGCAGTTGGGTCCGAATGGCCGATCATTGGCGCCGTAATTGTAGAGCTTGACAGTTTTGCTAATCTCCTAATTGAAAGGCGTCTTTATGATTTACCGATGACGTGCCACTGATACTCCATTGGAAAAATTGTCTGTATTTGGTAATCTCGTACTGATAAGCTCCTATTATTTTGACTTCCTTATGGACCACTGTCACGCCATTATGAATTTAGGAGGTTACAAATTATTGGCACAATGGTCATGGCGTTGCCTTGGTATGGTCGTCATAATGACCAATCATTGAAAATAGCAGACTTGACCCCCTGGACTGCATGTCCCTTTTACCTTAAAAAAACTTTGCAGATTGGTGGACGTCACAGTAAAATGTTTGGTCCCAATACATTTTCTCAGGTAGTTTTCATTCAAGGTTTTTAAAGCTGTTTGTATTATTGTATAGCGAAGTAAAGGCTCCTTTGACAAATGTTTGTAATAAGCGAAATGTGTCGGATACTGTAACCAGAGATGATTGATGTGTAACAAGAACGTGAGAGCGATCCTCATCTTACGTGTAGGTAAGTACTCATTATTATGTCGTTTGTTTTATTATCATCCGTTTTGTTGCTATGAAGATTTGTATTAAAAGGGCATTTTGATATATTATAGATCGGGTATAATTGTATAATTACCTTAGACCTTTATAATTATGTATTTATGTCTTAAGATAGAGCTATATTTTAAGTAGCGTATCTTGTTCATCAAGAATAGTGTATTAAATTAAAATAGGGAGTATTTTTCGACGCCATTTTTTTCGTTTTTGTTTTTATTTAGGTGTGTGTAGATCATCATCATCTGCCTAGCCTTTTCCGAACTATGTTGGGGTCGGCTTTCAGTCTAACCGGATGCAGCTGAATACTAGTATTTTACATGGAGCGACAGCCTATCTGACCTCCACAACCCAGTTACTGGGTAACCCGATATCCCTTGTCAGACTTTTCGGCTTCTGACGAGCCGTAAGAACTGTCAAAGATCTAAAAATGACAGCCGGGACAAACGGCTTAACGTGCTTTCCGAGGCACGAAGGAACCTTGGTATGAAAAGATGGTCACCCATCCACGGACCAACCGCGGCAAGCGTAGCTTAACCTGATCGATCGACGTGTGTATGTAGATATGGTTAGTTAATAAATTAAGTATAAGTGGTTATCTGGCATGTAAGTGTACACTGTTAACATAAAAATAATTATTTAGAACATTAATGTTTTGCAATAAAGGTAGAACTCGAATTAACTGTTAATTATTAAAATAGCCTCCACAAGTCATTTCGCTTGCATCTTGCTACATTCATTATTGTTAATATTTTTTTCCACGCAATGATGAGTAGCACCCTATTTGCGTAAATGATTTTGAAGAAATTTGCTAATACATTGCTTCTTAAGTTTGGAAACTTCAACTGCATTTAAGGTACCAATAGATTTACAAAAGGAATTATTTTGAAAGGAACAACACTGATTGGTAGTGTGTCCCTCTCGCTCTTCATTCATTCTAGAGGAAAAGGTGGTAATGTGGCACCCTACTTTGTTTTTGAGGCCTTATGTACAAAATACGAGACTGAAAAATAAATAAATTTTATACGCTATGTCGCACCTTCTTCATTTGCCTATAAATGCCTTAAAAATGCCGCAATGAATAGATATTGTTAAAATTTCAAAATTAAGGCATTGCCATTGGGAGTTTGTTGCGTAATACCTCGCTGCTCGCGATTTTAATTGCAATTGTATAATGTTATTTTCTTTTTAATTGTTCAACAATGTATATTGGTATATTGTTATGAAATAAACTACTTATGACTTATGTTGTCAAGTAGTTCTTGCCGATACAAAGATATAAGTACCTTTTTTTTTGGTGGGAAATTATCAAATAACTTCTCCCGCTCTGGGTGGAGCGGGAGGGAGTGTCAGACTTTTACTGACTAAAACCCACCGTGTTCCTTCAGATGCCTGTGTGCCAGGGCCACGATATCCCTTTCGGACAGGCTCGTAACCCTGGCAGGAGATATAAGTACCTACATTTCTCTCATAAAGAAGCACCATTCCTTTGCTTCAATGAAATACATGACTTTGCTTCAATGAAATACATGACAGTTCTCGTAGTTTGAAAAACCGGCCGAGTGCGAGTCGGTTTCGCGCACGAAGGGTTCCGTACCATTATCTATAAAAATGGCAAAAAAATCACGTTTGTTGTATGGGAGTCCGCCTTAAACATTTTGTTTTATTTTAATTTCATTATTTATTTTTAAAGTGATAACTAAATATTCTGTGAATATTTCAAGCGTCTACCTGTTGCCGTTATCAATATCAAGCAAAAACGAGCAAAAAAATCACGTTTTTTGTATGGGAGCCCCCTTAAATATTTATTGTATTCTACTAAAAAAAAAAAATTGTTATAGCAGCTTCAAAAATACATCATCTGTGAAAATTTCAACTGTCTAACTATCACGGTTCATGAGATACAGCCTTGTGACAGACGGACAGACAGACGGCGGAGCCTTAGTAATAGGGTTCCCGTTTTACCCTTTGGGTACGGGACCCTAAAAACTGCTTTTGTTGAATTGGCCATTTTTGTCCGAACACTAGAAGCACTATTTCTCCATATTTCTTTCATGACATAACATTGTGATAAGCTACGTAAACTAGGCTGTGTTTGTCTGTTCCCGGGTCCAGTGAACTAACAAGGCGTTTTCTTTTGAAATATACTAACTGTTGGTATAGACCAGTGGTTCTTAAACTTTTTTGGAGGCGGAACCCTTTTGGAAAACGAAATATTAGACGGAGCCCTAAAGTAATCAAAATTGGTTTTATGTGTATTCTTCATTATTAATCATAATATTACTTGACATAAAAATTTGCATATTTTTTTTACTTTATGTTGGAAATTGGAATACTTATTTAGATTGATATTATTTTACTCAGGTACCAGAGTAAAATAAAATATAGTAGGTACCCCTTTAGTATATTTTTTATTCTGACCAGTATTTCCGCGGAACCCCCACAGAGGCTTTGCGGAACCCTAGGGTTCCGCGGAACACACTTTGGGTATGGCTGGTATAGACAATGCTCACAGCAAAAGCCCGCCAACACAACAAACAATTCAACAAATATACACGTGGTGTATATTTGTTGAATTGTTTATTTTAAGACATTTGCAGATTAAGAAATATCGCTTCGTAAAGCAAAAAAAAAAAAAACCAGCCAAATGCGTGTCGGACCACGCACAGTGAAAGATTCCGCTGTTGGGATGAATTTATCCCAAGAACAAACTTAACATTGTAGTTGAAAAACATGTTCTACCATACATTCCAACTGCAAATGACCAAATGTAAGTTTGCACGCACAATATTGGGAGATTTACCATGTTATTTTAAGACCATAGACGCTTAAAGGTTTTCCTGTAATCTATAAATATATAACGATTTTTTATCAAAGTTTTGTTCTCAGTAGTTTCGGAGCAAGAGTGGGAATGGTCAATTTTCATATATTTTCTTACATAACTTTAAAACTATTTATTTTAAAATTATAAAAAAGTACGCTTGAGACCCTCACCTTTCCTTTGAATGTCACACGGTACAGCGTGCAAAACTTTTTGTTTCTTATTTGTCTCCCAAAAGTGAACGCATGCAATACGTTACATAAATAAATTATATTTTTTTATGGGGTATTTAAAATTCATTTATTTATAACTAGCTGCACCCCGCGGTTTCACCCGCATAAGCCTCGATCCCGTGAGAATATCACGATAAAAAGTAACCTATGTCTTAATCCAGGGTGTCAGCTACCTCCATACAAAATTTTATCAAAATTGGTCCAGCCGTTTGAGCGTGAAGAAGTAACAAACATACACACACACACACTTACACTCACAAACGTTCGCCTTTATAATATTAGTGTGATGTGATAACGTGTAAGTGTCCGTGTTTGGTTCACAGAAATTAATTTGATACCAAATTTCAAATTAATCGGTCCATTAGATTCGGAGCAAATTAGCTGTGACAGACGGACAGACCAGAGTGATCCTTTAAGGGTTCCGTTTTGTCATTTCCAAATCTAAATAAGCGATTACAACTCATCACTGGATCTCAATATAAAACCACTTTCGCATCGCATCAATTTTATATACTTAATAGTAACATTTACAATAAAGGAGACGTTCACGAAATGTATGGGGCTTGGTACTAAAATAGTTGAAAATTTAAACAGCCTTCTGACCTATATAGGCTGAAAGATGGTAATAATTATTTTGACGTCTTTGGGCATTTAATTTTTTTTTTACAGCCGCCCGTTTGTTTTAAAACAAGTGTTGAAAAATAAAATGTTCTACAAGCATTATTTATATTTTAGGGATGGCAGCCTTGTGGCAAATGACGTGACAATGACAACGTCAGTCAGCAGGACTCGGCTTGACATTTACAACGGATATTTAGTCCGAGTTTACAGCTTTGACTTTTTTCGATACGTTTTGTTATTGCATTGTCATGATAATCAATATTTTTTGTCTTAATTTCATGGAGCTGCAGCTAAAATTATAATAAAATCTCAAAGTATTTAATAGAAACTGAAACATTAGCCACATAAAATAATTATATTGCATATAAATTAATAAATAAAGACTATGTGCGTTTTGTTTGTATTGAAACAATTTTCACTTTTTCACAAAAACGGGCGCCTGAAAAAATCAGATTTAACTATAATCGAGTAGCTTAATAAATAAGCTTTCTAATAAGGTACATCACATTAGCGTTCAAAAATCGTCGGAATATTATACCAATTTTGACCTCTCCTTTAATAAAAGCTTAAAAAGCCCTCATTTAAAAACCCACGCGGTAAAAACTTAACCGAGTAGCAACTGGAGAGGGACTATGCCTACACGGAGTCTACTTACATTCATCAGCTAATCTTTCACTTACCCCTATTTCGTTAACATACACACTATATTACATGCGCGCTCATACACACTCCCCCACAATACTTACCTTCCACTACATGCACACACACCCTCACCATACACATATACATACTCGTACAATCAAATAAATTATTCCAGCGGTAGAACGACAACGTTCGTTAATTGTTGTAACAGTTATAGTGTATAAGAATTTTGTGGCCGTACACTGTTTCTCAAAATACAGGTTATACCTAGTTTGAGAGGCAGGGTGTTATAAGTTTTAGAACAGATTTTACAACAAAAATAATTATATGTATAACTTTCTACCCTCTGATTGTTGCTGTAACTATCTGTATATTTTTTTTTATTGATGAATAAACATAAACATACGGAACCCTATAAATTACCAAGGAATTAATAAATTGGACGTACGATTTTCTTAAGACAGTTATTGTAATGTGCTTTGATGTCATAATTTTCGTTATAAATATAAGCATTCAATGTTCTAAGTAGACCTATTTTACCCAAGTACCTATAATTATATAAATAAATAACTAATAAATAAATCCTAATTCCTAATATCACACCACACTAATATTATAAAGGCGAAAGTTTGTGTGTGTGTGTATGTGCGTATGTTTGTTACTTCTTCACGCTCAAACGGCTGCAAAAATTTTGATAAAATTTTGTATGGAGGTAGCTGACACCCTGTAATAAGACATAGGCTACTTTTTATCCCGATATTCCCACGGGATCGAGACTTACGCGGGTGAAACCGCAGGGCGCAGCTAGTAATATATATATCACACTAATATAATAAAGACGAAAGTTTGTGAGTGTGTGGGAGTGTGTGTGTGTATGTTTGTTACTACTTCACGCTCAAACGGCTGGACCAATTTTGATAAAATTTTGTATGGAGGTAGGTGACACCCTGAAATAAGACATAGGCTACTTTTTATCCCGATATTCCCACGCGATCGAGACTTCCGCGGGTGAAACCGTGGGGCGAAGTAAATGCGAAAGTAAGTTTGTTTGTTTGTTACCTTTTCACGCCTAAACCACTGAACCGATCATCCTGAAATTTTGCATATTCGTTGTCATGTGTACAGAAACGGACATAGAATACCTTTCATCCCGAAAAAAGTTATTTTCCCGAGGAAAACAACAATAACGTCCTTATGATAATAATAATAGATGACGCCACGTGTCTTTCGAATCATGATTGAATTATGCAATGGGATGTATTTAATAGCACTTTAAATTTCAAAAAGCAGAGTACAACCCGAAATGATTGTCAAATTCTAAACTAACGCGAGCGAAGCCGTGGGCGAAAGCTAGTAACTAATAATTATAACTTAGTTTAATTGAATCTTGAGGAAAGCTTCCTGTGGGACAGGATGCAAAAAAAAAACAACTTGCTCATTTTGTTAATTGAATTCTAAGAAAACTGCAATGTTTTAGCTGTAAGACATAATCTGTAAGCTTTATTTTTCTTTTAATAAAATTTATTCTTATTCTGTTCTAAACGAAATTTATCAGACAAGAGGGAAAACACGAAAGTGTAATATCTAGGTACACAACATAATCAGCCTGTAATTGTCTATTTTTAAAATGTTTTTCAATTCTTTGTATAGGTAAATGAATTATAATATACCATATACCAGAATAAAACCATTATACCACAATAGATAAAAAGCATAAAAATTAAGCAATGACATAATTTAATTATGTGATATAAACATAGTGCTCACATATACAAACATTGTATTGCATTAAGCATTATTGCGCAATTGTTTGTTATCCTGAAGAAATAAAAATAAAAAAAAAATTGTAAAAGTAGGTACACGTTTTCCTAATAAAATTAAAGTAATAACTCAGTATGTGAGTTAAGGTAATCACAGATGTAAAATCAATGACATAAAAATGAAAAAAAATATAATTAAAATAGCAACCAGTTTGTTTTTGTCTAGTCTCTAGATTGTCCTATAGAGCAGCATGTTTCCATTTTTCCTAGCATTCTTATCATGGATATAATCCTCTAAGTAATATGCTTGTTTACAAAGTGTACTTCTAATATGTCTTTTAAACTTTTAAAAGATTGAATGCTAAGCAAGTATATGAAGTATACATGTATAATACATATTTATATACCTGTAATGTGCTGAAGATAAGCCGGGCGACTCATCGGCATCTCCTTTAGATGCAAATTAGTTTACTCTCGGCAATATAAAGACACGGTCGCTATGTACATAAACATAAAAGTATATACTACTTATGTACACGGAATATACAAAGTAGGTTACGCTGAAGGATGTCTGAAGAATGTCTTGAAGATTAGATGCTGAAATATGTACATATTTTAAACGTGTATAACGTTAATTTTGGAATGCGTTTTATGTACAAAAACTTGATTTTGTCGTGATCAACACTCGGAGATCCGGATTTTTTTTTAATGAACCAATACTTAAAAAAAACCGGCCAAATGCGAGTCGGACTCGCGCACGAAGGGTTCCGTACCATTATCTATAAAAATGGAAAAAATCACGTTTGTTGTATGGGAGCCCCCTTAAATATCTGTTTTATTTTAATTTAATTATTTATTTTGAAAGTGAATATATAACTAAATATTCTGTGAATATTTCAAGCGTCTACCTGTTGCCGTTATCAATATCGAGCAAATCAGAGCAAACAAATCACGTTTGTTGTATGGGAGCCTCCTTAAATATTTATTTTCATCTGTTTTTTAGTATTTGTTGTTATAGCGGCAACAGAAATACATCATCTGTGAAAATTTCAACTGTCTAACTATCACGGTTCAAGAGATACAGCCTGGTGACAGACGGACGGACAGACAGACAGCCGGCGGAGCCTTAGTAATAGGGTTCCCGTTTTACCCTTTGGGTACGGAACCCTAAAAATACATAGTGCAAAACTGTTTATACCTAATTTGTAACGAGCTGGTATCGAACACCGATAGAACACACGACATCAGCAAAATTACTTACGTAGATACTTACTGCTTTGACTCTACTGCACAGAGTGTTCAGCTAACATGCCAAACTTCCAAATATTCCCGGTTGAGCAAGTATTTTTTGAGCACCAAAGGTATTCTCAAATGGGAAAAACTTTGGTGTTCAATGCATAGATGCTCAAACGGGAATACTTCCCAACTTCTCTACTAAAAGGTATTAAAAGCTCAGTAAATAAAGGTTGTTAAATATGAACCTAAACGGTAAAAAAGTTGTAAAGTATCGAACTTTTGAACTACTCAGGATTTTCTAGGACGCTTAAATATTCTTACATCTTTTACAAAAATGATGAAAGTTTAAAACATTCACAATAGAAGTTTTTTTGTCGAGGATTTTGAAAAATCAATGTGAGGTAATTGATAGGTATATTTACCTATACTGCCTTTTTATCTTATTAGGTAACAATCAAGCAGGCAGCCTTCTTGGTGGGAAGCTGCAACAGAGACATCGCAGTTGCGTTGCCATACTAGAGACAAGGCTAAATGTCCTAGATGAGGTCGGCGTTTCCTATCTGACTACTCTGACAAGAAAGGCAGAAACAAACTCAGAGGTCACAGTTTCTTTTAAAGTCCAGACATAGTCTTGGTCAGATCATGTGAAGACCTTGTAGATGGTGTCTGAAATGGTCTTTTGAGGAAAGAACCACACAGCTTGAGTGGACCTTTGATAGGTCCACTCAAGTCAGTGCACGCATTTGTCAGTAATCGTGCAGCTCAACTCAGAACTCAAGGAGCTCAACGATTCGACGAACAATACCAAAGAAAGGACATTTGGGTTATAGGCTGCATGAATTACTCAAACTGCCAGACCAAGATTAATACTTACTGAGAGACAAAAACAAAAAAAACATATATAAAAACATAATAGTCTTCATATTCACAATAAATAAAGAGTATTTATTCTATTCTATTCTATTTTACAGCTATCAATAATAATCTACACACATGGTGTATTTATCATTTAATCAGCTACATGACATAATCAGCGATCCATTTCTTGTTAAAAGTAGGCCCCTTGAAAAATTAGGTGGAAAACTCGGACTTGATGAATTACCTCCAAGAAAAATTAATTACTTTGATAATAAATCTACAGTGTCTATAAATTACTCGTATCTATCGTTTATGTATCATGATGAATTTCTGTACCTTATGTATCTCAGTTAATTCAGATATAAGAATATATGTATATCTTTCGTGCGTGTATGACGAAATATGAACGTAAACGATACTATGGAGGTATAAGGATCTGGGGGTCTACTCCGAACTTAAATCCGAAGTATCGGCCGAGTGTTCGGCCGTTTCTTTACTACGGCTAACTATCGCTGACTACGGCGAAAAAAAAAATAAAGACAGTCGAAGAGATAAGCCAAAGTCAAAACTGTGACTTGAAGTCGGGTAAGGACTCAAAGTCAAAAAAGGAAACTTTGGAAGTTATAAAACGGCCGAACATTCGGCGTAGACCCCCGGGGTATAATGTCCAACGATTGATTTCGGGACGTTGTATATAAATGCTAGTCGTGCAGTAAACTCTGCTTGCGCGATGCAGGATTTGCGTGACGTCAGTGTGACGCGTAGTTCGTATGTGGTGATGTTGATGGCCGCCACAAAGCAAAAGGAGTACCTATGTAAGGAACGTAGCAGATGGCGTTCTGTAGTTTCTGCCAACCCTCATGGGAAGAAGGCGTGAGTTTGTGTAATGCATTTGGTTAATGAAGTTATTTTGGAAAGCGTTTTGATATGTTGAAAAAATAATTGAATAGTGTACAGATTGTCAGTATAAAATAATAGGTTACATCTGGGAACTTTATTTGTCATTTATTTGTGCTATGTTCCTAGGTTGCTCTTAAATATTTACATAACAGTAACTTTCAGAAGTTATTCGTAAAGTTTTCCCTCAAAAGTACGATCCGTTATTACATATTGAAACAGACTGAGCTTGATGTCCTCATTAAGAAAGTTAACATAAGAGAGAGGTATGACGAAGGAGGGAGATAGGTATAGGATAACATCTCATGGAGACAGTTAACTGGTTGACCTAATAACTCGCTTGTAAAGTTAGTTGTAACAAGTGCACGCACAATGATTATCAGTAATTTATTGTTAGTAGTTGATACGCGCCGCGTTGGGTTAAAACTTTGTTCAAACGGGGTTGACTGTACGTTTTTCTTCGACTATGGTTAGCTAAACGAGAGGAAGCTTTTCGTAAAACATTTCTCCCGTTTGGCTAACCGCAGTCACACGTGATCTTTACGCATAAACACACGTAAACCGTAATCGACATCGTTGTGTTGTTTATTTCCTTTTTGTCAGAGTTCGGTTTTAGTTTCCAATTACCATATTTTTACAGTAATATTTTGATTCAACTGTGAGATGCAGGTGATATTGGCTCTGAAGGGTAGGGTAGGTTAATGCATTTAGATACCTCACATGCAATGATGCTGGTTTTTTCTTGAGTTTATAAAATCTTTCGTTATTTTTGAGTTCTTTTGGTGATGTAATAGATGCCCAGATGTTTGAATTGTGGTACGTAACATTAGTATGCAGAATAACAGCCATTTATCTGCTATATGCATATACTGGACATATGCTTTTTGCAATTCGGCTCTAATCGAGATTTTAATAGCACTAAAATCCAAAAGGCAACTTATAACACCGCTATTCGATCGTTAAACACGTTTCTAAATTAAATTGAATAAAATGCATACTTATTAAAAAAAAATACCTGAAATCTCATGTGTGCATCATGCGTCTATGCAGCATCGTTAGTAAAACTGGGTTAATTATTTTATGTTAAATACTACGGTGCTACCTGATGCTAAATGTAGGTATTCACCTTACGCCAGTAGCACACCTCCGCAGCTCCGCCGCTGCGATGGTTTCGCGGCGGAGATGTGCTACCAGCATTAATAATACAAAAAAGCTTGAGATAATTATGTTGCTACGCGAACACAGATTTACCTATACCAGTGAAGTTGAGGCCAACAAGCAATTCTCGAAAAAGAAAACAAAATTAAATTGTGAGGTTTAGGAGTCCGTTAACATTGCTGGTTTCATCCAATCAACGATTATTGGATAATGATTACAGTACCCCAAGTGTAAGTTTGCAAGAGAGTAAACGTAACTATTTCGTTTGCGTTAAAATTTGACTGATAGATCATTTTGCTAAGAATATAAGGTTGAGAATAAAAATCTAAACGCAAACGCGCTAGTTACGTTTACTCTCTTGCAAACTTACACTTGGGGTACTGAGTCCCAAGCAAACGTCTAGTTAACGTCTAGTTTGGGGATCACCGTTCAAATTGGTATGTGTGATTTAGTTGATTATTAATAAATAATTTCAATTCAATTAATTTCAATTTCATCAATCAAAAATTCGACAACAATTCCTGTATACTCATTGCCAGTTAAAAACTTCTCTTCTTTTATTTTTAACTATTTCAATCTAAAAAGAAACACCATAAGATAATCTTCATTATTCAACTCATCAACTTTTGACACATGTTTGTTTATCTATAACTTCTTTGTTAATCACTTGTCTAATCTTCATAAAACCAAACAAATCCAAAAGTGTTTATTCATAATCTTCCTGCCCTTGTGCCATGTTACTTGTGGTCGGCGCAACATGTTTTCTTCTTCCATTCTCCCCTGTCAGCCGTCACTCTATCTTTCAATCCCTTCTCATTCACATCATTCCTCACACAATCCATCCATCTTTTCTTTGGCCTTCCTCTCTCTCTCCACCCATCAAAATTTATATTCATCACTCTTTTAGTCACATGCGTTTCCTCCCTCCTCATCACATGCCTGTACCAAGCCAAACGATTTCGTTTCAATTTTTCTGTCACTGGCACCACTTTCAAACCCCACCATATCATCATCATCATCTGCCTAGCCTTTTCCCAACTATGTTGGGGTCGGCTTCCAGTCTAACCGGATGCAGCTGAATACCAGTATTTTACATGGAGCGACTGCCTATCTGACCTCCACAACCCAGTTACAGGGTCAAATTAAATTTACTAGCGAAACTCCACAGACGTGATGGGTATCGTTAGCTAAACATGATATAGCAAAAAAGTAATTAATTTGGTGAGTTTATTTTTTTAAATATTACTTTTAGAAATCCGACTTTTTGTGTTAACTTCACAGACGTGATGGGTAAACTAAACACGATAAAATAAAGAAAAACAGATTTTCTCGTCGTCGTTGACCCCAAAAAAAAATCATCAAATCTTTTTATTTTTCGTGTTTAGATATACCCATCACGTCCGCGGAATTTTGCTAGCTAATTTAATTTGACCCTGTATACTCATTTCTTACTTTATCCATTTTCGTCACTCTACACATTCGCATCTCCGCTGCATGTACTCTTTTTTCATCAACAAAAGTGTATAAACGAATAGTTTTTTGAAGAATTAAATAATGGATCGAAATCTGCTAAATGAAATCATGAGACGGTTTGATTGAATACGCTACGATAATATTTCGTTAAATAAAGTAATTGTAACAGTATCCCGAGTGTAAAGTCGACAGCTTGACACCCGAGACACATTAGCGCCATAAATAGAACAGGAAAAACTATAATTAAATCTAAACACAGACACAGCATTAATCAGTCGAGGGAGCGTCATATGGACTTTTTATACAGCTTAAGCTGGGTTTATAAACAGCTCATTCATGCCTTAGTGAATTTTTATAATGGTAAACATTGTAAGTATACGGTTTGTCAACATTATGCAAAAGTGAATTTCTATGACTGACTATCTATTTCTATGACTGACTATCTATTTCTATGACTGACTATCTATTTCTATGACTGACTATCTATTTCTATGACTGACTATCTATTTCTATGACTGACTATCTATTTCTATGACTGACTCTATTTCTATGACTGACTATCTATTTTTATGACTGACTATCTATTTCTATGACTGACTATCTATTTCTATGACTGACTATCTATTTCTATGACACTCCCACGGGTTCGATACTTACGCGGGTGAAACCGCGGGGCGCAGCTAGTATTCTATACATTTATGGTCTAGCTCTCCCAATTGTGCAAAAGCGAAAGGAAGGTCGTTCCAACCGGGTGTCCCACGACACCTCTCGATTGTTTTTTATTGGCGGCTTATATTATATAACAGTTCAAAGTAAGATCTTATTTTGATGATGAAGATGGCAGTTAAAGGCGAAGATTTAAATCTGGCAAAATTAAAACTTTTATCCAGGCGAAACTGCGAGGCACGACTAGAAAATTCTAAATCTACATGCCATCATTTGTGGGCTGGCCATGTTTGTCGAAGGACCGATGGCCGGTGGAGCAGACGAGTCCCCAGGAGTGGAGACCGCGAATCAGCAAGCGTAGTGTAGGACAGCTAGATGGCCCGACGACCTTAAAAGGGTGGCTGGGAAAGGCGATAGAAAGGATTTTGTGGCGCAGCCTGGGAGAGGCCTATGTCCAGCAGTGAACTGCGATATGCTAAGTTGATAGACGTAGATGGAAAAGAGTCAGTTCAGACACCGGCACAGTGTGTTTTAACTGTCAACATTCCTAGTTTTCTAAATGATGTGTATGGAGCCATCATAATTCTCTTCATAGTTATTGGTAGACAAAATCGCAAGCCGAAGTGTCATTTGTGTGTGGATGGTTATTTCGTGGTTTTTCTATGTGTATGGGTATCAGATTGACATAAGACAAGTACTCACAGGCTCGGGACTTACCCGTTTTAGTTATTGCTTGAAATAGCACTTCTCTAAGTTCCCATTCTTCAAACAGACTATTTGCAGTTTTTGCGTAAGAAGTCCAAGTATAAATAATATTATGCAAATATTTTAACTGTAGCAAAAGTTGTTCATTTTAATGTCAACATTAATTATTCTCTCCCGGAAACTGCTAACGTTTCAGGGCGCACTGCATAATTCGTTTGGAAACTGAAATGTATTTTGTGTTAAGTTCACTAACAAAGGATCGTTTTCTGCTGCTGTTGGTTCACCACTGCCCAGTTTAAAGGGGCCTTAACTGTAACGTCACTTTATTATCACATCGGCGCCGGCCCCGCGCTTAATTTGAAACATAATCCACTGTGTGTCCACGTCACACGGACTAAGTATGATGACGTCACAATGTTTGCACTCTTGCAGTTTAAACATCAGTTCAAGTTCAATGATTCGTGTGTAGTTTTTTATAGGTGTGGCTGCATTCGGTCTTTGTCTCGCTGTGAGCACCAGGGGGCGCTGCGGCGCCGCCAGCTGTGTTCACGCCGGTCCGCAGTCGCGGTCCGTCAACGGGCGAGGTACCACGTGGTTACTCCACGTCCCGTAAATCAAAACTTTCTTACGTCAAATCAATGGATATAACCTAACACGCGCGTTTCGCAAATTAAGAATAAGATGTGATATATTTGTGTTTACGTCGCGATGGCCTGTTAATCACGTATTATTGTGTGCAACAGTGACGTGCTGTGCTGTGCCAATGATGTGAATATTTTTTCTGTGTTTGGTTGCATAAAAAAAGGAGTTATGAGTATCCAAAAGTGTTTGCTGGATAACTCCAGCAGGATGATCAAGGCGATGTCGACTGCTAAGTCGAGTACCAGCGAAGTGAAGATGGTATGTACACTTTAGCACTAGTTTGGCATAACGAGCGACCTTCTGATGAAAAGAAAGCTGTGTTTTTAGGTTATTATTCAAGAAAACAAAAGTTAGCACTTCAGTAACTTCTTTATCGCACTGTCAGAGTTTAATGTGAAGTGAATTCGTGATAGTATTGCGATGTTTTGGTGCAAATAAAACGTTTTAACTTAGTTTATGTTTGTAACAAAACCTATATAAACTCCGTAACATGTTTATACTGTTTATAAATGTATAATTACGTCACAACGAGATACGTTTCCGTTGCTGCGGTGAATGCAATATGGCATTATTTTTAAACAAAACACAATAAAACTTACTGTGACATTTAAAGAAAAATTGCATTGTAAGTTTGAAATGAGGTTGTTTGAAGTATTCTCTCAATTCAGTCGTATTCGAGTAAGAGGACTCTTATTCAACTTTTGTAGCACCTATCTATCCTGGTTAGAGTCAAATATTAGTTAGTTGTTAATCGGCTGGCGGACTGTATTTATGTAAAATACATAATTATTTATCTACACCGATACATAATTGACCACGACGAGTTAGATATAGCGCTAATTTGACTTATAACGGTTTTTGTCCTTTTTTTAGGGAGGGGTTTAAAGGGAACTATACAGGAATGACTAATGGCGTTGAAGGGAAACTTAAGAATTCGTAAAGTGTTGGGAAACCTGTTAGTTTTGCTAAAATTAGATAGAATTGAATGTCAGTGGTATTTCTGGCCGTCAGACACGTAAAAATAGCTAAGTAGGTACCTACCTATGTTTTGATTTACTATTGTGAGTGACAACTAAAAGAAAAAAAATGTGACTGACCTTTAGAAGTCAGCGAAGCATGATATTAAACTTAAAGTCATGATGCTATTAAACTTAAAAGTCATGATGCTATTAAACTTAAAGTCATGATGCTATTCGTTCTTAGATGTGAGTCTGATCTCACGTTTAGTTCGAGAAACTCCTGGCCTGATCATGGCCATTCCAATTTAATTTTAACACTCTCCCTGCCGACAATAATGCTTTTTAAGTTCAGGAGGCCATGGAGGTCGCCGGCGGGCCCCATATTTGCTGATTGTGAACACCGTGAGTCAATAGTTAAAATTATTACAAGAGGGCTGCCGGCGGACCCTATGGCCCGCTAATAAAAGTATTAAGAAATGTGCTTTGGCCTGCTGAACAAAATTTTTTGGGGGTCGCCGGCGGTTCCCATGCAGGGAGAGTGTTAAAGGTGGCAGTTTCATCTATGAAACGACATATTGTCGAGAGCCATTCTTGGGACGACACTCTTAAGAGCGACATTTACACACAACGACGTTTTAACACAGTCGACTTACGGAGAGGCAATATTCACTAAAATAGAAAATGTGACTGGCCTTTAGAAGTCAGAGAAGCGTGATATTAAACTTTTAATGTTAGTCATGATGCTATTAGTCCTTATATTTGAGGCTAATGTCACGTTTAGTTCGAGAAACTCCTGGCCCCTGATGATGCCCATTCCGATTCAATTTTAAAGGTGACAGTTTCATCTAAAAAACCGACATATTATCGAGAGCTATTCTAGGGACGACAATGAAGCTCGCTAAGTAATAAAGCAAGCTAAGTAATAACAGCCGCATGGGTCGATCCATCAAGTTAAACTACGCTTACCGAGGTTGGTCCGTGACTCGAAAAGCTCGTTAAACCATTGGTTCGACTGTCATTTCTTCTCGATCTTTTGACAGTCGTTAGGGGTCGTCAGAAGCCCAAAAGTCTGACAACCAGTCTTACCAAAGGGTATCGTATTACCCAGTAACTAGGTTGTGGAGGTCAGATATGCAGTCGCTCCATGTGAAATACTGGTATTCAGCTGCATCCGGTTAGTCTGGAAGCCGACCCCATCATAGTTTGGAAAAGGCTAGGCAGATTGTTTTTTGTTCTTGGGACGACACTCTTAAGAACGACGTTTACACACACCGACGTTTTAACACAGTCCTGAGAGGTTCTCGTATGTTTAAGAACGGTCGTAGGTATTCTAATCTTAGTCTGAATCTGTTAAACATACCTCTTACCTACATTTTTGACATTGATCGTCGCTGAGGTGAGGTTGGGAATAGATTTCTATCGGAACTTCTGGTGACATCTCTGAAAAATTTAAAAGCAGTGGGGTAATTACTTAACCCACAATGGGGAAGGCAAAATAGCACTGCCGTGACTAGTTCCCAAAACAAGCTAATATTACAAGGCGAGAGGTGATTTTATTTTATTTTTGAGAAAATGATTCATTGTTGTGTTCCTAAGTGCTCCAAAATTGTAGGCAACCATTTTCCGAAAGATTTTGAATTAGAAGATTGTGGCTTAAAGCTATTAGTAGGGAAAATAATTTAATTAAACAGAGTTAAGACGAGGTTAATTAAACATTTGAAGACAATGATTACGAGGAAAAAAACAATAATTAAAGTACTACTACTACTACTAGGGAAGACTAGGGGATACTATCCATGTCAAAAAAATATTGATTTAAACTATCAAAATTACTGAAAATAACGAAATACTGTAGTAAAACCAAACTCATTAATGAACAACACAAAATGGAATCAAAGGCATTGAATGGACGAAATGGCTAATATAGTATAGACCGGAGGGACCTAGCTATCACGCCATCTACGAATAGCTATGACCGGCATTCCCCATTGCAATGCCTTTAATTTTGACAATTCGACAACATTCATTGCGTTATCTTACGTTGTAGAGCAGACGAATTTTTCAAACAAAATGAAGCAATGGATTAGGAATTTCTATCAAAATCCTTTGAATTGTGAAAGAAAGTGTATTTCAAAATTGGGATGCTGGTTTTTGGCTATCGATGGTACCTTTTGGGGATCGTTTTAAACATTTTGATACTCTAGCTAGAGTTAGCACAGTTTTTGTAAAACCATGTCTCTAGTAAAGGCTTTTGTTTAACAGATTAGTAGCCTGAGCGTGATCTTTTCTATTGAGATAACGGTAATTAAGTGGCAATTAAGTTCGTTATGCACTAAATAACTCCACGCTGATGCAAATACCTACCTGATAATATCTAGGTAGAAATATTAAAACCTGTATGAATTTAAATGGCATTGTGCAACCAACAGCTGTATTATATATGTTATATAGACATATTTCAGTATTAATAAGTCTAATGGTACATAACTCAGTTACTGCCCCTTGGTACGACTGGTTGTCAGACTTTCGAGCTTCTGACTACCCGTAAGGACTATCAAAGATGTAAAACTGACAGCCGGGACAAACGCGTTGGCGTTGGCTGTCACCTGTCACGTGCTTTCCGAGGTACGGAGGGGTCTGTGTACATACACATCCGCGATCCCACAATCCGTGAATGGGCGACGATCCATTACATAATGGATCTTCGCCCATTCACGGATCGTCCTCGACAAGCGTTGCTTAACCTTGAAGATCGATCCGTGCAGCTGTTATAATAATTTATCCACGAGCCCCTTACAAACAAATTATCAACGAAATACCAGAGTTATTAAATTAAGTAGGGAAAGACCAAAAAAACCGGCCAAGTGCGAGTCGGACTCGCGCACGAAAGGTTCCGTACCATTATCTATAAATGCCGGTTTCCTCACGATGTTTTCGTTCACCGTTTTTTGAGAGCAGCGGTGATGAAATAATTTACACAAAGTAAAGCGCCTGTCTGGGTTTGAACCCACGACCAACTCGTAAGTCGAGGCCTTGTCTTGTACATTTACCCTTCGCGTATTTCCATAGGTATATAGGTAACCCTCTATTAAATAGTTATAATCTAACAATAGCCATTGATCATTGAACTGCCGCCAACGTTCTGTAAGAATGATCAAGCAAATTATAGTGAGGGCCAAAAATTCAGAAAAAAGAGGAACTAGGCTTTTCGTGGGTAGGTATGAATTTTAGGTAGGTACCTAGAAAACAAAATCTCAGGTCCATGACTAAGGTTATGTACTACTGCCAAGTCCAGCTAGCCGTAGCCGTAGAACATAATATTTCATGTTATAAAAGGAATATGAATTTCGGTTTAGTCGTGTCGTTTCCGCACAGTAACGGACGGACAGACAGACAGATTTTGCGTTTTATTACTGAAAATGAAAGCATGATTATCGTTTGAGGCAGTGCAGCCGTGGGTTAAATTCGGTTGTGGACAAAGCAAACTAATCTTGCTACAATGTTACTATAGAGGTATGAGGAACAGGCTGTAAAGTTCACTAATCTCTATAGAAAAGGGAGGACCTTCCGACCAGACGGGTGTTGTGTCTGGTCATCTGGTGGGCTACTGCCCATCGCCCGATGGTAGATGTCGGGACGTTGTAAATATGCCAGTCGTTCGGCGGTAAAGCTCTGCTTGCGCGATTCAGGATTTGTGTGACGTCTGGGGGTCTACTCTGAAGCGCTAAACCGAAGTATCGGCCGAATGTTCGGCCGTTTTATAACTTCCATAGTTTCCTTTTTTGACTTTTGAGTCCTTACCCGACTTCAAATCACAGTTTTGACTTTGGCTTATCTCTTCGACTGTCTGTTTTTTTTTCGCCGTAGTCAGCGATAGTTAGCCGTAGTAACGCCAGTAGCACACCTCCGCCGCGAAACCATCACAGCGAAACCGCAGTAGTTAAATTGTACTGGTTCGCGTCATGTTCCGCTACTCGAATCGGATGCGAGTAGCGAAACATGACGCGAACCAGTACAATTTAACTACTGCGGTTTCGCTGCTATGGTTTCGCGTCGGAGATGTGGTACCAGCGTAAAGGAGCGACCGAACATTCGGCCGATCCTTCGATTGAGCGCTGCCGAGTAGACCCCTGGTTCTTGATGCATGGTTCGCACGTGGCGTTGAAGATGCGAAGATGCCACACTACCTTAGTATCCGCACTAACAAACTTTACTGTAAGGTGGATGCACAGCTGTGGCCCGCGAAATTAATTTTTTTTTATGTTTTTTCCAATTTGCAGGTCAGTGTCAGGTTGTATCTTGATCAAAATATGGTTCGCGACTATAACATAATTATTATGTATTTACAGAATTATAATCATTAGAATCATGCACCACTGCGGCTACCAATGCGGATTCAACTTAATTATTTTTTTATGATCCGTTCCCCCAGAATAACCTCCTCCTTTTTTGGAAGTCGGTTAAAAACCGTGGACACGGTTTTATGGCGCATAGTTTTAAGTACAAGACTACCTACTATAAACTCTATTTAAAGACACAATAATGTATCTAAATCGAATATTAACAAAGAAAGAGACGGAAGATCTGCCATATAAGGTTGAGCTAAATCTTCCATAGAACCACAGTAATTAGCGTCATTGGCGCCAATTGACTACGTAACGAATCGCCGAGTGGCATATACGTTATGTATCATTTATGAGGAAAAACAGTTTTAAACCACGTATTTTAGCAATTCCATTTTAGGTATGTACGGTCACGAGCAATAATATATGTATACATTGTCACATTTTCTAAAATATCTTAACTTCTACCACTCAAAAAATACGTGTACGACATTTTTTTCTAAACTGTGTCAAAACTGGGTATCAGTAATACTACAAACGAAACAAAATCAGTAAAAAGTTTACACTTTCAATGTTATTTTTAAGTATCTCTAATTTCTATAATATGTATACAAAATGAATACATATAATAGAAATTGTATAGGTACTTGTTATAGGAATTGTCATAATATGGATACATTAAAATGACATTGAAAGTGTACCTACTTTTTCCTGTATTTGTTAAGTTTATTCATTTAGGTACCATTGTATAATACAATAGTTTCTGAATTGGACGAATTCACAAGACAATCATATCAGCCTGTATCAGTCCAGTGCTAATAGTCCAAGCTATGTCGGATACTTTTGTTCTTTGCTGTATGATTTTATTTCGGATCCTATCCTTAAGAGAAATCTCGATGCCTGAACATAGCTTTCTGAGCAACAAATACAATGCGATGAATAGATTACAGTTTTATAAATAAATAGTGGTTGGTTACTGCAATAAAAGAAGAGGTTACAAAATCAGTGTTGTAATTCCTTACCAAACGTTATCATTATTAATAAAGCCTATTAAAATACATATAATTGCGTAATTAAGCGTAGTTTATGTTGAAAATTATGGACCCCTGAATTGTCCTGCACAAAATCAATATTCCTCTAGACTAGGCAGTAAAACTTCGTCTAAAATTCTGGTACATTACCCGCTATTCATTCGACCACCTATCTCGGCTTTTTTTACATCGATGTTAATAATAATCACAATAACACAGGAAATATTTATCTAGCTGCACTGCACGACAGCAAAAAACAATGGTAAAGCACGGTTATCCCTTCTGTATGATTTGCAATGTTGCTGTAGGAATTTAATAGCACAATAGTTTTAGGAGTGTATATGTTACGGCTAATACCCGAAGTGCGGCTACACCTAGTTTTAGCCGGTTAGAACTAGGTGTAGCCACTTACTCTTGGTTAAACCTAGTACGAGCCGATTGTTTTCGGGTAAAATCATTTGGGTTAGGTTAGGTTAGAACAGTAACCATTAACAAGCGAAGGCGAGCGAGCGAAGCGAGCGTGCCGCGGTAGCGGCCGCCGAGCGCCAGATCCCCTCTATTGTTGGTAAATTGGTTCTATCCAACAGGGATTGTCTGGACCTATAATTCTAACTGGCTAAAACTAGGTGTAGCCGCACTTCGGGTATTAGCCGTAACATATACAAAACAATAACACAGTCGACGGGCGAGCCGATGCCACTCGCTGATGGCTACTAGCTACCTTAAGTACCTTACTATATAATATATTAATAAAATCCTACATTTATGTACACTCGTAGCGGCATCACCACATGCGAACTACGCGTCACACTGACGTCACGCAAATCCTGCATCGCGCAAGCAGAGTTTACCGCGCAACTGGCATATATACAACGTCCCGACATCAACCGACGGGCAGTTGCCCACCAGACACAACACCCGTCTGGTCGGAGGATCCTCCCTTTCCTATGGTGGATGAGTGAACTTTACACCCTGTTCTTCATACGACCAGACACTGATGTTGTCAATTAGGTAGAATCACAATTTGGGTTCCTTCTGAACCCAAATTGCGACTTATTTCCGAGCTCAATCTGCTTAAAACTGCCGCTTTGTCATTGTTTACATAATTTCGAATTCGAAATTTTCGAAAAATTTCTATTGCTCGTGACTGTACCTACAGTTATTATTGTTTGAACTAGTTAGTTTTTCCTCATAATGACATTTTCCTCTTCCTGATAAAACACTGCTTTGACATATTATGTTAGTTTGTAAGTATCCACGTCATGATTTTGTGTGCTTTCTATCCTAAATATGTCCCTAAAAAAATCATAATAATTGCTCTGTTACTGAGGTAGGGTGAGAAGAGCTTAGTTGTTCTTCTTCTACATTTTAGTGTTCCGTACCCGAAGGGTGCCAAACGCAACCCTATTAGTAAGCGTCGGCTATCCGCCCGTCCGTCTCTCTGTCAGCGGGCTGTATCTGATGAACCGTAATAGGTAGACAGTTGAAATTTTTACAGATTGTGTATTTCTATTGCCGCTATAACAACAAATAATACAAATTTAATACAGATAATAATATTTTAAGGGGGTACGCATACAGGAAACGTGTTTTTTCGGCGTTATTTTGCTAAATAAAAATATTGTACGATGGTACGGAACCTTTCGTGTGCGAGTCCGGCTCGCACTTGGCTGCTTTTTTAAAGACACGAATATCTGTACGACAATACCTCGCACGATGGAAAAATATTATGTATTTTCATTTCAATAAGTCAGGGGCCCAAGTCTGCTATTTTTATAAATTCAGTCATTCCAACACGATCCCATTGTCATGCCATTGTCATTTTGCTAAAAGTTCGTAATCTGGTAAATTCATAATGGTCGATCATTTTTTTTGCAATTTCTTTCAATGTAGTGTCAGTGGCCGACTATTGGAAAGTCATAATGACGCCATTATAATAGTAGATTACCAAACTTGTCAAAATCAACAATTATGAAATCAATGATCGACCATTCTGACACTATTGTAATAGCAGACTTGAGGCCCAGGATAATGGATCCACCATTACGTCAAAGGAATGATAAGGTCGAGTTATATCTACCCAGAACCTGGAATCTCCCTGCTGCAAAACAAAGGCCTTTTTTAACCGACTTCCAAAAAGGAGGAGGTTATATTTTCGTCTGAGGTATGTTTTTTTTATTCATGCATGTTTACCGGTTTCTCCGTCAACCGACCGATTGGGTCGACTTGGAAAATTCTTTTTCATTTCTCATACTCCGAAAGTAGTGTTTGTTTGATCCGACTAGCGGGTGGAAGACGCTGCTCCCCACCCTTGGCCGGGAAAGACTCATAGTAATAGCTTCCCTCTCTAGGGCGGGTATGAATTTTAAAAATAGAACTTAATTTTATTAAAAAATCAATAAAAAGTCGGCTACAAAATTTTTAAAAATTTTTAAAATTAAACTTACCTAACTGATTTTTATTAAAAAACTAGCTGCGCCCCGCGGTTTCACCCGCGTAAGTCTCAATCCCGTAGGAATATCGGGATAAAAAGTAGCCTATGTCTTAATCCCGGGTGTCGGCTACCTCCATACAAAATTTTATCAAAATTGGGCCAGCCGTTTGAGCGTGAAGAAGTAACAAACATACACACACACACACACACACACACACTAACACACACACACACACACACACACACACACTCACAAACTTTCGCGTTTATAATATTAGTGTGATGTGATGTGATGAATCCCTATTTCCCCTGGTCACGGCATAACTTGAGAACGACTTTACCGATTTCATTCATCACTTTTTCATTCATCACATTTCTTTATCGATTTCAATCAATTGATTTAATTCAATGATTTAAATCAACCCTGCTCGTGGTTAAACAGCCATGTTACTATTTAGCCATGCACGAGCCCCTCTAAAGTTTACAAGTTATATGTTCCGACAATTTTCCCACGATTTCTGAACGTTAGGTACCTAAATATATTGATACCTACTCAATTTTTGTTTGTATATCTTGAAACGTGATCGACGCGTGAAACTAGACACTAGGTAGGTGTCTTACGGTTTTGTTTTCCTTTTAAAATTTTATTTCACTGTTCTGCAAATTTGATTTGGGCTAGTGACGCGAGAAGGAAGGTGACAACGAATAAACTGATGAGTTTATTTGATAGTTTCACGTCACTTGTTGGCACATCACTAGCACCAAGACATTAACATCTTGTAGTTAATAAGCACCCAGTACTTGTCATCATCTGACATCTACCCAACTATGTTGGGACCGGTCTCCAATGATTTTGAATGATACTGCTAATCCATTGCTTCATATGTTGGAAAAATTTGTCTGCTTAACAACGTAAATAACGCAATCAATGTTGTTGAAGTGTTAGCTCGTGGCTAAGTAATAACAGCTGCAGGGGTGGATCCATCCGGTCAAGCTACGCTTGCCGGGGTTGGGCCGTGGATGGGTGACTATCTTAACATACCGAGAATCCTCCGTGCCTTGGAAAGGACGTTAAGCCGTTGGTCTCGGCTGTCATTCGTGGATGTTTGACAGTCGTTAAGGGTCTTTTAGCCTGAAAGTCTGACAAGCAGTCTTACCAAGGGGTATCGTATTACCCAGTTACCGGGTTGTGGAGGTCAGATAGGCGGTCGCTCCATGTAAAATACTCGTATTTAGATCCGGTGAGACTGGAAGCCGACTCCAATATAGTTGGGAAATGGCTAGACAGATTGAATGTTGTTGAAGTGTCAAAATGGAATCCATTGCTACTTTGTATTACTCAATTACTTACCCCGCTGTTACTGGGTAACACGTTACCCCTTGGTAAGACTGGTTGTCAGGCTTTCGGGCTTCTGGCTTCTTCTTCTACGTGTCGATGATCCCATTTTCACGCCTGTCATTCATGGATATGTCTCTTTTAGCAGAAAAAGATCCCCACAACGAACGGTCTTGAGAAAACATTTAAACCACTGCGAAAATTAACAAAATTTGGCGGACGCCCAAACGATTTGTATCTTAGTACTTTCAATTTGAATTAAGCTAAATCTTGATATAATCCCCTCGTATTTTACTTTATTGATATCTGAATAATCCCTGTGACGAATCCTAATGCTGTTTGGCGTATGTAATGACGAAGGTATATCCTCAGTCATTTCCTCAGCGCAAAGACATCTCCTTCTGGATAAAGGCCTGCCCAAGCATCGCTACAATTACCTGTCCTGCGCTCCCCGCACTCAACAACAGAGCGCTGTTGAACTGTCAAAATTAATCCCATTGCTTATGTCTGTTACGCTATTGTGACTCCATTGGTCGATTAGCAAAATTCACAAAGAAAACTGGAATATCCTTCATAACATTAACCTGTATGTTTTTACGGGTCCTTTTCAAGTAAAATATTCTTACTTTCACAACTGAAACCGAACGCCTGATCAATAACAATTCTACCTTATCTATTACATTTCGTAGTATAATAATGTGCAATATAACAGGGGAGAAAGAGAATTTTAATAGAATATTACGTTTAATAATCTTTTGTTTACTTATTTAGTGCTGTGAAGCGACCTTTGTTTAAAATGAAGAAGTAATTTCTTGAAACAGACAGGATACAAGGCTGGCATAGATATTTTTCATTACGTTTTCCTCCTACACTTCTTTGGCACTGTTCAAACGGTGTCAATTGTTTCAATGGTTTGAAGTAAAATATTTGTGTTTTTGTCCACTGTAACGAGTACACTACTGTAGGATCTTGTACTTTCTGAAGGGTAGGCAGAGGTGATTAGTCACATTTCGCCAGTTTCGTTAAATCTCATGCACCTAATATTAGGGCGTAGGGTATTGCGAATTTGCGATTACCATTCTCTACCGGTGTAACCTTTGAGGAATATTCCTTTATTTAGAAACAATAAATCATGCTTTATGGAGCGTTTCTTTGTTCTCTTATCACGGAAAGGCATTTATTTGCAGCCTTAAGGGGTTGATAGCAGATTGCGAAGAAGAGGGTTGACGCTTTTCTTGGATTACTTGCAGTTCTAAAGTCACTTGGTATCAGCTTTTGTCGAGCTCTAAAACCGCTCTTGATGAAATAAAACTAGCTTTAAGTATTAAGGACAAGGTTTATGGGTTCAGTTTTAATTGGTTTAACTTTTATTGTTATTACTTTTCTTGTAAAGAGTAGCTAAGTTTTGTTTAAACCTAATCCTAAGTGTCTATTTTTTACGTTTGTTGAGTCATAATAATTATTAGGTTTGTTCATGTGCCCGTGGCTATTATTTGGATATCCCAAGCCGACGCCGGCGCCGACGGTGACCGCCGATCCTAATGTCTGTATTTCTGCGTGAGCAATAGGCTCGCTACCCATTAAACGGAACTTAAAACTCTGACCTTTATTACTTACAGCAGTGATGTTATGGGGTAGGGAACCCATAAGACGGTCAAAATAGTGTAACAAGCATTTACATGCTTGACAAGGACGCTTGACGAGGCTTGACGCAACGTCAAGCATGCTTGTCAAGCTTCCGCATTCATTTTAATTTTAGTCGCCATAGAGTGACCCATTCTTGAACTTGCGCTAAATCAGAAACATCTTGCTGTCACAAATACTTTGTGCAAGAAAACAAAAAAGAAACGAACAAGACGATGGCTATGACTATCTCCGCCAAGCATGCTTTACAAGCATTGCAAAAATAAAAATATTCATCAAGCATTATCAAGCACGTAAGTAGTTTGCTTGTCTTGACAAGCACGAGCGTGAATTGTTCGTTCAAGCAATTTTGACAGTCTAGGGACCCCATTAGCCTGTGTTCCTGAGGGATGTAACTCAAAGTTCAATTATTCATTAAGCTCACTCACTGCGATGTAAGCAAGTCGCCAGTTATTATTAATTATTCACGCGAGCCCTGCATGGCCGACACGACATCTCTCGTGCGATGGAAACATACGACAGAATAATACGGACGGGTACGTTGAGTGCAAAATTATTGGCTGTATCGCAACACAAATAGTCATTTATTTGTAAGGGATTCTTATCACTCATCACAATAAACACCATTACATAAAAACAAAATCAAAAAACAAAAAAAAAACTATCCTACCACCAATCCGATTAATCCATTTGATTTCCATCAAATATTGGTGTCTCTAAGTTACAATACTTAGGAATCTACTCTTTTGACAAAATAGTTTAATTACAAAAACAAATCTGTGACTTTAAAATCATTGCAGCATTGCGGCTTTTAATATCCATGGTCAAAAGATTATATTCTTCGGCAGGCATCTTATTCGGCGGCACTTATGAAACGTCAGAAGCTAAGTGCACGGTTCCAATTGGTCGATTCCTATGGAGAAGAGCCGGCAAGAAACACCACGGTTATTCTTTAAAAAAATAATTGGCTTTTGCAATGTTTTCCAATTACAGTGTTGATAGGTATGGGAGGACAGTGTAGGCCCGTTAAACAAGAACTAGGTACTAAACAAAATAGAAAATGGTCTACAAAAATATAGTATATTAATCCTACAAATCTATAGTCTATTAAGCCTACAACGTTCTCACATTCACAAAATATACCTATAAAAAAAAATATCTACACAAAATGTTATTAAAATAATAAAAGCAAAAACCTTTTTGAAAATAAATTGTAGAGGTATAATGTCAAAATGAGGTGAGGAAGGTGCAGTATTTAGTAGGTAAGGCAAATTACTAAAGGGGTTCATTTAATTAGAGTACTACAAGAATCTTTTGGCGCTTCAATGACTTTGACAGGGTGGCGCTGTTTGTAAACATTGTAATAGTCATGTATTAAAAAACAAGATGGCGGAGTTAGTTCTGTTTTTAGCCACGCGCCAAAACCCCTTGTATGTGTACAAGACTACAACCACTACACATTACATATCAAACTATACATTTCTAGTATGTTTAAGCCAATCTCGCATTGTATAGGATTTCCGTAGAATGAGAGGTTAGCTAATACTAGAAGTGTATAAGCTTGATATACTGTAGCCATGTGTACAGCTGTATGTTCGTCGATTCAACCTCAGTTCTTTCTTCTAATCTAAAATAATTAGCTACATTATTACTAGCAAACAAAGGTTTACAACATAAATCTTGATGTAACACGCGAAATCAAGTCGACAACCTTAATTAAATTGAATATGAATAATTAACTTAAGCCGTGCGCGACCGCGCCTCTAGTGTAATGAAAACATACGGGTGGGTAGACTTGACGTCAACGTATCTTCTTGTTTTAAACAGACTTCCAAAAAGGAGGAGGTTATAAGTTCGTATGTATGTATGTTCACCGATTTCTCCGTCAATTGTGAACAGATTTTGAAAATTCTTTTTGTTTGAAAGCGTGTGCTCCTAAGGTGGGTCCTATTGTCACCAAGTCGGAATCTGATGATCCCATGGAAATCGAGGGAAATCCTTAAATTTTATAGGCACACTTATAGCGATTTCGTTTTTTTTTGTCTCATGCATTTGCACTCGGAAAGCACCATTTGGTGAAGTGGAACTGATGATGAAGACCACAGATGGCCACCGAAACTACTTAATAATAAGTATTTCACGGTTGCGATTCAATTAGACACTTTAATATGGTTGCTAAGCAATTTATGCTCGTCACAATGCATATGGTGAAGTCACTATCAGTTCCAGTTTTCCTAGTTCTTACCAGGAGAACACCTAATTAACGCCCCAGCATTGAGAAAAGCAACATTTTGTAAAAGGTGATGAGCAATTGACATTAGGCTATTGTAACTTGATAAATTACAAACTGACTTACTAAAAAGTTAAAAATAAGTAAAAATTAAAATAATGCTAACACCCGGTTTCGGGAACAGAA
Source organism: Tiliacea citrago (assembly GCA_963921375.1). Taxonomy (NCBI): domain Eukaryota; kingdom Metazoa; phylum Arthropoda; class Insecta; order Lepidoptera; family Noctuidae; genus Tiliacea; species Tiliacea citrago. Next base: position 5,997,321 of record OY992799.1, read on the forward strand.
ATTATCGACATGTCAATATTAAACGCAAGTCAAGTGATGCGATTGGCTGTGAATAATTCATGCAACCAACCACAGCAGTTTACGTATATATTCCGACACGCGCTTGAAAATTAAAGTCCGGTCGCGAAGCAGAAAGAATTTCGTACAATGACCCCTCATTACTTATCGCTATCTCTCGCGCGCAATTGTATTGCCAGAGTGGTTCAAATAAACTATTGAAATAAACCTCTAGTTACTAGTGTGAATGTAGCAAATTAGTCATGAATATCTCTAATTTCTACAGTAGGTTTTAATTGGTTTCATAAGTCCTTATCATGTGTCCTGTAGGAATTAACAAGATAAGTACGTCTTATTCATGATTTGAGATTTTGTACCATATTTATTACTGAATTAATAGAAAACTACAAATATGTAGGTGTTTTTATTATTATTAATAATAACATAATTATTTTACTCATTCATTATCTAAACAATGTAGGTATCAGTGGCGAAACCACCGTATAACACGATTCCTACCGGCTTCCCTTCGGAAATTCGGAACACAACCACTCTATTGTCATTGAAAAATGGCACAATCAGTAGTGTTTAGTAATGCCAAATAAAATGTATAATCACACAGTAGGTATTTAATACACCATACAATTAAAAGATTACAAAACGCCTACATTACACTTTTGTATTTATATCCCAACAACAAAACATTTTGCTCTAAAATAACTCGCAGGCGCGCCTGGCTTGCTGTGAGTTCAGTTTACAAACAAAATCGACGTTGTCAGGACGAGTTTATTTTATATAGAAAATATTTTATTGCTCCGGCTTATCTCTCTTATAAAATCACCCTTCGCCACTGGTAGGTATTACGAGTATACCTACCTATATTGTGTATCAGTTAGTCACGAAACTTATAATGAAAAACAATGTCACCTGTCGCTCAGTGCGTCTCTCTGTCATCCTACATAAGTTAGTGAGGGATACGAGGATACGACAAGACAAGCAACAAAATGTCAGGTTATGGTAGTTAAATGCTGATTACTCATACTCACTCCTACGCTGAATTTAGTTTTTCTTTAGTTCGATAGAGATAGGTTTTCAATGGCGCGCGCAGCGCCCCGTACCTATGTTCCGGCGCCCTGCGCTCGCAGGCGCCCCGGTCGTCCCCCGTAAAGCCGGCGCTGAGCTCTCTACCTTAGCTGAGCCTAAACAAAATGTCTATCACACCACACACTGCTCACACTGTCTTAATTTAACAGTAATTCAAATACGTAGTCCGTCAACACCTCATGTACAGATGTACTGCAGCATTGCAGCTGCAGTACAGTATTTGAATTTGCTACATTAGGTTAGGATTAAAGGATAGACATTTTGTGAGTGCGCAATGTGGAATACTATGGGTGAAATTCGCATGGATGCCAATTACGGAATGCTTCACATCATCAACTACGCAAAGGTAAAGTACGAATTATAATTATTACAAAGAAGCTCTTGCTCTCACCTCCGTGGCAGGACTTCAGTAGTACATACTATTGTATGTTTTACGACATTAACTGTAGCACTTAAATGTTACTCGTGGCGTTGGGTGGCGGTAGGTTATGTACCTAGCCGTATTGAGTCGAGTTATGTAACTCGGCTCAACACGAATGTAGGTACGAATTTATGACACACAGTACTTAACTGTTCGCAGTTTATTATGTATCTCTTCGTACATAGCTTATTTTAGCCATGCTAACAAAATATGCCTTTCCATCATGATTTATGGAATAAAATCATCAATTCATTCGCCAAATATTTTGTAGGTCCTGTAAGTAGGTAGTAGGTACTAGCTTTTCCCGCCGTTTCATGTATTCAAATTAAAAATACCTATTCTATTGTTTTTTCCGGGTTAGTGCTCTTATACACGAGTGGCACGTTGCTAACGGCACAGGCTACTACAGCCGTCGAGACTGCAGCTGTAGATGCGTTGACGGCAGCCGCCGACGTGTCCAACTGCAGCTGTAGTCTACAGCCGTAGATGCGTCGACGGCAGCCGCCGACGCGTCCTACTGCAGCCGTTAGCAACGTGTCGCTCGTGTAATGAGCACTTACGCTTAAGCTCTGTGCAAATTTTCGCTGTTATCGGTTCAGTAGTTGTGACGTCAAGCAGTAACAAACAAACAGACACACTTTTAAAACTTTCTTCATGTTCAGATGAAATTATTTGCACTAATTTTATGTTCGGCCTTCAGATAATCAGATACGTATACGGCTAAATATCAGTATTACACCTACAAAGGGGGCCGACATCTAAACTAACCAAACCTAATTAGTGAGATACGTGACTAGTTTGTGTTATTGTGTCCATCAATATCAGCTTCATGTTTTATAGAATGAGGAATAATATTAATTAAGCAGCAGACGCAATTAGTCTCCTCACGTTCCTTCCAGCTTATAAGAAAATATCATAAACTCAAACTAAAACTTACTCGTAAAAGCTTTATTTCAATTTATTTATTTAGGATCTCCACAATAAATGACACACAAATGAAGGGCAACATCAAGTAGCCGGGGGGAGGGGGGTGTACTCCTTCATTTATAGGTGACCACGGCATGCACAATAAACTTAACAACTAAGTTTAAAATATTACAACTAATACTTATAAATTAAACCAATTACAGACACTTTTCTGCTATGAAGTCGGTCAGTCAGAAAGATGAAGCTAAATTGCCCATGCCCATTATAAAGCATAGTAGGTTCCTAATCCTATGGAGAAGAATGGGCAAGAAACTCTATGGACACTCTTTTTAATCAAAATATGGTATGTCGTCGTAGAATAAGGTCCCAAATCATGAGCTTAAAAAAAAAACTTACTTTTATCGTACCTATTTTTAGGGTTCCAGTCAACAAGGAAACCTCATAGTTTCGCCATGTCAGACCATACATCTGTCTGTCTGTCCCTGGCTTAGCTCAGAGACTCTTGGTACTAGAAAGCTGTAAATTACCATGGCATACTTATTAATTAATCGCGCCGTAAATTGGTAAAATAATATATTTTTTTGGGTACTTACCTCCCTTGCACGTAAAGTGGGGATGATATTTATATTTTTGGGACAAAATATAACATGGTTTAAAAATGATTGAAATCAATTCAGTTCCTTATTCTGAACTATTGAGGTTTCGCATATACTAAAAATAATGTTGTATACTTGTACATAAATTATTGAATAACTTTCATTGTAAATATCCTTTTTAGCTTTGTATTATTATGTATAACCATAAATTGTGCATGTTGTGTTAGCCTGTAAGTGATTGTTGCACTTATAAATGTATCTTTTATTGTGGAAATTATTGTAAATGTATTGTGTAATCAATTGTTGGCTAACCTTAATAAATAAATAAATAAATAAATTATTATTATTATTTTAAGTCTGTTCGTTTTTGAATTACGGAACCCTTCATTGTGCGTGGTCCGACACGTACTTGGCCGGTTTTTTCATTTAATTTTCTGTTGTAATTTTCCTAGTTTCTGTTTCAGTATTTTTGAGAAACGAAAAAAAAAACACAAGCCACCTGAAAAAATATTATTTGTTGTATTTTCCTCTTGTTGTATTGATAAGAAACAAGTTTGTTCGTTTCTGAAATTCAGGTTTCACAAATAGTCACGTTTAACAACTAACCATGTTTGTACACAATGGCGCATTGTCACCGAATAACAAAAAAATATACCATTTATGTATGAAAAAGTCTTTGTTTAAATAATACTATATTAGTTACATTTTATACGTGACAATAACATATTTATATTCTTATTGCTAGTATTGAACTAGTGGCTAGCTCAGACTTATCCGAAAATATTCGCCATTGGTTGTAAAAGATAAATAAAATCAGGAGGGAATATGAGTTAATCACCATTTAGCTCATTAATAGCCATAGAGTATTTTTACACGCTGTGAATGGGTGCGGCAATAGGCTCGCCCCCTATTACATGGTGAAATGTGGGTGTACTATAGGTACACTTCTGCCTAACCCTTCGGGGATTACAGGCGTGATGTTATGTGATGTATGTGAATGGGTGCGCGAAGACGAGTACCGTCAGCACATAACACAAACAGACAAACTTCCGACTTCGCCGTTGTCACGAACGGTACATGATATAAATACTGTATCTTCAATCTGTCAGTAAATGGCGCGGACCTCACCGCCAGCAATAAGCTACATCTTTATCTATATTAGCTAATATTATAAATAGGTATATATATATAACATTTGTTTGTAAGTTTGTTCCTACTTTTCCTACTGGTAAGTAGGATTAAAAAAAATCTTCTGCATACGACAGTCCAATTCTTGAGGAAGGTTATAGGCTTTTTAACATCACGCTACGACCCTAAGGCGCAGGGCAGTGGTTTGGGGAACAAGAAATTTCACGCGGACGAAGTAGCGGGCAGAAGCTAGTACACAAAATAAGAAACGAACGATTTACGATAAAATATGATATTTTCTAAACAATGCAATTTGAATACTTTACGGTTGTTACCGCAGTGACTGGTAGGTATACATTTACAGTCATAAGCACTGATATGTAAATACTCAGCAAAATTGAAAACCGATTTTGTCGTGGAATAACGATTGTAAGTTTGAGAAAAGATCTATTTCATAATAGTTTGGGTTCCAAAGTAAAATTACAATGAAGTAGTGAAAAAATAGTTGGAGGAAATCACTTTTAAAAGTTGCTAAGTATATACATATTAGTGCTCGCGACTGTACCTATTCCATCACGTCATGTGATTTTTCACTCAATCCTACTTATATAATATTATAAACTAGCTTCTGCCCGCGACTTTTTTTGCGTGGACTTCACAATTAATTGGCTCCAGAAGTATCCTAATACTATGTGTTATAATATTGTGTGTATTACATATTATTCGTTTTTGTCAACTACAAAATGTTTTAATAAAAAAAAACTATTTACAAAAAAATAAGAACCGACTACCAAAAATAACACTACAAAGTGAAAAATAACTTTAATTTCGGAAGTCGGTGTCTTTGGATCTGTATTTGAGTTTTTTGCCACCGACTTCCGAAATTAAAGTTATTTTTCACTTTGTAGTGTTATTATTGGTAGTCGGTTCTTATTTTTTTGTAAAAAGTTTTTTATTTTTCACTTTTTAGTGGGTCAGTTTTGAATTTATCTAGGTTACAATAGCCTAATGTTAACTGCTCATCACCTTTTACAAAATATTGCTTTTCCCGATGCTGGGACGTTGATTGTTGAGGAGTTCTCCTGGTAAGAACCAGGAGAACTGCCACTCACCATATGCATAGTGACAAGCATAAATTGCTTAATCGCAACCCGTTAAATAGGGGTACTCATTATTATAGGATAATAATTTTCCAGGCGACTAATAACTTAAAGGGCGACTAACTATTTGCTACTAAAATAATAACTTGGCGACTAATAACTTAAAGGGCGACTAACTATTTGCTACTAAAATAATAACTTGGCGACTAATAACTTAAAGGGCGACTAACTATTTGTTACTAAAATAATAACTTGGCAGCGATTAAATATTATTTCTTAATCGCTGCAAAGTCATCTACTGTTATTGAATCATTGGGGTTAGGTTAGGTTAGAACAGTAACCATTAACAAGCGAAGGCGAGCGAGCGAAGCGAGCGTGCCGCGGCAGCGGCCGCCGAGCTCCAGATCCCCTCTATTGTTGGTAAATTCAGTTACCAAAACAAAAATTCGATGCCAGTTTAAATTAAAATAAAGCTAAAAACTGATTATTGAGCTGCTACTTTCTACTTAAAATAATACTTCGCTGTAGCTGCCAACCTATTATTTTTGCTGCCAACCTATTATTTTTGCTACCGGCTTTAATTATTTTTTAATCCCAAATTCAGATTAATTTGTCGCCGTGTTAAATACATGCCATTATTATATTGTTCCGGTGGCCATATGTAGTCTCCATCTTCAGTTCCACTTCACCAAATGGTGCTTTCCGAAAGCAAATGTACGAGTTACTATAAAAAATACCCAAATCGCTATAGGTTTGCCTATAAAATTTGAGGGTTTCCCTCGATTTCCATGGGATCATCTGATTCTGATTTGGTGGCAATGGGACCACCTCGGGAGTATACCTTATCAAACAAAAAAATAATTTTCAAAATCGGTCCATAATTAACGGAGTAAAAAAAAAAACACCGCCGAATTGAGAACCTCCTCCTTTTTTGGAAGTCGGTTAATAAATAATTTAGAGTTTTATGAAAAAAAAAAAGGAAACGATTTGGTTGGTTTCGGAAATCGTACTTTTCTATTTTTATTTGGTCACATTCGATTTTATGACAAAACAGTTTTATTGCTCACACTGTGATAAAATGTGTGACTCAAGTCATGTCACAGTAGGCCGTGCTCACCCCGCAGGTTGTTGTTTTTTCTGGAAGTCAGTAGTAATGCGTTTCATGTTGCCAGTTCAACAACATTAAGTGCGTTATTTACGTTGTTGAGCAAACAAATTTTTCGAACATTATGGAGCAATGGATTACCAATATACTTCAAAATCATTCAGATTGAGATTGATAGCACGCTATCAATCTCAATCTGAATAGACCATTAGAAGAAGAATCATTTCTGTTACGAATTTGACCGGCACGTGCATAATATTGAAGCGTGTGTTTTCATAATCAATGCTAATGGGTATGGAATTTTATAGTCCAGTCAACGAAGAACAAAAACTGCCGAATAGGGGAAATAATGCGTGTATATTAGATTTTTGGCATAGTTGTTGGGAATTGTGTCTGAAACAACATACTCAAAGTACTGATGGTAAAGCTAAGGGGTGGGAGGGAATCGCTGCCAAGTTATTATTTTAGTAACAAATAGTTAGTCGCCCTTTAAGTTATTAGTCGCCAAGTTATTATTTTAGTAGCAAATAGTTAGTCGCCCTTTAAGTTATTAGTCGCCAAGTTATTATTTTAGTAGCAAATAGTTAGTCGCCCTTTAAGTTATTAGTCGCCTGGAAAATTATTATCCTACAATAATGAGTACCCCTATTTAACGGGTTGCGATTAAGCAATTTATGCTTGTCACTATGCATATGGTGAGTGGCAGTTCTCCTGGTTCTTACCAGGAGAACTCCTCAACAATCAACGTCCCAGCATCGGGAAAAGCAATATTTTGTAAAAGGTGATGAGCAGTTAACATTAGGCTATTGTAACCTAGATAAATTCAAAACTGACCCACTAAAAAGTGAAAAATAAAAAACTTTTTACAAAAAAATAAGAACCGACTACCAATAATAACACTACAAAGTGAAAAATAACTTTAATTTCGGAAGTCGGTGGCAAAAAACTCAAATACAGATCCAAAGACACCGACTTCCGAAATTAAAGTTATTTTTCACTTTGTAGTGTTATTTTTGGTAGTCGGTTCTTATTTTTTTGTAAATAGTTTTTTTTATTAAAACATTTTGTAGTTGACAAAAACGAATAATATGTAATACACACAATATTATAACACATAGTATTAGGATACTTCTGGAGCCAATTAATTGTGAAGTCCACGCAAAAAAAGTCGCGGGCAGAAGCTAGTTTATAATATTATATAAGTAGGATTGAGTGAAAAATCACATGACGTGATGGAATAGGTACAGTCGCGAGCACTAATATGTATATACTTAGCAACTTTTAAAAGTGATTTCCTCCAACTATTTTTTCACTACTTCATTGTAATTTTACTTTGGAACCCAAACTATTATGAAATAGATCTTTTCTCAAACTTGCAATCGTTATTCCACGACAAAATCGGTTTTCAATTTTGCTGAGTATTTACATATCAGTGCTTATGACTGTACATGTATACCTACCAGTCACTGCGGTAACAACCGTAAAGTATTCAAATTGCATTGTTTAGAAAATATCATATTTTATCGTAAATCGTTCGTTTCTTATTTTGTGTACTAGCTTCTGCCCGCTACTTCGTCCGCGTGAAATTTCTTGTTCCCCAAACCACTGCCCTGCGCCTTAGGGTCGTAGCGTGATGTTAAAAAGCCTATAACCTTCCTCAAGAATTGGACTGTCGAATGCAGAAGATTTTTTTTAATCCTACTTACCAGTAGGAAAAGTAGGAACAAACTTACAAACAAATGTTATATATATATACCTATTTATAATATTAGCTAATATAGATAAAGATGTAGCTTATTGCTGGCGGTGAGGTCCGCGCCATTTACTGACAGATTGAAGATACAGTATTTATATCATGTACCGTTCGTGACAACGGCGAAGTCGGAAGTTTGTCTGTTTGTGTTATGTGCTGACGGTACTCGTCTTCGCGCACCCATTCACATACATCACATAACATCACGCCTGTAATCCCCGAAAGGTTAGGCAGAAGTGTACCTATAGTACACCCACATTTCACCAAGTCCCATGTAATAGGGGGCGAGCCTATTGCCGCACCCATTCACAGCGTGTAAAAATACTCTATGGCTATTAATGAGCTAAATGGTGATTAACTCATATTCCCTCCTGATTTTATTTATCTTTTACAACCAATGGCGAATATTTTCGGATAAGTCTGAGCTAGCCACTAGTTCAATACTAGCAATAAGAATATAAATATGTTATTGTCACGTATAAAATGTAACTAATATAGTATTATTTAAACAAAGACTTTTTCATACATAAATGGTATTTTTTTTGGTTATTCGGTGACAATGCGCCATTGTGTACAAACATGGTTAGTTGTTAAACGTGACTATTTGTGAAACCTGAATTTCAGAAACGAACAAACTTGTTTCTTATCAATACAACAAGAGGAAAATACAACAAATAATATTTTTTCAGGTGGCTTGTGTTTTTTTTTTCGTTTCTCAAAAATACTGAAACAGAAACTAGGAAAATTACAACAGAAAATTAAATGAAAAAACCGGCCAAGTACGTGTCGGACCACGCACAATGAAGGGTTCCGTAATTCAAAAACGAACAGACTTAAAATAATAATAATAATTTATTTATTTATTTATTTATTAAGGTTAGCCAACAATTGATTAATAATAAAAAATAAAAATAGTTTATTGCTTCAACTTAAATACCTTATTCTAGTTACAATGTGGAGAATCCATTTAAGCAAATAGTATGCTTGTTTTAGGATACTCCGCCCTTCCCCAGGTTATGTAATTGTATTTAAGTTATTAAACCTGATCATAATATTAAATGAACTTATACAATTAAAAATGCAGGAACAAAATGGGTACTTACACAGTATTGTTATATGAGTAAAAGACAAATAAAACAAAGACAAATAACGCGCTGTTCTGTGTGTAGGAGATAGTGTGGAGGTGAATGTGTATGTAGTATGTGTATGAGAGTGAGAAGTGGGTGAGAGTAAGTGAGGGGGGGTGAGGGTCATAATCCAAACTTCATACAGGTGGAGATTAATTATTATCTAGGTTTTATATAATAATGTAGCTAACCCTGCGACTAGTCTTGGGATCGGAATCAATGTAAAACATTAACTTCCATTAGCGCCATAAATAACATAGCGTAATATAAATATTACAGTCTCATTGATTGCACCATATTTTCCACTTCGTCATAGGTTTTTAACTTAAGCCATTTAGACAAAGCGTTTTTACATTCGCGGTAGGTTAGTGGGTATATATCAAGTTCTTTATTAAGAAAATTGTATAAATGGGATGATTGCCTAGGGAATTGCCTTTTTGCGAATGTAGACTTTACCGACACAGTACGAGCAACCGTGTTTTTCCTTCTGCCTTTTGTCTTCTGTGGGTTGAACGATAGAGTTTTATGCTTAGTTAGAATTATATTAAGTACGTAAAGCTTTCTAACGGTCAGAAGATCCGAAATCCGGTATAGGTTCTCAGTTGAAAACCTGAAGGGTTTAAAAAACATAACTTTCAGTAGTGACCTCTGAGCTCTCTCGAGGTCTAAGAATTTAATCTTTGTGGCACCTCCCCAGACAGGTACGCAATAAGCCAGGACGGACTGAGCAAGTGAGATGTAAATCTGTATCAGGAGCTTTTTCGAGGTGACATGTCGTAATGTTTTGAAAGTCCAGATTAATTTCCGTATTCGCTTCATTATTAATTCAGTTTGGTTATGCCAGGATAGTCGTTGATCAACCATAATGCCTAGGTATTTGGTAGATTCTACTCTATTGATTTCTGTGCAAGAACAGATTGGTTTTACAGGATAATTGCATTTATGAATCTTAATTTTGAATTCTGGAGGGGGTTGAGAGGTGTTGTACTTTGTGAAGCAAATGAAGTTGGTTTTGGTAGTATTTAAGGTTAAGAGGTTAAGGTCAAGCCAGGCTGCTATTCTTGCCAGTCCACGCTCAGCAGTTAACCGGACATTGTTCCAGGTGTCACCACTGAACACTATAGCAGTGTCATCTGCGTATGAAAGAATGCGTGCATCCACAATTTTCATGCTACATAGAGCATTTATATATATAAGGAACAATGTCGGTCCGAGCACACTGCCTTGACCTACTCCGAATTGGACGATCTCTTCAGAGCTAATGGTATTGCCTAACTTAATCTTTTGCTTGCGTTCGCTTAGATAGTCTTTGAGCAAGGCGTGGGGAATACCTCTTACCCCAATTGATTCCAGCCTATCCAGCAGTGTGACGACAGAAACTGTGTCGAAAGCCTTTTGAAGATCTAGGAAGACAGCAAGGCACTTGCCTCCGCTGTCCACTTGACTGGTTACAGCGGAGGCAAGCGCCAGTACTGCGTCTTCCGTAGACATTTTTTGTCTGAAACCGTACTGCGAGGGCGATAGGAGGTTGTTTTTATTAAGGTAAGATAAGAGACGTGAGTTTATTAATCTTTCCATTACTTTTGATATTGATGGCAGTACAGATATGGGTCTATAGTTAGACGGATTAGTTTTGTCTCCACTTTTGTGCACCGGTGTTATAATGGCAAGTTTTAAGGCGTTTGGGTATGTAGCGTGTTCAAAGCACTGGTTCGCTAAGTGGGTTATAATTGGGACGACAAGAACATGAGCGGCCTTTAAGAAATTGACAGTTATGCCGTCCCAGCCCGGGGCACTATCTGATTTCAGAGACATTAGAACGCGGTGAACTTCATCCTGGTCAGTGTTTATAAGTACAAATGATGAGAGAGGTGGAACATTAGCTGAGTCAGAACTATAGTTTTGGTCATAACCTATGGTGGAGCTAGCAATTATCTCGTTTGCTAGAATTTTACCTATGTTGGAAAAGTATTTATTTACAGCGTCAGCTGATTCTTTTGGAGTAGCCTTGAGCTCTAATAGATCCGTATTGGGCGTTTTGCTTGGCTTTCGATTAGTGATGTTGTTTATAGTTTCCCACATTTTTTTGGGATTTTTATGCGCTTTAGATAATTGGTCCCGGTCGTGTTTGCGCTTTTGCTTTTTAATAATACAGTTGCAATAGTTTCTGTATCTTTTGAAGGTGATCTTTAATACTTCGTTATGAGGCTCAGACTTTAACTTAAGTTGCATGTCATTACGGTTACGTATGCAGCGTAGTAATCCGACCGTCATCCATGGTTTTATCAGTCTACATTTGATTACATAATACATTTACAATAATTTCCACAATAAAAGATACATTTATAAGTGCAACAATCACTTACAGGCTAACACAACATGCACAATTTATGGTTATACATAATAATACAAAGCTAAAAAGGATATTTACAATGAAAGTTATTCAATAATTTATGTACAAGTATACAACATTATTTTTAGTATATGCGAAACCTCAATAGTTCAGAATAAGGAACTGAATTGATTTCAATCATTTTTAAACCATGTTATATTTTGTCCCAAAAATATAAATATCATCCCCACTTTACGTGCAAGGGAGGTAAGTACCCAAAAAAATATATTATTTTACCAATTTACGGCGCGATTAATTAATAAGTATGCCATGGTAATTTACAGCTTTCTAGTACCAAGAGTCTCTGAGCTAAGCCAGGGACAGACAGACAGATGTATGGTCTGACATGGCGAAACTATGAGGTTTCCTTGTTGACTGGAACCCTAAAAATAGGTACGATAAAAGTAAGTTTTTTTTTTAAGCTCATGATTTGGGACCTTATTCTACGACGACATACCATATTTTGATTAAAAAGAGTGTCCATAGAGTTTCTTGCCCATTCTTCTCCATAGGATTAGGAACCTACTATGCTTTATAATGGGCATGGGCAATTTAGCTTCATCTTTCTGACTGACCGACTTCATAGCAGAAAAGTGTCTGTAATTGGTTTAATTTATAAGTATTAGTTGTAATATTTTAAACTTAGTTGTTAAGTTTATTGTGCATGCCGTGGTCACCTATAAATGAAGGAGTACACCCCCCTCCCCCCGGCTACTTGATGTTGCCCTTCATTTGTGTGTCATTTATTGTGGAGATCCTAAATAAATAAATTGAAATAAAGCTTTTACGAGTAAGTTTTAGTTTGAGTTTATGATATTTTCTTATAAGCTGGAAGGAACGTGAGGAGACTAATTGCGTCTGCTGCTTAATTAATATTATTCCTCATTCTATAAAACATGAAGCTGATATTGATGGACACAATAACACAAACTAGTCACGTATCTCACTAATTAGGTTTGGTTAGTTTAGATGTCGGCCCCCTTTGTAGGTGTAATACTGATATTTAGCCGTATACGTATCTGATTATCTGAAGGCCGAACATAAAATTAGTGCAAATAATTTCATCTGAACATGAAGAAAGATTTAAAAGTGTGTCTGTTTGTTTGTTACTGCTTGACGTCACAACTACTGAACCGATAACAGCGAAAATTTGCACAGAGCTTAAGCGTAAGTGCTCATTACACGAGCGACACGTTGCTAACGGCTGCAGTAGGACGCGTCGGCGGCTGCCGTCGACGCATCTACGGCTGTAGACTACAGCTGCAGTTGGACACGTCGGCGGCTGCCGTCAACGCATCTACAGCTGCAGTCTCGACGGCTGTAGTAGCCTGTGCCGTTAGCAACGTGCCACTCGTGTATAAGAGCACTAACCCGGAAAAAACAATAGAATAGGTATTTTTAATTTGAATACATGAAACGGCGGGAAAAGCTAGTACCTACTACCTACTTACAGGACCTACAAAATATTTGGCGAATGAATTGATCAAAAAAAAAAACAAGAAAATTTAATTCACAACCCGTGAATGGTCCCTTTTTAAGTTTTCTTTAAACAACTCGTAAACGGTGGCCGCAGCCGCGTTGCACCCCACACCCAGTCGTGCATCGGCAAAATATTGTGTTCAGAATGGAGTCTGGTGCCACGGGATCGTCGGTTGTCACCGGCTTTAGGATGCCATCGTCTCCTCTGGCTCATCCCCATTGAGTAGGTGATAGGGGGTTGCCGAGCCATTGTTGTATCTGTGAAAGAAGTTATAAGATCAACGTTAGTACTTAGTTCAAATATATATTTATTTACTTCAAAAAAGTTTGAAGAAAATTTTATGTAGATTACTTGACTAGAAGATTTTTTTTGCTAGGAGCTACCGTTTACGAGTTGTTTAAAAAACTTAAAAAAGGGAACTTTACACCCCCTTAGCTTCACCCCAATCCATCAGTAATTTGTTTCAGACACTTCCCTACAACTATGCCAAAAATCGCTTATACACGAATTATTTCCCCTATTTTTCCTTCGTTGAGTGGCCTATATTTTTTTAATTCATGATTATGATTATCAAGTTTAATTATGAATACAATGAACATTATTAAAATTAAGTTCAACACAGACTTTATATTTAGATTAAACTGATTGGTTAACAGCCGCACGGGTAATGGATCGCCATTAGGTTAAGCTACGCTTGCTTGGGTTGGTCCGTGGATGGATGACCACCTTTACACACCGAGACTCCTCCATGCCTCGGAAAGCACGTTTAGTCGTTGGTCCCGCCCGACTGTTATTCGTGGATCTTTGACAGTCGCCACGGATTGTCAGAAGCCCGAAAGACTGACAACCAGATTTACCAAGGGGTATCGTATTACCCAGTTACTGGGTTGTGGAGGTTAGATAGGCAGTCGCTTCATGTAAAATACTGGTATTCAGTTGTATCCGGTTAGACTGGAAGCCAACCCCAACATTATGGGAAAAAGCTATGCAGATTGATTTTTGCTTATTTGAAACTTGATCCTAGATGAACCGAGTATCTTCACAAATAATAATATTGACGTATTTTAATAAGTTAACTTGGCCCCACAAGAGCAAAATGGCGGTAATTTGAAGCTACATATTTAATTCACTTTTTTATTAAAAACTCCAGCTGGCAGACAGCTTTATAATATTAATTTAAAACTGTCCGGCCAGACATGTAAATTGGGCGTGAATAATATAAGCGACGAATGTACGTTTTCGGCAAACACATTAAAAAGAGACTATGAATTAATGGACATAAATGTATACAAAAGCTGGCAAATGTTAACACTTTTAAATATTCATTAATGAAAAAATATTTTTACACAATACAACGACATGTTGGCAGCACGAAGCGTCTGTTTACCGTATGTTATCTGCAGACCTTTTAAAATCGATTTGATGCGGTGTTCACCAAACATCGTTTTGCTTAGTCACCAGCGGTTAAGGTTTCAACTCATGCATTTAGAGATTTTTTTTGTGTTTTTTTCTCATGGAATTAGTATTACTATAAAGATTGTAAGTAGAGTAACTACTAACCAGTGGGTGACCCCCTAAATTATCAAATAACTTCTCCCGCTCTGGGCGGAGCGGGAGGGCGTGTCAGACTTTTACTGACTAAAACCCACCCGTGTACCTTCCGTTGCCTGTGTGCCATTCCCACGATATCCCTTTCGGACAAACTCGCAACCCTGGCAGGCATTGGTCCTAACGGACCCCGTCAGTTTGTGCTGACATCTCTTTGAGGCTCGCGTGGAACACAACGCGCCGTCGACCCGGGCATGGTCCTTATCGGACGGCGAGCTAGTGGGTGAGCCCTAGTAATGAATTCGTATAAATATTTCAGTATTTAACTTTTTTTAATTTTGAGGTTAATTTCTGTCGCTGCTCTGCAGTTGCTTATTACCAAGGTGAGATGTCAGATGTTACAGATCATATGCGAGTACTGTAAGGTTCGCTCGTTTTCGTGGTTCCGTACCTCAAAAGGAAAAACGGAACCCTTCTATGATCACTCGTGTGTCTGTCTGTCCGTCTGTCACAGCTAGAGAATACAAAATCCAAACCGACCGTCAAAATCCCGACCGTTTTCTGGCCCCGAAAATCCCGGGACTGTACTTGGCTAATCTCGGGATTTTCGGGATTGCCACAAACAAGTCTAGTTTGTATTCCGTAGTCCGTTGGGCCTTGAAAATAACCTTGCCTAGATTATTTTAATACGTTACGACAAAAAGCAACTCGTACAATACGTAGGTACCCACTATTTACTACACAGGTACAGTCCTAATAATATGTTTGTCGTAGAACTTAGAAGGGACTTCCCCACTCGGAATACTTTAATACAATACTCTTAAGGTAATTCCCCAACGAACCAACAGGGGAATCACCCGATCATCTCATATCATAATATTGTTGCGGGTATTTCCCGTCGGTCGGGGATTCCCTGTACAAAAGTATAAATATGCAAATCAGGTTTTATTTTTTTCATTTATTGTTCTGTCAGTGACGGGTTACGTAGGCTACGTCAGTGACGACGGGTTACGTAGGCTACGTCATTAAAATTTAAAAGTCAATTATCTGAAGTTAAGTATTTCAAATGGCGGGAGACTTTGTTAGACCTACTTTGACCCTATCTTTGTCATCGCCACCTGATATTGCAAAATCTTATACATGTATAAAAACTGCTTATTCATATCTCCACATTGCTTATTAGGTTAGTACTAAAAGAAACTTAACCAACCATTCCTGGTTCCATCCAGGCTTAGCATGAGAACCGTAGAGAAGTGTTTTAAAGTAGATAAAAATTACGCTTCTGTGTAGACAGCTGACAGTTTTCTACGAAGAAAGATAGACAAGCGATTTCTATTCTACAATAGAGTAGAAATAGAAAGCTAAGCCTGCTTTTAGAGTTTTAATTTTGTGTAATGAATGAAAATCACCAGTCTTTCAAAGAGCATGGGAGATGGGCTTCAAGTTAATCTTTGAGGATAATTGATGAAATTATTGTTGCTCTGCTATTATTACTAATATTCAGTTTGAAAAGCCTTATCAAATCCCCCTTAAAGTTTAAACTTTAAGTTAGCAATTACCCATATTTATGGGTCTTGAGATACTTAGCTCAAGATACCATTTTGAGATACTTAGCTCAAGACACCATCTTAAGATACTTAGCTCAAGATACCATCTTGAGATACTTAGCTCAAGACACCATCTTGAGATACTTAGCCCAAGATACCATCTTGAGATACTTAGCTCAAGACACCATCTTGAGATACTTAGCTCAAGACACCATCTTGAGATACCATCTTGAGATACTTAGCTCAAGATGCCATTTATTATTTTATGCCTAGTATCTTGAGATAATGCTTGTGAAGCATTGATGTCCCAATCACCCGTACAAAGGTAATGGGTAAAACTGTGACATACGAAGGTCACTAGGCAACTTAGAGAGATTAGATAATAACTTATTGAAGAGTTACTAGACTTACTTAATGTCTGGAGTCTTGACTGGGACCAACAGGCCATTGCATTATAAACATCACTGATCATAAATAAGAGCTCCATACCGTAATCATGTAAAATATATGGAGTTGGTGTCGATATTAACTATTTGCTGTCAATCAATTACCCATATTTATGGGTCTTGAGATACTTAGCTCAAGACACCATCTTGAGATACTTAACTCAAGACACCGTCTTGAGATACTTAGCTCAAGACACCATCTTGAGATACTTAACTCAAGATACCATTTATTATTTTATGCCTAGGATTGGGACATCAATGCTTCACAAGCATTATCTCAAGATACTAGTATCTTGAGATAATCACCCGTACAAAGGTAATAACTGTGGGTGTGGTAACAAAGGTGGTAACTGTGACATTAAAAGGTCACTAGGCAACTTAGAGAGATTAGATAATAACTTATTGAAGAGTTAGACTTACTTATTGTCTGGAGTCTTGACTGGGACCAACAGGCCATTGCATTATAAACATTACTGATCATAAATAAGAGCTCCATACCATAATCATGTAAAATATATGGAGTTGGTGCCGATATTAACTATTTGCTGTCAATCAATTACCCATATTTATGGGTCTTGAGATACTTAGCTCAAGACACCATCTTGAGATACTTAACTCAAGACACCGTCTTGAGATACTTAGCTCAAGACACCATCTTGAGATACTTAACTCAAGATACCATTTATTATTTTATGCCTAGGATTGGGACATCAATGCTTCACAAGCTCACCCGACCACTTAATCACCCGTACAAAGGTAATAACTGTGGGTGTGGTAACAAAGGTGGTAACTGTGACATTAAAAGGTCACTAGGCAACTTAGAGAGATTAGATAATAACTTATTGAAGAGTTACTGGACTTACTTATTGTCTGGAGTTAAGACCAACAGGCCATTGCATCACTGATCATAAATGCTGTAGAGCTCCAGACCATAATCATGTAATATGTCATGTATCATCGTCTTGAGATACTTAGCTCAAGACACCATCTTGAGATACTTAGCTCAAGACACCGTCTTGAGATACTTAACTCAAGATACCATTTATTATTTTATGCCTAGTATCTTGAGATAATGCTTGTGAAGCATTGATGTCCCAATCACCCGTACAAAGGTAATGGTTAAAACTGTGACATGAGAAGGTCACTAGGCAACTTAAGAGAGATTAGATAATAACTTAATGAAGACTTACTGGACTTACTTATTGTCTGGAGTTAAGACCAACAGGCCATTGCATCACTGATCATAAATGCTGTAGAGCTCCAGACCATAATCATGTAATATGTCATGTATCATCGTCTTGAGATACTTAGCTCAAGACACCGTCTTGAGATACTTAACTCAAGATACCATTTATTATTTTATGCCTAGTATCTTGAGATAATGCTTGTGAAGCATTGATGTCCCAATCACCCGTACAAAGGTAATGGGTAAAACTGTGACATTAGAAGGTCACTAGGCAACTTAAGAGAGATTAGATAATAACTTATTGAAGACTTACTGGACTTACTTATTATCTGGAGTCTTAACTGGGACCAACAGGTCATTGCATTATAAACATCACTGATCATAAATGCTGTAGTGCTCCAGACCATAATCATGTAAAATATATGGAGTAGGTGCCGATATTAACTATTTGCTGTCAATCAATTACCCATATTTATGGGTCTTGAGATACTTAACTCAAGACACCGTCTTGAGATACTTAGCTCAATACACCGTCTTGAGATACTTAGCTCAAGACACCGTCTTGAGATACTTAGCTCAAGACACCGTCTTGAGATACTTAGCTCAAGACACCATCTTGAGATACTTAGCTCAAGATACCATCTTGAGATACTTAGCTCAAGACACCATCTTGAGATACCATTTTGAGATACTTAGCTCAAGACACCGTCTTGAGATACTTAGCTCAAGATACCATCTTGAGATACTTAGCTCAAGACACCATCTTGAGATACCATTTTGAGATACTTAGCTCAAGACACCGTCTTGAGATACTTAGCTCAAGACACCGTCTTGAGATACTTAGCTCAAGACACCATCTTGAGATACTTAACTCAAGATACCATTTATTATTTTATGCCTAGTATCTTGAGATAATGCTTGTGAAGCATTGATGTCCCAATCACCCGTACTGGGTAAAACTGTGACATTAAAAGGTCACTAGGCAACTTAAGAGAGATTAGATAATAGCTTATTGAAGACTTACTGGACTTACTTATTGTCTGGAGTCTTGACTGGGACCAACAGGCCATTGCATTCACCACCCATCATCACTGATCATAAATGCTGTAGAGCTCCAGACCGTAATCATGTAAAATATATGGAGTAGGTGCCGATATTAACTATTTGCTGTCAATCAATTACCTATATTTATGGGTCTTGAGTAGAGAATACAAGAATAAGAGAATACAAGAAAACGGTTGGGATCCCGGGATCCCGACAAAAAAAAGAAAAAAAAGAAAAAAGAAAATGAGAAAATTGCTCTTAGCAAAATACACGGATTTACCAAAGTCAGCCGTCACTGTTCGAAAACGTGTTATGAATTACAGTGAAAAAATCAGAAAGCGAGTAACTGCAGAATTAAAACATTTGAAAAGTGCAGGTGAAAGATTTAGTCTTTCTTTCGACGAGTGGACTTCAACTTCCAATAAACGATACATGGCGGTCAACGTTCATTCATATAAAAAATTTTGGAACTTAGGACTTGTTCCTATTTACGATAGTATGACAGCTGAAAATTGTCTTCGTATA
Organism: Tiliacea citrago; assembly: GCA_963921375.1. NCBI lineage: Eukaryota > Metazoa > Arthropoda > Insecta > Lepidoptera > Noctuidae > Tiliacea > Tiliacea citrago. The sequence continues at coordinate 6,016,747 of OY992799.1, forward strand.
TTGCAAGAGCGTCTAAGTAAATTTGACATTTCCCTAGAAACTGACATCGATGCTATTGTAACCGATGGACCGAATGTTATGATAAAGGTGGGGCGGCTTATTTGCACTGAACAATAACTGTGTCTCGCAAATGGTATCAATTTGGCGGTCTGTGATGTGCTTTATGAAAAACAAAATAATTTGCAAGATAGCCCTACCTCAGATGATACTATAAATGAACCAGTTGTGACTGTTGATTATATGGACGACAGCGATGATGAACACCATTTAGAAGACTTTAGACTGTCCAGAATCAGGTTTAATCGTAATGTCACAAAATGATCTTGCGCCAGAACACGTACCAGAGTTAACACAATATGAAAATATTAATGAGCTGATAAAGAAAATCCGCAAAGTTGTAGTGTATTTCAAAAGATCTCCATTGAAAAATGAAACAGTACTTCAAAAATATGTGAAAATTGAACATGGAAAAGAGTTGTCACTTCTTTTGGACTGTAAAACCGAACGTATAAAGCACCGACGAAGTGATGATTTAACTGGCGTGTTAAATTATTTACAAAATCCACGAATGGATGTTGAAAATCAGTTATTATCGGATTTGGAATGGCACGACTTATTTCCAGTTCCGACACAGGCTTTAGTAAGGAAGCAAATAAAGAGTATTGTTAAAAGACTTAATAGTCGAGATTACACGGAAGAAGAAGCAAGGTCAGTATCACAAACAGATGATGAGCTAAGGTCAGAAACCTCCCAACCCCAATTGACATTAAAGGAAAAGTTGGAAATTCAAGATGGAAATTAACAAGAGTATGAAATCCCCAGATCCTGAAGTACAAGTACAAAATGAATTGGGGTTGACAAATAGTATTAGCCGTGAAATGAACCTGTTCGAAAATGGAGGTGTTCGTGGATATCACTTAGAAACAGCATATAAGTATCTATTGTCTATTCCTCCAACCAGCGTAGAAGCTGAACGAGCGTTTTCAGCTGCTGCTTATGTTGGCAATAAACTACGAAGCAGGCTCGGAAGTCAAACATTGGATGCTTTGATATTTCTGCGATTATATTTTCGAAATTCTAAATAGTTATTTTGTGCTGTTTTTTAATTTCTTGCAAAAGTATAGTATTTTTTGGTTTGTGTTTTTTCTTTTCTTATTATTATTCTGATTTGTGTTGTGCAAAGACATTAAAGACATTTTTTTTTAATTAATCGTGTTTTTTTTATTTTAGCCCAATTAGAAACCACATAGTCTAATCCCGGGGTGAGCCCAGGATCCCGGGAAAAGGCTTCAAAAATCCCGTGAGCCTGGGATTGAAAAACATGCTCCCGGGATTGTATTCTCTAGTCACAGCCAATTTGCTCCAAATCTACTAGACCGATTAAGTTATAATTTGGTACGTGACGTATGAATTTCTGTGACCAAACACGGACGTGTAACGTAAATAAATGATTTTTAAATATGGGGGTCACTTTTGGGTGGCAAATTAGAAAATTAAAAAAAAAAGTTTTGCGGATGGTTCATGTCACTTGTGAAATGAAAGGGCTTGATGTAAGATGATTTCAGATAATATTTTTGTAATAATTTAAAAATAAATACTTTTGAAGTTATTTAACAAAATCGATGAAAATTGACCATTCGCCCCCCTTATCTCCGAAACTAATGAGCCTAAAATTAAAAAAAAAAACAAAAATAGTTACAGAGTTATAGATTACACGAACACCTATAAGAAGTCTATGGTCCTAAAATAGCATGGTAAATCACTCAGTATTGTGCGTACAAGCTTACATTTGCAGTTGGAATGTATGAGGCAACATGTCTATCAACTACAATGTTAAGTTTGTTCTTAGGATATATTCATCCCAACTACGGAATCCTTCATTGTGCGTGGTCCGACACGCACTTGGCCGGTGTTTTTTTAAAGTTGTTTCATTCGTCCGTAGATATTAACTACGATAATATGGCCCGCCCCTCCAAAATTCAAAACGTTTCGAAGTATTTGTACGCATGTGTGCGGTATGAGACGGCCCTCAAACAAAAATAAATCACGGATTTGTTGCTCGACTAGTGGCGTCATTAATCGCTCATTATTATTAGTATGGCGCTGCACTGACGTACTCTATGAAAACGACACGTGCGTTGTCTTGCGCGATCGGCTAGTTATGATTAGTTGACCAACATTTCATTTCATACGAGTACTTACAACTACATACAAACTCTTTCGTAAGGATGTGACTACACACATTGAAACTGTAATTTGAATGGGCGAGCCATGTTATCGTAGTTTATCTTCTACTTGTAGAGTTGAATGCGATATTGCACGTCGTGCAGTCTTATTGTACGTGCTGTTTACACCTATACCAGTTTTGACCGGCAACTAACTTGCCCGTATCGTGCAACAATATTGCACGTGTTGTTTAGACGGTGCCAGTCAATTGCTGCTTCAATTTTATGGTATGCCTAAAGCAATAAATTTGTGCCTTGTAAATGGGGCATAACGGGGGATTATCCGAATTTGTGTATTTAGGTCCAGAAAAAAAATACATTATGTACTACGATACTTTTTTTGGTGAGATTAACGGTTAAAATAAAATAAATAATTTACTCGATGAAAAAAAAAACCGAAACAGGGTCGATTTCAAAACCATTTTAAGTTTTATTTGAAAATTTGTACTCATGTATGAGGTAAACCTATTTTGTAGTGAATTCTACGGTTGGATAGTCAAATTACGTTTAGAACTTAGGTATCCTCCTAACTCCCCGGTTATTGTCATCTCGTAGATTAGTTTGTAGAGCCAACAGTTATTACTGATCTGATTGTCTTCACGACTGAACACAGAGCGGTTCGGAGAGGTGTGATTGTGTACCATTGAACGATCTGAGCCATTTTGTTATGTTGGTACTGAAGTCGGGTTTGGTTTCGTATTTATTTTAAATATGATAGACGTGTAGATTGTGTCATAAGGGACCAAAATAATGTATTGAGGGCGAGAGCGATTGTCTCTCGCTACGCTTAGGATTCTACTCTAGAATCCTTCGCTTCGCTCTGGATTCAAAATACGTCGCTCGAGGTTAAATAATTTATTGTACGGTGTGGCACACTCTGCTTTTCATCCCTCATGAGAAAAATAAATAAGAGATGATTTTAGTAGTGACGAATATTTATATTTACCCAAATTACAAATTTATATTAATACTAGCTGCGGCGCGCGGTTTCACCAGCGTAAGTCTCGATCCCGTAGGAATATCCGAATAAAAACTTTTTTCAAAAAAAAAACAACCGACTTCCAAAAAAACGCTTCAAAGTGAAATACTCGTATAACTTTAACTTCGGAAGTCGGTGGCAAAAAACTAAAATACAGATCCAAAGCCACCGACTGCCGAAGTTAAAGTTATTTTTCACTTTGTAGTGTTTTTTTGGGAGTCGGTTGTTTTTTTTTTTGAAAAAAGTTTTTATTTTTCACTTTTTAGTGGGTTAGTTTGTAATTTATCTAATTTACAATAGCCAAATGTCAAATGCTCATCAACTTTTACAAAATATTGCTTTCCCCGATGCATGCGCGTTAATTGTTGAGGAGTTCTCCTGGTAAGAACCAGGAGAACTGATGGTGACTTCACCATATCCATTTTGACGAGCATAAATTGCTTATCAACCATATTAAAGTGCCTAATCGAATCGCAACGGTGAAATACTTATTATTAAGTAGTTCCGGTGGCCATCTGTGGGCTTCATCATCAGTTCCACTTCACCAAATGGTGCTTTCCGAGAGCAAATGCACGACTTACTATAAAAAATACTCAAATCGCTATAGGTATGCCTATAAAATTTGAGGATTTTCCTCGATTTGCATGGGATCCCCTCATCAGATTCTGATTTGGTGACAATGGGACCACCTCGGGAGCGTACCCTTCCAAACAAAAAAAGATTTTCAAAATCCGTCCACAATTGACGGAGTAATCGGTGAACATAGATAAAAAAAAAAAACAAACAAACAAACATACAGCCGAACATATAACCACCTCCTTTTTGGAAGTCGGTTAAAAAGTAGCCTATATGTTAATCCAGGGTATCAGCTACCTCCATACACATTTTTATCAAAATAGGTCCAGCTATTTGATCGTGAAGAAGTAACAAACACACACACACTCACAAACTTTCGCCTTAAGTTATAATATTAGTGTGATTAGATATGAGTTTTTCATCCCGATATTCTCACGGGATCGAGACTTACGCGGGTGAAACCGCGGGGCGCAGCTAGTAATTTATAAATGCGAAACTGAGTTTGTTTGTTTGTCTTTTTTTTTTCTTTTTTTTTTTTGGGTGGGAAATTATCAAATAACTTCTCCCGCTCTGGGCGGAGCGGGAGGGCGTGTCAGACTTTTACTGACTAAAACGTGGACCCGTGTTCCTTCATTTGCCTGTGTGCCAGGGCCACGATATCCCTTTCGGCCAAACTCGCAACCCTGGCAGGTTGTTTGTTTGTCTGTTACGCTTTTACGATAAAACGGCCGAACGGATTTGGATGAAATTTGACACATGGGTAGACCATGACCTAGATTAGGATATGGGATTTTTACCCCGATATTCCCACGGGATCGAGACTTATGCGGGTGAAACCGCGGGGCGCAGCTAGTCTGTCATAAACGTTTCCGAGTCATCTCGCAGTTTCGATTTTTTTCACCCACTGCTTGGCTTTTTTCCATGGTTTATAGTTTAGGGATTGTGATAGTGCTCGATATAATATGACAAAAGGTTCGCCCCATCTTGTAACCAAACATGGCCAAGTTTCTCACACATAGCACTGGGCTTAAACTTTAACGGATTGTCGATTCTCAAAGTTTGTCAGTTTTCGACTAAATCAAATCTCAAAGGAATTAATTCATAACTTAGCATACAGGAAAGTAACATCTTAATATTACCCTGTACTGTAAGACCAGTAACCTGCATAACCTGACCCTTCTTTCATTCTTCTTCTTCTTTGTAAGAGGGATCAGGTAATACAAGTCACTGACTGTACATAGGTACATTCCTACATATTTGAACTGGATGAAGTAAAAGTAGTTTGTCTACGACTACGTTTTAGCCCCAAGTTTATACTCAGAGGAGTATAAACTTGGGGCTAAAACGTAGTCAAAACTTTGACAAGTTTAGCAAAACTCGGTTTATAACTTGAAATGTTAGGGGCGATAATAGTGTGAAACAACAATTGTAACAACCAGGTGCAATTGCGTAACACACTGTCAGTATCTAGGCTTCATTTTGACAGTTCAACAACATTCACTGCAATATTTACGTTGTTGAGCAAATAATTTTTTGGAACATAATTATGCATAACATATAAGGGGAGGAGCTTCTGGCTAAATAATAACTGCCACACGGGTCGATCGATCAGGTTAAGCTACGCTTACCGCGGTTGGTCCGTGGATGGGTGACCATCTGTCCATACCAAGATTCCTCCATGCCTCGGAAAGCACGTTAAGCCGTTGGTCCCGGCTGTCATTTGTAGATCTTTGACAGTTGTTACGGGTCGTCAGATGCCCAAAAGTCTGACAACCAGTCTTTCCAAGGGATATCGTGTTACCCAGTAACTGGGTTGTGGAGGTCAGATAGGTAGTCGTTCCATGTAGAATACTGGTAATCAGCTGCATCCGGTTAGACTGGAAGCCGACCCCAACATAGTTGGGAAAAGGCTAGGCAGATGATGATGATGCATAATAACATATATTTTTTTTGTGTTTCACGAACTGTGTCCAATAAGTTTTATTCTTTCTTTCTTAGATTAGCAATATACTTCAAAATTATTCTGATTGGGATCATAGAGAGTAAAGGCTCGTACAGACACGTGCGATATTGCGGCCGCGACAGGCACCGACAAAGATTGTGTTACTAAAGTCTCGTCGAGCCCGCGATATTGCAGTAGTCTGTACGAGCCTTTACGTAATTAGGGTGCTGGTAAAGAATATTGTAAGTTCAAGTGTTATTTCGACACTCTGATATTTGCAGCTCTAGCTACAAAAAATTAAAATTCATTATTGCGAACTAGCTGACCCGTGCCCACTTCATTGGGCGGAAAGTCTTTTCATTGTTGGGATTAATATAATAAATGTATAGCATAAGACACTCACAAATAACGTGGCTTTCTATGGGTAAAAGAATTTTCAAAATCGGTTCAGTAGATCCAGAGATTACCCCTACAGCCTCACAAACTCACAAACTTTACCTGTTTTTAATACTCCATCTAAAGACTGTGTACAGGATTTTGAAGATGTTAACAATAAGTAGGTTCTAGAAGTTAGTTGCCTGTTAAGGCATTGTAATTTAAATGGTTATTAATTTTAAGAAAAAAAGAAATATACTTACATACTTACTCAATATTACAGATGAACAGTTTACATTATATTATATGAATTATCATTTTTTTTAACATTTGATATTATTTCATACTTTTCTTATAATTTATATCACATTATTATACCAACATCATTTTAATGTTAAATAATTATTTATCTTCAAGGAATTACCTACTGTCTTCCAAATTGTCACATCACTAATTTAGTTACTTATTCCTTATTTATATACCTGTTTCTCTAGGCTAATTAGCCAAGAACCGTTTCATCTTGCATTCATGTTTATTGTTTTTAATTGTTTGTTGAATTTGTAAAATTTCCAGCTTTTTAATTAATATCCATAGGCCTTGCCCCATCTGGATGTATTTTAGAGATAAGGGCGGCAAACACCACCTATTCTAGCTTTTTATTTTAAATTATTTAACATTATATTATGCGTCATAGTAATACCCACATTAAGTACCTTTATCCTACTGTCATTCAAGATCTAGACGCGTCTAGATCTTGCGCCGACTGGCCGGCCCAGGTGGCATGCGCACGCGCACCTCTATCGCGATGTTTACACAACTCGGATGCGTTACGTAAACATTGCTCTGGGTGGTCGACGGATTTATAGATAACGGAATTAAGATGATAGCTAGGTATGTGCTGTGATTCTGCGTGTATTTATAATATATGATTTGAGAACATGAAATTATTATTAACTATACTCCATTTGAAATAAGATTAGAAATTTAAATAAAGGTTTTTACATTCCGTTCAACCGATTTTGACTTCTACTCCGTAGGCATAAGGATGGCATTAAAAATAAAAACGTGGTTACAATACCAACTGTTTATTACAGCTGGCATTTGTTATGCCACCAACGCAATAGAATTCAAAATCGGTTGAACGGACTGTAAAAAAGGTTTATTTCAGTGTTCAATCTTATTTCAAACGAAGTATAGGGATTTCTTAAAAAATATGAAGATATTTTCCTAATTCTTTATTTGTTTTATTCCTTCTTTTGTATTTTTTTCTACCCATTGATACATAATAGTAGTGTTGCCCAAATGCAAGAACAAGACGGGACTTAGCCAGTCTTGGTCTTGGTCTTGCGCCAATACACCTGGTCTTGGTCTTGGTCTTGGTCTTGCGCTCCCAGTCTTGGTCTTGGTCTTGGTCTTGCAGCAAGAGTCTTGCAAGTCTTGCAATTACCTATTAGTCTATTACTATTTATTAAAGTTTACTTTAAATCTTAGAAAAACGTATTAGAATTGGAACATTGCGAGCTTGAATTAACATAGCCATAGTAAAGATCAAGCAGATTAAGAAATAACTGAAGATTTGATAAGAAATTCGAAAAATCAACTGACCTATATGTCGTTTTCCATGGAAGTAACTGTTTCTTAATAAACATTTATGATTTATAAGCTTACATTTGCTAAAACATGTAAAAAAACAAATTAATTACAATAACTTGACTGTATTTTAAAGAACAATACTTATCTGTCTAGAAAGAGATTGAACCCTCAACTTATAAGAAATTTAATAAAAGAGTTTTACGATTTATCATTTATTTGAATAAAAAATAAAATACAACACAAATCAACAGCTTTATCATTAGGTTATGATACTTTATATCAATTTTTTTGACCAAGAATTAATACAAAGTAACCATCTGGCTGACTCATCACTTAACCTATTTCTATGTTTTCTAATTACTAATGATGCTTTAGAAAATAACCTCTCAGCAGGTACTGAAGTTGCAGGTATTGAGAGAAAATCACGGGCCATTTTCGATAAAATCGGATACTCTGTCTCATGCGTCCTCCACCAATCTAAAATGTCTTCCGAGCTGGCAGTTCTTGGTTTTCTCAGGTACTCCTCCAACTCGTCTATCACTAAGCCTTGAAGACAAGATCCAGATGACGTCGAGGGACATTCATAGAGTTTATCAAAGTCTATTACGTCTTCATCTTCATCACATACTTTATTTTCTTTTTCTGGTAATTCCAGAGATTTGTTCAGTGAGTGTAGGGACTTTTATATTCTTCATAAAGTTCATTGAGCTTGCGCAGACTTTCTGTTTTAAATTGCTTCCCCCACATTGTCAGGTCAAAAGTCTGAGCCTTATGCCTTGGGTCTAAAATTAAAGAAGTACAATAAATCCAGTTGCTCTTCTTGTAATGTTTAAGCATTTTGTCTCGAGCTGCTTGGAAAGCTAGAATGAGCCTTTCATCCACTTCAGATCGATTAGGTTTCTCATCTAACTGTTTTACCATGGATTCAATTTTATCTAGCAAGAGATTGAATGATACAATGACTAGCGGTAATGTAACATATTTGTCTCCACCAAGTTTTGTACTTAAAAGTTTAAAGTTTATTAGAAATTTATGTAATTTTTCGAGTACCTGCCATTCATTAGCTGTGATTTGAAAATCATTTAATTCGGTGACAGAACTGCACAATATGTCAATGCCCGCTCTCACTTTTAAACCAAATCCAATCATATCATGTGTGGAATTCCATCTCGTTGGACAGTCAAGAATGGCATTTAGATTTGATGGCACGCCAGCTGCTTCACAAGCAGACTGAAACTTCTTCTTCACTATCTCACTTCTTTTTATTTTACTGGAAATACTGCGTAACTTTGTTACAGATGTACGCGAGTCAGCAATATTTGGTGCAGATTCTTCATCTTCCTCATCCTCAGTTTCGTCTGCATAGTCTTCGTACTGCTGATCTTGCGCGTTAGTGTCAGACTCACAGTGTAATGCTAAGGTCTTTAATAAATCTTGTACACCAAGGTTTAAAATGTGAGCAAAGCACCGGAAATGTTGATTGTCTGAATCAAAGTGTGGCGGCAGCTGTTTGCCCAGTTCATACATAAATTTGGTATTTGCAGTTGCGTTGTCGACCGTGATACCTTGTATTTTATCAATTATGCCATATTCCAATAAACATTCATGGAAAATCGTTGCAATATCTTCCCCAGTATGTCGACCGCGTGATGGTATAAAATCAAGAACTACAGATTGATACTTCCATTCGTTGTCTATATAATGAATAGTAACCCCGTAGTAACTCCTACCAGCAATTGACGTCCACCCATCAATGGTAAAAGACATTTTAGATGATAATTGTTGAAGTCGTTCCTTGAGATTCAATTGGAGCTCTTCAAATCGCTCTTTGACTTTCCTTCTAAGTGTAGACCTTTTAGGAAACACCATATTAGGGCAAATACGTCGAAAATATACTTGTGTAGCTTCGTCATCGAAAAATGAGAAGGGAAGATATTTTTTCACCACCCAATCAACTGTAGCTGTCGTGATGTTGTCACTGCTGTTTTCCGACTGAAACAAAACAATAAATCTTGTGTTATTATTTAAAACATACTAGGTTTGAGCGTATAAGAGGAGGAGGTTTGTTGTTGTTAAATCGAGAAAATCGTTAAATTGATATTTGTTATATTAAGGTTGCACTGTACTGTAATTTACCAAAATAAAGTACTTAGTTGTTACTGGCCGATTAAATGAAAATATGGGTGTTTATAAAAAATATTTAAGACGATAATTACATACTTAATATGTCGCACCCCTAGATGAAAACACCACTAACTCAAAAATACTTACGTAAGTTAATGGCGTTTTTGAAAGTATCGCATGAATAGCTACGCGGAGTTAAAATTCTTTTAACTGTTAAAAAAATATTCTTACCTGTCCACTTCTTCCAGCGGTTACTAAAAAGCTTGTGATATCTCCACTTAATTTTGGTTTAACAGGAAGAAATATTTCTGATTCCTTTTTGTGGAAAGATATTAGATGTTTCCTTAAGCCTGAAGTGTTTCTGTTTTTCATTTTTATTTCAATCTTTTTATGTTGGCACAATTTACAGAAGGCAGTTTGGGATGCATGAATTATTTCGAAAAACTCCTCAAATTTGCTTTTGGGTCTTTTAGATCTGTGACTCAAACTCTCGTTACTCGGACTAGAATAATTTGAATCTTCGTCACTCATATTAAATTGTACACGTGATACGTTTTTAGAAAACAACGAGAATTAGTAAAAACAATTATTAAGTTAGACTCGAAGCACAGCTCAATTGGAAATGACTGGAATTAAAATAATTCCTTTATTTATAGTACGTTTCCTTGCTTTCTACCGCGCCGCCTCGCCACGTGCCGGCTCTATGAAAAGGATGCCGCCGCAAATCAAACAATGCCGCGTGCGGCGTACAAACACACACTAAATATTACCTACTTGTACAGACGCGACGCGTGAATAAAATAGAATTAGTGCCAATCACTATTCTTTACATATAAGTGAATGTTTTGGCGTACATCTATACTAATATTATAAAGCTGAAGAGTTCGTTTGTATGTTTGATGACAGAAGTTTTAAAATAAATAAATAAGTCCTGAACGTCACTATACCTCCAAAGTTACTATTCCTCGTGGACGAAGTCGCGGGCACAGCTAGTAAATACTTACTCTCATCATCTCTCTCAGAGATATTCGGGCTGGTAAGTAATACAAAACTCTTATCGCAGGCTTTTTATTTTATTAGTAGGTAAGTACCTACGCTTTTTATATTATTTTATTAGTTTTGTAGAATTTTTTTACACGTTTCAAGTATATTTAAAAGTGGCTACAATATTTATTAAACGGGTGATATTTGAACACTTTTTTGCTATTTTTTCTTGTAAAAACTTAAGAAATATAATGACTAAATGTACAATAATAGTACCTAAGTAATTAGTTTAAAACCATATAAGTAATCAATATTATAATATATACTTACTAGAATGAATTAATATGACATCTACTACCTATCCTTACCATTTTATCCTAATCATAATACTACTTGCGTGATCAGTATAATGTATTCATTTTCATTCTAAGCACTCTGAAACTTATTTATTCTTTGGAACACCTGTAGGTACTCTTAAAAAAATTCGAAATTATTTTGCATGAGTATACCTACGCCCTATGGCGGCAATCAAATAGTGTCACAAATGTTATGATTTCGGCGTGGCGGCAACGATTGTTTTAGATTTCAAAAGAAGCCGCCGGCGCGTGTATCATAACCATGTACTTCCGAAAAGCGGCAAATTTCTTTGAGAAGTAAGTACAAAACCTTTGATGCCGCATTATCAAAGTGCCGATGGTTAAAACATAACTATGCATGCACTCAGTTTGATTTTAATAGATATTTTTTTATTCGCTATGTTTATGGTATTAGTCGTAATGCGCATAGGTCCAGTTTTTCATATTCTTTGATACAGTTTTTTGCGTCTCATAGAATTCCTAAGCGTACCTACCTATACACCGAACTGTTACACCTAACTACTCAGTGAAATAGCGCTAAGTCCTAGCTGCAAGACGCAAGAGTCTTGCAGGCTATGTCTTGTTCTTGCTCAAGTCTTGCACGGTCAGTCTTGGTCTTGGTCTTGCTAAAAATACGCGGTCTTGTTCTTGGTCTTGGTCTTGCAAAAACGCAAGAACAAGACCAAGACTGCAAGACCAAGACTGAATTTGGGCAACACTACATAATAGTTGAGTAAGTATTTAATTAACAGTTTTAGAATCTTATCTTAGCAAGGATTCATGTACAATGAATTTTAGATCAGATAATAACAGACTGGAGCTCCAGCAGGGGCTAGTATGAATCTTTGGATTGATTCGAGTAATCGAGTCTGGTCAAACCACGCTGATATCGGGGAATTTCATTCATTCAGATAATAACAGACTTTAGAGCAACTGATAAAACAGAACATTTTGAAATCTTTTCTTCAGTCAATTAGTTGTATGGCTGTAAAGCAATGAGTTCCAAACAAAAATTATTGCTACCCATTCACATAAAATATAACGTAGTACCAAATTCATAAATAAAAAGTCAGAAATAACTGTCTATTGAAATTGTTGAATGAAATATCCAACAAACTCCTAAGTCTGTCTTGTTTATTGAACCACGGAAGATTAGCAGACGCACTTGGCAGGTCGATTGGTTTTATGAAGATTAGACAAGTGATTAACAAAGAAGTTATAGATAAACAAACATGTGTCAGAAGTTGATGAGTTGAATAATGAAGATTATCTTATGGTGTTTTTTTTTAGATTGAAATAGTTAAAAATAAAAGAAGAGAAGTTTTTAACTGGCAATGAGTATACAGGAATTGTTGTCGAATTTTTGATTGATGAAATTGAAATTAATTGAATTGAAATTATTTATTAATAATCAACTAAATCACACATTGTATACCAATTTGAACGGTGATCCCCAAACTAGACGTTAGTCTGTATCTTTGGACTCAGTACCCCAAGTGTACGTTTGCAAGAGAGTAAACGTAACTAGCGCGTTTGCGTTAAGATTTTTATTCTCACCCTTATAGTCTTAGCATTATGATCTATCGGTCAATTTTTAACGCAAACGAAATAGTTACGTTTACTCTCTTGCAAACTTACACTTGGGGTACTGATATCAGACAGAAACGCAACCGTTTTGCCGACGACGAAAACGGTCGTCGTTGCAACTAGTTTGAAGACGGACTAAAGGACGAAAGTTATCCAACATGTTATTGTAAATAATTTGTAATATGTTATTTCTAACTTACTTTCTTTATTTCTTCTTATCAACGGTTTTGATCGTCGCATGATGAACGACAGCATTGACAACTGGTAATATATTATCGCATGTAACGTGTGGTGCCGAAGAACGTAAAGAATAGCACCATCCTATTTCTTCCCATGGCCGCGTGGGTATCGGAAAAGGCGACTATGGGACTTACTAGAGAATGGGGAGTATGGTGTTGAAATGCATAAAGAATGCTGCTGCATTCTTTATGCATTTCAACACCATACTGCGATCGCCAACCCGCCTGCCAAGCGTGGCGATTATGGCAACCTCTTTCCTTTGGGGAGGCCTATGTCCAGAAGTGGACGTTTTTCGGCTGAAATGATGTTGATGAATATATTATCGACTGTATTTCATTAACAATCATTGCGTTTTCGACTGTATTTTCTTAGGCGTAAAATAAAAAATCGCAGCAAGTAATTCGAAGACCGGTTCGAGCAACGAAGACTGTTTGAACCCAGGGGGTCTACTCTGAAGATAAATCCAAAGTATCGGCCGAATGGTCGGCCGTTTCCTGACTACGGTTACGGGTAAAAAAAAAACGACGGTCAAAGACATAATTCAAAGTCAAAAACGTGACTTGAAGTCGGGTAAGGATTCAAAGCCAAAAAATCCGAAGCATCGGCCGAATGTTCGGTCGTTTTATAACTTCTATAGTTTCCTTTTTTGACTTTTTTCGAATTATCTCTTTGACCGTCGTTTTTTTACAAATTCTCAATTCAGAAAACCTGGCCTTAGTCATGGCAAATCTCATTGTAATGAGTATGTTATCTGACCACTCCCTCACTCGTAGGAGGCCAAGACTCTCCTCTTGCTGAGCGTGATGCACTACCTCACGCTCAGCGTGACTGAAGACGAAGGCTACCTCTTCTTTGCCCACTGCTGGACAGCATTAGGGCATAATACTCCCTTGGTGCTGTATGAAACGTAACACGTGTTCTGTAGTTTCTGCCTACCCCCATGGGGGCGGGTATACTTTTGTTTATGCCTATGCATGTCTAGTTATTAATTATTTTCTGCAATTTCTTTCCTACAGGGTGTTCATAGTGGGCTGAAAAGAGTCGGGCTGGCAATGCTGTCCCTACCCGTCCCATCGCTTTCAAAAAATAAAGTCAGTACAGTTTGCGCATGATCAGAATGTTCAAGATCACCATGGGTTTATTAACAGGGGCCCAAGTCTGCCATTTTTATAAATTCAGTCATTCCAACACGATCCCATTGTCATTTTGCTAAAATTTGTAATCTGGTAAATTCATAATGGTCGATCATTGGTCGGTCAATGTTCTCGTAATATAATTGTGTTATTATAATGGCATTGTCGTATTGCCATTATTATAAAACCCATTAGTAGAAATGTCATTCATTTGTCATTAGGTACGAGATTACCAATATATGCAATTTCTTTCAATGTAGTGTCAGTGGCCTACCATTGGAAAGTCATAATGACGCCATTATAATAGTAGATTACCAAACTTGTCAAAATCAACAATTATGAAATCAATGATCGACCATTCTGACACTATTGTAATAGCAGACTTGAGGCCCAGCTTGACTTACTGGAAATCACGTTCAATTTCATCGATATTATACCTAAATATATTACTTACACGAAAACTTCAACATCATTGGAAAGCATGTATTTTAGGGTGCGTTGATGAGGTTTTTAGCATGATCATAATTGGTTGGTTTAAGAGTGTATTAGAAAATGGAGGTAATGTTGTTATCTCCGGCAATACCACAAACTATAGCTCGTTTTTTAATCCCAGATACTAATTTGACAGGTGCAAATGTCAAACTCTAAATTGAAAAAACGAACAACAACCATTTGAGGTGTCAAATTAGTCTCTCGGATGAAATTACGAACTTTAGTGACAGTAGGGGCTTTAAAGCTGACAACTGACACTGTGGGTAACAAAGATGAGTTTGGTAGTGAGGCTTTGCAGATAAGCAAAGCTGTAAACTGAGCATATTGATAAACATACCTACACAGTCTACTTATTTCAGTTGACCAGATCAGATTATCAATCTAGGAGAGGTCCATCTGTGAAAAAAGCTGCGACCCTTACAGTAGTTGCATAATATTATATGATGTACTGACATCTCACCTTGGTAATAAGCAACTGAGCAGCAACTGAATTAACCTAATACTGAAATATTTATTCGAATAATTATTCATTACTATACATAAAGTACTTACTAATACCATGCTATTAAAAAATACTTACTTATTCCATGCTCAAGCTGTCACTTCCTGTTACACATTTCCGTCCCTTTTGACGAAATCACTCCCACATAAAATGATAGGAAAGATGTTAATTTAAGTCAGTGTTAAGCCAAGTTTTTCTTAGTTTAATTCTTCTAAATGTAAAGACCCTTTTGCCAAAAAAAGATGTTAATAAAATCTGTTTTCATCAATTACGAATAAAGTTTTCAGATCCTCAAATCATCTTGAAAGGAGACGTTTTCAAATTAGGATGACTCCTGAATGGTAGAAAAGCGTTCACAGTAGGATTTTCTCTGTGATCCGAACCCGAGATTGGGTTTCGACAAAAAATGGTGTAGCTTTACTCCATCCACGTGTTAGTTATTATGTGATTTGGATTCGTTCAGAATGAGAAAAGTTTTACGTAATATTTTCTATTGGGTTTGACTCTACCAAAAAATAGCACTTTAAAGCTTAATATTACGCAAACGGATCTCAGAATTGAAAAATGACTCTCACAGACCTACAGTATTTTTAACGGCCTATCCAATTTAATATCAATAAAATAATCAAAATTAGATGACAAAAAAAATATCATCCCCGTTTTACGTGCAAGGGTACCTCCCTAAAAAATTTTTTTTTTCATGGTTTTATTTTACGACTTTTTCGGCGTGATGAATATGTACACCCTTGCAAAATTACAGCTTTCTAGGACTAAACGTCTCCGAGCTAAGCCGGGGACAGAAGGACATGGCGAAACTATAAGGGTTCCTTGTTTACTACGGAACCCTAAAAAAGATATTGATTATATACTTTTTTTTTACAAAATTGCATTCCAAGAACTAAGTAAGTAAGTAACTCATTTGTTAATGAACTAAATTAATTAAATGAATATTTAGTGAGCGATCGGAAAAAACACATACTGAAAATTCATAACTTCAAAAAATTGTATTGCATTAATGCTCATGTCATTAGTATCTAATTATAACTCAACCATAATAGCGGTGAGTAACAAATGAGTTACCTACTTAGTTCTTGGAATGCAATTTTGTAAAAAAATTTAATCAATATCGTTTTTAATTATTATCATCATAAAGGTATTTAATAAAAACTATAAATTACAAACTAACAATTAAATAGTATAAGTAAATCGATCGGCAACTTCATTATTGTGGTATAGTAATTTTATTCTAGGTGCATCGTCTTCACATATAATTATATAATTGATGTACCAATACCAAATATTGTAAAACATTTTAAAAGAGTAACGGTGGAGTTTCTTGCCCATTCTTCTCCATACGAAGCTACCTTTTGGAAGGGGCGACTAGAATCAATTCTATTTTATTTGTAAATTTTGACGTTCAAAAGTGCCATTTATGTGCCTATTTGAAATAAATAATTTGACTTTGACTTTGACATTTAACCACGTCAAAAAATAGAAAAATCACAATACCGAAAATTCTAAATTTCAAAAATTTGCTACACGCAAAGCGGCACCCAAAGGTGCATGAATTGTATGTCGTCTTGATTGCCGTGTATGGTACAATAGACAGTTCCATTCAGTTACAAAAAAAAAAAATATTTCAAGTGTATTCTACTATCAAAAAAAAAAAAAAAAAAAACTCCCGCGTGGCGCTACTGATACGATCCATACGTTATTATTATGTCAATGCCACAATTTTTGCCAAAAAACAAGTCAATGCCAAAAAACACTTAAACAAAGCACACAATTAGACCTCTGGGGTCTGTCTTAGCATGCCATGACTTGAGATTTGATCAACGCGCTGTTACCAGTTAAATTATAATAGAGTTGATGTAATGTTCTTTCAGTTTAAGCTTTATGTTTCTACTATTCATTGAGTCTCTAATGTCTACAGGTATTTGGTTTAGTAAATTGTGGCGATAAGTCCCCTCTTTGAGGAGTGGCTGGAGAGGCGCCACGGCGTCCTCACGTTCCGCCTGACGCAGGTCCTCACCGGACATGGATGTTTCGGGAGGTTCCTGTTTAGGATTAAGCGGGAGGAAACGCCCGGGTGTCACCACTGTGTGGATCGCCTGGAGGACACGGTGGAGCATACGGTGGAGGTCTGCCCTGCTTGGGCGGAGCACCGCCGTGTCCTCACGGCAGCGATCGGCGGCGGCGATCTCTCACGTCCGGCCCTGGTTCAGGCCATGGTTCGGAGCGAGAGAGCATGGGAGGCCGTCACCCCCTTCTGCGAAACAGTAATGCTTGCGAAGGAGGTGGCGGAACGCGTGAGGGTAAGGCAAAATCAACGCCTTCGCGCCCCTAGTCGCCGCAGGAGATGCCCTGGGCGTCGGGAATCACAGGTCGATTCCCGGCCACCGTAGGCGCGGGCTTGCGGACGGTGAGCGATGGGTAGCTCGCCGTCCGATAAGGACCACGCCCGGGTCGACGGCGCGTTGTGTTCCACGCGCGCCTCAAAGAGACGTCAGCAAAAATTGACGGGGTCCAAAGGGCCAATGCCTGCCAGGGTTACGAGCCTGTCCGCATCTGAAGGAACACGGGTGGGTTTTAGTCCGTAAAAGTCTGACACTCCCTTCCGCTCCACCCAGTGCGGGAGAAGTTATTTGATAATTTCCCACCCAAAAAAAAAAAGGGAGGTATAAGTACCAGAGACATTTTTTTAAATTCTTTACTCTTATTTTTCTCACTTTTTATGTAAGAAACATAAGAGAATTAAAAAAAATGTCTGTCACTAATTTGGTAATGTAATTTTTAATGGGTTTATGTAGGTCACAGATCGTGAACAGGTAATTAAATCATGATAAGTGCGCTCCGACCGAGTTTGTCCGGCTTTTTGCCCCCCCCCCCCCCCCGTACGGACTTTTCGAAATAAGGGGTTTTTTAGAAATAAAAAAGATAAATGAAAAAAAGAAAGTGATCTTTCTTTTTAACCGACTTCTAAAAAAGGAGGACGTTCTCAATTCGGATGTTTGTATTTTTTATGTTTGTTCGCGCATAACTCCGTCGCTTGCCAACCGATTTGAAAAATCCTTTTTTTGTTAGAAAGGGTATACTTCCCAAATGGTCCCATGAAAATTTTATCGAATCGGACAAGCGGTTTTTGAAAAATCAACAAACATTTAAAAATGTATCTACATTGTCTACAGTAACGATCTTTTCGTTTACTCTGCATTGCGTTTTTTGTTCGCGCGTAACTCCGTCATTTACGAACCGATTTGGAAAATTCTTTTTCGGCACTAAAAAGTGAAAAATAAAAAACTTTTTACAAAAAAAATAACCAACTTCCAAAAAAACACTACAAAGTGAAAAATAACTTTAATTTCGGAAGTCGGTGGCATAAAACTAAAATACAGATTCAAAGACACCGACTTCTGAAATTAAAGTTATTTTTCACTTTGTAGTGTTTTTTTGGAAGTCGGTTATTTTTTTTTGTAAAAAGTTTTTTATGATAGTAAAATTTCCGGAGTTTTTCTGTAAATGTTCGGCTCTTTGTTAGGACGTTTCAAATTTCGAAATGGTAACCCTAGGTGCGCCACGAGTTGATTTCTGTCATCAGAGTTAACATGTACATGATATAATGGCAGTACCTACCTACCTTCCATAGGTGAATTAAATTCAATTGGCACTTGTTTGCAAGTGTTCTCGCTAGCGATGTCCAATGTCAATTTATTGTGTTACTGAGGGACAGTTTTCATTGTGTCAGTAGGGTATTATAGGACACACGTTTTAATACGAATAGCATCGAAGTTGTGAAAAGTGTTCTTTATATGTTCAGTATCTAAGTAGTATTTTTTGTGTGAAAAATGAAAAATAACAAAAAACCCTGGGTTTATAGTGAAATGACACACTTGAAGAAAAATTTTTGGGCAGCTGTAGACCACATCCATCATTTGGTAAGTCATCTACTTAAAATCTTAAACACATTATCTAAATTTCTCAGTCCGTCTGTCATTGTCAAAATTTCATACTTTGTTCCATACACAACAAAAGGGCCTAGACAAATGGCATTCGTTTCGGAGCGATTCCATTTTGACATTCACTTTTTGACAAGCGTTATCGATAGTTTTCGATTCGAATTCCTTCATACGAATCGAAAATAGAAATGTTGTTTGTTTAAAAGTGCCACTTGGCTACACATCTCTATGGAAGTTATCGTTCGACGCTGACGATTCGTTTCATGGAATCGAATGATGATAACATTGTCTAGCTAGTTCCTATTCGTTGAGCTATGATCACGTGACATTTCCATAGCTTATGTCAACCCCATACATTTTGTGGCTTTTCTACTAGCGTCACCGCTAATCGAATATTACTTTGTCTAGGCCCTCTGCAGGCTTGACGCTTTTTGACTGTAAAATAGAAATCGCTTGTCTACCCTTCGCGGTAGAAAACGGTCAACTGTTTACACGGAAACGTCATTTTTGTCTACTCTGCCGTCGACAAAATGCTGCTCTACGGTTCTCGTGCTAAGCCTGCTGTTCCTTTTGATAGCTCATAACTATAGGGTATTAATGAAACCATGCCAATGAATAAACTGGCATGTTTTTTTTTTCGTTTTCATTCTTCATACAAAATACAAATAGTTCGACAAAGTCACGATTATTTATGTACCCTTACGTGAAATATGACAACGTCGCATTTTCTTAGCTTTACATAGGTATGAATGAAAATTATTTACTCGTACTTATCAATGAAACTTAGATACGCACATCGAGATTCTAGTGTTAGTATTTATAATGTTATCTTCGATACTATGTATGCTTGGAACACTTCTTCTAGGAGTTTTTGTATAATTTTTACATAAAGCATTTAACCTTAGAGTAATGGTACATCAAAAGGAGCACGTTGTATAGTGAAAGTGAGTATTAAGGATTTATGAAAATTCACGCGCGACGCAAAGTGTTCCGAGCGGGAATTGAACCCGCGACACGCCGCGCAGCAGTCAATCGCACCACTGCGCTAACCATGCCGTCCGGTTTGAGTCTGGGTAATGTTTATCTTATAATAAAGTAAACTGCGATAGTAAGTAGAACTCCGAAAGTACTGACTTTTAACGTTAGTCGTAACACTAAGATTTTTCTCGGATGACTTCAATATACACATAGCCACACCATTGGGAGTCCATAACACAGTGTTCCAGGCCGAATGCATGGGCATTTCTCTTGCCGCTTCAGCGATCATGGCCAGGAAAGTTAAGGACCACTCGATACGCATACTCTCAGACAGCATGGCTGTTTTGCAAGCGCTAAATAGTCATACAGTTGACTCTGGGCTGATATACGAGTGCCACCAGCGCCTCAACCAGGTGGGTTGCCTCAATAATATAACCATTCAATGGATCAAAGGACACAGCGGTTCGCTAGGTAACGATGCAGCCGACGAACTCGCAAGAAGGGGGTCTAGCATGGCGCCAGTGGGACCCGAACCCATCGCGCCACTCCCCTTCGGTTATCTACGCACTCTGGTAAGGAAACGAACCAGGGACCAACATCACAAACTATGGTTGGACCAAAGTGAGTGCAGGCAGGCGAAGGAGGCACTCCCTACTATCGACGGCCGCCTCACGAAACGGGTTCTACAACTAACTAAACAACAGCTGCGCACAGTTACAGCCGCTATAACTGGCCATGGGTCATTTAATAAACACCTCTTTGTCATAGGAGTCACAGACAGTCCGCTGTGCAGGGCCTGCATGGAGGACGACGAGACAGCGGCTCATGTGCTGTTAAACTGCCCTGTGATCGCTACATACAGGGCAAAGTACTTCGGTAACCCAGGTATCCTACGTGAGATTGTCAGTAACACCAAGGCGTTGCTGGCCTTCCTTGAGGAGCTGGGGTGGATCGAATAATCGATTTTCCCACCCGTACGCAAAATACGCGCATTGACGTGGAGTTGCGGACACCAGCCCGTATTTACCTATTTACCTATTTACCTACTTAAATGTTGGAACCAATACAAAACATGCTAATTTTCCATTCAGTGAGAATTACAATTTGTTTCGTATTTTCCTCATTACACAGTTTATGCGCTGCAGAAGCTGCCAAATAGTGAACATGCTTGTTTGTATATGCGAATCTATCGGCGATAGTGTATTAGATAATTTTTTAAACAGTCTTATGGCCTCTAATAATTATGTCTGCATCTGAAACTGTGCCAAACAACGATGTGAATAAGATTTCAATAATATACAACTTTAACTCAAACATAATATGTACTGTAAGGAATTTATTACCAGTAACACATAATATAAAACATTAGGGTTCGGGGCGACCTGCCAGGGTTACGAGTCTGTCCAAAAGGGATATCGTGGCCCTGGCACACAGGCATTTGAAGGAACACGGGTGGGTTTTAGTCAGTAACAGTCTGACACGCCCTCCCGCCCCGCCCAGAGCGGGACAAGTTACTTGATAATTTCCAAACCAAAAAAAAAAAGGCTTCGGAGCGAAGATATAAGCTACCTACATGAATCGTATAACAAGGCAATCTCCATTAGGTATGTAAGTTGGGTTGTTTGGGCCAGTATCAATTGATCAAAACGGAGTTAACTATTGGACAGTGTCCTATCTAGATGGATGTGTTTAATTCAGGCTACACTATTTTGTCCTATAAGCTTAATTAAGACGATGACCAGAAGAAACCTTATATTTCCATTTGTATATAATATATCATGAAGTGATCACATGACATGATCCCTGTTCCCGTCGCTCCACTTAGCAACAGCATCGGTTTACATGATTAGAATGTCAGACGCACGTCGTCGCAAGACTCCTTTGTAACAAACTTTGTGCGATTATTATGTAATCTGTGCTACTGCGTGTTCGGATACGAGCGAGCCCGAGTAACGCCGTGTGATCCTTAGCTCGCTATTGGAACAGTGCTGTCAAAAAAAACTCTGGCTTTCCATAAATGATATGATAGGTGCGCATGAAAAAACTAGAAAAACATATAGGTATTATAAGTTATTCAGGCAGTATACCAAATCGTTTTGGGTAAATGTCAGCGGCTGATAGTAAATCTCAATAGGCTTATGGAACGGAATCGCGAAATGAGTTTTTTATCCGTTTATTTGGTACACTGCTCCGAATATTTTATCATGATCCGATCTTTGGCTGGCAATTTTGTACTAGCTTCTGCCCATGACATTGTACACGTGAAATTTTGGAACCCGACCCACAGTCACATTGCATCGCCCGCCCGCACCTATTACTTAGATTTCGCTTAGTGTTCTTTCTGAATTTTATTTTTTTTACTCGGATACTGAGGGTCATAGCGTGATGTAAATGATATGATTTTTATTTCTTTTTTATTTCTGTAAGTAGGTTTGTACAAACACTTAAGACGTCAATCATATTTTTAAAACTAGATGAGGTCGGCGTTTCCTATCTGACTACTCTGAGAAGTAAGGCCGAAACAAACTCAGAGTTCACAGTTTCTTTTAAAGTCCAGACATAATCTTGGTCAGATCATGTGAAGGCCATGTAGATTGGTGTCTGAAATGGTCTTTTGAGGAAAGAACCACACAAATTGAGTGGACCTGACCAGTCAGTGCACGCATTTGTCAGTAATCGTGTAGCTCAACTCAGAACTCAAGGAGCTCAACGATGCGACGATCAATACCAAAGAAAGGACATTTGGGTAGGCCGCATAAATGACTCAAACTGCCAGACCATGATTAACACTAACTGAGAATAAAAGACAAAGTGAAAATAAAAAAAAACAATAACCCACATAGTCTTCACATTCACAATAATAAAAAAAAAAATACTTTACAAGTAAATATTAATATCATTACGTTTGAAATAATTATTAAATATCACTGTATATAAAATAATAAAAAATTTGCAAAAAAAAAAACATCAAACAATAAAAATAACCCACTTCAATAAGTAAAAATTGGGGCAGCTCAATCCCAAGATTTTTTGTCCTCAATATAATCTTTAACGGTATAAAAGGCTTTCTGGCACAACGAATGGATGGATGTTATATAGCTTGTAACCTTCCTTAAGAATTGGGCTATCAACTGCGAAAATAATTTTTGAAATCAAGACATCTGACAACTACCAACCCGCACTGGTTCCACGTGGTGGATTACGGCCCACTCCATCGCACAGAAAGAAGAGGCCTGTGTCCCAGCAGTGGCAAATTAAGATTGGGGGGGGGGTCGTATATATATACGACCCCCAATTTTACGATTTAAAGTTACACTTGCAAGCATTGCATCTGACTTTTTCGGAATCAATGACCATACTTTTTTAATATATATATTTTTTTTAAATTTTGCCCCACACTAGGAATTTTTCCTGTATTGTGGGTGCATTAATAAACATTTAAACATGTATCATCACATAACACCTGGGGTCTACTCCGAAGCGCTAAACCGAAGTATCGGCCTTATCTCTTCGACTGTCTTTTTTTTTTGGCCGTAGTCAGCGATGGTTAGCCGTAGTAAAGACCGAACATTCGGCTGATACTTACGGATAATATGTTCCGAGCAGACCCCCTGTTTTATCCCGAAGGGTTAGGCAGAGGTGTACCTGTAGGTACTACCTACACCCAAATTTCGCCAGTTATGTATAAATCCCATGTATTTACTTAATGGGGGCGAGCATATTGCCGTCAACCGGACACAAATCCAAACTCGATCGTATCATATTTTCTAGTATTCTGATCGGAAGAGTGCGCAGGCGCACTATGGATTGTGGAGGTCGCGCGACAGGGTCAGGCGCATGATAATGAAACGTCCTATTCCTTCACACATGTTGATTCAAGGCTCTTGCAGACAGGCGTGACGCAACGATGCGACAAGATTGGGATAGAACAATTTCCTTGAAATTGATCTACTGGAGTCGCGCCGCGCTGCTACGTCGCGTCTGTCTGCGGGAGCCTTCACTAGGCTTGGTACACGTGAGCGCTTATCCAATGAGCGTTGAAATAAAAGGCGTTCTAATAGAACTATGAGTATATAATATAATAATAACAGCCTATTCTTGTCTGCTGGAGCGCAAATTCGTAAAGAACGAAATTCGTAGTTACTGTCAAAGTCACAGGCGTTTCCTACTCCGTATCACTTACGGACATAATATTAGTTCGGCGCCCAAACTATTAATGAATGACAACAGGATTTGACAGTTGTCTCTACTTCCGATGTGTTTTTGCCCGTCCGAAAAATTGAATTTGACTCTTATTTCGACGGACCAACTACTTCCGGATGGGCCCGTATCTTCGTCGACGGTTTTAGAGAGTAGAACCCCTAGGCAAAAGACTTCTCCTTCAGAGAAGGTACGAGCATTGATCACCACGCTTGTTTACGACATTTTGGCGATTTCAGACTTACTTAAGGCCCTGACAAGAGGCAAATGATAAAAGTAGGCTTGTCTTAAAGAAAAAATTGCCAAATCTATATAGTTTGTGGTAGCGGAAAATATATATGTTATTTTTGAACATATTTCTCAGAACTTGGTTGTTTCCAAAACACGTTTAGAAAAAAAATCTCGATACAAATTAACGGTAAACTAACCCTTTACTTTGAGTTTCAATCCAAAATATCTGTATTAAATATCAACGTACGGTTGGTACGAGTACCTATTTAATTATTAACAAGAACGTCTTATATGTATGCAGAACTTGGTTGTTTTTTATTTTCGATTAATCAAGTAATTTTTGAGTAAATAGATAATTGCTTCATATTTTGCAATAAATTACAAGCGTTGTGTCATCGCTCTTTTCTTTCTTTTGTATGCAGTCTGACAGTGACCGCGGTTTAGCTGTTATCAGCGTCTTAACCGGTGAAAAAAACGGACTGGTACGCTCGGGTTAGTGCGGAAGAACAAGGCATAAGTGAAGTATGCCTTTAACAGTAACACCTGAACATATCCAATAGCAAGCCCTAGACTTTGAAGAATACTTAGATGCTGACGTTGAATCTACGTTTTGCCTTCAGAACCCTCATCAGAACCAGAAACTACACAGCACTGGTGACACACTTCACCAAACTCATGTCACTCTAATAATATAAATCTGGGAAAAGGTACCCATGGAGCATCCCTTATTAAATTTGGACGGATTTGAACGTCGTGCATGAGAGCCGAGACTTTAACTATAAAGTTAAAATAAAGGTAAAGGTTAAACCAGGTAAAACCAGTGACACACGACACGTGTCGCGACGTGTCACGGCTGCGTGTCGCGGGTTCGATTCCCGCACGGAACAAATATTTGTATGACCTATAAGTAGCTGTTCCGGGTCTGGCTGTTGTTGTATATGGGTTTAAATGTTTGTAAACACACCCACGATACCGGAGAAATTCCTAACATCATGCCCGTTGGTATTCCCCAAAGGGTTAGGCAGAGGCGTGCAAACTCAAACCATTTATTTCAATTAAACCATTTACAGGCACTTTTGAATTGTCAAGGAGTCGGTCATTTAGAAATATGAAGCTAGTTGTCCATTCCATAGCGTAGTAGATACGTATGGAGAAGAACGGGCAAGAAACTCCATCGACACTCATTTAAATTATATTGTTACAAAAAAGTGTTGAATTTATAACTAAATGTGAGGACGATTTAACAAAAAAACGCGTCCCAAGTACACCAAATAAAACAGACAAAAAAAATTTTGAGCCGTCATGGGACGACTGGCAGATGTGAAACATCGCACTACACACTCTACTACATATAGACTGTATAAGTGTATAGTGGCCGATCGCCACGTAGCATGCGTCGCCCCGCCAGTAATCCGTTTTACGTACGCCTATAGATGTTTCACATCAAAAAACAATGCAGGCTAAAGTAATTTAAATAAGCCAAAGCAGCTAAGACCTAAGTGCTTATGGTACACCCAAATTTAGCCAGTTATGTTGAAGAGAGCCTATTCCCGCCAACCGACCATAAATCCAGATTCCGGGCTGCTACTGAGAAATGACCAAAAAATTCTGGTTGGTCCACTTGCGAAAATATCCCTAGAATTTTAATTTCTTGGCCTTTTTTGCTCTAGTTGTTCATGTCATATTTCCAGAGGCTTTGGGGATAAAAATAGCACAAACAAATCGATTTTTATTGCAAACAGGTGCGTGATTGGCTATCAAAATGTCAGTTGATGGCTTAGTTCAGTTAGTGGCTTAGACGCTTGGCAGCGTGTTTATCGCCAGTTGTACCTTTTGTGAGGTGTTTACCGCTTTCCCCTCTTCCTGAGTCGAGGTCTGTCGTGAGCTCTGTCAGTGTTATGGTTCCGGTTGGCGGACCCCGCAGACCCTGACGTGTGAGGCTTTTATCAAGTGACTTAGGTTCCTAGGTCAAATCACAGAATAGATAATGTCACACTGGTGATTTTAGGTGATAGGTCAGCCATTTGCGATAACTAGCATTCTCTGGATCTTGGACTCCTCTCTATGCTATGTCACATTTCACTTTATTGCATTAAAATAGAAGGGGTTAGCTTTTACGAATCCGCAATTTTAGTATGTCATGAATTCATGATAAATAATTTATTTCTGTAAGTAGGTTTATACAAACACTTTTACACATCAATCATATTTTAAAAAACTAGATGAGGTCGGCGTTTCGTATCGACTACTCTGAGAAGAAAGGACGAAACAAACTCAGAGGCCACAGTCACTTCTAAAGTCCAGACATAATCTTGGTCAGATCATGTGAAGGCCATGTAGATTGGTGCCTGAAATGATCTTTTGATGAAAGAACCACACAGATTGAGGGGACCTGTCCAGTCAGTGCACGCATTTGTCATTAGTCGTGCAGCTCAACTCAAGACTTAAGGAGCTCAACGATTCAACGAACAATCGAACCCTACACCAGTTGCCTATACTCCATTGGTTTAGGTAGTTAAATAAAGGTAAACAAATCATAAAAAGGGTTTTTATAGATGACACTTTCTTGTTTAAAAATACATTGTAACTTATAGCCAAATTAAATTAATTTTTATACGATAGTTTCCTCTTTTATTACTGTATGTTAAACTTGATCTTTTATTCTTAAACTAATCTTCGTAGATGTAATTGCTTGAGCACAATTTTTTTGTTAGATTTATAATAATACTATAAATATTTTGTAATCTGTCTATTGTAAAGAGCCCAAACAGACAGGTTCTCTAAACGTCAACGAAATAAAACGTTGCTAAATTGAAGAGTACAACTGTGACGTATCATGACAACTGAAGTGCCAGGTATTACGTTTAGTCGGTTACTTGACAGCTCTCTCGTCACGTGGTTTTTTTTGTTTACCTTTATTTAACGACCTAAACCAACGGAGTTATAGATAAAATAACTGGGAAGATCTGATGACAATCTCCTCAAGAAAACTTAAAATGCAGACATACCTACAAGGTTATTTTGGTGCGTGGCCAAAATCAGAACCATCGTCGCCATTTTTTTTTTGATGTATAACATCTCTCCTCTCGCTTTCTGTGGGAGTGATTTCGTGAAAAAAAAAAAAGTGTGTAACAGGACGTGACAGCTTGAGCATGGAATAAGTAACTATACTTTTGAATAGCATGGAATAAGAAAGTAGGTACTTTATTAACTATTTTTACTTACTGACTTTTATAACGATTCAGGGATCCGTTTGCGTAATATTAAGGTTTAAGTGCATTTTTTTGTAAGAGTCAAGTGTACTGTGGCTTTACAAGTTAACGAGTAATAGTCGACCAACTTACATTTGCAGTTGGAAAATTGACCGTGACGTTTATCGATGTATGGCAGAACATGTTTTTCAACTATAATATTAAGTTTGGGATAAATTCATCCTAACTACGGAACCCTTCATTGTGCGTGGTCTGACAAGAACATGGCCGGTTTTTTTAAAATACATTTCAAGTGACTTTTCACAAAACAATTGCACAAATTTTTACTAACAGCGACCCCGACTTCTTGGCGGGAAAGTGAAGCGTCATGTTAGCAGTTTTGTTTTATTTTCTAAAATTTGTGTTTAGCCGAACATTAACGTGTAATAGTGGTGGATTATTAACCATTAAGTGTTCGTAAGCATTAGTGTAGGCAAATGAAACAAAACAGTGCAACATCACTTTTAAGTTCTCTCAAGAAGTCCGCGCGAGGTTTCAGTAAAGTGCCACGTCTTTACTGAAACTCAAGGGGAGCGGGGCGGGGTATCATCTATCATCTTTATCATGCATTGAATGGAGTTCATTTCATAATTTATACTTGTTACCTAATTTTACATGACACTGGCTAAATGCACAAACCCTGCGAAGCCAAAAACGAAAAAAAAAAACGATCCCTGTCATCGTCCTTCAACGTCATGTCAAGTGTTTTTTTTTTTCTTTTTTTCTTTTTGGCTTCGCACGGTTTGTGCATTTAGCCAGTGTCATGTAAAATTAGGTAACAAGTACAAAGTTATTTAAATAATTATGAAATGAACTCCACTCAATGCATGATAAAGATGATTGATGATATCCGCCCCACTCCCCTTGGGTTTAAGTAAAGACGCGGCACTTTACTGAAACCTCGCGCGGACTTCTTGAGAGAACTTAAAGTGATGTTGCACTGTTTTGTTTCATTTGCCTACATTAATGCAGGATCACGAACACTTAATGGTTAATAATCCACCACTATTACACATTAATATTCGGCTAAACACAAATTTTAGAAAATAAAACAAAACTGCTAACATGACGCTTCACTTTCCCGCCAAGAAGTCATGTCAAGTGTTTATATTGCTTTTAAACAATTAGTTTTTAAATTAAAAGACTCGCTGATTTCGACCTCGTTTTCTTTAACAAACACGAAGTATTTATTTACATGTTTAACAAAACTTTCCTCCCACTATTATCACTATCAGTGATCTACCTGTTTCTGCGTCGATCTGTACACACGTACCTGTATGTACGTACGTACAGTAGTAGCTCTGATTACACAAAATTGTTTGATTGTGGTACGTTTATTTACACTCGCTTGATAAGTTAAGTCAGCGGATGAATGCAGTGTGCTTGTAGCGGCGGCAGCGTTGAATATTTTTTTTGGGGCGAGAAATAATTGTAGTAAAAAATGAAAGTGTCGGACGCCTGCCCTCCAGCTAGATAGACAGACGACCTTAAAAAGATGGCTGGGAAAGACTGGATGATGCGGAAGGCGGAGGACAGGGTGTTGTGGTACAGTCTGGGAGAGGCCTATGTCCAGCAGTGGACTGCGATAGGCTGAGTTAAAAAAATTTAAATGCGACGATAAAATACTTTTTGGTGTAGGCTACCAAATAAATCTGTGTAAATTACCTAATAACGACTTTTAATTTTGATTCTATGACAACGACTATACAGTTTTTAAATTAATTACATAGCCTTTACCCCTTTCTCATAGCAATAAATTAGAAAGATGCAAAGCAATTAATAATTGTGTTTTTCATACAAATATCTGATTCGATGCTGTAATTAAATTCATGAAGCAATGAAGGCTATTTGCCAAATGTAACATTTTGGCCATAAACACGAGTAATTTATTTCAAAAATAAACGTTCCAAGTCAACATGAATGCTTTCATTTATTCAGTAACTTTTTATTGCTAACGGATATTGGATGGCGATTTGTATTTGGAAAAAATATTGAAAGGTACTAAAATAATTGCGAATTTATTAACCTTTTAGATTATATGTACGTAATACGCGACGAGATTGGATTTTATAAGATACAGCAATATCAATAGCGGAGATTGAATTTTCACTACTAAACTTACGTAGTTAAATTTTATGTTTACTTTAGAACGAAATATACTATCCATTCCGGATAGGTATCGTGAAAATTGGATATAAAACCGCTTTTAAAAACAGTTTTTTTTATGAATTTATGTGTATTGGAAATATTTGATAACATTTATAAGAAATCTTTGACAGTTTTATTGTTCATAGACTTCTATGGCTGTCTATCACCATTTCATGTTGACTTCATATACTTCTACGGCTGTCTAACACCATGTCATGTTAACTTCGTAGACTTTTACGGCTGTCTCTTCTGAATAAAAGAAATCAATCTGCCTAGCCTATTCCCAACTATGTTGGAATCGGCTTAAATAAAATATCGTTCTGAATATTATATTTTAAAACCTCCTCAACATTATTTTCTCGCATCGCGCTAAGTAAAGTATGTTTTTAAGTGATTTAGTATCATTAATCTTGCCGTGGCGCCTATTCGCGTCACTTTCGTAGTTAATATTGTACCACGTACAGCCTGGAGAGTGGTTTTCGTGGGACGAATATATGCTTTATTTTGATATGTTCAGGGTTCAGAGAACTAGGCTTAGATAGATAGAACCAGTACTACTAGCTACTTATTCTTTAAAGCAAGCACAAATTCATATCACGTCGCTCTCAATCCATTTTCACTTTCAAACATAGAATGACCTGCAGAACAATTCATCTTTGTTTTCTCTTTGTGTTTTATATTTTACAGAATAGAGTTGTTTATTCTGGTTTTCTTGTTACCGTTCATTGAACTCCATTCAACATGTATGATGGAATATGTGTTGAGTATGTATACCTTGGTACATTTACAGTACAGTTAGAATGGAATCCTAATCTTAACTTAATATTATAAATGCAAACGTGAGTTTGTTTGTCACGCTTACACTCAAAAACGGCTGAACCGATTTGTTTCGGAGATTAGCCAGAAGAAACAAAGACAGACAGTTTTTGTTTATAAGTACCTTAATTATAATTATATCATAAGCATTTAGTAAAAAGCTGTTATTTTGACATTACAAACAGACACTTTAATTTTATTTATTTGTATAGATAGATGTATCATTAAAAAATTATTTTCTTCAGAATGCACAAAGCAGAAGTAAACCGAAGCAGAAAAACAAGCGATTTTAATTTTAAAAGTGTATTTGTGCCGTTTTATTAACAGTATAGCAAAAATTAATTTCAAGCTATAAGAAAAATTTCATTTTTCTCTTACGCTACGATAAGCATCGAAATGAAGGAAAAAATTGCTAAAGTAATACCTATTAGCTTAAGAATTAATTAAGGTAGAAACACGAATAGAAATCATTAATTACTTGTTTGTGGCAACAATTAGTGAGGTAATGGACCTATAATAGGTGCACTAATGGACCTGAATGGAAATACGTGTGGCATAAAAAAAAAATGGTTCCTACACATCGAAAAGGCGAGTCTCTACAATGATAAAAACGCAGATGAAAGAAAGAAAATACATTTATTTAGCACAGACTAAAACGCACACAACACAACATATTATTATACTAAAGTAAAACACAAAAACAAATAAAAAGTGTAAAAATTTAAGCGGCTCCGCCAAATAGGCCCAGTTCAGCAAAAATGCCTAACTACAAACTAGTGCCTGACGCTGATTTTCAAATGGACCTGATGAATAGATATTTAATTTGCTGTAACCAAAAGACGAAATGAAGCTTACCTTTTTCGCTCTGTCAATTGTTTTCTTAAACAAAATTGCTATTTTGACCTAAATTGACTATTGAATTGAATTTTAACTTAGCTTCTACAGTAGAAGCTCCTGAAAGTTTCCAAAAGGGTCAACACTAGTTTCGCTGGGAGTAAATTTTCGAATGATGACCCAGCTTTTTGGGGTCCTATGACCCTTTGGCGAGGCACTTTATAAGACTTTTAGGGCTCGCTTTTCGGGACTGTATTTTTACGAAATATCTAAGGGATACCTAAGTCCCTAAACGAGGTTGTCGTTTTTACTTTATGAGGAAGTTGGGTCATGCATGATGTAGGCGAACTAAGTAATTGTCTTGCGATATCTAACTAGAAATATAAATGTCACATCGGTGACGTAAAATGTATTCGGAATTGTGTTGGAAAGATAGAGCTTTTCATTAGATAGTCGGGAAGTTGCTTTTCATACAGATTGCAAAGCTAATTAAATGGATTTGGCTACGTCGTGTTATGCTGGAGGTATAATAATAAGTTATGGTATCGTCGAATTTTGATGATGATCATCAGAAAATACCCGTTTCAAAAAGACTTAAGAGCGTATACGCGGTACGGCATTTCATACAAACTTTCAAGCCCTTGTTATTCGAAATGACTGAACCGATTTTAATGAAATTTCATACGCATATGCAGGATACAAAGGTGGAGCATACGGTGGAGGTCTGCCCAGCTTGGGCGGAGCACCGCCGTGTCCTCACGGAGGCGATCTCTCGCGTCCGGGCCTGGTTCAGGCCATGGTTCGGAGCGAGAGTGCATGGGAGGCCGTCACCTCCTTCTGCGAAGCAGTTATGCTAGCGAAGGAGGAGGCGGAACGCGTGAGGGTGAGACAAGGTTCGCGCCCTCGCGCCCTTAGTCGCCGCAGGAGACGCCCCGGGCGTCGGGAGTCGCAAGCCGATTTCCGGCCACCGTAGGTGCGGGCCTGCGGACGGTGAGCGATGGGTAGCTCGCCGTCCGATAAGGACCAGGCCCGGGTCGACGGCGCGTTGTGTTCCACGCGCGCCTCAAAGAGATGTCAGCACAAAGTGACGGGGTCCGTTAGGACCAATGCCTGCCGGGGTTGCGAGTTTGTCCGAAAGGGATATCGTGGCCCTGGCACACAGGCAACGGAAGGAACACGGGTGGGTTTTAGTCAGTAAAAGTCTGACACGCCCTCCCGCTCCGCCCAGAGCGGGAGAAGTTATTTGATAATTTCCCACCCAAAAAAACAAAAAAAAAAGGATACAAAGGTCAAAAAAATTAGTTAAGAACATTTTTGAAAAATAGTGTTACAGCCAAATTAGACCGATTTTAAATTTTCCATGGAAACAGAGATTTCCAGTTATCTGTTTTTATATAAAACATTTTGAAAATGTTCATAACTAACTTTTTAGACCTTTTGTAGGATACAAAAGGTCAAAGGCTTATGCGTATGAAGTTTCATTAAAATCGGTTCAGTCATTTCGAAAAATAAGGGTTTGAAAGTTTGTATGAAATGCCGTACGTCGTATACGCTCTACAACTTGAAAATAGAGAGATGCAAATAATCCTAAATAGGCAATTAGAGGTCTCATGTCTCCCTTATTGGAATGAAGTTCTTTAACGCGGTTTGCTGTAGGAGTAAACTGGCAGAATTCGTCACGCGACAAAGCGTTCATACTTGCGACTGTCTCCTTCTAATTCACACACTATCTCTTTCTCGATAGAGATTTACGTTTTTGCCTTGTCAAAATGTAAGTCCAAGATGGCGGCTGTCAAAGTTTTTTTTTTTTTGTCATGGGTGTCGTTATCACAGTTTTCGAGGGTGCTAAAGCCGATAGTGAGGTCAAAATGTAAATATAAGAAGGCGGCTGCAAACCGTTTAAAAAAAAAACAACTTGGGTATCGTTTTCATGGTTTTAGAGGGTGGGTGCTAAAGCCGAAAGTGAAGTCAAAATGAACAAACTTTATGGCGGCTGCGATTTAAAAAAAATCGTGATGGGTCGTTTTTATAGTTTTAGAGGGAACTAAAGCCGATAGTGAGGTCAGAATGTAAACCCAAGATGGCGGCAGCGAAAATTTTCATATTTTTTTTCATTTGGTTACTCTCAAATGTTGTTAATTTATTTCCCTCTTGACTTTTTTTCTGTGAGGCAACCTGCAATATCTGGAAAATTATTTGCTTGCAATGACTTGTGCAACAAAGTGCTCGAGATAAATATTTGAGAATATTCTAAACAAGCTCCATACAGCTGTAGGATTAAATCGACTACAAGGCACCAAAGCGGCAATAATAAGACTAAGATTAATATGAAATACTACTAATTATTATTCTTAGATTTCTTGATAAAATATTATTCTGAAACATTTCGTACCGCGGACTTTATTTCACCTTCTGTTAGAGACTTAATTCACGTGGAAGTCAATTTGTAAGTATACCATAACATATGGCACTCGACAATTAAATAGCTTAACCAGTGAAATAATTTTTGAAATCGGATTAGCATGGTTTGAATCACAATCCGAGAGTTTTGAAGGATATTGCTAATCCATTGCTTCGTAGGTTTGAAAAAATCGTCCGCTCAACAACGTAAATAACGCAATCGACGTTGGTAAACTGTCAAAATTTGCCATTGCAATGAACTGTTATTTTATGTGTGTTACGCAATTGCCTCGCTCAACTTCCGGCAATTAATTCTTACGGCTCTCGTACAAATAATCTTACC
The DNA here is from genome assembly GCA_963921375.1 of Tiliacea citrago. NCBI lineage: Eukaryota > Metazoa > Arthropoda > Insecta > Lepidoptera > Noctuidae > Tiliacea > Tiliacea citrago. The sequence goes on from OY992799.1 coordinate 6,051,012, forward strand.
TATTATAATGCTTTAGACCGGTGTTTCCCAAACATTGTTCTGCCATGGCCCGGTAATTTTCACACTGCCCCTTCGGGATCCACTTAATACTTTTGAACCCAAGAGTAAAATAATACACATTTATTAATAGTAAAAATGTTTTAATAATACTATACATATTTTGGGTGTACTTTAGGTAGGTACGCCTCTGCCTAACCCTTCGGGGATTACAGGCGTGATGTTATGTTATGTTATATTTTGGTATCGCTCATTTAGTCACTAAATTTTAGCTCGATAGTAGGTATTATTTTCAAAACAAGGCGGGAATGTTGTGACCCTGTATTTTATTTTGATGGCCCGGTACCGGGTCAGACTCGAAAAATGGAAAACGCTGCTTTAGACATATAGTTCAAGCTTCTAAAATACTGACTTCATTTTATTTTTAAACAAGCATTTTAAATTTTTATATGAGTAAATCAAGTTTTTATCTCCGCTAATATTCAATTTCCCGCTGAATGTGACCTCATTTACGCTACTGATGGCAGAGTTCTCACCAACCCTGCCTCTAAAAAAAAATACTTAAGAAAACTGGCCAAGTGCGAGTCGGACTCGCGCACGAAGGGTTCCATACCATTATCTACAAAAATGGCAAAAAAATCACGCTTGTTGTTATTAAATTATTTATTTTTAAAGAGAATAGAACTAAATATTTTGTGAATATTTCAAGCGTCTACCTGTTGCCGTTATCAATATCGAGCAAAAAAATCACGTTTGTTGTATGGGAGCCCCCTTAAATATTTATTTTATTCTGTTTTTTAGTATTTGTTGTCATAGCGACAACAGAAATACATAATCTGTGAAAATTTCAACTGTCTAACTATAACGGTTCATAAGATACAGCCTGGTGACAGACGGACAGACAGACAGACAGACGGCGGAGCCTTACTAATAGGGTTCCCGTTTTACCCTTTGGGTACGAAACCCTAAAAAGCACACGCTACGTAAGAAGGTTGTAACGTTGACGTTTGACCTTCTCATCCTGGATCTTGTTTTGAATTGTCATTTGTATTGTATCTTTCAGCCCTTCGTGAGCTGACATATTTTGGCGTGGCCACTTTCTAAGTAATTACACGATTACAAAACTTTTTTGTTTTGAGATTTCGTTTGAAATATCGTGGTGGCTTTCGTGCTTTTGTTTTTGATTTTTTAAGAGTTTTTGAAATAATTTTTTTTTGCCGTATTTTGGGTTGTTAGTGTTATTTTACAAAAGACTTAACATCAATTAGGTCTTTGCATGATTAATTGCTTGAGTTTATCAAAAGATTTCAAGGAATTGAAACAAAATTCTTGAAGAGATGAGAGAAAATTCCGCGTTCTCATAACAAGAATTCTACAGCAATTTAGGTGTATGATAATTTAAATAAGTACAAAGGGCTCTAACGTCATAACAATTTCAGTAACAAGTTCTGAATTGTTCGTTATTATTTTCTAATAATATATTATGTACATATATTTTTTTATGTGTCAGTAATAATAAACGAGCTCAACCGTAATGTAATGAGACACAATTAGTTATCTGTTGTTTCCAACTTTGTGGGTAAGGTTGTGTAATTAAAGTTTTAACACAGCTTTTAAGAGCGTTTACGACGTACGGCATTTCATAAAAACTTTCAAGCCCTTGTTTTTCGAAATGACTGAAACGATTTTAATGAAACTTCATACGCATATGCAGGATACTTTCATTCATCGCGTCATCGTGCATCGTTGCGCCTTTCATTGTGCGCGGTCCGACACGGTTTTTTTTTCTTTGCCAATATTCTTTTCGTTTGTGGATATAATGTACAGCCTACGCCAGAAGCTTATTTTAAGCAGTTCATTTATCTTTTTGTTCTTTTAAATGGCATTTCATGTTTAATGGAGACAGGGCAGTGTCCTTATTATTTGACCGTCTTACACCAGATAATAAACACGCTATGACTTTATTTTTCATTCATACATTTTAATTACCAATCATCAATGAATGGACGTCATTGATTTGACATGATAATTCAATACAACAATACAGTATCGTAATCACGACAACAATCTTTAAAATAAATAATTTAAGTGGCCCACATTACAAGGTTAAGTCGTCACGCGCGAGTCGGCAAGAAGGATGCGTTTGTTTAAGCTGTGGGTAGTTAGTGTGATTCGTTGCGTCTGAGCATTTCCACTTTTGAATTTGTTCTTAATTCGAATATTCGGTAGTGTTCTTTTTGTGGTACATTTTTCATTTAGATTGTGATGTTTTAAGTGAAAGTACGTTTGTAAAAGTGATGGAAAAATTACTTAGTTTATGTTTAAATTAATTTTTTATTTATCAACATACATATTTCAAATAGCTCGTTTTATCGCTCGTCTGCGTAAACCCTCCTCGATCAACATAGATATTTTAAATAGCTCGTTTTATCGCTCGTCTGCGTAAACCCTCCTCGATTAGCATAAACCCTTGTTTAATATTCGTTTGAAGTGGATCCATTTGCAATTCAATACAAATTAATGGATAGAGTAACTAGTAGCTAATTGCTTGAAGCTTTGTTATTAAATGTTGATGTTGACATCATCGTAACAAATTAGTTGTATTTATTGTAGTTTTAAAGTAGATTGGTCTGCGGGTGTATTGAATTTTGAGTAAGTAGTTGAAGAATATCAAATGTTCAGTAAGAATAAAACTTACTTATTTTATGGCGTTTTTCTTCATTAGATTGTATTAGGTCCACTAAGAAGCGAAGTTTAACCAGTTTAGCCCAAGAATCTGCAAAAGTATAAAAAACACCGCACTGGTGCGGTATGTGGCTTCAACTGGGTAGACTATTTTCTACCGCAGTCTCATCATAAATAAATGGAAATAATAAAGCTTCCGAAAAACAAAAATATTAAAATATATGCATACTCAAATTATGAAATTTACTGCTTTACACACTAATTTTCCGACAACTTATATGCGAATAAAAATAAAGAAACGACCGAAAAAAATAATAAAAATTCCGAAAAATCAATACAGCATAATCAATAACGTAATATTTTTCCACCAGCTTAAATACCCAGCCAGTCTGGACAAGCCTTTAACCTTACTTATTTTATAAACTGTGACGCTTATTAAACTATTGTGGCATTATAAAAATACTTTTCTAAGTGATTCCATAGATACTCCTAAGAAATATTAATACATAACATAATCACACTATCACACTAATAGTGTGTGTGTGTGTGTATGTTTGTTACTTCTTCACGCTCAAACGGCTGGACCAATTTTGATGAAATTTTGTATGGAGGTAGCTGACACCCTGGATTAAGACATAGGCTACTTTTATCCTGATATTCCCACGGGATTGAGACTTACGCGGGTGAAACCGTGGGGCGCAGCTAGTAGATTATAAATAAAATACAAGTACATAAATAGGTTAAAAACTTATAATAAACATATATATTTACTATAATTTTTATACATTAGACATATAATTATGTATAGGCATACAAATTTACTTATCTATATTCTTTGCCCGTGCTGACCGTCCCTACCGTCTTTGCTCCTAGGAGTGATCAATAAACCAGGCTGAGTTAATAATTGCATTCCTGCTAGACATAGCTGTCTACAAAATTAGGAGCGATATAAACAAACAATAAAATAGTGATAGTGGATTAAACTTCATGAGAGGTTGAGTGAGATATGTGAGAATGACATCACTGGGAATCCCCACCGAGGCTCCTGTCCACACCATCTTGTTCACGTCTGCGTACACGCAGAAAACTGTCAAAGTTGTGCCGAAGAAGGTAAGAAATGTGTCCTTAATACCCATCAATAATAGCTAACATAATAGAGTAGATATACCCCCGTTTTTGAAAACCTATTCCATTTGCTCTGTGCGAAAAAGCATGGTTCACGTTTGCCAACGCCATGGATTGATGATGAATGCCGTTTGCAAATGGCCGCCATCGTAAGTCCCATGGTGCATCTGAAATTATGGTGTCTAAATGAAAACTTAATTGTATCTTTGTAGAGTATTGTTAGTGTATCGAATTTATATTATTATTAAGTAATTTTTTTAGTTCCATTTATTTGTATTACAGTGTTTGTTTATGTATTTTTCATTTTTATTTTAACAATTACGCATTAATACATATAAGTACTTTTTAATTTTATCGATAAGTACATACTACATATTGACTATAATCAGAATCACACATATTATTCTGTGGAATTTATTTGACTTACCCGATTTATTATGTCACACAGGGGGGCGTCATTACGTTATTCCATGGTTTCTGCTGAAAATCAGCGCTGTGGCGATAGGTTTGTCCGAAGTCACAGCATTTTGCTGAGCAGAGACCTGTTCTTGCACAGATGTGACGCACGGTGATTGTAATTGTTCATAATTAGTATAGTTTGTTTGTTTCAAAAGTAGTTATTTTTCCACTCGGCAATCGGCATTTTGTTTTTGTTTTCATTGTTTGTTTGTCGACTTTGTTGTCATCACATAGACCATAGACTAATATATATAGAATGAGATTATAAACTATTTAGTAAACACTTTGTAAATTGTCTTTGGTCCCTGACATCAACCAATGGACAAGATTGTCAGAATGCTTAAAGTATTGGATGCGAGGCTTTTGGCTACTTAGTATGTTTTTTTTTTTGACTTATTTTGTTGTACTGTGCGTTTTGTTTGTGCAGAATAAATAATTTTTCTTTCTTTTCTTTTTCTTTATTTGTCATTGAATTGATTATAGGTACCTATATATTTAATCTATCGATACCAATAACCAATCACAGCACATGACATGCGGTTTACTGAACGGAAAATTAAATTTCGCGTATGACCGTTTTTACGAGGTTTTCACTGACACTCGCGGCAGCAAAATGTCATCTATTTAAAAAAATACTTAAATAAAATTGATGTGACTGTTTGTAATATCAAAATGACAGCTTTTTACTAAATGCTTATGAAACTATATATACGGTACTTATAATAACATTTTTTTATCGTCCGCCCGTCTGTTTGTTCCGGCTAATCTCCGAAACGGCTGGACCGATTTTGACGGGACATTCACTGGCAGATAACTGATGTTTTAAGGATTAACTTAGGCTACTTTTATTTTATAGTGCCTAAATAAAAGCGAACAGTGCAATAATATTAAGGCATTAATTTAGGTGTGTGGATAAACAGGCCTGGAAATCAGCTGTCTAATATAACAATATGAGACAGGTGATTTACTGAATAAAGACATTGACCAGGTTTCCAAAAAGTAGAGTAAAGTTTTCCAAAATAAACTCAAACTCAAAGCATTTATTTCAATTAAATCATTTACAGGCACTTTTGAATTGTCAAAGAGTCGGTCAGTTAGTCAGAAAGTGGAAGCTATTTGCCCATTCCAAAACGTAGATCTCTATGGAGACGAACAGGCAAGAAACTCCAAGGATACTCTATTAAATCAAGATATTACAAAATCCTGGGTACTTTAATTCTTGTCGCTTCTATATGTATGTGAGAACAATGTAAAAAAACAAAAAAAATATATTTAAAAAAACAATTTAAAATATAATAAAAGTAGTATATAGTTGCGTAATACAGTTTGAATCACAATCTGAATAATTATGAAGTATATTGCTAATCCATTGCTTCATATGTTCGAAAAATAAATTCGGCTGCTCAGCAACGTAAATAACGCAATGAATGTTGTTGAACTGTCAAAGTGAAACCCATTTCTAAACCTATTTCGAAATTATACAAGCATTATATTTTTGATGTGAAACATCTATAGGCGCACGTTTAACCGATTGCTGGCGGGGCGACGCATGCCGCGTGGCAATCGGCCACTATACATTTATACAGTTAAGTAGTGTGTAAATGTGTGTGTAGTGCGATGTTTCACATCTGAAATAAAACACACATAACATCACGCCTGTAATCCCCGAAGGGTTAGGCAGAGGTGTACCTATAGTACACCCACATTTCGCCAGTTATGTTTAAGTCCCATGTAATAGGGGGCGAGCCTATTGCCACCAACCGGGCACAAATCCAGACTCCGGGCTGCCACTGAGAAATTCCTAATGGAAAATCCCAATAACACTTTGCCCGACCTGGGAATCGAACCCAGGACCTCATGCTCAGCAGCTCAACCACTAGACCAACGAGGCAGAAAGGAAAGGAAATAAAAGTATTTCTATATATTCTATTCTATTCTAAATCGCTGGAAAAGTACTAAAAATATCTTCCAAAAATAGATTAAAATCTCCAAATCGCAAACAATTTATTTTTACTGACACCTCGTTTTAACTGACAAAAGGCTTTGTTCTCCTTTGTTGCTGTTCAATCACCAACGTTACGGATTGTCATAAAAATAATCAACATATGAAAATAAATCGCTCACTAACTAGAAGTCAATTTCTGTAGTTATGATCAGATAGTACGAGTAATGATTGATGGTTCATTAAGACGCTTACAACAGCTAAAGCGTGATCACTGTCAGACTGCATACAAAAGAAAGAGAGGCGCGCTGACACAACGGTTGTAATTTATTGCAAAATATGAAGTAATTATTTTACTCAAAAATGAGTTGAGTAATCGAAAAGCGCACGAGGGGTTCCGTACCATTATCTATAAAAACGGCAAAAAAAATCACGTTTGTTGTATGGGAGCCCCCCTTAATTATTTGTTTTATTTTAATTTAATTATTGATTTTTAAAGTGAATATATAACTAAATATTCTGTGAATATTTCAAGTGTCTACCTGTTACCGTTATCAATATCGCGCAAAAACGACCAAAAAAATCACGTTTGTTGTATGGGAGCCCCCTTAAATATTTATGTAATTCTGGTTTTTAGTATTTCTTGCTATAGCGGCAACAGAAATACATCATTTGTGAAAAATTTAAAATTTAAATTTTGTCAAATTTCAACTGTCTAGTTATCACGGATCATGAGATACAGCCTGGTGACAGACGGACGGACAGACAGACAGACAGACGGCGGAGCCTTAGTAATAGGGTTCCCGTTTTACCCTTTGGGTACGGAACCCTAAAAACAACCAAGTTCTGCATTCAAATAAGACGTTCTTGTTATTAATTAAATACGAGTGCCAACCGTACGTTGATATTTAATACAAATATTTTGGATTGAAACTCAAAGCAAAGGGTTAGTTTACCGTTAATTTGTATCAAGATTTGTTTTCTAAACGTGTTTTGGTAACAACCAAGTTCTGAGAAATATGTTCGAGAATAACATATATTTTTTCCGCTACCAAGAACTATATAGATTTGGCAATTTTTTTGTTTAAGGCCATTAACACACGGCACCGCGCACCGCCGCGGTAGGCGGTGAAGCGGATCTCATGTCGCATTGGCCTCTTATAAATCCGTTGATGCCTAACACACGTATACCGCCCAACCGCGCGGTCGAGCGATGCTCTCACCCTCTCCGACCGCGGCGGTGCGCGGTGTCGTGTGTTAATCATCGCCTTAGACAAGCCTACTAGATCATTTGCCTCTTGTCAGAGCCTTGCGGAATAAATGTTCTAATGAAAACCACATCAAAATCTGTTGCGTAGTTTAGAAGGACAACGCGGTCACTCATACAGACACAAAAAGTGACTTTAATTTATAATATGTATAGGTATCTTTACGATAAACACCTACGACACGGTTGTGAGTAACCTTTTAAGGGTCACAGACAGGCGCGACGCGACTCTGGTGAAACAATTTATTTGAAAACTTCATGGAAATTGTTGTACCGGAGATGCGTCGCACCTGTCTGACCCTTTACTCGATTCAACAAGTCGTCGATTAGCTTTGGTTTGCATTGATTTATTAACTGACTTCTGTGACATTAAGAATCAAATAGATTGTTTTATTACTTATGTTCACGACTATATTCCTAGGCTGCGAAAACAAGTATTAAGTTCGTTTCGTTAGTGATTTTGCGCAATTTTTCTTAATCAATAGTGTCTAACAAAAAACTTTTTACAAAAAAACAAACAACCGACTTCTCGAAAAATAACTTTATCTTTGCAAGAAACGAAAATATAAAACCAAAGTCACAGTCTTCCTTATTATTTGGTATATTTAAAGTTATTTTTCACGTTTGGTAGTGTTTTTTTTTTAAGTTTTTTTTTTTTTTGGAAAATGATTTAATTTTACACTTTTTTTTTGTGGTACCACACGAAAAAAAATGCAGACGAACAAAGAACCTCGTCCTTTTTTGAAGTCTGTTAAAATAAAAAAGCCTATATAATAGATACTTATTAAAGAAAATAACAGTTATGATTTGTCTTTTGTTTCGGAATTTTGCAAAATTGTATAATATAATAATAATAAGTACCAGCCTATTATTGTATAAGTAATATAATAATAATAGCCTATTATTGTATAAGTAATATAATAATAATAGCCTATTATTGTATAAGTAATATAATAATAGCCTATTATTGTATAAGTAATATAATAATAATAGCCTATTATTGTATAAGTAATATAATAATAATAGCCTATTATTGTATAAGTAATATAATAATAATAGCCTATTATTGTATAAGTAATATAATAATAATAGCCTATTATTGTATAAGTAATATAATAATAATAGCCTAATACTGTATAAGTAATAATATAATAATAATACCAGTCTAACATCCTTTAATCATAATTCAATTCATTTTAGCAATTAGCTTTCACAAATCATGTTTGACGTGTGTTTAACGTTACCCGGAACTCAACTATTTCGATTGGGTTAATTTCTTCTTTAAAAAAAATGGGTAGGTTAGGTTAGGTTAAAACTGTGACCTCCTACGCACGAGCCGAGCGAGCGAAGCGAGCGGTGCCGCGGCAGCGGCCGGCGAGTGCCAGAAACGAAACAATCGTAGATAAAACGATCTGACGGCGAAAAGTATGATATAGTTAGTTGTAGTATGACATAAATAAAAAAAGGGGACAATATGCGAAAGGGACATTTTGCGAAGTGGAAATTCTGCGAAAGAGACATTTTGCGAAAGAGACATTCTGAGAAAAGGACATTTAGCGACCAGTGGACATTTTAAGAAGTGGACATTCTGCGTCGGAGCCGGCAAGGCTCGTCTCACACAGAATATTTCTTTATAAAATAATACTGTAAAGCCAGTGTATTAACAATTAAATAGGCGTTAATTGCTGATCCTTCTTTGCATGAGAAGACTCGTTTTAACGAGGTTCAGGATAATATCATTTATGTACAAAACGATGGAGTTCGTTATCGGAGTTTGGGACACTCACCATCTGCATAGCCTTTTCCCAACTATGTTAGGGTCGGCTTCCAGTCTAACCGGATGCAGCTCAATACCAGTATTTTACATGGAGCGACTGCATATCTGACATCCAAAACCCAGTAACTGGGTAATAACGTAAATACCCTTTGGTAAGACTGATTTTCAGACTTTCGGGCCTTTGACTACTCGTAGCGACTGTCAAAGATCTACAAACGACAGACGGGACCAACTGCTTAAGGCTCCGTGCACGAAAAAACCCTTTTTCGTCAATTTCTTATCTAATTGTGAAAAAGCTTGAAATAATTGAAATATTATATGAACGCTGGTAGCACACCTCCGCCGCGAAACCTTAGCAGCGAAACCGCAGTAGTTCAATTGTACTGGTTCGCGTCATGTTCCGCTACTCGGATCGGGTGCGGTTTCGCTGCTATGGATTCGCGGCGGAGGTGTGCTATCAGCGTAAGTCTGTGTAATTACAGAAGTACAGTTTTTGTGGTACTAAACCATTCGTGTCAGCCATAGCACCTGTTAATAGTTTCATGTCTTTTGTGCGCTCGAAAATATAGTATATTGCGCCTTTGATTTACTTAAAAGATGAAGAGATTGTATAATCATAAAATAAAATTTTAATTTTATCTCAAAGATAGCTGAAGCTCAGTGTATAATAATATGGTTGGCTAAATAATAGGAATAAATACATTAATGACTAGGTTTAAAAAAAAAATGTTTTTTCAACATTATTTTCCCGCTATATTTTGTATAGAAGTTGAAAAAAGTGCTTTCCTCACATGCAAGTAGACCATATAATAATGTTGATTATATTTTTTAATTTTCAAAATAAAAAGTAGTGTCTTGTAAAAAGATGATCAAACGCCAGTTTCGCGTCATTTTTCGGAAAACTTGTTGTGAATATTAGTGATTTTCCATGGATACTTAATCTATTTGAAAAATCCATTTCCGCCACATGCAAAACATAGAACTCGTCATTTCAAATCACAAATAATTTTGTTTAAATTCTTTTTCCCTTTCTCACAACCTCGACAAACAAAATTGATCAAAATCAGCCGATTTCGTGCACGGCCCCTTAACGTGTTTTGCGAAGCATGAAAGAGCCTCAGTATGTAATAGATGGTCACCCATCCACGGACCGACCTAGGCAAGCGTTGCTTAACCTTGAAGATCGACCCGCGCGTCTGTTATTATTCAGCCATGAGTCGTTTGTCACTACACCGTTCTTTTAAAAACAGAATATAAATACATTTACTAAAAGCTAGTCTGAAATAGGTACCTTTTAAAAAGCCCAAATAACGTATGGTGCGTAAATTTTTTGACGGCAAGCGATTATTTAGGTCACGCAATCCCAAATAGACGTCATTGCCGCGCCGAGGAATTAAAAAGTTATTTTTCAAAGTCCAGTGTACATGACAAGAGATTCATCATTAATTCTTTATTTATTTTGATTCAATTGATAACAGTGTAATATAAATAAATTTTGTTTTTATGACGTAGGTACGGGAATATTGGTTAACATTGTTTATTAAAGTTTACGGTTTTTTTGTGACGTAAATTGTGGTAAGTACTGATTATTTTTATCCTGTGGTAGTAACAGGGTTGTCAGTTGTTCAAATTGAATTTTAAATTCTGCTATGTTATGTTCGATAAAAAGCCACTTAAATTACCCAATTTCAGTGGCGTTGTTTTACTGCATTTTTTAACTATTCATATATTTTGGTCTACTGGTGAAAAGCGATGCGAACGAGTGATAAAGGGGTATCGTGTTTCCCAGTAGGTAACTTGGTTGTGGAGGTCAGATAGGCAGTCGCTCCATGTAAACTACTGGTATTCAGCTGCACTCCGGTTAGACTGGATGCCGACCACGAAGTTGGGAAAAGGCTAGAACGCTATACAGATTGATGGAAAGAGATGAATGAGCTCTATGAGGAAGGTTTGAGCGTACCCAGATGAGGCCTGAGGGTCTATTCCGAACATAAATCCGAAGTAGGTATCGGCCGAATGGTCGGCCGTTGCTTGATGACGACGGCTAACTATGGCTGACTTCGGCGAAAAAAAAAAACGACAGTCAAAGAGATAAGCCAAAGTAAAAAATATGACTAAGTCGGTTATGAATTCAAAGTCAAAAAAGGAAACTATGGAAGTTATAAAACGGCCGAACATTTGGCCGATACTTCGGATTAACGGTTCGGAGTAGACCCCCTGGTCACTTTTGCTCATGAATAATAAAAAAAGGCTTGTTTTAAACAATTTATCTGTTTTTCTTTGTGACAGTCAATCACAAACTAATCCTGAAATGCTTTTAAGCAAAAACTTAGCACGGCCTATTTTTTAAAACTGGAAAAGTTAATCTTCAAAACAGTAAAATGCCTTGACAAAGAAGAATTTAATCTGACTATTAGCGGCGCTTATGCGCCCGAATACCGTACAATTTAATTTGTGGTCGACTAGTAGTTCAGAACGTCTTTTTATTATGTACTTTACTCTATGGTCAGCGGTCAAAGGCGGGTTTTTATACTTACTGGGTGTATGTATATCTTCTACTTATATTTTGTTGTGGAAAGTCTTGTAAGCAATGAACTGAGTTTTTTCTTTCGCGACAGTCAGCCATTTTGTATGAAATCGCAGACATTTGAACTATTCGGTTTATCAAAAAATCGGTCCTGATTTCAGCATTTAGTTTTCGTTCAATTTTTTAGTGCGTTAATGGGATTTAAAAAAATATTTATCTTTTTTCTTTCATTCGAGTAAAAGCTACTGAAGAGATAGAAGTTTTGAACTGGAATGATAGCAATCCAATTGGGTCCAGTGAATGTTTTTCAAACACTAGCTTCTGCCCGCGACTTGGTGCGCGTGGAATTCAAGGCTCGTGCTGACTCGCGCGATATCGCGGGCACGACAGGCAGCGCGACCCTTCTCAAGCCATTTCTCTCGCGTAATTTTTCACTTTTGAATTGTTACACGACCCAAACACAAAAAAAATACATGCAGACGAACATAGAACCTCCTTTTTGAAGTTGGTTAAAAATAAAAAGCCTGCATACTAAATACTAGAGAAAATTACAGTTATGATTTGTCTTTTGTTACGGAATTTTGTAAAATTGTATAATATAATAATAATAAGTACCAGCCTATTATTGAATAAGTAATAATAAATAAATCATCATCATTTCAGTCGAATGACGTCCACTGCTGGACATAGGCCTCCCCCAAGGGGGGGGGGAGGGGTTGCCATAATCGCCACGCTTAGCAGGCGGGTTGGCGATCGCAGTACGGTGTTAAAATGCAAAGAGAATGCTGCTGCCCATTCTCTAGTAAGTCCATTAGTCGCCTTTTACGACACCCACGGGAAGATATAAAATGGTGCTATTCTTTACGTCCGGCACCACACGGACTTAATATTAATTAATAATTTAATTGAAATTAATTATTATTCTTACTATAATAATAATACCAGCCTATTATTGACCCACTGCAGGGCAAGGCTATTCTCACACAAAATATTTCTTAATAAAATAATACTTAAAAGCCAGTGTCTTAACAATAGGCGTTAATTGCTGATCCTTCTTTGCATAAGAAGACACGTTTTAACGAGGTTCAGGATAATATAATTTATGTACAAAACGATGAAGTTCGTTATCGGAGTTTGTTCGGGTTTGAGATGTCTTTATTTCCCATAAGAAATTTCACTTACATGAGAAATATTTATCTAACTTAAAAACATTAATGATTCTACGTACAGTGTTTGCAAAAAATTATAACAAATAAAAATATTGTAAAAGTGTAGGGTAATCGCTAATAATTTAACACGGCTAAAATGTAAGCATACACGGAACGCGCGCAACTAGATGTGGCATGAAATGTACTAAGGTGCGCTCAGTTTATTAAAAATATGTAATTTTAATTGTTTCTTAAATATTGACATGGATTTTGCATTTGTGATGTTATTTGGTAGTTTATTATACAAGGCAGCACCCTCGTACATCACATTTTTTTTGCCATAGTTGGTGCGTGGTGAGTATAATTGTAAGTCATTTGCATTTCTGAGCCTAATTTTGTGTATTTAATGTTTTTTTTTTATGACTACACTAATCATCTCCTTAGCCTTTTCCCAACTATGTTGGGATGCTACAGGCAGCGCGACCCTTCTCGCGCCCGCGATTTCGCGTGATTCCACGTGCGCCTTTATTGTTCCCCGACCCACCCCTTCGCATCGCATCGCCTGCCCGCACTATTACTTACTTCGGTTTCGCTTAGCGATCTTTCAGACGGTTTTTCTTTTTGCTTGGCTTGTAAGGGTTTTAGCGTCATTTTAAATAGCCTGTAGCCTTCCTCAAGAATTGGGATATCAACACACATTTTTTTTTTCAAATCCGTCTGGTAGTTCCAGTAGAAACAAACAAAAAAAAAAAAACTCTTCAGTTTTATTATTAGCTAGTCAATTCATAAAGTGTTTATAAGGAGTCCTTCATTAGTTTAAGGGAAATTATTCGTAGTAGGTACCTACATAGGCACCTATAATTTTAAAAGACTTGGCTCAGTTACTGCTAAGGTAAACTGCTGCTTTCCTTTTCAAACGTCCACCAAGACCACCTGTCTCAGTCCCAGAGGTCCCGGGTTTGATTCCCAGCTGGGGCAAAATTGGCTGCTCGATTTGGTTTGTGGTAGGGCTTGTTCTAAGTCCGCCTGGCTAGATACTACCATCTTCTTCATCTAAGTCTGTCGCCAGAACAATAATGTTAACAGGAACACTTTTGTTTCGGCAGTTAGAGGTAAAATAATAGCCAGTTCCTCTGTGGTTGAGGATTCCGGGTGAAGCTCGCTTCCACCTTCGGCCTGATCATCACTTACCATCAGGTGAGATAAAGGCCAAAAGCATACCCGTTGTAGTTTAAAAAAAAATTGCCAGTCATGGGGACTGCCGATAGAAGTGAGAACTTAAAACTTTGAACAGCACACGTTACATAACATTAGCATGTCGGTGATCCTATACATTTTGTCCCTACCAAAAAATCACTCAACGCGCCTAAAGAAGTTTTTACTCCTCTTGCTCAAAAAGTCCGTCATTGTACCGTACCAGAGCGGGGCTAAAATAATCGCATATTTTCCTCTAGGGGAAACAGTTTTTATTTTTAATTTTTGTCTGTTACCAAGGAGCCTACAGAAACGAAAAAGTCTTTATTTATAAGTAGAATAATCATGAATAAAGACTCGACTTATTACTGTTTCATAAAATAACAAGAACATTTTATTTTATTTTTTTAAATGTAACTAAAAGCGGCGATCTCTTCGGTAGAGTACGTGCATTGCGTTGCGACTACAAAATTTATAAAAAAAAAGGTATTGGAATTTTTAGAAAAGTTGCGTCGGTGGTGCGACGAATACGGGGGAGCCCGACTAGCGTCCTAAGGATAATAAATTGGCGAGGGCACCCATACTGTTCTGCTCAGTAGGATCACTGAACTACCATGTGTTGCGAGACCGATGTGCCTACTGTGCAGGGGTAGACGGTGTCTAGTTTCTTATTTTTACTTTATAGTTACTAACATAAGTTTTAAGCAAAATTCTTGTCACTAACAACATTGCCTTGCCTATGGATTTTTTTTGTCTGAAATAAATGATTTTTATTTTATTGGCGCGAAATCTTTAGGTTTTTTCTGTAATTATAAATTGAATTGCTCACCGTAATTTATTTTACAACAGTGAAAATGTCATCATCTAGTGAGAATGGAGACCCTTATTTGCAGATGGAAGAGAAAGGAAAAGAAATAATTTCCAATCTGTTGCCGTCAAGGTGTATTGGATTATTTTATTTTCTCGCAATCGTAGTGAAAAGTAGAGTGTAACACACGGCGCTAGAAACCCATTATAACTCGGTTTCTATTTATTCCTTCGCTAAAGCTCGGGAGTAAAATTACCTCGTATATTAATATTATATTAATGGATCATTTTAGCCCCTCGTGTAACAATCTACTATTTCACTTCAAATAAAACGCCCGCGTGTCACGTGCCTACTGTCCCTTGGGCCTTATTACTACTGTAGATATTATTTGCCTAGGTAAACTGAAACTACTAATGATCCCCACTGTCATATAAACGTCTCTGGCATACATATGAGCCTACACATGTAGAAAATACGCAAGAAGCTTACACTCAAACGAATGGATTTATCAGTGACAAGTTGACACTTTTATTATAGGTTGTACCTAGAAAAATATTGTGACGGTATATTTTTTCTGAATAAGTATTTATAGAATAGAATAGAATACTCTGTATTATGTACACCATAAAAATTACAGATATAAATGTAGGAATTTTACATAGGATGACACAATGGGCGGTCTTATCGCTAAAAGCGATCTTTTAAAGACAACCTTTGGATGGAAGAGACAATACTGCAGGTAGTCTGTGGTGTACCATTTACATATATACAATAAATACATACATACATACATAACACAAATTAAACTTATCTATACAAATATACTCAATAATAAAGCCGTTTCCGTCAATATACAAATCTTTCCTCGCGACATTTCTCTCCAGATTTTGACTACTCATTTGTCGGTGTTTGGTCGTTAAAGTCTATCGTATCGCTCTTTGAAAATAGTAGCAGTGCGCACCAGTAGCGAAGCTACAACTTCCAGTAGAGAGAAGCCGAAGAAAAAGTTGTTCAGTTCACATACATTCAAGATAAAATCAAAATTACCTTAATTTTTTTTGTCATTCCTTTACTTTTCTTAATTGAACGCCATCTAAATTTGTCGCAATTCTTAGTTAAAACAGAAAATGTAAACTGCGTTCGCGATTTAGGATACCTATAGTCTATTCTAAAAACACGTACGCACCTAGGTACACGTTTTTATCTTATTACTTATTAAATACCTGTAATGACTATGTACTATATTATTAAGTAGTAGTAAACTCAGATAGAGTCTTTGTTCCGAAGGGAAGCCGGTAGGAATGGGGTTGTATGAAGCCGTCGCCCCTGGTGCGCACACTCATATCGTGAATATACCTATTATTGTTTTTGAAAGACAAAACAGTTATGACTCTAGTGTACTCACTGTCTTATCTCTCTTAAAAGTTTACTAATCTTTGAACCAGGCCTTTCATCAATCAATCAATCAATCAATCGCTCATCGCTTCTTTAATACCTACCATTTCCTACTACTTTCCTTTATTCATAGACTACCGAGCCGCAATCTTCTGATGTGGCGACATATTTATGTCAAACTTTGAGATTTCTGTGAATTTCTAAATTAAATTTGGAAAATCCAAAAGTGCACGCCTCACAGACAAAAACATGTTGACGATAAATTTTAAGGAAAGAAATTCATAGACTTATTTATGTTAATATCTTTTGGCCGGTTATGAATTTGATAACGAAAATCAATAGGGCTCATCTGAAGGATGGAAGAAAATTTAAAGAAGAAGATTTAGATTCATCCAATGTGTGTGACGACATGAATCGTGACGACAAACAGACACACTTCCCAACGGAAAGTACTACACTTAATTTATAAATATTTTTTTTTGTTATTATTTATTTATTTAAATACACATACAACTATCATCACAGGCTTACCTAATACAATAGTGTCGTTATAGTTATAATAGCTTAGAAAGATTAGACTTACAAATAAATTATGAACAACCAAGACTAATTTTACAAAATGCGGCCCGTGTGAATTCACTCAGCAATCTGTTGTGACACCATATTGAGTGAATGGAGATATATATAATAACGCCAGGCCTCTAGTTTTTAAAACAACCCTGCTAATATGAATTCCATGTATAGTTGAGAGTATAGAATTAATTTTGGAAAATTTTGACAAGGCACACATGCTGAAGTGTTCGCGTTGTGAGGCGTGTAACATAATATGATGTATTGTTATACAGTATAAACGTTCGTTAAATTCAGTTTGGAACCTTTGCACGTTCGTCGCGAACAGCAAGACTTAATAAACTAGTACATAAGATCCTACATTTCACGCTGCTCTTCAGCTCAGCTGTCCCTCATAAACATCAATATTAGGATATCAACCGAATGCCGAAAACTTTTGAACTTCTGGTCTTTACAAATAACACCT
This sequence comes from Tiliacea citrago, assembly GCA_963921375.1. Classification (NCBI taxonomy): domain Eukaryota; kingdom Metazoa; phylum Arthropoda; class Insecta; order Lepidoptera; family Noctuidae; genus Tiliacea; species Tiliacea citrago. Next base: position 6,068,372 of record OY992799.1, read on the forward strand.
CATATGACAACCCTCTTTCTGCGAAACAGTAATGCTCGCGAAAGAGGACGCGGAACGCGTGAGGGAGAGGTAAAATCCGCGTCCTCGCGCCCCTATAGTCACCGCCGGAGACGCCCCGGGCGTCGGGATTCTCAGGCCGATTCCCGGCCACCGTAGGCGCGGGCTTACGGACGGTGAGCGATGAATAGCTCGCCGTCCGATAAGGACCAGGCCAGGGTCGACGGCGCGTTGTGTTCCACGCGCGCCTCAAAGAGATGTCAGCGCGTTCCCTGCCTACATAAGCTGGTAGTGTCATCACAATATAATCTGGTCGAAACCTATAATGTGATCCTACTGACATATTGTGATTGTTACCTGTTGTAGTTGCCTTGTGAATAAATGAATAATCATCCGGATTAATTTCTCTAAATGATAGTGAAAACTGCATCACAGTCTATTGTATAGTTTAGAAGAACTAAGCGGACACACAGACAGACACGAAAACTAACTTTGTTTTATACTATTTTATAGATAGTGTTGTATTTATCAGCACATGATCTGTGATAATGTTCTATTTGTCTATGCGCACGTAAATGATCCTCAGGTATCTATTTATGGAGCGTACGTGCCATTTTAATAGAGTTGTTTGTCTATGAATAACTATAAAGTTGTAGCTGGTTTTATTATCTCGGAGGATCTAACGTGAATTGGATTCTCTATACCTAGTTATTATAGACATGGTATGAAGTTATGAAATATTATATATGTACTTTTTAAACTACCTGCATGGCTTCTACTACTGTGTAGGTATGTGTTCCAAAAATATGTAAGTAATAATAGTGAATACAAACCCCGTTCGGGCTAAAAGAAGTATCTTAGAATGCGCGTGTACAGCATGGAGCCCGCCCGTCTTATGCTGGACATATAATTACGCTCATCTCTTGCCCTAGCGGTTTCAAACATCTTCCAAGCAAAATATAAACGTGATGCCATAGCTAACTTTTATCCACACGACGAATTAAAATAAAATCACTTTGTTATTTCACCACACTCACAAGGCTCTCACTACAAATCCTTAAGTGAACACCTAACGTATTCGAAAGTGAGCAAGTTTCTCAAAACGAGCTGTGAAAACCATAGACAAAGTAAAATAAAAAACTCGCACTCACAATTTTTAGTTCTCGCGTATGACACCAGGTGGCGCTAACTCAGCGCCATACAAATCTGAGTTTACGTTAACGCGATGGTGACGTTAAAAAAACTCACACTAAGCATACTGTTCACTCTCAATGCAGTGAACGTGTGAACGTATAAGACGTATGTTCACACGCGCCTTGGGATTTAGTACTCGTGCTATCTCTCATAGATGCCCATTATTATAACCAGCGAGTTTCTTTCTTCAAAATGACTTCTCTCCGTGACCGTCGAGTATTGCTTAGTATTTCATTTTTGCACAAATTGTTAACGGAACGATTGATTGTAGTCACCTCCTAGCTGAGGTTCTCATGGCAGTTCCACGTAAGAGACCCCGCGCTGTCCTAACTAACACAATTTGTCCTTTATTCTGTCGTACCAATATCGGTACCCATGGTCCGCTATAAGAACTATTAAACATTACAATTTGCTCTACAAAAACATAAAAAACTTTAAACCTGGACATATTTCATGACTCTTCGCGAAAAAAAAACTTGACAATTATTATTTAGTTACATAATTTCTGTTATAGTAGAATTATGTATTTGAATTATACATGCGTGTTATGTTCATGCCTTTCATTAATTTGTATTTTATTTTATTGAAGCCAATCAACTTTGTTTAAATTTTACTTTTAGTTTATAAGCAGCTTCTGTCCAATGCATAGAAATATATAAAAAAACAGGTCCAATATCATTTTTGACACTTATAATTTGTGTAAACATTATCAGTAATACATTTCCTAAATACTTTTGTAAACCAATGTTGAATGTACTATCGGCCCAAGTTAAGCATGCTCACTTAAGAAAATATTCCTGCGAGAGCGCAGCTAGTGACAAACCACACCCCTTCCTAGTTTCCCCCAATTAGAGACAATATGCATTTGTGTGAGTAATGAGCGAGTAACATAAAATAACAAACATTAGCTAGAGCGCGGCAGTGCCAATTTGCTCTCGCTAATTGTTGACGCTTCCCTTAAATTCCTATCGCCATTTCATTTTACGACCTGTTTATTTCTATCGGACTGATTGCCTGCCTAACTGTGACCTCTGCTTGTATACCGGACTGTGATCGAAAGCCTCTTCTTGACCCTAGCTTGTATCCTGGACTGTGTGTGTATTGTGTGTGGGCTGTGACTAACGTGGTGCAACCATGACGACCCGAAACCTGATTCAGGAAGAAAGGAATCAAATTATTGTTTTGCATAGACAAGGGTTAAATATATCCCAAATAGCAGTGGAGTTGAACATGCAAGTAAGTTATGTTTTTGTATTCAGATAGAGGGAGAGATATAGAAATAAATAAAGTGATAGTAATATTATTATTTCATAGTTTGCATTTTTCCTTATATTGCAATTTAAAAACAAATTCCATGAAAAATATTGGTATTCAGCTGCATCCGGTTAGACTGGAAGCCGACCCCAACATAGTTGGGAAAAGGCTAGGCAGATTTATATATAAAAATAATAAAATTATTATAACTTTCAGATGGATTCTTTTTAAAAGTCTCATAAGATATTACCTACTTATAGTAATGCATTCAAATAAGATTGTTCTTTTTATTTATTTTTGCTTTCAAAGACGTTGTTGGAGCCTTTTATGACCCGATAATAAATCCCAAAACCAAAACAACCTAAACAATGGTGCCTTATCTCACAGCGTCGTTGCCGCATTTTAATTAGAAAAACCAGAGCGCATTCGTCGCATTTCTAGAGGCTTGATCATTATATGTATTTCAAACTACAATTTTTTTTCGCCCAAACACAAGATAATTGTTTTTTATAATTATTTTTAACATTTATTTTATCATAATACTGCAGATGGAAAGTAATTGACAATAATGTAAATTTTTGTTAGTAGTGCTCGTAAATACTTACCAAAAAAACTTAAAAAAAAATTGCACACATAGTTTTAAATACTAACGATTTAGTGCTTGGCTGGCCGATAAAATAGCAAGTACTTACAATTTTTTCGGCCAAGCACTAGATCGTTGGTATTTAACCACGAAAAACCTTTAGAAATGCCACGTTGCCAGCCCGCACGGGATAAACACTTTTAAATAGTAGAGATAAAGCACAAATTTGCTTGGGACAGTTTCATACAATGTTGGAATTTACGCTATGCCATTTTTCTTACTCATAGGTATACGAGGTGTAAATTGCAATATCTGAAAACCTCTTAAGGGGTCATTGTACTAATCATTATGAACAACTTTTACTACGGGACCAAACCTGAAATCGCGAAAAAAAAACAGCTGTTCCCTACATTTATGTTCGCGTAACTCGTCAAAATGTATGGACCAGCTGCTTTTTTATCGCGATTTCAGGTTTGGTTCTCATAGTAAAAGTTGTTTATAATGATGAGTAATGACCCCTTAAGAGATTTTCAGTTATTGCATTTACAACTTGTATTTTAAAATATAGTTATGAATGTTATAACTACTTAAATTAGTTATAGAAAAGTTTTATCATGAAGTCAACCAAAATGCACACCTTAAGTATTTCAATACTTATAATTTTTATTTATAGTGTACTAGTTGTGCCCTTTGAATAAGAGTTTTGTAGTGTACTCGTATTATTATACTTAGTTCCTATATTATGTAAAAAATCGATGCTGATTGTTTTTTTTTTTTTTTTTCGTTAGAGAACAACGGTGCGCTGGTGCGAAGATATGAAGAAGGAGAAATTACAGAACGCGTTCGTGCACCTCGACCCCGGGCTATAAACGAAAACGAGTTAAATAATATGATAGCCACGTATGAAGAGAACCCGTTCACACCCACTCGCAGTTTCGCACAAGAATACGAAGTTTCGATGCAAACTATTAGAAACGAGTTGCATCGAGCTGGAGTCCATCACAGACGTCCCGCAAAAAAAATTATTTTGACGCAGGAGCAGAAAGCTGCTCGCGTGCGATTCGCTCGTGACTACAGGGACTTCGATTTCTCTTACGCCATATTTTCTGATGAAAAGTGCTTTAGGTCTAGCCAACAAGGTCGTCGGAATTTATGGCGTGTAGATAACACAAGATACGAACCTCGAAATGTGAACCCAAATGCAGAATCGGGAAGAATTGTAGTGAACATGCTGGATGAGTGCTGCTGGACCAGGCGAGCTCGCTTTTATACCAGGGAGGGCAAACGGCCAAACGTATTTAGAGGTGCTACAAACCATCATGGTACCCACAGTGCGCACGGTGTATCCACAACTGGACGTGCCAGAATTTTATTTTTTCCAGGACAATTGCCCGATACACCGTGCGCGGGTTGTTCAAGAGTGGTTGCGAGGGCAACCACAAATTAAAACAGTGCCATGGCCCTCCCGATCGCCAGACTTAAACCCCATTGAAAGTTTGTGGGGTTTAATGGTCCAGAGATGGGATAGTAGAGCAGAAAGAACGAAGGAAGCACTTGTCACACATTGCGAACAAGTTTGGGACACATTCAGAGGTTCGAATTTGTGCGAAGTCCTGGCTAGGTCCATGCGTAGCCGTTGCGATGCTGTGATAGATGCGGGAGGAGCAGCGACGAAATATTAAGTTAATATAATTTTTAACATGCACTATGTTAATTAACGAAAGGCGTTCCCGTTAACCCGCAATAGTCCAAACATGCTACAATTAATATTACCATTTAAAAATTCGCGAAAAAAAATCAGCTGCTCCCTACATTTTGTTAAGCTAGGTATGCGAACATAAATGTAATGAACAGCAGATTTTTTTTCGTGAATTTTCGAATGGTCATATTTTGGTAGCATGTGGACGCTATACTATTGCGGGTTAACGGGAACGCCTTTCGTTAATTAACATACTGTATAATTACATTATACAGGGTTATTTTTCTAACACCTGGTAGGACTATATTAGTACAACCACTTTTGATCTATGACTTTTTAGAATACCAAAAGTAAACTTTCAAGTTTTTGTTGTAATATTTGTAATAACACTTTTTAGATCTGTATTTTGTGTAAGTACCGCTGCGACCCTGCATTCGCAACGCACTGTTTGTTTATTTAACTACTTACATATTTTGGTACCGCGTAGAGTTGTTCAAATTTAGAGCGATCAAAATAAATATTTTTAATTGTATTATGAAATTATTTTTTTATGAATTATTAAAAGTCATACAACAAAAGTTGTTATTTATGATGTTAGTATTATAGTCCTACGAGCTTATTAGTGTTTTATCATCAAATGACTTCTCCCGCTCTGGGCGGAGCGGAAGGTCGTGTCAAACTTTTACTGACTAAAACCCACCCGTGTTCCTTCAGTTGCCTGTGCCAGGGCCATGGTATCTCTTTCGAACAACCCGCGACTCCGGCGGCTTGCAAATAACCCTGTATAGCTATTTTTATTAGGTTTATTTTTATTATTCCAATTTGTATTATATTACTTCGTTGATTAATGTCACAGGGTAGACTGTAGACCGTAATCATAGTTTAAAATATTGCCAACGATTTTGAAGTCTTCTTGTAAAATTATTGATGTCAATTTAGTGTCATGTTGCCTTTATTGGTGGATTTGTTGTTTTATTTACAATCAATGTTGTCGTAAGCCCCGATCTCGTTAGTTTGTTATTTTACATATTCAGTAGTGTCATCATATCCGTCCACCTCATAAATAATTGATCTCATTTGCTTGATAAACCTAGTCTGTAGTGTAATGTAATTATTGCAAATTATAAAAATTATTAAGATTCTTAAATTGTACTAATCTTAAAACTTTTCAATTTCATTAGAACTGCACGAGCAATATTCTCCTAATCTTATTTACTGACAGGCTTTTTGCCTGTTGTTGTTGTGTTGTCTGTTTGTCATTGTTGTGTTGATTTCATATTTTGAACTTTACGATATAAGTGTAGATAAATACAGTTTATAAATGATATTATGAGTAAGAATCTTTTCACTTATAATATTTTGCATTTTGATGATAATTTCTGTGTATTTTTTTGTTATAATATGTTAATTTCTGGATGAATCTTTAATGTTTTGAAAAAGTCTATTAAAAATAAATTAAGTTACTTATATTGTTTTTTTTTCTACAACAGCAAATCCTTAAAATTGTTCTCAAGTAGATTTTAACTAACTGTTTATTTTTTCACACTGAGATTACAGCCGATAGTTTCATACAAAAAGCACTTACTATACATCTTTTATTATACAGATAAGATTTAAATATCAACCTAAATAAATCTTTAATCCTGCATAATGTTAAATGAACACAAACTAAAAATATATATTTCACTAGTACCCAACATTTTATTTCAATCCTTTCACTCTCACTGCTGCCAAGGCACAAATTATAGTTTAGTTTAATTACTTGATAAGCTTCTGAATTTTAAAGTGGCGTAGGAACTGAATCATTGTTAGATTTGTCAAAAAAAAACTTGACATGCAATGCCGGTAACGCGCCTGTAGCGTTGATTTCGCTTAAAATCATGAATTGTCAAACTTTGACTAGAGCATGAATTATAAAAGAGTAAAGTGTTGGTTTGATTATAATCCAGTCTTAAAGTGCTCATCCTGCACGGCATGCCTGGGCATTTTAATTGCAACGATACCTTGTTCGTTATACAGGCTGAAATTTAATTCATGGGTATCCTCTTAAGGGGTCATTGTACTCGTCATTATGAACAACTTTGACTATGGGAACAAATATGAAATCGAGAAAAAAAAATTGCTGTTCCCTACATTTTGTCGAGTTATGCAAACATAAATGTAGGGAACAGCTGATTTTTTTTTCGCGATTTCAGGTATGGTCTCATAGTTGAAGTTGTTCATAATGATGAGTACAATGACCCCTTAAAAGGATGCCCATGAATTCAATTTCACCCTGTATTATTTTAATGAATAAAAGGTAATATTACAATTACCTACTGTTAAAAGTATTAAACCAAATACAAGGAACAACTGCAAAACATTTTGATAATCCTAAGGTAATAAAAAAACGTATGGCCCTTGTATTAAGCCGTCCTCTATTGTTTAACCGAATTTCCAGACATTCCCACTAAATAACAATGGGTCTTAGATAATGAACTTATTTTTATTTCAGTTGCAAGAGTTGTGCGGCTTGCGGCCTTGCGTTAGCTACAAACAAAAAGCTCTGATAACATTGTATGAACTGCGCAGAGTATTGGTTCAAATATTACTGTAATTTTCAAGTATTCCCAAATTGCCCAAGTATAAACAAACACATAGAAATTTAGATAGTTATTTACTTTTAATAAAGTCGATTAAACACAAAAAATTTCAATATAAACATTTGATACCTTCATGCAGTGCCGGTCAACGCACCTATACCTAACGTATTCAGGGAGGCGTGAGATAAAAGGTAAACAAACCATAAATGTCCGTTCAATCGATTTTGAATGCTATTGTGTTGGTGGCATGACAAATGGCAGCTGCAGTAAACAGTTGGTATTGTAACCACTTTTTTGCCTTTAATGCCATCCATAAGCCTACGGAATAGAAGTCAAAATCGGTGGAACGGACTGTAATAAAACGGTTCGTTTCAATGTCTCATCTTATTGTGAAGGGAATATGGTGCGGTTGCTGCGGCATGCGGCATCACATAGGATATGGTGAAAATTGGAGAGGCAGTGAAAGTGTTCATAAATAACCTATATCTATAGACCCGATAGAGAGAGGAAAATATTAAAGTGGATTAATACATATAAATTGTAGTTTATTAGTTATTACGAATTATTTTTGTAAATACTGCAATATCAATAATACATTTTCTAAACCAAACAAACAGAAGATATGAGTACTAAAATTAATTCTTGTCAATAATAAAATAACAATTCAATTCAATAACAAAGAGCTCACGCCGCCGCCGCGCCGCGCTGGCCGTGCACATTAAAAACTCGTCTCTTAGCAGAAACAAGTGAGCATAGTACGCTCCTAGTGTGAGTGTCACACATTCTATACATGATTATACTAATACGAACACCACTAAAATACGCTTTGTGCATCCTATTGGTCAAAACTCGTGCATTGTGCGATCGAGTCGTGAGTCGTGCTATGCGATTATCGCCTTTAAGGTGAGCATGCGGAACTTTGGCCGATAGTACACGCTGTTGGTGTTCTATAATCACACTATCACACAAGTATTATAAAGGCGAAAGTTTGTGAGTGTGTGTGTATGTTTGTTACTTCTTCACGCTCAAACGGCTGAATCAATTTTGATAAAATTTTGTATGGAGGTAGCTGACACCCTGGAATACGACATAGGCTACTTTTTATCCCGATATTCCCACGGGATCGAGTCTTACGCGGGTGAAACCGCGGGGCGCAGCTAGTAAATAAATAAATTAGTAACTTATTTAGAAGGTTTCAACTTTATATCTCACCGATTGTTCCAACAATTATTGAAAAATTATGGATGAAAATTGAGGTTATAAAATTAACCTTAATGTCTAATGAAAAACATCTTTATCGTGATTTAAAATTGAAATTTCGTGTTTAAGTAGGTATTCAAATAATCAAGTCAAAGCACTCAAGTTATTATTATTTATTTACATCTCAATTATAATAATTATTATATATAATATATAATTACATATATTTTTTTAACTAATTAATAAAAATTAATCCATCACCGGATGCAGTTTGGCATTTGCAATGTTATGGTATACTTTTAATTATAACTGTTAACGAAGGCATAAACTGCTTTTAATAACAATTAAGAGTTGTCTTTGAAGATTTTTTTGATGAATTAAATTATATTTAATTATGTTTTGAGTTCCATCACCAAAATATCATACTGATTTGTTTTGGAAAAAATATTTACGGTTTAAGAGATACACTGCTTAAAAAAATCACATTTTTGACCATTTTCAAGAAATCTCCGCCTTAAAACCAAGCAAAGGACGCGTCGCGCTCCAGGCCGACATCACACCTACACTATCTATGTGCACTCACACAAATGCAAAGCTCAGCTTAGGACTCGCGGAATGTATCGTGTTACCCAGTAACTGGGTTGTGGAGGTCAGATAGGCAGTCGCTCCATGTAAAATACTGGTATTCAGCTGTATCCGGTTAGACTGGGAGCCGACCCTACATAGTTGGGAAAAGGCTAGGCAGATTATATTGACTCATGAAACAGTCCCTTACAAATTCTGAAAGCTGTGTAATTTTTGATGAGCTAATTTTATGTACTTATCCAAAGTCAGATTCGGAATCTTTTGTGGTAGTTATAGTAATGTTTTTGAGTCTGGATTTTCCCCCTAATTATCATTCAGTACCTTTTTACTACCTACCGATACATTACAAGGATGATTTTAACGATTTAATGGCAACTCAACTGGCAGCAAATAAAATTCATTTATTCCCGCCACTTGGGACCAACTATGGCTTTTTTATAGGAGTTTTTACGACGCCATAGAATTGAAAGTGTTTTTCCTATGGTGTCGACATTCAACAGCCACGTCACGTTGTTAAGGCGGGGTTGGCTGAGTTGATTTACGTGGATCTTTATTTTATCACACACTAGAATTTGTCGTACAATAGGTCCACTTTATCGAAAAATTGGCATACTTATGTACAAATATCTAACAACAACCGGCCCGTCAGACAGTCTGGTCGGAGGATCCTCCCTTGGCAATGGGGGAACTCCATATCTTGTTCCTCCACTTCTAAACTAGTGACCGGGCCGTGATCCTAACCTCCAAAATCTAAAAGCATGTTTCATCATCATTTCAGCCAAAAGACGTCCACTGCTGGACATAAGCCTCCCCCTAAGGGGGGGGGGGGGGGGGGGGGGGGGTTTGCCATAATCGCCACGCTTGGCAGGCGGGTTGGCGATCGCAGTATGGTGTTAAAATGCATAGAGAACGCTGCTGCCCATTCTCTAGTACAGCGATACTCAAAGTGTGTTCCGCGGAACCCTAGGGTTCCGCAAAGCCTCTGTGGGGGTTCTGCGCAAAAACTGGTCAGAATAAAAAAATATACTAAAGCGGTACCTAATATATTTTATTTTACTCTGGTACCTGAGTAAAATATTATCAATCTAAATATTCCAACATAAAGTAAAAAAAATATGCAAATTTTAATGTCAAGTAATATGATTATTAATGAAGAAAACATAAAACATTAAAAAAAAAAAAAAAAAAAAACATAAAACCATTTTTGATTACTTTAGGGCTCCGTCAAATATTTCGTTTTCCAAAAGAGTTCCGTCTCCAAAAAAGTTTGAGAACCACTGCTCTAGTAACTTGTCCCTTAGTCGCCTTTTACGACCCACGGGAAGAAATGGGGTGGTGCTATTCTTTACGTCCGGTATCGGAGTACACGGAGCAAAAACAGCAAAAAAAGCATGTTTACAGTGGCTTTATCCTTAATGTCTCAAAGAATCAAACTATACTAGCTGTGGGAATTTTAATGAAGTAGCCTGTTGTCTGAATGCAGCTTTATCTACATATTATATGATCTGTATTCTCTTTATTCTTAAATAACATATAAAGCAGGAGTGAGCTCGAAATTTGCAAGGGTAGACAGAGATATGAAAAAAATACTCGGTGGTAACACGTATAAAATGAAGTGAGAGCCAAGAAGTGTATTTTTAACCGACTTCTTTATTTATATTTTAATTAAAAGAAGTTAAACGAGTTTTCAAGTTTCATTTCGGTCTGCACCCTACAAATCTCGTCATCCATAGTTTTTAACCGACTTCCAAAAAGGAGGAGATTATATGTTCGGCTGTATGTTTTTTTTTTTATGTATGTTCACCGATTACTCCGTCAATTGTGGACGGATTTTGAAAATTCTTTTTTTGTTTAGAAGGGTATGCTCCCGAAATGGTCCCATTGCCACCAAATCAGAATCTGATGAAGGGATCCCATGGAAATCGAGGGAAATCCTCAAATTTTATAGGCATACCTATAGTGATTTGAGTATTTTTTGCAGTAACTCGTGCATTTGCTCTCGGAAAGCACCATTTGGTGAAGTGAAACTGATGATGAAGACCACTGATGGCCACCAGAACTACTTAATAATAAGTTCACCGTCACGATTTGATTAGGCACTTTAATACGGTTGATAAGCAATTTATGCTCGTCAAAATGCATATGGTAAAGTCACCATCAGTTCTCCTGGTTCTTACCAGGAGAACTCCTCAACAATTAACGCCCCTGCATCGGGAATACCAATATTTTGTAAAAGGTTATGAGCATTTGACATTAGGCTATTGTTAATTAGATAAATTACAAACTGACCCACTAAAAAGTGAAAAATAAAAAACTTTTTACAAAAAAAAAACCAACCGACTTCAAAATAAACACTACAAAGTGAAAAATAACTTTAATTTTGGATGTCGGTGGCAAAAAACTAAAATACAGATCCAAAGACACCGATTTCCGAAATTAAAGTTATTTTTCACTTTGTAGTGTTTTTTTAGAAGTCGGTTGATTTTTTTTTTTGTATCATCAATAAATTAATACGTGAAGCGAAAACTTTGTACCCCTTTTTACGAAAGTCACACGGACGTAGTGTAAGGAGTATGAAATTTGCACAGTTAAAGTTTATATATGAAGGAGGAGTCCAGAAAGCTAATATTTTTATTTATTATAATAAAAAAAAAACATTACGCGCACTACCATAGCGTTTGACACACACACATAGTACCAAGGCCTCATGACTTGAAGATTTAATATAGGTGACAGAAGTGACAGCTTTAGCATGGAAATAGTAAGTACTTTTTAACAGCATGTAATTAGTAAATACTTTATAATAGCATGGAATTAGTGTACTCATGAAATTAGTAGATTGTAAGTAGAGGCCGTCGAGTTTCGACCAGTGGGCGACCACTAGGTGTAGGAAAAGAGCCTTTCCATAGTGCGACAATTTTGTAACAAGCCTAAGACCGGTATAAGCGTGAGACGGTAAGAAATAGCAAGAAAATCGCCTTTAAGGTGAATCCGCAGCCCGCGTCTACCATTGTGGATTCACCTTAAGCGGTCTAATTAAAATCACATCAAGTTTAAACGCAATTTCAGATCAAAATCAACATAATTCGCGTATTCGCATTCCGGAAACACGCCTTAACTGTCAACTGAATCAATAAGCAATTTATGAGAAACTTCTCCACACAATAACCAGTCTTAAAACATTATGATAGAGTTTTAAATCACCTGACGTGTGATCAGACTTACGTCGTGATGGATTTGGATGTAGGCATTTGAGGTAATGCCATGCAATTTGTATGTGATCAATGGGGCTTTGACGTAGGTAGCCTGTAGCTCTGAAGTGTTATTAAAAGAACGAATGTCTGGATAAAATGTATACCTACCAACCTAGATTTGATAGCGACGGGAATTTCAGAGAGATGCAATTTTAGCCATAAATTAAGTCACGTCACGGAGGAGCTCGTGGCTAAGAATTAACAGCCGCACGGGTCGATCGATTTGGTTAAGCTACGCTTGCCGCGGTTGGTCCGTAGATGGGGTGACCATCATTACATACTAAGACCCCTCCGTGCCTCGGAAATATAGATAATACAGTATATCTCGGAAAGCGGTTGTGGGACCAACCGCTTTCCGAGATATACTGTATTATGTGTGCTGTCATTTGTAAATATTTGACAGTTCTTACGGGTCGTCAGAAGCCCGAAAGTCTGACAACCAGTCTTACCAAGGGGTATCTTATTACCCAGTAACTGGGTTGTGGAGGTCAGATAGGCAGTCGCTCCATGTAAAATACTGGTATTCAGCTGCATCTGGTTAGACTGGAGGCCGCCCCAACATAGTTGGGAAAGGTTAGGGAAATTTTGATTAAATTATAATGTTTTAATTGTTAGAAATACAAAGTAATGGGAAATAGTTATTTATGATACTAGTTCGGTGGGTTGATTTTTACAAACGAGTAGACGAATGTAAGCCAGAGACGAAGTTGAGGGCTTACCATTGTCACGAGTTTATAAAAACCAATTTCCGCATGTGTGTCATACAACGTTTTTCAACACATTTGAGAGAAAACAGTACAATAGGTATAGAAACAAGCCATCAAAACATTTTCAGATAATGATTGAGTATTTCCGTTAGTACTATTACTTATTCTGTGGTCTTTCTTTCTCTTTTTCAGCTTTCACGACGTTCTTTGTCATGTGGGTTGGTAGCATCGACTATGAATGCGCGGCGCGCCAGTCGATCTATCACCACTATATCTGGCTTAATGGTGACAACAGTCATGTCAGTAATGATAGACTGATCCCAGAACAACGTGCCATGGTCATTTTCGAGAACTGGGTCGGGCACATACTTGTAGTATGGTACCTCGAGAGTCCACAAGTTTATATTTCACAGAAAGTTGCTGGTGAATAATCCTGGCCACTTGGTTATGCCTGTGCAAGCACTCGCCAATAGCCAGACGAGAACAAGCATTAGTTTTTTTATTAGTTTTATATTTATAAATTAAACCACATCGAACGCTCATTCATCCATCGGAATCTGAATCCTATGTCTTTTTCCTTTAGCTTCAGAAGGGCAGCTTGAAGATTTGGTTTTAATTCTTCACTGGTGGCTTCCACCTGGAATTTACAAATAATAAGTACTTGTTATGAATTTACTGTCTATTGTAGTTTCACAGGGAGTGATTACCGCATAACCACAAAGTTTGTTGTTTTGCTTCATTATGTTGTAATTTCATACGATCTTCTTCTAAACAACATCCGTTTCGGGGTGGATACATGAACTCGGTTTCCGAATATCCACCCTAGGGTAGCTGTTTTAGGGTGGATAAACGGAATAAGCCCTTTTTCGAAACCATTGATTGATATCCGATTCGACACGGAAGCGTATCGAATGGTTGTGAATAGCTATGCTGATCTCTTTTGTTTCTAACATCATGGGTACCTGTTATTTATTTAATTACTGAGACGCCACTTTTAGCTGTTTTGAAATTTGGATTGTACCTATTGTTGTTGTGCTTATACTGTGAATTTCTGGAAATCGACTAAAAGGTTAAACCCAAAACCTGTGGTCCCGATGAGCGTTGATGGCGTTACTGAACCTGATGAGATTGCGGACAAGTTTAGGAGGCACTTTACAGTACCTTCACGGCAAGTGGATGAGCAGAGTGTTGTTGCTGGGGGCATCATGTCTGGAGAGCCAATAAGTATAACAGCTAAGGAGTTAAGACACATTATTAAAGGTATGACCAGAGGCAAATCTCCAGGACATGATGGCCTAAGCATTGAGCACTTTCAGTATGCTAGTCCGCACCTCCCTAGGGCCTTATCCATGCTGTTCAACTTTTGTGTGAGGCACTCCTATCTACCAACGGAGCTCATGAGGACGATAGTGGTGCCAATTGCCAAGAACAAGACTGGGGATGCATCGGATAGGGACAACTATAGGCCTATCTCTTTGGCCACCATAACGGTTAAGGTTCTTGACGGTGTGCTTGAGCGTAGAATGGTTGGACAGCTCAATCCACATGATTCACAGTTTGGTTTTAGGGCTGGGTTGTCCACGGAAACTGCTGTTCTGGCGCTCAAGCATACGGTTAGGTACTATACCGATAGGAATACTCCGGTGTATGCTACTTTTCTGGACCTCTCCAAGGCATTTGATCTGGTTAACTATAAGATCTTATGGCAAAAATTGCGGGAGAAAGCCGTACCTCGTGAGCTAGTTAACCTCCTCGAGTATTGGTATGACCACCAGTTAAACCAGGTCAGATGGTCGGGTGCATTATCTGGTAAGTATGGACTGGAGTGTGGTGTGAGGCAGGGAGGTTTGACTTCCCCGGCGCTCTTCAGTTTATACATCAATCAGCTGGTTGAGGAGCTGGGTAGCACTGGTGTCGAATGCTCTATTGATGGTAAGATTATCAATAGTATAAGCTATGCTGATGACATGGTGCTGCTGAGTCCCTCGATTGATGCGCTCAGACAGTTACTTGGAGTGTGTGAACGATACGCCACGGCTCATGGTCTTCTGTATAATGTCAGAAAAAGTGAGGTTATGGTGTTCCGTGTGGGTTCTAGAAAGCTGACGACAGTTCCTCCTGTTTAGTTGTATGGGGTGGCACTTAAGAGAGTGTCTCGTTTTAAATAGCTTGGGGCACTTTTTGACTGAAAAAATGTTTGATGACGAGGATATTGAGAGAGAGCGAAGGGCGTTGTCGGTTCGATGTAATATGCTGGCCCGCAGGTTTGCTAGGTGTACTAACGACCCTGCCGGGGTTGCGAGTTTGTCCGAAAGGGATATCGTGGCCCTGGCACACAGGCAACGGAAGGAACACGGGTGGGTTTTAGTCAGTAAAAGTCTGACACGCCCTCCCGCTCCGCCCAGAGCGGGAGAAGTTATTTGATGATTTCCCACCCAAAAAAAAAAAAAAAAAGGTGTACTAACGACGTTAAAATTCCATTGTTTAAGGCATACTGCCAGATGTTTTACACCTGCAGCCTGTGGGTCAGCTATACGCAGAGAGCCTACAGCGCCCTCCGCGTTCAGTACAATAATGCTTTTCGGGTGTTGCTGGGGCTCCCGCGGTTCTGTAGTGCGTCGGGCATGTTTGCCGAAGCAGGCATAGATAGTTTTGAAGCTATCATGCGCAAAAGAACGGCATCGCTAATGCGTAGGATACGTGGAAGCTCCAATAGCATCCTTAAGGTTATTGTGGAGAGGCCAGACTGCCCTTTTCTGATGCACTGGTCCCGTAAACATAGCTGCGGGCCTGGTGCTGAAGAAAGATATTTGAATTGATAATAAGTTAAATTGTATGGTTATATTGAGTTAAGTTTGATCATGTTTTAGATAATATTAATTTAATTTTGACATAATTTTGATTTAATTTGATTTTGATTTATATTTTAAATCATTTTGATTTGATTTTGTTTTGATTATAATTTAATTTAATTTTTGTTTTAGTTCTAATGTGATATTGTCTTTAATTTTAATTTGGATTTTGATTTTAATTTTGTTTTTTATTGTAATTTAAATTTTGTTTTGGAATTAGACTTTAATTTTGTTTAATATTGATTTTAATTTTTGACTAATTTTGGAATTTTGTTTGGATTGAATTAATAATTGTTTCTTTTTTTTTGATTTCAATGCTACTAACATATTTTTCTAAGTTCTGATACTAATACAATATGGATGTTTTCCGAAATAAAAACTTGAATTTGAATTATATAAACAATTATTTTCTTGTGTCATGGACGCGATTTTTTACTCAAACTCGCGACAATAGCAAAGGGCTGGTTTTAGACCAACCCTTTGCTAAATGGTAGCAGGCTGTACAGTAGGTGTTCGGTATGCGGGCTTGCGCTATCTTTTTCTCCGGCTGAATTCGCGTGCCCCGTGTGGAGTCGTCGTGTCCATGCATAGTTCGTGGATATAGCTTTGAATGAAGAGTGCACTGGTTGTCTAGAGCAGTCCCCGGTACAAATGCTGTATCCACTAGCAGGAAGAGCGCTACCAGAAGTTCGCAGAGCGGTGGTAAGGTCCAGCGAAAGAGCCAAAATGGTCTCCGACACACAACATCCCATGCACGACAACATCTTTGTGCCAGAAATGCTGAAAAGTCGAAACAGTTTTTTTAAATCTGTCCCACTCACTGGCGATCAAAAGAAAGACTGAACCTGTGACGAGTGCTTCCTTACCCATACCATTCGTTCCACCTGTTGAAGATCTCCCACCTGGACACAAGTTGCGTTGGCTAACCTGGAAGTGTTTAAAGAGACTCCGGACCAAGGTGATCCGAAGCCAGGAAAGCCTGCTCAGTCGGAGATTCATAGACGACTCTGTCTTGGAGTGTAAATGTGGTGCTGTTCCAGAAAGATGGAACACTTAATATCGTGCCCTGCGTGTCCTGTCGTCTGAACGTTACAGGAACTGATGGCGTCAAGGACGTGGCCAAATTCTTGAGTCTAGAATTTAGACAATCTAAATTGACTCGCATTGCCATATACACGCTAAGAAGAATTAGGTGCATGCCCAGTGCATCCTGGGTATTTTGGTCCGACTGCCCTAGATACGCTGCACATGCCTACGTATCCGATAATTTATAAAACCTTTGATTATGTATATGTATAGATAGTACCGTCTTTACCATAAGGGCACTCGGGGTCCGTGCCCAGGACCCCCAACCTCACGGGAGCCCCGGAAGGCCGAATTATCGCTTGCACTCAATAGCGCATTTTTTTTTCTATATTTGGGTTATACTTACCTGCAGCGTTTTATTTATTATCATACCTACCTAAGTTCTACTTTTTAAAACAGTTAATAACATGTATTTGTACCGATTACCCATGATGAATATAAAATAAAATCATAACAGAAAAGTGTTTTTTTTGGCAGTCTCTTCTTTTTTTTACTATCCAAAGGGGCCCCAAATTGTTGTGTGCCCAAGGGCCTCAGCCTGGCCTTTTTTTTTTGTTTTTTAAGACGGTCTTTTGTATAGATAGTGTCGCGCTGCAAAAGAACTAAAATGCTGTGCGTGAAAGCTACGTCTTACACTCGCGCCATGTCATTGTCCTGTCCACTGCTTTATTCTAGTGTGCGTGCATTTTGCGGCCAACGTTTGGATGCAATTTTTTCGACGAGTTTACAGTTTGACTCTCTATCTAGACATATTTATATCTTTGGATAAAACATGGAATTGATTCATAGTCCGACAAACACGGAATGGCAACTTTTAGTTTGTTTTTCTAAAGTAACTAAATTAGTCCATTATTTTAATAAACATTATCGTAAGTCATCAAACTCCACTCAAGGAAAAGCTTAGAGAAAAATAATTCATCAACATCGATACCGGTTCACTTATTGAGGAAATGTTTGAGTTGTTTACATCAAACATGTTTATTCAGCACAGGCAGGGGAATTAATTAAATATTATTAGTTTGTATCAAATTATATAGGTATTGTGGGCCAAAAGTCAGTTTTAACAAAACCAGTATTAGGTAGCCTCATATTCTATTGATTTGAAACTATGTAAACTGAGGCCAACGATACGAGATTAATACATAAAATTGCAACTTATACAAATATAAACTTTAAACTCATGTAATTTAGCTAAGTTGATTTTTTTATAAAAAAAAACTATCGCTAAACGTCATAAAGTAATTTTAGTTGCAATGGAAACTAAACCATACGCCATTAAATTATTTTTTTTAATCCCAAAGCATGAAATTTATCTCGTCTGGTCTGGTTGGTGGTATACGCTAGTTAACACTTTGACCGTGAGCTGGCTCAAGGTCAAAGGGTTTCCACAAACTTGCGGCGTACTGTAGTATAGTTCACATTTATTGCGCTATGGATATTAATTAAGTGGAAACATACTGGGGGCCAAGTCTGCTAACGCAGTTGTGTCAGAATGGCCGATCATTGATTTCATAATTGTTGATTTTGACAAGTTTGGTAATCTACTATTATAATGACATCATTATGACTTTCCAATGGTCGGCCACTGACACTACATTGAAAGAAATTGCATATATTGGTAATCTCGTACATAATGACAAATGAATGACATTTCTACTAATGGGTTTTATATTATAATAATGGCAATACGACAATGCCATTATAATAACACAATTATATTACGAGAACATTGACCGACCAATGATCGACCATTATGAATTTACCAGATTACGAACTTTTAGCAAAATGACAGTGGCATGACAATGGGATCGTGTTGGAATGACTGAATTTATAAAAATAGCAGACTTGGGCCCCTGGATATGTGTAATTAAGACGGAAAAGCAATAAACTAGTATAATGTATGTAAGTATCTACAATACGACCGATGAACTACGGCCGGTCCGAACTTTGCGCAGAAGGCGGCGCAATATTTTTTTTTAGGAACCAAATGATGACATTAGGCGAGTACAGGGTTGCCAGGTCTTAAATCCGAAAAGCCAGACAGACCAGCTAGTTTAGCCGGACATTTGAGTCAAAAGGCCATGATACCTTTAATTTTTTAGTCATAGTTTAACACGATAATTATATAATAACAAAAAGTAAAACAAAGTTTTTTTATCATCACATCACATCACACTAATATTATAAAGGCGAAAGTTTGTGAGTGTGTGTGTATGTTTGTTATTTCTTCACGCTCAAACGGCTGGACCAATTTTGATAAAATTTTGTATGGGGGTTAGCTGACACCCTGGATTAAGACATAGGCTACTTTTTATCCCGATATTCCCACGGGATCGAGACTTACGCGGGTGATACCGCGGGGCGCAGCTCGTTTACTATAAAATCTTCTTCTAATGAAACAACAATAAAATCACCATGTTTCATCGGCTTTGAATATAAAACCCAAAATGGCCGATATTTGCAAAAGAATGAGTGTGCAGGTAAATATCTCTTCTGCATCCTTTTTATATTTCTCATTAATCATTAGTATGTATTCTTTCTCGTTATGTATTCTTTTTTCCAGCTCCAATTGTACTATTTCAGCCATCGTTATAAAAGCCGGTTATGGTTTTAATTTGACTTGGCTTTCAAAAACTCGTGATACGTATAAGGGATTCTGGCTTAAACTAACAGTCATCTTCGTTGTTAGCCACTTTAGCCGCTTTATCAACTACCTTAAATTGGTTTTTAAGGTAATTTATGTACTTACGCTGTGACTCGTTTCTCTTTTTCAAAACAGTGATTATGCTTTTCAATTGTTTTACGCGCTTTAGTGTTCTGTATCGATGCTCTGTTAGCGTTACACAAGCTGAGCAATCGTGTTGCAGGAGATCGTCGTCGGTTTAAATGTTGGTGTCGTCGACAGCGACATGTGACTCCTCTTTTATAAAGGTTTATATAATGCCCTTCTCTTTCTCATTTTCCTTCTTCCTTTGCCTATACTTTTTGGAATTCTCCTTCCACTTCTTCAGTTGTTCGCGCTGCGCACTGAAACCTTTGTCCACAATACTAGTAACCTTTTGGTTTTTCTTTCTTTTTAAGTACGCTGCTCTGCTTCTTTCTCTTTCCAAAGCAAGTAATTCTGGATCCTTCTTACTCTCATTACGACGTCTTTTGCATAGTTTTTGTTGAGCTAGTCTTTGTTATTTGGATTTCTTTGGTTTGTTCATTTTGTATCCTACAAAATTAAAAAAGGCTATTATAATTCTGTTAATAAATATCTGTTATAGTCGCGAATCATATTCTGATCAAGATACAACCAGACACGGTCAATTTTTAGCTATTATTTTAAATAATTTTAAAAATATTTATTTATAAATTATTGTTACCTTTCAGTACACTCTTTCATTTGATATGTCACACGGTAGTCTGCAAACGTTTATTTTTTATTTTTCTAATTTGCCCGCCAAAAGTGATCTGTATATTCAAAATTCATTTATTTACGTAACACGTCCGTGTTTGGGTTACAGAAGTACATATATGTGCCAAATTTCAACTTAATCGGTCCAGTAGATTCAGAGCAAATCGGCTGTGACAGACGGACACTCCCTCCAAACCTACCCATGACCCTTCAAAATTTGAAGTGTCTACCTATTACAGTTCAAAAGATACAGCTCTGTGACAGACGGACGGACAGCGGAGCCTTAGTAAGTAATAGGTTCCCATTGGCACCCTTTGGGTACCAAACCCTAAAAGTCAGTGAAATTTAGGGTTCCGCATCCGTAAATGTCAATAATTTCGACCCGTTTGTTTGCATTTCTTTTTATTTTAAAATAATTATGCAAGGAGCATATTGGAGTGACCACAATACACGGACGCAATCCAAAGTACCACAAAAATATAGAGCTGACGTTACAATAAATAATAATAACAGAGAAGCATAGCATTAAAATAATGTTTTATCAAGGTTGTAACACTACGGAGCATAGAATAAAAAGGGTACAGAAGGCTAGGGTTCTAAGGGGCAGCAGAAATGCAACGTGAGAAACGAACATAAGATTAAATAACATTCACATACATAAACTCATGCCTTCTTCCCATGGAGGTCGGCAGAAACTACAGAACGCCACCTGCTACGTTCCTTACATACCTACAACGAATTTAAAGGCCTTAAAACAGGACATAACACACTTCAACAAGGAAATAATTTTTTGGATGGACACGGCTGAAGGTCGAGATACGACCAAGAAAGCTGCTAGCGAGATTTACAAGAAACCTGAAATGGATAGTAATGAGAGGTCAGACGAAGACTTTGGAATCAGCAACGTGTAACACAGCATAGCAGTGACACAGACAAGAGTCGATACGACCTGAGCCAACCTGGCGGCGACGGTATTAAAAGATACCACTCCCATAGATAAATATCACCGTCTCTCCACTATTCCAATGCTTGCTCAAGGATGCATATTCGGTAGGCTCTAATAATCCTTCCATATCCCAAGAGCACGTCTTCCCTACCATTATCGCGCCCTGCGGTCTACTCTTTGATATATAATGGTCTCTGTAGTCTCATGAAACATGAGGCTTCAGGGCCTAGGGTGAATCTCTGGGTTCATTCGAGAGATCAGTCAGATCTGGTTTAACCACGCTGGGCTCGGTGCAGTTCATTCATTCTATGACAATTTCATGTAAATTGATCTACCGGTGTCGCGTCGCGTGACAAGTTGCGCCGGTTTGTACGACCCTTAATTCGTTGCATACTTACTCCGTTTTCTTCGTTTACGTTCAATACATCGTCAATGACCAATCGTTTCTACTCACATCTGCCTTCTAAACACCTTTTAAATAAATTTTAAGGGACCCCGAAATGATCAATGGCAATTTTCAATTTTTACGTGATTGATACACATTGATACGCGATTGATCGTCTACCAAATGCAATTGAAGCGATTGACAATATTTCTACAATATAAATTGATGGCAATTGATCGTTTCGGGGACCCCATAGGAAAACTTTGAAAATATACTGAGTACAGTGCAAACAATTGATAAAATGATCTAGCTAGATGGAATAGAAAAAGAAAATAAAGAAAAATTGTTTATTCTGCACAAACAAGACACACTCCACTTCCATGCTAAGCTACTATAATTTCTGCATCTTTTTGTAGGATTCCGTACCTCAAGCAACGTCTTCCAGCACAAGTAAAGGAAAAAGACCGTTTTTTTTTTTTGCGAATACAAACTTACGTTTGCTTTTTTTTTTTTTGAAGTTGGAAAATTGAGCGTGGCGTATATCAATGTATGGGAGAACATGTTTTTCAACACAATGTTAAGTTTATTTTTGGGATTAATTCATTGTGCGTGGTCCGACACGCTGCGCAGTTGGCCGGTTTTTAGGTTTCCGTACCCAAAGGGTAAAACGGGAACCATGTTACTAAGGCTCCGCCGTCTGTCTGTCTGTCTGTCCGTCTGTCACCAGGCTGTATCTCATGAACCGTGATAGTTAGATAGTTGAAATTTTCACAGATGATGTATTTCTGTTGCCGCTATAACAACAAATACTAAAAAACAGAATAAAATCGAATCATCCCACTTTGCCCCACCGAGCCGCCCCACTGGTGGGGCAAAATGGAATGCCTAAAATTTTGTAGTGGAATCTGCCCCACTACTTCGATTTAGTGGGGCAGATTCCACTACAAAATTTTAGGCATTCCACTTTGCCCCACCAGTGGGGCGGCTTCCACTACTCTAAAATCTTGTTGGATTCTGCCCCACTAGGGTTGGCACCTTAGAATAAAAGCATTTTTTTGCAATTTTTTATTTCCTATTTGTTTCTGGAAGGAAACGGGTTGTAAATCACAGGTTAATTACACGATTTGTTACAAATAAAACATAACTACACTAAACTAAAATCACAGATATACGATTTGTTCTTACTGGTTCATTAAAGCTTTTTATACTAAGATCAAAATCACAAACTGAGTACGAGTTGTCCCCGTAAATAGAAAACGAAATGCTATTTATTCTAACTACTTAACTATTCAAAATCACATATTAATCATCATTCGGCATGACATAATTCAGTCTTATGATTACCTTATAAATAAGAAACCACCGCCTTAATATCGCGATTTTGTATGAAACTGGACTTCTGTAACTGTACCTATTTCATGAATTAGTTTCACGAACCTTTTTATTATGCTTCAATTTTATGTGCTGCGTATTTCAATAAAAATGTAGGCCACGGTGCGTTCAATGGAAAATGTTTTAAATATGGAGCTTTTAGAGTCAGTTCATGACGTATCACGTATGTTTGATGTCGTAAGTGTTGATGCGAATAAAAAGGGCAAATACCTTTATATTCCCTTTACCCAGAAATAAAATACTAAGTACTTATGTATACTTAACCAGAATTTCTGTGACCCAAACACGGACGTGTAACGTAATACGATAAAATAAATTTTGAATATGGGGACATTTTTGGGGGGTAAATTAGAAAAGGCTCTGGTTCAGGCCATGGTTCGGAGCGAGAGTGCATGGGAGGCCGTCACCTCCTTCTGCGAAGTAGTAATGCTCGCGAAGCAAACTCAAACTCAAAGCATTTATTTCAATTAAACCATTTACAGGCACTTTTGAATTGTCAACAAGTCGGTCAGTTACAAATATGAAGCTAGTTGCCCATTCCAAATAGTAGGTTCCTATGGAGAAGAACGGGCAAGAAACTCCACAGACACTCTTTTAAAATAAAATATTTGATACAAAGTATTGGTTACATCATTCTTATTGAAAATATACATGTGAGAACGATGCAAAACGTCAGAAGCGTCCGTGATAAAAAAAAACAATTCAAAACTAAAATAATTAAAAATAAGCCGTGGCAGCTAAGAGATGACCAGTCCCAACTGACAGCGCCCGTTCACGAACATGACGCATGGATCAGCACCATTCAGCTCAACCATTTTGAAGGGAGCTAAATGATCCAACACACACGCCACCATCAGCGAGACATCTGAGTGAGCATGACATACTCTCAGCTGCCAGGACACATTCAAGTCAATGAAAGACATATTACCCGGTAAATGGTAGCTCTATTGTACATAGTACTCACACCTATGTTATGCAATTATATAATACAAAGGTGATTGAGTTTATACAATGAAAAGATAGTCTTACAATCTTCAGCAGCTCCAACAGTATTTTCAAATGTTAATCAATTAGTTGACGTTGTGGAGCAGGACCAGCATTGAGCCAAGCATTTCTATCAGCGATGTAATCCCCCAGCCTATAATATGCCTGCTTGCATAGTGTGCGTTTTATACAAGATTTGAATTTCGTCTCATTCAGTTGAAGTATGTGGGGAGGAATTTTAGTATAACATTTTAAACAGTACCCCATGAAAGATGAGTCTACTTTAGCCAGTCTGAAACCTGGTTGAGCTAATAGATCCCTACTTCTATAATTATGTCTTTCGCCTCTTTTACTAAAAAGATGTAAATTTTTTCTTACGTACATGATGTTTTCATAGATATATTGACAAGACACCGTCATGATGTTAATATTCTTAAACAGTTCCCTAAGAGAATCGCGCCTGCGGAGGTTATATATGGCTCTGATGGCTCTTTTCTGCAGAATAAAAATAGACTCGATGTCTGCAGCCCGTCCCCAAAGTAAAATACCGTAAGACATGATACTATGAAAGTAACTAAAATAGACTAGCCTCGCGGTATCTAC
Organism: Tiliacea citrago; assembly: GCA_963921375.1. Taxonomy (NCBI): domain Eukaryota; kingdom Metazoa; phylum Arthropoda; class Insecta; order Lepidoptera; family Noctuidae; genus Tiliacea; species Tiliacea citrago. The sequence continues at coordinate 6,093,075 of OY992799.1, forward strand.
ATCAGTAAATTGACGGATTTTTCTGACAGCATATGCTGCTGAACTTAGCCGTCCTGCAAGAGATGTTAAATGAGGACCCCATTGAAGCCTAGAGTCGAGCGTGATCCCCAGGAAAACAGTTTTATCGACGAATTCTAGTTTCTCTTGATTCAATACTATCTCATAATCACTACTTTTTACATTTGGTAAAGAAAATCGTATGCACTTAGTTTTCTTTCCATTTAATACTAAATTATTGGCAGTGAACCAATTTTGGACCTGCAGTAGGGCGTTATTTACGTCGTCAAAATTTGTAGCACGTCTATCTACCTTAAAAATCAAGGAAGTATCGTCAGCAAATAACACCATTTGTGGTTGATTTTTTAATAAATGGAGAAGATCATTAATATACACTAAAAAGAGGAAAGGACCCAATATCGAGCCTTGAGGAACACCCATTTTTACTTTTAAACCGAGTGAATTGATACCACTTATTTGAACTAGCTGTTGTCTATCGTTTAAATAAGATTTTACTAAACTAAGCGCAAGTTTTCCAAGTCCGTAATGCTCAAGCTTCAAGAGTAAGGTTTCGTGATCGACGCAATCAAATGCCTTGGAAAGGTCACAAAAGATTCCTATGGCGTCTTGGGCCTCTTCCCACGCGTTAAAAATGTGTCTTAATAAGGTTACACCGGCGTCGGTCGTACAACGTCCTTTGGTGAAACCATACTGTTGATCGTGAAGGATTTTATTCGCGTTGAAATGATTGAGCATTTGATTAAGCATTACCTTTTCAAACACCTTGCTGAAAACCGGCAAAACGGATACGGGTATATAATTATTTGTGTCTTTACTGTCTCCGGATTTGAAAAGTGGTATTACCTTACTGTATTTCATTAAATCCGGGAAGACTCCTTGATCCACACACAAATTAAATATTAAGGCTAAGTTAGGCGCTATAGTCTCAATTATTGAGGTACAGACTTTAATGGACATTCCCCAAAGATCTTCGGACAATTTGATCTTGATTTGCTTAAAAGCTTTTAATACTATTATGGGGTTAATATGCTTAAAGTTAAATTCAATCGGGCAGGCTGCAGGAGGTAGAAAGCATGAGGGAGAGGCACAATTTGCGCCCTCACGCCCCTAGTTGCCGCGGGAGACGTCCCGGGTGTTGGGAGTCGCAGGCCAATTCCCGGCCACCGTAGGCTCGGGCTTGCGGACGGTGAGCGATGGGTAGCTCGCCGTCCTATAAGGACCAGGCCCGGATCGACGGCGCGCTGTGTTCCACGTGCGCCTCAAAGAGATGTAAGCACGAACTGACGGGGTCCGTTAGGGCCAATGCCTGTCAGGGTTGCGAGTTTGTCCGAAAGGGATGTCGTGGCCCTGGCACTCAGGCAACTGAAGGAACAGGGGTGGGTGTTATATAGTAAAAGTCTGACACCCGCGCCGCCCAGAGCGGGAGAAGTTATTTGATAAATAATTTAAAAAAAAGCCAGGATATTGTAAACATTTCGATAAATGTTAATGATAAATTGTGTGCGATGTCCCACTATGCTATTCTTAGCCCAGTTATTATTGTAGAGAGATATATCGTGTTACAAAGCAAAATCTTATAACTTTAAGTACGAAGTAACTTCGTAAAACTGTACAAGAATACATTGATGAAGGTAGAAAAGTAGATAAGTTGAAAGGCTTTAACTTTGATGCTTCTTGCTTTAATGAAGTACCTACTTCGAGGTACTTAAATCTTTGGCAACTAAGTTTTAAAAACCGCCCAAGTACGTAATCTACGTACTATCTATTTAAAAAATCAGCCAAGTGCATGTCGGACCATGCACAATGCAGGGTTCCGTAGTTGGGATGAATTATCCTAAGAAAAAACTTAACATTGTAGTTGAAAAACATGTTCCCTGGTACATTACAACTGCAAATGTAAGTTTGTACGTACAATATTGAGAGATTTACCACATGTTCATAGACTTCTTTTAGATTTTTCTGTAATCTATAAGGTAAGAACTATTTTATGTATTTTTTTTCAAAATTTTAAGCTCAGTAGTATCAGAGGTAAGGGAATGGTCAATTTTCATCAATTTTCTTAAATAATTTTAAACGTATTTATTTAAAAAAATATCTGAAATGTTTACAAACAAGCCCTTTAATTTGATATGTCACACCGTACAGTATGCAAAAATTAAAAATAAAAACTAATTTACCTCCCAAAAGTGACCCCCTTATTCAAAATTCATTTATTAACGTTACGCGTCCTTGTTTTGGTCATAAAAATTCATATGTGTACCAAATTTCAAATTAATCGTTCGAGTAGATTCTGAGCAAATTGGCTGTGACAGACGGACAGACCGACAGACACTCGAGTGATCCTATAATGGATCCGTTTTTTCCTTTTTTGGTACGGAACCCTAAAAAGTGGGATCCGATATTTATGTCGTCAAAAGTAGTACAATATGGCTTATTTCTCTCCTCTCGCTCTCTTAATATGTATTTGGAGGAGTAGAATGATGTGAAATCAGAACTGGTATGCAATTAAATTTGAGATACAGTTCTGTCTACTTCTTCAATGAAAGCAGTGAAAAAATATTATAATCCGGTAGCTTCTTTCTGATAAAAACATGTTGTGATCTAATTTCAGCGAGCGTTTTTACGTTTTAATGTTGAATAGAACAAGTTACAACCTAAAGCGTGTGGTTCTATTTTTCTCTCTTTCGTTCTCTCTCTTTGTCTTTCTATTCTCTTTTTCTTCGCCTCACCCTCCATTTTGCTTTGTTTTATTGACTTCTTTTACAATGATTGAATGTATAAAATGCACCGACCCCAGCGTGGTTTGGCCAGACTCGATTACTCGAATGAACCCAAAGATTGACACTAGCCCCTGAAGCCTCATGTTTCATGGGACTACAGAGACCATGGCATATCAAAGAGTAGACCGGGGGTCGCGATAATGGTAGGGAAGACGTGCCCTTTTGACTTCTTTTATCAATGACTAATATTATAAAAATAACTATTTATCGACTCAGTCGTCGTCCATGACAGGTCTTGAAACAGGTTAATTTTTATTTCCGAAGATACAATTTTTTTTGATACAATTGTAATCAGCTTCAAAGATCGTTTCATCACATTAAGTTCAGCATTGATTTTGTAACAGAATATATATTCGAACACCTTTATAATAACGGTTAACGTAACCCCCTGGGGTCTACTCCGAAGCGATACTCCGAAGTATCGGCCGAATATTCGGCCATTTCTTGACTTCCAAAGTTTCCTTTTTTGACTTTGAATCCTTAACCGACTTCATGTCACATGTTTGACTTTGACTTATTCTTTGATTGTCGTTTTTTTTTCTTTCGCCGTAGTCAGCCAGTCTGCCGTAGTCAGGAAACAGCCGAACATTCGGCCGATAATTAGGATTTATGTTCCGAGGAGTCCCCTGGTCCATGACGCTACTCAAAAGCAACCTTTTGCAATCTCAAATTATCAATGACTAGCCAGAATAGAACAGCAGACACGTCTTCCTCGGGACTCAATTTTCAAAAGAGATTGATTTTCAAAAAAAAAACCGGCCAAGTGCGTGTCGGACCACGCGCAATGAAGGGTTCCGTAGTTAGGATGAATTTATACCTAAAACAAACTTAACATTGTAGTTGAAAAACATGTTCTCCCATACATCGATATACGCCACGGTCAGTTTACCAACTGAAAATTTAAGTTAGTAATCGCAAAAAACGTTTTTTTTATGTTATAAAAATACAAATTAACAATTTTCGGACTTTTTTCTTTACTTGTGCTGTGAGACCTTGCTTCTGCCCAAATTTCACGATTCTAGGTCAATGGGAAGTACCCTATAGGTTTTGATTTATTTGCGAGTATCGAAATATGTCGCAATAATGTCGCTTATATCGTCTTATTTTTTTATTGCATTGACTTGGAAGCCTGATTTTTTTAGAGCTTCAAGGGACTATAGATTTACGTATATGTTATTAATTTCAACTTGATACCTCTACGCGTTTCTAAGAAAAATGGTCTTGACAGACTGACAGACGGACAACGAAGTGATCCTATAAGGGTTCTAAAACATTATTACAACAGAGTTGCAGCGGACTGGTGTTTTACTAATATGTTTTGATAACATAAAATTGGCGCACCGGACCCGGCTGTAGACGATGGGCCTAAGACTATCTTTTCATCGAATCCAGGGTATACAATTATTTTTTTCTTATCTCTAGATCTATAAAAAAAAACTCAGCTTTTCTAAGATACAAATAGAAAATGAATAGAAAAAAAGTTTGCTATATAATTTTAGCCTTGTCCATTGAAGAGAATTTATATAGAGACCGTGACATTTATAAAGGCTAAGATAGTGAAGGCACGAGCTGGTACCACGAAGAATAGTTTATTACTGCTAAATAAGACATATTGCGGGATTATAACCTATTGCTATGAAAAGGGCACATCTCTAATAGCCGTGGGTGGAAATTGTAAGTTATATGCCGAGAGAATAGGCAGCATATTCAACCGTGCCGACGATACTTTCGCGGATTTAAAAACAACGACGGAACTTCGTAATGCTCTAACTGCGAAACTTGTAAGCTCATACGACTCATCCCTTATAGGGTTAATCTTCCATAAACATTGTTGTTCTATTGTTTTGTTAATTTTTGCGATAATATTACCTAATTCATTAGAGAAATAGATATTAAAACACATTTTCTTTTACACCTCTCTTCTTTTTTTTCCTTCCGACTCTCTCTGCCCAGAGCTGCCAATGATCAATCTTTGTTAAAAAAATCCAACTCACCCCGTTATCTCCGTCTGGCCCTGCTAGGATCTAGATGTACGGAAGAAAAAAAAACATGCAGCTGCATCGACTATAAATTTATTGGGATAAGGCCAGGAGGACATGGACATGTAACATACACCAACCCACACTGGGCCCGCGGATCATGGTCCAGTCCCTCTCACAGACAGAAGGTCTGTCCAAGAGTTGGGAAGCTACAACTTCCCTGATTATGCTTATGCTAAGGACACGAGGATGGTGATGTTCTATAGAAGAACAGAAATTAATTCGGAAAATCGCTCGTTTCTTATAACTTGCGCCTGCATCGATTTCATACACACTCAAGTACAAGGTTGGCTCTATTTTGAGAAGATATTGGTACAGTCGTGTTCACATTTTTATTACCATAAAATTGAACGGCTTGCCAAAACGATGCTTGTTCTTACTATGTAAAAGGTAATAAAAATATTTTTTTCTGTTATCTTATTTGTGGAGTTATTGGGAACTTGTATTTGTTATTAATATTAATTTTGTAGACTGCAATGTTTGTAGTCTGAGATTGTAATTTACTCCACACACTTACTGCAGTATTGTCTTTCCTTCCCCTATGATTACTCTATTATGATGTACTTAGTACTAATAAAAAGTATTCTATCTATCTATCTATTTTATCAACGAATGTAGTTTTAGTATGTAGGTATCTGGTTTCTTATTCAATCAGTTTGAGAACTGAATTATTAATTACTGCTGCACGTGTATTTATTAACTGGAGTAATGGAACTTGTATTGTCGACAAACTTTGATATTTTGCTGTCAATAGTAGGTAGGTACAAAAGTATGTCGGATCGTCATCATTTACTCTGTTAGATTTAGACATCATGTGGGCATAAGGTGGGTTTCGTGCAATGAAAACACACTGGGTACGAATGTACGATACACAGCGTTTATTAAAATCACAAATTCACACAATCACTACAAATTACAATTACCACAATAACTGAGCACAACAAAACGTGGGACAGTTCCGAAACGTCCTCACAGCTCGATCACCAGATAAGGAATTGCGCCGACTTGGCGCGTTCTCCTCGACCTCGTAACCGACCGGAAATGCTCCGACTCTGTCAAAAGCGCCAATTATAGTCTTGATAGTTGCCGCTAGGTGGCGCACCTTGTTTTTTTTTTCTTTTTGGCTTCGCACGGTTTGTGCATTTAGCCAGTGTCATGTAAAATTAGGTAACAAGTACAAAGTTATAATAATTATGAAATGAACTCCACTCAATGCATGATGAAGATGATTGATGATATCCCGCCCCGCTCCCCTTGAGTTTAAGTAAAGACGCAGCACTTTACTGAAACCTCGCGCGGACTTCTTGAGAGAACTTAAAGTGATGTTGCACTGTTTTGTTTCATTTGCCTACATTAATGCAGGTTCACGAACACTTAATGGTTAATAATCCACCACTATTACACATTAATATTCGGCTAAACACAAATTTTAGAAAATAAAACAAAACTGCTAACATGACGCCTCACTTTCCCGCCAAGAAGTCCGCACCTTGTCTTGTTGTAAACATTAAATGCCGGATGCGATAAGTAAATAATTAAATTATGTTACAATTTGATAATAACGACAGTAGTAAAGCGAAACCTTGTAAGGCAACACTAGAACCCACGCTAATAGTCATTCATTCAAATAAATTCTTCACTTCACGAAGAATTTACTTGATAACCTAAAATATCCGTAGCAATCTGTACCTTGAACAAAAGTAAATATTTAGGTAGTTGCTCACCTTTTTACGGATTCAACGGGAATTTCACGCGGGATTTTAAAATAGGTTAAAATCCCCTATTTTAGTTAGTACGCGGCGCGGGAGCAGGTTGCCGTGTTGCCATAAAAAAGAAAAAGAAAATTATGGCTGCACTGTGTGAGATAATGTGAGAATTCTAATGATTTATTTCTTGAAGTGGTGTATTGTTTTGTTTTCCAAAATGCTGCAATATGTGTTGGACCCTATTTTAATGCAACCGGTGAATTTGAGCCATGTGTATTGTAAGGTATGGTAGAAAATCTTTTTGTTCATAATTTCATGATTGAGTGTCTTTTTAGGGTTCCGTACCTCAAAATTAAAAAAACGGAATCCTTAAAGGATCACTCGTGTCTGTCTGTCTGTCACAGCCGATTTGCTCCGAATCTGATTGACCGATTAAGTTGAAATTTGGTAAACATATGAATTTCTGTGACCCAAACACGGACGTGTAACGTAAATAAATGAATTTTGAATATGCCTCACTTTTGGGGAACAAATTAGAAAATTTAAAAAAAAAAAAAATTTGCAAACTGTGTGACATCAAATCAAATGAAAGGGCTTCTTAAAGCTTGGGGGCTTCAAATATATATTTTTTGACTGGTGCGATATCGCGGACGCGATGCGACAATAGTAGCGCAATTTCTATGTCGCTGCCTGTCGCGCCCGCGATATCGCCTGAGTCTGTAGGAGCCTTAATTGAACCATTAAGTATTAACATCTGCCTAGCCTTTTTCCAACTATGTTGGGGTCGGCTTCCAGTCTAACCGGATGCAGCTGAATACCAGTATTTTACATGGAGCGACTGCCTATCTGACCTCCACAACCCAGTTACTGGGTAACACCCCTTGGTGAGACTGTTTGTCAGACTTACGCGCTTCTGACGACCCGTAACAACTGTCATAGATTTACAAATGACAGCTGGGACTAACGGCTACACGTGCTTTCCGAGGCACGGAGGGGTTTTGGTATGTAAAGATGGGCATCCATCCACTAACCAACCGCGATAAGCGTAGCTTAATCTGTTCGACCTGTCCCTCCTAATTGAACCATTAAATAAATAACAGGAAAACCAATAATCGTTAAGCTTCCAACGTTAAATCCTTTATAAACAAAAAAAATTACAACGTTTTATTGCTCTTTTCCGGCTGTACCCCGATTATCAGCGGAAGGCAATTTTATTTTTTAATTTTCATTGTTCTTTTTGGAATAATACGGTTTTTAATTGAATTAAATATTTGGTAGGGTACTAAGCTGAATTTGTATTTGCCGCCCCCAAAGGGGGGGAGGGGTTGCCTTAATCACCACGCTTGGTAGGCGGGTTGGCGATCGTAGTATGGTGTTAAAATGCATAGAGAACGCTGCTGGCCATTCTCTTAGTCGCCTTTTACGACACCCACGGGAAGAAATAGGATGGTGCTATTCCCAAATTAAAATAAAACAAATATTTAAGGGTTCCATACTTCAAACGGTATTTTTTTTTTAGCCGTTTTTATAGATAATGGTACGGAACCCTTCGTGCGCGAGTCAGACTCGCACTTGGCCGGTTTTTTCTTTTTAGGGTTCCGTACATCACAAGGAAAAAACGGAACCCTTATAGGATCACTTCGTTGTCCGTCTGTCTGTCAGTCTGTCAAGACCCTTTTTCTCAGGAACGCGGGGAGGTATCAAATTAAAATTAATATCAGATACTCAGGACAACGGTTTCTTGGAGCTCTAAAAAAATCAAGCTTCTAAGTCAACGCGCTATTATTTAGCGTACTTTCGTACCTATATCAAATACTACTTATCTGTAAACATAGGTAGTCTACATGGAATTGATTCCGATGCTTATTCTACGCGATACATCATTCGAATTGTTTACATTTATTTGATTTATAGTATACTTCGGGTTTGGTTGCCGTTAACCCGACCGATTCGTTACAGACGTCAGAAATTTATTTATCTTATATTATAATAAAATAATAAGATGCATTCCTCGCAGTTTTGTTGCTTGCAAATGAACCTTGTAAGTAAAGTAATACTAAAACGTACAATCATGGATTTTCTTGTCTGTAACCGACTTCAAAAAAGGAGAGGTTCTATTTACGTAAGTACGTTTTTAGGGTACCGTACCCAAAGGGTAAAACGGGAACCCTATTACTAAGGCTCAGCCATCTGTCTGTCTGTCCGTCTGTCACCAGGCTGCATCTCATGAACCGTGGTAGTTAGACAGTTGAAATTTTCACAGATGATGTATTTCTGTTGCCGCTATAGCATCAAATACTAAAAACCAGAATAACATATATATTTAAGGGGGCTCCCATACAAAAAACGTGACTTTTTGCCGTTTTTATAGATAATGGTACGGAACCCTTTTTGCGCGAGTCAGACTAGCACTTGGCCAGTTTTTTTTTGTTTTGTTTTGTGATGTTCATCGATATTTTCGTCAATTGAGGACCAATTTTGGTAATTCTTTTTTCATTTGATAGAGGAAGCTAGGGCAGCGGTCTCTTAAAAACTGTATTAACTTTGCTTGAGTAGTTTTTGAGTTAGCTTCAATAATACGTATTTTTATGTGTATTTTTCCCTTTTAGTCTCAGTAGATGATGATATAATAACTTCCTGTCAGTTTTATTTACATAGCTGGTAGTGGTAAAAAAAAAACGACTCCCAAAACAAACTACAAAGAGAAAAATTACTTTAATTTCGGAAGTCGGTGGCAAGAAACGAAAATACAAAACAAAAATCTTCCGAAATAAAAGTTATTTTTCACTTTGCAGTGTTTTTTTTTTGTAAGTCGGTTTTTTCCAACTATGATAGACTTTCCTAGGTCTAAACAGGTTATTTGACATCAGAATTGGGATAAAAGGTATCCCATGTGGTATTCCAGGTTATAAAATCTGTGTGCCTGCCCAAATTTCATCTAAATCCGATCAGCCGTTTTAGCGTATTTGAGTAACAAATTTCCAAACTTTCTTATTAAGAGCAGGCAGTCTAAATCATATTTCGAACGCAAGCTCCGCCCCTTGCTCCCTGCCGCTCTGTTATGTGCTAAACGCTAATACATCAGTGATAAAGTTGAATATCGCGTGCGCTCTTTGATCGTGTTCGAGCACGAAACTAAATAGCGTAAATCTCAATCCTTATTGCATTTATAGCTAAAGTAATAATTGATCTAGAGAAAAAATATCTTGTTCGGTGGATAATAAAGTATATTTTCTTGCTGTGAATATTTATTTTAGACATAAAAGCCAAACAATCTTATTTGTTTTTTATAATTATCCTTAAAATACATGATTTTCGAATAAAAAATGTATTGAGAGAAAATATTACAATTACGTAACTATTTCATCGATTTATTTTGCTTGTATGTGTGTCTGTTTCAGAATATTCATGCATATTAACAAAAAATAGGGAGCCTTAATAATATTAATAAGTTATAGCGTGCAGAGGTCGATATTTAGGTAAATACTAAATAATTTTTCGTATTTAGCACTTTTAGCAATACTTTAAATAACTGTTTAATCCAATCGCATTACGATTTGTTGAAATTGCATCACAACCTCGATCTCGTTTCTCTTGCCTTTTAAATTGCACGTCGAAGTAAAAAGGTTCGCTATCACTGCACTAGGGTAACGCTAAGAGTTAACCTAGGTGAACACTAGAGGTGCGACTGCAAACATTTGCAGTTTGTATCGAAGCTGAGCTTGTAAACTTTACGACGGGATACCGTTGTACTTGTGTAAACTCTTATTTTATTGACTGGCAGAAGGTTGAACTTACTGCGTTTGAAGATGTGGTTACTAATATGTAGTTTAGATAAGAGTAAAAGTAGGTTTTGAGACGCCATATTCGTAGTAACCTTGGTAACCGTAACAGGGTGTATAGTTCACTCATCCTCCATAGAAAAGGGAGGATCCTCCCGCCAGACTGGTGTTGTATCTGGTGGGCAACTGCCCGACGGCTAAAGTCGGGATGTTGTATTTATGCTAGTTGCGCGGTAAACTCTGCTTGCGCGATGCAGGATTTTGCGTGACGTCAGTGTGATGCGTAGTTCGCATGTGGTGATGTAGGTGCCGCCACAAATGCAATATTTAATATACCTATCTTTTTATACTATCTGTGAAACTTTAAACGATTTACATTTATAGTTAAGCAAACCAAGGTAACCGACATAGCCCGAAGAATTGCCAAGCTTAAGTGGCAGTGGGTAGGGCACATTGCAAGCAAAACTGATGGCCGATGGGGCCTAAAGGTTCTGGAGTGGTGGCCGCGTACCGGAAGACGTAGCGTTGGAAGGCCTCCTACAAGGTGGACCGATGACCTTGTGAAGGCAGCAGGTATATGCGGGAAGCACAGAACTGGTCGAAGTGACGGTGCTTGGGGGAGGCCTATGTCCAGCAGGGGACGTCTTTCGGCTGAAATTTTAATGATGATGCAAGTACATTTCACGAATGCGGCAATTATTGTAGAAAACTAAAATGAAAACTGTAAGGAAAGTTAATAGGAATTCCTAAAACGATCTTCATGAAAGTTAGAGTAGGTATCTAAACACTTCTGATGAGTAATAAAGATCAGTTATCACCTGACAACTTCCTGTAGCTTCTACTTTCTGTCACTAAACATTAGCAGAAGGCTGAGGCCGGAGATTAGCTGCAGAGGGCGCTAATACCGCACGTGTGAGCGCGGCGCGTTTGAGTCATTTGCTGGTACCGATAGCATGATCAGACAATACATAAATGATTTGCAATTAAGTTTTTATTTGAAAGTTTTGGAATGAAGTACTGTCTTGGTATAATTATGGAATGGTTATAGAGTACCTAGTTGTTAGAATTATGATCATCCACAGCCCGAATTCACCCACTGCTGGGCTAGCCCTAATTTCTTGCGCCAATCCCCATGACTCTCCGCCAGTCTCATCCAGCTTCTGCCCGCGATGGCAACAGTGTCGTCCGCCCATCTAGCCGCTGGACGACCGACACCTAATCTTCCAGTTCTTGGATGCCATGTGGTCATAGCCTTACTCCATCTGTCATCACTACGCCTTGCCAGGTGCCCTGCCCAACTCCAGTTATTAGGATTACTTCGCTTCTGTGGTTTATTCCACTAGCAACGTGTTTTTTCCCGGAATAAGAAGTAGCCTATGCCACTTAAGACTTATACACTATCTCTATTGAAAAAAAAACACGTCGATACGTTGCTTCCTTGTGAAAGAAAGAAGAGCAAACCAACAAACACAATTCCTGCTTTTAAACTTGTAACTTAACTAGTCTAAGCACACACACACACCCTCACTCACACATACCCTACTCACACTACAACTCCACACTGCACCACACCTACAAACATACACAGTTTCCATGTCTTTTATTTCCTATTTTTGCATGTTAACGATTTTTATTTAAATACCCAAGTTATATAAACTGTACCCATGTCACAGCTAATGTCTGGAACAATGTGTTTATTATTTTTAGACGGGCGTTGTTATCTGCGACCCAGTTTTTATATTTAGGGTTTCGTACCTCAAAAGGAAAAAACGGAACCCAAGGATCACTCGTGTGTTTGTATGTCTGTCTGTCCTTCTGTCACAGCCGATTTGCTCCGAATCTACTGGACGGATTAACTTGAACATTGTTACACATTTGAGTTTCTATGACCCAAATACGGACGTGTAACGTAAATAAATGAATTTTGAATATGGGGGTCACATTTAGGGGGAAAATTAAAAATAAATGTTTTCGAAATGTACCGTGTGACATAACAAATGAAAGGGCTTATTGTAAGGATTTCAGATATATATTTTTATAATTTTAAAATAAATAGATGAAAATTAACCGATTTCCCTCCCTTATCTCCGAAACTACTGAGCCTAAACTTTTGAAAAAAAATACACAAAAGAGTTTTTAAATATTTTTTTTAATGTATATGTTTAATACTAAATTCTTATTTTTTGTATTTTATAAATAATTATAAATTGAAAAAAAAATACAACAAACAAAATAATAAAGCTCTCTCTTTCCTTCAATTCGCCTACTCCTTGCACGTTATTTGTTTTAATTTAATTGATTCGATGTTATGATCCATGACCCCGGTTAATTACCTATGTGCTACAGTTATTTAAGTACAGGTTGCTCCAAGATGCTATTTTAGAAAATTGAAAATAAATCAATAAATAATAATGTATAATGAAATTAAAATATCCTCATAAAACGTAAAGGCGAAACTGTATACGTGTGTTAAATTAATGTCGCCACTGTAGTGGCACGCTATAGATTACAGGAAAACCTATAGGAAGTCTATGATCTTTAAATAACATGGTAAATCTCTCAATATTGTGCGTACAAACTTGCAGATGGAATGTATGAGGGAACAAGTCTTTAAACTACAATGTTAAGGTTGTTCTTGGGTTAAGTTCATCCCAACTACGGAACCCTTCATTGTGCTAGGTCTGACATGCACTTGGCCGGTTTTTATTATAGAATGTTAAGGACGCTATTACAAAATCTGACAAAAATTTGCATTGGTTGTTCGGTACATTTTGCGGCAAAATTTAACTAAACCAAATGTAACTAATAATTGCCACAGATAGTAGGTATACTCCTTCATCTCCATTGGTAGCAATTTTTTATTCAAAAATTTTGGTGTATTATATTGTAAAAAATAATTTCCGTTGCCTCTTCACACAAAATTGACGATATCGTGTTGAGTTTAGGACCATTTTTCTTAAACATAATTACATAATTTAGTTATTAAAAATATTTTATGTAAGCAGACATGTTCAACTCAAAAAAGTAGCAAAAAGAACTATGAAAATGTTAAAAATAGTTTCAGAAAATAATTTTGAAAACACCTATATTTTTTAAAAAAACACTCGGTTATGTTTTTTTTCCTATTACTTAACAAACCATTATAAAGAAATTTAAAAATCACACACTGGGCTTCAGCTATCCGTGTGATAAAATCAAAATGTTTATTTTATGATTATACAATATCTTCATTAAGTAAATGATCGGCGAAATAAGCTACATTTTCGAGAGCGCTCGCTGCATTTTCGAAAAGTGATGAAACTACAAACAGGTGCTGAGACTGACATGAATGGTTTATCACCACGAAAACTGTACTTTTATAGTTTCACAGATTTAATGTTTCAATTATTTCAAGCTTTCTCACAATTAGTTAAGAAATTGACGAAAAATGTTTTTTTTTGTGATAGCACCCTTAAGATAGGCATTGGTTTTGTAAAGCCTTCCTTTACGAATGTATTCACTCTATTAAGCAGATAATAGCGTGTAAAAGATTTGGGTTTCCGATGGACATCAAGACAATTCCATAAACAATATTGTGTAGTAATTGCAACAAACATAAGTACCTAAATTACATAATATCTAAGACAAGATTCACATGAATGATCACAATCTCCTTCAAATAGAAAGGTCAAATCCAGTATGTAATCGAAACATTTTGATTGTAATCGCGTTTGTCTGAAGACGGTTATTCGATTGTAAATCTATCCCATGCTTACTGAACCAGATAACTAGTTTCGTATGACGAGAACCGAGACCAAAATGCTGCTTGGGACGGCTTTTGTTCTCGAAATACGTGTCATCTTACTCGATTTTAATGTAATCAAAATGGCTCCTGTTTTGGAGAGCATCAGACTTACCTACATAATTTAATTTATTATATTTATATTTATTTAATTGTATTGGTTCTGCTCGTTTCCTTACTTGTCTTTGTGACGCAAAGGAGGGTAATGTGTTTATCAGCCTATGTATGCATGTTTGTTCCTTTGTGGTGCTCTAGAGACCAAACGCGTAGGCCGATTTTGATGATTCTTCCGTCAATCGATTTATCTTAATCTTGTGTCACTAAAGACATGGCAATAATCAAAATTCAATATGGCGACAACCAGACGCCATATTTTGAAAAATAAAAAAAATATAGTTAGGTGAAACTGCCTATGTTAAGTCAGGTATCATTGAATAGGTATTTGGAAATCATTTTTAGGTTTCTGGAATCATTTTTCATTTTGAATGACCATTTAGGTTCTATAACGATTTAAAGTTGGTTAGCAGCCAACCCCACTTCAATTTTCTAAACTGATAAAGCTGTGATAAAGTTCTTATACATATAATCGTTTATTTAATAACGTGAAAAGTATTTATTAAAAAGTGTAAAATAAAAAAAGTATATTTCAAAAATAAAAAACTCAACTGCGTAAAAAGTTAACTTTAAAAAAGATGGAAACAAGATGACCTATTACAGATGATAAATGAGCTTGTTTTATTAGTTAATTAATGATTAACTCGACAGTACTGTAGTTATAGATTATTTTGTAATGTATTATAATACATATTATTCAAGTATTGAATTTATTACTAAAAACGATAAATTAAGAAGACGAGAGAAAACCATTTTTAAGTAAAAATCTACAATGTTATTCGATATGCTCGCACTTGTGTGTTAATAAAATAATAATCAACAAAATTTTGGTATGGTACCAGCTGATTTTTTCCGCCATTTTCCGATTTGTTCCCGTAGGAATAGTTTTTCATAGTACAGTGAAGGTTACATTGTACTCAGATTCCAGGTTTAGAATAAGTAAAAACCAATGTTGTGAAACAGGCAATATTTTAGTCCAACTGATCTGTTGTCGCTACAATTGAGATTGCTTCTCAGCGTCTCTGGAGATTACTGCACGTAATGCGTCCGCAGCGCTCAGCTGTTTGTGCTATAGACAGATTTTATCTCAGTTTGAGTACAGCTTCTTCTTGATTTTAGTGTTCTAGGGTTATAAAGGTAAATGCATTAGTAATAAAATTATGAATTCATTGTGTCAATACGATATGTGGATGGTAGCCAATCTTGCTAAGGGGTATCGTGTTACCCAGTAACTGGGTTGTGGAGGTCGAAGAGGTAGTCACTCCATGTAAAATACTGGTATACAACTGCAACCGATTAAACTGGAAGCCGATCCCAACATAATTGGGAAATAGACAGTCAGTACATACTGCTTAACGAGCTTTCCGAGAAACGGAGGGTAAAATGGATGGTCACCCATCCACGAACCGACCGCAGCAAGAGTAGCTTAACCTTCCATCATCCCTTGCGGCTGTTATCATTTAGCCACGAGCCAAAGGTTACGAGCTTATGTACGGGCACAATAGGGAATATTATTATGCATGTAATTTTTATTCACTAAATCAATAATAGACAGTAATACAACATATCCAGGGAATTAACGCACACCCTATTAGGGGGTCATTGTACTAAGACCAAACATGAAAACGCGAAAAAAAATCAGCTGTTCCTTACATTTTCACGAGTTACTCGAACATAATCTCCTTTGCACTCCTTTGTACTCCTTTGTAATCCTTGAAGTGGACGAAACAGAGGTGGAGTCCACCATCATGAACCTTAGACAGGATAGTGCAACTGGCTGGGATGGAATACCGGCTACCCTGTTGAAGGTTTGTCGGGACACCCTTGTCCCTCTAATAACTCATATAATTAATATTTCTATTACAAAAGGAGTATTCCCAGAACCTTTCAAGAGGGCCCTAGTTCACCCGATACACAAGAGCGGAGCCAGAGACTGTGTCAACAATTATAGACCCATATCAGTACTCTCGGCTCTCTCTAAAGTCATGGAAAAACTAATTAACGGTAGACTTGTAAATTATCTTAACAGATACAAAATTATAGCATCCAACCAGTATGGATTTAAAAAAGGAATTTCTACTGAAGACGCAGTTGTCGACCTAACTCAGTTTGTATCAAAAAAACTAGACCAGCAACAAAAATGCGTCAGTATTTTCCTGGATTTAAAAAAGGCGTTTGACACAGTCTCTGTTCCCACCCTTCTCTACAAACTGGAGTGTATAGGTATTCGTGGCAAACCTCTTGAACTCTTCAAGGACTACCTTCAAAACAGGAAGTTGGCAGTTAAAATCAATTCATGCCTAAGTGACGAAGAAACTGTCACATACGGAGTCCCGCAAGGCAGCGTGCTTGGACCTACACTTTTCCAAATCTACATAAATGACCTATGCACGCTGCCTTTACATAAATCACAACTCTTCACTTATGCTGATGACACCGCGATTGTGGTCTATGGTAATACTTGGAGCGAGGTACAGAATATTGCGGAGCAGTCCTTAAAAACTGTTATGTACTGGCTGCTACTCAACCTACTCACGCTAAACTTGGCCAAAACAAACTTCATGCCTTTCTTTATGAATTATAAGAACAAAGCTCCACCAGAATTTGTAATCACGGCACATACGTGCTCTGCTCGCAGTACTTGCTCATGTACTACGCTTACCCGTGTTAATTACACGAAGTACCTGGGTGTAGTGATTGATGACGGACTGAAATGGTACAACCAAATAGATAGCACTGCTTCGAAAGTCAGAAGACTTATCTATATTTTTAAATCTTTAAGACATTGCGCAGACATTAACATTTTAAAAATGGCTTATCTAGCACTCTGTCAGTCCGTTATCAGCTACTGCATCCCGGTATGGGGAGGGGCTGCTAAAACAAAGTTTATTGTAGTGGAGCGAGCACAGAGAGCTGTCCTTAAGGTGATGCTTGGCAGACCATACAGATTCCCTACTACTGAATTATATGCGAACTGCAAATTGCTTACCGTGAGACAGCTCTTTGTCCTTCGAGCCACTCTCAGAATACATAATCAAATTCCCCCACCAGATCCTACTCAGCGCAAAGCAAAAAATGTATGCCCGACAGTACGCCACAAAACTGTGTTCGCCGGGCGTCAGTTTTACGTTCTAAGTACATTTATTTACAAAAATATATGTAAAGCCATTCAGATAGCTGGGCTAAATCACCTTGAAGTCAAGGTTAAATTACAAAGTTGGCTAAAGGATCAGGACTACGCTCGAATAGAAGAACTACTACACCATCAGCAGTAGGCATTTAAAATTATAAATATAATAAATCTGTCTTTTGCAATTTTCACTGTATTATGAACATATCAGAAGCACATACAACACAATCTCAAACACTTCACGCACACCCCCTCACGCAAACGCTTAACACTACTACACACACTTTCTACAAACACACCCTCACATACATACCCTCATTCTAACATACACAACCTCACTCCAACATACTCACACATATACACATTAAACGTCGTTTACAGTATCCCTTAGTACGTTGTTAATTTTAATATACATACTTACTTGGAATTGTAACCTTTAATGTCAATGACTATATATATTTGTAATTTTAGAACACAACATAAAAGGCTTTTGGTATCACAGTGACAGCAGAACACTGCCTCCTAAGTCACAGGATCACCTAGTTTGGGAGTCAGGGTTTACCTTATCTGTATGACCTTTAGTTAACCAATTTATGTATCCTAGTCTTAAGCAATATCAAAGGTTTTTGTATCAATAAAGATTTTTTATTTTTTATTTATTAATCGGAATCGGAATTAATGTCACAAAAATATATATATATATATATTAAATGATTTCCTTAACATTATAATATATAATTTTAGAATCATTTGACATTATTTTTAAAACTGTTTGACATATTTTTGACATTTTATCTTAAACCCGTTTGACATTATAATTAAAATTGCTTGCACTCTTGGTATGTTTTCATTATTTCATGTATTCATTCGTAGTATTTGTTATTGTATTATGTTATTTCGTATTTGTATGTATTCAATTGCATGTGTATAGGTATATTCAACACAATATAAATTGTTTAATGAATAAATAAATAAAATGATGATGATAATTAAATGTAATGAACAGCTGATTTCTTTTCGCGATATCAGGTTTGGTCCCATAGTAAAAGGTGTTCATAATTATGAGTACAATGACCCCTTCAGAGGTTGTGCGTTAATTCCGGGACAAGTTGTATACAGGGTTATTTTTAAGTCATTTATAACCTCTTAAGGGGTCATTGTACTCATCATTATGAACAACTTTTACTATGGGACCAAAACTGAAATCGCGAAAAAAAATCATGTGTTCCCTACATTTCGACGAGTTAAACGAACATAATGTAGGGAACAGCTGGCTTTTTTTCGCGATTTCAGTTTTGGTCCCATAGTAAAAGTTGTTCATAATGATGAGTACAATGACCCCTTAAGAGGTTATAAACGACTGCAAAATAACCCTGTATACCAACCTAAGTAAAATATTAAAAGTTAAATTGAACTACTGCTTGTTGCTCAAAAAAATTGTGAAACTCCAACAATTTTCTACTACAGTTCAAACGTCCGTTTCTGTTGCAGTCATGATGTGACGTCATTATCCACGAAACTGCTTTGTTAACACCTGGTTTTAGCCCCAAATCCATTATATTACATTAAATTATTGTTTATGCTTTATTCAAGCGGAAATCGTACGTTCTTATTTACCTTAGTGAGATTTCAATTAGCACTTAGCAAAGAATACATTTTATTCACGTGGTATTTTTCGTCACTTCCGGCATTTTCAAAGAGGACGCGTTTTGAGTATGCGTTCCGTTCCACCAAAAAAACGCAACATAAATTAATTGTGAAATAAGAATGCATTAAAAAATAAAAATAAAATAGTAATTTGTTTCTTGACTCCTACACAATGTATATTAAAATAATGGATACGTTTTAAATTACGTGCATATTTAGATTCTTTGAAACGAGAATTTTATTCGGAATCCGTTGACGACTACCAAACAAAGGGGTTTCTTCTTGCAAAAGCATGATGTTTGAAAATACAACTATGTATTTTATTATTTTCGCCTGCGGCTCAGTTAACATGGCAATCGATAAAGTAGTTCCATACTTCAAATCCATCGGGATTTGATTCCAAGTAAAAAGCAAATTATGTTGGTTGAGCCAGATTGCGCAGGTTTCAGAGAAATTGTGAGTAATGACCGTACAAACAAGCTGAATTTGATTTATTAACTATTTAATATCAGGAGCGAAAGGCGTTCACAAGTAGGTCATACAGGATATTTCTACAATGTAGTGTACCTACTGACGTATAACGAGGGCCCTTCCCGGTCCGTTTATCGTCAACGCGAGCATGGTCGAAAAGCTTGTTGTTTCATCCAGCACAAGTGAAAACTATTAACAAACGAGTGAGAACGCGATAACATTGAACGAAAAAGAATGTGCGGAAATTTCATAAAACTTGTTCCAGGAAATACGTGTTTTTGAGTAAATCTTACCAGCTCGTGAAATAAATATTAATCATTTAGAATCTCCATTACATTTGCAAGGTTTCTATCATAATGTTTTCTTAACATTTACAACTTATGAGTACATAGTTCAGGTAAAATTTGTGCAAAAAAGCCGATTTTTGCAGGTTTGTACTGAATTTGTTTCTCCAAATGTTTGTTTTTTGCTTGCATAGAAACCTAGATATAGTGCACAAGATACCTCCTGGTTCAAAAATTTCAAAAAAGATTTTTTACAACGCCATAATCACGTACGAGCGTTTGTATGAAAAGTATGTCGGGTGGCCGCTCTTAAGAGTAGCTCCCAGTATTCCCAGTAGAGTATAAAATATTGAATATACTTCAGCTATACGATTACTGACAAATGCGTGCACTGACTGGACATGTCCATTCAATCTGTGTGGTTCTTTCCTCAAAAGACCATTTCAGACACCAATCTACATGGTCTTCACATGATCTGACTAAGATTATGTCTGTCCTTTAAAATAATAATAATAAAAATAATAAAAGTTTATTTCAATAATTGTTTACAATGATACACATTTATATAGGCTATATTAGCTTTTATTTCAAATGAATTAGACATATGTATCCGAACTAGGCGAAAGCTTGTATTTCGGCTATCAGTGCCACAACCCTCAAATAATTATTAGCTTAAAAATAGCCATTAAGTAGAAATGCTAACATTTCGTAGATAAATAAAAGTGACAAAAAGACCCTGCCCTCTGAGTTTGTTTCGGCCTTTCTACTCAGAGTAGTCAGATAGGAAACGGCCTCATCTAGTTTTTAAAATATGATGGATGTGTAAAAGTGTTAGTACAAACTTACTTAGAAAAATAAAATCATTTATCATTTCACTATTACTACTTTTTATTTTACTACTTTTTTTTATTTTTTCACTTTTTTGAGAGAGTAGCTTCATGGCGTGGTATTATTATTAACCAGTAAGCAAGTTGGCAGCAAGGCTGACTACCAAGTGTGCCATGTTAATAACTTACGGCCTTATTACAACGAGAATGCTCAATGAAGAGTACCGTAGTTGGGATGAATTTATCCCAATAACAAACTTGTGGTTGAAAAAATGTTCTCCCATACGTTGATATACGTCACGGTCAGGTCCAATTGCAAATGTAAGATTGTAATCTGGGTGAATTTAATTATTTTTTATGTGATATAACTACAAATTTATTCTTTTCGGACTATTTTATTTAATTTTGCTGTGATAGTGTGTATTTAGTGTACTCGTTGCCAAATTTCATGATTCTAGGTTCACGGGAAGTACCTACTCTATCGATATCCATCACGTCTGCGGAGTATCGCTAGCTAATTTAACTTGACCCCTTATACTCGGTCCAGAATTTGGCTATGAGTTTGGCACCTTTGCAAGCGTCCATCAGTTCTTGTGTTCCACGCTGATTGGCTAATCCTTTCATTACAATGGAACAAAGTCCATTAAATTATAAACTTAACAACAAAATAAAATATGGCGTTGAAAAATTGCTCCAAAATAAAATCATCACATCACATCACACTAATATTACAAAGGCGAAAGTTTGTGAGTGTGTGTGTGTATGTTTTTTACTTCTTCACGCTCAAACGGCTGGACCAATTTTGATCAAATTGTATGAAGGTAGCTGACACCCTGGATTAACATATAAGTAGGCTACTTTTAATCCCGATATTCCCACGGGATCGTGACTTACGTGGGTGAAACCGCGGGGCGCAGCTAGTGTTTAGATAAAAATAAAACGCACATTTCCAAGAAAGCATTAGTATTTAAATATGACATAAAAATTACAAAATTATGAGGCATGTAATTAAAAAGTTCCGCATTGAGTCAAGAGAAGCAATTTCTCCAGGAATACCTTAGTAACCGCCTTGAGGAGATTTTCTAGCTGTAACTGGGAAATACATTTTGCCTTTGTAAGAACGAAGACGTACATTTCTTCCTTATTATTTGTACTTGTAGATTTCTGAAGGTTTTCCTTGGCTTTGCAACTGTCCCTATGTAGATGGAGGTTCTTAATTTAATGGGGTGGTCTTTTTAATGGATTATTATGAGCTACTAGCTGTTGACCGCGACTTCGTCTGCGATCCAGGATGAAAAGTAGCCTACGTCCTTTTAGGAAATTAGGTTACGTACGGTTAGGAGGAGTGAATTAAAAAGCAGTATTTTGAATTTAAATAACGTTCATTATATTTGACGTACTCGTATTACTGGGAAGGATTATGTCTGTCTCCTATGGCAGCATATAAAAAAGAAACTAACTGAGGACAGTTGTCGGATTTATATTAAACATTGAGTGACAGTGTTGCCATTATCAGAATGAGGGCAGTTGTCGGATTTATATTAAACATTGAGTGACAGTGTTGCCATTATCAGAAAGCAAGAATCGATTCATTTTTTCACCTTCAAATCGACTAAATACCGTCAGTACCAGTAACAGTCCTTCTCCAGATCCCAGGCTACCTATCTGTCAGACTTCATAACGATTATCCGTTCAGCCGTTTTTTGTGTGATTGAGTAACAAACATCCAATCATAAAAGCTTTGATGATGAGATGTCGGAAACCTACCTAAACCCACGAAAACGTACTACCGGTATAAACGTGTCATATGTCATTGTGTTAATCCACCTTATAAACTATCTGTGGATTGTGTACCCAATTACATTGAAATCCTATTAGATTGTATTTTTTTTCCGTAAACGTAACGTTCTTGGTCTTTAACAAATATTTAAAAAATATATATAAATATTGTTGAATTGGTCCAACCGTTCTCGAGTTTTGTTCTTAGCAACACATTAAGCCATTCATTTTTATTTATATAAATAAATTAGAATGTGTAGCTATTTTCTTTCGCTTTCGGACTTGAATTTTCTGTTTTAATTAAGTAGCTTAAAGAACTTTGGAGACGGAGAATGGAAAATTGCAATTGGTGACTTCAAAGTATTCGAGTGAAACAAACTAGTCTAGTATAGTTTATAGACCAAAAAACCTGCCAAGTGCGTGTTGGACCACGCACAATGTAGGGTTCCGTAGTTAGGATGAATTTATCCCTAAAACAAACTTAACATTGTAGTTGAAAAACATGTTCTCCCATACATCGATATACGCCACGGTCATTTATCCAACTGGAAATTTAAGTTTGTAATCGCAAAAAATGTTTTTTTTAATGTGATAAAACTATAAATTAACAATTTTCGGACTTTTTCCTTTACTTGTACTGTGAGACCTTGCTTCTGCCCAAATTTCATGATTCTAGGTCAACAGGAAGTACCCTATAAGTTTTGTTTTATGTGCGAGATATTCGCAATTTTTTTTTATGTGATAAAACTACAAACTTACAATTTTCAGATTTTTTCCTTTACTTGTGCTGTAAGACCTTGCTTTTTGCCAAATTTCATGATTCTGGGTTAACGGGAAGTACCCTATAGGTTTTGATTTATTTGCGAGTATCGAAATATGTCGCAATAATGTCGGTTATATCGCCGTATTTTTTTATTGCGTTGACTTGGAAGCTTGATTTTTTTAGAGCTTCAAGGGACCATAGACTTACGTATTTGATATTAATTTCAACTTGATACCTCTACGCGTTCCTGAGAAAAACGGTCTTGACAGACTGACAGACAGACAGACAGACAGACATACATACAGACAGACAGACAGACGGACAACGAAGTGATCCTATAAGGGTTCCGTTTTTCCTTTTGAGGTACGGAACCCTAAAAAAGTAAATAACAGACTTCGAAAATTGTAATAAACACAAACCATCACAAAACAGTACAAACTACAATAAAATGTATGAACTACTAATATTTAAAGAGGGTTGGATCTAGTATCGTTTGGCAGGAGTTGGGGGGTAAAAGGGGTTAAAACTGGTAGGGGTTGGGTCCCCGATTATAACGCTACCACTCTCATTAAAAGGTAATGCATATTTTCGAGAAATTAATTAAATTAAAAAATGTTTCTAACCTCAAATCAGATAAAAAGCGAAAACGAAACGATAAAATGGGTGATTGACAACCAAATCTGTCTTAGTATATTGTTAGTGGTGTACAATGTCGTGAAACGGAACGTAAAAAAAACCTGGTATGCCATATTCGGCATTTTACAATAATCGCGCTAATAATAATGATTTAATTTATGAATATCTGTGGAGAAGAAATGTAGAAAGAAATAAAAGAGATCCTTATGGAATTAATTACAGTTGTAAATTATGGATTTTTAAAAGAAAAATTTACGAATGTTTTGTTTTTATAACAACCTAAAAATCCTGATTAGAAGAAAGTTGGTGTAACTCCACTGATATGTGTATGTGTACAAAAGGCAATGTTACTACTGTTACTAGGAGAACTTAGGATGCAAGAGCGAGCGAAGCGAGCTCGGGACTTGGGGCAACCCGACTCGGACAGGTTAGGTTCGAAGGGGATGGCGGGGTCTAGTGAGCGAGCGAAGCGAGCGAACTCAGACCCCGCCATCCCCTTCGTTGTTGTTTATGATTTATGTTTGTTTTAAACCCTTTAGCCCCGCGAAGCGGGGCTCCCCCAACTACGCCTTATAAGCAACTTTAATGTGTTTTGAGGTTAGGTTACAATAATTCGTTTTTCTCAAGAACGGTGCGTTACCTTTTCATGGGAGTAGTGCCAGAGGAAAGAGGGAACACCCCCCTTCCCTTTCTCCCCCCTCCTACCCCCCTCCTGCCAAACGATACTAAATTTTTACCTTTAAAGAAGTCAAATACTGCAATTCTATCGTAAAGAAACTCGATTGACTGATCACAGACAAGCCAATCGACGAAGCTCAAAGCACTACTTCGCATTTAAATATAGCCATTGTTCTCCATTGAAGCAGATCGAATAAGAATAACGATCCGATCTCCACTGCCAAAGCAAATAGCACAGAATAGATAAATACAGAAGTATGGCTCCATACAACACGTAGTTTATAAGTTTTATGCCATGGCTTTTATTTTTTTTCTTATTGATCCATTAATTAAGGCATCCACAGGATTAGCATCTAAAGTAGAATTTGACAAGTTCTCAACTTCAAATTCTTAGATCAGAAACCGGGTAATAGACCTGGGGGCCAAGTCTGCTATTTTCAATGATTGGTCATTATGACGACCATACCAAGGCAACGCCATGACCATTGTGCCATTAGTTTGTAACCTCCTAAATTTATAATGGCGTGACAGTGGTCCATAGGGAGGTCAAAATAATAGGAGCTTGTCAGTACGAGATTGCCAAATACACACAATTTTTCCAATGAAGTACCAGTGGCACGTCATAAAGACGCCTTTCAATTAGGAGATTAGCAAAACTGTCAAACTCTACAATTACAGTGCCAATGATCGGCCATTCGGACACAACTGCGTTAGCAGACTTGGCCCCCTGTAATTATGTACGGCTATCTCATACTATGCGCTTGCTCGCTGTACGAAGACGCGTAATAGACACGCGTCTGTGTGCGTATACATTTTCGCATCGTTGTATGGAGCTGGCCTTCTGCACATCAATTTTATACAAATAGGATGCAAATAGTGGGTTGTTTGCCGGGCAGCATTATTATCATAATAAGTGGCATTAAAGGAGTAATAAAGGGGATAATAGTACAGTAACGCGTTGTGTACATCAACATTGGCAATGCTGTTATGATAGTACTTGATTGATGGGAACTTCTTGGTATTTGTGGGTAGTGCTTTTCTTACGATAAGAATTTAGCTAAAGAACAGTCAAGTCGATAGTCCACTGCTACGTAGAATGTGCACAGAGAGGTTTGCCAGCAGTTACAATAACTTGAATATTTGGCTTATTCCCAGGAGCTCCAAATCTCTTGTTCTCGAAACAATTTCTCTCCATACATTGATTCCCAAGAGCTCCATAATTTTATTAGATAAATAATAAAATACTAAAATTGTTCCCAGCGGCTCCAAACCAAATTGCATAAGGTCAACAAAACACAAATTGCTAACATTAATGTTATAATTTCATGGTAAATAGTTTCAGTACATAGACAGTCACAAATCAATCTTATGCTAAGTTTGTATTATTACCTATTGTAAAATTGAAAACAATAATCTTACAATGCACTTTATGTCATCACAAATTGACTTTGTGTCTCACAATATGAAGTTAAAGAATTAAAAATTACAGTCTTCTCATTTAAATTGACCTTAATCTATTTTAAAATTATTATCACAAATTAACCCTATGCCATATTAAAATTTTAAAGTTTAAAGGCTCCAATTAAATATAAAAAATAACAAATTCTCATTTATTTTATTACAGTTTTTTGAGCAATTTGTACTTTAACCTCCGAGCCGCCGGGAATAAAATTATGGAGCGCCTGGGATAAGCCGAATATTTACTTTGTAAAGTATTTTATTATTGTGAATGTACTACGAGTATGTGGGTCATTGATTTTTTTCACAGTTATTTTTTATCATGGTCTGGCAGTTTGAGTAATTTATGCGGCCTACCCTAATATCCTTTCTTTGGTATTGTTCGTTAAATCGATGAGCTCCTTAAGTTCTGAGTGGAGCTGCACGATTACTGACAAATGCGTGCACTGACTGGACAGGTCCACTCAATCTGTGTGTTTCTTTTATCAATAGGCCACTTTAGACACCAATCTACATGGTCTGATCAAGATTATGTCTGGACTTTAAAATAGACTGTGACGTCTGAGTTTGTTTTGGCCTTTCTTCTCAGAGTAGTCAGATAGGAAACGCCGGGCTCATCTAGTTCTTAAAAAATGATTGACATGTAAAAAGATGTTTGTACAAACCTATTTACAGAAATAAAATCATTTAGCCACGCATTCGTGCAATAGTGTGGCCGTAGGTCGCTGTGGAGGACTTAATTTTTATACAAATCATAGCTAAGTACACCTGTGTAGCTTAGCCGTGGTCTGCTTCGGAGCAGCACCTTAAGAGGGGCCTTCCCGGCCCGTCTATCGTCAACGCGAGCATGGTCGAAAAGCTTGTTGTTTCATCCAGCGCAAGTGAAAACTATTAACAAACGAGTGAGAATGCGATAACATTGAACGAAAAATAATGTGCGGAAATTTCATAAAACTTGTTCCAAGAAATACGTGTTTTTGAGTAAGTCTTACCAGTTTGTGAAATAAATGTTGGTTACTTAGAATCTCCATTATATTTGCAAGGTTTCTATCGTAATGTTTTCTTAAGATTTACAACTTATGAGTACATTGTGAACGGCCAAAGTTCAGGTAAAATTTGTGCAAAAAAGCAGATTTTTGCAGGCTTATACTGAATTTGTTTTTCAACATTTTTATTTTTTGCTTGCATAGAAACCAATGTATGAAAAGTATGTCGGGTTGGCCGCTCTTAAGGTGAATCTGCAGCTATAGCCCGCGAAATTCAAAATTTCTTACGTTTTTTGCAATTTGCAGGTCAGTGTCAGGTTGTATCTTGATCAAAATGATTCGCGACTCTAACAGATATGTATTTACATAATTGTAATCATTAGTATTGCTAGTCCAAAATAACTATAATTATTATACTAACTACTTTTATCAGTAGACATAAATTAAGACTCAATATCTAGACTATACGTCATAACCATTCTACAAAGTTAATATTTGTAACTACTTATACTCGGATCCTTGAATCGAAAATAGCCATTACAAACATCTCACTG
Source organism: Tiliacea citrago (assembly GCA_963921375.1). Classification (NCBI taxonomy): domain Eukaryota; kingdom Metazoa; phylum Arthropoda; class Insecta; order Lepidoptera; family Noctuidae; genus Tiliacea; species Tiliacea citrago. The sequence goes on from OY992799.1 coordinate 6,120,508, forward strand.
ACAAATGTGCTTATTTCCTGCTGCAGATTTATTTACCACGGTTAAATTAATTAGTAGTTCAGAGCTGTCTATCTATCTTCTATACAATTATATATTTATTGTATAATTTATATATAGTATAATTACTTGTCCTGACTGACTGACTGATTAGGGATTAGGAAAGTGAAATTTTGCACTCTGCGTCCTTTTATAATGTAGGGGAGCACTAAAAAGGGGTTTTTGGAAATTCAACCTTTAAGTGAGTGAACAGGGGGATTTTGTTTGTATGAAAAATCTTATTCCTTGAGTTAATAAAATTGAAATTAGGCACGAATAAACATCAGCATCCAAGTAAATTATAAAGCTTGTCATTTTTTGTTTTTCTAAACTACCCTCTGAAGGAGGATTGGGAGGTGTCAAATTTTGTATGGAAGAGTTTTAACGTGCGGTCCGATTAACTGGAAACTCAGTGTTTTTACTTAAACCCATAAATAAAGAATAATAACGTGTATCATGGTTTTTCGAAAATCTATCCCTAACGAGGTGAAAAGGGGTAATCAATTTTGCAGGGGAGGATTTTTCTACGTGGCTTGAATAACACGAAAATTTGTATTAGTAACCTGTAGGTTAAATAATGGAAACGTCACAAAAGACTTAAAAAAATTAACCCGTTTGTGGGTTAAAAGGGGTGATAGTTTGTAAGAAAAAAAATCTTATTTCGTTGATCTATAAACTTGGAAATTATCCCGAATACTTATTTATCTAAGTAAGCGATAAAGATCGTTATCATTATTTTAGAAAACTACCTTTTAAAGGGGGTGAAGATGTTCAAATTTTTGGAGAAAAGTATGAAATCCACGCGGACGAAGTCGCGGGGGAAGTGCTAGTTCTATATATAATTCAACCGAGGTTCCTCTTCCTTTTTCGTCCGTATCCCGGATTTAAATCTCAAGGCACCCGTTACTAAAGTTTTGAGTCGAGTTTAATCTTATTCCGCGGAGGTTTTTGTTTACATGTTGAAGATAACTTTAATGTTGGGCCGTTTGTAAGCAAATGTTTATGTTGCAAAAGTAGGATTTTGAAGGAATTTCATTTTGTACTATATGCGGGTTGCATATAACTTAGATTTAGTTTTGTTTCTTCAGCTAAATTAAATTGTTTAAAGAAGTTGGTTTAGGAAAATAGTCCAACTGCTGGGAGGACACGGCGTGGCATACGCTGGCAGAGTGTACCGCTTGGCCGTGGTCGAGTCGATGGCCGGCAGCGAAGAGTCCTGGGACGCGGTGGTGTCCTTCTGCGAAAAAGTCGTGTCGCAGAAAGAGGCTGCGGAAAGGGAGTCGGAGCGCTCACGTGGCCCGCAGCAGGCGCACTGGGTGTCGACAGAGGGCAGACAATGCCCTCTTCCGGCCCCCCTAAATGGGTCCAGGGGCGGCGGACTCGGGGACGTCCGCCGCCCCTATCACACTGGACCCGAGGTGGCGGCGCGTAGTGTTCCACGCGCGCCCCTTGCAGACGTCGCGGGCGGGGTCTAACACCTCACCGGGGGGGGGGGGGTGAGGTGTTAGACCCCAGACTTGAGGTGGCCCGCAGAGGCGGGCCGGCACTAGCCGGGGATTGCGGAAGTAATACCTAACAGATCCCAAGAACCCCGGCCCAAGTGTGGGAAGGGAACACTGGGGTGGTTTTTAGTCAGTAAAAGTCTGACAGACCCCTCCGCCCGCCCCAGGGCGGAGGACATCCATGAGGATTTTCCACCCCGTGAACAAAAAAAAAAAAGAAGGAAAATAGTCCCTATGTGTTAATCCAGTTTATTAACTATCTGTCGGGAGGAGATGGCGTGGCATACGCTTGCAGAGTGTGCAGTTTCGCAGGAACCGCGCCGTGATGTCGTTTCGGAAGTGAGAAGCGACCTGTCCTTGCCGGCTGTGACTCGTTCTATGGCCGGCGGCGCAGCGTCGCGTCGTGGGACGCGGAGATCTCCTTCTGCGAAAATGTCATGTCGCAGAAAAAGGCAGCGGAAATGGAGAGGGAGATTTCGAGTGTTCTCCCGGCCCGCAGCAGTCGCACTGGGCATCGGCAGAGGGCAGATAATACCTTTTCTGTCCCCCCTAAATGGGTCCAGGGACTCGAGGACGTCCGCCGCCCCCTATCATACAAGATCCGAGGTTATGGCGCGTATTGTTCCACGCGCGCCCCTCTTAGACGTCGCGGGGGTAGTCAAACACCTCACTCCTTCCGCTTGACTTGACGGGACCCGCAGAGGCGGGTACTAAACTAGACTTGTTCTTGCTCGGTCACTGAACGGAGCGCTCCCATCTAGTACAATCTGTGAGAAGTACTAGTTCGGCCTTCTAGTACTATTAGTACACTGACTGAATGAGGAGTTATACAACGAGTGCTTGGATGGTATCACAGGTACCTACAGATGTGTTAGTATATTATGCTAGTTATGGTGTTATTTTGTTTTACAACTTACACGAAGTTGCTGGCAGATGCTAATATATAGGTAAATAATAAAAAATAAATTAGTGAATGTGCGCGAACGACACCTTTGTGTACTTAGTCTGTGGATCCAAGTCCGAGCGAGCGATCGGACAGATCACGGAACGTGGTCGGAACGAAGTACTAAATGACTGAAGTACTTATAGGCTTACGGAATAGTTAATTTTAGTAGTGTCAGGAATTAATTCTTAATAGTACATAGTACATGCACTACACAAGCCTAGCCGGCACCAGTTGGGGGCTGCATTTAGGAGTGCGCCCGTAGCCTCCGGTGCAAGTTTGCGAGGAACACAGGGTGGTTTTAGTCAGTAGTAGTCTGACAGACCCATGAGGACATCCAAGAAGATTTTCAACCCGTTACAAAAAAAACCGGCCAAGTGCGAGTCGGACTCGCGCACGAAGGGTTCCGTACCATTATCTATAAAAACGGCAAAAACATCACGTTTGTTGTATGAGAGCACCCCTTAAATATTTGTTTTATTTTAAATTTAAGTATTTATTTTTAAAGTGAATATTTCAAGCGTCTACATGTTGCCGTTATCAATATCGAGCAAAAAAAATCACGTTTGTTGTATGTGAGCCCCCTTAAATATTTATTTTATTCTGTTTTTTTTTGGAATTTGTTGTTATAGCAGCAACAGAAATACATCATCTGTGAAAATTTCAACTGTCTAACTATCACGGTTCATGAGATACAGCCTGGTGACAGACGGACAGACAGACAGACAGACGGCGGAGCCTTAGTAATAGGGTTCCCGTTTTACCTTTGGGTACGGAACCCTAAAAACCGGCCAAGTGCGTGTCCGACCACGCACAGTGAAGGGTTCCGTAGTTGGAATGAATTTATCCTAAAAACAAACTTGACAAATACTGTAGTTGAAACATTGTACTTGAAAAACATGTTCCCCCATACATCGATATACGCTACGGTCAATTTTCTAACTGGAAATGTAAGTTTGTAACTGCAAAAACCAAAAAAAAAATAAGTTATAAAACTACAAATTATAGATTTTCGGACTTTTTCCTTTACTTGTGCTGTGAGACCTTGCTTCTTGCCAAATTTCATGATTCTAGGTCAACGGGAAGTACTCTATAGGTTTTGATTTCTTTGCGAGTATCAAAATAATTATGTCGCATAAATCGCCATTTTTTTTTATTGCGTTGACTTGGAAGCTTGATTTTTTGAGAGTATCAAGGGACCATAGACCTACCTATTTTATATTAATTTCAACATGATACGCGTTCCTGAGAAAAAGGGTCTTGCCAGACGGACAGACAGATAGACAACTAGATAGACAGACAGACGGACAACGAAGTGGTCCTATAAGGGTTTCGATTTTTTCCTATTGAGGTGCGGAACCCTAAAAAAAGAAAGGAAAATACTACAGCGGGTCCCAGTTGTCGATTTTCTCGCTCAAGAAACGTACAAATGATTTTAGGTCCCGTGTAAGTAAAAGATATACATGTATTAATAGTTGATCGCTGACTGTTCACACTGCCGCCCGGCGAGGCCAGTAGTACTCATCTGTTGCAGCGATAAGAGCTATCAAAGAGAGTACTCGCTTCTCGTTAATCGCTGGTGCAGGTGGGACACGAGCCTTAAAATACAGGTGTAAACAAAAGCTTAACTCGAATTCTAGCTTTCATCAAAGCAGTAAATTGAACACATGTCCATTTGCAACTGTACACTGGTTAGCGGAACAAACAGTTATCCTAATCCGATTGCTGCAGCTACGAATGGGAATCTAAGTAAATCCTTTGGATACGATGTTGAGGTTGTTGGTAATGAAATGGATGCTATTCGGGCTTTTATAGTTTTAGGCCCGAATTACAGAACCGCACTCATAACTCAAGCTTTACTTAAAACTCGTTTAAAGCCATTTGATTGGTTGAAACTAGTTTGAAGTAATGCTTGAGTCTTATTAAGGTTCTGTAATAAGGCCCTTGGATTTGCTAAACTGAGCATTGCTGAGTATATTGAGAATGTAAAACTGCGAGGTAGTAACACACTTATAATTGAGGCCTTGGGAACCATAGTGGCCTAATTCGCTAGACAAGCCTTTTCAGTACTTATCTAGTATACTCTTTTTGTTCAACTGGCACTCTGCAGAATTCAGACTGCTAAATAATACCACTCTTATATCACTCGCTCTGACTTGATCCCATCCCAAAAGGCTATGTCAGACGTAACAGTGGTGGTTAAATAAGTAACGGAAAAAAAAGAGAAAAAAAAAAACGCGCGGTAAATGAGTAACGGTGGAGTTTCTTGCCCAATCTTCTCCATACGAAGCTACCTTTTGGAAGGTGTGACTAGAATCAATTGTAAATTTTGACGTTCAAAAGTGCCATTTATGTGCCTATTTGAAATAAATAATTTGACTTTGCCTTTTCCACCAACCCGTACTGGGCCCTGTGGTGGATTACGGCTCCCTCTCACAGACAGGAGGCCCGTGTCCCACCAGTTGGAAAATTATAGGCTGATTATGCTATCCTGTCCTGAACTCCTGACACAATTAACCTCATCAGTAGGCAAAAGCTTCCACGGTATTTGACCTGGTTTCGTCGTATTTATTGCGTTTTACAAATCTGTATTCGATAGTCACAATCTGTGAGTAATTATCGCTTTAAAGCTCGTGCAGACTGGCGTGATATCGCGAGCGCGACGGGCAACGCGACGCGCAGCGCGACACTTTCCATCAAGCTTTCATAGAAAATGTGCTACTAGTGTCGTGTCGTGAAGTCGCGTCGCGTCTGTCTGCGCGAGCCTTTAACAGCGGGTGTTGTTACGGAAGCTGCATTGCCATTGCAAATGATGGTCGTTATGCCTTTGTTTCTGCTCAATTATGCAATGATTTACAACTGTGCTAACATTATGTAGGCCCAGTATATCTTGAACCGCGTAATCAGTTGTTCTTTTCTTTGTAAACTGTCGCCTTTTTCCTGTATCTTAACTGATGTTCAGCGATGGTTCTCTCTTGTCTATAAGAAGGTAACATATTATTTCGAGACTTGAAGACTCCCAGGATGTAGGAAGAATTACCACCATAAGTATAATAATAATATCCTCGCTACTGAATTAGCGGTCATGGAAACCAATCTTAACGAAAATAAGCCAGGGACGCAGAAGATATTGTAGTGCACAAGTTTGTGCGCAAACAAAAGTGTACGCTCCGTTCCTTCTCATAGTCCGATGGGACAGAATCCGATACGACCTTGCAGAGAATAGGTGCAGGACCAACGGCTTTACGTGCCTTTCCCAACCAACTCAATAATAAATTGCCTCACCTGGGAATCGAACCGCGCTTGTGACCGTGATGTGTGTGTCACAAGCGCGCGCATAGGGTTTATGCTGCCCTGTTCGCAGCATAAACCCACCATAATATAGTGTTTTCCTATCGCCGGTGTCTGCTCTTCCGATGATGGAGGTCGATGGTCAAAACACTATTGAAATTATCCTAAATGTGACCTTATTTGTATTTGGTCTAAGTATTTAAATAGCCTCCATGAGTGAGTGCGGCTTTTACCCATAAAACTGAACTCTGCCAATGCCAATATGCCAATTTTTACATTGACAGCTCTTGAACGCGGTTTAGATGCTGAACGTGTTCAGTTTCATATTTGAAATACACCCTAAGAGGTCGTTAAAGCACACCTTGGCAATTTTTTCCGTACTGCTGACCTGATCGGTCAGCTTATACTGGCTATCATAAACGATGAACAGGTGTCACAATATGACGTCAGAGCTACAGTAGTTATTATACTGTTTGAACAATGATGATGGATTATTTATATAATAAATAACAGGAAACCATTGTTATGTGGACAATGTTTACTTAAATAATATGTTACCTTTGAAGCGAGGCACGTGAAGACAAAGTGGGGCCTGAAATTGGAAACAAAGTTTGCATCTACGGTGGTGTTATGGTGTTTCTTAAATTTTCAGGGTTCTCTACTCAATTGGTGCCGAAGTATATTACTTAAGGCTCCGCAGTCGGTCCGCCCATTCGTCCGTCTGTCACAGGGCTGTATCTTTAGAACCATAATAGGTAGGCACTCGAAATTTTCACAGGGTGTGTACTACTATATGGCCGCTGTAATTGTATTTATTTACATACATACATAAACTCACGCCTTCTTCCCGTGATAGGTAGGCAGGAACTATAGAACGCCACCTGCTACGATCCTTCAAACTCCTTTTCCTTCGTTTACGCCAACGCCGCCGCCGGCTGTCGCTGAAAACCAGCGCTGAGGCTCTGTCTCGCATAGGGTTGCAGCATTATGCTGAGCGATAGCCGTTTTGCGTGGATGTGACGCATATTTTCCCCAACTTGTTCTTTTTTGTATTTGTGTTCTTTCTTTGGAGTGTACGACTAAACGCCGACAGACACTACGCCGACAGACTGAACACCGACAAGACTTTACTTCGACGGGACTCTTCGCCGACAGGACACTTCGCCGACAGGACTCTTCGCCGACAGGGCTCATCAGCGACGCAATTTATCTCCGATAATCAGATACTTACTTTGGAAATCGATTACTTATGCGTTTCTTGTAATTATACAATTCATACAAAATAAACGACGTTACAACATTGTAACGTATAATATGGTACCTACCTAATCCTAAAACATTAACTATTGTTTTAGGATTAGGTAGGTACCATATTATACGTTACAATGTTTTCTATTAATGCAAGTCGTTTCTGGCACTCGCCGGCCGCTGCTGCGGCACCGCTCGCTTCGCTCGCTCGGCTCGTGCGTAGGAGGTCACAGTTTTAACCTAACCTAACCTACCTGTCGGCGAAGAGTCCTGTCGGCGAAGTGTCCTGTCGGCGAAGAGTCCCGTCGAAGTAAAGTCTTGTCGGTGTTCAGTCTGTCGGCGTAGTGTCTGTCGGCGTTTAGTCGTACACTTCTTTCTTTGCTTCATGTTTACCGCATATAAGAGTATTTTTCTTTAAGTTCATAACCTCAGTCTGGTCATTTTTTAATTTTTGTATTTAAACTGCTCGCACATAATTAGGTTCAAAGGCGGACTTAATGCCTTAGGCATTCTCTCTCAGTCAACCAAGGGCGGTGAAGAGATAATAAGAATACATAAATAGGTTATAAACTTATAATACACACACTTACATAATTATTTACTATAATATTTATATCCCTACATTATATATATATATATAAATATGCATACAAATTCAAGGAAAAGAGGTAATTAATTTATTATTTGTTTATCATTTAAAAAGAGAGGTCGCCTTGTTGTTACTATAATGTTATTATTTAGGTACAAGATAACAAGTGACACAAAACGCGTTTGGTAAGTTCACTTATTATAATGCAAAACTGAAAGTCGGCTTTCAAAATATTACAATTTCTAGTCTAGCCTTCGGCTAAAAGGCTGTACTAAATATTTAATACAAGAAAGACTACCATTAGGCAGAAAACAGGCGTCAGAAACTAGCCTGCAGACTTGGGAAACGAGCTAGGCTCATTTTAAGAATTCTTTTGTGTCATGTTTGACGTTGTTGTTTACTTTTATTCCATTTAAGAAACATTCAAAATATGAGCGCAGTGTTTTACTTTTATTAATTGCAAATATATTAAAATCATTTTATACAATAGATCACGCAACTAACTATTCACACTAGGTACGGTACCCCTCTTACAAAGTAGAAGAGGGGAAAACGGATCACGATAAGCAGAACACTGTACTAACAAGATAAACAATATATACAAACAAAAAAAAAGGACACTTCAGACCTCAGCGCCACCTCACTCTTTATCTCGCTCGCACCTACAGTTGTACAGGTCACGCGAGCAAGCGAGACAGAGTGGCAGGTAGAAGACTAGAAGGCACCGATAATTTAGTTTATTTCTTTTTACGGTGAAAACAATGTTAATAAAATAAAATAAAATAACATAAGACCTGCTTTATATGTAGTTAGTTCAGTTAATATGCAAAGTTTCACTATCTAATTTGAAGTATTTTTTTAATACGAACGGTTTATTGTTCGGTTTAGAGGTAACTTTGGATTTTTTTTCTATAGAGAAAATTTTATGCAATCGTCTTTTCGTCAAACATAGTACTTAACATTAATCCTCAACTTTTACCATTTATATTTATTTCAAAATTACTGCTGCAGTACTTTCGACATAACGGAGGGTCATGCTAAGCCATTTGAGGTAGTATAGGCTCCAGTAGCGAAGCTACAACTTCCAATTGAGGGAAGCCGAAGAAAAAATTGTTAAGTGCTCATAAACACAAGTTATCATCTAAATTTATTACCTCATTTATTATCTTATGATGTATTAAATACTTGTAATGTGACTATGTATGTACCATATTATTTGGTAATAGTAAACTCAAGTAGAGTCGTTGTTCCGAAGGGAAGCCGGTAGGAATGGGGTTGTATGAAGCCGTCGCCCCTGATAGGCTCTTAAGCGTCGAAGATCGAAGTACTCGTCCGCATCGCTGTCATCCGGAAACCTGTCCAGGGAATCGAACAATATGAATTTGTTATGTAAAGGTAGATTGAGTTAGGTCTCGGCACTGTTAATGAGTTCTCTATAAAAACTTTTTTTTAAACCTGCCTGACCCGGAAATTGGAGTCTGAATCGCACACTCAGCGTTAGAACCAGTCTTGTATAGTTTTACACAACGTAAGATAGTATGAATCCAGTATGAAAGCCTGTCGTTTTGTATAGAACACAATTTCAGTCTCCAGCTATTTATTGCTCAGAGATTTTGTCGCTGAAAAATAAATTCACGAACTGTACATTGAATCTATACAGGGTGGAAAGGACATCAACCTGTTACCGTGAATTCAGTACATGAATCTGAATAGAAAGAAGACGTTCACGAAATGTATCGGGTTTGGTACTAAAATAATCAATATTTTTTGTCTTAATCATGGAGCATGAATTTCATGGCTGCAGCTAAAATTATAATAAAATCTTAAAGTATTTAATAGAAACGAAAACTTTAGCCACATTTAAAAGAATCATATTGCATAGAAATGAATAAATAAAGACTATGTGCGTTTTGTTTGTATTGAAACACTTTTTCACAAAACGGGCGTCTGAAAAAATCAGATTTAACTATAATCGAGTAGCATAATAAATAAGCTTTCTAATGAGGTACATCACATTAGCGTTTAAAAATCTTCGGAATATAATACCACTTTTGACCTCTCCTTTGTCGTCGGTTGGTTTAAAAAAAAAAATGCTGTTCTATACATTTTGATCGCGTAGGTACACGTTTCTATGAAACAGCTTATTTTTTGATGTATACTCGTAACATCTTTCTTCTCGCTTTATGTGCGAGTGATTTCGTGAAAAGGGACGGAAGTGAGTAACAGAAAGTGACAGCTTGAGCATGGAATAAGTAAGTACTTTTATATAGCATGGAATTAGTAAGTAATTAGTGTACTCATGGAATTAGTAAGATAGAGAGAGTCGAATTTTGGACAATGAGCGACCGCCAGTAATGAATAATTTCTGCGCTAGAATCATGTGCTGAATTCATGGTTAAAGTGTGCCCTGCCAGGGTTGCGAGTTAGTCCGAAAGGGATATCGTTTCCCTGGTACACAGGCAACTGAAGGAACACGGGCGGGTTTTAGTCAGTAAAAGTCTGACACGCCTTCCCGCTCCGCTCAGAGCGGGAGAAGTTATTTGATAAATTCCCAACCAAAAAAAAGAAGTATGCGAGTCGATGTCCCTGCCACCCTGTATATATGTTACGGCTAATATCCGAAGTGCGGCTACACCTAGTTTTAGCCGGTTAGAATTATAGGTCAAGACAATCCCTGTTGGATAAAACCAATTTACCAACAATAGAGGGGATCTGGCGCTCGGCGGCCGCTCCCGCGGCACGCTCGCTTCGTTTTACATTATACGTATACCTGCATAAACTCACGCCTTCTTCCCATGGGGGTAGGCAGAAACTGTAGAACGCCACCTGCTACGCTCCTTACATACTCCTTTCCCTTCGTTTACGTTCATACTGGTTATACACGCACACCGGTTGCGAGTACTACGCACCTGACCTTTCTGAAGAACATCACTAATTAGGTCCTCCTAGGGCGTCCCCTTCCGGCGTTCCTACTCACATTACTCAACAAATACAAAAAAACAGAACAAAATAAATATTTAAGGGGGCTCCCATACAACAAACGTGATTTTGTTGCTCGTTTTTGCTCGATATTGATAATAGCAACAGGTAGACGCTTGAAATATTCACAGAATATTTAGTTATATATTCACTTTAAAAATAAATAATTAAATTAAAATAAAACAAATATTTAAATAAAATAAATATTTATCCCATACAACAAACGTGATTTTTTTGCCGTTTTTTTAAATAGTGGCACGGAACCCTTCGTGCGCGAGTCCGACTCGCACTTGTTTTTAATACGTTTGTGTTAAAATACCTATTAATATTAATTACTTAACTTAAATGATAAAACTACAAAAGAAAATCCTATTTTGTCACGTCTGAAGAGAATTACTAAACAGTGTAAGTATTCAGTCTTAAGTACCTAGGTATCTTTGCAAATATTATAAGCTAGCTGCGCCCCGCGGTTTCACCCGCATAAGTCTCAATCCCGTGGGAATATCGGGATAAAAAGTACCATATGTCCTAAGCTAGGTCATGGTCTACCCATGTGTCAAATTTCATCCAACTCCATTCAGCGGTTTTAGCGAGAAAGCGTAACAAAGAAACTCACTTTCGCATTTCTAATACTCGTAGTAGGATTCTAGAGACTCGGTAATTGTTTCCAAGTCAACTTTACCGCTATCTCAAAACCGACGTGACTTGACAAGAACACTTAAAGGCGAACGGCAGAATTCGTACCGCATATTTTTGTTGTTGTTTTGTTATAGAATTTATACCACTTATTAAGGCAACTAAGACATTTATTTTCATGTAAGTGTACTATTTTTAGAAGTTCGGATTAATTAATAATATCAATAAAAAGATTTTAATAATTTAACGTAATAAAATCGTAAACTAAACGCAGTTATGTTTTTAAAGTTGCCATATGTAAAATAACACTAATAACGAAATGATAGATTAATTATTTAGAAATATAAATAACATTAAATATAATTAAACACTAATATATTATACCTAAGAATGCGTGATTGTTACATAAAATCATAATAGTTAACAATATAATGATAGGAATGATTTTCGTCATCAATATTATTTTTGTTCATATGGCAATTATTTATTGACAGGTCAAGAAAATCTGTATTACTGTTACTGTCTTTCAGTTCAATTCTGTGGTTCAGTTCTTTGCTGTTGTTTTGGATTGTGGTTTGTGACTGCATCTGAGCAATTTAGCGAATTTACTTCATCATTATCAAACTGTTGCAGTACGCAGCTAGACATAGATATCTCCTAATACACCCCTCACTGAGTAGGTACGATTCTCATCTCAATCTACCTACTTAATAGTAAGTAGAACACTACAAAGATAGCGGCAAGCAATCTAGAACATTTACTTTATTACCAAAACAATGTTTATGTACCTTTAAGTAACAATCTACATTGGTACACTAGTACATAACCTTAAAAAATAAAACTCGTTTTAACTTTTACGTCCCAACTTCTAAAAATCTAAGAATTTAAAAAGGGCTTGTCTATCTTATTAACTACCAATTAAAACAAAAAATATCCCAAAACACGAAATTTTATTAGCGGTACGAAGTTCCCATACAAGCCTGCCGTTCACCTTTAAATTAATTGTGCGTCGGCTATAAAAATGCTATCTTAAAACAAAACTTAAAGTTATTTTTCACACTGTAGTGTTTTTTTTTTTTTAATGTCGGTTGTTTTTTATTTGAAAAGGTTTTTAGTTTGCACTATAATATGCATTGTGACGAGCTTAAATTGCTTAGCAACCATATTAAAGTAGCTAATCCAAGCACAGCTTGAAAGCGCAGCGTGAAATACTTATTATTAAGTAGTTCCGGTGGTCATCTTTGATCTTCGTCATCAGTTTCACTTCTACCAAATGGTGCTTTCCAAGAGCAAATGCTCGTGATACTATAAAAAATATCCAAATCGCTATAGGTGTGCCTATATTTTTTTTTTTTAATGGAAGGCTTTTTCACGGTTTCCCCTTATCAGATTATGACTTGGTGACAATGAGACTACCTCGAGAGCATACCCTTTCAAACAAAAAATAATTTTCAAAATCGGTCCACAATATTGACGGAGAAATCGGTAATAATACTTTAAAAGAAACAACATACAGACGAACATATAGTACAACGTCCCCCTTTTTGGAAGTCGGTTTAAAAACACGCGAGGAACATCTAATATTAGTTACCAGCAAAAAGTTACGTCATTCTGATTAGCTCATTTGAGTGTGAAGGAATGATAACCAGAATCAGAGATGCTCAACCATTTAGACTTAAGCCGCATAATGTAGGGTCTGTGGAGCTTGCCTTCGTGCAAAGTTCGCGAATTATGACCTTATCTTGTACGAATAAGGTTGGTTATACATCGTGTAAATACTCGTGCAGACCGGCAAAATATCGGGCCAGTCTGCACGACCCTTAACGGAAAGGGATATATACTTAATTATCATGTGATCGGCTACTTTGGTGATTACAAAATATACGGCATAGGTTTTAAATTCCAGGAAATGTAAGGAACATAATTATGAGAAATGTTAGTACATAAAACCGCTCGCGCTTTACCGCATTGTCGGCTCGTTTGATCCCGTCGATTTAACTTAATTAGCAAGTGACGTGAAAAGATAACCTGAATGTAACTTGTTTCCATCCATCAAGATCAAAGTTTTCCAAGAATAGGAAACTCACTGAAAGTTATTCAAGACGTTTGAACTTTTAATTTAGTTTTACTCTCAAAGATTTTCTTTTTAACAAAAGTTGGATCTGCAACAGTGATTCCAAACAAAATTGAAAAAAAAAAACCAAACTGAAGAACAAAACACAAAATACTGTGGTGCCCCGCGGGTCACAGTCACAGATTACCAGATAAATCACTCCATACAACATTTTCAATACCTACTGCTATAATAGCCTACACCTTCGAGTCGCTAGACGGTGCGAATGAAAATGTATCGCGGCTCGCGGCAACTCACTAAGAAACTACGGCTGGTAGGTAGTTAGCGCGCGTATGTACATGGAGTGATTTATCTGGTAATCTGTGGTTTAGTGTTTTTACAGAAAGTCGCAGTTTGAGTATCACGGACCTAAGCTATGAGTCAGGACAACCTTCCTAGTGTAATGAAACGCCTTTTTAATACGAATATCTGTATTTATATTCTTCCACACATACAAACTTGGTATATAGCAATAAGACGTATTCCTTGCAGGACGCCATAGTAGGGATAAATGCAATTAAGCCACCATGTTCTACCGAAGTTCAGTAGTTTTTGAGTTAGTTAAATTTTTAGTGTTTTTATGAAAAAACCCAGATTAAATAATTTGAAGCCAATTTAAAAATGATTTATGGTACTGAAATTTAAGTAATTATCATAGTTGATGCCGTAGCAGATCTTTGATTAATTGAAAGTTCAAAAATGCTTAAAACATTAGCAAATACCACTAATCAAACATCTATTTTTTACAGTACAGAAAAAAAATACTACGCCTGATGTACAAATTAATAGTAAAATACCCTTGTCTTGTCAGCTATCTAAAAAGCTATGAAAGTTAATACAAAGTCATGGACTACCATATGAAAATCGTTTTTGATTTAGTACAGGAAGGCGTGACTCTCACAATATTGTGATTATTCGGAAAATGACATTAAACAATTTCGTGAAAATTATTTTTATTTTTAGTCAATATCAATTTAAAACTTTAATTACATACATTTCACACGTCTTTTTCGATGTGCTGGTTTCAAATACACGTGCTTATTCGCTTCCTCACTTCGGTTTTTGTGATTCTTGATATTAATGTTGCCCTCGTCTGGTCCGCCGCATTTGTGATTTTCTCACTTAGTTCTTCAATTGAATTTACTGGGGTCATATTAACTAGGTCTTTCATTACCCCAGACGTAAAAGTCTAGCGGCGTCAGATCAGGGCTTTGTGCACGCCACGGAATCGGCCCACCGCGCCCTATTCATGGCTTGGATAGTTTTCATCCAGCAATTGTCGAATTGTGATTCGGAAGTGGGCTGGACATCTGTCATGTTGATATATCATGTTTGCTCTTCTTTCTTCCGGTACATCCGTGAGCAGTTTTGTTAAATGATTTCATAGGAAATCTTCATAAAATTCCCCATTTAGTGTTCGGGGAAAAAATTGTTGCAGTCACCTCCTTCTGCGAAGCAGTAATGCCAGCGATGGAGGAGGCGGAACGCGTGAGGGTGAGGCAAAGTTCGCGCCCTCGCGCCCTTAGTCGCCGCAGGAGACGCCCCGGGCGTCGAGAGTTGCAAGCCGATTTCCGGCCACCGCAGGCGCGGGACTGCGGACGGTGAGCGAGGGGTAGCTCGCCGTATATCGTAGCCCTGGCACACAGGCAACGGAAGGAACACGGGTGGGTTTTAGTCAGTAAAAGTCTGACATCCGCCCAGAGCGGGAGAAGCTATTTGATAAATTCCCACCCAAAAAAAAAAGGGTCCAAGGCTCGAAGAGAATTAACTTAGCAAGTACACAACACTCCCCAAATAATTATCACATTTCCATTACGTTCTGTTTAAAAACCAGTATTTTTACGGTGACTGTCAACTCAGATACTTTTAAACTTCATGACTACTGATACAAAAATCACATGAGGCAAATCACATACTTTCAATTTTATATTTAGTATTTAAAATCACTATAAATCTTATTAATATTTGGAAATCATGACACTAGTGATAAACCAACCGACTCGATAATATCTGCCCGTTGTTGTAAATCAACCAACGTAGTGCACTAGTCCAGCCAGTGGGCGATTTAATTTCCTGAAAATCGTATCGGGAATTTATGTTTTCGTTCGTTCTAGCATATTTTGATTTTCTGTTGAAACCAGGGTTTTGTTAAGGCTCCGTGCACGAAAAAAAACCCTTTTTCGTCAATTCCTTATCTAATTGTGAGAAAGCTTGAAATAATTGAAACATTAAGTCAGTGTAATAGGAGTACAGTTTTCGTGGTGCTAAACCGTTCGTGTCAGTCACAACACCTGTTAATAGTTTCATCACTTTTGTGCTCTCGAAAATATAGTATATTGCGCCTTTGATTTACTTAATGAAGACATTGTATATTCATAAAATAAAATTTTGATTTTATTTCAAAGATAGCTGAAGCCCAGTGTATGATTTTGAAAATTATTGATATGGTTTGCTAAATAATAGGAAAAAATACATTAAAGACTGGCTTTTGAAAAAATATAGGTTTTTTCAACATTATTTTTCTGATATATTTTGTATAGAAGTTGAAAAAAGTGCTTCCCTCACATGCAAGTAGACCATATAATAATGTTGATTATATTTTTTAATATTCAAAATCAAAAGAAGTGTCTTGTAAAAAGATGATCAAACGTCAGTCACGCGTCATTCTTCGGAAAACTTGTTGCGAATATTAGTCATTTTCCATGAATAATTAATCTATTTGAAAAATCCCGTTCCGCCACATGCAAAACAAAGAACTCTACATTTCAAATCACAAATAATTTTGTTTAAATCCCTTTTCTCTTTCTCACAACCAATGAACAAAATTAATCAAAATCAGCCGATTTCGTGCACGGCCCTGATGACTTGATGTGAAATTGAGGGTGGTATGGTAACCATTGCAGTAATTGGAAAACGTTCTTACTCGTAGCAGACTATCGTGAAAATTAAGTGTGGTTTTTCTTGACTGTATCATATTTCCAAAAGGCATGTAACTTGTATTTAATTGCACCTCAAATAATTCACGGTTTGCTTTCCTAAAAATATTATTAAACACTAATATAATGTTTGCACTTCTTTTTGTGAACCTTAAATAACTTACTATTTTCGGGTCTTAGCAATACTAAATAGCCAAAAGTATCTGCAACCAACTTGAATGTAGCACGGTTGGTGACCATTACCCGTTTGATCAGGGTACCCTAGCTCATGACTTATTCGACCAACTGTAAGAGAAAGTTATAAAATAGGCTCAATTTTTTATTTAAAAAGGCGTCCATTATTAGAAGGTCAATAAGTTTATAGAGGATCCGTTTAATGTTTATCTTTCCAAAGTCAGCGCAAGCAGTTAGCAATTACAGCTACAAAAACAGCACTTGTTTACTGCAACTGTTGAGGATTGACTTTTAATGGTCGGGTAAACGCCCGCCGATGACCTTGGCCATAAAAATGCGCGTCGTGCTCACGCCGCGCTGCCGTTCGGTTTCAAAAGGGATATTTATTTTTGGTAACGAAAATACAAATATAAAAAAAAAAGATATAATTAAGTATAGATAATAAAATAGTCTGTTCATACAAAAAATATCATGAAAATATCTTAAGTAGTTTGAAAGTAATATCGTTTTTTATGATTTGGGTAGACATTACTACCTGAATTTAATTGATAAAGTATTTTACTACAATACTTAAATATTCACATAAAGAATTGATGTGTACGCGTTCTAGTAAATTTTTTGCATAACTTTTTGGCATTATTTGAAGGCGTAATAACAGATTTAAAGTCACTAAAATCATTTATCGGTGCCTTAAGAACATTTTCCTGTAGAGCTGCACCGATTGAGGTATTAAGTAAATGTTCTTTAATCCCATCTCAAATGACCCCCCCCTGTAGTTCAGTCTAGACTAGAAATAAGACCGTTTCGAGCCATTACCTTTCACTTCGCCGCGCTGAGACAAAACTATTTAGTTTTTAGGGATGAAGGGATTTCTGAGGGCTGAGCAAAGTAAAGATAGCTAAAAAATATTGGCTTCAAATTATCTATACGTGTGGGTTTAGATAAAATGCTTATTTATGAGGCTCTGAAGGCTTTAACCGATGAAAGATAAAAATAGAAGACCCCATGCTATATATTCGGGAAAATACTTCTTGAAAGGACTTTTAGTATCAACCCCGTAAAGAATTTACCTTACTTGGACTAGATTTAGACACACATAAAACCTGGAAAACACACATACAAAAACTTAGATCAATCTAGATTTTCGTATGGTCTCCGTGAAAAAAAAAAACAAAAATCTTCAAACGGCTCACCTCCGTATGCGTATGGTTAGTATGGCTGAGCTACGGCGGTACCCTTTTATAGGTATATTTTTTATTGCACAGAATACAATGAATCCTAGTAAACATAGATCAAACTGACAGCTGCAAACGTCACTTCCAAAATTATAATATTTAACCCTCCCCAGTATAAAAATACTAGCTTTTGCCCGTAGCTTCGCTCGCGTTAATTTAGAATTTGACAATCAATCGGGTTGTACACTTCTTGTTTGCCGTTTGGCGGCAAACATCTCATAACACACTATTAAAGTTTTTATAATAATATAATTCAATCATATTCGAAAGACACGTGGCGACATCTATTATCATAAAAACGTTATTGTTGTTTTCTTCGGGAACAGTACTCTTTTTCGGGATGAAAGGTATCCTGTGTCCGTTTCCGTACACCTGACAACATAATATATACAAAATTTCAGTAATTTAGGCATGAATAGGTAACACACAAACTTACTTTCGCATTTATAATATTAAAAGTTAGGATTAGATACCTGCAAAGTTCTTAAGCGTCAAGAATTTTATACAAAGTACGAAGACATAGTCACGTTACACCAATGATGTATAAAACTATAGATACGTTGTCCGCACTCTAAAATGGCAACATGAAATGAAGCCAATTGGCCACATTGCGCTCAGTCACGCACCAACCTGTCGCGCGACGCTACGTTTGTTTTTAATTTATATCGTGTGTGAAAACCTGTGCAAAATATAAAGAAAACATGCCGTCGTGTGTTTTCAGAGGATGTACAAATTATACCCCAAAAGTTAAAGACAAAAATGTTTACGCGTATAAGTAGTTATCTAGTATTTTCGCCGTTTTTAAGCGCCGAGATGTTTGTTGATAACGTGTCTATATATAATACGTCATTGCGTTACACGACATAAATCAAGATTAAACATTACAAATTATCGGTTAAAAATACACTCTAGAAGTCCCTATGTAATGTCCATAAATAGTACTAACATTACTGCAGCTGCCTGCAATAAGGGCATTGATGGACGAACGTGAAAATATGGGCCGAGGCGAAGCCGAGGCACACATAGATACGTGAGTCCATCAATGCCTAGTTGCGGCCAATGCTTGCATATAATAGTGCTTTTCTCAAATAATGCGCGGAAATTCAAACAAAGTAAATTATTTATAAATTCCAGATTCAATGTTCATTTGTTTTTTTTCAATAAACAGCTTTCTATTTGCAAGCCAGTTCCAAATTTAAATAAAACCTTTGATAAGTTACCTCCTTGGTTGCCATGTTTCGGAGTAAAAGATCGTTCCATTTTTAAATTCCACGATAGATATGAGTTTACTTCGTTGAAATCAGTGCTCTTAGTCGAATGCCTCATTTATTTGGCCGCTAAACCAGTGGTCTACTCCGAAGCGATAATCCGAAGTATCGGCCGAATGTTCGGCCGTTTTATAACTTCGAAAGTTTCCTTTTTTGACTTTCAGTCCTTACCCGACTTCAAGTCACATTTGTGACTTTGGTTTAGCTCCATGATCGTCGTTTTTTTTGTATTTCGCCGTAGTCAGCCATAGTTAACCATAGTTAAGAAACGGCCGAACATTCGGCCGATACTTCGGATTTATGTTTGGAGTAGACCCCCAGGCTAAACCACGATACATATGGATTTTCATACATCTTTTGGTGGCCGCAGCTCGCATGTATGTGGCCAGTACAGCAATTTTGATTTATCTCGAAGAAGGTTGTCAAAATAATGCTTGAATATCCAAGCATGTTCGAGAAAAATATATATAACAAACTACCTGAATTAATAAAAAAAGAAAACAAAATGAATACCTACCTATATATATAAGAAAACTAAAGCAATTTTGAATAAGTAAAATGCTATTGAAGAGGGGTCAGGTTTTTTTTTTTTTTTTTTTTTTTGGGTGGGAAATTATCAAATAACTTCTCCCGCTCTGGGTGGAGCGGGAGGGAGTGTCAGACTTTTACTGACTAAAACCCACCGTGTTCCTTCAGATGCCTGTGTGCCAGGGCCACGATATCCCTTTCGGACAGGCTCGTAACCCTGGCAGGCATTGGCCCTTTCGGACCCCGTCAATTGGTGCTGACGTCTCTTTGAGGCGCGCGTGGAACACAACGCGCCGTCGACCCGGGCTTGGTCCTTATCGGACGGTGAGCTACCCATCGCTCACCGTCCGCAAGCCCGCGCCTACGGTGGCCGGGAATCGGCCTGCGATTCCCGACGCCCGGGGCGTCTCCTGCGGCGACTAAGGGCGCGAGGGCGTTGACTTTGCCTTACCCTCACGCGTTCCGCCTCCTCCTTCGCAAGCATCACTGTTTCGCAGAAGGAGGTGACGGCCTCCCATGCACTCTCGCTCCGAACCATGGCCTGAACCAGGGCCGGACGCGAGAGATCGCCGCCGCCGATCGCTGCCGTGAGGACACGGCGGTGCTCCGCCCAAGCAGGGCAGACCTCCACCGTATGCTCCACCGTGTCCTCCGGGCGATCCACACAGTGGTGACACCCGGGCGTTTCCTCCCGCTTAATCCTAAACAGGAACCTCCCGAAACATCCATGTCCGGTGAGGACCTGCGTCAGGCGGAAGGTGAGGACGCCGTGGCGCCTCTCTAGCCACTCCTCAAAGAGGGGACTTATCGCCACAATTGTGGCGTGCCCAGCGCTGGGTTGCGACAATCGCACTCTCCATGTCGCCATGAGATCGCGCCGGAGCTCCGTCCGCTGTGCCGCGATTTCCTGCGGCAGCGGAGTTATGCCCCGGAGTTTCGCCTCTTCGCGCCACACCCAAATGTGCGCGAGGACTTTCGCCTCCAGATCCCATGGCGGCAGTCCGGCAAGGAGGCTCGCCGCCTCACGGGAGACCGTGCGGTAACCCCGTACCATCCTGATGGCCATGACCCTTTGGGACGCGTTCAACCGCTGCGCTGGTCGCAGCCTCAGAGAACGCGCCCACACCGGTGCCCCGTAAAGGGCCATGGACCGCACGATCCCCGCGTAGAGCCTCCGGCAGGAGGCGTTTGGACCCCCCAGATTGGGCAGGAGCCGCTTCAAGGCAGCCCCGGCCCGCTCCAGTCTGGGAGCCAAACGTCGGAAGTGCTCGACGAAGTTCCACCGGCTGTCGAGGACGAGTCCCAGGTACTTCATCGTCGACTCGACGCCGATGTGAACCCCTCCCGCCGTTATCTGGGAACCCGACAGTGGCGCGTTCCGAGGACCATAAAAGCACATGGCCTCGGACTTGTGCAATGCCACCTCGAGTCCCAATTGCCGGATCCTATCGACGATTGTCGCAACCCCACGTGCCGCCAGTTCGGCCGCCGCCTGATGCGAACTCCCTTGTGCCAGGACTAGCGTGTCGTCAGCGTAGCAGACTACGCTGACGCCACTAGGGAGGTCGGCGCGCAGCACCCAGTCGTACCCGATGTCCCACAGATGCGGCCCCAGGACCGATCCCTGTGGGACACCGCACGACATCTCTCGCCGGTTCCACTCTCCTTGGTGACCGGGGTAGATGACGGCCCTGTCCGTCAGATATGCCTCGACTACGCGACAGAGGTAGGTCGGCATCCGGTGATATCGGAGTGCCTCCCTGATGCAACTCCAGGGCAGGGTATTGAAGGCATTGGCGATGTCAAGAGACACCGCCAAGACGACCCCACCCCGGGCCACAGCATCCCCCGTCGTGAGGGCTCGAACGCGCATGATGGCGTCCACCGTAGAGCGACCCTTGCGGAAACCAAACTGGCTCTCCGCCAAATCCGGCCCCACCCGTACCAGCCGCCCGACAAGGCGGTCTGCAATAACTCTTTCAAAGAGCTTGCCCACCTCGTCGAGCAGCACGATGGGCCGGTAAGCGGACGGAGAGTCCGCTGGGCGCCCCGGCTTCTTAATGAGGACCAGTTTCCCCGTCTTCCAACGAAGTGGGAACTGGCCCCTCTCCAAGCATGCGCTTAGGAGCCCTCTTAGTCGAGGCCCGAGAGCCTCCAAGGCCAGAACCCAGGCTTTTCCAGGCAAGCCGTCGGGTCCTGGGGCGGTATTCTTGGCATTCAGCCTACGTACCGCCACTCTCAGGTCTACCTCGGTCACCTCCGAAGAATCGTCGTCGTCGTCGTTGGCGGTGTGGTCCGCATCGGGCACCGCAGGAGGCGGAGCCATGGGCGGGGGAGTATGTTCCCCTCGTGAAGGGAACAGAGCGCTCACCACGTCCTCCACGAGCTGGGGCCGGAGACTCTGCGTCAGTGGGGGAGCCCATGGGCGGAGTTTATCCCGCACCCCTTTGTAGGGGCGTCCCCACGGGTCTCCGTTGAGAGTCTCCAGCGACTCCTCGCGGGCCAGTCCTCTGGCCCGCTGGATCTCCGCTCGGAGGGCGTTCTTAGCCTCTCTGTACCCCTCGTACAGCTCCGCCTGAATGGCTTCCGTATCTGGAGGGCGGATACGGAGCCTGCGGTGCCTGGAATACCGGCGCCGCGCAGCAACACACGCCTCGCGTAACGCGGTCAGCTCGCGCGACCACCAGTACACCTGGCGCCGGGCACGTCCGGGCTGGACCCGGGGCATTGCCACGTCACAAATTTTGGACATGGCCTCCCGGAACCACTCCGCCTCGTCGTTGATGTTGGCAGGCCTGTCCGATGATGACACCCAGGCCTGCACGATCGAGGCTTCCAGGAGGAGCTCCCGGTCCAGCTGCTTCAGCGCCCACCGCGGACCACTCGGGGCCTGTCGGACCGGCGCGCTCAAGGTCGGGGCGGAGACGTCAAACCGTATGTACCGGTGATCGGAATAGGTCTCCACCCCCTCCATGACGTGCCAGTCGATGACACGCGGCGACAGAGCGGGGCTGGCGAACGAGATGTCCACTACTGATTCACCCCGCATCCGCACACACGTGGGGACAGAACCCCGGTTTAGGACGACCAGGCCAGTCTCCAGGGCCCAGTCCTCCACCATCCTGCCCCTCGTGTCCGTATACCGGGAACCCCAAGCCACGTTTTTGGCATTGAAGTCCCCGAGGACGAACACGGGGAGGGGATGGTACCCGACGACGACGACTCTCAGCTCCCCAAGGGAGTTGTGGAACTCGGCGAGAGTTCGGTTCGGGGAGAAGTAAACTCCTACCACGACAATCTCCCCGAACCGTGCTGCCACGCAACCCTGTCCCCTCTTGACGGCCTCGAGGGACGGGGTACCGGCGGCGGCTGACGAAATTAGGGTCACTGAGCCGCTCAGGTCCTCCACCCAGTCATCCCTGGGCGGGACAAAGTACGGCTCAGCGACCACGGCGATGTTAATCGACCACTGCGCCATGCTCTGGAGCAACAGATCCTGAGCGGCGGCGCAGTGGTTGATGTTCGCCTGGAGGAGGCGTAATGGGGCCATTTATTGGCAGTCCATTCGAGCTTCCTCCCGGGCCCCTTGAGATGGCCCTGCCGCGGTGTTAGCGGCGACGACTGCAGTAGAGGCGGCAACGGCGGCGGCTGCCGCGGTGACGACAGGGTTGGAGGGCTTGCCCCTTCCCCTGGGTTTGGGAGGGGGAGCGCAGGCCTTACCCCCAGCCCGGTGATCGGCCGGCTTGCCAGCCGCCGCACATGCAAAACAGTGCGGCGTGGCTTTACAAGAACCGGCTTTGTGACCGGGCTGACCACAGCGGAAGCAGTTGTCGCTGCGGTCCACCTCCGAGGTGCAGTGTGCTCCCACGTGGTGGCCCACGCGGCAGCGGAAGCACCTCAGGGGTCTGGGTTCCAGCAGTTTCACCTGCGCGGATACCCAGCCCACCCGGAGTCTTCGGCCCTCCCCGGCTATCTTTTGCGCCACCGACACGGGGCAGCTCACCGTTATGGCTTGCATGCCCGTGGTGTCAGGGCGGATGGAGCCTGCCCTCACCTGCTCGGCAGAGCACCCCCCAGTCTTAGCCACGGCGGCCACAACGTCCTCCGCCGTCACGCAGTCGTCCAGGCCCAGGATGCGTATGTCGGCGGACTTTGTGGGCCTGGACACTCGGACCTCCTCCGCATTGAGGGACGCCCTCAGTCTCTCGGCCAGGGCGTCAGCGGTCGGGCCGCTTGCCGTACCGGGGATTTCGAGCATCCGGGCTCCAGTCGCCGTGACTTTCATTCTGAGGCCCTCGGTGACGCCGATCTCCTCTAGGTTGACCGCCTTCCACGCCTTCGTTAGCACTTCGCGGTACGACACGCCCTTCTTTGCCGCTTCCGGCTGTAGCGTAATCACTACAGCTGCGGACTTCGGGGCGCGGAGCCTAGCCGCGACGCCACGCTTCTTGCGTTGCTGCCGCCTTTCCTTGTTTTTAGCCGCCCTTGCTGCCTTGCCCGCCTTCCTGCTCTCCCCGGCTACCTGCCATTCGGCGTTGGCCGTAGAGGAATTAGGAGGCGGGGGGGGCAGAGGCGACCGTCCCGCCACCACGGCTGGGGCCCTCGCCTTCTGCGCAGCCATCTGCGCAGCCGTCCCGCCCTTCTTGGGGTTGAGCGGCACCGCTTTCACCGGAGGCGCGGGTTTGGCCGCGGCGTTGGCCGCAGGCTTAGCCACAGGCTTAGCCGCAGGCTTAACCGCGGGCGTGGCCGAGGCAGCCACGGTGGCGGCAAAAGTGGCCGGCCTGCTCGCCGCTAGCGGTGGGCGCAGTACTATGCCCTCCAATACGGAGAACCGGTTGCTGAGTGCAGCCAGCTCCTGTCGCACCAGGGTCAGAACGCGGTCCTCCGCCTGCAAAGGCAGGCCCTGCCCATGCTGCGCTCCCCCCTGGGGCACCTCCCGTGGTCCAGCTCCTCGAAGCTGGGCCAGGTCCGCTCGGAGCTCCTCATTCTCCTTTCGGAGAAGCTCCATGGCGGCTATCAATCGGCCGACCTCGTCCGACGAGGGCCCGACTTGGGGGGCTCTCGCTGCCGCCAAAATGGAGGCAATGGCAGCGGGGACGACCTTGTCTTTTGAGGACTGAATCCTCTTCAAGGCCACCCCCCTGATCGCTGCAGTCACGACCTCCTCGAAACTACTACTGGCCGCTCCCTTCGCCTTGGAGCTGCCAGCGGCGTCCGGCTCACCGCCCGAGGACTCAGAGAGGGCCGCCCTGCGGCTGGTCTCTCCAAGTTTTTGTTCTACCTCCATTTGATCCGGGGTGGTGAGCCCTCTGCCCACCCCCCGTTTCCGAACCCCACCCCGGCTGCTGATCTTTTTGCGAGCCGTACTTATTCCATCTTCAGAGGACGACCCCTGGCCGTCCCCTGGTTTGGAGCGCTTGAAGAACTTGCTGTTCTTCTTCTCTGCAGCCCCCACATCAACGCGCGCCAGGCTCTTAAAAGAGCCCTTCGCGCCCTTCGCGCCAGATGCGGCGTCGGACTCCGACTCCGCATCACTCCACTCCTCTTCTACGTCTTTTGTTTGGTTTTTATATAGGTTTTCCATTATTATTCCCACGAGTGTGGGGGATCTAAAAAGTCCTTCCTAGGGTTACCCCCTGTGCCTAGGTAAGTGTGACATTTGTAACCCAACCCAGAGATTCCACTGGTCCCTGGCTGGGGGTGCGCTCACGACTGATGCGCCACCTATAACTACAAAGTTACAGATGACACTACTCCTCAGCCATTCATACCCTCGCCGCGCACCAAAACTTGATATTAGAGGAATTTTTTATAGAGGTTTACATCCTCGCGATCCGGGCGACTAAGCCAAGATCCTCGTCCCGTTCCGAGTCACAAAACATGACCGTGATCTCTTTCCGGATTACGATTTCGACGGGTGCAGACTCCTGCTGCTAGCTCGTTGGCAGGGTGAGTGCACAACGAGCGCCGCCCCTGCTTCTCCAAAATGGAGAAACGTCCACCAATTTCGGCCTGTTTGGGCCCGTCCTCCACGAACTATCCTTACCCTAACTTAACCTAACCTAACTATATTAATTATATGTACATTTTATTAAAACTATCTTAATTATATATACAAAATATGGTATATACAATATAATTGACTATCTATCCTAACTTAACCTAACCACTGGGGTCGTCCACCGCGGACTATATCGTCCGCCTTCCCACTCTGCGTCCGCTCGACCTCCCTCTGTTAGCAGGGGGGGGAGCGGACGACCGACGATCGGCCTCACCAGACCTAAGAGCCTTAGGCTCTCCCCCCCACGCAGAAATCCGCCGCAGTCAACACCCTCTCCGACATGGAGAGACTATTGGCCGCGCCCAGGGTGCACCGGCCCAACGACTGCTCTTTCCCCCGAACGTATTCGCAAGGAACGAGCAGCAGTCAACTGACTGTACTAGCAACCGGCGCGCGGCGTGCGTGTATAACCAGAGGTATCAACGTAGGCAAAGCAAAAGGAGTATGTAAGGAGCGTAGCAGGTGGCGTCCTATAGTTTCTGCCTACCCCCATGGGAAGAAGGCGTGAGTTTATGTATGTGTGTGTAAACGAATATTTAAACGACTAAATATAAGTGCTAACCTAATAAGTATTAGTACAGTAGACTATATATGTATACAAAACCTTAAAAGTTCCCGCAGACAGGCGCGACGCGACAATAGCAGCACAATTTCTATGGAAACTTCATGGAAAGTGTCGCGCTGCCTGTCACCGCACGCCCGTGATTTCACGCCAGTCTGCACGAGCCTTAATATAATAATATTCGATTTAGTTCAGAAGAATATAAATAGGCTAAGTTTTTCAAAGCTCCTCTCTCCTACTATTCTGCTGTGCCCGACAGGGTCCATAATAATCACATATAATTCTAAGTTACCACCTAAGTACACATTGCGGTATGTAAATAAAGTATTATATTTGTATATATTATATATTTGCATGTACTTATATTCAACACAATGTAAATTGTTCACGAATAAATGAAATGAAATGAAATATTGAGTATTGACGAGATATTGTTTTCCCCCGGTTACTGAAAATCTTTTAACTGCTGTCGAATCTCATGTCAAAGACATTTGATTGGCTGTTGTTTTTGCTGTCATCCAATCACAGTAGTTAACATGACTTTGTGTTATTTAGTTTTTGGGGTTGAGTGTATATGGTAGAACTTTTATTGTATGTGTAGCGGCATCAACATCGCCACATGCGAACTACGCGTCACACTGACGTCACGCAAATCCTGCATCGCGCAAGCAGAGTTTACCGCGTAACTAGCATATATACAACGTCCCGAAATCAACCGTCGGGCAGTTGCCCGCCAGACACAACACCCGTCTGGTCGGAGGATCCTCCCTTTTCTATGGTGGATGAGTGAACGTTACACCCTGTTCTCATACCACCATAATTTGATTAGAAATATCAAAGTCTCGTGTTTACAAATTCTTATTAAGTCCAAATCTTTGTCAGATTAAAGGCTCGTGCAGACTGGCGACACTTTCCATGAAGCTTTCATAATTGTGCTACTAGTGTCGCGTAGCGCCTGTCTGCGGGAGTCTTTACGTCTACATAAAGGTCTAAACGACCGCGCTTATGGAAACACAGCTGTATCACAGAGTAAAATATATAATAGCAGCGCACACCAGTGTCGCAATACGTCTTGGTCTAAACTTAGCTTGTCCACACCTACGCTTAAGTGGTGGCCGAGGCACTATTATTTTTATTCTGTGCCAATGGGGTGGAGGCGGACTATTGTTAGCCAAGACTGCACGCAATGAAACACATTAGAAGCACGTAATTGTTGAAGTTCTCGAGGGAAATATGTTACCGCCTTGAAACGGTGAAGTATTTTATTAAAATGCTGCCTGCATTGTATTTCGCTGTCAGTTATATACCGTATCTTGAGCGAATTTCTGCAAAATTAACGTATGTATTTTTCCAACTCAGGCTGGTGTTTATTTAAATATAAATAACTCTTCCAATTTGGTTACTTAATAATAATATGTATGTCATGGTCCAATCGTAGAAATAGCCATATCGTGATTTGCCTGGCTATTTCATACTAAAATGGGAAATATTCGAGTAGAAACTATTACCCGACTGCGCGGCAGCTAAGACAGGGTTATGTTTTTAACGCTTATCAGGGTCAATATGCAGATCACGATATGGCCATTTCTACGTTCGGACGACGACCTGTACAAATACCAAAGGTCAATCTTCTTCATTTTCTTTTTTTTTTCTTTTTCAGGTAAGTCGAGTGGAAGTTTTCTACATAATTGTTTATTATATGTATCATTTACTGCACAACGACTACCACCGTAAGTAACTATTAATTATAACATTTTTTACCTGCTTCCTAGATCAGCGGTTCCCAATTTTTTTACCTGCTTCCTAGATCAGCGGTTCCCAATTTTTTTACCTGCTTCCTAGATCAGCGGTTCCCAATTTTTTTACCTGCTTCCTAGATCAGCGGTTCCCAATTTTTTTACCTGCTTCCTAGATCAGCGGTTCCCAATTTTTTTACCTGCTTCCTAGATCAGCGGTTCCCAATTTTTTTACCTGCTTCCTAGATCAGCGGTTCCCAATTTTTTTACCTACTTCCTAGATCAGCGGTTCCCAATTTTTTTACCTGCTTCCTAGATCAGCGGTTTCCAATTTTTTTACCTGCTTCCTAGATCAGCGGTTCCCAATTTTTTTACCTGCTTCCTAGATCAGCGGTTCCCAATTTTTTTACTTGCTTCCTAGATCAGCGGTTCCCAATGTTTTTACCTGCTTCCTAAATCAGCGGTTCCCAATTTTTTTACCTGCTTCCTAGATCAGCGGTTCCCAATTTTTTTACCTGCTTCCTAGATCAGCGGTTCCCAATTTTTTTACCTGCTTCCTAGATCATCGGTTCCCAATTTTTTTACCTGCTTCCTAGATCAGCGGTTCCCAATTTTTTTACCTGCTTCCTAGATCAGCGGTTCCCAATTTTTTTACCTGCTTTCTAGATCAGCAGTTCCCATTTTTTTTACCTGCTTCCTAGATCAGCGGTTCCCAATTTTTTTACCTGCTTCCTAGATCAGCGGTTCCCAATTTTTTTACCTGCTTCCTAGATCAGCGGTTCCCATTTTTTTTACCTGCTTCCTAGATCAGCGGTTCCCAATTTTTTTACCTGCTTCCTAGATCAGCGGTTCCCAATTTTTTTACCTGCTTCCTAGATCAGCGGTTCCCAATTTTTTTACCTGCTTCCTAGATCAGCGGTTCCTAATTTTTTACCTGCTTCCTAGATCAGCGGTTCCCAATTTTTTTACCTGCTTCCTAGATCAGCGGTTCCCAATTTTTTTACCTGCTTCCTAGATCAGCGGTTCCCAATTTTTTTACCTGCTTCCTAGATCAGCGGTTCTCAATTTTTTTACCTGCTTCCTAGATCAGCGGTTCCCAATTTTTTTACCTGCTTCCTAGATCAGCGGTTCCCAATTTTTTTACCTGCTTCCTAGATCAGCGGTTCCCAATTTTTTTACCTGCTTCCTAGATCAGCGGTTCCCAATTTTTTTACCTGCTTCCTAGATCAGCGGTTCCCAATTTTTTTACCTGCTTCCTAGATCAGCGGTTTCCATTTTTATTACCTGCTTCCTAGATCAGCGGTTCCCAATTTTTTTACCTGCTTCCTAGATCAGCGGTTCCCAATTTTTTTACCTGCTTCCTAGATCAGCGGTTCCCAATTTTTTTACCTGCTTCCTAGATCAGCGGTTCCAAATTTTTTACCTGCTTCCTAGATCAGCGGTTCCCAATTTTTTTACCTGCTTCCTAGATCAGCGGTTCCCAATTTTTTTACATGCTTCCTAGATCAGCGGTTCCCAATTTTTTTACCTGCTTCCTAGATCAGCGGTTCTCAATTTTTTTACCTGCTTCCTAGATCAGCGGTTCCCAATTTTTTTACCTGCTTCCTAGATCAGCGGTTCCCAATTTTTTTACCTGCTTCCTAGATCAGCGGTTCCCAATTTTTTTACCTGCTTCCTAGATCAGCGGTTCCCAATTTTTTTACCTGCTTCCTAGATCAGCGGTTCCCAATTTTTTTACCTGCTTCCTAGATCAGCGGTTTCCAATTTTTTTACCTGCTTCCTAGATCAGCGGTTCCCAATTTTTTTACCTGCTTCCTAGAGCAGCGGTTCCCAATTTTTTTACCTGCTTCCTAGATCAGCGGTTCCCAATTTTTTTACCTGCTTCCTAGATCAGCGGTTCCCAATTTTTTTACCTGCTTCCTAGATCAGCGGTTCCCATTTTTTTACCTGCTTCCTAGATCAGCGGTTCCCAATTTTTTTACCTGCTTCCTAGATCAGCGGTTCCCAATTTTTTTACCTGCTTTCTAGATCAGCAGTTCCCAATTTTTTTACCTGCTTCCTAGATCAGCGGTTCCCATTTTTTTTACCTGCTTCCTAGATCAGCGGTTCCCAATTTTTTTACCTGCTTCCTAGATCAGCGGTTCCCAATTTTTTTACCTGCTTTCTAGATCAGCAGTTCCCAATTTTTTTACCTGCTTCCTAGATCAGCGGTTCCCATTTTTTTTACTTGCTTCCTAGATCAGCGGTTCCCAATTTTTTACCTGCTTCCTAGATCAGCGGTTCCCAATTTTTTTACCTGCTTCCTAGATCAGCGGTTTCCAATTTTTTTACCTGCTTCCTAGATCAGCGGTTCCCAATTTTTTTACCTGCTTCCTAGATCAGCGGTTCCCAATTTTTTTACCTGCTTCATAGATCAGCGGTTCCCAATTTTTTTACCTGCTTCCTAGATCAGCGGTTCCCAATTTTTTTACCTGCTTCCTAGATCAGCGGTTCCCAATTTTTTTACCTGCTTCCTAGATCAGCGGTTCTCAATTTTTTTACCTGCTTCCTAGATCAGCGGTTCCCAATTTTTTTACCTGCTTCCTAGATCAGCGGTTCCCAATTTTTTTACCTGCTTCCTAGATCAGCGGTTCCCAATTTTTTTACCTGCTTCCTAGATCAGCGGTTCCCAATTTTTTTACCTGCTTCCTAGATCAGCGGTTCCCAATTTTTTTACCTGCTTCCTAGATCAGCGGTTTCCATTTTTATTACCTGCTTCCTAGATCAGCGGTTCCCAATTTTTTTACCTGCTTCCTAGATCAGCGGTTCCCAATTTTTTTACCTGCTTCCTAGATCAGCGGTTCCCAATTTTTTTACCTGCTTCCTAGATCAGCGGTTCCAAATTTTTTACCTGCTTCCTAGATCAGCGGTTTCCAATTTTTTTACCTGCTTCCTAGATCAGCGGTTCCCAATTTTTTTACATGCTTCCTAGATCAGCGGTTCCCAATTTTTTTACCTGCTTCCTAGATCAGCGGTTCTCAATTTTTTTACCTGCTTCCTAGATCAGCGGTTCCCAATTTTTTTACCTGCTTCCTAGATCAGCGGTTCCCAATTTTTTTACCTGCTTCCTAGATCAGCGGTTCCCAATTTTTTTACCTGCTTCCTAGATCAGCGGTTCCCAATTTTTTTACCTGCTTCCTAGATCAGCGGTTCCCAATTTTTTTACCTGCTTCCTAGATCAGCGGTTCCCATTTTTTTTACCTGCTTCCTAGATCAGCGGTTCCCAATTTTTTTACCTGCTTCCTAGATCAGCGGTTCCCAATTTTTTTACCTGCTTCCTAGATCAGCGGTTCCCAATTTTTTTACCTGCTTCCTAGATCAGCGGTTCCTAATTTTTTACCTGCTTCCTAGATCAGCGGTTCCCAATTTTTTTACCTGCTTCCTAGATCAGCGGTTCCCAATTTTTTTACCTGCTTCCTAGATCAGCGGTTCCCAATTTTTTTACCTGCTTCCTAGATCAGCGGTTCTCAATTTTTTTACCTGCTTCCTAGATCAGCGGTTCCCAATTTTTTTACCTGCTTCCTAGATCAGCGGTTCCCAATTTTTTTACCTGCTTCCTAGATCAGCGGTTCCCAATTTTTTTACCTGCTTCCTAGATCAGCGGTTCCCAATTTTTTTACCTGCTTCCTAGATCAGCGGTTCCCAATTTTTTTACCTGCTTCCTAGATCAGCGGTTTCCATTTTTATTACCTGCTTCCTAGATCAGCGGTTCCCAATTTTTTTACCTGCTTCCTAGATCAGCGGTTCCCAATTTTTTTACCTGCTTCCTAGATCAGCGGTTCCCAATTTTTTTACCTGCTTCCTAGATCAGCGGTTCCAAATTTTTTACCTGCTTCCTAGATCAGCGGTTCCCAATTTTTTTACCTGCTTCCTAGATCAGCGGTTCCCAATTTTTTTACATGCTTCCTAGATCAGCGGTTCCCAATTTTTTTACCTGCTTCCTAGATCAGCGGTTCTCAATTTTTTTACCTGCTTCCTAGATCAGCGGTTCCCAATTTTTTTACCTGCTTCCTAGATCAGCGGTTCCCAATTTTTTTACCTGCTTCCTAGATCAGCGGTTCCCAATTTTTTTACCTGCTTCCTAGATCAGCGGTTCCCAATTTTTTTACCTGCTTCCTAGATCAGCGGTTCCCAATTTTTTTACCTGCTTCCTAGATCAGCGGTTTCCAATTTTTTTACCTGCTTCCTAGATCAGCGGTTCCCAATTTTTTTACCTGCTTCCTAGAGCAGCGGTTCCCAATTTTTTTACCTGCTTCCTAGATCAGCGGTTCCCAATTTTTTTACCTGCTTCCTAGATCAGCGGTTCCCAATTTTTTTACCTGCTTCCTAGATCAGCGGTTCCCATTTTTTTACCTGCTTCCTAGATCAGCGGTTCCCAATTTTTTTACCTGCTTCCTAGATCAGCGGTTCCCAATTTTTTTACCTGCTTTCTAGATCAGCAGTTCCCAATTTTTTTACCTGCTTCCTAGATCAGCGGTTCCCATTTTTTTTACCTGCTTCCTAGATCAGCGGTTCCCAATTTTTTTACCTGCTTCCTAGATCAGCGGTTCCCAATTTTTTTACCTGCTTTCTAGATCAGCAGTTCCCAATTTTTTTACCTGCTTCCTAGATCAGCGGTTCCCATTTTTTTTACTTGCTTCCTAGATCAGCGGTTCCCAATTTTTTACCTGCTTCCTAGATCAGCGGTTCCCAATTTTTTTACCTGCTTCCTAGATCAGCGGTTTCCAATTTTTTTACCTGCTTCCTAGATCAGCGGTTCCCAATTTTTTTACCTGCTTCCTAGATCAGCGGTTCCCAATTTTTTTACCTGCTTCATAGATCAGCGGTTCCCAATTTTTTTACCTGCTTCCTAGATCAGCGGTTCCCAATTTTTTTACCTGCTTCCTAGATCAGCGGTTCCCAATTTTTTTACCTGCTTCCTAGATCAGCGGTTCTCAATTTTTTTACCTGCTTCCTAGATCAGCGGTTCCCAATTTTTTTACCTGCTTCCTAGATCAGCGGTTCCCAATTTTTTTACCTGCTTCCTAGATCAGCGGTTCCCAATTTTTTTACCTGCTTCCTAGATCAGCGGTTCCCAATTTTTTTACCTGCTTCCTAGATCAGCGGTTCCCAATTTTTTTACCTGCTTCCTAGATCAGCGGTTTCCATTTTTATTACCTGCTTCCTAGATCAGCGGTTCCCAATTTTTTTACCTGCTTCCTAGATCAGCGGTTCCCAATTTTTTTACCTGCTTCCTAGATCAGCGGTTCCCAATTTTTTTACCTGCTTCCTAGATCAGCGGTTCCCAATTTTTTACCTGCTTCCTAGATCAGCGGTTTCCAATTTTTTTACCTGCTTCCTAGATCAGCGGTTCCCAATTTTTTTACATGCTTCCTAGATCAGCGGTTCCCAATTTTTTTACCTGCTTCCTAGATCAGCGGTTCTCAATTTTTTTACCTGCTTCCTAGATCAGCGGTTCCCAATTTTTTTACCTGCTTCCTAGATCAGCGGTTCCCAATTTTTTTACCTGCTTCCTAGATCAGCGGTTCCCAATTTTTTTACCTGCTTCCTAGATCAGCGGTTCCCAATTTTTTTACCTGCTTCCTAGATCAGCGGTTCCCAATTTTTTTACCTGCTTCCTAGATCAGCGGTTTCCAATTTTTTTACCTGCTTCCTAGATCAGCGGTTCCCAATTTTTTTACCTGCTTCCTAGAGCAGCGGTTCCCAATTTTTTTACCTGCTTCCTAGATCAGCGGTTCCCAATTTTTTTACCTGCTTCCTAGATCAGCGGTTCCCAATTTTTTTACCTGCTTCCTAGATCAGCGGTTCCCATTTTTTTTACCTGCTTCCTAGATCAGCGGTTCCCAATTTTTTTACCTGCTTCCTAGATCAGCGGTTCCCAATTTTTTTATCTGCTTTCTAGATCAGCAGTTCCCAATTTTTTTACCTGCTTCCTAGATCAGCGGTTCCCATTTTTTTTACCTGCTTCCTAGATCAGCGGTTC
Organism: Tiliacea citrago; assembly: GCA_963921375.1. Taxonomy (NCBI): domain Eukaryota; kingdom Metazoa; phylum Arthropoda; class Insecta; order Lepidoptera; family Noctuidae; genus Tiliacea; species Tiliacea citrago. Next base: position 6,154,367 of record OY992799.1, read on the forward strand.
CCAATTTTTTTACCTGCTTCCTAGATCAGCGGTTCCCAATTTTTTTACCTGCTTTCTAGATCAGCAGTTCCCAATTTTTTTACCTGCTTCCTAGATCAGCGGTTCCCATTTTTTTTACTTGCTTCCTAGATCAGCGGTTCCCAATTTTTTACCTGCTTCCTAGATCAGCGGTTCCCAATTTTTTTACCTGCTTCCTAGATCAGCGGTTCCCAATTTTTTTACCTGCTTCCTAGATCAGCGGTTCCCAATTTTTTTACCTGCTTCCTAGATCAGCGGTTCCCAATTTTTTTACCTGCTTCATAGATCAGCGGTTCCCAATTTTTTTACCTGCGTCCTAGATCAGCGGTTCCCAATTTTTTTACCTGCTTCCTAGATCAGCGGTTCTCAATTTTTTTACCTGCTTCCTAGATCAGCGGTTCCCAATTTTTTTACCTGCTTCCTAGATCAGCGGTTCCCAATTTTTTACCTGCTTCCTAGATCAGCGGTTCCCAATTTTTTACCTGCTTCCTAGATCAGCGGTTCCTAAATATTTTACCTGCTTCCTAGACCAGCGGTTCCCAATTTTTTTACCTGCTTCCTAGATCAGCGGCAGCGGTTCCCATTTTTTTTTGGCCACGTAACCCTTATTGATCTTTTTTTTTTCGGCGGATTCCCAATATGATAACAACAAAATTGATTGCACCTTGTAGTTTAAATAAGTATTTTCATGTTTGACTTAAAAAGAAAGAACAAATTGTAAATGAAAAATAACAATACTTAATAATAATAGTTTATAAGTACATAATTATTATAAAACATTTATTGTACAAAAAATACGACGTAACTAATTAAATGTATTGTAAATAATTATTTTTTTTCACTTTTTTACTATATTAGCACTGAAATTAGTCTTAGTCCGACAATTGAACGCGAAGATCTGGAGCTGCATCCAGCCTGTATCTGTTCATGTTTTTGGTGCAAGCATAAGCTGAAAAACCAGTCTTGTATCTGTAAGTTGTTTTCGAACATAATTATGAAGCAATGGATTAGCAATATTCTTCAAATTCATTAAGATTGTGATTTATAGTTTGTTATGCAATTAAAGTGTTACGCAATTACGGAGCGGGTTGATATACTTGACCCTCTGTGACCCTTCTACGGAACCCCAGTGGTCCGCGGACCACCTTTTGGAAACCGCTGTCCTAGATCATCACTGTCCACAGCTCTACTTCACCCACTGCTGGGCAACGCCCCCTCTTTTCTTATGCCAATCCCCACGCTTCTGTGCCAGCCTCATTCAGGTTCTATTTCTACTCACGATGGCAACAATACATGTAATAATGGCTAATTCATAAATAACACGCTTTAAGGCGCAGATACATGATTTTAGTGAGTTAAATCTGTTATTACGCCTTCATATTATAATGCTAGTAAGTTATGCAAAAAATGTATACACTATATATACTATACTAGAACGCATACACATCAATTCTATAAGTGAATATTTAAGTATTGTAGTCAAATACTTTATGAAATAAATTCAGGAAGTAATGTCTACCCAAAGCATAATAAACGATACTACTTTCAAACTACTTAAGATATGTTCATGTTTTTATTTTTGTATTATCAGACTATTTTATTATCTATAATTATATCTATGACTTTTTCAAATATTCATGTTTTCGTTACTCAAAATAAATAAATATTCCTTATAAAATCGAACGACGGCGTGGCGGCGCGGCGTAACCGCGATGCCCATTTGTATGGCCAATGTCAACGGCGATTACCCGCCCCTTAATTATGACTGTCAAAAAAAATCCATAGCATAACATATTTGTATGTTCGACAACTGCATAGATCCAACGCTGATTTATTTGTCACTAGCTGCGCCCCGCGGTTTTACGCGTAAGTATCGATCCGTGGGAATATTGGGATAAAAAGTTTCCTATGTCCCAGGTCATGTTACCCAGGTCGTCGTTTACTCATGTGCGTTCAGCCGTTTTAGCGTGAAAGCGTAACAAACAAACAAACAAAGTCACTTTCGCATTTATAATATTAGTTAGGATTACAATGTGTTACACATCTATTTAAATAACATTATGCAAGTTAAAATAATGGAATCCATAATTTTTTATGATCAAATTCACGTTCAAACCTGCGTTTATTCAATATTATTTATACGTAATATATATATACTTCCGTTTTTAACCGACTTCCAAAAAGGAGGAGGTTATATGTTCGGCTGTATGTTTTTTTTTTTTCTTTTCTATAGCGATTTGAGTATTTTTTATAGTAACTCGTGCATTTGCACTCGAAAAGCACTATTTGGTGAAGTGGAACTGATGATGAAGACCACAGATGGCGACCGGAACTACTTAATAATAAGTATTTCACCGTTGCGGTTCGATTAGGCACTTTAATATGGTTGCTAAGCAATTTATGCTCGTCAAAATACATATGGTGAAGTCACCATTAGTTCTCCTGGTTCTTACCAGGAGAACTCCTCAACAATTAACGCCCCTGCATCGGGAAAAGCAATATTTTGTAAAAGGTGATGAGCATTTGACATTAGGCTATTGTAAATTGGATAAATTACAAACTGACCCACTAAAAAGTGCAAAATAAAAAAAACACCCGACTTCCAAAAAAAACACTACAAAGTGAAAAATAACTTTAATTTCGGGAGTCGGTGGCAAAAATCTAAAATACAGATCAAAAGCCACCGACTTCCGATATTAAAGTTATTTTTCACTTTGTAGTTTTTTTTTTTGGAAGTAACCGACTACCAAAAAAAAACTACAAAGTTTTTTTTTTTTTAAAGTTTTGATTTTATGAAGCTGCTAACATAATATTAAACCACCCTGCCTAGAAACCACATTGAAAATCCATTGTCATCGTATTTTCCGTTATTCTCTTTGGATCTTAAACCTCTTGTCCCTTGGGTCTGTATGACATCTGCCATCTTATAGAATCGATACTTTTATCCTGTTTAACCATGAAATGAAAAGGTTTTCAGCTGTTTTCCGTTGGTAGGTATTTAAATGAAAACGAACATTTTCTAAGAAAAACTTTTCTGTATTTGTTGGTTTTATTAGTATATAAAAACAATGAATAAAATAATAAAAATACTCGATAATACGTACCTACATCTTTTAAATAAATGCTTGACTGATAATTCGTCATGAAGTGTTGACAACGCTTTTCAAGTAGTAGGTACTAATATGGAATCATATTATATTATAAATAAGAATAAGGATCAAAATTCAACAACGTAACCTTGTAACGGCGGGCATAAAATAATAATATTTTTTCGTTTTGTTAGAACTGCACAATTTTTGACGTGACAACGTCTTATAATTCGATGGAGCCGGCTGCTCGCACGAAAAAGCATGACTCATGCGGCGTTACCTCTCATGCGGCGTTACCTCGCTCTGAGGCGTTCCATTTCAGGCTTGAAGTGCAAGCGAGAGCGCGGAACGAGCGACAAAGAGGCACAATCGGCGTCCGCGTTCGGCAGCGTTCGACATCTGTCTCTCTCCTACTTGAGTGAGCGATGCGTCCGCGTGGACAGCTGCTATACAATAATACATTGTTTTCGTCAAGTATGAAGTGCAGTGAAAAGTGAATGTGGTGTCAATTGTTTACAGCAACGATAATTGCGGCGATTATTATGACGTTGTCACGTTCAGCTATCGTCAGTAAACCGACTTTACAGACAACCGATTTTTTCAATTACGATTACATATTTAATGTAATAATGACCGATACGAGTAATTTTACGATTTGCTTTCACTAAACTGACAGACGTCAAATGTTACCTATTAAAATGACTCAGTGATAACATAACTGTTTTTTTTTACACTTATTTAACAATTTTTATACTTACTGACTAACTACAGCCAGCTAGTTTGTTTAGCAAATACATAAGTCCTTGCAATAATTGATTACAATTCAAGCTTGGATTTATTTTAATCGTAGAATCAAAAATAAGATTTATTTCAGGTAAGGTAGGATTCAAATTTCACTGTAGCAGGTTTAGTCATAGCTTCAAGAGTCACATGCTAGCTAGCTCAATCTGTTGCTAGTTTTTCTACATTAAAATGTTCACTGTTAGCACTTATTTTGAAAACGTTATTTTTAGAAACTTTATTGCGATTCTTCTGTAGTTGACTCTCATAAATATTAAGTACCTAATTATATTAACCGATCAATCCCTCAATCCCTGTGATACGGATAACTGTATCCTCAATCCCTGTGATGCGGATAACTGTATCCTCAATCCCTGTGATACGGATAACTGTATCCTCAATCCCTGTGATACGGATAACTGTATCCTCAATCCCTGTGATACGGATAACTGTATCCTCAATCCCTGTGATACGGATGACTGTATCCTCAATCCCTGTGATACGGATAACTGTATCGGATACAGTGGGGATTAACCCATATCGAAACGATATCAGTAAAGTCGACACGGTTGGCGTAGTGGTTAAGCGATTGACTGCTGCGCTGCGTGTCGCGGGTTCGATTCCCGCACGGAACAAATATTTGTATGACCTACAAGTAGTTGTTCCGGGTCTGGCTGTTTGTGTATGTGAGTTTAAATGTTTGTAAATGCACCCACGATACAGGAGAAACTCCTAATGTGGGGCAACGTATAAAAAAAGAAAGAAAGTAATACAAAAACGTAGATAAAAACAGTCGAAGAATATAAAAGCTAGGCATGTTTAAGTCTGTTTACGGACACTTCTTATTTCTAAAACTGGTGCAAACATCTTGAATGCTAATGAGAGCTTTAGAAGGTGACATGTGGCGCCATAAAGGAATGATATGTTTCACAATTGTTTTGCCTTTTTGTTATTCGAGTGCATGTTAACTCCATGAAAAATACAGTTTTACATTTTAAATGCTCAAAGAACATTTAGGCCATTAACACACGGCACCGCGCACCGCCGCGATAGGCGGTGAAGCGGATCTCATGTCGCATTGGCCTCTTATAAATCCGTTGATGCCTAACACACGTATACCGCCCAACCGCGCGGTCGAGCGATGCTCTCACCCTCTCCGACCGCGGCGGTGCGCGGTGTCGTGTGTTAATAGCCTTAATGTTCCTAATAACAATTTAATTAGTTAAAAAATAAAATACTCAGTGTTTGATAAAGTGACATTATTGAGTCATTATCACAATGCTAATATTTTTTAAAATTAATATCATACTTTTTCTTACCTTACATAAAATGCATTAAAAGTCTTGTAAAATACTTAGTTTTCAATTTTAATACATTTGCAGTCATATTTTTTTTTATACGTAGGCATTACATTTTTTTTTCTTTTGATACTTGCCTATTTAAAAGCCTGTATTACGTCAAGAGGACGAAACAATAATTATGTGGAAGTTTCATGATATTTTTGATACCTAAATAAAATAATGTCAAATGCGCCAGGAGATAAGTACAAGGAGTTTCTTAATTAATTTAATGTGGCGCTGCTTTTCTAACAATTTCTGTCTGAACTTTAAGACTAGATTTACTTATTAGTACTGGCGTTATCATGTTGCCAGGATCATTGTCTATTTTACAATAGTTATTTATATAGCTTCCGCCCCTCTCCCCCTTTTTGCGAATGGGTCCTACGACGTATTCCAAGTCCAAATAAATTCGCCAAAACTATTTGACATTACACGTTGGCCCAATGTTGAACACGCATTTGAATAAAGCATTCATCAAAATAAGCACGTACTAGAAACCCAGTAATAAAATTATTAACATCTTATAAAACAACATTGCCCAAAGCCTACAAAAACTAAACATTACTAAAACAAACGAACAATAAATTGACATAGCATAACAAAGAAGATACAACTGAGAGTGGCACTAGAAGAACTCGGCTGCGCAGGAGCTACATAATACTTGGAGTAGATATCCCTCCAGAAAGCCATCCGCTGTACGTGGGGGTTGAATCTGGGCTCTTCAACGTAGATAAGGGCGTTGTTGATGGTGGGACCTCCGTTGCCACCGTAGTAGAAGTAGTTAGTGGTATTCTTGGTGATGGGTGCCCAGGCAGCAGATCTGGTGATGTTGAGTGTTCCGTTAGTCCTGAAAGGGGTTAGAAAGGATATAGAAGGAGAGGTAGAAAGTTTCGAAAAGATGGTGAATAGTTTTTTTTAATTATGATTGAATTTTCATATTGAGACCTTAAAATTAAGGGACACTTTTGACTTGTCTTGTAGAACTCATGATGTTTTATAAACTATGTTTTAACCTTAGATAATGATATTTCATTACTATTAAGATTGCTTATAAGTGTTTTAACATCCGGAGAAACCTATTGAGGGGCAATACAAATAAAAAAGCGTGGTGCTGCCTGCCTGTAGTGTGTGGTGGCTCATAAAAAAATTTCGCTTTCGATTTTTGGGTTCGATTTGCGGTGCGGTCTACCTAAATGTGCGTCAGCCTTAATAGGTAACTGTTACTTTTCACATATGTGAACAAAAAAAAAACCTTACCAGTTATAAGCGAATGCGCTGAACCGTCTCACGAGCGATTTGCTGACAGCTTCATCTTCAGGACGTAAATCATCATCAAACACATAGTTTAGGAAAGCTCCGTGAGAGGCACCACTTAAAGGGATCTGGTTGTGAATCCACCGAGAGTTCTTAGTCCCCAAATAAGCAAACTCCAATAATCTGACCTCGCCCTTAGATGTCAAGGCTCTTTCTTTAGCTGTTTTGATAGTCGAGAGAAGCACAAGGGTATCTCCTTGAAATTCTAAGTAATCTTCAATAAGCCCCATATTGATCGAACCATTGCCGAAATAGAAATCACGGATGCTTGCTGCCACAGCTGTCTTATTATTACCTGGTTTCAAATCAACCGGAAGAAAACTTGTAAAGTTTGTTTGCATAAAGGTCAGCCAATTTCCAAAGTCTGCCTCGTCTGCCCTCATTGTGCCTTCCCTGTTGGTATATCCGTATATGACCGGTATCTGGGCGTACTTGCCGGATCTTAGAGCATCGATAGGAGCTTCACTGAGAACTGTGTCATTAGGGTTTAGTTTAGGATGCTCGAGGCATGGTGCAAACAGTGGTGTATTGTTAACGAACTTGAATTCATTTAACGCAGTATTCAAAACATTAATGTCAGTTTCGACTAGATGTCCTGCTAGTTTTGCTGGATTCTTGCCTTCGTACCCAAGTTTCTCTCCCAAACGTTTTGCGTACCCAATAGGATCGTAGGCCACGGCCCAAGGAGCCAAGCTAGAACCACTTAGAACAATAGCTTTGTGCACTAAGTTTTCTATTTTCGGTGAAAGAATTAGCAAATCAACCATTGCTGCTCCTGATGCGTGACCCATTAAAATAACGTTGTTGCGATCCCCTCCAAAGTTGCCAATATTCTCTTTGATCCATCTCAGTCCTTGGATGACGTCTTTCAAGCCAGCGTTACCTGGTGCTTCCTGAACCCCCAAACATAGGAATCCGAAAATGGAGAGTCGGAAGTTTATTGATACGAATACAACATTTTGTTCCATCAACCTTCGGGCAGAGATGACTTGAGTATTGGAGTTGGTGAATTCATCTGCGTTGAGCCACACCACGACTGGTTTTAGGATGGTGGTGTTTTTGGTGAAGATGCTCAGGGTCAGGCAGTTCTCGACTCCGACGAGTCCCCGAGATGTGGGCTGGGCGCAGAAGATGTTGCTATCAACGGCATTGAGTACTTCGTAGCGAGAAGGTGGAATCGGCGTCTGGAAAATATTTCAAGCACAATTTAAACTTTGAACAAGATAAGGCTAAGGCGTGACCGCCATTTTATAGATAAGGGACGCAAACAACTTGCTTATAGAGACGATTAAATATGGCCCTTCCCTTGTAGAAATTTTATCAATTTCATCATGTCTACTTTACTAACTTCAATATTTAAGTTATTTAGTAAACAAACATAGTATGAAAACATTTCTAACGGATATTACCAGTTATTAAGAGTAAACTATGGGATCGATTTTCATTCAAACAAAGTGTTTGTAAATTTTACGTCGCGATAAATGGTATTATACTTGAGTTTTCCTTACTATCTACCCACCTACCTACTGTTAATGTTATAATAATATTCATGGGAAGAAAATGAATTGTTCTTCTCTTGTCGATGATTTCAATATTAGTACATAATATTTATATTAACTACCACTTTGCCAGCGACTTCTTGCGCCCTCTATTCACAACCCGTGGGAATTTCGAGAAATCCATCCATATTGATGAGTTGGTCAGTCAGTGAGTCGTGATTCAGGACTCATACCATAACACATAATATCACGCCTATAATCTCCGAAGGGTTAGGCAGAGGTACACCAACATTTCGCCAGTTATGTTTAAGTTCCATGTAACAGGAGGCCAGCCTATAGACATCAACCGGGCACAAATCCAGACTCCGGGCTGCTACTGTGAAATTCTTAATGGAAAATCCCAATAACACTTTGCCCGACCTGGGAATCGAACCCAGGACCAACTAGACCAACGAGGCAGTCAACAGGACAGCAGGGGTCAAAAGGGGTTGGTTCAGGACTCAGATCTTTAATATGTATTGATTTCTCGGACAGAACACAACCACAATGATAGCGTTAGAAGCTAGTAGCTTCGCATACGTCTTTAATAGTGCGTGTTCTGCTTTTCTACAATATTAGTTGCATAACATCATCCATCCTCTGCCTAGCCTTTTCCCAACTATGTTGGGGTCGGCTTCCAGTCTAACCGGATGCAGCTGAATACCAGTATTTTATATAGACCGCGTACCTATTTGACCTCCACAACCCAGTTACTGGGTTATACGATACCCCTTGGTAAGACTGGTTGTCAGACTTTCGAGCTTCTGACGACCCGTAACGACTGTCAAAGATCCACGAATGACAGCCGGAAGCAACGGCTTAACGTGCTTCCCGAAGCACGGAGGGGTCTTGGTATGTAACGAATATGGTCACCCATCCACGGCAAGCGTAGCTTAACCTGATCGATCGACCCGTGCGGTTGTTATTTTAGCCACAATCCCCTTATTAGTTAGAAAACCTGATGATAAAAATAAATGACTGTATTCATATTGTTGTCAAAAATTACATCGAGACTACAGGAATGATATTATTTATTGCATCGTTTGACTGCTCGACTTGTCTGTCGTGAGTGTTTGAATTGAATACCTATTAGATAAAACATACTGTCAGTGATATCTGAATCATTAGGTAACTACGTATTGAATGGCCAAATGAAGTAAAGTCATATAAGTTTACCGAACTCATTAATTTATTTGTTTTGGTTGATGATATATTTGCTGATGGCAATAGGTTCGCCCCCTATTAGGGAAATGTGAGGGTACCTACTATATGTGCACCTCTGCCTAACCCTTCGGGCAATATAGGCGTGACGTTATGTTGATGATATGTGATTCATTTCAATTCTGGTAATGACTCAATTCGCAAAAATATTCCTGCTGGCAATGATTGTAAAATGTGGTTTGATTCATGTTTTTTCACAAAAGCCCTTTTATCATGATCTTAGTTTAGAGAGATCTTAGTTTATTATTAGAGTTGTGTTTTCCATTATGTCTCACATCAACAAAGACAGATCATTAACTATCTACCTACCTTTTAATTGCAGTAGTATTAACATTTATTATTAATCTTTTATGTGGAAGAACTGTCTGATAAATAAATAAGTACCTCATTAGTTTATCGAAATGATTTTTAATTACGTTCAGGCGATTTGTCTTAATTGTGAAGTCAATTTAGACAATCAAATTTTACTTTGTCATAATTTTGTAATAAAGAGTTAAACTATAATAGATGTTTGTTCCGCTATTTCTTCTTTTTAAATACTAGTGATCAGGTCTAAATTAATTTCTATAAAAAAAAATCGTCTTCTTCGAACACACTTGGATAGCATAATTACCAATCAGACTGAGGCACTGCACTTTGATTGAACGTTAGTCCCGTGAACTTCTGTTTTCCGCGCGGGATTCGTTGAGTGTGAATCAAGCTAAAGGCCAGTTCAAGAATGTCTTTAGATCCCTACATAATAATTCTAAGTTCTGCAGGCTTAGTACGAGAACCGTAAAGAAGCGATTTGTCGAAGGATGAGTACACAAAAATGACGTTTTCGTGTAGACAGTAAAACATTTTCGGTAGACAAGCGATTTCTATTCTACAGTAGAGTAGAAATTGAAAACGTCATGCTAAGCCTCCTGTTGGATCGAAACTTCGACCCGAAAAACGTGCTCTTTTAAACCTAACCCTCGTACACAGAGTCTGGGTACCAGCGTGGGAACATTATAGACTGATCATGTATGATCTGACCTTAATATGGACATGAGAACAACTATTTCGATCAAATGTAAAGCTCTCCACGCCAGTTATTCCCTACTAGGGCTTTCAGGCTCGATGAAGACGTAATTCCCGGGTAATAAAGTTTTGACTGCCTAAAAGCCTAGCCTATAATTATGTAACCTACTTTTGAAATTGCCTCAAAAGTCTCGTTATTCCCGAGACCGCAAATATCAGTCCCAAGTCTCGAAATCAAAACGACCAAAAAAAATTGAGTCTCGAAATTTCTGAGATCGGGATTCTGATTCCCGGGATGAAAGCCCTATTCCCTACACTCCGAACTTCACGCAATCCCAACAGTAATTGCGTTGACATAAATCAAAGCTACATTTAACGGAAACTAGGCTAGTTATGAACACCTTACTCTCAACAACTTCGTATTGCAATTTGATCCTTATTCCGAAATTCATAAGGTTTAAAAATGTAGGTGTATGATGTTTAATTATTGGAATTGGTATCGATCGAGTTAACGTTCCAGTGCATTGGTAGGTCCTTTGCACATACATACATTCGTGAACCTAGGTATGTTTGTGTGTATGTATTTATGGGAGAATCGTGTAAATGGAGTCCGTCATGTGTGTCGTCATATTGAGAGATTATAATGTGGGATCCTGCCGTTTTGCCGAAAAGATTTTGACAAAATTTCACTACCCAAACAAATTTTAGCAACCTTTTTTTATACCAATGCAATATTTGGAATTATTTTAGTACGCACATTTTCATTTGGTCAAATTTTTAGTCAGCAGAATATTACCAAGGATTTGGTCTTTAATCTAATGATTTATTACAGCAAAAAATCTTTAGACAATAAACATTTAGTCAAATAATTGTATTAATTTATTACAGCAAACAATCTTTAGTTAAATACATAATTGTATTAATTATTTTTAGTAGACTACCCGGAACCAAACGAGTTAGATTAGGTTAATTATTTTAAAAAAATGGTAAGGTTAGGTTAAAACTGTGACCCCTACGCACGAGCCGAGCGAGCGAAGCGACCGGTGCCGAATATAATATAAAGAAAAAAATTAACTTGTAGTTGTCAAAAAATAATAGGCCCGTTTTGACATTTAACTTGAATCGATCGATTAACCATACGCCGAGTCGTATGGCTAATCGATTTATCGGGAGTATCGATTAACCATACGCCGAGTCGTATGGTTAATCGATACTCCCGATAAATCGATTCAAGTTAAATGTCAAAACGGGCCTATTATTTTTTGACAAATATAGTAGTTTGCAATGAGGTCGCAATTGACTGAATAGAAATGATAAATTGAAAACTGACGATACTAAATATTTGGCTCATTTTTTTTGCCTCTGCCTCACGCCTTTTCCCAATTGTGTGTTGGCACCTAGTCTTCCCAGATTATAATTATAGGTGATTTCCTTGTAATTTCTAATCACCAGAACTCACTAAGTATATTACTAGACCATATGAATTGTTGATGGTCTTCCCGCGGGTGAAGTTGCGTTTATGTCAGAAATTAACCCACGGGAACGTACTAGCGGAATAAAATGTATCCGATGTCCTAACCTAGGTCATGGTCAATCTGTATGCCAAAATTCATCCAATTCCGTTCAGCCGTTAATGCGTGAAAAGGCAACAGACGGGCAGACAGACAGACAGTTACTCTCACAGTAGTATGGATGTAAATATGATGAGACCTAAATTAATGAATCTTTAAGTTATCATTGATAACTTCGTCTTCTACGAACCCTATTATTTCCGTAGGAGTAATAAATAATATTAACTAATAGTTTAGTTATCTCTAAGTAGCTACAAGTTTCCTTGAAGATATTATGAGTACTTTATGTAATAAATATTGAAGCTAATTTATATCTACACATTACTAATGAGATTTTCCTCGTTACAGAAAGGTAGAATCAATTAGCTAATTTGACATCTTTATAATATGCGATAATTATAATTAGCTTGCTGCCCGGCGCGACTTCGTTCGCGGGGTGTTCTGTCCCTACCCTAAACCTTCGCGGGCGTATGCAGAAAAACTCACCAACGTTTCATCAAAATCGGGCCAGCCCTTTCGGAGTCCATAGAGGACAAACAAACATCCAATTATTTTTATTTATATAACATTTTTTTTAGTATTGTATATGCGAAACCTGAATATAGTTTGTTCAGAATAAGGAACTAAATCGATTTCAATAATTTTTACACCATTATATTTTGTTCCAAAAATATTTAAGTGTGATGGAAAATGTTATCACTATTTAATTACTTACAATACAATCGCCGTACGGTCCTACCTACTGCCAAATTATTATCAATGAGCGCAAGACGATCCTGGAGGCGGGGGAGCCGTTAGTATGTTTTTGTACGGACGACCCGGTAACATAACAACCTTATAACTTTGTGATTTTTCATGATACAGTTTTTAAAATTTGCACATAGATTCTTTACATAAAAATACTAGACACGTGTTTCGGGTTTCGCATATACTAAAACTAATATTGTATAGAAGATAGATTACCTATAACTCAAAATGAATCTGCCTAGCCTTGTCCCAATTATGTTGGGGTCGGCTTCCAGTCTAACCGGATGCAGCTGAAAATCAGTGAATGAGGAAGGAGTGAATGATAATGTGACGGCAAACACGGCAAATGGAAAATATAAACAACTAGCTTCTGCCCGCGACTTCGTCCGCGTTAAATTTATGGTTTTAACATAAAATGTATACTATGACACTCGGCAGTAAATGTATACTATGACACTCGGCAGTAAATGTATACTATGACACTCGGCACTCAAAGTATACTATGACACTCGGCAGTAAATGTATACCATGACACTCGGCATTAAATGTATACTACGACACTCGGTAGTAAATGTATACCATGACACTCGGCATTAAATGTATACTATGATACTCGGCAGTAAATGTATACTATGACACTCGGCAGTACTGTAACTTTCCCATTAGCGAAAGATTTTTCGGGATCGGTTCATCAGTTCCGAAGATTACCCCCTACATTACCCTACATAACTCACAATATTAACTTCTTTATGATGTTAGTATAGAAATGGGATACCAAAGAAAAGATGAGTGGATTGTGTTTGTGTGAAGAATCATTATGAATAAGAAAGGAGTGACAGCCTCGTTTGTCTGGTGGTCGCAAGCACGACTGCTGAGCATGAGGTCCCGGGTTCGATTCCCAGGTCGGGCAAAGTGATATTGGGATTTTCCATTAGGAATTTCTCAGAAGCAGCCCGGAGCTTGGATTTGCGCCCGGTTGATGGCAATAGGCTCGCCCCCTATTACATGGGACTTAAACATAACTGGCGAAATGTGGGTGTACTATTAGGTACACCTCTGCCTAACCCTTCGGGGATTACAGGCGTGATGTTATGTTTTCAATGTGAATGAGAATGTGAATTTAAACTGGAAGAAACGAAGATTGATCCAATTGGCGCAACGCCAAGTTACTTGGGACGGCAGAAGAAAAATCATTGATTAAAAATCAAGTGTTCTTAGGAGAATAACAAAGGCTGACAAAGGAATAACCAGCAGTTTATTATTAGAATCAAACAAAACATTATGAAATAAATTAATAACACCTTTTCAATAAAATTATTGTCTGTTTATGACTCAGTTATTAAAAAACCATTGCACAACATGCAATGAGATTTACTCAGATTGGGGGACTTATACTGGTCACTGGCTAATTAAATATTTTGCTCATAATAACATAAAAATGTTGCAAAATATATTTTATCTAAACATTGTTTTAAACCACATATTCTTGTGAAATGTAAAAATATATGATGTCATTCCGTACTCTAAATAATGTGTAAACAAATATAGGAAACGTGTACAGCAGATTGCCAAAAACTTACATTTAGACACCGCAAAAAAGTTTCACCATTCATTCTTCCGACCATACAAATCTTAAGGTAGACACTACACACCGCAAGTAAAAAGGTCTTGTTAATTCGCTTACCTTAAACCGGTTTGCTCCTGATGTCGGTCCCGCGTAAGGTATACCATAGAAAGCATAATAATCTCCATCGGCTGCCTTAGATCCTTCCACAATACCTTCTGTAGTATACACTCGGAAACCATGCGCGTACGCAAGGAAAGACACAAACAATGCGCACACTAACATGGCTATACACAAAAAGAAATGATTCTTTTTTTAAAACAGAAGCGCGCGCGCGCTCCCCTCGGTTGTCCGTGAACGAATGACAGACAGATGATGTGCATTCTTTATCTACGCCCGGCTGTATCGGTATTATCAGTGCTTGCTTTGCTTTTTATCAATGAGGTCATCGCACAGATTATATAATTTACTTAGAAGACGGTTTAAATATGGAATCGTTGTTTTGTTTTCAACTTTGTTTTATGGAGTAGCGATCTCTTTTCTTATTACGTTTTAGTTGAAGGTACTATGTCATAATGTATGATTGTGTGTCTAGGTAATTGAATGGATGTTTGTGATCGTGTTAGTGCGTGGGCGCAGAGGTGAAATTAAGAGGTCATTTGTGTATCCTTCTTTGTTATTTGATAGTTACTTTATTAGGAAGGCAACGGAGGAAATTATCATCATATCAGCCGGAAAAAGAACTGTTGACTGTTGTTACACGTGATCTCTGCACAACAGTGAAGTTTGTCAATCTTGGTAGATGGAGTGTTCAATGAATCTGCCTATCCTTTTCCAAACTATGTTGGGCTTCCAGTTTAACTGGATGTAGCTGAATACCGGTATTTTACATGGAGCGACTGCCTATCTGACCTCCACAACCCAGTAACTGGGTAATACGATACCCCTTGGTAATACTGGTTCGACTGTCAAAGATCCACGAATGACAGCCGGGACCAACGGCTTAACGTGCTTTCGGAGGCACGGAGGAGTCTCGGTATGTAAAGATGGTCACACATCCACGGACGAACCAGCAAAGTCAAAGTCAAAATTATTTATTTCAAATAGGCACTTTTGAACGTCAATATTTACAAAAAAATAGAATTTATTCTAGTCGCCCCTTCCAATAGGACACAATATACAAAAATAATTAAAAATGTAGCCATGACAGATAAATTAATTATGTGACATATACATGGTGCTCACATATTTACAAATATTGTAAAAATATACGTTTTCCTAAAAAAAAATATATAACAGGTGTGAGTTAAGGTAATCAGTATCACAGAATGTAGAATTAATGTAAAAAAATAAAATATATATACAATTAAAATAGCAACCAGTTTGATTTTGTCTAGAAAAGCGTAGCTTAACATGCTGGATCGACCCGTGCGGCTGTTATTACTTAGCCACGAGCTCCTCGGGTAGATGGAGTGTTACTGGGGGTTTATCACGCATGCTCATATCAGGCCAATATTTGTTAATAAGTCTCCATAATTGGGGTGTGTGATGTCCGCACGGGCGATTTTTTTACGCCACGATTTTTTTCGCGACCCGTATTTTCGACTCCCGGTGTTGGCCCGAGCATTGAGAATCCAATAGAGTGCATTCCAGCGCGTCAAAAAGAGACTGTTAAACACTGAAAAAAAAGTGTTAGTTTAACAAAAATCTTGTTTAATTTGATCCTGATCTGATCACGCATCTAGACTCCATACGAGCTTATCAAGATCTTGACTTCTGAAGCTAGGAGAACTTTAATTTGATAATCATTCATTCATTTTGTTAAATTATCATAGTTCCGTCAGCTAAGTAATTTATTAGTTTAATTACGGGTAGTTATTTAATTTAGCTCAAATGTTGGCCAGTTTAAGAATGATATAATGCTAACAAGTTGCTTGTTACCATGAACTTAAATTATTATTTGATATACCTACAATAGTGAAGAAGTAAAATCAGTAAGGGTGATATCACAAAAAAAAGTTTTTCGTTAATTTCTTATCTAATTGTGAGAAAGCTTGAAATAATTGAAACATTTTAGTCTGTGTAACTATATAAGTACAGTTTTCGTGGTGATAAACCATTCGTGTCAGTCTCAGCACCTGTTAATAGTTTTATCACTTTTGCGCTCTCTAAAATATAGCTTACTAGCTGCGCCCCGCGGTTTCACCCGCGTAAGTCTCGATCCCGTGGGAATATCGGGATAAAAAACCAGCCTATGGCTTAATCCGGGGTGTCAGCTACCTCCATACAAATTTTTATCAAAATTGGTCCAGCCGTTTGAGCGTGAAGAAGTAACAAACATACACACACACACACTCACAAACTTTCGCCTTTATAATATTAGTGTGATTTCGCCGTTCATTTACTTAATGAAGATATTGTATAATCATAAAGGAAACTATGATTTTATCACACGGATAGCTGAAGCCCAGTGTGTGATTTTTAAATTTCTTGATATGGTTTTTTCTTGATATGGTGGTTGAAATAATAGGAAAATAAAACATAACCGACAGTGTTTTTAAAAAAAATAGGTTTTTTCAACATTATATTCTGAGACTATTTGTAGCATTTTAAAAGTTATTTTTGCTACTTTTTTGAGTTGAACATGTCTGCTTACATAAAATATTTTTAATAACTAAATTTAGGCCTTTGCCCAGCAGTGGGACAGCATAGGCTAAAGAAAAAAAAAAATGTTATTATATTGAAGAAAAATGTTCCTAAACTCTACACGATATCGTCGTCGTGTTGTGCGAAGAGGCAACGGAAATTATTTTTTACAATATTATAAACCAACATTTACGTGTAATCTATCTGTGGCAATTTTTAGTTACATTTGGTTTAATTAAATTTTGCCGCATTTTGTGATAGCGTCCTTAATATAATATGCTATCTTGTTTATAGTACATAGATAAACAATGATTCCAAACATTTTAGGGCCAACTAAGAGAAAATGTTTCTTACTTAGTCTGCATTTTTTCAGTGAATTTACACCTTTGGCGCTAAGCAGTGCGTTGAAAATGGGTATGGGCAGTGCAACTCACCTTGACTAGGCTGCCTGACAACGCTTGTGGTACGTTCCCTGGCATAGGAATGTATGCGTTATCATTTATCCCAGGTGTAATACACTTGTAAAATTACAAATAAATCACAGATCACAACATAGGGCAGAATAGAATAGAACACGCTGTATTCTTTTTCTCTCGTTGGTCTTGTGGTCGCATGAGCTACTGCCGAGCATGAGGTCCTGGGTTCGACTCCCGGGTCAGGCAAAGTGTTATTAGGTTTTTCAATCTGGAATTTCTTAGTAGCAGCTCGGAGTCTGAATTTGTGCCCGATTAATGGCATTAGGTTCGCCCCCTATTACATGGGACTTAAACATAACTGATGAAATATGGGTGTACTATAGGTACACCTCTGCCCAACCCTTCGGGGAAACAACGCGTAATGTTATGTTAAACTATGCGAATCACAGATGTAGATGTAGATTTTTTCAATAGTCAGTTTTTCTTGGAACCTTCTGATGTAAGGTCCTCAGAGCGGGTTCACGCATTAAAGTTAATGATAAGTTAATTATTCCATTAAATACAACGTCATATTCGAGGATTTTATACGTTTTTAATGTTGAAACAATTTAAAAGAAATTAAGATATAAAACGTATCTTATATAGGGTCAAATTAAATTAATTAGCGAAACTCCGCAGACGTGATGGGTATCGATAACTAAACACAAAGAATAAAAGTAAAAAAAAGAATTGACGTTTTTTTCAACGACCACTGGCTGTGTTGTTACTATAAGCATTAGCATCTCGGTGGGCCGAGATGCTAATGCTTAGGAGTCTACATCCCACATGACGACATCTCGAGTGGTAGGCCACTAGAGACTCGTAGACTCTACGAGCTCTAGCTTCGCCTAATGCCTAAGAGCCTGATAAATATCTGAAGAGCCTCTCGATAGGCTGGTCAAGGATTAGATGGGGGGAGAACGGCAAAAATGGCGTGTAGCTAATTAAAAATTGCTTTTGAAGATAAGATTAGATAAGATAATCATTTATTTATTATCTATTACATACAACACAAATTGTCAGCATGCAAGAGATGTGAAAAGTAGAGAAAAAAAACTTTTTACAAAAAAAAAATAACTGACTTCCAAAAAAACACTACAAACTGAAAAATAACTTTAATTTCGGAAGTCGGTGTCTTTGGATCTGTATTTTAGTTTTATGCCACCGACTTCCGAAATTAAAGTTATTTTTCACTTTGTAGTGTTTTTTTGGAAGTCGGTTATTTTTTTTTGTAAAAAGTTTTTTATTTTTCACTTGTTAGTGCCGAAAAAGAATTTTCCAAATCGGTTCGTAAATGACGGAGTTATGCGCGAACAAAAAACGCAATGCAGAGTAAACGAAAAGATCGTTAATGTAGAAAATGTAGATAAATTTTTAGATGTTTGTTGATTTCTCAAAAACCGCTTGTCCGATTTCGATAAAAGAATTTTTCAAATCGGTTGGCAAGCGACGGAGCTATGCGCGAACAAACATAAAAAAAAAAAACATCCGAATTGAGAACCTGCTCCTTTTTTAGAAGTCGGTTAATAAAACAGATCATCACGTTTGCCTTAAACAATGGCCGTCATGTTCCACTACGCGCATCCGATTCGAGTAGCGGAACATGACGCGAACCAATACAATTTAACTACTGCGGTTTCGCTGCTATGGCTTCGCGGCGGAGGTATGTTACCAGCGTCAATGTAGGTTCCCGGTCAGTCGAGTTACCCCAAAAGATAACACCGTATCTTAAAATGGACTCCACCAAGCCGTAGTATGCGATAAGCAAAGCATCTACACTAATTACTGCTGCCAGTTTGTTCAGAGCATATGCTGAGGTACTTATTTCCTTACTGATAGTCTCTGTATGTGCCTTACAATTTAATTTATTGTCAACAGTAAGTCCTAAAATTTTTGTTGTATCAACTTCGTCAATGTTATTATTATTATTATAGTTTGTGTTTAGATTGTTAATTAATGTCAAGGAGCGTTGACTGAAGTGCATGATTTTAGTCTTATTTAAATTTATTTTTAAATTGTTATTATTTAACCATTAGTGAGTTATTAATGTCAGATTTATATGTGTCTCGGTTTTTACACGCAATTGTCACTACACTGTCAGTGAATAATTTCTACTGCTTAAATCTTCCTTTAAGTTTAACAGAACCAACAAATAATTCAGAACCTAGTTCCTACCTACAGCTCGTCCAAAATAAAAATTAAAAGCCATTTATTCAAACAGGCTTAGAATCAGCACTTTTCTAACGTCAAAATTACATAAGACAGTCCCCCAAAAACGCCCACCCTTCACCACTTCGTAGTGCTTTAGCTGGGAAGAAGAACTGGAGCGACAAACTCCCCAGCAGCACAGCTATCTGTTCAGTTAGAAAAACTTGATCTATAAAATAGTATGTAAGTAATAGTAGATTACTGCATCGAGCAGAAAGTGACTTGTTGCATCGAGTGTTCGATTGGAGCCCGAGCGTGAGCGAAGGCTATAAAAACACAAGTGCAACAAGAAGTCACGTCGAACGAGGTGCGTAATCTGCTTTTCTTTCAAGTAATAATATATAGCAATGGCTTCATGGTTTTCGTGAGCTCACTAAAATACGCTAAAAACACACTCGGGTACAGATTTAATCTTTCTTTCGTTTCTCCAAGACATGAAATTTTCCTATGCCATGAAATATCTGCTCTAGATTTTTCTGGTAATAGGTTATCAATTACGAGCAGAGCCTAATTTTGTATAGCTTCCGGCGATAACGATAACGCACTTTTACTAGAAGAATCCATTTTTAGGGTTCCGTACCTCAAAAGGAAAAAATGGTACCCTTATAGGATCACTTCGTTGTCCGTCTGTCTGTCTATCTGTCTGTCTGTCTGTCTGTCAGTCTGTCAAGACCCTTTTTCTCAGGAACGCGTGGAGGTATCAAGTTGAAATTAATATCAAATACGTAGGTCTATGGTCCCTTGAAGCTTTGAAAAAATCAAGCTTCCAAGTCAACGCAATAAAAACATACGGCGATGCGACATTATTGCGACATATTTCGATACTCGCAAATAAATCAAAACCGATAGGGTACTTCCCGTTGGCCTAGAATTATGAAATTTGGTAAGAAGCAAGGTCCTACAGCACAAGTATAGGAAAAAGTCCTAAAAGTGTAAGTTATTAGTTAAAAAATTGAGAATATCTCGCACATAAATCAAAACCTATAGGGTACTTCCTTGACCTAGAATCATGAAATTTGGCAAGAAGCTAGGTCTCACAGCACAAGTAAAGGAAAATGTCCAAAAATTGTTAATTTGTAGGTTTATCTCATAAAAAATACTTTTTTGCGATTACAAACTTAAATTTTCAGTGGGTAATTGACCATGGCGTATATCGATGTATGGGAGAACATGTTTTCAACTACAATGTTAAGTTTGTTTTAGGGATAAATTCATCCCAACTACGGAACCCTTCATTGTGCGTGGTCCGACACGCACTTGGCCGGTTTTTTATTACTGGTGTAACTGTGTTTTATTAATACTGATGAAATTCGTAATGTTTAGCTGTAAAAAATATAAAGTTCGCGCCAATTCGTTTTCTTTATTTTTTATTATTATTTTTGTACAGCCAGCACGTATTATTTTTAAAGCTCTGTGGTTGCCTGCGTACATTTTATATGGAACTTATGAAAACTTTTTGGTCAGTGAAAAAATTTAAAAAAGTAACAACAAAGCACCAATGAAAAACATACACTCATTTCCGCATCGTTTTAGCGATGCAGTAAGTAATGTTCAGGGACTTCTTGGCGGGAAAGTGAAGCGTCATGTTAGCAGTTTTGTTTTATTTTCTAAAATTTGTGTTTAGCCGAATATTAATGTGTAATAGTGGTGGATTATTAACCATTAAGTGTTCGTGAACCTGCATTAATGTAGGCAAATGAAACAAAACAGTGCAACATCACTTTAAGTTCTCTCAAGAAGTCCGCGCGAGGTTTCAGTAAAGTGCCGCGTCTTTACTTAAACTCAAGGGGAGCGGGGCGGGATATCATCAATCATCTTTATCATGCATTGAGTGGAGTTCATTTCATAATTATTTAAATAACTTTGTACTTGTTACCTAATTTTACATGACACTGGCTAAATGCACAAACCGTGCGAAGCCAAAAAGAAAAAAAAAAAGTAATGTTCAGGTTTCTGCTGGCATTTTGAGTTAACAACTACGATACCGATACATATATTATAATGCGTTCATCCAATTTTGACTTCTATTGCGTTGGTGGCATGAAAAATGGCAGCTGTAATAAACAGTTGGTATTGTAACCACATTTTTGCTTTTAAAGCCATCCTTATGCCTACGGAATAGAAGTCAAAATCGGTTGAACGGAGTGTAAAAAAGTTTATTTAAATTTCTAATCTTATTTCAAATGGAGTACCTATACTCCATTTGAAATAAGATTGTTGGAAGAAAAAATATTTACATTACGCCACAAATCATTAAATTATTAGCCATTTATGTTAGCTAGCACACGCCACTATACCAACCAGTCCAGTTTGTAAGTAAAGTACCACGTTACCATGGCGTTTAGACTGAAATCGATCAGACCTGACCTTGGCTGTAAAGTGCACCTTCGTGGGTGCATGTAGCAGAGATTTGTAGTAGGTAAATCATCGGATTTGTATTAATATCGATAAATAACTTTTAACTGGGTGCTAGCTAAGTAGATAAATGATTTTTATATTGGGTATAAACAATACTATAACAAGTAATTTTTTGATTAAAACTAGATGAGGTCTACTCCGAACGTAAATCCGAAGTATCGGCCGAATGGTCGACCGTGTCTTGACTCCGGCTAACAATGGCTGACTACGGCGAATAAAAAAACTATAGTCAAAGAGATAACCCAAAGTCAAAAATGTGACTTGAAGTCGGGTAAGGACTCAAAGTCCTGAAAGTCCAAAGCTGTTCCCTACATTATGTTCGTTTAACTCGTCGAAATGTAGGGAACACATGATTTTTTTTCGCGATTTCATTTTTGGTCCCATAGTAAATGTTGTTCATAATGATGCGTACAATGACCCCTTAAGAGATTTCGTGTATGAATAGCTATATAACTTATACATATAAAATACTGACTGGTCTATCAACACACAGCTCAAACCACTGAACGGATTGTGCTGATAGAAGAAGAGAAGAAAGAAGAAGAACGGCACACAGATAGTTATTATGACGTAGACGTCCGCTAAGAAGGGGTTTTTGGAAATTCGACTTTTAAGCTATGTGTTTGATAGACCAGTCAGTCACGGTTTCGTTTTTTCAACCGTCGGTTTCGTTCCATGTCAGGGGTAGATTTTAGAAAAACCCTGATGCAAATTGTTCAATATTTTTGGTTTCTAGTATAAGTAAAGTTTCGAGTTAATTGGACTGCGCGTTAAAATTCTTCTATATAAACTATGACATCCCCCAATCGTCTATGGGAGTCATAAGAGTTAACACAACCTGCCCGCGCCGCGGTGCAAGGTCTAATAATGAGGTGCGCCGGCCGGTGGCAGTAATATTTATAGTGTGCGTACAGACGACGCTATACGTCGCGCACGCGCCAGAGCGAGATGGGTGCCCGTACATCGTTGTCACAGTTTGTTTTAATTTTGCAAATCAATGTTCTCCTATTGGTATCGAAATATTTTAATATAGGTGAGCCTGGGTACTGACTGTTGTCCAAAATTATAAGATAGGACCTTTTACTAATAAAAGCAATTATTCCCTGCAATATCTCGAGTTTAATTTCACGCTATCTTAATACACAACAATTGGTGACCCCGACTTTAAAAACGGAACACTTGTACGAAGACCCTTTTGTGTGGAGCAAGCTACCATGTCTGAAGAGCAACACGCAAAAATCCAGACCGAGATGAATTACGACGCAAGCGCAGTATCCGTGCAATCGCGACTTTTACCCTTTTGGAGAGAAATACCCCGTGCCTGGTTCATCCAGTTCGAAGCCGTGATTGACCCATTGAAGACCTCAGATGACCAGAAGTTTCGATATCTACTGCAACAGCCGCAGGCGATCGACTTACAACATTTGACCGATATACTTTACAATCCACCTGCAACTGGGAAATATGAAAAAGTGAAACAACGCCTACTCGAAGCCTAAGACAAATCAGACGTCAAAAATTTTCAAAAGCTTATCAGCGGACTAGAGCTGGGAGATCAGAAGCCCTCCCAGCTGTTAAGGAAGATGCGAGAACTCGCAAGCGGCATGATTACCGAAGAAGGTCTCAGAATAGAATGGCTAAATCACCTGCCCGCACAAGTTCGAGTCGTCTTGTCCGTAAACAAGGAATCATCTTTGGACACCTTGGCTGCGATAGCAGACAAGATGGTGGAGTACGCAGAGAGTCCCAGCGTCGCCGCAGTCACAGCTACAGCACCATCCTCGTCGTCTACAACATCCATGACGCAGCTAGAAACACTAGCAAAGCAAGTGGAGAAGCTCACGCTAGAGATCGCCGAACTACGTCGAGGACGGCCACCACATGGAAACCGTCGCCACTCGTTCTATCCTCGCTATCGATCCCGTTCACGCTCGCAGTCAACGCAACGTGGACCGGCACCGAAACCTGGAGACGCCAACTGGGAATGCCACTACCACTACCGTTTCGGAGATAAAGCAAAGCGCTGCGAATCGCCATATTGTAGGAGGAAGAAGCCGTCGGAAAACTAGAGCCGACACCGACCGTGGCGGACGTCGGTGTCCCATACACCAGTAATCGCCTTTGTGTACACAACCACAACACTCACGAACGTTTCCTCGTGGACACAGGCGCAGACATCTCCGTTTTGGCCGCCAATCACAAAAATAACAAAAGTACCAGCACGTACAATTTATATGCGGCAAACAATACGCCAATCAAGACCTACGGACAGAAAACTATAAGGCTAAATTTTGGATTACGAAGAGACTTTGTTTGGTCATTCGTCGTTGCAGACGTCAAAACCTCTATCCTGGGAGCTGATTTTCTCAGACACTTTAAACTGCTGGTGGACCTGGACAAGAAAAAGTTAGTTGACAAGATTACCGAGCTATCTATCAATGCATTAGAAGTATCTATAAACACGGAATCAATTCACACCATAAGCAACAATCAAGCATACTACGACATTTTGAAGCAATACCCTGATGTCCCATGTCGCTGAAACAACCACCGAAACACGACGTGGTTCACCATATCGAAACTACCGACCCCCCACTCTACGCTCGCCCCCGCCCGCTGCCACCGGACAAGTATAAGACAGCCAAAGAAGAGTTTGACCGCATGTCAGAAATGGGAATCTGCAAGCCTCAAAAAGGCCATGGGCAAGCCCTCTTCATGTAGTAAAGAAAAAAGACGGAAGACTACGCATGTGTGGCAACTATAGACGTCTAAACGCGGTCACCCAACCAGATCGCTACCCCGTACCTCACATTCAAGATTTCACGTACCAACTACATAACAAGAAAATATTCTCGAAACTTGATTTAAAAATGGCGGACTATTGGGTACCGATTGCCAAAGATGACGCACAGAAAACGGCGATCACAACACCGTTTGGTATGTTCGAATTCAATTGTATGACTTTTGAACTACGAAACGGAAGCCAAACATTTCAAAGATTCATGCACGAGGTACTGAGAGGCATAGACGGCTGCTTCTGTTTCATCGACGATATAATCCTCTGCGAAGAAAACGAAAACAAACACAAGCAGCTTCTTCATCAAATTCTGAAGCGACTGGACAATTACGGTCTGATACTGAACATAGAAAAATGCGAATTTGGTAAAGAAACAGTAGATTTTCTCGGCTATGAGGTATCGGCGACCGGCATAAAACCAACAACGGAACGAGTTAAAGCTATATCTACCTACCCAAAACCGAAAACCATTCTCGAACTTCGACGTTTCCTGGGAATGATCAACTTTTACCGAGGCTGTCTCCCACGACAAGCAGAACTACAGAACGAACTTAATAAGTACCTACATAACAGAAAGCGCAACGACAACACGCCGATCGAGTGGACAACAGACGCAGAGCAAGCCTTTGAGAAGTGCCGCCAAAGCATCACAGAGGCCACCATACTCTCACATCCAGTTCAAGGAAGTACCCTCGCCATCATGTCAGACGCCTCTGATCACAGCCTTGGTGCTGTTCTCCAACAAAAAGTAGACAAAGTTTGGAAACCACTAGCATTTTATTCGAAAGCAATGAGTGCAACACAATGCCGATACAGTGTATACGATCGCGCACTATTAGCCATGTATACAGCTGTTAAACACTTTCGCCGATTAATAGAGGGTTGCGACGTCGAAATATTTACAGACCACAAACCGCTTACTTACGCTCTTACAAAAACAGAGAGTACCTCCGACACACCGAGAAGCGAGAGGCAACTGCATTTCATAAGTCAATTTTGTACGAGCATAAAATACATAAAGGGGGAACAAAATACAGTCGCCGACGCTTTATCACGACTTGAAGAGATTATTTGTCCGTCAACTATCGACTATAATCAACTAAGCATCGATCAACAACAAGACCTAGAACTCAAGCAACTCAAAAATCAAGAAAACTTGATATTTAAAGAAATAACTATACCCGGATGTAACCGACCAATCACATGTGAGCTGACAACTTCAATACCACGACCGTATTTACCCGCAAGACACCGTTACGCAGCTTTCAAAGCGCTACATGAGTTATGTCACCCGGGCGTACGCAGTACAAGAGAACTGATGACAAGAAAATTATTTTGGCCATCTATGAATAAAGAAGTAGCACAGTGGACGCGCGCCAGCATAAGCTGCCAGCGAGCGAAAGTACATCGGCACGTAAACACGCCGCTAGTACAATTCCCGCCGTCACAACGCTTCGAACATATCCATATAGATATCGTTGGCCCACTGCGTGTATCTAATGAATATCGCTACTGCGTCACTATAATTGACCGATGCACCAAATGGCCCGACGCGATTCCGGTCCGTGACGTCACAGCGGAAGTCGTCGCGCAAGTACTATACGAAACGTGGATTGTAAGATTCGGCTGCCCGCTACGCATCACAACAGATCAAGGACGCCAGTTTCAATCTTTACTATTCAACGCGCTCATGAAGAAAATGGGAAACAACAGAATTCGTACTACGGCGTACCGTACAGTCGAATAGACAAGTTGAGCGATGGCACCGAACAATGAAAGCGGCGCTTATAGCTCGCGGGGCAACAACGACATGGACAGAGGAACTTCCAACCGTATTATTGGGATTACGCACTGCCCTGCGAGAAGACAACAACCTCAGCCCAGCTCTAATGACGTATGGTACGACACTTCGCATACCATCTGATTTCTTTGAGCCACAAGATTCAAGTATAGACGACGCGGAACTGGTACGCCGTCTCGCTCGCACGATGACATCACTCACGCCAGCCCCGCACCGCAAACAATCAGCTGACAAGCCTTTTGTTTACAAGGACTTATCGGCGTGTACGCATGTCTTCGTTCGCAACGATACCGTCAGAGCGCCACTCACACCACCGTATGATGGTCCGTACGAAGTACTGAAGCGCAATGGCAAGTACTACAAGATCCAGTTACCATTACGGACTACAGTTGTGTCACTGGATCGACTTAAACCTGCCTACATCGTCAGCGAAACTGAAACAAGTTTTACCAGCACCCAGACGTCGGCGGCACACTCCCATACATCGGCAGCTCACCATGACTCGACCAGTACCCCTGCACCTACAAATCAACCCTATATCACGAGAGGCGGAAGATTGGTAAAGAGAAACGTACGCTTCTCTTGAGGGGGAGTGATATGGGAGTCATAAGAGTTAACACAACCTGCCCGCGCCGCGGCGCAAGGTCTAATAATGAGGTGCGGCGGCTTTTTTTTTTTTGTATGGCATCTCGCAGTTGACCTTGAGAGGCCGTGACTGCTTAACCGGTCTTTCCTGTGGCTGCCCTAAGGTATTAGCTTAAAGCCTCCAGCCAGGAGCGTAAATATAAGTATTAAAAACTAAACGACAGCGCTCTAAGGGCACCCCCTGTGGGGTACGAACCTCGGCTTAGGGCGTCGTTGGGGAAAAACAAAGCAAATTGGGGACAGGCTGGATCGAAAGTTTAAATTCATGATTATTAACGGGGATTACTATTAAATGCTACGGCTCACTCAGCCTCGGGGCTGGCGGTTCGACGTGCAAGGGACGGGGGGAACAATAATTTATTCTTGAACTTCGCGTGGTACCTCGGCGGCGAGGACGGAATGACGGTTTGTGTTTGTGCACTGTACTTGTGGCCCTATTGCTTTCCTGAAGGAGAGTAATGGGGTCATCCGGGTCTGAGAGAGTATGCCTAGGTCGGCGAGTCTGACTAATTTGAGATGGCCTATAGCTAGCTGCCTGCACAACCAAGGGGTTGCGATGTCTATCTGCGGACGGTGCGGCGGCCGGTGGCAGTAATATTTATAGTGTGCGTACAGACGACGCTATACGTCGCGCACGCGCCAGAGCGAGATGGGTGCCCGTACATCGTTGTCACAGTTTGTTTTAATTTTGGAAATCAATGTTCTCCCATTGGCTAATGAAATATTTTAATATAGGTGAGCCTGGGTACTGACTGTTGTCCAAAATTATAAGATAGGACCTTTTACTAATAAAAGCTCTCTCAGACCCGGATGACCCCATTACTCTCCTTCAGGAAAGCAATAGGGCCACAAGTACAGTGCACAAATACAAACCGTAATTCCGTCCTCACCGCCGAGGTACCACGCGAAGTTCAAGAATTAATTGTTCCCCCCGTCCCTTGCACGTCGAACCACCAGCCCCGAGGCTGAGTGAGCCGTAGCATTTAATAGTAATCCCCGTTAATAATCATGAATTTAAACTTTTGATCCAGCCCGTCCCCAACTTGCTGTTTTTCCCCAACGACGCCCTAAGCCGAGGTTCGTACCCCACAGGGGATGCCCTTAGAGCGCTGTCGTTTAGTTTGTAATAATTATATTTACGCTCCTGGCTGGAGGCTTTAAGCTCACACCTTAGGGCAGCCACAGGAAAGACCGGTTAAACAGTCACGGCCTCTCAAGGTCAACTGTGAGATGCCATACAAAAAAAATAAAAAAATAATAATAAAAGCAATTATTCCCTGCAATATCTCGAGTTTAATTTCACGCTATCTTAATACACAACAGTCCTTTAGGGGGAGGTTTAGAAAAACAAAAAATTACAACCTTTATAATTATTTACGTGAGAATTCGTGCACGGATTGGGCTGAAATTTGGCACACAGATAGTTATTATGACGTAGGCATCCGCTACATCGATCACTAATAATTAGTGATCGATGATCCGCTAAGAAGGGGTTTTTGGAATTAGACCTTTAAGGGGGTGAAAAGGGGGGAGTTTTTTTGTGTGTAAAATCTTATTTTTGAGTTAATATTTCGTGTGGTCCCGGATTAAGAATATGACCACCCCATTTCATCCCGTGGGTGTCGTAGGAGGCGACTAAGGGAACTGGAGACCTAGTTTATAATAAAATACGTCATGGGTTTGTTCTGTAAACATTTTTAAATCTAAGGTAACTGCACTAATTTTAGGCAAATGTTATTACTCAGTGAAAGACTTTCTAAATGATATAAGTTTATTCAGATTATGGTTGTTATAATTAATTGCAAATTTGACCATATAAGACTTATGTACCTGACTTTAATATTATTAATTGACTTCACTATAATTTATTTTTTGTTTTGTTGACATTATTTTGTTTGTATTAATATTTGAATTTATGTAATAATTTGCACGTCGTAAGGTAGACTGTAGCCGATCTCATAATTTCACAACATCTTATACCTGCACCTACATTCTTAGCAAATAAAGTTCTGATTCTGACTCCATTCGGGGAATCGAGTTTTCTCATTGGGAAATTCTCAGTAGTAACCCGGATTTTGGGTTTGTGCCCGGTTAACGAATAACCTCGCGCCCTGTAACATGATTTAAGAAATGACCGCGCGCATGGCGGTGGTGGCGGTGTTGCCATATACCTTCGTCCACATATTCCTTTCTCAATTGTCGATATGTCTGCACAACCTCCACCGCAGAACGCGGGCGAGCATCTCTTTTTGGAACTAAACCTGAATCACGTGAAAGTCCTTCTAGGTGTTTATTACAGCCCTTCGTCACGTATAAATTTCTTTTCCTCTTTTGAAAAGATCCTCGAAAACCTAACACCCTCTTACAGTCACACAATCATCATGGGGGATTTCAATACTTGTTTATTGAAAATCGATTCCCGGTCTTCTTCTCTTCAATCAATAGTTCAGTCGTCGAATTTATCAATTCTCCCTTTAAGTGCCACACACCATTTTCCAAACTGTAATCCCTCACTTTTGGACCTTCTCATTGTTTCGTCTCCTCAACATGTCAGCAAGCATGGTCAATGCCCAGCTGACATGTTTTCTTACCATGACCTATTATTCCTCTCCTACAAAATTCGCCCACCTATAAGGCTAAACCTAAAATCCTCCTGCAGCGTAATTTTGGTGGCATGAAGACAGATGACCTCCGAAGAGATGTTAACAGCATTGACTGGTCTCCTCTAGTCAGTGTCGAGTTGATTGATGATAAAGTCAACCTGCTGACATACAACCTTGTGCAGCTGTACGATGTCCACGCTCCTATTCGTGCTGTAAAAATTAAACACCCGCACCATGGCTTACAGACGATATATGCTTGGCTTATAGATCATGCACAGGAAGGCTGTAACCAAAACTAAATTTAAGTGTCGGCCCTCACCATCGAACCGGGAGATCCTTGTGGATGCTCGAAATCGCTGCAATAAGGTGTGTGGAGATGCCCAACGCCGCCATATCCACACCTCAGTTGAAAACGGAGATCCAGCTAAAGTCTGGAAATTTCTTAAGTACCTGGGAGTTGGAAAGTCACGCCAAGAATCAATTCCTAAAAACCTAGATATTGATCTACTGAATCAACACTTCTCAACTTCGTCCCACTGTAATGGGACCATGAAAACAGCTACAATAAACTATATTTCAAACCTTCCAACTCCGGACCATCCTCCATTGATTAACCGACTTCCAAAAAGGAGGAGGTTATATGTTCGGCTGTATGTTTTTTTTTTTTTTTTTTTTTTTTTAATGTTGTTCACCGATTACTCCGTCAATTGTGGACGGATTTTGAAAATTATTTTTTTTGTTTGGAAGAGTATGCTCCCGAGGTGGTCCCATTGCCAGCAAATCAGAATCTGATAAGGGGATTCCCATGGAAATCGAGGGAAATCCTCAAATTTTATAGGCATACCTATAGCGATTTGAGTATTTTTTGTCGTAACTCGTGCATTTGCTCTCGAAAAGCACCATTTCGTGAAGTGAAACTGATGATGAAGACCACTGATGGCCACCGGAACTACTTAATAATAAGTATTTCACCGTTGCGATTCGATTAGGCACTTTAATATGGTTGATAAGCAATTTATGCTCGTCAAAATGCATATGGTAAAAGTCACCATCAGTTCTCCTGGTTCTTACCAGGAGAACTCCTCAATAATTAACGCCCCTGCATCGGGAATACCAATATTTTGTAAAAGGTGATGAGCATTTGACATTAGGCTATTGTTAATTAGATAAATTACAAACTGACCCACTAAAAAGTGAAAAATAAAAAACTTTTTACAAAAAAAAAAATCAACCGACTTCAAAAAAAACACTACAAAGTGAAAAATAACTTTAATTTCGGAAGTCGGTGGCAAAAAACTTAAATATAGATCCAAAGACACCGACTTCCGAAATTAAAGTTATTTTTCACTTTGTGGTGTTTTTTTGGAAGTCGGTTGATTTTTTTTTGTAAAAAGTTTTTTTGTTTAGTCAAGTCTCTGATTGTGATGTTAATAAAAGCGTAGTATCAATCACGTCGAACGCAGTTGGTAGTGATTGTGGAAGTCGGAAAATGATACTCCCTGTCCTCGACGAAATCCTTCCTATCCTATGTTATATCCTAAACTATTCTATATCCTATGGTGTTTTTCCATCGATGTGGAAAGAGGCAAAAATCACTCCTTTACCCAAAAAATCTAATCCTACTTCCTTTTCCGAATACCGTCCTATCTCCATCTTGCCTTTCCTCTCCAAAGTCTTAGAACGCCTTGTCCACAATCAGCTTAGTACTTTTCTTTGTAAAAATAGTCTGCTGAATCCTTTCCAATCAGGTTTTCGTCCTGGTCACAGCACTGCTATGTAGCCTTAGTTAACGTCACTAATGACATACGGTTAGGCATGGAAGGAGGAAATCTGACGGTTCTTTGCTTACTGGATTTTAGTAATGCATTTAATACTGTTGATTTCGATATCCTTCTTGGCATGCTTCGCTTGCTTAACATATCTCCAACGGCGATTGACTGGTTTCGTAGTTACCTGTATGGCCGCCGGCAACGTAAATGCATAGAAGAGTCTTGCTCTTCTTGGTGTTATACTTCTACCGGTGTTCCTCAGGGTGGCGTTTTATCTCCTTTACTCTTCGCAATATTTATAAACTATATTTCCAAAAAACTTCTTTCCTTCTACCACCTTTATGCAGA
This sequence comes from Tiliacea citrago, assembly GCA_963921375.1. Classification (NCBI taxonomy): domain Eukaryota; kingdom Metazoa; phylum Arthropoda; class Insecta; order Lepidoptera; family Noctuidae; genus Tiliacea; species Tiliacea citrago. The sequence goes on from OY992799.1 coordinate 6,186,241, forward strand.
TGATTTACAAATATATAAACATGCTGCCCTTGCGGATTTGGCTGATGCAATTAATACCATTAACAAGGATTTGGGTTCAATCTGCGAGTGGAGTGAGGCACATGGGTTGCAGGTCAATCCATCGAAGACTCAGGTCATTGTTGTTGGCAGCTCAAGGATGACCCCTAAGATAAACTGGTCGCAACTTCCCCAAGTTCAATTTAACGGAATTCCTATTCCAGTAAGCGAAAAGGTTAAGAACCTTGGAGTTTGGATAGATAAACATCTTTCTTGGGGGGTCCCTGAGACGATTAAGGAATTTTCTTCCAACTGCCACTAAAACTGCGCTTGCACAATCCCTTTTACTACCCATCCTGACCACGCTGATGTCAGTTATCTCGATCTCACTGAGGCACAATTAGATAAACTTGAGCGACTTCAAAACTTTTGTATAAGATTTATATTTGGCCTGCGCAAATATGATCACATTTCCGAATTTCGTACAAAGCTCAAGTGGCTACCAATACGTCTTCGCCGGAATTCTCATATCTTATTTCAGCTCTATAGTATTCTGTTCAATCCTAAAACCACCTGTTATCTTAAAGAACGTTTCAAGTTCCTTCATGACACACATAATAGATATCTGAGGTCATCGGAAAACTTGATACTAGAGATGCCGATGCATTCTACCAGCTTTTATGACAAGTCTTTTACAGTTCAAGCAGTACGGTTATGGAATGCCTTGCCCGTGTCGATAAGGTGTGCTCAATCCTTGTCCACTTTTAAAATTGTGGTAAAAAAACACTTTCTCTCTTCTTAAACAGCATCATTACAGAATACAGTTCCTTGCTCTTGTTTCATGCTTATTATTGTATATTGTATATATACATTATAGATAAGTTATGCTTTGTGTATGTATGTATTTATTGTACATGCAAATAGTACACCACTGACTACCTGCAGTACTGTCTCTCCTTCTCTTTTTAATCCATCCAAAGGTTGTCTGTAAAAGATCGCTTTTAGCGATAAGACCGCCCATTGTGTCACCCTATGTAAAATTTCAACATTTATATCTGTAACTTTTATTTATTTAGGATTTCCAACAAAGGGTACACATATACAATATAAATCACAATAATAATAAAAGGTTCTTGTACGTGTGCTCCTTCAATTACAGGAGACCACAGCATGCACATATAACTAGGTTTAACAGGATAAAAATAAAATAGATAAAATTAATGATGAAATTTGAGGAAATAAAATAAAATTAAAATTAACATGTCATGATTGAGCATTCATATTACAATAGTTTGTATAATAATAATTCTTACACATTTTGTTAACTATTGGAAGAAAGAAACATAATAGCATACTTAGAGGAGTTCAGTTTCAAAACCCGCCAAAACACTTTTCAATAAATAACGGTAAAACGTAAAAAACCTTAAAAATCATTAATATAAAGAACATCTTTAGAAAATCACAGTGACAGCTTTATACTGAAACTGGCAATACTTAAGAACGTGGTTTCCTAGGTGAATAATTAAAAATAACGGAAAAATAACCATTAACATTTTTGTTTTAGCGGATTTTGAAGTATACATTTGATTTTAGCGGGATTTGAAATAAACATTGTTCGTTTTAGCGGGATTGGCAACTTACAGATTTTGACATGTGGATGGTTTTATGCAGCAAATTTATGTACATTTATAAGATTTGGAGGAACATGCAAATGAATAATACGGGTTAAAGTATGAAAATTATTTAATTTATAAAATTAACACAAAATTATGGATGGAAAATGAAAGAGAGAATTCAGCAAGAATATTAAATATGTGTTTCAACATCCTCAAAACCATGTTCACAGTAATGCTCTTCAATATCCTTTTCACTATCGAAGCTACTGACTGCTGGATCGACACTTTGCATTCTTTCTTCAATTCTTTTGTAATACTCCAAAGTAGGTAAATTTCACCACTCTGTCCCGAAATGCTTTTCGAGAAGTTTGGCAACATCATCGACCTTGGCTTTCATCGGTAAAATTGTGTTTGCTGGTATTAACTCGGGAGAAAGCATGGTCATTTTTTTATTCTTTTTTGTTATTATTTTTTTATCGTTGAGTTCGCTTTTATAATTAATCTCTCCTTGAACTAATACATTCTCAGATTTTGTCCTAGTTAAGAAAAAACGCTTAGATTTCATAAAAGGAAAATGCCATGAACTAGTGGGTTTGACAATCGTTTCATAACCTTTCTTCCAGTCGTAAACTGGTATTGTTGAAAGGTCTGTGACAGTTCCATTTTCTTCAAGCACAGTGACGTATTCTGCTGGACATGTTACAACCTCTTTAGTTTTTAATACTTTTTCGATTTTTGCGAACACACGGTCAGGAGGTATAAACGAATGTCCGACTATAGGGTATATTACTTCAACTTTTTTTACATGTCTAGGTGCTTCACAGTACAGCCATTTACCCAACATAACAACCATTGCAGTATTCTTATTCTGTCCGGAACAGCCGTCACATACCACACGTAAGATATTGATTTTCTCGTTGAAAGTTACTTGTTGTAGGTAATGATATACTGCACTTACAATTTCATTCCCTCCCTTCTTATGAACTACTTCACTCCAATAATATGAATGAACATTTTCTTTGTTTAATTTAGCCTTAGAATTTCCATCTACAATTGCGAAGTGATAAAAATTAAACTGCTGACTAAAATACGCTGACTGGTCTGGAAGCTTGGGTAGCGGCTGGTTTTTCTGACAATCGAATGTAATAATTTTCATGGTCTCATCTTCCTCTTGGAGTATTTTGTAAAACGCTTTATACTTTAATCTGTGAATTCTTTTATTAGTCATAAGTTCATGTCTTTTTCTTGTATCACTTTCAGCTTTTATTTGTTCTTCCAGGGAAGTACATGTAGAGCAGACGTCGGTTCTCGGGGAACCAAAACCAATGTTGTAACATGTATTAAATATATTGCGTAACCTTAAGATCATTCTGATGTTCTGCATTATAGACCCGCCATAATTTTCGAATATTAAGCTCGGCCAAGAGGTATAATCTTTGTGTTTTTGAGCGACAATAGTGACTTTCTTGGCATTTAAGTTTTTCAATGAAACATTCAACTGAAATTCTTTTTGCCGCGTATTTTTGAGATTTTCGATCACCCCCTCTCTTTTCTTCTGGATGACTCCTTCCACTTTTATAAAATCTGCTCATAATATCCTTAACTCTATCTTTTTTAACCAGAAGAGCATCCAAAAACGTTTTTTGGCAAACTGGGATCATTTGACCGTGGTTTCCAACAACATGATATTTTGTCGCAATATGTCTTTTAGAATTTTCTTTTTTATTATTAGCTTTTTTTGCGTTGCAGTATTTTAGTATGTAATGGTCTTGAAAAATTTTAGTCGTACATTTATAAAAATTCCTATGAAATCTGCTTATATCCTGGTGAGTTACTTTAGCGCATCTGAATGATTTTTGGTTATGATTACATTGCGGGAACTTCGGCAAACCTTTGCTTTCATACCTGAAACAATATGTTTTTAATTGATTAGGTCGGTCGGTGCGTTTAGATAAGTCGGAGTGGAGCGAAGAACGTAGCAGTGAAATGACCAAACGGAAAAGCAGGGTTGAGATTTCGAGCATTGTGCTCCGCTCCGCTCCGCTTCGCTTCAATGGAAACGTAGCGTGGTTAAAATAAGATGTTTTTTGTAAAAATTATATGTGTAGATAAAAAGAAGTTTATTTTTTATTACTAGGATATTACAACATAACATACACATTAACTAAGCTACATAAAATACGAGTATTAGGTACATACACAAAATCTCGATAAATCGTAAATAAAGAGAAACTTCACCCCACGAACAGTATAAAACTATAGATTTTATAACCTTTTGCATAACACCATCCCCTTCACTTTAACAAGTAGTTTGATACAAAACTTTACGTACCGTTTCTTTTGCTCCTTCACACGTTTCCATGTTGGTTTATCACGTTTTCTCTCCCTGGCATGTTTAGGATCACATTTAGTAACAAATTGTGTTGATTCATCCATTTTTTATTGATAATAAACATAAAAAACCGACAGCACTTCTTCACTTGGTTGACAAATTCGCCATACTGTTTGTTGTGTCACGTGATGCAAATGCCGTGCTGTGATTGATCGATTTAGATTTAGCGGAATTTGAAACGCATCGGGACTTAGCGGTGTTTGCAACAAACTGTTACTTTTGTAAGCTGATTTGTTAGGATTTTAGCGGGATTTGATATTAATTCTTAAACCAAGGAGAAATAATGAATGATGGCGCTTCATAATCAAACGAAAGAATGTTTTCGTTCAAATATCGTTTTGGCGGGTTTTGAAACTGAACTCCTAGTTATTTTGCAATGGTTAAATTATTTTTGTATTTTGTAATGTGGAGGGTTATGTCCAGGTTATAATGCTTTGACAATTCATTGTATTGCCTACAGAGTCTTGGGAGGGCGGCGAAATGTCCCAAATTAGTTTTAGATCCTGAGACGTAAAATAAATTGTAGCTGTTTTTCCGCGGAAGACGAGATGGTGCGTTCATATGCAGTTTGCCTAGTAGTTCGCTACAGTCTATGACTCCATTAAATATTTTGTGCAGTAGTATCAGGTCTGCCGTTTTCCGCCTGTCTGCAAGTGATACCATTTTGTAGTACCCTAATCTATCTTTGTAGTTGACAACTTTTTTAGCTAAACGATCCTTGTAACACAGATGATATAGGAAACGTCTTTGGACACTTTCCAGGTGTTTGATATATATGTCGTAGTGAGGATTCCAAACCTGGCTGCTATATTCGAGTATTGGCCGAACCAGTGTGTTAAATAATTTTATTTTGGTAGACGCCTTTTTAAAATCTTTGCTGTTACGTAAGACAAATCCAAGAATTTTGAACCCCCTCGCTGTCATGTTTAGGATATGTTTGTCAAATTTAAGTTGCTTATCTTGTGTGACTCCTAAGTCACGTATTTCCTCTAATTGTTGTAGTTTATGTTGGCTAATCGTGTAATTGCTAGGTTTGACAATTTTGTTACGGGTGAATTGCATGTAGTAACACTTTGAGACGTTAAGAAGCATTTTGTTCGTTTTGCACCAGTTCGTCAGTCTGTTCAGATCTTCCTGCAATAGGGCAGAGTCAGATTCAGTTACCATTAGTTTAATTATTTTCATGTCAGCGGCAAAAAGATAGAATTTTGAATGCTTAAAGCAGTGCGTGATGTCGTTTATGAAAATGTTGAAGAGAATTGGGCCTAAATGTGAACCCTGTGGGACCCCGGATGTACCTTTAAAAGACTTTGAATGATGGCCACTAATAACAACTTTTGAAGACCTGTCACTGAGGTAAGACTGAAACCACTTTAACATTGACCCATATACCCAAGTGCTGGAGTTTAGCTAAAAGAATATAATGATCTACCTTATCGAACGCCTTACTAAAGTCAGTGTATATGGTGTCGACAGGAATACGTTTATCTAAATATTCTGATAGAGACGACACGTAGCACATGAGATTAGTGGTTGTAGATCTGGATTTGATAAAGCCGTGTTGGTGGCTGGTAAGAAGGTGTTTAACATGCGATGAAAGACGTTCGGTTATGAGCTTCTCAAATACTTTGCCAAAGATGACTAAAATAGAAATGGGTCTGTAATTGGATACCAAATTCCTTTCTCCTGCTTTAAAAATAGGTACCACTAGTGCTTTTTTCCATTGTTCAGGGAAAATACCGTCTTCAAGAGACTTGTTATAAATAAGACTGAGTGGTAAAGCCAGCGCTTTCGCATCTTTTTATGAACACGGGTGGAATACCGTCGTCTCCCACGCTTTTATGTTCATCTAAAGATGTTAAAGTTCGGAAAATTTCACCAGCGGTGAGTTCTAGTTTACAGAGAGTCGGCGAATTGTTATTGATATTAACATTTGACGGTTGCGAGGACGTTGTGGTGTTATAGACACCTGCGAAGTTTTCAGCAAATAAGTTACATATGTCGTGGCCAGTTGATGCGGTTTTATTATTGTGACACATAACTGCGGGGTAAGCACTGCTGGATTTCCTTTTATTTTTAATAAAATACCAGATGTTTATGGTGTACATAATAAAGAGTATTCTATTCTATTCTTAGTTACTGTTGCATTGTGGGTGTATTTAAATACAGCTTCTTCCTCAGAGAAGATGGGACATTTTGTTCAAGTATAATATTATTAATTCCAAAAGTATTCCATATATCGTTTTTTTACTATCATTTTAGTTACTAGGTATATCATATCGGTCATAAATATTGCAGATAATGAAAGCGAGATAACCCACTTTAGATATCGATAAGAGACATTCATTAACAAACTACAATAACATTACAATAATAAATGAAAAAAAAAAAGAATAAATGTGTTTATGATTATTGATGATGTGTACTAAGGTACACCTCTGCCTAACCCTTCAGGGATTACAGGGGCTTATTCCCAGGAGCTCCAAATCTATTGTTCTCCAAACAATTTCTCTCCATACATTGATTCCTAAGGGCTCCATGATTTTATTAGTTAAATAATAAAATACTTAAATTATTCCCAGCGGCTCTAAACAAAATTGCGTAAGGTTAACAAAACACGAATTGCTAATATTAAAGTTTACAATAAAATTTTGTGCTAAATAGTTTCAGTACATAGGCAGTCACAAATCAATCTTATGCTAAGTATGTACTTATACCTATTGTAAAATTAGAAACAATAATCTCACAATGCACTTTCTGTCATCACAAAATGATTGTCACACAATATGAAGTTGAAGAATTAAAAATTACAGTCTTATTATTTAAATAGACCTTAATCTATTTTAAAATAAAAACAAAATCCAATTGAATATCACAAATAAACCCTATGCCATATTAAAATCCATTAAATATAAAAAATCAACAAATTATGTTATAAATATTTTTAGTGCAATTTGTACTTAAAATTTTTGGAGCTCATTTTATTTATTATTATTATTATGTTTTTTTTAATTTGAAGCGGCCGGGAATAAAATTATGGAGCGCCTGGGAATAAGCCATTGCAGGGATATGTTACAAATAAATTAATTTATCGGTTGCAGGTTAGAAACTTTAGTACTTTGAAAACGATAAGCAACGTAATAGGTACCTAATTAGTGATAGCGGGCTAACTGTCCAAGGTGTGCCGGAAATTATTACCTCACATTGAAGTTATTTTAAACATTATTTAAACAAAAGCTTCCTTTTATTATTCGGTGGTAAGTTTCGCGGTATTTCGATGACATGTAGTACAAGTCACGCGAACAGGTTGTAACCCGTGCTTTAATTATTTATTTATGCACATACAAAAGTTGGTATTTGCGTGTCGCGTATACCTATGGGTTGAGAAGTGAACTAGTTTTGTATTTTGTATGGAATTTGTGATAAAATTTTAATTGCTACAAGGACGGGCTGATTAAAACCGGCCAATTGCGTGTCGGATCACGCACGATGAAGGGTTCCCGTAGTTAGGATGAACATTGTAGTTAAAAACATGTTCTCTCATACATTCCAACTGCCAATGTAAGTTTGTACGCACAATATTGAGAGGTTTACCATGTTGTTTTAAGACCACAGACTTCTTATAGGTTTTCCTGTAATCTATAAGTAAAGAACAATAAAATTTTCGGTATTTTTTTCAAAATTTTAGGCTCATTAGTTTCAGACATAAGGGAATGGTAAATTTTCATCTATTTTCTTAAATTACCTACTTTAAAAGTGTTTATTTCAAAATTATTATATTATATATATATTATTATTATTTTATTTTAATATTATTTTTATTCGTTCCTTGCGAAGCATGTCTGGCGTGACTATGAATGATAGGCTGAAAAATCAGGTGATAAGGCAACGGTGCAGTTTAAAAGAAGATGTAGTAACAAAAATTGAAAAGAGTATGCTTAGATGGTTTGGTCATGTTGAGAGGATGAGTGGAACGCGACTAACAAAAGGTATTTATAAAGCAGAGGTGAGTGGAAACGCCGGGAGGGGACGCCCTAGGAGGACATATAGTGACCAAATTGGTGATGTTCTTCAGAAAGGTCAGGTGCGTAGTACTCGCAATCGGCGTGCGTGTATGACCAGATGTATGAACGTAGGCGAAGCAAAAGGAGTATGTAAGGAGCGTAGCAGGTGGCGTTCTATAGTTTCTGCCTACCCCCATGGGAAGAAGGCGTGAGTTTATGTATGTATGTGTGTGTGTATAAAAACATATATAAAATATCGGTTATCCTTACAAATAAGCCCTTTTATTTGACAAGTCATACGGTACAGACCGCAATTTTTTTTTTTTTAATTTTCCAATTTGCCTCCGAAAAGTGGGCCAATTGCCCATATTCAAAATTCTTTTATTTACGTTACACGACTTTGAGTCACAGAAATTCATACGTGTAACGAATTTCAACTTATCGATCTTGTAGATTGGGACCAAATTGGCCGTGACAGACGGACATACAGAAAGACAGGCACACGAGTCCTATAAGGTTTTGGGTTTTTAGGGTTCCGTACCCAAAGGGTAAACGGGAACCCTATTACTAAGGCTCCGCCATCTGTCTGTCTGTCCGTCTGTCACCAGACTGTATCTTATGAACCGTGATAGTTAGATAGTTGAAATTTTCACAGATGATGTATTATATTTCTGTTGCCGCTGTAACAAAAAATACTAAAAAACAGAATAAAATAAATATTTAAGGGGGCTCCCATACAACAAAAGTATTTTTTTTGCTTGATATTGATAACGGTAACAGGTACGCTTGAAATATTCACAGAATACTTAGTTATATATTCACTTTAAAACTAATAATTCAATTAAAATAAAACAAATATTTAAGGGGGGGCTTCCATAAAACAAACGTGATTTTTTGCCATTTTTATAGATAATGGTACGGAACCCTTCGTGCGCGAGTCCGACACGCACTTGGCAGGTATTTTTTTTAATATCTACTCGCTCAGTGGCGCTCGCTTGGTGGGCAGAACACTTGCTGAGAGACTCTCGCTTGGTACATTCGCATTCGTGCACTCACACATAGTCCAGCGACAAAACTATCCGCCACACTCGCTGCTCCTTGCTCGCAAACTCGTTTATAGTTGCTAGCTCTACTCACTTTGCGCTAATCATCGCCGGTGGGGCAAGAGCCTTAGAGCCAGAAAGCTGCTAAGTCTAAGGAATAAACTATCAAGTCCAGGTACTTTAGTGGTTACACGAAAATGTAACTGTGAATACGTTCTCGCCCCAGTTGGCAATGTGCCTAAGTGAGCTAAGTCATTTGCCACTCATGCCAAATTGCCAGATGTTTTCGTCCCTGTATATAGGCCTGTGTAAAGGCTTCAGTCCGACATAGCTTTACTTTATAGCTTACTAGCTGCAACCCGCGGTTTCACCCGCATAAGTCTCGATCGTGTAGGAATATCGGGATAAAAAGTATTCTATGTTCTAATCCAGGTCATGGTCTACCCATGTGCTAAATTTCATCCAAATCCCTTCAGCCGTTTTAGCGTGAAAGCGGAACAAACGAACTCACTTATTAGTGAAGAAGTAAGGATACTCGTAGTTAGGATGTCGGACTGAAGCCTTTACAGTTACATTGTCATTTAAATCGATGTTCATCGTTAAGAAGATAACTTTATAAGATACGTACATATATAGAAACAATACAGAAGTTTCCATACCTTATTTTATTGTAGGGGACTATTTAATATATCTGACAATGCGACATATTTGTCAAAGATCACAAAATTGACACATTTTCGCGAGAGGTGCTGTTTAATAAAACACTAAAACGATGAAAAATCTGTAGCATTGTCGGATTGTCACCGGTCACCTGTAACTTATGCCAGATTGCCATATGTTTTCGTTCCTATAGAAGCCTTTACAATTATAGGGTAAGACCAGGCAATGGGGATCAGCTGGCAATGGGGATCACCCACACATCTACAAAACTAAACATCGGAGAGTCTCATAAAGGACTCTGCACCCCGCCCTGTGCCCCCCGCCATTGTTACAATCGACTCGCTTTAGTTCCGCGCACGCGTTTCCGAGTGACAGCCGTGTGTCGATTTTGCGCCGCGCTGTTGTAAATTTTCGTAAAAATAAAACAAAAGGTAAGGGTCTAATTTACTATTGTATTTTAATGAGACTTTTATGTGTATTTAGTCTGTTATTCAAAATAGTGATTTGCAACTTAAATTGTGATAATAATTTTCAGTTTATTTGATGTTTTACTTTTTTCACATTGTTGTTGATAAGGGAAATGAGGATCAGGGTGATCCCTATTGCCCGCAAGTGATCCCCATTACCCGCCGCAGATATTACCGTTGGAGTTAACTACATAAATTATATTTTCTTTTGTAGATGCCGAAAGTACGAGTCAGAACTACTGAAAAGGCTAAATGGTGTACAGATAGTCTACAAAAAGCTATTCAGCTGATAGAAGAACAGGGTTACTCAATTAGAAGAGCTTCTCAAACTGTAGGTATTCCATATACTAGCTTACAAAAGAGATTTACAAATAAAACTAACTTGGGACCACGTCTTGGACGGCATACTGTGTTCAGTTGTGAACAAGAAGACGAAATAGCAAATGCGGTGAAAAATATGGCCAATATTTTCTATGGATGTACCGCTCTTGAGATAAGAAAAGTGGCATTCGATTATGCTGAGAGCAAGAATTTAAAGCACAACTTCAACAAATCTTCAAGAATGGCTGGACGTGATTGGTTGAGTGCATTTATGACCAGGAATAAAATTTCTGTTAGGAAGCCGGAAGCAACAAGCATAAACAGAATTACAGCTTTTAATAAAACAGAGGTGCAGTTGTTCTATAAGCTGCTAGGAGAACTGATGGAAAAGCATAAATTTGTTCCAAAAAACATATTTAACTGCGATGAAACAGGGATTTCTACTGTACAAAACCCGGGAAAAATACTAGCTACAAAGGGACAGAGAAGAGTGGGATCCATCACAAGTTGGGAGAGAGGAAAAAACATCACCTTGATGTGCGCAATGAGCTCTGCAGGCGGATTTATCCCGCCAATGTTCATTTTTCCTAGGAAAAGAATGACTCCATTACTAGAGAAGGATGGCCCAGCAGGAGCTCTTTACAAATGCTCCGATAGCGGTTGGATTAACGAGTATCTCTTTTTTGAATGGCTTTCCCACTTTAAGCAGCACGCTAAGCCCTCTGCGGATGAACCTGTACTGTTGGTGCTAGATAATCATACTAGTCATATTTCTCTTCCCGTCTTCGAATTTTGTAAGCAGAACTATATCCATATGCTGACTTTGCCACCACACACATCTCATAGAATGCAGCCTCTGGATGTTTCTTTCTTTGGACCGTTCAAAGCAGCTTACAAAAAAGAATGTGATTCATTTATGAAAAGCCATCATGCTGAAAAGATAACCCCTTATGACGTAGCATCCTTGGTGAGGAAAGCATTTAATAATGTTGCGTCTATTAGTAAAGGAGTATCTGGATTTAGAGCAACTGGTATTTTTCCAATAAATCCGGAAGTGTTCTCTGAAGAAGACTTTATTGCGGCTGAAATTCTGCAACCTGAGTCTATTACAATTCAAGATTGTGATGAATCTATTTGTACTGCTGCTAATACTGTGCAAGATACAAGGTCGATTCCTAGCACATCGCAAGTAGACCTATCAGTTCCTGGTACATCAAAATCACCTGTTTCTGAACCATCAACGTCACAAACCAAAGTTACTACAATCCACGATTTTATTAAGATGCCGGAGAAAACACCTACCCTCAACACAAGACAGGGCCGAAAGAAGCAGCACGCTATAATTTTAACTTCAACGCCAATTAAAGATGACCTGGTAGAAAAAGAAAATAAGAAAATTAAAAAATCCCAATATGACAAAGGGCAAGATAAAAAGAAAGGGAAAGGTAAGGGCCAAGGAAAGAAGACTAAGGTACAGAAGGAGGGTCCCGAAAGAGCAAAGAGGCAAGTTCTACAAGAATCGAACGATTCTTCGCTATCAGACGTGAACACTATTGACTTATGCCAGGATGATGAGAATGATGATGCCGAAGACGCAGGAAATAGATGTCTTATATGTGGCGAATTCGGCAGAAATCACGAAATGTGGTACAGATGTACCTCATGTGGGCTGTGGGCTCACGCAGAATGCAGCGGATGGGACTCAGCCAATGGTTATGTCTGCGATATGTGTTAGTTTTATTTGATCCTGATTTCCCACAGGGTGATCACAATTGCCATCACCTCGGTGCAATGAGGATCAAAACCGTTTTATTTTTTTATTTTTTTTATGACCAAAGTGTGTACACAAATTGATTTAAAGTGATCTCAGTTGATAGATGAATAAGTAAAATATGTGATTAGGCGGTTGCAATAAAGATTTTATTTTAAATAAGCTTTTATTTTGAATTCTCGCTTAAGTGGTTCCCATTACCCCGGTTTACCCTATCATTGTAAAGGCTTCTGCTGAATTAAGGCTCGTACAGACTAGTGCAATATTGCGGGCGCGACGCGACATTACTAGCACAATTACTGTGTCGGTGCCTGTCGCGCCCGCAATATCACGCGAGTCTGTACGAGCCTTTAAGCTATAAAGTAACATTTGATTATCTTCGTGGGAATTTGATCTTTAAAGAAAACTTTAAGAGATACCTACTTAAGTGTTGCTTTACGTACCTTTTTAATGTAGGCAGAAGTTCAGTGCCATATTTCATAGATATATGAAATATACAGGCTGGATTTTTTAGTTTTGGCCAGTCTTCATTGTAGCGGTCTATCTATCCATCATAAAAAAACTTAGTTGGAGTCCTTATAATTTCCTACGAAATGTATGGGAACAGTTTTTTGCGATTTATGATTTTCCTAGTACTCAAACCTCAATTGGTCCAATAGAGGTTTTTGACCCTTACAAGAAAGAGCATCAATTGGCATAAAAAAAGATTTTTGTGAAAATTGCTAATTTTCCTGCTGACTGTACATTTTTTTTCAAAATCTGTGAATGCAGATCAAATTTTCTCAAAAAGTTAAGGACAGTCTCTTAAGACCGTTTTCTTGTAGCTACAACGGTTAAGGTAGCTGCCCTTACTGCCCCATCTCACAAATCCACCCTGTATATATTTGATTGTATAGAGTCTAGTTCTTCTGACTTAACAGATAGCTGTGCTGCTGTGGAGTTTGTTGCGCCACTTCTTCTTCCCAGCTTAAGCACTACGAAGTGGTGAAGGGCGTTTGGGGGACTGTCTTATGTAACTTTGACGTTCAAAAGTCCTAATTTTCATCTAAACAGCAGTTCACTCCTAATCCTTATTACACTGAAAAAAATGCAGACTGACTAAAATACATTTTCTCTTAGTTACCATTAAAATGTTTGGAATCATTATTTATCTATTTACTATAAACAAGATAGCATATTTGCCAGAACCAATTCATTTCATTGCTGACGCTTCCTCTTACAGCAGCCTCACCTGGCAAAAAAACAGCACAGAGACATAGCTGAGAGAAACACTTAAAATACGACCGAGTAGCTGAAGACTTAAGACCCTCATTCACCCCGTTAGTCATTTCATGCGATGGAGCCAAAGGCACTGAATAAAACAGTTTAAAAAAAAAAAACCGCAGCAAAGCTTAATGAGAAATGGGGAAACGCATATTCCCAAATACGAGTAGTGTACTGGCTGAAGTGAAAATACAAATCTCAGTTATAAGAGCAGTTTCAATGACCCCGAGGCACGCGAAAACATGTGAGGGCATTTCAATGTGAAGATGGAGCAGGAATAATTTAGTAACAGCCTGATCTCGTAAAACAGAAATACCTATTTGTATTTTTTTATATTTTTATATATGTGTGTGCAATATTTATGTAACTCTGTGTTGTTATATTAAACTTAAATCTTTTAGAACAAAATTATTTTAAAATTATAAAAAAATACATTTTATATCCATTCATTTCATTTATATCGATAAGGTGACATGTACAGGCTAATCACCGGTCTTTGTTACATCATACATGCTTTGTTTGATATTAATTCTTCACTTTTGTATATTATGAAATAATAATTTAAGTTCAACAAACAAACAACTTGTTAGCATTAATATCATTCGTAAACTGGCCAACAGGACTTCTTGGCGGGAAAGTAAAGCGTCATGTTAGCAGTTTTGTTTGATTTTCTAAAATTTGTGTTTAGCCGAATATTAATGTGTAATAGTGGTGGATTATTAACCATTAAGTGTTCGTGAACCTACATTAATGTAGGCAAATGAAACAAAACAGTGCAACATCACTTTAAGTTCTCTCAAGAAGTCCGCGCGAGGTTTCAGTAAAGTGCCGCGTCTTTACTTAAACTCAAGGGGAGTGGGGCAGGATATCATCAATCATCTTTATCATGCATTGAGTGGAGTTCATTTCATAATTATTTAAATAACTTTGTACTTGCTACCTAATTTTACATGACACTGGCTAAATGCAAAAACCGTGCGAAGCCAAAAAAAAAAAAAAAAACTGGCCAACATTTGAGCTAAATTAAATAACTACCCGTAATTGAACTAATTGATTACTTCGTAGACGGAACTAGTTTAATTTAACAAAGTTAGCCTAGCTTCAGAAGTCAAGATCTTGTTAGGCTCGTATGGAGTCAAGATTGATGTGATCACATTAAACAAGATTTTTGTTTTTTTCAGTGTATTGGCATTATTGATACTGTGGAATTGTCCGGCCGCTAACCGGGGTCTTGTCAGTAATTCCGGCGCGGATTTCCGGAAGAATATCCGGGATTTCACAAATTTATTTGACCCGTTCAGAAACGTCAGTTGCTGACACACTACTTGGTTTAAGAACTTGCCTACAGTGTAGGAAATAGGAAAAAGCTCTTTGAGGTTACGTTTAGGCTCGAGTCGTGAGGAAAAACATCATGGTTTTGAAATGGTTTATCAATTGACGCGTTGAGAATTATTTGGGGATCACGAAAATACGCTCACTTATTGTATAAGCGCATCGATCTATATTTTTAAGAAACCCCCCGCCCCTTGCCCCGGCCCGGCCGCGCGGATCAATTAGTCATAATATACTGTCCTTAATAATAATACCCAGATGCTCCAATGTCTCCTCTTGTACAGTAATCAGTAGCGCCCTAAACCTAGGTTCGAATCCCACTATGGGGCGCCCGTAGCTGTGCTTCTTAATCTTATTTTCTAACCCGGCGAGAAGCCCTTGAGGCCGGCCAAAGTCCTGCTAAGCAGTACACTTCGGAGCCAACTGCGATAGTTCCGCATAAAAATAAAACAAAAAAAAACTAGGTAGGTAATCAGAATGGTAATTATTTGGGGAAATATGGGGAAATGAGCATTTTCCAAAAATATTGCAAAAAATGCAGGCTCTTTGCACGAAGCAATACTACAAGTTGTCTAGTAAAACTCGGAAAGTCTACATTAACATACATAACAAGCCTATTTCCCCAAGGGTTAGGCAGAGATGGGCCTATAGAACACCCACTTTTCACCAGTTATGTTTAAGTCCCAAGTAATAGGGGGCGAGCCTATTGCCATCAACTGGGCATAACTCCAGACTCCGGGCTGCTACTGAGAAATTACAAATTGAAACATCCAATAATACTTTGCCCAATCCGGGAATTAAACCCAGGACCTCATACTCTACAGTAGCGCTTGCAACCAGTAGTTAAAATAAGTCTTAATATACTTATATTGCTCTGTATCGAGGAAAATTTATAGGTACCTTCAAAAGCTACAGAGGCTATGCCAAATACCATTGTGTTGATTGCAAACAATAGTACCTAATACAATTCCCAATGGTTCACCACTGACCAAACTGAGCCGAATTAACGATAAATTATTACTCGATACCGAATCTGTCGATAAAGGGAACTGTCGTATGGACGCTAAATCTTGCTTTGTTCAGGTTGAATATTATGTTTCATTAAACACTATTAGGTTCGGTAGTACACGTATTGAATAGACGTGTTTTGGGAATTGACAAATTTGACATGGCCGACCTTTGACTAAACTTTTCTCTTAAGGGGGATGCGCTAAGGTAGCCCGCGAAATTCAAATTTGATTACGTTTTTTGCAATTTGCAGGTCAGTAACAGGTTGTATGTTGATCTAAATATGATTCGCGGCCGTAACAAATATGGCTTTACAGAATTTTAATCATTAGAATCATGCGAGAAGCGTTATGTCGACGGAAGAATAGACAAAAATGACGTTTCCGTATAGACAGTGCAAAAGTTTCCCTTTTTGGCTTCTCACGCTTTGTGCATTTAGCCAGTGTCATGTAAAATTAGGTAACAAGTACAAAGTTACTTAAATAAATATGAAATGAACTCCATTCAATGCATGATAAAGATGATAGATGATATCCCGCCCCGCTCCCCTTGAGTTTCAGTAAAGACGTGCACTTTACTGAAACCTCGCGCGGACTTTTTGAGAGAACTTAAAGTGATGTTGCACTGTTTTGTTTCATTTGCCTACACTAATGCAGGTTCACGAACACTTAATGGTTAATAATCCACCACTATTACACATTAATATTCGGCTAAACACACATTTTAGAAAATAAAACAAAACTGCTAATATGACGCTTCACTTTCCCGCCAAGAAGTCAGTGCAAAAGTTTCTACTGTTCTAACACGCGACGTAACTAGTGAAGTTACCATACGACTCGGTACTCGATACTCACGATAAATCGATTGAAGTTAAATGTTAAAACGGGCCTATTATTTTTTGACAACTTTAGCGTCTTTAGCACGGCGATTATAAAATCAAATGTAAAGAGACTTGGCTTCTCTTCCCTAGATAGTTGTCTACAACGTCAAGCATGGCGTACAATTTTTCTGCGATGTTGACAGTTTGGGATAGAAACCTTTCTTCCGAAATAGTCTACATATAAAAGGACCTAGGTCCTTTTATATGTAGACTATACAAAGGATTCGTTAGTTGTTTTTTCGTTAAGGCGAGTAATTTAAAGGCGGTGCTTTTTAGGGTTCCGTACCCTAAGGGTAAAACGGGAACCCTATTACTAAGACTTCGCCTTCAGTCTGTCTGTCTGTCCGTATGTCACTAGGCTGTATCTCATGAACCGTGATAGTTAGACAGTTGAAAGTTTCACAGATGGTGTATTTCTGTTGCCGCTATAACAACAAATACTAAAAAATAGAATAAAATAAATATTTAAGGGGGCTCCCATACAACAAACGTGATATTTTTGCTCGTTTTTGCTCGATATTGATAACAGTAACAGGTAGACGCTTGAAATGTTCACAGAATATTTAGTTATATAACATTATTTTTAGTATATGCGAAACCTGAATATAGTTTGTTCAGAATAAGGAACTGAATCGATGTCAATAATTTTTACACCATGTTATATTTTTCCCAAAAATATTTAAGTGTGATGGAAAATGTTACCACCATTTAATTACTTACAATATAATCGCCGTACGGTTAGGTACCTACTGCCAAATTATTATCAATGAGCGCAAGACGACCCTGGAGGCGCGGGGGCGTAGTTAGCATGTTTTTGTACGGACAACTCGGTAACATAACAACCTTATAACTTTGTGATTTTTCATGATACAGTTTTGAGTTTTTGTACATAGATTCTTTACATAAAAATACTAGACACGTGTTTCGGGTTTCGCATATACTATAACTAATATTGTATATTCACTTTAAAAATAAATAATTAATTTAAAATAAAACAAATATTTAATATTTATATTTCCCATACAACAAACGTGATTTTTTTGCCATTATTATAGATAACTAGTTGCGCCCCGCGGTTTCACCCGCGTAAGTCTCGATCCCGTGGGAATATAGGGATAAAAAGTAGCCTATGTCTTAATCCAGGGTGTCAACTACCTCCATACACAATTTTATCAAAATTGGTCCAGCCGTTTGAGCGTCAAGAAGTAACAAACATACACACACACACTCACAAACTTTCGCCTTTATAATATTAGTGTGATGTGATGATGGTACGGAACCCTTCGTGCGCGAGTCCGACTCGCACTTGGCCGGGTTTTTTTGTAAGTAAAGTATATTAACATGGTTTTTTATACTTACACTTTTTCACCTATAGGTTAAAACTATCTTGCATTCCCATTTATATACATACAAACAATTTAATTTTATTCCTTACTAGCTGCGCCCCGCGGTTCCACCCGCGTAAGTATCGATCCCGTGGGAATATCGGGATAAAAAGTAGCCTATGTCTTTATCCAGGGTGTCAGCTACCTCCATACAGAATTTTATCAAAATTGGTCCAGCTGTTTGGGCGTGAAGAAGTAACAAACATACACACACACACACACACACACACACATACACTCACTCACAAACTTTCGCCTTTATAATATTAGTGTGATAAGTATTCACTGCAACGAGGTTTTTACAAAATATATTATCAAAGAGGTACTTACGTATTTTATTTTTGAATGAGGTTTTTGTGATACAGCTGTTTATATCTACTGGAATCTTATTAAAAATATGTAGGTAGTTAGGACTAAACAAAATCTACACCTTCGACCATAATAATTATTACAAGTGGGCACTATAAATCTTTTCATGTTACGATTCCTTTGAATTCCTTCTCACAATGATAAGAACATGTGCCATACAGTTATGAAAAAAAATAGACTGATATTATTATCCTTCAGTCAGATGTTTTAAGAGCTTAAGCAAAACAATGTGTGGGTAGCTAATTTTATGTAGTAACTTGAATGTGTAATTTAGTTCAAGGCTTTCAATAAAAAACTTTTATAATGCCAATTACTTAGCACAACACGTTCGTACCATTTTTAATTCCAAACAACCAGTTAACGAAATAAATGGGGCTTCAGAAGGTTCACTCCGAGAAACTTTGAAATTCAAATTCAAATTCTTTATTGCATTCATGTGTACATTTAGTTGTTACAATTAGGAAGTTCCAACATGAAACCCGGTTAGGGCACGGCAACATATTAATAATAAAAATAATAAAAATAACAATAATAATTATTATAAGTATATATTATAATAATTTTTGCAATTATTATAACACAATAATTTTAACATAATAATAATAAAAGTATGTATGTGTGCTTTTTTATGACTTTATTATAATAAGTAATTATTTATCTAGCTATCTTATTGTATTAAATAATTTGTTCTAGGTATTCAGCGACCGAGTAAAAGCATTGATTGAAGCATAGATCTATGATCTTGTCGGTCGCTACCAAAAACGAAAGCCAAAGAAAATATTTACTCGTATTTTTTTTTGCTTTAACGTAAACGGTGGTCTGCCAATTACATAGTCAAAGATAAAATTTAAACAAAAAAAATGTACACTAATCTCGAACCAGAACTGACGTCCAAGAGAGCGTTAAGCGCGGACAGGTGTCTTAGCCTTATGGTGTTTTTATTTAAATAGGCAACCAACAGTGACTTATATAATATTTTACAAAGTATTAGAGTTTCGTATGACTAATGATAGGTTTCCTGTATAACTAGGTTATGTATAAAACATTCTAAGGGACTACTAAGAAACATTTAAATTCAAAAAGTGCAATTTTAGGTTCATAATCAGCCTATAATGTTCCCACTGCTGGGACACAAGCCTCCTCTCTATGAGAGGAGGGCAATTTTAGGTAAATTACTTACATTTGAGCTTAAATTTTAAAGAAGAAAAAAAAGTTTTAATTTTAAGAGATTTGTAGTTTGTCATTTTGCCTTCGTGTGGGTAGTTTTATTACAGCTGAATATATCCACTTGAGAGAAATCTGTGTTATAAATTCGAGAAATACGAGTCAATATCCATCACAATTTTGGCGTAATTAGTCGAGTGCCGAGACACGTTTAGCATCGTAGTGTGACGAATGCGCAGTATACGCCGCAGTAAAAGTTACCTGTGCGACCGACTCCGGGCAATCGAGGCGTGCATTAAGGCCGTCTTGTAGTGCGGTGTGTAGCCGGCTGTAACTGGCCGGCCGTTGCGAGCTCTTGAACTGCTAGATTTTGGGTATATTTGCTCCATAGAAAAAAATAGTAAGGAAATTATAAAATGTGTTCTCACCAAGTACTAAAAAACAATAAGGCTTATCTTTTGGTATAACTTTTACATGGTTTAACGAAGTAATCTCTTCAAGGTACACGTTTTAAATAGCGATTTAGTGTCATCTTTGTGATTTTTTTTTATCGAGCCAATTAATATAATTCATGTTTCTATCTTCACACAGTGCTTGGTAATATGTTCAATTTTCTTAAAATATTTTCTTTTTGCGCAAAATTTATATTTTGCTAGATTTACAGAGGTTTAAAAAAGTTAAAAAGCACTACAACCTCGCCTTAAGGCGATACCAAAAAAAATGGGGTCTTTTTCGTAACCATTTATTTCACTATTACAGCATGTAATAGTGAATGATAATAGTGATTTAATTTTTGGATATTATGTTTATTGACTATTTGATTAATACTCTGACTGAAGGAAAATGCAATTGGGTTAAATTTCCTCGATATAATTTATTTCCGAAAAGACCTCTATTTTTTCATATTGTTTCCTGTAATTCTAAAATTCTAAGTAATTTCATTGTAAAACTGCATTCAAAATGTGCGCATTAGGTAACTGAAAACTCTGGCTGAAAATATTTTTGATAGATAGATTAATTTATTTTTAAACAATTTTTATTTGTTTTGGCGCCATAATGTTGTTGTATTTTGGTTCCAGCGCACTATTGCGCTCTCTTTTTTCGCATGTAGAAGTAATAGACTGTCACTTTCTTATGGCCGCCCAGTTTGCTATGATTTATTTTTTACGTATCACCTTAAGTATGTCATAAAGCAAACACATACTCATAACTTTGCGCCTTTCATCGAGTGTTAGCAGACCATTTGTTCGACAACTATTTTCATAGGCCATCGGAGGTTTACGGAGGCGACAACTGTAACTTGAAAACATTGTAAAAGCCCACTTTTTTTTAAAAGAATAACCGTAGAGTTTTATGCCGGCTCTTCTCCATAGGAAACGACCAATTGGAACCGTGCACCTGGCTTCTCACGTTTTATAAGTGCCCATGTAGGTTTATGTGAAATAAAATATTTTGATTTTGATAGTTAAGGTGGTTAGTAAATTTTCTTTAGATCCGTTCTAGTTGGTTCTTATAAATACATAATGTATTGGGAGGACTAGATGCTGCGCACATAATATGCAAAATACATCGATTTAGGATTGTTATTCTTCTGCACATGTTTGTATTGTGGCACCTACATGGTGTGTCCTTCGCTGCAGTTACGAAGGTCGGCACGTCAGGCTAGGGGTTGCGGATGTGGGGCAATTATAGCTGGATTTATACTGCGTCGACTTCACGATACGTGGTACTTTATTAAAACTAGTTACGTATTCCACGCATGTTGTGGTTGCAGGCTAACAAAAGGTTGGTTGTACGGTCAGCAACAAATGTCGATAAGGGCCCGGTTACGGAGATAGGAATTGAAAGTTGAAAATATATCATACACAATCTGCCTAGCCTTTTCCCAACTATGTTGGGGTCGGCTTCCAGTCTAACCGGATGCAGTTGAATACATGGAGCGACTGCCTATCTGACCTCCACAACCCAGGAACTGGGTGATACGATACCCCTTGGTAAGACTGGTTGACAGACTTTCGGGATTCTGACGACCCATAATTACTATTAAACATCCACGAATGACTGGCGGGACCAGCGGCTTAATATGTTTTCCGAGGCACGTAGGAATCTCGGTATGTAAAAATGGTCATCCATTCGCGGGCCAACCCCGGCAAGGGTAGCTTAACCTGATGGATCGACCCGTGCGGCTGTACACGACTAATCGGAATTTTACAGGTAAATGTTCACTCGCCGTGAGCATTACTTCGAATACCGTGTCGAGCATTCGCAGAAACATTACATTACATGAAAATGCTTTTAAATTATTTTGCTTGTATTAAACCATTCGTAATAATGTTACAATATATTGAAATGTTCGAGAAAGCTCTAGTATATACAATATTCTCACCTAAGGCTTTATTTATATCTATGGGTGGTACTAATATTGTGCTTGTTTAAACTAAAATTCTATAGGAGAGTTGTATTTTCGATTCCCAAATCGTTGGAATTTGCGTTTTTTTATAAGTTTGTACGCAAAATATTGAGTTATTTACCATGTTTTTTTAAGACCATAGACGTCTTATAGGTTTTCCTGTAAGTATAGCTCTGTATTTTTTCCATATTTAAGACTCATTAGTTTTGGGAGATAATGGAATAGTCAATTCTCATCTATTTTCTTAAACTAAAACTTTAAAACGAATTATTATAAAATTATAAAAAATATAATATTTGAAATCCTCACAACAAGCCCTTATGTTCAATATCGTCACACGGTACAGTATGCAAAACCTTTTTTTTTAATTTTCCTAATTGTACCCCCAAAAGTGAACCGACGGACAGGCAGACAGACACACGAGCGATCCTATAAGGGTTCCGTTTTTTCCTTTTGAGGTGCGGAACCCTAAAACGTGGAACTTGAACTGGCACTGCAATCAAAGCTAAAAATTAAATGACCTCCAAATTGAGGACAGCGCACAATCACCACCCAAGGCATCCAACTTCCAGTCAATTATTGGCAGGAACGGCAGGCCACATCGAAGAATATTAAGGGCTCGCAATTTAAACCGACTATCGTGCACTTTCTTAATTAAATAGCTTTATTTTTCATTGTATGCGTTTTCTTTATGACTAGGTTTATGGATTAGCGTGTTTTTATAAGCTGGATCAGTAGTGCTATTCTGTAGCCATCTAACCGTGAAAACTTAGGTGAAGTGGGCGTGGAGTGAACTGTCAGTGAAGGATTGACACTATTAACAATTCACTTCAAGCTTACTTCATCTACGTTTACACGGTGAGATTTTTTCAGAATAGATCGACTGTTTGTTGGATATAAACATAGAATACTTTGACCCTTTTCTGTTGGTAATTAAGAGTTTAATGTTCATAAGTTATAATCTGCTAGATTTTACCCGCGGCTTCGCTCGCGTGGATATCAGATATTATCCCACGGGAACATTTAACCGGGATAAACAGTATCCTATGTCCTAACCCAGGTCATGGTCTACATAATTATATGCTCAAATTCATCGAAATCAGTTGAGCCTTAAAGGTTTAAAAATGTAATAGTTTAGTTTTCAAACCCCCCTAAATGACAAGCACAGAGGAAGTGGCGGTGCTTGGGGGAGGCCTATGTCCAGCAGTGGACGTCTTTCGGCTGAAATGATTGTGGAGTAAGGATACGTTCTGGGGAGCCACCATACATATTTCTGTAGAATGCATTTCTGAGTTGCAGCTGGAATAACGTTTAGAGTTTTTGACTTTAATGAAATCGTCTTAAGGCGTAGATATATGATTTTAGTGACTTTTAAATCTGTTATTACGCCTTCATATGCTAGTATTCAAAAATATATGTTAAACCAGAACGCATACACGTCAATTCTATATGTGAATATTTAAGTATTGTAGTAAAATACTTTATGAAATAAATTCAGGAAGTAATGTCTACCCAAAGCATAAAAAATCGGCCAAGTGGGAGTCGGACTCGCGCACGAAGGGTTCCGTACCATTATGTATAAAAACGGCAAAAAAATCACATTTGTTGTATGGGAGCCCGCCTTAAATGTTTGTTGTATTTTAATTGAATTATTTATTTTTAAAATGGATATAATATAACTACATATCCTGTGAATATTACAAGCGTCTACCGGTTGCCGTTATCAATATCGAGCAAAAACGAGCAAAAAAGTCACGTTTGTTGTATGGGAGCCCATATAAATATTTATTTTATTCTGTTTTTTAGTATTTGTTGTTATAGCGCCAACAGAAATACATCATCTGTAAAAATGTCAACTGTCTAACGGTTCATGAGATACAGCCTGATGACAGACGGACATACAGACAGACAGACAGCGGAGCCTTAGTTATTATTGTTATTATTTTACCCTTTGGGTACGGAACCCTAAAAAACGATATTACTTTCAAACTACTTAAGACATTTTCATGCTTTTTTTTGTATGAATAGAATGTTTTATTATCTATAATTCTGTGTGATTTTTTTCAAATATTTATATTTTCGTTCCTAAAAATAAATATTCCATATGAAAGTTAATAGTAGCGCGGCGTGAGCGTGACGCGCTTTTATATGGCCAAGGTCAACGGCGATTATCTGACCCTTAACTAAGCTAAGCTAAGGAAATTAACTATTTTTCTAATTGATACGTTATGACTCCGTCAATTTGCCGTTTTATAGCCATTTCATACAGCTGTCAAAGAATAACAGTTGCGTTTTGAATATACGGACAGTTTAAGATGGTAGTGAATTTCCTAAACAAATGCCTGACTTTCATTACAATCGAGAATGATATGTATACTGTCAGAATGTTTGAATTTCTGTGAGAAGAATGCATGACTGTGTTATATAAATGTTATGTTTAAATAGTGTAACTGGCTTCGGCCGTTCTATTTAAAATAAAAATAAATAAATAAATGAATGTTGACCGCCTTGTTTAGCGCACTCGGCTAGATCAAGACTTTTGTAGATTGGTATCAGTCAAAAATTGCAAAACTTCAGTAGTTACATTAATTATGATATCTTCCAGCACCACTAATTATAATATAATCAAATATAACACTCTTTATTACTCGTATGTAAAATTTTCCCAATCAACCTTGAACCTTATGGTTTAACAATAAAGTTGAAATTCTAGTAGCTTGATGTGCTGGCGTCTGTACACCATACGAAGAGCTCGTGGCTAAGTAACAACAGCCGCACGGGTCGATCCATCTAGAAAGAAAGAAGAATAAAGAAATACGTTTGTTAACGTTTATCTGGGTGGCCATCATTACATACCGAGACTCCTCCGTGCCTCGGAAAGCACGTTAAGAGGCTGACAACAGGTAAACCGCTGTCACTGTCAGATTGCATACAAAAGAAAGAGATGCGCGATGACACAACATATGGCGTAAAATTGCAAATAAAATCGTATAAAATTAGATATTAACTAATTAATAAAAATGAATCCATCACCGGATGCAGTTTGGCATTTGCAATTTTATGGTATACTTTTAATTAGAGTTCTCTTTGAAGAATTTTTTGATGTATTAAATTATGTTTGAGTTCCATCACCGTATGCACAAAAGACTTGAAAATGTCATACTGTTTTTGTTTTGGAAAAAATATGTACGGTTTAACACATACACTGCTTTAAAAAAACAAATTATTAAAAAAAAACAAAAAACTCGACTGCAAAAAAATGAACTGAAAGGATGGAAACAAGATGAAAATAAACCAGTATCCTTTAAGTACCAAAAATAAATAAATGCTGTCGGAGGCAACTAGGATGTTACGAACGCCTTAAAATATGCCTCCGAATGCATTTATTTTTACGTTACTAATGAACAAATTGTTTAGTTGAGTATTGGTAAGTGAATAAGCTATACGACATAGTAAGGTTAGCAAGATAGGACAGGTCAATTGGCTCCTTTCTTTCATAGAATTCTTAACGTTAAATCTCCAATTTATTACCTATTTCTTTTACGAGCTTGTCTATAATTGTATGTTACGGTGTAACTGACTAACTTCCATTAAATATTGGCATGCCATCAGTGCACGGCGGAATAAATATATATTTGCACAGAATTTTATACATATTTTGTACCCACCACATTTAGGATTTTGATGGGAAAAACTTTTGCTATTTCTGACTTTTGTAATGGCCAGTCTGTTCATTATAACAAAAACTGGGGCCCAAGTCTGCTATTTTTATAAATTCAGTCATTCCAACACGATCCCATTGTCATGCCATTATCATTTTGCTAAAAGTTCGTAATCTGGTAAATTCATAATTCATTTTCTTTGCAATTTCTTTCAATGTAGTGTCAGTGGCAGACCATTGGAAAGTCATAATGACGCCATTATAATAGTAGATTACCAAACCTGTCAAAATCAACAATTATGAAATCAATGATCGACCATTCTGACACTATTGTAATAGCAGACTTGAGGCCCTGGTCAATTGCGTGTCAGAAAACGCACAATGAAGGGTTACCTAGTTAGGATGAATTTATCCCATCAAAATATGTCGCATGAATGGCCGTATTTTTTTATTGCGTTGTCTTGTAGCTTGATTTTTTTAGAGCTCTAAGGGACCGTAGGCCTTTGTATTTGATATTAATTTCAACTTAATACCTCTCCGCATTCCTGTAAAAAAGGGTCTTGACTGACAGACAGACGGACGGATGGACAGACAACGAAGTGATCCTTAAAGGGTTCCATTTTTTTGTTTGGCACCATCTTGCGTTTTGATTTTGACTCCATTATCGTCGTCAGCGCCCCCGAAATCCACGAAAACGACACCCATCAAAAAAAAAAAAAAACCAAATTTTCGTTAACGCCATTTCAAATTTTGATTTTGTCTCCATTATTGTTACCAGAGAACTCGAAAACGATAATAACGACACCCATGACGAAAAATCATCACAAAATCACCACACAACCATCTTTTCGCGCAGGTGGGTTCACGCAAGTGTCTTTAGCAGAAATGAACGAAAATACATTTATTTAGCACAGACTAAAAGGCACACAATTAAAAAAAAAAACAAAAAAAAAGAGAAATGACATTCGCGCAAGTGAACCAGATCCGATACATCAAATCTCAGTTGGACTAACTCTCTCATAAGAAACAGCTAGGATCTATTGGCATAAAATAGTGAAAATTGCTCATTTTCTTGCTGCCTGTACATTTTTTTAAAAATCTGTGAATTCAGATCAAAATGTCTCAGATTTTTAGGACAGTCTTCTAATTCGTCGAATTTGTGTAGCTACAACGGTTCAGATATCCTTACTTCCCATCTTAAAAATCCACCCTGCATATGATATGATGATTGACTGCTTAGCTCCATAAAGATATAGCGTGATGGTAATCATTTAAAAGGTTAAATCTGTAACTGTTTGGTTCATCTTTTTACAATTTTCTGTAAACCTTAGAGGCATACAAACATAATGCAATATTGCTCATCCCCCATAGTAAGTAGCGTGATAATATATAATGTTCGCGATGATGCGTCACATATGTAGTATTATATTGTTTTTTAAATATTAACTTAAATTCCAGTTAAAATACTTATAGTTAACGTATAGAAATAACATGTAAAATGTTTCATATGTAGAACGATAAATACGACCGTTTCAACCTCAATTAAGTGGGCTATATAGTTATATATTTATAGTTTTTTAGTACGCCCAGGTAGCCTAGGTCAAGACCCCCTGGACATAACTTTTGAGTTTCTAGTCAGATAAATAGACCCATTTGATTGAGCTTGAAGGCCGTGTTTCGGTGTAATTTTATAAATTGTTTAATTTTCAGTTTAACAGTTTACATTTCAGGGCGCGCCACGCCCTGAAAAATAGACTTGTATAGTTTAAAATATTAGATTTTTGCAGGTCTATATATAGGCTTGAGGTATCCATAATCAGAATGAAAATCGGTCCAATGGTTTCCGAGAAAAGCCATTGGAAAACCAATTATAATTAAAAATAATATTATTTTTAATTATAATTGGTTCTTTCAGTGGAAACAGGTATAGTTGATATGGATACCCCAGGTCATAGGGAATTTCATGAGGATTCCAACGATATGCCACATGCCATATGTGTGTAAATATTTCATGTGCTATTATGCAACAATGTACTTACTAATTAGTGAAAACTTCATTAAAATAAACTTTAAACTAGGAAGTAATTAGCGGCTCTCGTTACGGTAAAGTAGGCTTGTAGTTAAGCAAACATAGGAAAATTGAAATTTGTAGTCATCGGCAAGGTATTTTTTGCACTTTTAAATAGCTTCAATGTAGTTTCATAGTGTTCCCACGAGTCCCGAAATTGCTTCCTGGGTGTTCTTCAAGACTTGTGTTTTAATCAGGTAGTATACTCCTTTGGCTGAGTCATTAAAAACGTTATCACTGAATCGTCAAAAACGCTATAGCTAGAAACGTCAAAACGTAATCCTTCGTCAGGGGTCACTCAAAACTCTTCCCGTCTAACTGGTACACAGAAGTTGAAGATCGCAGGCTGCCCGAAGATACCTGGAACTATAGGTGCAGGACGTCAGCGCCGCATGGATTGGGAGACCTACACAAGTACACATACACCGGGAATAAAACCCTGAATAGGCATACACACTCCCCGCACACATACCGCGTCCAGCGATCAGTCATCTATTGGTTGACCAGACTTATAGGGAATATATATGCAAAATTAGAACAGAATATATCCGAATAGAATTTGCGTGATGCTAGAACATACATTCAGAAATACAGACAAAAATTCTAAAAACTATATTTTATTTTCGGCATAAAAACGATCTCAGACCACAAACCAATTATTTTTTTCTAAAATATTCAATGTACAATTTTAACTTGTTATTAAAGAAAATGTACTTTTTGTAGTTTGTGTCAAAATAGTAGGTTAAAAGTGTTATAAAATATATATATTTAGAATTGGCTATTTACTAGCTTTTGATACCCATAGATTTGATACCCATAATAATCACAAAATATTTTTTTTTATTCCCCCTCTCGTTTTTGATTCGCAGATGCCACATTAAAATTGTATAGCCTATGTCACTTCCACAATTAAAACGAATCTAAGGATACCTCATATGTTAAAATCCATCAAGCCGTTTAGCCTACAGAGCGTGCCAAAGAAATAAACATACATATATACACTCGAAAAACTCTCCTTCTGGAACAGTCGGGTAAAAACCACCTTTTTGACCATTTTCAAGAAATCTCCGCCTTAAACCGTTGTGACAACCAGTTTTACCAAGGGGTATCGTATTGCCCAGTTACAATCGCTCCATGTAAAACACTGGTTTTCAGCTGCAAAGTCAAAGTCAAAGTCAAACCATTTATTTCAAATAGGCACATAAGAGGCACTTTTGAACGTCAAAATTTACAAAAAAAAAAATAGAATTGATTCTAGTTGCCCCTTCCAAAAGGTAGTTTCGTATGGAGAAGAATGGGCAAGAAACTCCACCGGTACTCTTTTAAAAATGTTTTACAATATTTTGTTTGATTACATTAATTATATGATTATATGTGAAGACGATGCACCTAGAATAAAATTACTATACCATAATAGGTAAAACGAATTAAAAACTAAGCAATGAAAAATAACTTAATTATTAGATAGATACGTGGTGTTCACATATTTACAAACATCATACAAGTATGTTTTTCTAAAAAAATAAGTCAGTGTGTGAGTATAGGTTATCACAGAATGTAAAATGAATATCATAAAAATAACAGATTTTACCATAAAAATAGCAACCAGTTTGATTTTGTCTAGACTCTAGATTGTCCTATGGAGCTGGACCAGCATGTTTCCAAGCATTCCTGTCCTGGATATAATCCTCTAACTTGTAATATGCTTGCTTACAAAGTGTACTTTTAATATGTGTTTTAAATTTTCTCTCATTTAATTTCAATATATCACAAGGTATTTTGTTGTAACATTTAACACAGTACCCCATAAAAGATGTATGTACTTTAGATAATCTGAAAAATGGTTGATCTATTTTATCTTTATTTCTAGTATTAAAATTATGTCTATCGCTTATCTTGTTAAAAATATGTAGATTTTTCCTTACATACATAATATTTTCATAAATGAATTGGCAAGGTACCGTCATAATATTAATCCTTTTAAACAGTTCCCTAAGAGATTCGAGGCGACGGAGATTATAAATTGCTCTGACAGCTCTCTTTTGCAAAATAAAGATGGACTCAATGTCAGCAGCCCGACCCCACAGTAAAATGCCATACGACATAATGCTGTGGAAGTAACTAAAATAAACCAAACGCGCGGTTTCTATATCTGTTAGCTGTCTTATCTTTCTAACAGCATAAGCGGCCGAGCTTAGCCGCCCCGCCAGAGAGGTTATATGTGGTCCCCATTGCAGTTTCTTGATCGTCTATAGTGATTCCTAGGAAAACCGTTTGATTAATAAATTCCAGTTTTTCTCCGTTCAATATGATATCACATTCGCTACTTCTAACATTAGGTAATTTAAATCTCATACATTTGGTTTTTTTTTCATTTAATACCAAATTATTTACCGTAAACCAATCTTGGACCTGAAGAATAGAGTTATTCACTTCGTCAAGATTTTGTGATCGTCGATCTATTTTAAAGATCAATGATGTGTCATCAGCAAATAACACCATCTTCGGTTGATTTTGAAGTAATTGGGTTAAATCATTAATGTAAACTAAAAAGAGGAATGGACCCAATATCGAACCTTGAGGAACGCCCATTGCCATTTCAGACCCCAATGAGTTAACGCCGTTTATTTGAACTTTAACCTTTCTATCTTTTAGGTATGATCTTAGTAAATCAAGAGCTGCATTCCTAATCCCATAGTGCTCTAGTTTCAGCAAAAGTGTCTCATGGTTCACGCAATCGAACGCTTTAGAGAGGTCGCAAAAGATTCCAATGGCATCTTGTGCTTCCTCCCAGGCGTTAAAAATGTTCTTTATTAGGGTAACACCGGCGTCAGTGGTACAACGCCCTTTAGTGAAACCGTACTGCTGTTCATGAAAGATGGATTTTTTATTAAAGTGACGTAACATTTGATTGAGCATCAACTTTTCAAACACCTTACTGAGAACTGGCAGAATTGACACAGGCCTATAATTATTGGGTTCTTTACTATCTCCGGATTTGAACAAAGGAACTACTTTACTGTGTTTCATGAGATCCGGAAAGACTCCTTGATCCACACTGGTGTTAAATATAAAAGCTAAATAGGGCGCAATGGTTTCGATTATAGATCTACAGACTTTTACAGACATGCCCCAGAGATCTTCTGTTAATTTAATTTTAAGATCTTTAAAAGTTTTTATAACAGCCTGGGGGTTTGTATGTTGGAACCTAAATTCCAAAGGGCATACTTTTACATTCTTTCTAAGTAAGGCAGCCGAGAGCGCGGGTGAGGAATTTAAAGTTTCAGTAGTTTTAAGGGAAATATTAGCAAAAAAGTTTTCAAATTCCTGAGCTATTTCTACCTCTGAAGTGATGGGCCCATGTGCAGTTTCTAAATTTAATTCAGTATTACGCTGTTTTTTCCTACCTGTTTCATTATTTATTATTTGCCAGGTAGTTTTTATTTTATCATCAGCTGATTTTATTTTATTGCTTATATAAAGAGCTTTAGCTATTTTGCACACACTTTTAAAAGTTTTAGAATATTTTGCAACATATTGATGAAAGTTTGTATTATTCTGATGTTGCTTTAGGCCATAAAGTTCAAAAAGATTTTCCCTGCTTTTACGAATACCTGGAGTCGCCCAATCACTAAATACGAACTTTGTGTAAATACTTTTAGTCTTTAGTGGAAAAGTGTCATTAAATTGTGAGTTTAATAGTGAAAAGAACTCGGCGTAGAACTCATTTGGGTCACAAATATTATTAAATCTCTGAACACATAATGCACTGGCCAAAGAATTATTTAATTTCTCTAAATTTTTACTTGTAATTGGCCTAAACCTTATTTGAGTTTTTTGTACAGGCATATAGGAGCAAAATGTTATTGTTTGACCACTATGATCAGATGGCAACTTATTTACAATTTGTTTGTGTAAGTAATCACAATTACAAAAAATATTATCTATACAAGTGGCAGAAGAAGCTGTCACTCGGGTTGGTTCAATAAAAACATTTGACAAATCAAATGACCTAAAAAGACTCAATAATCTGACAGTGTTCGAGTTATTTTCTAATAAGTTAATATTAAAATCACCACATATGATTATTGACTTACTATTAGTACTAAGTTTTTTTAACACATCTTCCAGTACAGAATCAAACAAAGATAGATTCTGGTAACTTGGAGGTCTGTATACGCATACTATAACATGCTTATCAAGCTCAACACAGGACAATTCAATGGTGTGTTCAACCGACAGTCCGATGATGTCTTTCCGTTCTTTCGATTTGATAGAATTTTTAATTAATATTAATGATCCGCCATGTATCATACGTTTTCGGCTAAAATGGCTAACTACACAATAATTTTCATAATTAATTGACATCACTTGATGATCTTTTAACCAATGTTCTGTTAAACAAATGACATCAAACTTGGTATTTTCTAAAAACAATTCTATTTCCAGTAATTTGGAAGAGCAACCTTGGATATTTTGATGAAATAATTTTAAAGTATGTTGCACTCCCTTTGTTTTTTTTTTATGAGTTAAATGGCCAGAAGATACCTTTTTATTATTCGCTAATAATAATAATTGGTTATTTGAATGGGTAACTTCTGTTGTCTTACAGTCTAGTTTAAAGAATTATCTGGAGTGACCTCCACAACTACAACTGAAGAGTCTAGAATGCCTGTATGAGTTCCAGCAGGAAGAGAATACCCTATCTGACTGGTAGTGGCCTCCAAGGATGTTGGTATTATAGGTGGATCCTCCTTCGTACAACATGATGACTCATAATTAATCTCTATGTTGTTAGTATAACTAGACAACACAGACTCGTCACTAATACTAAATTTCGTTATATTAGCTATAACCTCATTAATATTATATGCTATCAACATAGCAATCTTATGTCTACATTTCCCAGACAGAGATAAAGTTCTCTGAGTCAACTTAAAACCACTAACAAACTTATTAGTGTCAAAATACAGTAATTTGTCACTATGACAACATGTCAGCCTATGAATAGTATTATTCAACCTAAAAATATAATTATTATCATCATCTGATAAGGTGTCAGAATAAGGAAAAGCACACAATATCAGCTTTCCTACATTTAACTTTAATAAGGTGTTCACACCATCCACTATGTCCTTTCTGGTAATACTAGTACTATTTCCTAATAACAAAACCATTGTAGAATAATTATTTAGGTTTGTGTCTGTAATTCTTTTAATCATTTGTTTAAAACTTATGTTATGATAGCTCTGATTGGTAAAACTATGGCTAAGGTAATTGAGTAAAATTTTTCCAAAGCCAGAACCTAATTCATCACAAAAAAATATTGTTTTATTTTGCTGTGAGCTAACACAGGTCTCTCCTGGAAGAGCCAACACCGGAGGGTTCAAGTTAGGCTGAGGCTGAGTAGGTAGTGGCTGGTTGGCACAGCTACATGAGAGGTTATTAGTCAGAGACTCATACCTCTCAGCATTGCACTTCACCAAATCCAGTAGTTCCCCAGCCTCCAACAAGCGGTCACTTAGTTGACATTGTGAAGTTTCATATTTTTCAAAAATATCCTTCAGTAAGTGCTCCTTGTGTAATAAATCATTATAGAGCAGCTGGATGTCAGTGTCATATTTTTGCCTACATTTATCTAATTCAATAGTACATGTATTTAAAGTTTTTGATAGGACTACACGTTCCTTTCTTAGGGAAAGATTCAATTTTAAGAGATTTTGTTTTTTAATTGCTCTCTGTGACCGTTTAATTAATTTCTTCATTCTAATGTATTTTTTTTAATTTATTGTGACTCATAACAATAGGACACAATGGTATGGTGTCATCACCAGTCAAATCAATCATTACAGCTGGCTCACACACTGAATTTGGCTTACTACCTACCAACTCATTAAATAGGTTACTGGTACTAGCAACATGTTTGCTGACCTTGATACACTCTGAGAGAGATAGCGCCTTTTGAGCTTCACACAGTTGGTGTTCAAGTTCTGTAATTCGATTCAGAGCCAGTTCGTGGGTGTCACTGCACTCTTGAAACGTTGAAACTAGATGTTGTAGTTCACTGTGCTGACCAGTTAAGTCCATGTGCTGTGTGTGTAACTGAGACAGTTCGTTCTTGAGGGATTTGTTCTTTAAATTAATGTTTTCCACTTCCACTTCACTGTCGTCCCTTTCCTGGAGCAGCTGTTTGCACATAGCTTTAGAACCCTCAAGCTCCTTCAAGGTAGCTCTTAGTTTTGCTTCCATATCCCTGATTGTAGCACTGCGGGTCATCATTTTCTTTGAAATGTCAATAACCTGGAATGTGTGAAGTTATGCAGCTAAATAACAGTGTAAGAAAAGATGTTCTAACATTTAGATTAGTGGCAGGTAGAAGAGAAAAATTAAGTTGAGAATAGGTAAAGAGTTGTTAACAAATAAGTAGATATTACAATTAGATGAAGTTAATAAGGAATTAGATGGGAATGTTAAACTAAAGTGAAGTTACAAAGAATAAACTGCTTTTATTTAATGACTCATAGAAACTTGATTGACAATAACAAGTTTACACACATTAAAGGTTTAATAGTCTAACATATGAATAATATTAAATAGTAATAAATAAGGCCTAATGAGCCTATTTTTGTGTAGTAAAATTATGTAGTGTTTATTGTCTGAGCAAATCTTATCGTCGTCGATTTTACTTCCACAAGTTGTCAAGCAAAAGGAGACATAGGCATCCGGTTAGACTGGAAGCTGACCCCAACATAGTTGGGAACCCGTCCTTGCGTAAAACTGTCCTAGGTGCTAACTGACCTATACCGCGAATGTGCAAAATCCTAAACAGCTGTAGTGCCCTGATCGACGTACACCACGATAGCAAAGGGAAATTTTGTAAATTAATTATTAAATACTATTCGCACAACTAATAATCTGAATTGCCAATTTGTTAAGGAACATACATATTAGGTTGGGGAAAGAGTCTTTTCGAATTATAGTATGTATGAACTTGTAATAAAATCTCTTTGGCTATACTATTTGTATCTGGCTGGTTTTGGTATCATTGAAAGTTTAAATTTTAAAGAACATAATTCCAAATTCAAATTAGGAAAATGTGTGATTTTCATTTGTTTTTCGTACTGTTAAGATGAGTGAATCTAATGAAGAAATTCGATACATTTTAAAATTTTACTACAAAAAAGGTAAAAATGCAACGCAAGCCGCGAAAAAAAATTGCGTTGTTTATGGACCTAGTGCAGTGTCTGTGAGAGTAGCACAAATTTGGTTTAAGCGTTTTCAATCCGGAAATTTTGATGTCAAAGATGCACGTCGCTCTGGTCGCCCTATTACGGATAAAATGGATGCCATTTTTGAAAAAGTGGAGCAAGATATCAGTAGTTACGACGTAGCTAAAGAGCTGGAAATTGACCACAAAACAGTTTTGGCACATTTGAAAAAAACTGGGTACACAAAAAAGCTCGATATTTGGGTACCTCACGAGCTCACTGAAAGAAACCTAATGCACCGTGTACTCATTTGTGATTCTTTATTACGACGTAATTAAACCGAACCATTTTTGAAGAAGTTGATAACTGGTGATGAAAAGTGGATCACGTACGACAAGAACGTGCGAAAAAGGTCGTGGTCAAAGGCCGGTCAGGCTTCACAGACTGTGGCGAAACCCGGGCTAACTAGCAACAAGGTGATGCTGTGTGTGTGGTGGGATTGGAAGGGCATTATTCATTATGAGCTGTTACCACCAGGCAGGACCATCGATTCTGAACTCTACTGCGAACAACTGATGAGATTAAAGCAAGAAGTTGAGAGAAAGCGGTCGGAATTAATCAACAGAAGGGGTGTGGGTTTTCATCATGATAACGCTAGACCTCACTTATCTTTAGTGTTGTGGTGTTAATGCATCCGCCGTATAGTCCTGACCTTGCACCTTCAGATTTCCACTTGTTTCGGACTCTTCAGAATTCTTTAGGCAGTGTCAGGTTAACATCATGAGAGGACTGCCAAAACCACTTGTCGCGGTATTTTGATCAGAAGTCCCAAAATTTCTATAGCAATGGGATCATGTCCCTACCTACAAGATGGCAAAAAGTTATCGAACAAAATGGTACCTACATACTTTAGTTAAATGTAAATAAACTATATTAAAAAATGTTTTGAATTTTCTTAAAAAATGCGAAGAAACTTTTTTCCCAACCTATTAATTAACGTATTTCAATTTTATTTTCAATTGGTATCTAATGTACCTAAACCAAATATTTAATCTTAGTTTAATTTGATTTATTTATCCCTCACTACATATTATTACCAATCTATTTAATAATGCTTTTTTTTTTAATAATATACACTTTTTTATTATTTAAATTCGATCATTGATGTTTGTTGTAAATTGCTAGATTTATGATTTGTTTTTTCATTGTTGTTTTTTTTTTAAATCTGAATATATAGTGCATGTGGTGTTAGCCTGTAAATAATTGTTGCACTTATAAATGTATGGCGTGTACTTTTTAATGAAAGGAAATGTGTAAACAATTGTAGGCTAACCTATTAATAAATAAATAAATAAAAATAAATAAATTACTTAATATAAATGTAGAAATTTTACATAGAGTGACACAATGGGCGGTCTTATCGCTAAAAGCGTTCTTCTAATTTCCAAATGTCTTAATATTCTGTTTTCTTTTTTCAGGTAAGGCATAAAAAAACAATACTAGATCGTTATAATCGTCACCTGTAGGTAAGCATACACAGTAACACATGAGGAGGTCGTTCCTGCGCCGCTCTGTTCATTCAACACGGTCCGGTACATCAGAATCAATATGGTTGCCACTGTACTAATAAAAAAATATCTGATTTTCTGTAGATCTTGAATAAAGTAGCACATTCACGATCAAATTTGAATGACGTAAAACCAAAGATGGCAATGCAACTCGTATCTTATTGTAATAAAGTTTAAATTAGAATGATTGCCGTGAGTTTGATAAAAGTTTACATTTCAATGACTTACTAATGGTTTTACGTCTAACGTGTATGTCTACTTTACAGAAATAAATCCATTTCAATAACTGGAAGATCACATGGCTTAGTGATTTGTGATGCAATTTTATTTTCAAAGTCGGTCCACGAGTGACGGAGAAATCGGTGAAAATAGAATGTCAACTGTCTACACGGAAACGTCATTTTGGTCTACTCTACTGTCGACAAAACGCTTCTCTATGGTTCTCGTGCTAAGCCTGCAGTAGCTCTGTATCACGCCTTTAAATATGACCACACATTTCTGATACGTGCTGTATTAACTTAAAATATCATGATTTCTGATGGACTAATCCTTAATACTTGCTCTTGTATACTAGCGTATACATGATTCTGATTGCTAAGTTGCTAGCGTGCCACGCTAGCAACTTTGCAAACAGAATCGTTAGGGACGTTGAGTTGCAAATCTTTTAGAAGTTTAGTGCTGAATACGAACAGTATTTGTCAGCAAATTGAATTTGTAAAAGACTTTAGAAAACCGAAGTAGTAGAGACGTCCCGCATCCTTGAATTTCATTGCCAATACTTTTAAGGCACGTCGATGCAATACTTAGTGATTTAATGTCAAATGCCGATTTTAATTATTTACATAGGTCTTTTATATTTATTTATTTATTTATATGATAATTGCTTGCTGCACTTACAGTTTACACCAAAGCGTGCAGCAAGCCAACAACATAATATTTAAGGATCGTACAGACTGGGATGATATCGCTGGCGCGACAAGCAGCGCTACATATTAACCCTATTAACCCTTACCAGACGGAGCAACCCTGTTAGCTCAGGAAAACGACAGCCTTTGATCTAAATACAGCAGCGGTCAACAAACACGTCCAATTAACTCCGGAATGGATGTTTGTACGATC
This sequence comes from Tiliacea citrago, assembly GCA_963921375.1. Taxonomy (NCBI): domain Eukaryota; kingdom Metazoa; phylum Arthropoda; class Insecta; order Lepidoptera; family Noctuidae; genus Tiliacea; species Tiliacea citrago. The sequence goes on from OY992799.1 coordinate 6,223,947, forward strand.
GTTTGTGCTTCACATCATTCAAGAACATCCATTCGTCAAGTAAGATCCTTTTGTCGAGTTTACTACTGACTTTTGGAGTTCTATAAGCCTGGATAAGGGTAGGATATAAGAGTGAATTTGGTTTCATCGAATTATCTTTTGTAACCCTTGGGGCTTAGCACAAACTCGCGGAGTATAAGCGTAGTGTAAATTGAAAAGGCATGTATTTAATGCGGCAACTAAGTAAAATGAATATAGGTTTTAAAAAAAAATTGAGTGGGTACCATATATAATGGGTTGGCAGCTAATAAGGAGTATCGTAATAAGTAATAGGTAGCATATTAATATATCAGTTTTTAGCTTTATTTTAATTTAAACTGGCATCGAATTTTTGTTTTGGTAACTGAATTTACCAACAATAGAGGGGATCTGGCGCTCGGCGGCCGCTGCCGCGGCACGCTCGCTTCGCTCGCTCGCCTTCGCTTGTTAATGGTTACTGTTCTAACCTAACCTAACCCAAATGATTCAATAACAGTAGATGACTTTGTAGCGATTAAGAAATAATATTTAATCGCTGCCATGTTATTTTTTTTTGCAGCAAATAATTAGTCGCCTTTTAAGTATAATTAGTCGCCCTTTAAGTTGTAAGTCGCCTCGAAAATTATATTCCAATTGAAAATACTCGTTTCTTAAGACTGTATTCATACGAGTATGTATGGTATACTAATTGTCTTGTTGTTAGCGCGGGAAGCAACAAAAGAGTGCACTGTACAAATTAAAGGCTATGGTTTAATGCCTTCTAATCTTACAAATTATAAAACTGTCCCGGACCAACAATTAAAGGTTAAATGAGAAAGGAATATCGTCCCTCGCGGAGGAAGCGAGTTGTCATCGGGCCACGAGCCGTGCCGCCGCCGCCGCGCCGCCCCTGGTCCTTCGAGCTGGATGACGAACTGATCATACTGCCTGCGCGTGCAGATCGCGCGCAAGGTGTTGTGTTTGGTTCGATTCCCAACATTTGTCGTAATGATGTAAACCAAAATGCTATGAGATCATCCGAATTTGTTGTTGGGCATTCCTGCTATGGCCTCCTGGCATTATCATCATACAGCACTTATCCCAATTTATGTGGGGGGTCGGTTCAGCATGTCTTTTGCTTCCATACTTGTTACTATGTTTCTTTTATTTTGCGTTGTTCTGGGTAGGTATCTTAAGATGGATTTCGTAAATGTGCTAAAAGTGGGTATGTCGTACGGCCGACAAATTTTTGACAGTTAGTCTACCTACCCTATAGGCATCCAGCCCCAGTCTTTCCTACAAAGCTATTGCGATTAGGGACTCTCGCGTTACTTCGGCCATACGTGCTGTAGTAAAAATCATTGCAGGCATAACCACGCCATATTATACTGACCTAATATTATCCTAAGGAAAAATAAGCACAAAATACTTCCAAGAAATCTAAGTTCTTTGCTTCTTATATGTTCCGCTCCAAATCATTTGTAGGAGAGCTTCCCACATATTCCAATCATGCTTTTCATGGCTAATCATCCAAGTGGTTCTCAGGCTCCTCACAGATAATTACGAGACCTTTCAGTAGATTAAACTTCTGAAGACGAACGTATTTTAAATAGAGCATACAGATTGCCGACCATTTCCCTCAACGACTCCCCGGGATCCCACAGCTAAGTCACTATTTATACACCAAGGTTCCAGTTAAGTGGTTTTAAGTTCTGCTTGTGGGCTTAAAAAGTGCTAATAAATCAAAGAAACAATGGATGGATTGTGCGACTGCTGAAATGGATAGAAAAGTACTGAGATGAAAAATGCTTTAATATTTTTAACAAGTGAAGTCCTTATCAACTGCTGATTGAGATGACGGCTAATAGGGAATTGTGAAAATAGAAGCCATGCTGAGCTGATCCTTGAAAGGCAGGAGGATGATGGGTGTATTCTGTTTGTTGCTATTATTCGAATTTGCGAACATTCTGGGACATGAACCACTTGCGACGCATAGACGAAAGAACTTACATATACGTCATTGAAACAGGGAAATATTCAAGAAATTATACCAAATGACTTTCGATTATAGAACTGCAAATGACTTTTAAAATCATCATTATAATTAATACGCGAAGCGAAAACTTTGTACCGCTTTTTACAAAATTTACGCGAACGGAGGAGTATGAAAGGCACGTTTATAAAGGCAAGTTTATATAGAGGAGGAGTGCAGAAAGCTAATATTCTTATATAATATGCATTAGAAATAAATTTAAAAAAAAAAACTTTACACACTACCATGCGTTTGACATACACACACACACACACAGTAGCAGGGCCTCATGACTTGAAGATAGATAGGTGATAGAAGTGACAGCTTGACGATGGAACAAGTAAGTACTACTCATGGAATTAGTAAGGACTATATAGATTGTAAGCAGAGGCGGTCGAATTTCGACCAATAGGCGACCACTAGCATATTTAATTGCGCCTAATCCTTAATTATGGACTGAACAAAAAACTCTCGTTGCATTTGTAATGAACACTGGCCGCGTTTTATTTTAGAACTAGCTGCGCCCCGCGGTTTCACCCGCGTAAGTCTTGATCCCGTGGGAATATCAGGATAAAAAGTAGCCTGTCTTAATCCAGGGTGTCAGCTACCTCCATACAAAATTTTATCAAAATTGGTCCAGCCGTTTAAGCGTGAAGAAGTAACAAACACACACACACACACACAGACACTCACAAACTTACGCATTTATAATATTAGTGTGACTAGCTGCGCCCCGCGGTTTCACCCGCGTAAGTCTCGATCCCGTAGAAATATCGGGATAAAAAGTAGCCTATGTCTTAATCCAGGATGTTAGCTACCTCCATACAAAATTTTATCAAAATTGGTCCAGCCGTTTGAGCGTGAAGAAGTAACAAACATACACACTCACAAACTTTTGCTTTTATAATATTAGTGTGTACTTCCATTGTGTTAGATTCGCGGGCTCTTATTTTAACAGGTTTGTTATAAAGATGTTACGTCGCCGTTCATTGACCTTTGTTCGCCATCTTTTATTTCAAAGAAACCCCTAGCCCTGCTCCATTTTTGTTACTTACAATCTTTGCTTTCAAATATAACAAGCCAATCATTTAAGACCCCTTGTATTATTGATTTTGTTTTAACAAATGCTAACATTACGTAAACCAAGATGTGTCTAAATATAATGGGCAGTTGCAAGAAAGGGACAATAGCATAATTTGTGGGGTGATGAAAGGGAGGGGTATATGTTCCTATTTGTTCGCATCGGAGAAGCATGCGTGCGCGCCGGTTGTATGAACAGTCCTTACAAATGAACAAAAATATTATTTTAAAAGTTTTGTAGACCAATATTAACAAAATAATTGTTAAGATAATTATTATTGTAGTGGAAATAATAATGTGATTCATATGTTTATAAATCTTGCTAAAGTGATGAAACAGTGAAGTGATTTAAAAAGTGTTTGTTTTGCTTTGATGAGAGTTTTTGGACACAATGTGTGCTGTAATGATCAAGTATATTAAGGATAATTATAAATGTTACTATTGTCCATACTGTATTTAAATTCTGCAGTTTAATAATGGATAATGTTCATAACGACTTTTAAATTAGTCGTACTGAAGTAGGTACGTGTTGCATTGCATCCTCTCATCTTCGTTTTTAGGGTTCCGTACCCAAAGTGTAAAACGGGAACCCTAATACTAAGGCTCCGCCGTCTGTCTGTCTGTCCGTCTGTCACCAGGCTGTATCTCATGAACCGTGATAGTTAGACAGTTGAAATTTGCACAGATGATGTATTTCTGTTGCCGCTATAACAACAAATACTAAAAACCAGAATATCATAAATATTTAAGGGGGCTCCCATACAACAAACATGATTTTTTTGCCGTTTTTATAGACAATGCTACCTAACCCCTTCGTGCGCGAGTCAGACTCGCACTTGGCCGGTTTTATTTGAGTAGGATATTATCGTTACTGTTACTAATACTCTTATTACAAATAGCAGATGGCCTCACTTCAAAATGAGGTTCCTAATCCAATGCTCTTGTATGTATTTAAAGCCATCATCATTTCAGCCGAAAGACGTTCACTCCTGCGGGCCATAATCGCCACGCTTGGCAGGTGGATGGCGATCGAAGTAGTAGTAGATCTAGTATTTCAGGTAGACCGTTATACATGTTTCCGGCATGTCGTAGAACCAAAAATTCGAAGACATGTGACATCTACCAACCCGCACGGGACCAGCGTGGAGGATTATGGCCCACTTACAGCCAGTACGCCTGTGTCCCAGCAGTGGGAACATTATAAGCTCATTATGTTATGTAAATGAATATTCTCACGAATGACTCCTTGGTCTCGTAGTCGCAAGCGTTACTGCTAAGATCCTGGGTTCCATTCCCAGGTCGAGCAAAATGCTATTGGGTTTTCCCATCAGGAAATTCTCAATAGCAGCCTGGAGTCGGGATTTATACCCGGTTGATGACAATAGGCTCGCCCTTTATTAAGTACATAGGACTTAAACATAACTGGCGAATGTGGGTGTACTATAGGCAGGTACACCTCTGCCTAACCCTACTAGGGTCACAGGCGTGATGTTATGTTAAGTTGGTATCATGTAAAGTAATACTTGTTAATGTATACATATTTTGAGGCTGACTGTACCTATGAGAAAATCGTTGAAAGTCAAGTTAATACCGGGATTTTTGTCACGTTTTATTCGTTATTTGAGTACAAGTACTGCTCCATCAAAGTAATGCTTATCAGAAAAATAAAAAACCGGCCAAGTGCGAGTAGGATTCGCTCACGAAGGGTTCCGTACCATTATTTATAAAAACGGCAAAAAAATCACGTTCCATTTGCTTGTGTTTGTGTTGTTTTACAATATAATTTTGTTATTTTTAATAATTAATAAGGTATATGTTGTTTTAGCGTGATCTTAAGAAAAGTAATTAACCATTAAGCAAAAAAAAATTTTTTTTTTATAAAATGTATCTAAAATATAATATGCACAACAGCCAATTCCTAATGACAAACAGCAAAGCTCAGCAAAGATTCCTCCGACTGCGGATATACGCGAACAAAAACTTTTACTTTTAAAAACCTCGCATTCGTGCACTTTATTAACTTAAAGGCTCGTACAGACTCGCGCAATACCGCGGGCGCGACAGGCACCGACAAAGAAATAGTGTCGCGTCGCGCCCATGATATCGCACTAGTCTGTACGTGCCTTAAAACTCAGGTAAAAGTAATGTATTTATCTGGTTCGAAACTTTTAATGGGGATGCGAAGATCTGCACGAAGTCGAAAAAGTTTAAGTAAGTTAGTTTTTCTTGTGACAATAGTGTTTTTCAGCAAGAAATGGGTACTAATTGGTGAAGACTGTCATTGTAGCTTTGTAGCAAAATTGAGGACTTATTATTGTGTTCTCGTACTTGAAGCAAGAAGCTATTTTAGTGTAGTTGAAACTTTTAATGGCCAATCACAAGTCTTTAACTATGGGTACAATTCGGCCGATGAATGATGGCCGGTCTGAACATAGGCTCTCCAAACTTTCGCGCACGTTCTCTCACTTATACTCATAATTGCGCATTATTTGCGCATTCTGCGCAAAGTTCGGACCGGCCATGATTCATCTACCTATATTTTTGTATAATATGAACGATAATTTAAACGATAAATTAATGAACGATATTTGATAAATATCAACTTGGCAAAGACGGCCCGCCTAAACTTAAAAATAAAAATAACGTTCTTTCTTTTTCGTACTAAGAAAAGTTTTGTTTTTAGGGTTCCGTAGTCAACAAAGAACCCTAAAAACGTTTCGCCATGTCCGTCTGTTTGTCTGTCGGTCGGCTTAGCTCAGAGATTCTTAGTACTAGAAAGTTGTAATTTGGCATGGGTATACAAATATTAATCACGCCGACAACATTGTAAATTAAAATCTTGATTAAAAAAATAGTTTCTCTACTATCCCATGGTGTGGAATATCGATGGATAGGCCGTTCAAACATATTGCGGGTATGCCAAAACCATTATTGGATACAGGTATCCGTTTGCTTAATATTAAGCTTGCCCCTTGCCAGCTAAATAGTTCAAATCAAATCAAATCCATTTATTTGCCGGAATGTGTACGATATTAAAAACTATAATGGTCCCTTTAAATTCTACCATTTTATATGGTGTGCAAATATTTAATGTTATCATATCATAGACAATGTTGTTATTTTAATTAAATGAAAATACAAGCAACAAATAAGAGCTCATGCATTAAGATTTCTAAGGAACAAATTAACTAATTGGTGTCAAAGTTATACCTATGTCAGTTCAAGAGATAAAGTTTACTATAATGTCAATTGTTGTTTTTGGATATGTGAAAAAATTCGTGGCAGTAGTGTATAATTATAACGAATTTTAAAGGAAAACTATCGCAGCTAAGTAGGCTTTACAAGTAAACAACCAATAGGCCAGCAACTTACATTTTCAGTTGGAGAAGTGACTGTGAGATCTATTGATATAATTATGGGAAACCATGTTTTTCAACTACAATGTTTAGTTCATTTTTGGGATAAATTCAACCCAACCACGGAACCCTTCATTGTGCCTGGTCCGACATTCACTTGGCCGGTTTTCTTATTAGTATGTTCGTAAATAAATGATGTTGAAACAAATCATATTTTATATAGACAAAGTAATTCATATCACAGCTTGGCAGAAAAAAAATTGTAGGTAGTTTTAGACTTACAGATTTAAATTTAAATAATCGAGAAACGTGACGTTGCCAGCTTGCGCGGGATAAACGCTCTTAAACACTGCAAAGTGATGAAAGATCGAGTTTATTCTTATGTTAACCAAGTAAATAGTCTATTTAGTACGATGAGTCACTACTAGAAGTCGATCGCATGTCTAAGTCCTGTCTTAATACCAGTATTAAGTGATCAACTACTACTGGCTAACAGGCACTCAGACAGCCGTTGTTCAAATCCCGCAAGATTTAACTTCGAGCAACTGCTTAGTGCTGAGGCAGATGCACTGTGCTTAGCGAATACTATAATTTTTATAGTATAGTTTATTTATTTTTATTTTATTTTTAATTTACTCAGTAAACATTATATAAACATATATTTCCTATGAAATTGTGTATTTAATCAGTACTATGTTACGCTCATCAGTCCTCTGCCAGTCAAATTCAGAAAAAACTAAGTATCTCAAAATCTACTTTAAAAAGTGACAAACCCGATTTAGTACATATATGCATTAGATTATCTATCTTAAAGGCATAATTTATGTATTTATTAAAACTTCACGTCAAAAAACTTAATCAAATAACCCGCCCCTAACTGTTCCCGGCGCAAAGGTGCCCATTACGCTTGCTGCATTGCCACGTTGGATGGCAATGGCTAACCTTTGCACCAAGAACGAGCCGGCGCGGGAGTCACCCGTTTTTAAACGGAGCTTGTGCCCTATCTCCCTAAAGAGCTTCCTGGCCTCAGTGCCCCAACTACCCATGGTCTCAACGGCTCAACTATCCATGGTCTATCTTAAATACCAAAATTTGTATACATTTGACTTAAAAAATATAATAAACAAAATATCCCCAAAAGTTACCCAACTTTTGTATATTCGCACAAAAAGTCTGTTGTCTGCGCTGCACCGGATCGAGTGATTAATGAAAGCTTGTGAGCTAATAAAATGTAATCACATTGGTGTGTGCCGCACTCCTTCGCACAAAAAGTCTGTCGTCTGCGCTGCACCTTAAACAGCATGTATCAGAATAGTGTGGTCATATTTAGGGGTGGTGATACTGACCATCAAACTGAACAACTTTCTCAATGGTAACAAAATCGTAATCCCATCCAATAAGTTTAAATATTTAATGGGTAAAAGTCCCTCACCAAACAGCGAAGTTTGTGGGGTGAATGTGACCAGGACATACACGATAGACAATATTTCCTTGGTATGGGATTTGAAGTGGAGGCATGTAATAACATCCTAGCGTCCCATTTGTCGGAGGAGGCTAGGATATTGAGTCATAATGATAAATAAAATGATGATAAATGATAAATGATTTTTATTTTATTTCTGTAAGGTTTGTACAAACACTTTTACACGTCAATCATATTTTTAAAACTAGATGAGGTCGGCGTTTCCTATCTGACTACTCTGACAAGAAAGGCTGAAACAAACTCAGTGGTTACAATTTCTTTTAAAGTCCAGACATAATCTTGGTCAGATTGTCGACTGTTGTTGGTGATTTACCAAAACGAATAGGGTCATTACTATTAAGTAGACCAGGTCATAATTATAATAATAACTGTTTTGCAACCCATTGTTTAGTTTTAAGTTGTTGAATGTTTCTGTTACGGGGGTGACATTATCAATTAAAACCCTTTCTAAAAAACAAAGATTAAAAAAACACCACAGTCATCACAATTTGGAGACAAAGCCTTCCTCATTAGGTAATAAAACTTATTTGATGGAATATGTCCGGAACGAAATCTTAAGGCTATAGTAATTAGGTTTTTATTGAGGTCACAATCAATCCACGGAACCCGAGAAATCGTTCGATACCATGTCCCTTTTTCTTTTGATCTTTCATCAAAATACTCCTGCCAAAGATCTAAACATTTTATTTTAACTTTTACAAAATAGTCCGAATACAGTGGAGTAGTATTCATGAGAACTCAATCAACACACGCTTGTTTGGCAAGCATATCAAACCTTATCATTTTCTTCTACCTGACAATGCGACGGAATCCATTGAAGGCATACCGTTTTGGAATTAGACTGAAGCTTTAAGAGCAATTCATAAATCACATAGGCTGTCGGAATACCTCGCATGTGAGAAGTGTGCCGAGCCAAATGTTGCAGCGAACTTTTGGAGTCTGTTAGAATCACAAATTTATCGCCATCAATTGATAGAATATAGGACAAAGCTTCCAAGATCGCAATCAATTCAATGTGCATAATAGAAATATCTGAATCAATCTTAAGTGTGATTCCGAAGAATGGGGTCCAAAAAAGCAGCGCCTCCTAAACTTTTATTTTTAGAACCGTCTGTAAAAATTTTATGATAACCTGAATATTGTTCTTGAATATATGAAGTGCATAAGTGTTTAATTTCTAAAGTATGGTAGTGGCGTTTAGCTTTAGTAATACTAGGAATTTTATAGAAGACTATGTGAGACATATCTATACTACTTATCCACTTATCAAGTGAAAACATTCCAAGTTGAACGCTTGAGTGAATTGGAACAGAATTATAATGCGAAAAGATGTCAATAAGTAATGGCAGCTTCTTGTTCCGCCAATAGTTGGAACCTGTAACTAGTGAAAGATTTTCTAGTAATTCTATAGTTTTATTGTTACGAAAAGATTTTGATTTTAATATAAATTTGCTAGCTAAGTATCTCCGACGAATATGAAGTGGCGGAAGGCATAACTCGTTTTCCATGACATGTATCGGGGTGCTATTAATTATAAATCCGCCGATAACACGCAAAGCCTGATTCTGGACCCTATCTAGTTTTATTAGATTAGAATTACAACTACTGCCAAACAAGAAACTGGCATAATCAATTCTACTTCGAATTATAGTAATATATCTAGTCTTAGGTGCTTTTGATGGAGTCCCCACCCCGGACCGGATAAAGTTTTAAGTAAATTTATGAACTTCATTACCTTTTGTGAGGTTTCATTGATATGTTTACCCCATCTTAATGAACTATCCAGCCACAGACCCAAATATTTCACATTATTAACGACTTCCATTGAAACATCATCAAAAACAAAGTTGATAGACCTCCTAAAGCAACCTTTTTTAAAAACACAAATCTTAGTTTTATTTGGTGACATAGTTAAACCCAGCCTATCAATTAACACTTTGGTATATCGTAAAGCAGACCGAAGTTCTCCAAACGCTAAATCTACATTATTGTTTGTTGAATATAACACAAAGTCATCAGCATATTGAGACGTATTAACCTGGCCAACGTTCTTTCATATATGTAGTGTTAGAATACTAAATAAAAGTGGGGCCAATGGATCTCCTTGCGCTAACCCACGGCCAGTAAATCTAACAATCTCACAATCGTACGTCGCCACTTGCAGGTGCCTATTTGATAAAAAGGACCATAAATAAACACAGATTTTTGATCCAACCCCAAACTGATCTAAAATATGTAACAGGCAAGAAATATCAACATTGTTATAAGCACTTTCGATGTTTATAAAACACGCCGATGTAACCAAGTTTTTAGAGAATCCTAGTTGAATTTCAGAAACCAACCGCGTAAGGTTATCCAGACAAGATCGTGCCTTACGAAAACCCACCATGTCCTCAGGAAAAAGACATTGTTTTTCAAAGAACCACTCTATACGTTTGCCTAAAATAGCATGAAAGATTTTACAAATACAGGATATCAGGGAAATAGGACGTAAAGATGAAGATGAATTACTATGCTTGGGAATTGGAACTATTTTAATTTGACGCCATTGTAAGGGAACAAAACCGACAGAAAAACATTGATTATATATTAAAAGTAACATATATTTACCGGAAGGCGGAAGGTGTTGAATCATGGAAAAGGAAATTTGATCTGACCCAGGAGCTGTGTCGGTGGTTTTAATACAGTTAACTAATTCTGGCATTGAAATTGGCGACTCCAACATTGCATTAATAGAATTAAAAGTAGGCTGCGAGGGACAAACAAAATCTGGAGCAAGCTCGCTAAGCAAGCGTTCGGCTTTTTCTTTATCTACATAGGCGTTGGGAATTTGACGACCTTTTAACCACCTCATCTTCCGCCACATTTCGGAAGCTGAAGAGGTTTCATCTACAGATGAACAAAACTGCTGAAAAGATTTACACCTGGCCCGGCGAATAAGCCTTTGAGCAGTGCTAATTTTTTCTTGGAGGATATCTAAATTCCTTGGAGAGGGGCAACCTCTCAGATTTGCAAGAGCCAAGCGCCGCTCCGCAACAGCCCTGGACAACTCTGAAGACCAATATGGTTTTGGCTTAAATTTGTTGCAAATGTTTTGAGGGATTTTAATGTAAGGAATATACTTGTCCGCAGCATTTTGCATTATATTATATAGGAGGTCATATAACTTCTGAGGATCCCGGGGATATATGCAATTTTCTAAGTAATCGTCTATAAATGTAGCATATAAAGTCCAATCAGATTTTTTATAATTTCTTCTGTTTTGATATGCACGGTTAATACTAAGTAGACAGTTTAATTTAATTATTAAATGATCACTTCCGAGTGATTCGTTTGTTGGTTTCCACATAAATAATAAAGAAAGATCTGAAGAAACAAATGAAATATCTGGGCTAGATTGCTGGAGAACTCCAACAACCATCCTGATTCTAGTGAAGCTACCATCGTTCAAATTAATGAAATTATAATCCAACATGGAGTCAAATATTTCAGAGCCGCGCCGATCAGTTCTTAGTGACCAATTAGAGTGATGCGCGTTAAAGTCTCCCAAAATAAGAGTTTTACTGTTCCCTATAGAAAAGATCGCGTCCCAGTCACTTTAAGTGGTGTATACTGTCGAAGGGCAATAAATTGAAATTATATTCTCAATATGCTGACAATTCAAAACTCTAACATGTAACAATTCAATACCAGGATTGCGACTTTGCGTTCTGCAAACGACAGATTTAACAGAGCGATGAGTCATAATGGCTACAACACCGTAACCATCTACTCTGTCCAATCTAAATGTATTATAATCACTAATTCTAAAAAAGCTCTCGGGTTCCAACCATGTTTCGCTCAGCACGGCAATGTGGATTTTTTCTTGACTTAGATATAATTCAAGTGAACGACATTTGGGCCATAAACTTTGGCAATTCCATTGTATAATATTTAAGTTCATACAATTAATATTATCAAGCATTTCCAACAAATAAATCGAATAACGTATCAATGGATAAGCTACTTACAATTTTATGTGTCAGCCACTCTGAAAATATGGAAATTGATTGTTGAATTTTATTTTGTAGGGATTCTTTGTTTTTTATAATATTTCTAATTTTCCTAATTAAATGCCAAAAGTTTAGATTATGTGAAGACTTATTATCAGAATTACTGTTTTTCTCTAAATAAGGTGCACTATTTTTTTCTGAAGAATCTGAAGATTCAGAAATTTGCTGCCATATTATGTCCTCGGCAGGCGTGGGGGTCCCTGGTCGACGATTTTGCTTCTTTAAATTACGTTTAGGCATAGGTTTAGCTCGTTGATTTGCTGTGGGTGTACATGTGCAGTCCATTTGGGAGGCTATACCGACATTTTCTAAACGAGTGACTGTAAATGAAAGTTTTATGTGACAAAAATAATTAATTTACGTTATAATTACTACTCGTAAGTGAGCGACTGACTGCGAGTGACGAGAAATCAACAGTACAGCGACTTACAAACATTAATTTGAGTTACTTAAAATACAAAATGAGAAGCTTTTATTTATATTTATAACGTTCAGTTGACCTAATTTTCATATTTACAACCTCATCTAACCCAAATGATTCACCAAGAATAGAGGGAATCTGGCGCTCGGCGGCCGGTTAATGGTCACTGTTCTAACATAACCTAACCCAAATGATTCAATATCAGCACCCTCTCCGTATTTCTAGTCGCTCACTTAGTCATCTAGTCGAACGGCTAGAATTTTAATATCTGAGATGGATTAATTACAATCCACTTTTAGTTAAAGTTAAGTTATTAAAACAGTATCTCATCATCAGTCGCTAAGTTTTTTTTTTGTCATTCGTTTTATAATTCCCCTTACGATATTGGTTCCATGGAGACAGTTGTTCAATTTGATGGTCAGTAGATGGCCACACCCTTAAATTTGACCACACCTTTCTGGTACTGGTGTACATGCTGTACATAGTGAAGCCACATACCGTGTAGGTAACAAACACGACTCGATCGGCGTACAGTGATTAAACGATTAATCTATTCGAGTTATTGGCTATTGGTCGCAAGCTTTTTCCACACGAAATAAATAGGTATAAAGTTTTTTATTTTTAAAAAAGACAAAGTCACAGATGCACAGTTGAAAAAGTACATCCCAGTTATCCCAAAATTGCCATAAGAAAAGAATCTCTCACCTAATTTGTTCCCAATTTGGTATGACATTTTTGAACCAATTTTCTTTACTCGGAGTTTATCTATTCAGCTACGCTACGATATTCATCTCATTTAATACACTTTGGTATAATCCTTAACCATGTATACTCCGCGATGTATGCAGAAGCGCGAGCGCTCCATAAAATCTTCGTGGCTGCAAGATGTAACACAAACATGACGGAGTCGTAAACACTTGGTCGGTAAATTCAAAGTAATCAACGACGCCATCATGCTTTTAAATTATTTGCAGTCGTCGAATGGAAAGGTTCAGCACTTTAAGTCAATTTTGTATTCGTATTCTTAAAAAACGAAAAAGAAGCTTGTATAAAATGGTCATGTTGTTTCCCCTATAACAGCTTATTTACTATCTTGAAGCCATTCCGTTCTTTATTAGTTACGAATTTGTAAAATTGGACTAGGTTCATTCGTTTGTCCTCGGCATTTGTCGGCTGTCGTCGGCTCTGTCAAAATGACACCTCCATTATTAATTTTGATGCATGGCAGCGCCGGATTTTCGTGTTGAAAATAAAATAAAAACCTTTGTTCGGTTGTGTAGCATGAAATATTTTTGCATAGAATATGACGAGCGTGGCTCGATGAGTTTTTTGAACCAAGTTTCAAATGGATTGGCGTTAAAAATTGCAAGAGTTTACGAATGGCTTTAAATCCCACCTGTTGTGGTGCCTTCAAACTTTTATAAGAATGGAGCGGAGTGACCTGCTTCATACGAATTCCAGCGTATTTATTTAATAGCCTTTGGTTCCCTAAGGCGCAAAAATGTTGAGCAAAGAATTTTATTAGTCACATAAACTCCATTTGAACGCTGTACCGGTACAGCGTCCTATTAATTGTTTGCTGCACCGGACGACGTCATTACGTCGGCGCCGGCTGTCGCTGAAAACCAGCGCTGGGGCTCTGTCTTGCATAGGGTCGCAGCATAATGCTGAGCGATATCCGTTTTGCGTGGATGTGACGCATGTTTTCCCCAACATTTCCTTATTTTTTGTGTTTGTTTCTTTTTTGCGTCATATTCGTATTTTTTTTCTTTTCTTTCTTCTAAATAAGATTAGTAATTTAAATAAACCCCTTTTTCAGTCCGATCAACCGATTTTGACTTCTATTCCGCAGATATAAGGATGGCATTAAAAGCAAAAACGTGGTTACAATACCAACTGTTTATTACAACTGCCATTTTATATGCTAACGCTAAAAAAGTCAAAATCGGTTGAAAGGACTGTAAAAAAGGTTTATTTATATTTCTAAACATAACATAACATCACGCCTGCAATCCCCAATGGGTCAGGCAGAGGTGTACCTATAGTACATTCACATTTATATTTCTAATCTTATTTCAAATGGAGTATAGAATGCAATACAAATTATAGGAGCCGTGCCCACATCTTGTAACTGTATTAAAACACAGTAGTCAATTAGTCAATAGTTATTTATTGGTAATAAACTACATCACATAATTAAGAGCAGTGGTAGCCCAGTGAGCAGTGAAACGGTGAAGGAAAACATCATGTGGAAACCGGCATGTCCTAGAACTAAAAATTCGAAGACATCAGTCTATCAACCCGCACTGGGTCCGCGTGGTGGATTACGGCTTAGTCTCACAGACGGGAGGCCTGTGTCCCAGCACATTAGGAACATTATAAACTGATTGAGAGGGCATTAAGGCTCTTACACACTCACGCGATATCGCGGGCGCGACAGGCACCGACAAAGACAATTCCTTTGTCGGTGCATGTCGCGCCCGCGATATCGCGTGTGTTTGTAAGAGCCTTTAAGTTTAATAATTATTCAACATCAATCATTCACGTAATAATTTGGCAACATATAATATAATATAATTTAAAATGAGTTATCGTACTTTGCTGAAAATGTGTAGGTATCTCTAACCGTCGTGCTAACAAAACGTTGTTTATTTCTATTAAAACTTAAGGGAGCATAAGGGTTCCGCCCCTTACACTCCAACAAACATACAAAGTGCCATAAAACCGAATCAACGGATAAAAACAGCCACTGTCATTAGCAAAACCACAAACCCATTAATTTACATAAATTTAAACCCTACTTAATTTACCACGTGGACGTTTTTTATGTACAGTCAACAAAAGAGGCAAGAATATAGGTCTATAAGCAGTAACTCCAGCTACCTACTAAATGCCGAATGTTCGGTCGTTTCTTTACTGTAGCTAACTATCGCTCAAAATCAATCAATCAACTCAGCTTATCCCAGTCCAGTGCTGGACATAGGCCTCTCCCAGGCTGCGCCACAACACCCTGTCCTCCGCCTTCCGCATCCAGTCTGACCCAGCCACCTTCTTAAGGTCGTCGGTCCATCTAGCTGGGGGGCGTCCCACACTACGCTTGCCGATACGCGGACTACGGCGAAAAAAAAAAAGACTGTCGAAGAGATAAGCCAAAGTCAAAACTGTGACTTCGGTTTGCTTCGGAGTAGACCCCCAGTACTTTTACCGTAACTGTCAAATGAGATACTTTTAAACGTCTTGAACTGATACAAAAATCATTTGTGGCAAAATCAAAACTACAAATCTTATTAATATTTGGAAATAATGACATTCTCAAATACAATCCTATTAAGCATAGCGGGCACTAGAGCATGGACTATCGGAACCTTTTTCCAACACCGGTTTTGTTTCGATATTAATTTTTTAATACCGATATTCCGGTATTTCCATATTTATCCGATTTTATGGCAAAAAAATATCAAATTCGTTTTAACGTTGATAGGGTGTTAGGGGAATAGCTTTTATTGCAATCTTTAATAATTAGAACTTAAAATGTAAGAAACAAAAAAAAAAAAAAACAATTTCTTTACATACACAATTTTGAGTAATAAGTGAATAAACTTCATCCACCATTTCTGGGAGTTTTAGTAACTCGGTGGTAGCAACTTCACTGAAATATGTTTCAGGATTTTGGAGATACTGCAAATTAGATGTAATAGAAAGTCGTCTTTGGGAAATGCGCACGCGCAATGATCTTGCGAGAAGTCTTGGCAGCCTAGAATTGTGACTATATAATTTAAGTAGCATAATTTCATAGCCGCATCAGCAGTTAATAGAGTTACATCACTGCATGCTTCGACTGTCACTTTGATAATATTCAGACTTTTCTGGATATTGTCCAAGGTATCCAACTCACTCTGTGTGAATTTGATATCAGGTTTAATTTCAATCAGGGCTTTGAAAACACATGATCTTAACCAATTGAATCTATCCACCACAGTAGAGACGCTCCCAAGTGTTGTTCGTTCGAAACTTAAAAATAAGGTTTCGGATAAAAGAAACCTACATAATTAGCATGACAGTGCTGGAAATGGTAATTAAAAATGACACTACTACATACATATATTATATATTAAACAGATAGGTATACTTTACATTAATTAAATAAGTAAATGATTCTGTTGCATCTTGTTTTTTTTTTTAAATCAACTATCGAAAAACCGATATCAGTGAAATTCAATATCGGTTTTTCAATATCGTATTTTTGGTCAGATATTCTGGTATTTCGATATTATCGAAAACCGGTATCCATGCTCTGGCGGGCACATGTCACCTTTTCCAAATATCACTTGCGTTCGTAATTTTGACAGA
Source organism: Tiliacea citrago (assembly GCA_963921375.1). Lineage (NCBI taxonomy): Eukaryota > Metazoa > Arthropoda > Insecta > Lepidoptera > Noctuidae > Tiliacea > Tiliacea citrago. Next base: position 6,240,718 of record OY992799.1, read on the forward strand.
ACGTATTCGAAAAAAAATATTAGTCTAACCTTTTCATTCCACGATTGTACGTAATAATTTTTATTTTGCTTGCGTACCGTTTTGCTGACTGAGGCCGGGCGCTCATTGGCGGCAAGGCATGGCAAGGTATTTTTAGGCGACGAATAAAAATATTTATTTAGAACATGGAGGACTTCAGCTAATAAAAACAGACAAAAAAAAAGGAAACCATAGTCACCAGAACAATAAACAAAACAAGAAAATGGTACAACTAATAGTATGGAAATAAACTTGAAATTTCAATGTTAACGGTCGTAAGTACAAAAACAATACCGCGGTATACTTGAATAGAGTTGAAGTTGAAATTTCAACTTTATATCCGTATCATTAAGTTATATTTTTATTCGTCGCTTAAAAATACCTTGCCATGCCGTGCCACCAATGGGCGCCGGGCCTGAGGTGCTCATGGCTAAATAATAACAGCCACACGGGTCGATCGAAGGTTAAGCTACGCTTATCGCGGTCGGATGGGTGATAATTCATTACATATCGAAACCCTTCCGTGCCTCGGAAAGCACGTTAAGCTGTTGCTCCCGGCTGTCATTCGTAGATCTTTGTCAGTCGTCACAAGTAGTCACTGCCCAAAAGTCTGACAACTAGTCTCAACAAGGGATATCGTATTACCCAAAACCTGGGTCGTGGAGGTTAGATAGCATCCGGTTAGACTGGAAGCCGACCCCAACATGGTTGGGAAAAGGCTAGGCAAATTGAATGACTGTTTTGCTGACTGTAACTGTGGCAACGTCCCATTAGGCTCATCACATGTAGCTCACACAATTTTACGCGGAGTAAATTCAAGGTTGGTTATCTTCCATCGGAGAACGGTCAGGGACGCAGGATTATACGATTACGTGGTCCAATGGTTTATAAAAGGTGCAATTTGAATTTTACGTGGGATTTGTGGCGTCCCTAATATTTTGTGAGGACAAATTGTGAGTGCTGTGTTTTATATTTGGGGGTTTTGTGATGAGGTGTGACACGGGTTTGACATGGTGCTATTTCTTTTCTTTGACGGCTTAAATGTAGGCGTTCAGTGGCTTCGTAACAAACTGAATTTGTAGGCCTTTTGCGATATTCACGCTGGTAGCACACCTCCACCGCAAAACTTGTTCGCGTCATGTTCCGCTACTCGAATCGGATGCGAGTAGCGGAACATGACGCGAACCAGTACAATTGAGCTACTGAGGTTTCGCTGCTATGGTTTCGCGGCGGAGGTGTGCTACCAACGTCAAGGTTCTTTTTTCTGAAAATCTCATGACCACGGACATTCTACTGACCTTTCCTAGTATTTGACGACTTTTTATTTATACAAACATTAGCTTTTGCCCGCGTCTTCGCTCACGTGCAGGTCGGACCTTATCACACGGGAACGTACGGTCAGTGCTTTGCATTACCTTACCCCATACCCATTACCTCTTACAAAGAAGAAGAGAGGAAAAGGGGTCAGATTATGCAGGTCACTGACGTACTACCGTGATAAAAATCCAGATCATGGTGTATCGGTGTGCCAACTCTCATCCAAATCCGTTTGTTACGTCGTAAAAAGGTGACTGACAGACAGAGTTACTTTCTTTTCCTTTTCATTCCTAGCCCTAACTTTATTGTTTAATTCGGAAAGTATGACATAGTCAAAATGTTCCGGGGACTTCCGAAGTAGACTCAAAGTATTAATCATGTTCGAAATACTCATTAATGTTGGGACAAGTTCTTGTTCCAACAGTGATAAGAATTGTGGACGGTCGTTAAGTAGGTATACCCAAGTTTTTTGGTTAGGCTTCTGAGTACATAGATTATAATTGTAAAACGAAGAAATTTTTTGGGCCTGTTTATGGAGAGGTATTTCTTAAAAATTATTTGAAAATATATTTTGCAATCTATCTATACTCGTATAAATAAAAAGACAAGCCCTGACTGACTGATTGACTGACTCACCAACGCCCAGCCTAAACCCTTGGACCTAGAAAGCTGAAATTTTGTACAGAGGTTCTCTTTATAATGTAGACAAGGAATAAGAAATGATTTTTGGGAATTCCACCCCTAAAGGGGTAAAATCGGGGATGGAAGTTTATATGAAAGTCCGTCAGCTTTGAAGTTAGGATCTTCAAATTTTGTGTTTAGGCTGAAGATTGAAAATAATATATATGTGTTTTAGTGTTTTTGATAATTCCACCCCCGAAGGGTCAAAAAGAGGGAGAAGTTGTGTATGGAAAGTCCTTCATTTTAGAATGTAAAAAACACTAAATTTACTATCTAGGCTTATGGTCGGAAGTTAACGCAACGGGGTGGTTAGAATTTCTACCCTTAATGGGTGAAAAGGGGGATGAAATTTTGTTTTTAATTAAAGTTCTTTATTTTTTAAGTTAAAATCACTAATAGTTCGGCTTATGGTTTGTTTTTTTTTAATTTCAACCCATAAGGGGAAAAGAGGGATAAAGTTTTGTATTGAAGTTGTTCATTCGCAAAATTTTGTATTCAATTAAAAGTAATAAAGTTGATAAACTTGAAACTTGGCACGAATACTTACCTAAGTAAATAATAAAGTTTTCCATTTTTAGTTTTTTTAAAGAGTCCCCCGAAGGGGGGATGATCAAAGTTTGTATAGAAGAATTTTATCTCGCAGTCCGATTAACTCGAAACTCAGTATTTATACTTAAAACCAAAAATATTGAATAGCGTGTATCAGGGTCCGTCTAACGGGTGAAAAGGGGTAGTCAAAAAGGAAACCATGACTGACTGGTAGCACACAGCTCAAACCACTGAACGGCTTGGGTTGAAATTTGGCACATAGATACTCATTATGACGTAGGCATCCGCTAAGAAGGGGTTTTTGAAAATTCGACCTTTAAGGGGGGGATTTTGTTTGTATGAAAAATCTTATTCCTTGAGTTAATAAACCTGAAACTTGGCACAAATACTTACTGACGTAAATTATAAAGTTGTCATTTTTGTTTTTTAATCTACCGGCATTTCGCCTCCTCGCGCCACTCCCAGATGTGCGCGAGGACTTTTGCCTCCAGATCTCATGGCGGCAGTCCGGCAAGGAGGCTCGCCGCCTCACGGGAGACCGTGCGGTAACCCCGTACTAGCCTGATGGCCATGACCCTTTGGGGCTCGTTCAACCGCTGGGCTGGTCGCAGCCTTAAGGAACGCGCCCACACCGGTGCCCCGTAAAGGGCCATGGACCGCACGATCCCCGCATAGAGCCTCCGGCAGGAGGCGTTTGGACCCCCTAGGTTGGGCAGGAGCCGCTTCAAGGCTGCCCCGGCCCGCTCCAGTCTGGGAGCCAAACGTCGAAAATGCTCCACGAAGTTCCACCGGCTGTCGAGGACGAGTCCCAGGTACTTCATCGTCGACTCGACGCCGATGTGAACCCCTCCCGCCGTTATCTGGGAACCCGTCATTGGTGCGTTCCGAGGACCATAAAAACACATGGCCTCGGACTTGTGCAATGCCACCTCGAGTCCCAATTGCCGGATTCTATCGACGATGGTTGCAACCCCACGTGGCGCCAGTTCGGCCGCCGCCTGATGCGACCTCCCCTGTGCCAGGACCAGCGTGTCGTCAGCGTAGCAGACTACGCTGACGCCGCTAGGGAGGTCGGCACGCAGCACTCAGTCGTAGCCGATGTCCCACAGATGCGGCCCCAGGACCGATCCCTGTGGGACTTTAATCTACCCCCTAAAGAAGAATTGGAAGATGTCAAAGTTTGTATAGAAGAATTTTAACGCGCGGTTCGATTAACTCAAAACTCAGTATTTATACTTAAAACCAAAAATAAAGAATAAAATGTATCAGCTTTTTTTTAATCTTTCCCTAACGGGATGAAAAGGGGTTGTCAATTTGACAAGGAAGGGTTTTACTGCGTGGCTTGATTAATTCTAAATTATGACGTAAGCATCTGCTAAGAAGAGGTTTTTGGGAATTTGACCTTTAAAGGGGTGAAAAGGGGGATTTCGTTTGTATGACAAATCTTATTCCTTGAGTTAATAAATCTGAAACTTGGCACGAATACTCACCTAAGTAAATTATAAAGTTGGTAATTTTAAAGTTTTTTAAAAGGGGGAGTGGGGGATGTTAAAGTTTGTATGGAAGAGTTTTAACGCGCGGTCCGATTTACTCGAAACTAGGTATTTTACATAATGCTCACAGAATATAAAGCCTTACATGTTTTTGGGTTTATTCAAATCTAACCCTTACGGGGCAAAAGGGGGTTTTTAAGTTTTAGGGAAGGATTTTACTGTGCGTCTTGATAAACTCCAAAGTAATTGAATGATGTAAATATATAAATAACACATGATTGAATATTTTTCAAAAATAAACTCCTTTTGGGGTGAAAAGGGGGACATAGTTTATATCAAAATTATGTTTCCTTTGATCAATAAACTTGAAAATTGACCCGTATATTTTCTTAATAAATAAAACGATCATAAACATACATTTTCGAAAACAACCTTTTAAAGGGGGTGTTGAATTTCGTGGGGGAAAATAATTGTATGGAAAGATATATCGCGCGGTTCGATTAACTTGAAACTCGGTATTTAAATTTAAGATCGGAAATAAAGGAAAAGGTGTATCAGGGTTGTCAAAAAATCTACCCCTAACGGAGTGGAAAGGGGTAGTCAATTTTAAAGGGGATGATTTTCTGTTTCGGATTGGCGCAAAAATGGCTGAACGGATTTAGATGAAATTTGGTAACATAGTTTATAGTTTATAATCTGTAACATTTTTCCGACATCCACGCGGGCGAAGCCGCGGGCAAAAGCTAGTAAATAATAATAAGACAGATCTTTTATATTTACGATACTCTATAAGTCTATAGTTTGATTTATTAAATTATAATGACATGGATTGACAATTTATGAAATACCACCTGATTCTTAATTATTCTCACGTTTTAACTGTCTTTTTTCAATAATAAAACAATACAAACTTCTGCTTTAGTTGTATAATAATCCCAATTTCCGTTCGATCGTTTTAATTCGATAAACGATAATTGGACATTGAAGCATCGCTTTCATTAAATTAAAATTTTAAAATTGATTAACCCGACAATGCCGATGACGGTAACGGTCCGACGCGACTCTAGCAGAACAATTTATATGAAAACTTCATGAAAATTGATCTACCAGAATTGCTATCTAGATAGACTATCTTTTCATTGTATAAACTCAATCTCCTTTGTATTATACCTACATATAATTATATATATATACAATAGAGCTACCATTTATCGGGTAATATGTCTTTCATTGACTTGAATATGCCCTGGCGGCTGAGAGTATGTCATGCACACTCAGATGTCTCGCTGATGGTGGCGTGTGTGTTGGATCATTTAGCTCCCTTCAAAATGGTTGAGCTGAACGGTGCTGATCCATGCGTCATGTCCGTGAACGGGCGCTGTCAGTTGGGACTGGTCATCTCTTAGCTGCCACGGCTTATTTTTAATTATTTTAGTTTTGAATTAATCTTTTTATCACGGACGCTTCACATGTATAATTTCAATATGAATGATGTAACCAATATTGTATAATATATAATATTGTATGAAATATTTCATTTTAAAAGAGTGTCCGTGGAGTTTCTTGCCCGTTCTTCTCCATAGGAACCTACTATTTTGAATGGGCAACTAGCTTCATATTTGTAACTGACCGACTTCTTGACAATTCAAAAGTGCCTGTAAATGGTTTAATTGAAATAAATGCTTTGAGTATGAGTTTGCGTCGGACCGTCGCATCGCGCCTGTCTGTGGGATCTTTATGCAAAATTGCATCGCAAAACAACATGCCGCGTACTAAATTCTTGTAAAACAAGGAAACAAGGCAGCTGGAATAAGAAATGAGATTCAATAGAAAACGTTCCGACGATGAAATTACTTAGTAGATTGCAGTAGCACAGTTTCAGTAGATTTCAAAGTATTTTATGACATTTCTGCTTTCATAATTGTGATAATGGTCCGTACCTATAATTGTATGGTGGCAGATATGTAGGTGGGCTTAAAGGCGCGGGCCCACCGCGGTGCACGGAGAGGCTACGCACGTGTATTAAGCTTCGCTTTGTAAGAAAATGTATGTGGTTGTGTCCACTGCAACCCACGGAGAGGCTATGCATGAATTGACGTCATTGATACATGCGTGGCTTGCTCGAATAGGCGGTTACATAGCTCAACGCTGTCGACGTGGGTCTACGTTTCCACTGGAGTACACGAATATGACCCATGACTATGTACAGCTCGCTTATCGCAGAGCAGTTTTCAGTCATACAGCGTAGCCGTACGTAGCCTCTCCGTGCGCCGTGCCACGCTACACATAGTCGTGGGTCTTCGTGTAGGTACTCCAGTGGAAACGTAGACCCACGTTGTCAAACAAATTAATACACGCAGCTAAATTGCGCCGCGTGCCCGTGCTCAGCATGCGCCGCGGTGGGTCCGCGCCTTTAGTTTGCAAATAAATCGGTTTGTCGCTGAGCCAAGACATTTTTTTTTTTTTTTTCTTTTTGGCTTCGCACGGTTTGTGCATTTAGCCAGTGTCATGTAAAATTAGGTAACAAGTACAAAGTTATTTAAATAATTATGAAATGAACTCCACTCAATGCATGATAAAGATGATTGATGATATCCCGCCCCGCTCCCCTTGAGTTTAAGTAAAGACGCGGCACTTTACTGAAACCTCGCGCGGACTTCTTGAGAGAACTTAAAGTGATGTTGCACTGTTTTGTTTCATTTGCCTACATTAATGCAGGTTCACGAACACTTAATGGTTAATAATCCACCAGTATTACACATTAATATTCGGCTAAACACAAATTTTAGAAAATAAAACAAAACTGCTAACATGACGCTTCACTTTCCCGCCAAGAAGGCCGAGCCAAGACATTACAATAATGTTGACTACAAATACTATACACCGTGGCATTTTAATCGTCTTACAACGGCAGCCCACTTCATGTATCCAATGACTACTAATCATTCATGAAAGTAATTTTAAAAAAAATAATATTTGAATAATTCAAAATAAAAAATCTTATTAAATCTAAAATCTTACTAAATATAAAAACTCTGTTATGAGCGCGGTGCGAGCCTTGCGTTCCACGGGCGGCACGGAACGGAGTGCAAGGCTCGCACCGCGCTCCTAACAATGTGTTTCAAACTACATCATGCGTCATAATTAATAATATTAATAAAAAAAAAAAACAAATGTTAATAAAAAAAAATACTTACCTACTTTCCAGATGCCACGGTGTATAGATTAATATTGCGTTATTTAATTAAATGTCATGATTTCCGAATATTAATAAGATTTGTAGTGATTTTTAATACTTAATATAAAATTGAAAGTAATGTGATTTGTTTCAAATGATTTTTGTATCATGGTAGTCATGAAGTTTAAAAGTATTTAATTTGACAGTTACGGTAAAAGTACTGGTTTTTTAACAAAATTTAATAAAAACATGATATTTGGGGCGTCACATAGTTGATAAGCTTGTGGCTAAGTAATAACAGCCGCATGGGTCGATCAATCAGGTTAAACTACGCTTGCCGAGGTTGGTCCGTGGATGGGTGACCATCTTTTCATACCAATATTCCTCCGTGCCTTGGAAAGCACGTTAAGCCGTTGGTTCTGGCTGTCATTTGTAGATCTTTGACAGTTGTTACGGGTCGTCAGAAGCCCGAAAATCTTACCAAGGGATATTGTGTTACCCAGTAACTGGGTTGTGGAGGTCAGATAGGCAGTCGCTCCATGTAAAATACTGGTATTCAGCTGCATCCGGTTAGACTGGAAGCCGACCCCAACATAGTTGGGAAAAGGCTAAGCAGATGATGACATAGTTGATAAGTCAATTCTCTTCGAGCCTCGGATGATATTATATTGAGTACCTAATTAAATAGCTCGTTAAATATTACTGTAGACCAAGTTTGTATGTGTGCAAGAAGATAAATACAGAAATATTCATACTGAAAATATTTGTTAAAATTCAAAAGATAACCTACATAATTTACATTCAAAAAGTATGCTTCCTATCCTAAGAAACTTTAAGCTTTTTTCCTTAGTTGAGGTTGAGTTCAAGTAAAGTATTTTTTGTGCAATAAAAACTTAGAATATGAAGTTTCAGACCGGACCACATCACTAGTCGATGCAAGTGTTGAAAAGTTATCAGAACTCGGTCGTTCTCTATTGGAATTTTGTTATTTTTTCTTTTTCGATATTGGAACCTGCAGCTTTGGATGATGGAGGTTTGAATTTTCTCGCGGTTTGTATTTCAGACTCCTTGTTCAGTTTTGTAAAAACGTGAAAAAGATTTTTTTGGGGCTGGTCTGAATATATATTTTTTTTAAATTTCTATGCAATGAGCTGTGGATTGTGGTATATCACCTGAACGGTAATTTTGTCAGCTTTCAAATGATATCAAAAAGATTTAAAATTAATTAAATTGCCACCTAAATTTAGACAATTATTGCAATAGGTCGAAGTTGTGGAAAAAAGTCAAATTATTTATTTCAAATAGGCACACGAGAGGCACTTTGCTGGCCCTAATGACTGCCTGTAAACGGTTTTTCATTGACCGAATGAGTTTCCTGCTGGAATCCTGTGGGATTTCCTGCCAGTCTTCGACCAAAGCAGTTTCAGGTCTTCTATTGACGCCGGAGCTGGACATCTTCCCCGTACCCACCTTTTCAGCTCGTCCCATATATGTTCAATCGGATTTAAGTCAGGGCTGAGGGCTGGCCAGTCTAGTGTGGGAATCCCGACTTCTACAAGGTACTGTCTAGTCACTGCAGCGGTGTGGCAGCGGGCATTATCGTGCATTAGCAGGAAATCTTCGCCAATAAACCCGGCGTAGGCAAGCACATGGCCTAGCAGAATGTCGTTGATGTATCTTTTTGCGGTTAGCCCCCCTCCCCGACCTCCATTAGGTATGAATATCAACTCCGTTTTTGCTTCAATAGATATACCCCGCCCACATCATACAGGACCCACCCCCGTATGCCACTGTTTTCGCAACAGAGCATTGTGCGAATCGCTCCCCCGGTGTCCTATAGACTCTCTGTCGACGGTCGCTATTCGTCCGAGAACAGGACTCGCCTCCATTGCTTGATATCCCAATCTAAGTGATCGCGAGCAAACTGAAGCCTGTCTTGTTGTGGGCTAGAGACAATTTAGGTCCCGTGGCTGGCCTTTTCGGGGTCAAGTTTGCTTCTTTGAGTCTTCGCCTCATTGTCCACTTGCTGCTGGACGTCCACGCCGGT